>CM077589.1:5000000-6250000 GCA_039657365.1 Stephania yunnanensis
GAGTCAAATAGATTTTCTTTTAACAAGAAAAATAGATAGAAAAATATGTAGAGACTGCAAAGTAATACCTGGTGAAACACTTACTACCCAACATAAGTTAGCAGTACTTGATATTAAGCTAACACGACGACATAATATGAATAAAAGAGTTAGAGACCCTAGAATAAAGTGGCGGAACCTAAAACATAGTAAACAAGTAGAGTTTAGAGAAAAATTACTAAAGGAAAATGTTTGGAATCTTAACTTATATGCTAATACAATGTAGCTAGAAATGAGTAGTTGCATAAGGAGAGTGTGATCAAACGTATTATGTATATCTAAGGGCTTGAGACATCTAAAGAAGCAAACATGGTGGAACGAGGATGTCCAACAAGCAATTAAGACTAAAAGAGAGATGTATAAAAAAATACCTCAGTGTCGAGATGAAGATGCGTACAATCAATATAGAGAGGCTAGAAAACAAGCTAAAAAAAGTAGTTAGTCAAACTAAAACAAATTTCATTGAAGATCTATATACAAGGTTAGGTAATAGAGATGGCGAAAAATATATAAGCTATCCAAATTAAGAGATAAAAAGAAACAAGACTTAAGTCATGTAAGATGTATTAGAGGACGAAAATCAAAATGTTTTAACGCGCGAGGAGGATATTAAGGAGAGATGGAGAAGTTACTTCGATAGTTTATTTAATGATGGCCAAGTTGATACTATAATAGATGAAAACCCACACCAAGAAAGAAATGTAAACTATACACGCAATATTAGAATTGTAGAAGTTAAACACTACAAAAAAACAAAAATCGAAACGGAAATTTCCTCTCTCGAAATTGCAAATAAAACGAGACGGAATCAATTCCGTCTAAAAACGTCGTATAAGCTATAACTAACCATAATTGGTTATGCTTATTGAAAGGGTACAAAAGAGCGAGGAAACTTCTTTGACATCGAGATAGAGTTAAAGAGGCATTGAAATCATAAAGAATGAAAATAGAAATCTTTCCTTGGCATGTTCTAAAGCATAGGGAAACTGTGATGGAATTAGTTAGAACAATTGCAAGACAAGAAATGGATTTGAAAACATACATTTTCATATAGTGAAAATGAAACTACTACCATGTTGGAAACTTAAACCAAGAGGCATTTGGAAATAAGTTTAAGTAGCTTTTAGGAGACATTATCATAGACTCACATTGAAATTATAGTAAATATTGGATTGACTTGGTTAACAAAACTTTTCAATAAAATTTTTAAAATCAAAATGGATGCCAATGGATTGGAATACTAGAAGAGAATACTTGCTTGTCCAAAGCTTGTGCCAAACTACAAATAAAATGCTCCCATTTTCATGCAAAAAAGATCAAAGGAGACATTCAAAGAATCGAATACTTGCAAATTTGGGCATTGGCCAAAAATTCAACCCCACAACCCTTACCAAGAACTATGAGAGAGGTCGAGAGAGAGAGAACGAACAGAGATCAATGCACGCGAGAGATCGAGGGCGGTGATGGGAGCGGTGAACACATCACAGAGGGCGAGAGCGGTGGATCGGTCGGTGAGCGGAAGATAGCGAGAGCGGGGATCGGAGAGAGCGAGAGGGAGCGACATCGATGAGCGGTGAGCGGGGTGAGCGGGGAGCGGGGTGACAATGCGTTTAGGGTCGAGCGAGAGAGAAGGCGAGAGATCGTTAGGGTTGAGCGAGAGAAGAGAAACGCAGAGAGCGTTAGGGTTGATAGAGAGAGAGAGAATGTGTGTGTGTGTGAGTCTTGGGTCCCTATTTTTGAATCATCAAGATCGAATACGCACGAATCTCGAGATTAATTGACGGTTGTAAAAAATGAAATTTTTGGTGGGAATGTTGGCGCCTCTAATTCCGTCTCTAATTCCGTCTCTAATTTCGTCTCTGATCCGTCTCAATTCCGTCTCTGAATGCTTCCGTCTCAATTCCGTCGCTAACTTTTTTTTTTAGAAACAGAACTTAATTCCGTTTCTAAATCCGTTTCTGATTTAGAAACGGAATTTATTTCCGTTTCTAATTCCGTTTCTGATTTGCTGTTTTTTTGTAGTGAAATAGGCATTGAAAAGAATGAAAATAGGGAAAGTATGTGGCCCATATGAAATACCCATAGAGGTTTGGAAATGCTTAGAAGAGAAATTGGATTGACTTGGTTAACAAAACTTTTCAATAAAATTTTAAAATCAAAACGGATGCCAATGGATTGGAGAAGAAGCACGCTTGTGCCAATTTTCAATAGAAAGGAGACATTCAAAGTTGCTCAAACTATCAGGGAATTAAACTTATGAGTCACACTATGAAATTGCGAGAGAGGATAATTGATAATAGGCTAAGGAGAGAAACAACAATATGTTAGAAAAACATTGTTAGAAAAACATAGAGAAAAGAAAAAAGATCTTCATATGGTATTCATAGATTTAGAAAAAAACATATAATAAGGTCCCTAGAGATGTTCTTTGGTGGGTTCTAGAAAGAAAAAACGTGCATGCTAGATACATAGACACTATTAAGGATATGTATGATGTAGTAACAAGTATAAAGACATTTGGATGAGCTACAAAAGAATTTCTCATTACGATAAGACTACATCAAGGATCGGCTTTAAGCCCATATCTATTTACTTTAGTTATGGATGAACTAACTAGACATATTCAAGAGGATATACCATGGTGTATGCTATTTGCAGATGATATTGTCTTAGTGGATGAAACTAAAGATGGAGTGAATAGGAAATTAGAACTTTGGAGGAATACATTAGAATTTAAAAGCTTTAAGTTGAGTAGGACGAAAACCGAATATATGGACCGTGAGTTTAGAAACACTAGACATCGAGATGACGGAGCGATAAAATTAGGGGAAATAGAAGTTCCTAAGGTAAACCACTTTAAATACCTAGATCAATCATACAAAATGATGGTAACATTGAGAATGATGTCACACACATAGCTAGAATTCAAGCTTGATGGAAAAATTGCGGAGTGCAACATGGGTGATTTGTGATCGAGATGTTCCTACTAAGTTAAAAGAAAATTTTATAGGACCGCAATTAGGTCAGCTATGCTCTATAGAAGTGAATGTTGGGCGGTAAAGCAACAATAATTACATAAAATTAACGTAGCAGAAATGAGGATGCTTAGGTGGATATGTGGTAAAACTCGTAAAGATAGAATAAGAAATTTAGAAATTCAAAGACAAGTAGGAGTAGCACCAATTGATACAAAGATTAAGGAAGGACGGTTGCGATGGTTTGATCACGTACAAAGACGACCTACAAATGCTCAAACTAGAAAACTTGACTCAATAAAAACTGTAGAAATTTGACGAGGTAGGGGCAGACCAAAATTAACATGGGATGCATTAATTAGGAGGGATTTGAATGGTTTGCAAAGCTCACAATCAATTGCACTTAATCGAGCATAATGGAAAAGTTTGATCCATGTAGACCCCAATTAATTCGGGACTGAGGCTATGTTGTTGTTGTAAGTTATCTTATAAGTTATGGTATTTTTCTTTGAGAAAATTGGAGACAAACTCTAGAAAGTTGTATTAATCACTAGTAGTATACACTAAAGGGATTATTTACCCTCTAAACCATTTATAAAGAATATTACGTACAAATGAATGGTACAAGGCAATGCTCTCATCATTCGAACGGAAGAACCTATAATTAAGCAAAAAATCCTTGAAGAGTCGGGAGAAGAGGTCGTAACCAATTATAGAGCCAATTAATGCTCTCATCCAAATAACTCTCCCCGCAAGCACACTGATGCTTGGAGTCAAAACTCAACTAGGAGAAGCTAGGATGGGGCAGAGATGCCCAGGTTACATAACACACATGCGGAGATAACAACACCCTTGCAATGTCATTACAAAGAACATCACCAATACCAATTGATTGAAGCTGAGTAAACTGAGTTCCGAAGAGACAGCTTGATTAAGGGCATGTCCTGTCATCCAATCTGTCGCGCGGTTCCCCTCGTTGCAGATATGACTAATCTTCGTTCTTCCAATCCTTGTCCAATATGAGAAAAATCAGACTTACAAGCTGCCAATGTTTATATTGATAACAAATCGACTCTAACATGAGTTGAATTCGGGACCTCCCCTACTTTGTGTTTTTTTTAGTCCAACCCCTAATTTATATTTTAGTAAATACCTTGATTTCACTTGAGATACTTTATTTGACTTGTTATTGTCGAATTAAATGTATATGGATCGATATATATATATATATATATATATATATATATATATATTGTTGTAAACTAAATTGTAAGCCAACTAGAACTTAAGTTGGACTTGCTAGAGACTTAAGTATAGAAGGCATAAACTAAGAACTACTATAACAAGTAGAGAAGAGGAGACAAGAGAGAAGAGAGCTAGAGTTGAGAAATGTAGAGATTTCCATTCCAACATTGGTGTATCTTTACAATGGGGTTGGCACCCTTTATATAGGTCATTTGGTGATGATGATAATTGTACTTATACAATGTGTACAAGTTATACATACACCACAAGTCATACAACACATCACAAGCAACATAGACAATACATGGAAGAATTGGTGTACATTGGAGATGATTACAAGTTACATGACAATACATGGATAAGTGATTATACATTGGAGTTGAATACAAGTTATGTAGAGTGTACAAGTTACATTCAATGTAGAAGTCATGCTTGATGTTACAATTCTATGTGAGAGTCATGCTTGACAATGTGATCATTCATAAGCTTGGTTAAAGAGTCATCCAATTTACAACACTCCCCCTTGGATGACACTTGCTGAGAGAATATGCCTCGTTAAAACCCGTACTAGAAAAACCCTTTGGGAAAAAATTTAGTATAGGAAAAAGAGTACAATGTTCTCGTCAATCTTGATTTTTAGTATAATATTATTGATTGCCTCATTAAAAACCTTGCTCGGAAAACCCAATGGGACAAAACCAAAGCTAAGGAAAATAGTGCAACACATTGATACACTTTGAGAGAATATATATGCCTCATTAAAACCTTTACTAGAAAAACCATGTAGGAAAAAATCTAGTATAAGAAAAAGAGTACATTGCTCTCATAATTTTTTTATACGGAGCATAATAATGATACACATTGCTCTCATATTAATCAACTTTGATAAAGAGTTTTAATATTGTTAGAATTGCCTCATTAAAAACCTTGAAAGGAAAACCCAGTGGGATAAAACCTTAGCAAAGGGAAAAAGAGTGCAATACACTAACCAATAACTCATTTTGATTCTCCCCCTCATGTTCACATGGGTGAGATATCTTGTGCATTTTGTTGCACATGAACATCGTTTTCTATATGAACCATTTAATGCTGAAGCATATAATTGTCACTCTTTTGTATATAATACTTGCATCAAGTAATTGATTCATAATTTGTTGCTACTGAATGATCCTTTGAACTTCGAGTTCATATTAATTTATACATGGATCATAATACAACAAATTTAATGCAATTTGATGTGTTTCAAGCAATTTCACGCCATTCCTTTTGAATTGGCTTATATCTCCCCCAATGGTGGGAAAATTGCTTCATCAAAGTGACAATTAGCAAAACTTGCTATAAATAAATTCCATATCGAGGGATTCAAGGCATCTTATAATATGATTAATGGAGAGTTAAATCAATATAAGTCTCCTATTGATTTGCCTTGAGATAATCTTGGTGATAAAAAAACTCGATTCGATAAAAGATGTCCGTGCGAATTTATGATATTTTCGCATTATTGATGATTATGGATAATCAAATAGATCTTTTCACATTAAGAATGTCATTTGATTTATGATGACATTCGTTTTAATGTGTCTTATATATTCCAGAAGTTAAAGCCGGGAATATTATACTCAGATTAAATCATATAGATAAATTTTCTATTATTCTGAGTAGACTTCTTCTGAATAAGACATTAACAATAAAATTGTTGTACCCGATATTGCCTTAACATTAGCCTCCGCTAAGTTCGAAATCGAGAAATATTTACTTTTATGTTATAATGTACATGCATGTAGCACGATACACAAGACATAAACTCATCGCCTATATTTAAGTCACGATTTAAACACATCTTGATGTGCTTGTTTTATCGAGCCATTTTCAATGATAAAATTCATAATATTTTGCCTTTGATTTAGAAGGCATGGTAAAGGTCAAAAAAATATTCGGGTATATATATGACAATATTTAGGCAAAATAGCCTTTCATATATGACCAAAAAAATGTCACAATTATGAGCGCTCATTGTCAATAATTATTTACCCTTTGTAGTGGTGCACCACTTTTATTCCAATTTTTGGGTGGAATTGTCAATACGACCTTTACCTGATATTTTCACCTTTTCCACGTCCATAAATTTATTATTGCGATCATGATCATTATATGCAACATATGCTTCTTAATTTGAAGCTGAACTAATTGGACGGGAGCGATATTATATTTATAATATCTCATTATTTTACTCAGCTACCATGAGACAAGAAATCAATCCTTAATATTTATTGGATTGACGTGCGCACTCGATATTTGTTGCAGCAATTAATCGAGGTGGGCCACGTGACCTCTTTATTGTCTCATCAGTCATATTTCCACATAGCCTCAACATAGAGGTAATTAAAATTGTGGAATTATAATTAATATTTGACTGATTAAATTTTGTAGCATGAGACCCAGCCGCTCATTTTGAGCTTTTTGGAGCATTACCCTTTTTGGTATGTATATATATAACTCCATAAGGTGAAAATATAAATAAAGTGAAATATTCACTTTTCAAATCTCTAAAGAGAAATTGGCGAATGATTGTGTATAACACATAGTTTTGCATATATGCTTTATTCACAAATTGTAGTATCTAATTGCCATGACAAGTAATTCTTGTCGGTAATATAATAAGGCAACAAATTCAACTATGGTTGAATAATATTTTGAAAGTAAATATAATATAAAATAATTTTCTCTTCTCTTTTTATGTAAATAAAAAAAACATAACATATGATTAAGTATATGTTCACAACTTGATTTATTAATAATCAAATGTACTATTCGTATGAGTTGGTGGGACAACCTCCAGGGTTGGGTGGCGAGACAAAGTCTGCAATGCCATGCCTCCTCGAACGAGATAACCCGTCTCCCTTTCAATGTTTAGCTTTACCGGGGACAAGGCTTACTCACTATCAACTCAAACTTATAGCATGATTTGTATTATAAAATCAAGAATATAACAATAACTAATCGTTTATAGTTTTAAGAGAAAACTAGTTGTCACATATTGACTTTTGATTTCTGATGTAGAAGATCGTACAAGACGCAACTACAGAGCATACTTTCACAATCGGTGACGCTATAATGCATAATATATGAATAAAGTATGCATAGATAAAAGGAAGCAACCATGATAATATAGAAGTAAATTGAACTTATTTAAATAACAAAAGTTATACCTTCATAGCTTTCTCTCCTTAACAAGCCTTCTTGAACTTCAAGATCTCCTTAATGCTAGAGCAAGCTCGTGCTGATAACGTGTTGTAAACTAAGTTGTAAGCCAACTAGAACTTAAGTTGGACTTGCTAGAGACTTAAGTATAGAAGGCATAAACTAAGAACTACTATAACAAGTAGAGAAGAGGAGACAAGAGAGAAGAGAGCTAGAGTTGAGAAATGTAGAGATTTCCATTCCAACATTGGTGTATTTTTACAATGGGGTTGGCACCCTTTATATAGGCCATTTGGTGATGATGATAATTGTACTTATACAATGTGTACAAGTTATACATACACCACAAGTCATACAACACATCATATATATAAATATATATATATATATATATATTGTTTTGACTTTATCCAGTACATGCATGAACAAGGAATACATGTTCTGAGCTTATATCTGAATAAATAATAAAAAGATCTAGTGGATTGATATCATATAAAACTATATATTGACTTTCAACATGTATTATATATATGATCGCACACTTACATGCATGTGCCTTGTCAAATACACTTTTCTATAAGTGTGCATGTCCTTCTTGATTTGGTAACTATTGATTAGCTAATTAAATTAATCCTACATTTGAAACTTGATCAATTAAGTGATAGTATTGTTTGTGTCGTGATCATATCGACAGTTCAGATTTGTCACTATTATTGTTATGGTCGACATTATCAGTAAATGAGTTAATTATCCAAAATCCAACACATGATACTTGTGCTCAAATTATATCGAAACAGTTGAAGATTTGGATAATGATATACGGTTGCAACTGGTGGATCGAGGTGGATCGAAGCGGTTGTAAAAGGATCTCTAAATCATACAGTTGAAGACTTGATCTTATCCTCAACTGACTGAAAACTAATTAAAGATTATGAAGATGATGAAGTTACGATTTAGAGAAATCATCACCACGTTTTTATCATGCAAGGGCGTGATTATTTAGAGATAGAGATTAGACAAATCTTATGGTTATAGTTAAGATTGTGTAATCTACATTTGTCCATATATTTGCCAAAGTTGATAGAGTCTATATCCCTATTAACTTTGTATGTTCATTTCTATCAAGATGTAATCCCAAGGGTATTTGGGGTGTTCCAGTGAGGGAGAGCCTTACAGTGCAAGTGGGAGACTTGTATTCCATCGAGGGGAGCTCGACGCACTGAATGAAAAATTAGGTATTTCAGTAAGGGCGAGCCTCACCGTGCAAGTAACGAGAGATTTGTGTAAAGTCCATTGTGAAGGTGAAGGGTAGTGTTGTAAGCCTAGTGAGGGATCACTGGTTCGAATGTTGCGTAAATCTGTAACTTTTTTTATCTTAGTGGATTTTATTTGGGCGTGGCTCCACAAATGTAGGTCTTGGACCGAACTGCGATAATATATATGATATTCTGGTTTGATCTATTTTTTTGCATACTTTATTTTTAAATATTTGCATTGATTATCGTTTTCCTGTTACAACGGCCTTTGTATTCTGTTGTAATTGCCTTTGTTTATTTCCATAAGTATGACCAATTCGGTACGTGGTGACCTATGCATATACTGACACACATCATGAGATTGAGTGTTTTAAGTCTCCTTAGGAGGGTTTTCATAAAAAAAAAAAGTCACATTAATTAGCAGAGTCGATTTTAAGTATTTAAGAGGCTGAGGCAAAATAATAATTTTGGAGCCTTTCACTCATATTTGCATAAAAGAAAGAACAAATTCTTATTAACTACTTAAGACGATCAATGCAAAACACAAAAAAAAAAAACTCAATTGATTGATATTAATTGCATAAAAGCATGCATGACCTCTCCAAACATTTTTAAAATACTTTGAACTTACCAAAAGCTAATCACTCAAAAAGAAAAGTAAAGTGCAACCGCTTTTACAAAATGCAAAGTAGAAGATAAATCACTTCGATGATGTAGAGCATAAGTTAAAAGAGATACTGTTTAAAGTGGAAAAATAAAGTTCTTGATTTGAAAAGTGTACAAAAAACTTACTACATGAAGCAACACTTTCTTATCCCTTCATCAATAGTAATTTTTTCATTATAAAAAATTAAAGAAATTTATGTCTATATATGTGTATTTATTCTGTTAATATCGTGATCATATCTACAGTTTAGATTTGTTACTATAATTGTTACGGTCGACATTATCAATAAATGAGTTGTCCAAAATCCAACACATGATACATATGCTCAAATCAGATCCGAAACAGTTGGAGATTTAGATGATGATATGTGGTTGCAACCGGTAGATCGAAGTAGTTGCAACAGGATCTCTTAATCACAAAGTTGAAGATTTGGTTTTATCCTTAACCGACTAAAGATTATGAAGAGGATGAAGTTGCGATTCAAGAAAATCATCGCCACATTTTTATCATGCAGGGGCATGGTTATTTAGAGATGGATATTAGTCAGATCTTATTGTTATAGTTAAAATTGTGTAATCTATATTGCTCTATATATTTGTCAAAGTTGACACAATTTATGTCCATGTTAACTTTGTAGTTCACTTCTATCAAGATCTAATCCCAAAGGACTTGGGGTGTTCTAGTGAGGGGGAGCCTCATAGTGTAAATGGGAGACTTGTATTCCATTGAGGGGAGCTCGATACACCAAGTGGAAGCTTGAGTATTCCAGTGAGGGGGAGTGTCACGACCCAATAATTAATACACGTTTAATTTATTAATTATGACAAAATGACCCGTGACGTGGGATTCGCAGCGAGATACGTGTCATTACCGAGGCACGGTCGACGAGGTAAATGTTATATTTGTTGTGTTGTTTGCATAGTGTACTGTATATGTGTAGACTACTAAGTCATTTACAAGTATGCAGATACCGCGACAAGTGGGGACTCACCTCGAGTCACGTGTCGACGTGGGCTCGAGGAAGCAGCTCGTAGGGTAAGTGTAATTAGGTCAATTATAATGCATAAAAAATGATGAAAATAAAAAATGATAGATGCTTTGTGGCTATAATGTGGCCACATCATTAATGGGCCTATAGTTTGTAAAAAAAATAATGCGCATTGAATTTGCCTCGAGATACCCATTTTGCAAGATTCGAGAAAGTTTGGGTCAAACATATAAAGCGGTGGAAGTATGAGTGAATGATTGGGTTGCCTCGAGATTCGTGTTGCAGGAATATCGAGGACATCAAATATTTAATCTCAAAATTCAAACTTATCTCCTCATCTCGCCAACCCAAAATGAACGAATAGAGAGGACTAAACCGAGAGGAGAGAAGAAGAAGGAGAAAAGATAGAGAGACCGAGATCGAGCTCGAAGAAGGCAAGGTGAGTTGGGTTTTCATTGTTGTTGTGTGGTTTTATGTTGTTGAAGTTGGTCGTTCTTGTTGTCGTGACCGCCATGAAGGTTCGACCATGGAAGACTCGGCCTCCATGGCCGAGAGGTACGAGGAAGAAAATGGCGGAGGTGTCTTCCCTGCCATCGACTTAAGTTGGGTTTGGGTTGGGAGCCAACCCCAACGTTTCAACGAAAAAAAAAAAAAAAAAAAAAAAAAAAACAGAGTGAGGAGGAAGATGGGGGGTAGCCCGACATGTACGCCCGGTCAGGCCAACCCTGACCCGAGTGAAGCGGGTCAGATCGACCCGGGTTCGCTTGGACCAGGTCGGGTTAACCCGGATCCACCGCAATAAAAAATAAAATAAAATAATAAAATAATAATAATATATTAAATTATTTAATTAAATTAAATTGATTTTTAATAAAAGAAATTCCATAAAATAGATAAAATGCTAGAAAATTCAGGGAAATTCCAAAAAAGGGAAAAACATATTTGTGATACAAATCAATAGAAATTAGATATTTCTATAAAAAGTGAAAAATTCGAAAGTCGGTCGAGATGTATACCGAGATTTTTACCTCGAAAAATGCGAAATCGACAAATTGGTCTCGAATTCGATTTCGACCAATTTAAGAATTTTAAATAATTCACCTTGAATTTATATTGATAACTTGTCAAATGTTAGGACCCTAAAAGAGCTATTACAGGGTACTGGGTGCGTACATCGACGCAACAAAAAGCCGGATAGCTTAGGAATCGTGTTGTATGTAAGTAAACTGATTTGAGACATTTATTTACATTTCATTCCATTTATTTATTTATTCTTAGTTATTCGAACTGATTTGCCTTTGAAATTCATATGCTATGACTTTTTCAGTTCTCATTTTATGATGTTGTTCATAGCATACTATGTTGTGTATATCATTGATTCAAATTCCTATACTATGTCATGTTGATTGTTGTGTGTGGAAGTCAGTGATATAGCATGCTATTATGATAGTTTGTTTATTTTGACTCTTATCCTTTGTGCATTAGTATGTAGTTATATCTCTGGATTCTATTACCGAGTCATTATTGACAGTGAAAGTGGTTTTTGTGGTTAGGGTCATTTGATGATAGAAATTATGCTTTCATACGGGGTTACTAGACTTGTTGGGATGTTAGAAAATCTCTCCACTACTTTGCATGACACACGGGGTAACGTGCCTCAAACGGGGTAACCGGACCTCGGGGTTTGTTGGTGCAAGAATAATTTGGGTGTACATGACGAGTTTTAAAACTCGGGTATGTTAACAAGTATAAATTCTGGTGACGACTAATTCACTTGGAATAGAAAAGGCGTAATCGTAAGTACGACCTTTTGACATTATGATATAGAGCTCAATTTGTAATGAAATGCTATATAGCAGAGCTAAAAATTGTAGTGGACAGGCTTATGTGATGAAGATCACGGCCGACCGACCCTAATCCATTACTATTTAGCCTTGAGTCAGTTTCATATTTGGTTAACTCAAGCATATCTTTGCATTATGTTTCTTTCAGCATAGTTGCTATTTAAATTATGTCATTTTATACTTGTTGCCTATTTGAGAATGTGAATCAATGTCTCTCAATATTAATTAAATAATTTCATGTACTCATTGTCTAGTTGGTTATGGTGGGTGCAGATCAGTCGAGTAGCAGACCAGGCAAAGAGAAGATTGGTGACTACCTCTAAGCCAGTGAATGACTACTACGACATATTTTCGTACGTTTTGCATTCTTTTATATTACATTTTATAGATACATGATATTTTTACTTTTGGGTTGAGTGATAGGAACATCTGACCAGACACATGTTGTATATATCACCACCTTTGTTTATATATGCATGTGATCACTATTTCCTAATTTTTCCACAATAAGTTAGGCCTTATGTCCACCAGTAACTTAAAAAGACTTCCGCTGAATAATTTGGTAAATAGAAAATTTAAAATAACTCTAATTTATAAACAACCATATGTTAGTAATTAGAACTATCTAATTAACTGTAGGTGGTATCATAATTGGTAGGTGTTTAAATAAGGCCGACTAATTCCTTGTTAGGTCCTACAAGGAGATTATGGCTTAATTAAGGGATTAGGCTGGGCGGTGCCCTTATTTGGAGAAGGGGTCGTCACAGGGAGCCTCACCGTGCAAGTAACGGAGACTTGCGTAAGGTCCATTGTGAAGGTGAAGGGTAGTGTTGCAAGCCTAGTGAGGGATCATTGATTCGGGTGTTGCGTAAATCTGTAACTCGTTTATCTTAGTGGATTTTACATTTGGGCGTGGCCTCACAGATGTAGGTCTTGGATCAAACTGAAATAACATATATGGTGTTCCGGTTTGATTTAGTTTTCTACATACTTTATTTTTAAGTATTTGCATTGATTATTGTTTTCACATTACAACCACCTTTGTATTCGGTTGTAACCGCCTTTGATTATTTCATATTCTTTATTGAAAATTGGGGCCTTAAGGATGGGGGTCAAGGTCACCCCACTCGTCCCCTTCAAAGCTGACCCTGCTCTTTAGTGCTTGATAGAAAAAAAAATGCCTAATATTATACTTTTTATAGTAAAGGTGAAGGAAGTTGATCCTTCACCAATGCATTTTGGGAGAACTAGCAAGCTTTGGTTAGAGGACACTTTACCTCTAATTAACAAAGACTAAGAACAACAATGATTCACCAATCTGCTAAAAGCATCTTCAATGGTAATGTGGATTTAGAAAATGGATTGGTGCTACATCATGAATGTCACATCATGGATGTGGAGATGATGGAATGATGAGTTGTCACTTCTTATTTCAATTTTCATTATATTAATAAAGGCCTAAAAAAAAAAGTTTTAAAAAAAAAACTCATTTGTCTGACGTGACAGTCTACACACAATGTTTAGAAGTAGACATTATGGTAGACACAATCCACTTTGATTTCATGTCACATATGATTGACATTATCAATTCATGATCTCATTGAAAAATATTTTTTGAGTTTGATGTGGATTCTATCTTAGGTAGATTTATTTTCACCATAATCCATGATCACATTGAAGATGCTCTAACTGTACTATTACTATAGCTACACTTTCTCTTACACTCTCCCTTTTTTTTTTTTTTTTTTTTTTTTTTTTTTTTTTCAATTGCTATGATGGAATCCAAACTTTGGCAAACTAAACCCTGACCACGAGTATTTCTTAAAAATTGTATTAATTTGCTACATTATTTGATTCGACTACTTGATTTGATTTTGATTGAGAATTTGGAATTAATATAATATTGAATCATGGAATTGTAACATATGAGGAGAAGCATTTAAATAAGTATGAATCTATAAAATGGTGAGAGAATTTTGTATCATGAAATCATTGGACGAAGCCCACGCGTTACATTCATTACAAAGACAAAAGGGAATCTAAATCTCATATATCTTGATCACTTTTGAAGACTTGGTCTCAACCCTTGTAATCTCAATAATTGCACTTTCACATATATGTATATAAGTATCAAATTAAAAATTTATGCATGGCTACGCCTCTCCTTACTTTTAAATTGTTTTGTCATGTATATATTTTTCAACTGCTCGATATTCAATTTGTCTAGTGCTAGCTTCATGTCCCCGTGTGACATACCATGTGCCCGCCGACCTTTTCACATCAAACAACAGTTCTTCTCTATGCATAGAGGAAAACCATATACCTATAGGCTATAAGCCACCTCACCCTGCCATAAAGGCAAAACATTTTGTTTTGGTGGTTCGACTTTGAATTTTGGTACATAGACTTTTATTAGTGTATATTTAGTCCATAAACTTTCATTGTTATACATTTAGTCCCTGAACTTTTTTAATTTTTTATGCTTTTGAACTCTGAACTTTGAGTTTTTTATATTTTGAAAAAAAATAGCTTTTTTTTTTTTTTTTATTGGTCGATATGATCAGTCGTTCGGTTAAGTAATATAAGTCATTTTAATCTTCTTGACTATTCATGCGGCATTTCCGTTATCCACATCGCCAGAATTTAACACTTTAAATGGTAAAAGGACTAAATGTAAATCTTTGTAAAAGTTCAAGGACAAAATGTGTAGTAATAAAAGTTCATAGACTAAAAGCATAAAAAGACAAAGTTCAGGGACCAAATGATGAGTTTTGTCCAGTCATAAATAAAGGAAAATGCAAAAGTAACCACTTTGGACACTGACTCAGTTGGATGCCTTATATTTTGCCTCCAGATACGCACATACATATATCTCGATGTGTATAGTGCACGATATCCTACTGCGTCGGAGCTCAAAGTAGGTTACTCTAGTAGTTTCGATAAATAATTAAGTTTTTTTGTGGTGTAAAAGTTGCTTTTTTACAGGGTATGTTTTGCTACGATCACGTTGCAACTGATAGATCAATTGGACTTGTGAGTCGGAGATGTTAGGATTAACCTCATGTCGATTGGTTAAAAGAATAAATATGCCTGATCAGTTTGGAGTGAGAACTGTAACCTAATACTATATATTAGCTAGACGTCCAATTTGAAAATGTAAAGGCTTGGATGTATTTGTTAGATTCAGTATTCATTGAAAAGCTAGCTAGCCCAGTAATTAAGTGCGTGTGTAAAGCCCAACCCAATTACATAAATCAATCAATCAAAGGCTCAGCTCGAAAGGCGAATCACAAATTTTGAGCCCAGTAATAAAATTTATATTTTTGCTATATACTTTTTTTGAGTACTAATAAAATTTACCTCTTTGCCCAGCCTTCCTTAAAATTAATAAATCTTATGGATGATGAGTTAATAAGAGCAACAACTCAACGTGACATGTTCATGTAAATACTTTTCAAATCGATTTTGATTTCCTTTCTCTTCAAATCATTCAATCTATGGAGGTTTCATTCTTGTTTTTTTCAATCACATCTTATCTCAATCACATTAGAGAATATTGATAAGCTAAAAAAATGTACTTGTATTTCTAATTTTTAAATTTTAATTACAATTTTAAATTTTGTTAATAAATTCTTTTAATTCCAAATGTAGCTGAAGCGAGCGACGAGCTATTTTTATTAATATATATAAATATATTTACATATTTTTATTTTATTTAAGGAGGTTTCTTCTCTTTTTTTTTTTCGATTTTTTTCTATTTTTTAGCTATTTTTCTATTGTTTTTAGATTTTTCGCTTTTTAGCTTTTTATTAATATATATAAATATATTTACTTTTGTTTTCTTCCTGATTTCCTTTTTATATTTTTTTTTTAATATTTTTTATTTTTTTAGATTATTTTTTTTTAAGTTATTTTTCAAATTAAATAGGAATTGTATTAAATAATAAATTGGATAACTATTGTTAGCGTGTCCTAATATGTTTTTCTTACTTATTTTCCTTTTTAGCTTTTTTTTTAGATTTTTTAGATATCTTTAATAATTATTTTCAATTTTGTGTGCCTCTTTTTCGGGATATTTAGTTATCTTTTTTTTGTTTTTCATTTTTTTCATGTATTTTTTTTACTTAATATTGTGACTATTTTTTAGTTTTTTATGCCCTTCTTTTAGCTTAATATTGTGGCACACTTTCTATTTTATTTAAGGAGGTTTTGTTATCTTTTTTTTAAGCTATTCTTCCATTGTTCTAAAATTTTTCACTTTCTTTTTACTTAATTTAGCTATTTTTTCAAAAAAAAAAAAATTTATCTCTCTCTTTTTCTCTCTCTCTCTTCTATATATACACACACATACGATGCAATCTAAAACTTCATAACTTCACTATTTTCTCAGTTTTTTGTGCTCTCAATGACATGACACGAAGATTACATAACAATCACTCTTTGCGTAGGGTAGGAAATAGGGTGCTAATTTGTCATTTATAAATTTTTAAATGAAATAACATACATGCATACTATATATAGTCGAGTTAGGGATCAACATGTTTGAATATTATTATCATTAGACGGTAGAAAAAATTCGTGAGTACCCTACCCATTTGTATCATCGATAAGAGTTTAGTAATTGAAATAGGTTAGGACTAGGTATGGATGTCCATATACATATTATAATTGAGTTTGAGACATATATATAGTATATATTATTATCCAAAAACGAGAATGTGTAGAAAAAATATGTATATGTATAAAAAGTATATTTTGAGTTGTATATCTCATTTTTCTCTACCAAAAAAAATGAATGATGTTGCTTCAAGACCATCGAGGTTTTCTTTTTGGTAAGTGATGTTTCATCTATCTAACCATAAATGTTATGGAGACCATCAAAGTTGTATAATAAGTTTTTTTTTTTTTTTTTTCTTCTATTCAAATTAATTTTTATCTGATATATTAATACTCCGTTTTGTCCTTGCGCGAAGCGCGAGTCTACGACTAGTTATATAAATAATGAAACATGAAGACATTTGGACAAATGAATAAGTATTAGCTTACATGGGAATATATATATAGTAAGAATAGAAAATCAAATGGTGAAACATCATTGAAGATATATGTGTTTTCAGGAAAAAAACAGATATAAGTGTTGTGCTTCGAGCACCTATATTCGCAGGTTTGTGGATCTCATTAGCATATATTGTCACAACTTAATTAACCACCTAATAATATCACATGTATAGGGTTTTATTTTAAAAGACCTCAATAGTCAATACCATTTAAAGAAACAACCACACTTATTATATCATTTATTACAAAACCTCACATAACTGACGCGAGACTATATTTAACTTCACACATCCTAAGGACCATAACCCGTGATAATCCCAATTATTGCTTTTTTTTTCTCTGATATATCTCAAACTAAACCTGGTGTCTTAAATAAACCAAACTTTTCAATTTGTCTCAAATTTTTTACTAACCTATTTTATAGGGGAGATTTATGCCTACATAAATTATCAAAGTTTTGTAACCAAAAAAACATCACTAAAGTTTTTGTATAATTAGGATATCTAAAACCCGCTTTGCCATGTCGTAAATGTTATTATTAATTTGAGTCTTTTTTTCTTGATAAAAAAGAAACAACAATTAACTTGCCCGCATCGAAGCTCAAACTTCGGATCTCTTACTCAAAGTATGCCATAGTAACCATACTAATTCTCCGAATCTTCCACTTGGCCGGTGAGTATCATTATTTGTTAAGCAAAATGACACGCATTTTTAGTTTGCAAATTTTGGTGAAGAAAGCAATGGTGACACTCAATTAATTGGTGCTATCATTTTCAAATTGGGCTGGCAATGAGTTTTAGGACATAAAAGGCCAAACCCTGAGCAAGCACTCTTGTGTCTTTTCTCAACAAGTTGTTAGGGAAGAAAAGAAAAATAAAACATTTGATGGGAAGTGATGCATATCTTGTTCAAGCTGGCTATCTATTCATGGCAGTGTGAGTACTAAATGGACAATTCAACCATAAAAAATGGTGCATGATTCTTCTGGCTAGCACTGTTTGAAGTGCCTAGTGAGACTAATCATAAACAAGATTCTTTGTATATTGTTTTCTTTTTTGACAGCCTTAATTCTTTTTTCCAAGTGAAGACATCATTTAAGTGCAAAAATGTGATGGGCTTGAGTACACTTTCAGTCATATATATTTTCCTCTAGCCATAATTTTAGAAAGTGTACCAAGAATAAGACAAGATAGTAGAGATTACAATAAAAAATGTGGTGGGCTCAGTTGAAGCGCCATTACATCAAAACGCTTCTCCACTCGAGTTATTTTAGCGAAGATGGTTGGAGAAGCTCTAAGACTTAATTCAAGTTAAGAGAGTATGAAATGACTACTAATTGTATATGTAACTAGGTTTAAACTTAAAGTGGTGCGTGCAGTTACTTCAAATTATGGAGACAAATTGGAGTACCACTTCAAACTTATAATTCAATATCTTTCTACTCAGCTAATTAATGGGCATGGATTTATTCTCATGTCTCCAATAACTAAGAATTGAAAAGCATGATAATTATAACTACTTCATTGTTTCTTTATAATTGGCTTTTTAGCCATTTTGAAATATATTTCATAATATTTATCATTTAATAGTTTTAATACACATTAATTACTTAATTGACTTTAATACATTTTATAAAAAAATATCGAAAATTTAATAATTACATTTATAATTAATGTATATAGAAGTGGTGGAGTTAAAAGAGATAAAAAGTTATTTATTCATTTAACTACTACTTTTTCCTCAATCAAAATAATTAAGTGAATTTTTAAAAATTATGAACAACTTTAAAATGACACTTAAAAAAGAAACGGAGGAGTAATTCATTGAGTAATTAATTAGTTAGAAAATTAAAAGTTGGCAAGTGGATAAGAGCTTCTAATTTTATTTTGATGATAATCAAATGAAGAGGTTTAGCTGGAAGTGATAAGTCTCAAAAAAGGTGTCAAGTGTCAAGGACAGTGACGTGGAAGCTAACAGGGATAGCAACATTAAGTAGTTTTTGTGAGATGTTACATTAAGAAATTGATTATGGTCTTTGCAACGACTCAACTGGGACAAAAACTGCCAGTTGTAACCTTGCTGGGTTTCACGTAATTCAATTATTTGTCCATGTCCTTTAAAACGAATTAACCACGTACATAAGTATATTTATCATCGATTAATAAAAATATTATTGCCTTATATAGTATCTAACATGATACTACACAGTATCAAGTATATATGTGATATTACGTAGAAGACAAAATATCTTATGCATGCAAGGTTGCCATCTCATTTATGCCATCATATAAACGTGGCAAAACTCTAAATGTCAAATAAAAAGGAAATATGGAAGGTAGAAGTGGGCCGGGATATTGGCGATTAATCAGTAGTAGTTAAAGATGACATAAGATATACAAAAACATGCATGTAGTAATGAAACTTAATTGATCACAATGGTCCACAAGTTAATAATGAGAATTAGTGCTAGCTAGAAATGACAACAATAATGTTACATTACAATACACGTTGACTCACAATTTAAAAGTAGTTCATACATGTCTCGAAACGTGGGCATACATATATCTTGACGCATAACATAAAGATCAAGGCCATATGAATGATCGATACATATGATTAATCAGTTAATGTGTCTTGCGATGTGATATTGTTGATATCATTTTAGTATTTAATTTCCCAAGTTAATAGTACTCCTCACGTCATCACCATCTCAAAACAATATATAGGAAAGGCCTTCTTGATGTGTCAAGCCAAGCAGCCACACGTCCACCCCCTCATCCCCATGCCTTCCATGCATGGCCAGCTGCATCCCATGGACTCATCCCCCTTCCCTCCCCTATATAAACACATAAAACACAAACACTCTCAAACAATATTTTTCAAAATCCCAAAACACAAACACACACACTCACTCACTCACAAACCAACCAATATGTCCACTAGTACTACTACTACTACTCCATCAACTACACTTCTCATCCAATGTTGCTATGTGTTGTTTGTACTAGTGGCAGTAGTGGTGGGTGCAGCAGATTTTACTTCAGAGATGGACCTCACATGGGGTGGAGACAGAGCAAAGATCACACAAAATGGCGGTCTCCTTCAACTCTCTCTTGACAGGGCATCTGGGTCTGGCTTTCAATCCAAACAACAATACCTATTTGGCAAAATCGACATGCAAATCAAACTAGTCCCTGGTGACTCTGCTGGCACCGTCACTGCCTATTATGTAAACATTTTTTAAAACATTTTTTTGTCCATCTTTCTTAAACTCGATTATTCCACGAGAGTCAATAAGTCTGATTTTCCAACCCGATAAATCATCATCTTTATGTTTTTACAATTCTATATAATTAATATATATTTATTTTTAATTTATTTTGGTAATTATGGGTGTTTGAATTTTTTTCACCCCTACTTACTACTTACACTCAGACTCATTATTACCATGCCCAAGAGTTAGTAAGGCCTCTTAACCTCATGAACCAGAGAAACCAACATATGTATATATTTATACAATTCGGGTTTGTTACTTTCTTTGTTTGATTAATTTGATTAATTTGATCAGTTGTCATCGGAGAACTGGGGCAGCCATGATGAGATAGACTTTGAGTTTCTAGGGAACGTGAGTGGACAGCCATACATACTTCACACAAATGTGTACACACGTGGGAAGGGCAGTAGAGAACAGCAGTTCTATCTATGGTTCGACCCAAGATTGGCCTTCCACACTTACTCTCTTTTGTGGAATCCTCAGCAGATTATGTAATGCTACTTTACTCTCTCTCTCTCACACACACAATTTTCACAATATAATTAATCAAGTGATTGGTGATTATTAAAATCAAAAGCACGTTTTAAGTGGGAAATAAAGTTTTAAAGAAATATTTAATTTTTAATTAATGGATTGATAGAAGTTTGTTTGTTTGTGAATGTTGTACCTAGTATTTTTTGTATTAAAGGAAAATGGAGAACTGGACAGTTAAAAGAATTAATTTGATAAAATTGGAAAGATACATAAATTAGTATCTGCGCAAAGATGACATACATAAATTGACAATTAATTGTGAAATGCTAAAATGGTAACATTAAATCACAACACGCGCCCCCACTGATAAAACGTGTAAGCTGAGTTTTGGGTGATTTTTTTTTTTTTTTTTTACGAGTTTTGATATGATGGTTGCACGACACATCAATTATTGTGTACCACTGATATAAGGTGTAAACTCCGCATTAAAATAGAGTTTTAGGTGTATTTTTTTTATGAGTTTTGATATGATAATTGCACGCCACATCAATTATTATGTAATATGTTGATGTGATTTATTGTTGTTAGCATTTCCCGAATTACCGAATTAATTTGATTAGGTGACTAAGTAGAAATCTAGTGCTCATTGTATTTGGGCACGTGCTTTCTATGCAATTTGACTATTGACTGAGAATATGTGGAGTAGTGCTTACTAGTATTAAAATTCAGGTTTGGCTAGCATAAATTAGTTTATATTCTAGTTTAGGTCTAAATTATAAATTATTTTGACCAAAAGATTGTGTTTGGTTAACTAAATTATTATATAATGATTTAGACTAATTCTTTAACACCTAAAAAATAGACAAATTCTTAAACTTTGGAATCTATCTACGTTTTGACAATATTAACTGATAATTCACCTATTAACTTAGGCGAAAGTCAAAAATTTTAGTAGCTCTATTTTAGAAATTGAACGCTACTTCATGTGACCTCATGTTAAGAAAGTTGAAAATTTAGTAGCTTTAAGTTGCATCCATTCTAAGTTGGTAAATCAACTATTTAACCAAGTATAATTTTCCTTTTTAAGCTAGATTATTTGTAATTCATGCTTGCCAAATACAACCTACAACTTTGGGGTTAGATTTTAAGGCTTTAGCTAAGGAAAAATGGTTTGGCGATCGGTTTTGGACCCGATTGTTGGTATCAATTAATTTTGGAATGATATTTATGCGCACACAAATCAAGTTGTATTTATAGACACAAACGACCGAGTGTTCACTAAAGGTCACCTAAACACTTTTGTTGAATAAGGGGTTGTTTGCTTGATCAGATTTTCAGTGGACGGGACACCAATAAGAGTGTTCAGGAATGCTGAGGGGCTAGGAGTGCCATACCCCAAGAGCCAGGCAATGAGGCTGTACTCGAGCCTATGGTGCGCCGACGACTGGGCCACGAGGGGTGGGCTCGTCAAGACCGACTGGACCCATGCACCCTTCACTGCTTCCTACAGAGCCTACAGAGCAGATGCTTGTGTGTACACAAATGGGAGGTCTTCATGTTCTTCATCAAAAGCTACTTGGTGGAACCAAGCACTGGACTCCAATGCACTCAAAAAGCTCAAATGGGTGCAGCAGAATT
This sequence comes from Stephania yunnanensis, assembly GCA_039657365.1. Taxonomy (NCBI): domain Eukaryota; kingdom Viridiplantae; phylum Streptophyta; class Magnoliopsida; order Ranunculales; family Menispermaceae; genus Stephania; species Stephania yunnanensis. Next base: position 5,022,660 of record CM077589.1, read on the forward strand.
ACATGATTTACAATTACTGTAATGATGCCAAGAGGTTCCCTGGGGGCTTCCCACCTGAATGTGCCCTTAAAATATAGCTCCTATTGTTAGAGGTAATAAATAAAGCACAAGTGTTTTTCGACCGGTCGAGTCGATCAGACAACTCTTAAGAAAAAGTTAAGGGAGGATACTTAGATTTGTGAAGAATAGAGAGCTAATGGTGATGTTCTGTGGCTAATTGAAACATATGATGACTTATGCGCTTTTGTATAGTTAAAAGTTTGTCATCTGACTTGATCTCAGATCTTTTGGCTTCGACTGGTAATAGAGGTAATGCTTTGTATTATTAAACGTTTGGTTCACTGCACACATCATTTTCATGACCCTTCTCAGTTTGGCAAGCACACATCACCATGTAGAAAGCAAGCAAGAATCTTTCTTTATTTCACTAAATTTGAGTTTGGCTGCAAGCTCTTGAAGGGAATTCAATGAACCAATGGTAGGAGGTGATAATCACAATTTCTAGGAAAAAACAACGTTTATTCCAGACAATGCTTTCCCTAAAACCAGAAATCTATCACTGTGGAGAACCACATAAATCTATCACTTTTGAGTAAAAACGAAGGAATTTTTTGCTTCATTAACACATTTGAGGAAAATATTTATCAATCTAACACACTCACAAAAATATTTATCAATCTAACTCATTCAATGCCATGTCATTGCCACGTCACTACTACATCACCCATTGGCCACAAAACGGTCACAACTTTTTTTTAGATAGAAAACGTGATCAACTATCACGATTTATCTTTTTAATTATTTTTTTACAATTTTGAAAAAAACAAAAAAATGAAGATGTGACTTATGGTCACGACTTCTTTCAAACGAAAGTCGTGACTTTCTTTAAAAAGGTAAAATCATGGAAATCGGGACTTGCAGTCACGACTTCCATGTGTTATTACTGTTACTGTTTTACTTCTCACCATCTTTCTCACCCCGAGCCATCGTCATCACAGGCACGCCTCTGTCTCCGCCTCTGCGTCCGCCGCAACTCCGCCTTCGCTGCCGCAGGACCCTACGGTTCTGAGGTTACTAGAGCTCAAGACCTTTTCGGGAAGGATTTTAGCGCCAAGACTTTGATCAAGCAAGACTTTAAAATGGTATCTCATCTCATTCAAATACTTATATACTTATAACTCTAGGCTTCTGCTTATATTATATTCTTTGATGAGTGTTAATTTGAATTGTGCATTTCCTTCATCTGTTGATCGATCTAGTCAACCTAATTCTTGCTTGTAGCTAGCTTCACCAAAATGCCAAGTGACGGGTTGTAAAGTTATTGACTTATACTTTAGAATTTGTGGTTCTTCTAAAAACCCTCACGTATTTGCCTCCACTAATAATTGTCCTACAGTAATTTACTTCTCTAAGTTCTTCCTGCTAATGTTTCCTACAGTTTTGCTCTTATTGAAACCAATCGTCCATATGCTACTTCACAAGCTTCAATGTTGAATTACTTTGCTTTTTGTTCCACTAATTGATTTGTGCTAGTTAATGCTCCATAGTCTTTAAATTATAAAGAAAGACATTGAATGGTTATCATGGCTTTGGCTCGTTTTGAGAAACATTGTAGTTTGTTTGGAAAATCTTTTTACCTATCAAAACTACAATTTTTTCTTTCTCAGTAAATTGTAAAGATACTAAAAGATTATTCTTTACATCCTTGTTTTATTGTTTGCATCAATTGTGTAATTTTTTATTTGCTGCAAATTGATTGGTAGTTGATTCATTTTTTGAATAAAATAAGGGACTTAAATAAAATAAAGTTTAAATACACTTTGTAGCTTGTTAAGTTTATATGTGATAAGTGAGTGTATTAATTATCATCACTTCTATTGACTAACAATTATATTCTACGTATATATTATAGATTCCATAATGGTTGATCGAAGAGTAACTTTGGTGTGCTATATGAATGGTGCCATGGTTGATGGACCATTTGGGATTTCGTACACAACACAACCTATTCGACATCTCAGATCAAAGTTGAGTTTAGGGTACGAGGAACTTGTGGGTTTTATATGTAATTCTTTGGAGATAGACAATGAAAAAATTATATTAAATATGATATATCGATATCCTGTGTACATTGGAACTGGAACGTACAACTATGTCCCTTTGCAAATAATTGATGAATCAACTCTGAAAGATGCTCGGGAGATTGTGACAAAATTTCTACCACCAAATTATATGGAGTTATTTTTAAATTTAGTTTGAGGCAATCATATATTAGTTCCAATTGTAACATAGTTGTAAGTGCAGAAAGGCCTAGTACTCAACCAATATTTGAACATAATCATTGTGCATCTCATTTGATGACTTCAAATCTCAATGTAGACGAGGATGCTCGTTCTTATGATGGTATGAATACTGAGGACGATTATGACTATTGTGGTAGTGATGGGAATACTAATGAAGAGAGTAACGATGATGATGTCGATGATGTAGGGGTTGATGCTCATCATGTTGATGATAGCATAATTCGAGATACATTAAATCGAGTCATAGCTGAGGATGACTCATTATCTTGTCCTCCAATCTTGAACGAAGTTGGAAACGATGATTTCTTCGATCAAGAGGCTGCTGGAATTGATGATGCGCATGTGGGTGTAGGTGAATTTGTTGTACATTCATCTGTATTTATGGATTTGAGCAGTGAGGCAATGCAACTTATCCATGAGAATGCAATGATTCATTCTAAGACTTTATGGAATGAGGCATCATAATTTCATGTAGGCATGCGGTTCCTTTCTAAGGTAGATATCTAACATGCCATGAAATTGTACAACATTAAATGACACGAACAATTTGTGGCAACTCATTCAACACCCAATGTGTGGGTTGTCCGTTGTAAGAAACATTCAGATGGATGTGATTGAAGGTTGCGGTGTTAAAAATGAAAAGCACATGGAATGTTTGAGATAAGTAAATATGCAGGACCGCATACATGTATCAAAGCAAAACTATCCAAGGATCATGCTCATTTGGACTCCACTTTTATATGTCCCGAAATTGAAAATGTGGTGAGGAGAGATCCGTCTATCTCGATTCCAGTTCTTCATCAGATTATCAAGGGCAAATTCAGTTATGATGTTCATTACAAGAAAGTTTGGTTGGCAAAAAAAAAGGCAATTGCTAAAATATTTGGAGATTGGGAAGAATCATATAAAATGTTGCCGCGGTGGATGATCGCTCTTCAAGAAAGCAATCCAGGGACACATGTGAATTGGAGGCATGACGAACCTAATGCCAACAATGAGGTTGTATTCAAATGAGTTTTTTAGGCATTTGCACATTCTATTACAGGTTTTAGACATTACCGACCAATTATACAAATTGATGGCACATTCTTGTATGAAAAATACTTAAAAAACTTTTAATAGCCACTATTGTTGATAGTAATAGTCATATATTTCCTTTAGCATTTGCCATTTTCGATGAGGAAAGTCATGACAGTTGGGGATGGTTTATGACTTGTTTACGACATTATGCGATTGATCGAGATGGTATATAGTCATTTCTGATCGACACCCTTGTATATTGTTGGCAATGAATAATCTTCAAAATGGATGGACCCATGAAAGAGCTCAACACAGATTTTGTCTTCGTCACATACGCAATAATTTCAACATAAGATTAAGGAGCAAAAAATCGAAGGATATGATGTACTTAGCCGGTGCACAATATCAACCTCGAAAATTTAAGGCATACATGAAAGAACTTCAACAAATTAACGCGTAAAGTATTGAGTGGTTTAATGATCTTGCTTGAGCACAATGGACCAACGCATACGACAAAGGATTTCGATACGGATGGATGAATACAAATCTAGCTGGTATTAATTGTGTCTATATGTTTATACTATTGTTTATTTAATGTGTTTGATTTATATCACGTTTACAAGCAAATACTTACATGATTTTTTTTCACAAATGTAGAATGCTTTAATGGTGTCCTTAAAGGGGCACAATTTTACCTTATCACCGCGTTAGTGCAAGTAACATTTTATCGTGTCATGACTTACTTTAACAAAAGACGTGATGAAATAGGTGCAGACCTAGGAAGGTACACAAGGTATGCATTTGATAAGTTGTCACATTGGGGAAAGGCGGCAGGAGGGCACAATGTTACATTAGCGAATCGTGAAAATGGCACATTTGAAGTCATCACTGCAACACGTGGGTATCGTTTGAGAAATTGGAGGCTCGTAGATGCACTTGTATGAAGTGGTAGTGTTTTGACATTCCATGTTCACATGTCCAAGCCGTTTGCGCTAGTGCTGCCATAGATCACTGTTAGTACATGAGTCATATTACAGATTGTCTGTGTACAGTCAATGCTATGCTACGAATTTCCAACCCATTCTTCACGAAGATTATTGGTTTAACTTTAGAGTTCCAAACAACTTGCAGCCTGATCCATCTCAAAAGCGAGTCAAAAGAGGTCATCCTCAAACAAGACATTTGCGAACTAAGATGGATTTGAGAGGCAATCAGAAACAACCACGTCATATGCAGTGAGATAAGGAATGGAGAGAAGCACCAACAACGTTACGATGTAGTAAGTGCAAGCAGGATGGACACAATAGGCGTACTTGCTCTCGTCGTTAGCAAAAACAACCACCTAATGGTTCATAGTGAAAGGCGTGTCAAATCTTATCATTCGCATTCACTCGTCTTTTTCTTCTAGTAGTTCACTTCCTTGTGACTATGTGGTGTATGTATTTTGTTTCAATTAAACCATGTTTTTATTTTAATTGAAGTTGATGAAGTTTAATTACCCACTTTTCTATTAATTTTATTGTTTATTGAATGAACTTTATCGTTGATATTTTCATCATTGGTTTTTGTATTAATGACAACATTGTTAATATTTTGGGGTTCAAGCGCGATATGGATCCTGGGCCTATATGTTGACTGTGCAGGCTTTACGTAGATATACTCAAGTTTGGAATGGACCGGTAATACTTCTTTTTGCATGTTTGCATAATTTTAAAGCTTTGTAGCTAAATTTGAACTAATGTAACTCATATGTTATTTGCATAGGAGGATCCTGGTATATTGACTATCAGGCGTAATTCAGCGGTATTACATTGATTGGTCCCACTTGACGAACGCATAGTCTGGTACCTTGAGGAAGCTGGGTTCTATGGAACGGTGGGAATAGGTTTCATAAGAATTGATTGACATCTAATTACTGCACTTGTTGAGAGGTGGAGGCCAGAAACTCACACATTTCATTTTCAGTTGGCGAGATGTGTGACATCCCCTATCCCAAATAGAGAAAATGCCCAGCCTGAAACCCTAATTAAGCCCACTAACTCCGTAAACTTAACTAGAGTCAGCAACCTCTCCATCCATATTTGATAAACTCAACCTGTATATTCATATCAAATTAAAATATCAAAGTAATACGTAACGGAAATAAATTTTTTTCGATATAATTAAATATAAGGAAATATGGAGTTTACCAAAACTTCCAAACCATTCATAAAATGACCCCAACCCTGTTTATATACATCAAAATAAGTCAACAGAGTTATGTAGATACAAATAGGTCATTACATCGTAGAGAAAACTCGAAACTCCTAAATCTTCTCTTTCCCTTTAGCTGAAGTGCTGGGTTGCGCACCTGAAATGTTTAAAAGGAATGAGCACTCCAACTAGCTCAGTAAATACAAATTCACATTATGCATCAATATTCCATATAGTATTCAAAGAAAACATGCAATAACAACATGATCTAACAATATCTAACAAGGATATGGAAAACATATAGATTCAATACATATTCAGATGCAAAGCAAATATTTTGAATTGTGATACTGTGATTCCCATTTATTTCATAAAATTAGGGTCGATTACCCATCGACAATCGACGCCATTAATGCGATTGCTAGACCAGTATGTTGGCCTTCATAATCTCTAGCCCATCGATTAATGTCAAATGGTTCTGTAACGACCCGAAAATTTGACTTGTGCCACGTGCCAGGTCAAGGTTGTATGTGGGACTCACTCGTCAAAATAGGTATGTCTGAATCTTGAATGGAGACACCGAGAATGTTCAATTTAAGACTTTAATGCTAATTGTTGAGAAATATATACGCGGGGAATTCGGGGAGGCGAAACACGAACGGGGAAGCGCCTCGAGTCGCGTGTCGAAGTGTGCCCGAGGTAGCAGCTCGTGGGGTAAGATTAATTAATTTTTAATGATTTGTTTAATAAGTGGCTATAGTAGTTGTAATGTGGTCACATTAAATCAAAAAGCAAGAGCCTATAGTTTGCAAAATAAATCAAGATGCATTGGATTTTCATCGAGATGCACATGTCACGAAACTCGATGACTATTTAGTCAAAGGCGGTGGGAATAGAGGATAAGGATTGGGTTGCCTCGAGATTCGTGTTGCACGAATCTCGAGGACAATAAATATCTTATCCCATTTGCTTTCAAGTCGGTGAAAAAAAAAAAAAAAAAAAAAAAAAAAGCAGGTTAACTAGAGAGAAAGAAAAACGAGACGATGGAGAGGAGAGGAAGGAGAAGAAGAAGAGAAGAGAGAGAGTCCGGGGTGAGAGGGAGAGATCTAGCTCGAGCAAGGTGAGTGGATTTCCTTATTGTTGTGTCGATTGTTGTTGTCGATGTGTGAGTCGTTGTTGGGTTCGGCTAGGTTGGCGAACTCGGACGAACTGCCATGGCGATTCGTCAGAGCTCATGAAGCGGGGAGTGGTCTCCCCGCATGTGGCCCCCTTTGGGGTTGGGGATGGAAGCCCAACCCCAGCGGAAAAAAAAATATAAAAAAATCGATCGAGCACGAAGTGCTCGGTGAGAAGATGACCGCGAGTCGGGTCGGGTCGGCCTGCCGACCGGGTCCGCGTGGACCGGTTCGGGTCGACCGGGTCCAGGCTGGACCGGGTCGGGTCGACCTGGGTCCAGCTGGACCGGGTCGGGTCAAACCGGACCCACCCCAATAAAATAATATATTTAATTATTAAATAAAATTAAATTGTTTTTTTTATAAACTGTAAATTACAGAAAATAGATAAAAATAGATAAAAATTATGGAAAAATTCTGAAAAATCCTCGGAAAATATGAAAAATAGGGAAAGCTAGAAAAAATGAGTTCGAGGCTTTTCGGGCGTTTGACACCCTGGTATAATTCGAAAAAGGGTGCTAAAAACTTAATTTTTATGAAAATAAAAATGTCAAATCTATACTCACATAGTATACTTGCACGTAATGCGACCCTAAAACTTTAATTGGTACAATGGACACCAGGGACGTAGGAGTCGGGTGTCGGGTGCGCATATCGAGGCGTGAACGGGACGTCTTAAGGACGAATTACCGATTTCGAGGTAAGTAAACCAGTTAGAAAATGTACGGTAGTTCATTGAGCTTGCATGTTTGATTGATGTTGAATCATGTCATTTTCTTGGAATTCTAACTCTTATGAGTGTCCGAGGGCCAAGTGAGTCGTACTCGTGTCTCTCGATTGGAGTGGTTGCTTAGGCCGCAACCGGGGCCATGACCTCGAGTCACAGTATTTGGTCGGAATGAGATGTGCTTTATCCGGGGCGCCGTTGATATCCCTCATTCGCCACATTTTAGGTACGGCGATGCCGCATCCGATGATCGAGTCTGCTTGGCATTGCCGCGACTCTGCGACCCCGACCCCGTGGCACCCGCATTCGGTGGTCTTAGACTACTTGGGCTCCTCTCTATATTATTTCCTTTGACACTAATTCTCGATGTACGTTCATTGTTTCACAGTCTCATTATCATGCATTTCGTATAGTTTTCTTTTTATCTGCATGACTTTTAGACTGTTTGTTTTTATCTTGAATTACTGTTTAGATTCTACTGGATTTTACTTACCCGGGCTCGTCAATATCATGTTTGACTGAGTGCAGATCTACGGTGCAGCAAGGAGAAGACTCCATAGCTAGGTGAAATTTTTGTATTATCTTATATTTACTCTCCTCTGATGATAACATTTATGCCGGGTTCCACAATTAGGTTGCCTAACTTTTTATATTATTGTTGAGTTATGTAATTCATTTAGAAATTGCTTCCGCTAAATTGTACATCTTGAAAATTATTAATAACTCAACTTAAAAATTGTGAATTTACGTGTAATGATGGATTGGAAGGCTGACTAGGTCTGCGTTGACCTTGCGAGAGTGGCTCGGGGGTCCACGTGGGCTTAGGCCGGGCGGTGCCCAGTTTGTAGAAAATTAGGGCTGTCACAGTTGGTATCAGAGCCGAAGTTTTAAATACTCGACTCTGGATTTAAATCACAAGCAATTAAGACATAAACCAGCGGAAGTTAGGAACCCTGAACTTAGAGTGGAACCTTATGATCCTGACTGAAGTCTTCGTTGGGAAGCGAGGAGAGTTGGTGAAATTAAATTTGAACTATATGTGATATTTGATGTGTTGTATTATACTACTATCGATAGATATACGATATTTACTCTTGTGTATCGCGTGAGACGCGATAAATAAAATTGAAAAAGATTGACGATAAATTTATCGGATTCAGAGAAATTGATAGTAAAGAAGATTGATGGTAATGATTTGATTTTGGAAGATAGTGTAGAAATTGGGGATTTCTACTTGATATATTTATTGGTGGATGGTGAACTACATAGAGACATAATTTCTCCCTTGGTAAAAACATCTCTGCCTTCGATAGAGGATACTCGGAAAAGGGAGCATGACCATGAGCTAACTACAGGGCATTGGGATGATCAGCATTGGATGGGCATTGGGATGATCAGCATAGACAGATCATAGAGACTTGTGGGACTTTGTACCTACCTATAGTTTCATGATATAGATTGCATACGAAATTAGAATGTATCTATAAGTTAATGCTTATCATCATCACATAAGATATGAAGATAACGATATCTTGAAACCAAAACAATACAAAAATTAGTAATATATCAATGTATGGGGCCAGGATACATGAATTTACGAAACAAAGATTATGTTATATGGACAAACTTTACATCACCAAAATGGAAGAAACATATTATAATTCAAAATGCCATTAGAATAGTTGGAAGATTCTTTCACTAGAATTTCTAGTTAGAAAAAGAAGAAAGAAAGAAAGAAAGAAAGAATTGGTTTTCAAGCCATTTGGAGGAATTTTGATCTTATTTAGGACTCAAAAGAGTTCATTAAATTCATTTCAAGTTGTTTAGTTATTAATGAAATTGAGGATTTCCTATAGTATTGAGACTTGAAATGGAAGTTTGAGTTTCTAAATGATTTTAAATTGGTAATATGGAGACATTTAAATAACCTTGAGTCTATTTAGGACTTGAAATCAATGTTTGGGAACTTAGCGAGCTTTTGGAGTTTTAAAATGCTAGAACACCGATTGGATTTGTGAGAATGAGATTGTGCAGACAACAAAGAAAGAAAAGGTTTAGGAGTTATATCTTCATCTCCACTTGTGCACTTTGGCGAGGTAACTCAGAAGGTCTGAAAGAAGAGAGATGGACAAGTCTTTTACGACTTAAAATCTTGTTTGAAGTGCAACTGTTATTGCAGCCATGACCTTTAGATGAGACCCCAATTATTTGGCTGTTTGAATAATGAATAAGATGAGACTGAACTCCACCTCTGCATGTTAAAAGATCATTTTCCAACAAAAATAAAAATAAAAATTGAGTTGATTGCCTTTTGATACATACATTTGCTACACGATGGTAAAGATCTTTTCAATACAGATTGATGTGCATCGAAAGTATGTTAGATTTTATTTCCATCAAATATGTTGTGTGCTTATTATGGTCAAAGAAAAGAAGAAGAAAAAGGGGGTGAAATTATTGGGGTTGCCTCGAGATTCGTGTTGCACGTATATCGAGGAAACATTTGATTTCTTCTTGAGGAAAGAAAAAATATTGTGTACCTTAAGGAGTTAGATTCAAGTCATATAAATCTTGAAAACACCCTGCACGTATTCTTAGAGGATCCGCTCGAAATAAGTAATGAAATTGGAATGTGATACGGGAATCAAATCCGTAGTAAAGGTTAGAGGATTTCATGTAAATTTGGTATATTACTTCAGAGACGCTTAAACTATATTTAAATGGTTTTGAGTTAAATTTGTTTCAATAGTCCTTGTTTTCATGTTCTGCCGTCTTTATTTTGAGCCGAGTTGGGGATCGATTATGAGCGACCAAATGATTGTTTCTAGTTAGAATTTTTGATGGGATTCTTTGGTTATATGTTAAATTTGATCCATAATAATCAGCATGAGTTTTGGTGGGGTAAATTGAGGTACAAACCCAAAGAAACAAGGATAGAGAGGCACAAGGGATGTTGTGGAACCAGACAACCATTTTGATTGTCATATAAATGAGTAGCTCATCAAACAAACAATGTGATGACCTGGTTTGATGGACTCTTTGAATCAAGTGTGGACCATACATGTCAGCAGGAGCCATGACCCATAACTTTTAAATGCACTTAAAACAAATGAACCAACAGATGCTAAATCATGACAGCTCTTGATGTGGGCATAACAGAAAATATATATAGATTGCCAAGCAAAGTAAAACTCAATCAAGAGAGTTCAACAATTCATATTTATGCTCCAAGCAAGAAGTTTAAAACTGACAAAGTTTGAGATGAGGTAGAAGGTGAAATGTTAAGGAAAAAGATTTAAATTTGAATAATTAGGTTTTAATGTGTCTCGAGTTTCGCGTCGCACGAATCTCGAGGGCATATTAGATTTAGATTAGGTCCAGCTCAGTGTTATAAAATGCGGGTTCGAAACTTGGGAGATGTCTCGAGATACGCAATTTGCGAGATTCGAGACAATTTTGGTCACACTTAGAGGCGGTGCCTCGAGATTCGTGTCGCATGAATGTCGAGGACACATTTACTTGAAAGTCAAAAAGTGAATGTGTTCGAGTGAACGTGTTGAACTCGTACTTACATGAGGGGATGTTGAGCACGCCGACTGATACGGGTATTATGGCTACAGCTGAGGCGAGGCAGGCTTACGAGTTTTAGAGGCAATATGAGGAAAAGTTGCACGGGGGTGCTAACCTTGAAAATATATGATGTACAGGTCGTATCAGCGCAAATGCAGCCGAGTATATAATCAACTCCACTGGTCGGCGAGGTAGATGTCTGGTGGCGTACTATGGAGGTGTCGATGGGGAACAGTCTGTACCTGAATAGTACTGAGTTTCAGACCATTTGACAGAGGACCAGGGAGTCAGATGCAGTACATGGATCGGTATATACGCGTGATGAAGTATGCTGGGGGTGCGGCTGACACGGACACCGACCAAGCTTATTACACGATTTCATGGAATTTATTGGTTCTGTACGACGGCTCCGAGCACAGTACAGGAGGCTTAAGCGAGGGCTATGTCTAGTGAGAGCTTTTGGGAGCACACACACCGAAATAACGGTTGCATTATCAACATTATTATAGTCAGTGCGAGAGTCTGGAGATGATCGATGGAAAAAGAGAGACGGTCGTGGCTAAGAGATCGAGCTTTGAGCGTAGGATATATTGCATTTCCGCCATATGCAGCGTATACTACACCAATGTTAGTTGGTCCAGCGTAAAGTTACGCTAGTGCTTTACAATAGCCAGCACCATCAAATCCTCGATATCGGTACCATCGAGGATCGATGACGAGGCGATGGCGAGTCGAGTTCCAGTCAAGTGCAGGGACGGACAGAGGTCTAGTCAGGCACAGGGACAACATGTTCCATACGGATAGAGATTTCAACGTACTTGTTTGGGAGTGCGGACAATCAGGTTACATTACCAATACGTGTTCAAAGCAACGGGCAGGTACAACAGAGCCAGTAGCATATTCATGTTATTGCCGCGCAAGGTCTGACTACTACCCATCGTAACCTGATAGAGGGTACGAGTTGGGTTGAACTCACTCGATCAGAGACTAGCGGACCATCAGAGAAATCGATTTACATTCTCACGGACGTACCGTGGATATGAGTATATTAGTGACGGTGGAGCAGGAGACTTATGTTTCATTGTATTCCAATATATGTTGCAAGGATGTTAGCCTGACATATATTGATGAGAGGAGGCAGATGATGTGTTCTTTACTTGGAGGTCACGGAGGAGCCCAGCTCGTCACGGAGGAGCCCAGCTTGTCGCGGAGGAGCCCAGCTCGTCACGGAGGAGCCCAGCTCGTCGCGAAGGAGCCCAGCCCTACAGAGTAAGATTGGGGTATGGCCTTGGGCGAGTATGGCCTTGGGCGGGTATGGCCTTGAGTCTTCAGTCATAACACACTATCGAAGTGCGTAAATTTTGAGGACGAAATTCTAATTCGTTGGGAAGATTGTAACGACCCGAAAATTTGACTTGTGCCACGTGCCAGGTCAAGGTTGTATGTGGGACCCACTCGTCAAAACAGGTATGTCTGAATCTTGAATGGAGACACCGAGAATGTTCAATTTGACTTTAATGCTAATTGTTGAGAAATATATACGCGGGGAATTCGGGGAGGCGAAACACGAACGGGGAAGCGCCTCGAGTCGCGTGTCGAAGTGTGCCCGAGGTAGCAGCTCGTGGGGTAAGATTAATTAATTTACATTAAAAGTAATTTAACGATTTGTTTAATAAGTGGCTATAGTAGTTGTAATATGGTCACATTAAATCAAAAAGCAAGAGCCTATAGTTTGCAAAATAAATCAAGATGCATTGGATTTTCATCGAGATGCGCATGTCACGAAACTCGAGGACTATTTAGTCAAAGGCGGTGGGAATAAAGGATAAGGATTGGGTTGCCTCGAGATTCGTATTGCACGAATCTCGAGGACAATAAATATCTTATCCCATTTGCTTTCAAGTCGGTGAAAAAAGAAAAGAAAAGAAGAGACAGTTAACTAGAGAGAGAAAAACAAAGACGATGGAGAGGAGAGGAAGGAGAAGAAGAAGAGACCGAGAGAGTCCGGGGGGTGAGAGGGAGAGATCTAGCTCGAGCAAAGTGAGTGGATTTCCTTATTGTTGTGTCGATTGTTGTTGTCGATGTGTGAGTCGTTGTTGGGTTCGGCTAGGCGACGAACTCGGACGAACTACATGCCATGGCGATTCGTCCGAGCTCAGAAGGCGGGGAGTGGTCTCCCCGCATGTGAGCCTCTGGGGTTGGGGATGGAAGCCCAACCCCACGAAAAAAAAAAAAAAAAAAAAAAAAAAAAAGTCGATCGAGCACGAAGTGCTACGAGAGAAGATGACCCGCGAGTCGGGTCGGGCCGGGTCGACCCGGGTCCAGCTGGACCGGGTCGGGTCAAACCGGACCCACCCCAATAAAATAATATATTTAATTATTAAATAAAATTAAACTGTTTTTTTTATAAACGTAAATTACGAAAAATAGATTAAAATAGATAAAAATTATGGAAAAATTCTGAAAAATCCTCGGAAAATATGAAAAATAGGGAAAGCTAGAAAAAATGAGTTCGAGGCTTTTCGGGCGTTTGACACCCTGGTATAATTCGAAAAAGGATGCTAAAAACTTAATTTTTATGAAAATAAAAATGTCAAATCTATACTCACATAGTATACTTGCACGTAATGCGACCCTAAAACTTTAATTGGTACAATGGACACCATGGACGTAGGAGTCGGGTGTCGGTGCGCATATCGAGGCGTGAACGGGACGTCTTAAGGACGAATTACGAATTTCGAGGTAAGTAAACCAGTTAGAAAATGTACAGTAGTTCATTGAGCTTGCATGTTTGATTGATGTTGAATCATGTCCTTTTCTTGGAATTCTAACTCTTATGAGTGTCCGAGGGCCAAGTGAGTCGTACTCGTGTCTCTGATTGGAGTGGTTGTCGGCTCGCAACCGGGGCCATGACCTCGAGTCACAATATTTGGTCGGAATGAGATGTGCTTTATCCGGGGCGCCATTGATATCCCTCGTTCGCCACATTTTAGGTACGGCGATGCCGCATCCGATGATCGAGTCTGCTTGGCGTTGCCGCGACTCTGCGACCCCGACCCTGTGGCACCCGCATTCGGTGGCCTTAGACTACTTGGGCTCCTCTCTATATTGTTTCCTTTGACACTCATTCTCGATGTACGTTCATTGTTTCACAGTCTCATTATCATGCATTTCGTACAGTTTTCTTTTTATCTGCATGACTTTTAGACTGTTTGTTTTTATCTTGAATTATTGTTTAGATTCTACTGGATTTTACTTACCCGGGCTCGTCAATATCATGTTTGACTGAGTGCAGATCTACGGTGCAGCAAGGAGAAGACTCCATAGCTAGGTGAAATTTTTGTAATATCTTATATTTACTCTCCTCTGATGATAACATTTATGCTGGGTTCCACAATTAGGTTGCCTAACTTTTTACATTATTGTTGAGTTATGTAATTCATTTAGAAATTGCTTCCGCTAAATTGTACATCTTGAAAATTATTAATAACTCAACTTAAAAATTGTGAATTTACGTGTAATGATGGATTGGAAGGCTGACTAGGTCTGCGTTGACCTTGCGAAAGTGGCTCGGGGGTCCACGTGGGCTTAGGCCGGGCGGTGCCCAGTTTGTGGAAAATTGGGGCCGTCACAGGTTCTATCCCAAACCCTCTAATGTGCACGTAATCCATACAACCTATCGAATTGAGCATGAGTTATATATAGTCTGGAAAGGGAACCCATCTCCTACAAACTTATTCTCAAAACCAAGAATTATAGTATGGTCACATCGCACACCGTTTTTCCATTTATCAAAAACCATCGCAGTATAACCAATTCCTCATTCCATGTTAACAACTAAATGAACTATATATACTAAATAACCATAACCAGGCAACATTGATAAATAAGTGAATCCGTACTTACCTTGTCCAAGTCCACTCCCAATTTCCTAACTTTCCGAGTCCCTAACTTTCTCCCGGTCAATCTACACCTATCATAAACCAATCATACTAAATATAGGTCTTATATATAGTCTATTATAACTATTATGAACTCCTAAATCAATCCCTAAACTCATCATTCAAGATTCATAAGAAAAATAACACTGTTGTTGTTCTGGGCATGGATTAATAGGCATAATTAATATTAGCGCGCTAATCCCTGCCTGTACTGTCTATTCTTCAAGTTCTGCGCACCTAGCGCGCTAAATCAGCAACAACATCGTCCTGCTGCAACTCCAATCCCACCAAAACACCTCCAAATCGATACCAACATCCACAAATTCATTCCCAATAGCTTAGAAACATCAAATATGAGGCCAGGGACTAAAGTGGATCAACAACAACTCAATGAACAATGATTTCCTATAATCACCTCAATTTCAAACTTTGATAAACATTAAAACTAAACATACCTATGTGTTCCTCGCGAGGCGTTCTACTAGTTAAGCTCATCAACTTGGCTCGAATCGTCGTCTCGGACAACTTTTCACGGTAGGAATTAAACCCTCGGCTTCGTTTTCATTTGGTCGAAAGAATTTGATATACATCAACTGTTAAGTTGATATATATATATATATTCCTATATATACGTGTCGTGTCATCTCGGGATCGATCAAATCGTTGATGTGCTAAAATGACACTCGCTAACGTGACACTAAATTTGACACATCTTAACTTACGCTTCGTTTGAGACAATCAAATTATATGTAAAATTACTAGTTTCTTACTTTCCAATATATATATATATTTACATATATCCTTATATATAAATATATATTTTCGTGTTTATCGTTTCCGATAAATCCGCCGGTCATGTCCACGTGTAGCCACGAGCGTGCACACTCTTGCCACGTCTCCCTCGTCGCTCACAGTTTTATCATATATTTATCCCGTATAGGCTTGTATATACCATATCAATATACACAACCTTTTTATATTTCAGTTGTGCAAACCAAACAAACACCATATGTCATACGAACGCACACACACCAATTGGGATATGTCGATCTTAACCCTGAGCCTAACTCGGGTTAATTAATAACTGGGTTAACACTAATCACCAGCTTAAGGTAACAGGTCATTACAAGATGACTATTACCCTACAAGATGTACAAATAATTTTAGAGTTATCTGCGTATGGATTACTAATCACTGGTCGTGTAGAACAAGATTATGATGTCTTATGTTTGAAACTATACTAGGTTTCCCATTCCCTGAAAATAACAAAATCGGAGCTCGGACCCAAATTCGACAACTTTCAAGATGGTTTCCAAACCTTCCAAATATTGCCGGTGACATGGAAGTGCAACGCTATGCAAGAGCTTACATCGTACAACTTATTGGAGGAACTTTATTTGCAGACAAGTCTAACAATCTTGTACACGTAACGTATTTACAAATTTTGGAGGATTTTGAGGCGACACGAAAATACAGTTGGGGTAGTGCAACTTTTGCCCACATATATAGACAATTGTGTATTGCCGCTGACATTGATGAAGCAGAAATTGCAAGTCCAGTAATATTATTGCAACCATAGGTGTGGACATGTTGCCTTTTCTTGCACCAATAATGAAAAATGTTCTTCGAAACGACATCATACCAAATGAAGATTTATTCTCGCCTCCTCCATTTGGTCATAAGTAATTACAATTTTTTATCATAGTTAAAATATTGAATTTATTTATCTACATGTAAATTCATGTATGCATTTCATGTTTTTATAGGTGGAGACATGCCTTAGAGATCACAGGAACATGCATGCATTGTGTTGTTTTTCATGTTCTTATAGGTGGAGACATGCCTTAGAGACCACGTGAACATCAATGTCCGTGCTAACAAAATACAGAGAAATGATTGACATGCAAACACCCGATGAAGTAAGAAATACACTCAATCAATTTTTTTTTCAAATACCCTTTTGTAAAATGGTGAAATGAGAATTTTATTCATTTCAAGTTGTTTTCCATGAGTTCAAGTAATTTGGGAGTCGTATCCTGAGACAGTGATAAGGGACTTGCCTGCATATTGTAGCAATGATCGTGTTATTTGGCGAACGAGGTCACCTTTACTTTTCTTTTGTGTTGTTGAAATGTATAATCCTGATAGAGTTATGCGACGATGTGGCATGAAACAAAAGATACCACCTTTAAATAACACAAATATGGAGCTACATAAGATTGACTTGCAAGGGAAAACAAACAAAGATTGGAGTGCAAAACACAGTGATTATGTTTGCACGTGGATCGAACGTACTTCTAATATTGCGAATGATGAATTATTGGAGGAGCCATTGAGATTTTATGACCCGTACATGTAATGATATTGTCGCATTACACGACGATTCATGTCTCATCGTGGAGCTATTATTGAGGCATTGGTAAGTACAATTTTTATTATTCAATCATGAAGTCTTTAAATAGTTGTTTTATTTTGTTTTCGCATACAACTTCATAAATATTTTATATGTAGGCACATGGAATGACATCAATTCATCAGTTGACATTGAGTGATGATGTGTCTATTCTACGTATTAGAGATGTAGCTGCATCGAATTTGACTGCAATACATGTAGATTATCGTATCCATAATATGCCCAATTCCTTTGAAGAATCTCATCAATCTTCTCATGAAGATATAGATTCGAGGCATGATACTCCAATATATATTCAATCCATACCTCTCAATAAGTTCAAAACTCTACATATTCCATCAGTACCTCTCAACGAGTTCGAGACTCTACATACTTCATCGGTATCTCCTGACATAGGATTCAAGACTACAGAAGTCTTTCATTTTGATAGGATACCTAGATTTTCATGTCATTTTAATGCAAGTCCAATAATGATGAATTTATCTGGAGACTACAAGTACTGATGATGGTGGAATACATGATATAAATGATATTCAACCAGAAGATGCTCAAAATCCGTTGTTGATGTGGGCCCTTCGAATGTGTCATTAGCTTTAGATCGTAATGTGCAAGTCGTAAAGAGAACACGTTGTGGGACTAGAAGTCATTATTTGGGGTCAGACTAAGATTTTTTTCTTTACTATAACAAGACATCTTTTGTTTATATTAATGCTTTGTAATTGGTTATGATATTCCTAATGTGATGATGCTCAATGTGAAAGAACCATATAGTATCTTTGCAAAATTATAACTTAATTAACAATGTATTTACAAGCTTATGAAGGTACATGGTGAAACTTTTGTTTACAAACTTATGAATTATTATAACATTTGATCAACTTCCAAGTTCTTCATTTATAGCAAATCAAATTTCTTGCACTACTAACGTAAATTTTATGAATTTTGCAAGTTACTCGAGTTTTAAAGCTTTTGTTGTAAAAGATCAAGGTCATAAACCTATTGTAACTTTAAATTTTGGACTAGTTTGTATTGGGGAAAAAATAAAAACACCAATATACTACGGGACTAGTTTGAAAGCTTTAGTTTAAGCTAAAGTGGGCACTTATCGGATCCCAACAGATATATACAATTTTTTTTTATTGAAAAAAATAAAAACACATATATGCTAGTGAATTATATGATGTATAATATGATAGATTAAACTTTGTCAATATTCATTTTCATTTTCTTCATAAAAATAAATCGGACTTAAAAAATTGAAGTATAAATAACTTAGAAGTTTGTAATTGTTTGTGTTTATTACCAAAAGCAAGAAGAAAAAAAACCAAAAAAAAAAAAAAGAAACAAACAACACCGTATAAAAAAATTAGAAAAAAGAGAAGTTGTGACTTGCGATCACTACTTCCTTCGAAAAGAAAGTCGTGACCGTAAGTCACGACTTGCATTTTTGTTTAATTTTTTTTTTGTTAAGTCTTTTTTTTAAAAAAATCTAAAAAGTAAAAAAAAAAAAAAAAATTATAGAATAAAACTAAGTCGTGAAGTCGTGACCCGCAGTCACGACTTCAGCTCTGTTTGGTAAGCACAAACTAGCTTATCAGCTAGCTTTATCAACTAGCTGATTTATTTGTTAAGCTGTGTTTGGTTTGTAGCTTATTTTAAAAATAATCTAGATGATAAGCTCACAATCGAAACGATACTTTTAATAAAATCTATCGTTTGGATTTTTTTTCCCCATTATAGGCCTTATTTTTACGGTATTAATAAATTAATGTCCTTGCAAATTAGTAAAAACAAAATACGACGTGAATATTAATACCTACTATTATACCCAGATAGAGTTGACAAATGGCATTTAAAACTCTTCTAGGCTAAACCAACAGTTATATAATACGTTATTAAAACTTATTAAATTTAAAATTAACATATAACTTAATATTTTTAATAAAAAAATAGTGATTAATAATTAACTAAATATTATAAAACAAAGAATTTCACTAAAATTAAAAATCATTACACATTAATTTCTTAATTATAGATAATCTTGTTAGATATTTATTACATATTAAATAAGTTTTAACAATGTCGAGTATAAAAATATTTTTAGATGTTATAAAAATATTTTTTAATGTAGTGTTCGAGTGGTGGACTATCCTATATATTTTTAATTTTTTTATTAATCTACTATTTTTTTAAGTTATAGAGATACTTCTATAGAAATGAATAATATTCACAATAATATTGTTTCTCAATTATGGATGATTCGTTAGGTATACGTATATTTATCCAAGTCGTTTATTGTATTTTATTTACATTTGTTTATTTTTTACGAATTTTTATAAATTAATATAAAGTTATTTTCATGTAAGAATTTATGGACAAACATAGTTTAGTTTTCTAAATAATATAAATTATTTTATGGTATTAATTTATATTTTGTAAATAAAATACATTAATTACATAATTATATAATTAATATACTTAATTGTGTCATACGTCCTTTATTGTCATTTTGCATATATTAGCTAATCAATCAGCTATCATTTCAAACAATTTTTACTTGATCAGCTAGATTATCAACTTTCCTAGTTTATCAGCTAGCGGCTCTATTTGGTAAGCACAAACTAGCTTATCACTTTTGGTAACTAGTAAAGCTAGTTTATTTGTTAAGCTGTGTTTGGTTTGTAGCTTATTTTAAAAATAATCTAGATGATAAGCTCCCAATTAAAACGATATTCTTAGTAGCGTTTGAATCGAAAATCCGTCGTTTGCAATCGAAAATCCGTCGTTTGAATTTTTTCTCCCTATTATACCCTTATTTTTACGGTATTAATAAATTAATGCCCTTGCAAGTTAGTAAAAAAAAATACGCAAATACTTAAACGAACCTGCGAATATTAATACATGCGATTATACAAGGCGAAACCAGCATTTTAAACTCTTCTAGGCTACACCAACAATTATATAATACGTTATTAAAACTTATTGAATTTAAAATTAACATATAACTTAATATTGTTAATAAAAAATAGTGATTAATAATTAACTTAATATTATAAAACAAAGAATTTCACTAAAATTAAAAATCATTACACATTAATTTCTTAATTATAGATAATCTTGTTAGATATTTATTACATATTAAATAAGTTTTAACAACGTCGAGTATAAAAATATTTTTAGATGTTATAAAAATATTTTTTAATGTAGTGTTCGAGTGGTGGGCTATCTTACATATTTTAAATTTTTTTTTTACTGATCTACTATTTTTTTAAGTTAGAGAGATACTTCTATAGAAATGAAAAATATTCGCAATAATATTGCTTCTCAGTTATGGATGATGCGTTAGGTATATGTATAGTTATCAAAGTCGTTTATTGTATTTTATTTACATGTATTTATTTTTTACGAATTCTTATAAATTAATATAGAGCTATTTTCATGTAAACATTTATGCACATAGTTTAGTTTTCTAAATAATATAAATTATTTTATGGTATTAATTTATATTTTGTAAATAAAATACATTAATTATATGATTATATAATTAATATACTTAATTGTGTCATATGTCCTTTATTGTCATTTTGCATTTATCGGCTAATCAATCAACTATCATTCCAAACATTTTTTAATTATATGATTATAAATTATTTTATGGTATTAATTTATATTTTGCATTTATCGGCTAATCAATCAACTAGATTATCAACTTTCCGCTATCAGCTAGTAGATTATCAGCTATCAGCTAGTTTATCAACTAGCCTTGCCAAACAGAGCCATCAGCTAGATTATCAGCTAGGGTTTAAGGTTTAGGGTTTAGATTAATAAATATTTTTGTGGGTATGCTAGATTAATAAATATTTTTCCCAAATGTGATAATCAAGCAAAAATCCAAAAATGAAGTCTTTTTATGTGATGGAACACATCATGTCTACAGAAAAATCCCACACCTTGAAAGTTCCAGCAAAGTTAACAAACCCAGATTGAGCAATGTACAAGAGCATGAAAGAAAAGAAGGCTTAGAGCGCAAAATAAAACATGCAATTTCACTTTATATGGTCACTTTAGATCATACAAAATATAAAGATAATTGAGAAAGAACTATGGTCATAAAGATGCAACTACTAAGTCAAACTCTGAAAGGTTCATGCATATGTCTTGGAAAGTTATATCTGGACAAGTGAAGAAACATACAAAGGAGGTCATAAATTCAGGATCTACCCCTTCTGTGCTGTATCAAAGAAACCTGCTAGGGTAACCCAACAACAACACGCAGGAACGACGCACACTTGATGTCGTCCCTACGATAGACAACGGGAATGTACATGCGCATCCCAATGCAAAAAGAGACAGCATTCGTTGCTGGTTCACAAAGGCATTTTTCCATCATAAAGGCTTTTGTTTAGGGGGGAACCACAATAAGCACCTAAGCCATATGGATTATGGACACGGCATGGCTCAAACATGAAATTAAATGTGAAGGATATGGCGAAAAAGAAGGAAGGAAAAAGTCGGCGGAAACTTTCTACCGAAGAGGATGTGTACCTAGGTCCCACGAATGAGGATCACGACCATGAGGAATAACCATATCGCGATAAGCGCTGCTACCAATGTAAAGCATGAGGTCTTGGAACTGTTCGAGTATATCTCCACTGCCCGAACATTGGCATGACCAGTACTCGCCAAGCTATGTTCCACTGCGGTCTCAGTAGAATCAAGTAGCTGAATACAAATCACAAGCAATATAAGAATTATAACTCGATCCAAGAAAATCTTTCTTTAATCATAACTAACATGGATCACTCAAATTCAAACTAGAGGGCCAATCATCAGACGATGCAGACATAATATAGCCTTACTTTTTCAGTTTCTTTCAAGGATTGATGCATTAAGAGGCTACTATCCTTCAGTTGTCGCGCCAATCCTACCATTTCATCTGTCAAATCTTCTTGAAGCTTTCTGTTTAAAGAATAACCCAAGCAAGAAATGAAAATTAAAAATAAAAAAAAAAAACAACAACAACAACACGAAATTCAAGATTTCAAAAGGTAAACTTGGTAGGTAGATGCAAATTCTGTTTCAACCACAAAAACATACCTATGCTTCTCAATGTGAGCCTGTGTCACAGTATCCAACTTCACAGGTGCAGAAGAATCGGTATCAGTGGTCTCTTTGGTAATGTCATCAAGTTTTGCATGAGAACTAACCAGTTCAACAAAATATGAAAACTCAACAAGAGAAGCAAACCACGAAAAGGAGTCCAAACAAAAATCATAAAAAGAGAAAGGATTAAGCTTCACTTACACTAATCTCTTTCGCAATACAGGAGAAGGAAGGACTTGAGTTTCTTCTTTAGTCGTAGAAGCATTTTTCTCAACTTGAATCGCATCGACAGCATCTACAGATTCTAGCTCCTCAGACTGCCAAAATTGTGCAAAGTTTATGATTAGGACAAGTATCTATAAAACAGGTTGGATTCCCAAACTAAAACATCTTTGCAAAATAATTCCCAAGCGTATGACTGAATGCACTCCCCAATTTCATGAGATGCAAGGCTCAAAAGGGTACACATAATAAAGAAGGCTCAGCAACTATGAGAATGAAGTGTTCAACCTCTCATGGATTCCCATTCACGTTGTTACCATAAAAGTCTGTAAATGTGAAATTTTAAAAAAAGGCCCATTTTGCTTATAAAAAGGACTGTAAATTACAAAAGTAGGCGAAAAAGAGAAATTAGAAGATGAAGGATAGAATACTGATAAGCGATAACACAAGTGTGCAAATTCATTAAGAATTGAGTTTGTCAAATAGAGAACAAAATAGTACCTTTCAAAGAAGTGAACGAAAGAAAACATTATGACTGGGGACTCATTCTCTTAATCATATTAAAGAAAATTATAAAAGCAATCCTTTCAAAGAAGAGTCCAACATAGTATTCAAAACATACCAGAGGGGAAGCTAATTTAGCTGCAAGTGCTTCAATCTTCTCTGAATAGTCATTCACCTTTGCTTTTGAAATTCTGCACAAAGAATGCACAAAATATTCATTAATAATTGAAAAGCTACAGGGCATATAATTTAATAAGGCACCAATCAAGGGACAGAAATGAGGAGAGGGTAATGCCTCATTTTCATATCATGATTTTGCAATTCAAATAGAAATACATGCAAGTAAAACGAAACTCCACAAGTATTCAAATACTTAATCATTAAAGCAAAAAATATAGAGAAAGGACTAAATAAGAATTAAGAAATACATGCTAGTTAAGTCCATGAGAATTGCTAGCAAAGACATATTTCTATAAGTGTGTTACAAACTTCATTGAAATTCATCAAATCATACATAACAATATTACATGCTTATTAGAATGTTATTGTCTCCCAAACCTGCTTCTTTTTCTTCTCCTTCAAATAGGCTTTCTAGTAGGCAAAGAAAGCTCAATGTAAAATATGATCGATTAAAGTAAAAGATAGTCTTCAATGTAAAGCTTGAATCCAACCAAATTTGGCAATTGCTAATTGTAATGCTAAAGGTTTGTCCACATTTTCAGTGACAACTCTCATTTATATCCAAACAAATATAATAATTAAAAGTAATATTAGCAAGGCATAATGTGGTATTCCATCAACATAACTTTCAAAGGAAAGTTGTTTCAAGCTTAATCTCTTTTGCTTGAAAGATTGAACCTCAATATTGTTAATTGCGAGAAGTAAAAGAAAAACGTTTAACAGCCCAAAAGAGGTGTTATACCTTACGTATAAGGTCTTATGATTATTATGCCACTCTTACAAACATGTAAAGAAAAAACAAGAACCAGGTCAAACCTTACTTGTAAGGTATTATACCATAATTTCGTAAATTGAAAGGAGAGACTTGAGGGGCTCAGACATATTAGCAAAAGCCGAATAACATGAACAGAATAGTCATTACTTATCAGTATGATTGCATGGTCAATGTTTCATAGAAACAGTAAAGTGTTATGCAGATGGAAACACAGCCCCAAAGGTAATCAATGAAGTAGGTAGCGAAGCCTGATAAGTTCTGATCAATTAAGCCACCAAAGTATGCATACTTAATAGATAACGAGGAACACCCTTCAAATGTAATTTTTACAGGAATGGGAAAATATATAATGTACCAATGCAACACGAAGAAAGTAGCAGGCAGACCTTGGTAACCCTTCAGGTGTAGTTTCTGCACCAAGTTGTTCTAATTGTTCTCGCAGAGTAGCAACATACTGCAAGATCAATCATGGACGTAAGTGTTCATAACACAGGAACTTCAAATCGGTAAGAAAAAAAAACTCAAAATTTATTAAGTGAACCCACAATAACGAAGTACCAAATTTCAAAACATAAAGATGGACTCTGAGTAACTTGCTAGCTTTAAAATTTAATATGATACAAGTGAAAAGAATTTAAATTTTTTTTATTTATCCTCATAAAAACAATCGGAGAATCAGTATCATCCACGTAATCATTTGCCAGTTATATCCCCTCACTAGGCAACAAATCCCAACAATCTGTGTATTGCCTACTTTTACTTACAATGCACATACATTAATCTCCTTCTAAAAAATAATATTATTTTCCAAATTGACCTATATGAAGCAGCACCATACATAAACGGTAATTTAAAGAAAATACAAATTTTAAATTCTTGTACACCAATCTCTAGACAGAGAAAATTAAATTAACTTTAAATTGCCAAAAAATTATTTTCTAGGTAGGTTGAGTGCGTTCACATGGCACTTACATGTACAAGTTTTGCCTGATTCTGCTGTTGAGGTGCCGCGGCAAGTAGCCTCCTCAAGTTCACTTCAGTCTTGCTAAGTCCCATGTCAAAAAAAAAAAACCTGCGATCGACAAATGTAATACACAGGCATCAAATAATACGATAATGAAACCCCAAAAGCATAAGTATCCCCCTCGCTAGTACTATTCGGCAACTATTTGATCAAAAGGATCTGTCACAGCGTGGAATTGGAATCGAATCGAATTTGACAAATTCGCGCTGTTGATCATGCATGCCAAACCCGAGAACAATCTACTCCTATTCACAGCGAAAGCACTCTATCCTTACCTCTAAAAAAAAAAAAAAATAATGAAAGCCCGACCAAAAACATTTATGAAGAGAAGAAGAGCATTCTATCATAATTTAGGGCTGATTCAATCCAATCCCTAAATTCTCTCAACCATTTGAAGTTGAAATATGAAAGTAACAAGATTGAGATCCCTAATGACTCAAAAACCTTCAAATTGGTCCAATATTTTACGTTAGCATACACGATTTAACCTAATTTCAGGCTTCCCTTGAATCAAAGACTTGATTTTTCGTTCTGGTTTCGGTCAGTGGATTCTCAATTTGTAGAAATTGAGAATCCATTTGAAAACAATGAAAACCAGATCGAAGCAATGAAATCGAATGAGCAGAGTAAGATTATACCGAAATTTCTTCAATTGGAGTGAATTCGTGTAGGCGCTCGAAATCCCCAAATCAGTAGTCGCGACGAAGAACAAGGAAACCCTAAGAGAGAGAGAGAGAGCTTTAGCGCTGTCACCAAAACAAGATGGCTTATGAGTTCCGTCACTTATGTGTTTACGGTTTTTGCGACGCGCATTTGGGCGAGCGTGAGGAATTTGTGTGCGTGGTTCGCGAATTTTAACGAAAAGGGTCACAGGCTCACAATCAAACCTCCTCCATCCCACCAAGTAATTTAGTTGACGCGAATTTGACACCCACTCATTGGAAGCTACAGATAATGACATGTCAAATTGGCGTGCCTAAAGTTAATCAGCAATGTATTATTATTTTGATGAAACTTTGTGTTGGTGGTTTCGTTGTGCTTGCTTTTCAAATTAATAGTTTTTGTATTTCTTGTTGTTGAAGACGAATGTTTAGACCATGTCTAAAGTCTTAAAATTTGATCAAGTGTCTCAAAATTGTATTAGTATAGTAATAGACTAAAATAACTTCCAAAAATATACTAAATCATTTTAGTCTTTAGCACATTGAGAAATATTGAGATATTAATATTGAATTTACTTTCATGTGTGTATTCAATTGAGATTTTAGTGAACTTTTGGTGATTTTTAATTACTAAAAAAGTTTAGGTTTATTCAATTAAAATTTTTAGAAAGTTTATAAAAGTAAGATGTATTCAATGTGAACTTTTACAGACTTTTTAAAAGTCTTATAAAAGTTTTGATGTATTCAATTTAAACTTTTAGAGAGTTTATAAAAGTAAGGTGTATTTAATTTTTTGGTGACTTTTGTGATTTGGTTACAAATCTTGACTTTTATAGTCTTTTTGTATAAAAATACACATAAATAATTTTCAACCTCTCCTCACCTCAACCCAAAAACTTTTAGAGACTTTTAATTTTTGTTGGTTCCCCTATTTAATAAGGACTTCATTGTTCACAATGTATTTTCTTATCAATTGTTTTTATCAACTTCTCAAACCATTCCACAACTCATGGATTTCATTGCTCACTCATTATACTCTAATGTCTAAGTTGATTAAAATGAAAATGATGTCGTTATTAACAAGTTTTCATTCTTGCATCATTGTACATTTTTTATAGGATCCTTTTACAAAGAAGTTTCGTTTATTAAGTGTATAATTATAATCTCAAAAAGTGTAATATTATTATTTTTGAAGAAAATAATCATTTTTTTTTCAAATGCAAGAAGTGCATTTTAAGAAATTTAAACAATCAGTCTTAAGGAAAAAAGTATAAGTTTTTTTATTTAAGTAAAAAAAGTACAAAATTCTTACACAATGATCTTACCTAGTTCTTTTTTGCTATTAAAAGATGATTCGTTTACCTATTTGTTTTGTTGATATTTATTTACTTATTTGTTATGTTACTATCTTGATAGTAATTCATTAACATGTATAATTAAATAATTTTTTTATTAAAATATAAAAACACTTTTTAAAAAATTAGTAATTCTTAAGAAAAAGAAATATAAGTATTTATGTATTTTTTTATAATAAAGTGCAAAATATTTGTTTCAATATAAAAATCACAAAAATTTACTAGTATCAATCAAAATCATGTTTAAGAGGTTCACAAAAGTCACTAAAAATCTCAAATGTTAATAAAAGTCATCAAAATGAAGTTTACATAAAAGTTTATTAAAGTCTTTAAAAATGTCTACAAAAATCTACAAACTTCATAAAAGTCATCCACTTATAAAAGTAATTAAAAGTCTATTAAAATCTCAATTGAATACATCCCAGTTTATATTTTACCATTTAACACAAAGAATGAAGTTCTTTAATGGCCATTTAATGCTTTGGTTTAAAAGAGAGGTGAAATGAGCATATAAAGCGTAAAATTGTCAAAACGTCCTGTAATTATGGAGATGAAGTTTTGCCTAAAACGACATGAATTTTTGGATGAATGGAGTATTATCTATTAATAATAAAATAAGATGATGGGTCACGATAATAAGCCAGAAATTCGATCTAATGTGACGAGGCTATGCTTTTTAATTTTTACCAAAAAAATCAATAAAAAAATGGCGGTGGGCATGATTTTCAAAGAGAAAAAAGGTGCTAGTTTTTTTAGATCTCAAAGGAAAACCATATATGTTAGGCTGTTCCCATCAAAATAATTATGGAAGTACACACCTTAATAGCTAGAAATGGTCGAATGCTCTTTTACTTGTTGATTGCTTGTGTGTAAAGTTGATAACAAAGGTTCTTTCATATGATACTATGTAAATATTAAACGATGGGAAAAAATAAAAGTCCATATGCTCTTAAGCAAGCAAGGTCTCGTAGATGAAAAAGTTAATGTCTTGTTTGGTATGTGAGTGAGATACAGAAGTTGGGCAAACAATCTTGTTTGATTGTCTAACTTTCTGTACGATATCTCTCAAGTTACAGATGAGGGAGTGAGCCCAACAATCTTGTTTGATTGTCTAACTTTCTGTACGATATCTCTCAAGTTACAGATGAGGGAGTGAGTTATCTCCCCCTTCCCCCTCTCCCAATAGGGAGATATCTCTCAGGAGTTCAATGGACAAAAATACCCCTCACAAATCATCTTTTTTCTCAAGTCCCTCACAAATTATTTTTTTTATTTTAAAAATATGTTTGAATGACATTTACGTCAATTTCCACATTTTACTGTTTTTAAAAATTTACAACTTCCCCTCAAATTTAAAATTTAACCAAACATGAAATATAAACTTACACTATGAGTTAACTCTATGGAGTTATCTCCACTCACACTGTAAGTTGACAAAAACAAACCAAACAAAGCATAAGTTGGAACTTAGAAGGGTCATCACTCTATGAGACCCCACAATGTCCAAGTAGTAGATTAACTTTGTCGACAAATACCCAGCAGTAGCAAAACTACTGAGAAAAATGGTTGTGCATGCAGCATGCACGCATTATACGAGTAGGTGCTAAGTGTTCCATCCATTTCTTTTTAAGTGTCTTTTTAGCTATTTTGAAATAAAAAATGCTAGAATGACAACAACAAAGTAACACTACAAGACACATTGGCTCACAAGAGCCATCCATGTGACCTCGACCCGCGTGTTATGCATCGAAATTTGTGTAAGCCTGCATCTCGAGGTGCACATGAATGGCTCTTGTAAGCCATTGTGTCTTGTGGTGTGACTTTGATGTAGGGCTGGCAATTTGGGTCATGAAACGATTAACACGACACGACACTACACGTAATAAACATGTCGTGAGTTTGACTTAAGTGGGTCTGGGTCATAAACATGTTAACACGTTTATACACGGTTAATAAACGAGTCATTAACATGTCAACCTGCTCAACTCGTTTATGACTCGCTTAACACGGCTAAAGAATAATGTATAAATAATAAATAGATTGATACAAAATTCACCTATTTGAATGCATGTTAATAACATGATTTATTTATTTTATTTATAGACATCTTTTATCATATTTTATTTTATATTTGGGAGGAAATATTCATTTTACTTTTAATATATTATTTATGTTTTAGATTTTATTAATAATTATTTATTAAGAAAAAATAAAACTTTTTGCCAAAGTAAAATTTAGATATTTTTTTAGATGATTCTTATAATTTCGTTTATGTTATTATTACGAGTCATTTTTGCTTTATTTTTAAGAGTAATAAAGACTTGAATGAAAAAGTAAAGTAAAACTAACGACTATATACAACCACATTATATTTTATTGGTTATTTAGTATGTTTTTTCGAATTTAATCATTTAGATATATTTTTAAAAAATAGTAACTTAATTATAAAAGTTTAAATAAAATAAAATTTTTAAATACAATATTTAATAAGTGGGTGACACGATTACACGACATGTTTAACACACGACCCACTTAGACACGAAAACGATTAACACGATTAATAAACATGTCATGTAATGGGTTTGCATTATATGGGACACGACACGTTTACGACACGACACGTTTACGACTCGCCGATACGAATTGTCACCCCTACTTTGATGTTGTCATTCTAGCACTTCTCATTTTGAAATATTTCACAATATCTGTCAGCCCCTCAATAGCGTGACCCGAGTAGGCTGGGCTAGGCAGCAAGGAACCTAGCCAATGACCGAGTTCAGGAGGGCTCGGCTAGTTCCATAAGGTTTGGTCACGGGTGAACATGTGAAATGGTGCATAGGTGTAAAGGGGGTTACGCCTTGGCACGACGCCTTGGCACGACCTTGGCACGACTTGGGTATGCGCCTTGGCGCGAGGCACGGACTCTGGGCGAGCGCGCGCATGGACGCGTGCGGACTGGCACGCGCATGGTCAAGCGCGTATGGGCGAGCGTGCACAGGCAAGCGCGCAGGGACTAGCTCGGGCAAACCTTGGCACACCTTGGCACGTCTTGGCATGAGCGCGGGCACGGGCAAGACTTAAGCGGATTCTTTGGCACGAGGCAAGGGTTGACAAATCTTGACTTGGGCGTTGACCCAGGTCAAAGTACGCTTGGTCTCATTTTGGGATGTTTTCTATTGGAGCCGAGGAAACGACTTAACATCTACTATAGGGATAGGTGTGCTTTCTCCCTGGGGCGGCATGGGCGAAGTAGCAAGGACCCTCGAGCATGCCTTGGGCGCATTGCCAAGGCACGACCCATGGACGGACCATGGCGTCGGCCACCCCCCGAGCCGGTGGGACTCAACCGAGCCCCGGCTAGCACCAGAGGTGCCTGGGCACGGCCAGGCACGTTCAAACAGCCCCTGTCCCGTAGAGAACATGGGCCACGTCCCTTGTAGCGTGGCTAGACCAAGTCAAGACGGTTCCAAGCAGTTGAG
This sequence comes from Stephania yunnanensis, assembly GCA_039657365.1. Classification (NCBI taxonomy): domain Eukaryota; kingdom Viridiplantae; phylum Streptophyta; class Magnoliopsida; order Ranunculales; family Menispermaceae; genus Stephania; species Stephania yunnanensis. Next base: position 5,053,306 of record CM077589.1, read on the forward strand.
TAACTACCTTGGTCATGGGTTGGAGCCATGACCAAGGCACGACCAAGGAAGTCCCGAATACCAGGAGCATGTTGCAATTGACCCAGTGATGGTGGCGGTTATGGAACGATGTGGCGGCAAGGGAGCAAGACAGTTGGGTAATTGCCTTAACCACTAAGGGAGTGGCATTTTACCTAGTCTATTGATTGATGTATACTGAACATGTGTCATAATTGGTTATGTAACTACCTAATGGCTGATCTATAAAGCCAAGGGCTCTAAGCTTGGGGAAGCATAGAGTTCCACAGTTGTATTCCCAATTAAGAGCTAGTAAAAACGTTTTCTTGTTGCTTATTGCTTGTTGTCCCTTTAATTCGAATATTGGTGTGCTGAACTAAGGTGGCCCTTAGGCACCGCGGGTTCGATTGAGTGAGAAAAATTTCCTAGTGAAAAACCTCTCTTTAATTGACCCCGTGACAATATCTATCATTTGATTGTTTCAATACATAGTAATTAATTAATTGACTTTTACACCCTTCATAAAAAAAAGTCTAATAATTACACCTTAATAACTAGTATATTACACCTTAATAACTAGTGTAAGTAAAAATAGTGAGATTAAAAGAGATACAAAATGATTTAATCATTTAACTACCACTTTTTTTCAATCAAAATAATTAAATAACTTTTTTAAAAGTGATGAACAACCTAAAACAACAATTAAAAAGAAACGGATGGACTAACTAGCAAGATTTCTTCCTACCTAAACGAGGAGGCCAGAACTGCAAGAAGAGGTAAGATGGGCCATTTCTTCTGATCAATAATTAAATCCAAAAAGTGTTTTGAACATGCCACTGAAAACTACCACCATCACCACCATCCGCAAGAAACTAAAAACTCTTTCTCAAACATGGACTGAAAATGTCAAAAGTCTTGAAAACCAAACTAGAAATACCACTACAGAAAGCAAACATAATAACCGGGTCCGCATTAAATCATCATATCTCGAGTAGTACTGGTATTACTACTACATCACAAACCCCCCTTCTTCTTCATCCAACTTCCAACTTCTACTTAGCAAGCATCATTCTCACAAACTCCTCATAATTCACCTGGCCATCGCCGTCCACATCGCTTCGCGAATCATTTCATCCACTTCCTCGTCAGTCAACTTCTCTCCCAGGTTTGTCATCACGTGGCGCAGCTGCTCATTTCATTTCATCCAAACACCCACCACATTCAAAAAACATAGAAGCTGATCAGCTCAACACTACTAAAATGTTTCTAATTCAAGGTGTCTCAAGCTAAGCTAGCATACCATTATCAACAGTTTCAGTATCCAGCACACAACAGTACTAAAATGTTTCAGAAACGACTTTCAGAGTTATAGATATAGTGCCCGATTAGAATATAAGCAAACACTTCGCAAATAAGGGAATTAACTAGAGCAAATTCATATTGAAGAAAAAAAAAAAACTACTAACTCCTTCATTGATAATTTATGAACATAATTCCACAGTTAAAACACTCCAGCCATTGCTAAAAAGTAAAAATGAAATCTTACTTAAGCTCAGATGAGCTTTTTTCTTTCAATAAATAACCCTTCAATAAAGGCTGTACACGCTAAAGTAACAGTGACATTTTAAGAGGGGAATGCTTGATTGGCACCCTAAACTAACGTAATAAAAAACAACTAATCACAATCAGAATGTGTGCAATGCATATCCGAAGGTGCTCTCACATCTTAATGCATCATTGAATGGACTCTAATGATCGTATGACTTATGTTGTCAGCTTAGGGTGCCAATGTAGTATTTATTTCCCATGAGAAGAAACAAATATCAAGTCATCTAACTAACAATTCATAAAAAGAGGCAGTCAAAGCTGAAGAATCTAAAAGGCATTCTTACCTCCGCAGCAGAGATGAAACCATTTTGGTCCTTGTCGAAAACCTTGAAGGCTTCCTTCAACTCCTCCTCGGAATCAGTATCCTTCAAAAATATGACTTGTGACTCTTAGAATGTACATACAAATATTTAATTGAGATAAATAACATAAATTTCTTAAACACCAAAAATAAACTTTGTGACTAGATCCCAAGTTCCCAACTAAATTCTCCAATGATTACTACTTGGGCCCCTTGCCACCCACTTACATAAGATGCAAGTAGTTAACAGCGCCTACAATCAATCTTTATCATAATCCCACAAGATAGAAATATAAAGCCTACAAAATCATTAACAACGGCAAGCTTAGAAGAAAAGACACAAGATTGAAGAGAATGGACACTTGAGAGCTCCATCATTTAAATAAATTATTTGAGGTTCATCTCTTAAGCAAAAAAATATCATTGGGAGAAGAAATATTCATTGTTATCAATATCAATATAGTAAAAGCGAAATACAAAATATGAAGAGCAAACTTATTTAATTGAATGGACATAAGTAAATTCTCAGCAGTATAACAGCTCAATAATCATTATAGGGAAATGACAAACGAGTAACAATAAAAATTTCAACCTTTATATCATGAGGAACCCAATGATAACATATCAGATTAGCATAAGTATTCCCATTTTGTGTCCACATGGAAACCAAGGTAGAGAAATATAAAGTTTTCATAGGGGACAACTTCAGCATTCAAATCATTCATGATATCAAGAGCTCTCCCCAAAAGTTAGAAATTGGGATAAGCTATTGAGTTAGTTATATTCATGCACCATATTCAAAAATGTACGAGGAGAAGCATTCAAGCACTTTCTACACAAAAAATTATCCACTCAGACTTGTTTTTTCAATAGTTTGCCCTACCCATTAGAACTAAGCGAGTTCTAATTTTATCAAACAAATGGAAAATAACCCAGAATGTTCATTACCCAAAAAAAGGAATTTTGAGATTAGTCATAAGCTTTCTGAATCAAGGTACAACAACCACTCCATATCAAAAAAAAAAAAAAAAAAACAAAAAAGTTGTCTCCATACAAAAAATAACATAGCTAATTTGTTGTTTTTCTATCAACAGTTGGTTTCAATCGTGTAAAGTGAAATTTATACTTGTCTGATTCATTTCATGTAGCACTAGCGTTTTATGCCGCAAATGTCCTCTTATCCAACCCATATCATAATTTCTAAAACATGCAGAACTAAGCATTTTTAATCCGAATGCTGATTGCAGCAATTCGTACACCAACATAGTACACCAGCCATTTAATGCTACATACCATGTAATATTTTATTGCAGCAATATTCCACCTGCCTACAAACCATATATTATAATATTGTACGTATCTCAAAACTTGTACAGTTAGACTAACATCACAAATTCAACCGGGGCACTGGATTAGACAAAAACCATTATCTGAAACCTGAATATGTACAGGCAATTCTCACCTTCATCTTACGTGCCATCAAATTCAAGAACTCTGGGAAATCAATAGTTCCATTTTGGTCAGCATCAACCTCATTGATCATGTCTTGGAGTTCAGCTTCAGTTGGATTTTGTCCAAGCGATCTCATCACTGTGCCCAATTCTTTGGTAGTAATACAGCCTGCAATAAATAAATTGGAAATAAAAAATCCAAGACATCAGATCAACAAAATATATGAATTAAAAAAGGGTCACAACTGATCAAAAAAGACAGCAAAATGAAATATAAACAAGTGGAGTAAACAACAAGGGATGCTTTGCTCAACAACACAACAAAGCCTCTGTCCCAAACAACAACAAGGTACTTTGCTAAAAAAAAAATGATACTGTAATAGCATACATGTGATCAAAGAATTTAAATTTTCCTTCCTTGCCCATCTTGTCTGTATGTGATGTGAAAATTTAAGAGATTTCATGTGATCTTAGATTTTCTACACCGGATACTACAATTCAAATGCAGTAAGTTGGTGACCCTTGATTCCTTGAATATCACACAAGGAGTATGACTTTATGAGTATCAAAAGTCAATACACAGATCAAAGGGATTCCTATGGGAGATAGTTTCCAGAAAATTACCTTCACCAAAGATAAGTACAACATTTTCCATCTATGATTCTCTTTTGCTTCCTCCACTTAATCACATATAACTCTTGGATGGTAATATTGAGACCAGTGATTGCAAGGCGGTCGCCTAGGCTAGGCTGGTGATGTCCTAAGTAATTTTTAGAAATTTGAAGACCTATTTACAGCTAAATTAAACAATAAGAATACCTACTCAACAACAAAATCTTAACACAATTAATGTTTACATATTTCTGAAGTATATATTGAATAGGAATCACGTTGACTACTGACAAGTAGACAACAAGTGTTACTTAAGGACCTATAATTAAATAAATAATTACCCAGGCACCTCTAAACAAATATTATTTTGTTTGCATAGGCATCGCCGCACCTAGGCCAGGGAAATCGCTTCACCTAGGCCAGGGAAATGGCCTCACATAGGTCACCGAAATCTCCTTGGCGCCTCGCAATCCTTGCATTAAACTATATAGGACAGACACCAGCTCAAAACATTGGGTAATCCTTGTATATTGTTTGCCGAAATATTCGATTTCTCACACTAATCCCCTAAACATCTTTGCAAGAACACCGATCAGCCTAAAACTTCGAAACCCTAGCTCCGTCAATGAAAACACATATTTCCACACAACAAAGAACAAGATCAGATCAAAGAATCCATGAAAACAAAACAAATCAAAAACCCTAACAAATAACAGATTTCAAGCTCGAAACCTAAAAGGATCTATTGATACAACAAAAAAAACCATTCGAATCTGCAAAAACCTAACAAGATCGGCTTCTCAATCCACACCAAATCGAATCGGAAACACAATCGAACGTCACAAAGATCACCAAATCCTAACCCTAACAAAGAGAGAGAGGGGGGGAGAGAGAGAGATCTACCATCGCCGTCCTTGTCAAAGAGACTGAAGGCCTCCTTGAACTCGGAGATCTGCTCCTCTGTCAGCTGTTCCGCCATTTGTCAACAACAACAACAACGATTCAACAACAACGACGACGACGACGATCGATCAGATCGAATCGCTCCCTCTCTCTCTCGATCTATTGATCTCGTTTGTTTGTTTAGCGATTCCGAAACTATCGCTACTCGGCCCTACTTATACGGATCTCGAGACAGGTGTCGCTATTTTCGCCTCCTTTATTCTACGCTCCCCTCTTTACGTTTCTAAACCGCGTACGGTCTTATTGACCGTCGGATGGTGATCGATGAGTAGTGTCCTCGAATGTCCACTCTCCATTCCTTGTAACTATCGTTAACCCTTGTCTTTTGACAAATGATGCATCTGATATCTCACCAAAGACACTTTGGCGTCATTAAAAGATGAAGTTAATACAAGTTTTTTTTTTTTTTCCAAGAGTTAAAGGAGTTAGTTGAGTTCTTCAACCTCATAATCTGAAACTATAATATAGCGATCACTTCTAACACATGACCATTTCATTATTTAGATACTTAACTTGTGGATTGTTAAACTATTGCAACTCTTATAATTCGTATCCACACAACTAATCTATAACAACTAATTAGTTTGAAACTATTGCAACTCTTAGAATTCATATCCGCACAACCAATCTATAACAACTAATTAGTTTGAAACACCAATAAAGCAAATACTCATTTACCAACTATTTTGCCTTGAGATAATGGTTGGGACCTACCAATTATTTTATTTGAGCTTCAATGAGGTCTTAGATTCGAGTCTCTAAATTTTTTGAGACATATCTCTTATAGTGTGAGATATCTCTCTTATAGAATAATAAGGGGTAATTTTGAAAATCTTCGACATCACCATATCGAAAAAAAAATACTTAGCGTTTTTCTTTTATCGTAGTTTGGTATATGGACTATAACACCTCTTAATTAATCGACATATTGGGTGGCGCAATTGTATTTCAAGCTTAAATGTCATTTAGGCTCGGATAAAAAAAAAATCACATTTGCTTGGGAACCAACGGCTCGGCTTGCTCCGGCAAGATGTCTACATCACTGGTCCATGTCCATCCCTTATTTTCTTATTTCCTCTCTTTATTTTGCTCTTTGTTGTGGCCTCTCATCGTTGTTGGGGCATGTGGCCTAGGTCAATCCATTAACTGTCTTTATGAATACTTTTAGTTAATAAAATAGAGGATTTCATTTACTGTTTATTATAATTAATTTGCATGTTTACATTATAATAAGATCCATGGGTATTTACAGAAATATCTTAAATGTCCCTAGTCGATCATTATAATGGGAACTATAATGAATTAAGACTAGTGTGAGTCTTGATTGATGATCATATGATGATTATACGTATAGGGATACGAATCAAGATAACGAGTACTTGTTAGGGAACAAAGTACTGGACCGACCCGCTATGAGAACATCACATGGATTAAGTCATAGTTGTTTTTCATGATAAGTATATTTTTCAGTCCTTTGACTTTAGATTATAAGAGACTTGAACATTAGGAACATAGTGATTTGACACTATCAAATGTTGTCTTTAACCGGACGATTATAAAGGTTGTGATTGGTTACTATGTGAGCAATGTGATGAACTTGTGTAATCAAGATAGAATTTGTCCCTCTCATATAAAGATAGATATTCAGTGGATCCCTCGATGTGTTAGACTGTTAAAATGCCTAGTCTAAGTGAATTGATATTGATCAATGTCACTTGGATGTTTTCAGTCTACCTAGAGATCGAGACTAGTACGATTGAACATGTTGAATGATAATTTCATGCCTTATGTTTGATCAAAAGGATATCGTGTGACAAAAGGATGTTATATACACTATTGATTAGGTTGTATCGATTTGATATTCGTACAACTTGGGTAGTCATAATGTCTTGCTAGAGGCGCTTATGACTTGTATACCAAAATGTGTTTTGGTACACACGCAACGTTGTATGAGCCTATTGGGTCGCACACTAAGAATGGTTTTGCGAGATTTTAAGATGGTTTAGAAAAATGGATTTTATATGATAAAATTCATGACGGAAACGTCCTTGTGGTGTATTACACTTATACTTCTTTAAGTAGGGGTATATGTGTAATTTACTTAACCGTCTATATACAAGGTTGTATAAATAGACGCTTTAAGTTAGAACACACGACGAAAAGATCAAAAGGCCGAAACTCTATTTTCGTTTCGAAACGACTTAGGGTTTTTTGGTATGCTCTGGATCGTTTTGGAGAGAAAAATAAAAGGTTTGGTATTCTCTCGAAGCTAGCACTTCAAATCTCGACCGCCGTTCGTGTGTGGACTGCTGATAGAGGGCATTCGTCGTTGGCAGCGCCTTAGAGATCGATTAACCTTCGGAAAGGTACATTGCGACTGAGGTATGATTAAGTTTTCATGGTTTAAACATTTTTAATGGAATTAGATTCGGATCCTCTTGGGGTTTTTGTTAAAATTATTTTGTAATCTCCGCTGCGTATGAACCTCAAAACCCAATAGTGGTGTCAGAGCCTTCGAGTTCGATTCCATTAAATTCATTGCATGTTTTCTTCTGATATATACATGATATATGATTGAAAACATGTTAATAGTTGATGTATATGTGATATACATAAGTTGTCTTTGAGATTTATTATCATGTTTTGTGTATATGATACACATATTCGTGATTTAATTAAAATCAGTTTCGTACATGCTAGTAACCATATTAGGTTAATTCAAATAATTTTAATGAATTGAATTTCGTGTTCTGTGATTCATGACACCATTAGGTTCGATTGTGATAGTAGTTCATGATTCAATTACATGTTTGTGATTATTTGGATCAGGACCGAAATTGCAAATAATTAATTTTTGAAATTATTTATTTATAAATAATTAATTTTCGAAATTATTTATTTATAAATAATTAATTTTCGAAATTATTTATTTATAAATAATTAATTTTCGAAATTATTTATTTATAATTATTTAATTCTCGAAATTATTTATTTATCTTGTTATATCTATTTTGTTATGAAGTTTCTATTTGATAAAGATAGATAACAAATTAGAATATGAGATAAATATCAAGAATCTTGTTATTGGTGATATACTAGGATTCAAATATCTTAAATCCAAAATAATTAATTAATTTTCGAAATTATTTATTTATCTTGTTATATCTATTTTGTTATGAAGTTTCTATTTGATAAAGATAGATAACAAATTAGAATAAGAGATAAATATCAAGAATCTTGTTATTGGTGATATACTAGGATTCAAATATCTTAAATCCAAAATAAATAATTAATTTTCGAAATTAATTATTTATCTTGTTATATCTATTTTGTTATGAAGTTTCTATTTGATAAAGATAGATAACAAATTAGAATAGGAGATAAATATCAAGAATCTTGTTATTGGTGATATACTAGGATTCAAATATCTTAAATCCTAATTGGATTAGGATAAGATGATTAGTTAGATGTGGGCCCAAGTTAATTAAAATGTTTTAATTGACTTAATTTCGGATAAATTAAGGGGTTAATTTATGATAATAAAATCAGCTAAAAATTATGATTTTCTATAGCGAATTTTAATTTTCGGAATTGAGATTCGTCTTCTAAAAAAAAAAAAAAGCAGAAGGCGCTTTTTTCAGATCCCGCTTGATCATTGATCGGCCAATGACCGACATGCCTAACTAATCCTAGCGTACGGAATAAAAATCCATCTATTAAATTTTAAGTCTCGTGTCGTCCATTTTAAACACTTGTCAATGCCTCGATCACACTAATATAGTTTCAGCCATAGTTGGGTGTATTGTGTTATCTTGGTGAGACAAGTTAGGTAAGAGTTACCTTAATGTTTAAAATGGTCTGACTTAATAAAGCCATCAAAATAGTTTTGAGCTTTAGGCAAATGATGAGATAAAAATATGCTAAGACATAAGATGTCGCATATCTCATAAAAGGATCTAAAAATTACATAAGATGTAATTGGTAACATTACCTACCTAAATAATCTAGTTCTCGTGTTTCATGCCATACTTTGTCATAGAATTAGGTGAAATATGGATTTTAGTCCCCTAAATAAACCGTACGTTTTAGGAGGGTTGTTAATTTAGTGGGAGTCTATTCATCTATACTAAAATAAACTTTGCATAATCTTTATTGTAGATCAATGGCCTCTTCAAGTAACAATAATCCCCTGTCATCGCGATCCATCCTTGAGAAGGATAAGCTATCTCGGGACTAACTTTCTTGATCGTTCGAAACTTGAGAATCGTTCTCAAGCATGAACGCAAGTTGTATGTCCTGGATGCTCCAATCCCTGAGGACCCACCACCACCCAATGCTACGAAAGTTGTGAAGGATGCGCATAATAAGCATATCAACGATTCTACGATGTTGCATGTATTATGCTTTGGCAACTATGGTTCCCGAACTTCGAAGGACATGGAACTAATGGAAGCCTACGACTTGGCTATAAGGTCAAGGAAATGTTCCAACAAAGAAGCTAGGCAAGAAAGGTTCGAGACAGTCAAAAACTTACATTCTTGCAAGATGACCGAGGCGCGTCGGTTAGTCCTCATGTTCGAAGATGAAGGGCTATGTTGACCACTTGATAGACTCGGATTTCCCATAAGCCAAGAGTTGGCTACGGATTTGATCCCGAATTCATTACCAGAAAGTTACTCACAATTTGTGATGAACTACAATATGAATAATATGGAGAAATCAATTTCGGAGTTGCATTTGATACTCAAAACTGCTGAACAAAATATCAAGAAACCCTCTAGTAATATGTTGATGGTCTAAAAGGGAAAGGGAATGAAGAAAAAAAGGCAAAGGCAAGGCTAGAGTTGTCAAGGCTGTTGTTGCACCTGTCGCAAAGCGTATGGAACAAGTCAAGACCCGGCCCTGTTCTTGCTTCAAAACACCCAAAAGAAAAGGAAGAAAATTGTCATTTCTGTAATCAAACCTATCTTTGGCATTGTCGTCTCGGACACATAAACGAGAAACGCATAACGAAGCTCCATAAAGATGGGCTTCTAGATTCATTTGATTTAGAAACATATGAAACGTGCGTATCTTGTTTACTAGGCAAGATGACTAAAAGTCCCTTTACTGGACACAGTGAAAGGGCAAGTGATTTATTGGGTCTAATACATACCGATGTATGCGATCCTATAAACACAATGGCTAGAGGAGGTTATCGCATTTCATTACATTTACTTGATAATTTCAACGAGATATGGTTATGTATATCTTATGAAACATAAAGTTTGAATCATTCGAGATGTTTCGAACGTTTCAAAATGAAGTGCGAATCAACTTGGTAAAACTATCAAAACACTTCGGTCGATCGAGGTGGTGAATATTTGAGCCAAGAATTTGATGATCATCTTAGAAATTGTGGGATTGTCTCCCAATTGACTCCACCAGCAACTTCACAGTGGAATGGAGTTTCTGAAAGGAGAAATCGAACCTTATTAGATATGGTTCGATCTATGATGAGTCATGCAGATCTTCCATTATCCTTTTGGGGTTATGCGTTACAAACTGCAACTTTCACTCTAAATCGAGTTCCTTCTAAAGCGGTTGATAAAACACCATATGAGATATGGTACGGGAAGAGACCTAGTTTGTCTTTCCTTACGATTTGGGGTTGTGAGGCTTACGTAAAATGACAAGTCTGAGAAAAACTAGCACCTAAAACTGACAAGTGTTTATTTGTGGGGTATCCTAAGGAAATAAAAGGATATTACTTTTATAATCCCGCTGAGAACAAAGTGTTTGTTGTTCGGTATGGTGCCTTTATGGAAAGAAAATTTATTTTAAAAGACACTAGTGGGAGAAAAATAAATCTTGAAGAAGTTCAAGAATCACAGATGAATCTTGAACTGCTACTGGAAGTTCAACAACGTTCTGAACCAGTTGAACCTCCGCAAGTGACACAAGGCCCATGTAAATCTGGTAGGTAAGACATGAGCCAGAGAGATTCAGATTTCTCATTACTGATAGTCGTGATGTGTTGCTTATGGATCAAAATGAGCCCACCACTTATCAGGAGGCTATGTCTGGACCAGACTTAAATAAATGGCTAAGTGCCATGAACTCTGAGATGCAATCCATGTATGATAACCAAGTTTGGAACTTGGTTGATTTACTGAAGGTGGTAAGACCATTGGATGTAAATGAGTTTTCAAGAAGAAAACTGACATGGATGGCAATGTGCATACTTTTAAAGCAAGACTTGTAGCAAAAGGTTTCAGGCAGACTCAAGGTGTTGATTATGATGAAACTTTTTCGCCGATAGCCATGCTTAAATCCATAAGAATTTTAATTGCCATTCTTTGCATATTATGACTATGAGATATGGCAAATGGATGTAAAAATAACATTTCTTAATGGAAAGTGCTTGATGACGTGTATATGACACAACTTTGAAGGTTTTGTACATCCCGAGAATTCTAGGAAGGTATGCAAGCTTCAAATATCCATTTATGGATTAAAGCAAGCTTCTCGGAGTTGGAATCTTCGTTTTGATGAAGCAATCAAGGATTTTGGTTTTATTAAGAACGAAGATGAGCCTTGTGTATACAAGAAGGTCGATGGGAGTGTAGTTATTTTTCTGGTACGTATGTTGATGATATATTACTCATTGGAAATGACATCCCAACATTGCAGAATGTCAAGTCTTGGTTAGGGAAGTGTTTCTCAATGAAAGACTAAGGAGATGCAGCCTATATCCTAGGGATAAGGATCTATAGGGATAGATCTAAGAGGCTAATCGGTCTAAGTCAGAGTGCTTACATAGACAAGGTGTTGAATAGGTTCGGTTTGCAAGACTCTAAAAGAGGATTGTTGCCAATGTCTCATGGCATAAGTCTCAGCAAGAATCAATGTCCTAGGAAAAATGATGAGCGAGACCGTATGAATAAGATTCCATATGCATCGGCTATTGGATCTATCATGTATGCCATGCTGTGCACTCGACCTGATGTATCATATGCTTTGAGCACTACAAGCAGATATCGATCGGATCCTGGTGAGAGTCACTTTGGATAGCGAGAAAGAACATTTTTAAATATTTAAGAAGGACTAAGGAAATGTTCTTGGTCTATGGAGGTTTTGAAAATGATCTAGTTGTAAATGGTTACACAGATGCAAGTTTTCAAACGATATAGATGATTTTAGATCGCAATCTGGATATGTGTTTATTTTGAATGGGAGTGCGAAGTTTGAAAAAGTTCAAAGCAAGAGATCGTGGCGCATTCTACAACAGAAGAAAGTTTCGAGTATATTGCAGCGTCCGATGCAAAGAAAGGAGGCGGTTTGGATCAAAAAGTTCATTTCGAACTAGGTGTGGTTCCAAGTATTGCTAACCCTGTTTGTTTGTATTGTGACAATAACGGGGCAATAGCACAGCCAAAGAACCTAGATCACACCACGAGATCCAAACATTTACTCAGGCGTTTTCATCTCATCGAGAAATTATTGAGAGGGAGACGTAAAGATTTGCAGAGTACCTATTGAAGACAACGTTGTGGATCCATTGACAAAAGCTCTTCCACAAGCAAAACATGATGGTCATGTTAGATCATTAGGCATTAGATGCATATATGATTGGCCCTAGTGCAAGTGGGAGTTGTTGGGGCATGTGGCCTAGGTCAATCCATTAACCGTCTTTATGAATACTTTTAGTTAATAAAATAGAGGATTTCATTTGTTGTTTATTATAATTAATTTGCATGTTTACATTATAATAAGATCCATGGGTATTTACAGAAATATCCTAAATGTCCCTAGTCGATCATTATAATGGGAACTATAATGAATTAAGACTAGTGTGAGTCTTGATTGATGATCATATGATGATTATACGTATAGGGATACGAATCAAGATAACGAGTACTTGTTAGGGAACAAAGTACTGGACCGACCCGCTATGAGAACATCACATGGATTAAGTCATAGTTGTTTTTCATGATAAGTATATTTTTCAGTCCTCTGACTTGAGATTATCGAAGACTTGAACATTAGGAACATAGTGATTTGACATTATCAAACGTTGTCTTTAACCGGACGATTATAAAGGTTGTGATTGATTACTATGCGAGCAATGTGATGAAATTGTGTAATCAAGATAGAATTTGTCCCTCTCATGTAAAGAGAGATATCCAGTGGATCACTCGATGTGTTAGACTGTTAAAAGGCCTAGTCTAAGTGAATTGATATTGATCAATGTCACTTGGATGTTTTCAGTCTACCTAGAGATCGAGACTAGTACGATTGAACATGTTGGATGATAATTTCATGCCTTATGTTTGATCAAAAGGATATCGTGTGACAAAAGGATGTTATATACACTATTGATTAGGTTGTATCGATTTGATATTCGTACAACTTGGGTAGTCATAATGTCTTGCTAGAGGCCGCTTATGACTTGTATACCAAAATGTGTTTTGGTACACTGCCAACGTTGTATGAGCCTATTGGGTCGCACACTAAGAATGGTTTTGCGAGATTTTAAGATGGTTTAGAAAAACGGATTTTATATGATAAAATTCATGACGGAAACGTCCTTGTGGTGTATTACACTTATACTTCTTTAAGTAGGGGTATATGTGTAATTTACTTAACCGTCTATATACAAGGGTTGTATAAATAGACGCTTTAAGTTAGAACACACAGACGAAAGATCAAAAGGCCGAAACTCTATTTTCGTTTCAGAAACGACTTAGGGTTTTTTGGTATGCTCTGGATCATTTTGGAGAGAAAAATAAAAGGTTTGGTATTCTCTCGAAGCTAGCACTTCAAATCTCAGCCGCCGTTCGTGTGTGGACTGCTGATAGAGGGCGTTCGTCGTTGGCAGCGCCTTAGAGATCGAGTAACCTTCAGAAAGGTACATTGCGACTGAGGTATGATTAAGTTTTCATGGTTTAAACGTTTTTAATGGAATTAGATTCGGATCCTCTTGGGGTTTTTGTCAAAATTATTTTGTAATCTCCGCTACGTATGAACCCCAAAACCCAACAATCGTATCTCTATTTTATCTCATCTTTTCTCTTCACCTTTCTCACTGTGGCGATCGCCACCACCGCCCTTCATTCCATTTTTCTTAATTTTTTCACCTTCCCTATTATCTTCTCTCCTCTCCTTTTGTTCCCTTCTTCTTCTCCATAATTTCTCGTTTTCCCCATATCTCTACTATTTTTTCACTTTCTTTTCTATGTTTCCTTACAACACTTCGACATGGTACTCGGGTCGATGTGGGTTTTCGACATGGTCACCGTCGACGACCTTTTTTGCCTAAAACTTGATCTAGAGGAATGATGGCGGTGAGGTGCATGTCACGACCAAGGTTTTTAATCTTAAATTAATTTTCTTAAATAGGACCATCGACCCGTAACGTGGGACTCGCATCGAGATGCGTGCACTGACCGAGTCAATGTGGCTGATGTATATGTTATATTTTGTTGTGATGTATTTCTAGTGTATTATATATTTGTAGACTACTATGTCATTCCTACTTGTATATAGATGTCGAGACGTAACCGGCGACGTGCTTGAGATGGGTGCCGCGTGGGGGCCGGGGTAAAGATTGAGGAGATAAATTTAATTTAAGTTAATGTAGCTTAGATAACCAATTTAATGATGCTATAGTTTGATTTACAAAAATGTAACATAAGTTAAAAAATAAAACATCGGGTATTGATGTTCCTCGAGATACATGTGGACACATCAAAAGACCAATTAAGTTAAGATTGATGTTATCAAGGAATAGTTAGTAGAGAGTTAATGGATTGTGGGGTCACAATTAAGGCCATTAGATTGATCTAGAGATAAGTGATGTACATAAGATCAAGTGCTAAACACCCATCTTAATTTAATATATATAAGATTGAATAGGATTAACATGCAAACATTTCATTTGATCAAAACAAGAGAAAATGAGATCTGGAGAAGGAAAATCAAGGATTGTGGGGAGATTTTGGTGAAATTGAGAGGTATTGATCAAGTTGGTGATGTTCTACAATTAGGTAAGCTAGTGTACACTATCATTTTGTAAAAAATTGTTAAAAAAATGGAGTTTATTTCAGTTTTGGTTTTTACATAATTTCAAAGGTTTAATGAAATCATTTGAAATTGGTTTATAGATTTAAACTCCTCACAAAAAAACCAATAGAATTGGCTATCAAGAAAATTCGAATTTCGATTTGAAATGACAAAGTTATGACATTTTGAAGTTGTACATGCAAAAACTATAAGTTTGAGGGTTTTCTAATTGATTTAATCCAACTTTGATAATTTGTATGAGTCCTAAAACACCTTAATTAACCTCAATAATCTAGAAAAAAGTCTCAGGGTTGTTAGCAGGGTACAAGGCATCAGGAGGCCAAATTAGCTTAGGAACTTTGCGTGGATTGTAAATAAATTGATTGAGATATTTATTTACATTTCTTTCCTATTATGATTTTCATTTATAGTCATTTGGATTGATTTACCTATTGTATTCTATATGTCATGACTTGGTTGTTCTATCTCATTTTAATGAGTTTGTTATCATGACATTGTTTGATGTTTAATGCTTTGATTGATTCTAAATTATATGTTATGTCATTCTTAGTTGTCGAGGAATTTTAGTTAAATGAAATAGCATGCTATTAGGTAATTGATTTATGGTATTGAAAATCCATTTTATTTGTGCATTAATTATGCAATTACACTATTGGATTCCTAAACTGTGTCATTCCTTAAATTATGAAAGTAGTTCTTGTATTTAGGATCATGATATAATAAAGATGAGCACCACACACGGGGTCACTGAATTTTTGGGGTTGTTGGAATCTCTGTTGGGGAATGTGCCTTTCAGCCCCCTCGTCATTAAGACCATTGACCGACCTAAATTACTTTAATTCCATGATAATCTTGTAACGACCCAATTTATTAAATTTGCAGACATGGACACCAGCTCAGATCTACGTGGATGTCGTGATAGGCTATGACACACGAGGACTTAGGTATTCTAGTTATTGTGTGTTGGATGCTTATTTCCAGTGAAATTTATTTGAAATACATCGCATGTGTGTATGTTGCATAAAAATACGCGCGAGATTGTGTGAACTGTATTTGCCTCGATATGCGTGTCGACGCGGTACCGGGTAGTTGACGGGATCGAATATTAGGTCGGGGAAACTAAAACACACAAATTATATAAAAATTGGCCAAGTAACTAATATGGAATGGGTATTAGGTGGTTAGTGACGCGGCGGTATGCGTATATTTCGCAATTCGGACGCAAACCAGGGGTCAAAATGCCCAAAAACATGGGTGAATGTCCCAGTTGTGTCACACTGTGGTGTCAAGGACACAAAGTCAACATCACTTATCCTTATATATACCTCACCACCACCTTTTCTCTCACCTCATACACACATACCCCAGGGAGGCCGAGAGAGGGAAGAAGGAACGCAAAGAGGAGGAGGAGAAGAAGAAGACAAGAAAGAGAGAGGAGAAGGTGGAGACGTCACGATGGAGGTGAGTTTTCGTTGTTGTTGTGGGTTTCAGGTTGGCCGTGGTGGCGAGATAGGGGTTCGACCATGGAGGCCGAACCGGGTCGCGGTGGTGATGGCAGGGGTGTCTCCCCTACCATCGAGTCCACCGGGGTTGGGGTGGAGAGCAACCCCAACCCAAACCTCGAAGGAAAAGAAAAAAAATGTTCTGCTCTCGATCGAACCACTGGTTCGATCGGAGAAGATGGTGCACACACTCGCGCGCGCGTATGCACCCCCTGCATGGGCCGGGCCGAGGCTGGACCTAATCTGGTCCAGGGTCGGGTCAGGTCTAACCTATTTGGGTCGAACCGACCCAAACAAAAAAAAGAAAAAGAGAAAAAAAGAGAAGAAAAATGAAAGGAAAGTTTGGAAAGATTCTGGAAAAAATATATTTCGATAAAATAAATAGAAATTGATAAAGTTATATGAAAAGAAAATATGTGGGAATGTCGGACGCTACTTTTTGCGGGGTTTTGCCTCAAAAAGCGTGAAATAGGTAATTTGGCCTAAATTTTTTAGAAATTTGTTGTAAATTGTCATGCTAAATTAAATTATTGATAAATGGACATAGGTTGACACGAGTGATCAATTGGCGACTGTGACGGCCCCAATTTTACTTAAATTGGGCCCCGCCCGGCCTAAGCCTACGTGGACACCCGAGCCAGTCTCGCAAGGTCAACAATTTTCGAGCCGTTACAGCGACCAAGGACTCAGTGGACTTGGACCCGGGGATTGATTACGGGGTATTGGAGTGCGTTGTGAGGTTTGTAAAACACAAGGAATAAACTCTTGAGTATTTATTTTGCTTCATAATTCCATTCAATTTCAGTATTCGTTATGATTTTTCCTATATATATATATATATATATATATATATATATATATATATATATATATATATATATCTTGTCGTTGTTTGCACGGTTGGTTGAGTTACTCCCACCGGATTTTCTGTTATGTGTCTATGAATTCTAGACCATAACATGTGTATCAGGAGTTCCCGGTGGATAACGACCCAGGCTATTGAATTGCTACATGTGTCGGTGCATCGTAGGTCTACACCGGCCACCGAGAGGGATCATGTGATAGCTAGTTGGGTGCCCCCACTAATGGGGTCCTAGAAGGGAATCCCGAAGTATGGTTTAGTCTGATTGGAACAGGCACACACATTTGCACTTTATTGTTATCTATGCATGCGATGCCCTACTTATAGTTGTCTGTTTACATTCCGCATGTTTATTTAATAGTATTTATTGATTTCCACTTATTTATATGAATGCTCGGAGGAGTTCCTTGGGATTCTACTGACTGGACTCGTTATCCATTTTCTTATGTGATGATTGAGTGCAGATCCGAGTACAAGTAAAGGCAAGGGGATCTTAGGTGACTACTTGTACGTCTGACCGCCTACCTCTGAGGATTACTTGTACGAGTGATTATTTTGATATTTTGATTCTTTTGGGAACTGGCGAGTGACATGACATTGTACATAGATACTTTACCTGGTACAGTCATCTACCTTTATACATAGTACTTTTCAGGGTTTTTTCACATTAGGTTTTGTTTAATTGATTCTTAATAATTTTTGCATTTATGTACGTCTTCTGCTAAATATGTTATTTATACACTATACACACACAAGTAGATACATCTCAAGACAGAAAAGGACAGGCAGGTGTTGTACACGTGTAGTAGGGCCAGCTGGCAAGGAGTACACGGAGACACGTCACCCCAAGGCGGCGAGGGCCGCCACAAATCTAGTCAGCCTAATCTATTCTTTCAACTTTGACCTCAAAATACTTCGCATTTTAATCCTTAATAAGTTTCCAAAACTAAATTTATATCCTCAATGAAACTTAATTCATGATTTGTTCAATTGTAGTAAATTAGGAAATAATACAGATTATTCTCCGAAAAACTTCCACCTAATAGACAACAGAATTGGGGAGAGACCTAAAAGGACTCACAACTCCCTGCAATTTACAATATATATCAAATTCAAATTTACAACTAACTTAGAGTCTCTGCAAGCTTAATTACAACTTTGCAATCTCATAGTAGAATAAAATTGGAATATAAACCTCTCAGTTTATCTTAAACTAACTTAATAGACTCTCATAGCCATTTTAAGAAACTTCAAGACCTACACTCATTCCAAGAGTCCCAAAATAATATATAAACAATTTACAACAAGAATTTCGTTTAAATTTTGAAAACATTTACCACAATCTTCGAGTCTTATCCATTCTTCCTTTGTGACGGCCCCAGTTTCACAATCCTAAACTGGGCCCCGCCCGGCTTAGACTTACATGGACCCCCGAGCCCATCTCGCTGAGTCACGTATGCCTAGTCAGCCTTCCTTTATCATTTACCATTTATCAAGCAATTAAAGTTGAGTTAATCAATTAGTGAGTTATCATAGTTATAGCGGAAGCAATTAAACCTCAAACTAACTGAAAAACCTCAAAGACACCACTTAAGACAACCTAGAGTGTGGAAACCCCGAATATGTATATTATCATCAATGAACATTCAGAGGAGAGTAAACACAAGATATACATGCCCAAAATCTCTCAAAAACCTAACTCCCGGTGTTTTAAAACAAGTATATCTAATAATACAAAAGAATCACTTATGTCAGATAAGTGGTAGGAACTGCTCCGGTATCCTCAAATAATAGTTGGACTGTGGATCTGCACTCCGTCAAACACAAGAATGACGAGCTCGGTAAGTAACGCCAGTAGGACATATATACAATAGTTCAAAATCAATAAATCAGTCGAATTTATGCAAATATAAAGAAAGGAACAAGGAATGCATGAATATAGAAGACTGTAAATAAATCAATCGATAAGTGAGGGTATGGAATACGAAAAACCAAATAACAAGGAGTCCCGACCAAAAGGTCGTTGAGTCGCGGCAAAGCCCAGCAAACTCGGGTACAGGACGAGACACATCCTACGAGCCCTTACCCTTGCGACTATGAGATATCCACAGACCTGGATAAGTGCCCCCAACGTACACTCAATTGGAAAATATCAACGGCGTCCAGATAAGAGAACATATAACAGATAAATAATAACCATGACTCACTTGCCAATGGACCACTTAACCAATATAAATTCAAAAGAAACGATGAACAGAGCAATAACAACAAATTTAAAGCTCAAGAAATAACTGTAAAATCTCCTAGCTGGTTTACTTACCTGTATCCACACTAATACACACTTAAATCGGCTATGACACGCCTCGAAATCCGTACCCAATACCCTACATTGGTAAACTATGCCCTTGATAATCATATGTACAATGAAGTCGTTTAAGTGACCACATCGGAATCAGCAATGACTACAAGATTTATCAAGTAGACTTGTAGTTAAAATCAATGTGGTTTAGAACCTCACCATGGCCTTCAATGGAGGTCTCAACTCCAAAATCCATTTGAATGATGCAAACTTAGCCATGATCTACGCCTTTCGTCTTTTTCGCGAGCAATCCATCGTGTCGTCGAGCTTCGTCGAAGCCACACCTCATTATCCACCGTTGTTATGTCTCGTCGGGGATTGATCGGTCTGGCAATGTGCCACCGCGCCGTTGCTCCATATCGTTCACCGCGCCGATGCCGCTGCTGCTGTTGATTTGCCGCTCCTTCTCATCGTCGTCACTGCTCCTTGCCAGCGTCCTGACGGACCATGCCGCTACTCGTCGTCTTCCACCACAGCCGCGCCACCTCCTACCGCCGTTTTTGTTGGCCGTCCGCCCGCCTGCTGGTGCAACGAAAGCTCGCCATCCCTTGCCAGTTGAGCCACTCACCATCGTCGTTGTCAACGCGCCACCACGCTCTGCTGCTACTGCTCGTCCGCGAGCTCCCCCGTACGTCGGTCTCCTCGTTGGCTCGCCGCTACACCGGGAGCCGTCGTTCGCACCCCCATCACTACGAGCCGCTACCCGTAAACCGGAGCTCCGTAGCGCCCGCATCGTCCCGGAGCCGCTGCTCCTCGCCATCATCTTCGCAATCTCTTCTCTCTTTCCTTCTTGGCGACTCCTCTCTCTCTCTCTTATCTGTTTTATTTTTTGTATAATCATCTCATCGATTTTGTGTCCGAAGAAAAATAACCCATTTTCGCCAAAAATTGATGAAAATATCATTGCACTTCGAAACACGGGAACACCGTGTCTAAACCTTAACTTGACCATATTTCGCGTCGATTAAATTATATTACATTTACAAAGGATCACGACAAGTGGGTCCCATATACGACCCCGAAATGGCACGTGACACGAGTTAGGTTTTTAGGGTCGTTACATCCTTTGTCTTCATATAAAATCTGACATCATCAAAAACAACTCGAAGATGTCAGACAAGTAAATTTCTATATTGATATGTACACTTGCAATTGTTAGTCTAATACATATAGACATGTAATTGCATTTCCAAATAAACAACAAGATATATGCGTCAACATGACATACAATCCACTATGTTATTGTCTCTTAACTATAATCCAATATCGACTTCCAAATATAGTACAAAGACAATATTTATTAAGCGATCGTGAAATGAAGAGATAACTTGTCGGCGTTAGACTCCACTAGTCTCACCATACTTTCCATAGACTCAAAGATCATTCAAATCGGATTACTGACGAAGATGCTACAAATTTTCTAATATGACCTGTCAACTAGGCAAACTTTTAATTTTGAACTAAAAAACTTCTCCAAATCAATATTTTCGCAATTAAGTCCTTAAAAGTTGACAACAAACACCACGAAACCACTCGATTCCAACATCAAAATATTTTCACAACACGTGGAATCAAATTTGATCAAAACCAATAATCCTTTCATCCAAAAACCCAATTTAAATCAATATCAACTCTAAAACATCTCTAAAATAGTTATCAACTGAATCACATTAGTTCAATTCATCAAAACTATAACTAACATCGGTGGGATTTATTCCAAATCGGTACACATCAACTCAATATATTAATTCACAACTATATTTAAAACCCCGCAAGAGAAATTGAAAAATAGTGAGAATTCAAGTTGAATTGAGAAAAATATCTTGATTGACAATTTACCAAATTACGGGACGAATACCTCATTTTCATCGCAAAAACTTAGCTCGAACTTATCGTCTTGCGATGCTCTATGATTTTGCAGAAAGAAATCGGGTGAAAATCAGAAGTCGAGAGCTCGCGGAGTGAAAACCAAAGTGAAAAGGTTTAACTGAAATGAAACATTCATTTCATTCTATTTCTTTATATATATATATATATATATATATATATATATTTACATATAAAACATCAACTACTTGTCAACAACTTAATTCATTTTTATTTATTAATTTTTGAAATCCCTATTTTGACGCGTTTTGGCTTTTGGTACTTGTTTTCGATTCGATTTCTCATCAAATTGAACCAAACTCTTGACAAAATAGTCTATCTTCATAAAATGCCCAAAATCTTAACTTTGTCCACAACATACTAAAATCTTATGGACGAATTTTCTTGCGATATAACGTACCCGAGTTTAGACTCAATCTCAACCGCGACCACCACCTACTGATATAAAACTCGAGGCAAAATCTTGCACCAACTTCATTCTTACATTACATTACCATCAATCCCAACTTGCACACAAACCGAGATGAAATTTTCACATGAGGATTAACACTTGATTCATTAGTTTCGGACTTCTAATAATTCATTTTCACTCGTGCCCTTTAGACACGGGCTTGCAACCTTGAGTACGACAAACTGAGAATACACCTCAACACACCCTAACTTACCGACAAAATGTATATTACATTCACTATGCATGCAACATGCAAAAATAATATTTAAACTTATGATCTTTGGTACATAACGCGTAGGTCTCACCTCGAATATTTAATTTCTAATTAAAATTTGAAAATATTTAATTAGTCGACTAATCAAATATATGAAATTCTCGGATGTCACAATCTTCCTAACTAATTAAAGATTTTATCCTCAGAATTTAAACTTATAGGTTACTAAACCAAAAGAGATATGAGAAAATGATCTTTCATATACAACTTTTTCAATCCAAACCTGTAAAACTATTTCCAAGGTGAAACCGTTAAGTAGACTCAATCATTTTCGTTGTAATTAACAACTCAGCGATAGAGATCATAACCATTTCCAAGTTCTTGGTTTAATAAAAAAATTTCTCCGTTGTTTTGCCGATCCTGGCAATTTGTGAACTTCAAACGAGTTAACAATCAACTTTGTGGAATATCTGATAAATCTTACTTTTCTTCATATTTCATGCCTTGAATATCATTCAAGCATTAATACTTAGCAAGATCTAACATATTTTGCTTTTCGTAAAAAAAAAACTTCATTCATAATTGAATGTTATTCCACAACCCGTTGATAATTCTTTTCCTATCCATCAAACTCCAGTATACAAATACCAGTTTACTTTCTCATCAATAATCATCCCTTATTAGAATTGTCAATCGATCAATTATTAGACACTCATCAGTCTAAATACAAGTGATACAAATAATATTTGAGCACGACATTAAATACAAATAATATTTGAGCACTAACTAGTCACGTAGTGTAGCACTACAATAACCTACACCCACCGTCATAAACTAGACGGTGAGTATATTGATATTTCATGTCACATTTCCAAAATATAAGAAAGGTATTTAAAAGCATAAAATAGCGAAAGAGTTGTTGAATCAAGTAATGCAAGTAAATACCACAGTTAAAAATGTATAGACTAACACAGGCTAAGTCGAGATGATGTACGTCCGGTCGGGGGTGAGAACTATCACCTAACCTTTTCCACTACTATATGGAGCCGCACTCAACATATTCCACACAAATAGCAGAGCTGCGCTCTACGCATACAAATCATCTATCTCATTCTTGACGACCACCCTGAGTCCCATACCTCATGTGTCGCGCAAGTGTAGTGGTGAGTGCCGAAACCCCAGTAGACCCATGTACTCGTAAACCGCACATTTCTTGTGCAATGGACTCTAGATAATCCCTACTTTAGTTTTCAGAGACCAATAATTCCAAGTCTCTATGATTTCAAACTAGTTAAGCTACAAAGCCCAAGGAAATAGAATACAAGTCTAATCCATTCCATCTTATCCCAATAGCATGTTTTTCGTTAACTATCTATCAAGAACATCATTAAGAGTAGAAATTGGAATCAATGAAACATTTCGCAAAGCATCATGTCAATAATATTCAAATATGAATAGACACAAGAACAACAAGATGTGAGATTACGAGTAGCAATGTCTACAAATAGACTATAAAACAATAATAGTCAATGAAATGAAATATATAATTCTCATAGCTTTACTTACAAGCCACGAAGCTTATCCTAGCCTATCCGGCCTCCCGACACTCCAAAATGTGTTCCCGAACTCTCGATACTTCCCGTTAGTTTTCTGGAGTTGTTTGGTAGGTTTTAGAGTGGGTTTGAACATCTACTTAGAGTTTTAAAACCATTTGTAGTGCTTAAGCCATTTTTTAAAAATTGATGATTTTTGTACTATTAGGGCAATTAAGGCATTAATTCTGAAATTAATGCGCTAATTCTGAAATTAACGCGCTAATTCTGAAATTAGCGTGTTAATTCTGACTTAGCGCGCTAATAAGTCATATCTGGCGCTAATTAATATTAGCGCATTAGATTTCCTACCTAGCGCCCTATGTGTAGCGGAACTCAAAATTATGCAATTCGAATTCCGAGTTTTCTCTACACATAGGTCTTGTTAATGCTTTAGGACCCCTCATACACACTACTAGAGGTCCCTAACATTAACCACAACATAAAAACAATAACATAAATTTCATGAACTCATTAACGTGAACTATGTTAATAGAGTGGAAAATTACATAACTTGATGAACTTCTTCTTCTTCACCAAACCTTCAATGAATTGCAGCTCTTCTCCTCCAACAAGATTACTCCAGCAACCTCTTTTTTCTCTATTCTTTCTTGCCTAACTGATTGTGATGAAATGGTGATCAAAATGTTGACTTATGGGTTATATGGATAATTGGATATAGTTGAACTTTGGCCCTTGATCATTGGTGCACACGTATCTCGAGGCTCAACTAATGGACCACCTTCACTCACTAATCTCCTAAGTCATACTTAAGTGACTCCAATGGTTGACTCATTCGACCTCTAGACTTGTCAATACGTGTCTCGATGCACATCATGTGACTATTGATTTGTTTCACTGGCTTAGGCTCCTTAATGTCATATTAAACTTGATCACATTAAATCTACTTGTAAAACCAAAATTAGCTTACATTAAACTTACCCCATAAGCTGCTACCGCGATCTCGCGTTGACACAAAACTCGAGATGCGTCTCCGCTCGTCTCGATACCTATATACCTATATAAATTGACTTAATAGTTTACACATATGTAATACACTAGGTATATATCCCAACAAATATAAAATATACCTCGGCCCTTGCTTTGGTTAATGAATATATCACAGCGTGGGTCCCATGGTACGGGTCGTTAATCATATTTAAGGAATTAAACATAATTAGAGATTTTTGGCTGTTACAATTTCTTGACCATTTATTTGCCTATACTTAAGCTTCCAATTGACTCCAAGAGACTTCATAGACTCTTTTATTCCGACTATCATCAATTCATTCGGTTATTCAAAGTCAAGTGGATGCATCACTTGAGTCTTTTACACTGTGAATGAAACGTGATTATGAAACTGAGTTACTCAGACTTTTGGTTATGCACAACTACTACAGTGTCTGACTTTGACTAAAAGAGTCCGTTCGTGCCACTTTCAACAGTCACAAGTCATCTCAACGTCTCATTTTATTTTATATACAGAGTCTAGTCTGTTCAATTTTTGTCAATCTTAGTTATTCTCACATTGATCTTAATCTTGGACCCTTATTAAACTTACCACGACTTTCACTCGATAACCAAGCAACTTACAACTCCTTAATCTTGACTAAGAAATGCATTTTTGTCTCTTCTATTTTCGAAAGTTTGGCTAAGGATAATACGACTTCTTATGATCATTCAATCAATTGAAGTCTTAATTGGCTAACCTTTATTCGAAATAGAGAAATTTTGTGACTTAAATAGTTCTACTATTTATTATTGCCTTAATTTGTTTTCATTAGTCTCAAATTTCTCGACTTTTCTTTTTATTAAGAAGAAATTCGGTACTTTTCAAGAGACTGTGTAAGATAACTTTGTATCTTACTATTCGTCAATTTACTTTTGATGAATTCATTTGTCCGTTGTCATTCATTTGAAGAGATAAAAGAATTTTGAATTTTCAAACTCTGATTAACTTAATAACTAATCAAATTCTTAAAGGACACTATGTCAATCATTTAAGTCTTACCAATGGAAATTCATGAAATATAGGACCTCATACTGATGTCTTATACATATTACTTACTAATATTCAATCGGTGCGTCTATCTCTTTATTTACTATATTTTAGGTTGTAGTGATAGGCATCATAACTTATGTAACGGTCTAGTTTTAATTGCACCATTAATATGACGTATTTTCAAATGTGGGCGCCAGCTCAACATCTCATGGACCCTATTGCTAGGACTGGGCATGCCTGATATATGTAAATAGTTAGTTTTGTGTGTTGTTGCCTAATTTTCAATGTTTATGCTTAATTATGTTGAATTGCATCATAATGTGTGTATTTATATTGTTATTGTTATTGTTCGTGTTAGATAGTGTGACGGGTATTCACCTCGATTAACGTGTAGACGTGGGTACCGGGTAGGCGAATGATAGTATACTAGGTTGGAAAATAATGCACACATGATAAATGAATAAAATACATTAAATAATTAATATAAAACACCATTTAGACGTTTAATAGTGTGAGTGTACGCGAACGATAAACGTCGGCCGAGCCGAGTACCGAACGCCCAGGGGTTTAGTGTATGAGATTGAAATAGGATAAGATCAAGTGACAAAGTCACCAATTTAAGTCACCTTAGATGGAGTTTTTGACCTTATTTCAACCATCCAAGTGGTCCTTGGGATCTACACACACACACTAGATGACAAAAAGACTATAAAAGTACAAAAAATCTCATTTCACCACTTTTTCTCTCTCCTCTCTCATTTTGGACGGGAATTATGAGGATTTTGGTGAATTTCAAGTGAAGATTTGGAGGTTCACATGACGAGAAATCGAAAACACAAGGTGAGATTCACATTCTCCTCATCGTTCTTTACGTTTCAAGTATGGATTTTCGAGTTTTGACGTGGATTTTGGATATGCAAGTTAGCTCGCTAGTTTGGGGATTTTTGTTATGATTTTTCAGTTGGATGGGAGCAATTATCATAACATTAGATGTTGTGGATGGTGGTGTTGAAGTTGTGGAGTTTTTTCGGGTTTTTTCCGAGTTTTTTCGGGGTTTTATAGAGTTTTGTCGGGGTTTTGATTTGAATTTTGGACGGTTTTAATATGGTTTGAACATACCCTATGGTAGTTTTGGTGAACCATAAGGGATTAGATCGATTTCGAGTCACGAAGTTGGAGCGATGGTTCCCAAAAAAGCCCCGGGAGCACTCTGTAGAAGGGCGCTGCAAGCAGCACCGTAACTCTTACGACGCCACTTGTGGTGTCGTTTCGCCTGAATAATAAAAAACATTTTTTCAAATTTGGACTTCGATTCAGCCAATTGGGGGCTTATCCCGGGTATCGATACCGAGTATAATATGAATTAATATGATGGTTTTGATATTCTAATGTGAATTTGGGAAATCTCAAAGTTTGATAAATTGATAAATTAACGAATATTAGGTACTTAGATTTGAAGCCGAAGAGATCGCTTTTGTATCAGTGGAGCGCGGTTTGAGGTGTGTAGTAACTCAATTGAAATTCTTTCGAGTATTTATTTATTTATTTTCTTTCCATTCAATTATTTCATTATTCCTTTCTGGTACGGTTTATATGGACGATTTGGTTTAGTGCGCTCCCACCGAGCCATTCTGTGTATGACCACTAAACCATAGCACATGTCACTTGGGGTCTCGGTGATAGTTTGACCCGATGATCTTTTCGGTGCACATATCGGTGCACCGTGGGACCACGCCGACCATTGAGATGACCCGAAGAGGCTGGCCATGCTAGAGTGTAACTCGCTGGCGGTGCTCGTAGGAGAGTCCGGAGTATGGTGCCAGTCTGACTTAGGTTGTAGACTCACATTTTGAGCTTGTCTATTATGTATTCATACGATGAGCACAGTTGCCTGTTTTAATTTTTCGCATTTTTATTTAATAGCTTTATGCAAATTCCTATATTTTACTTCTATAAATGTTTTTTGAATTTCTTTAGGATTACTCACTCTGGTCTCGTCATTTATTTTGTTGTGATGTTTTGAGTGCATACCCTGATACAAGTCGAGGTAAGGGGAAGCTTGAGAACTACCCGTGACAGACTACAACCTCTCTCATACGTTTTTATATATTTATATTTACTTTTGGGATATAGGATACATTATGAGCTACCCATGACTTATATATTGACTTATTTTAAGGATTTTGGCCACCTTTCTTATTATGATTTTTATATTATGGGTTTTCCATATTAGGCTGATGCTCCTAAGACTTGAATTTATTTGTTAACTGCTTGATCAAGTCTAATAAGTCTTCTCGCTATAATTTGATTGTTAAAAATGATCTTAAAAGGTAAGTTGAGTCAAATGGGCTAATTTGTGACTTTTCATAATGTAAGTTGGTCAAATATTGGGTTTTGAATGAAGTTGTGTAGGTTAATGGCACGTGGGACACTGCTAGGCCTTACATGGCAGGGTTTTGGGTCTGCGTTGGCATCCGTGGCGGCCTCGAGATTTGGAGCCGCTATAACTTAATTTGATTAGAAGTGATTGTTGGGTATTTTGAATCTCAAAACATAACAACATGTGTTAATGTTTAAGGGTCGCGCTATGTGCATCTCAGTCATTACTCAGGGCACCCCATTTAATTCCAACACCACATGAAATAACTAATATGCCCTCCTACACAGTTGAAGACAAAAAACAGTTTGTTTAGGCACCCCACTACATTTTTCATTATAGAATAACAACTCCAACCGTTTTGTTATCTTCGACAACGATTGGACGCGATGTTCTTCGGTCAAAGAGTGCGTACAAGGTTTGTATGTACTTATTTATTGATGTTTTTCAATGGTTTTAGGCATGTGTATGTAGTGTGTGTTGGTGGGATAGAAATAGTTTTTGATTGATGCATTTATGCCTCTTGATATATAGGTTTCGGCTCAATTCATGTGTGTTTAGTGTACAGTGGATGCCCAAGACGTAGCTATAGACGATGCGAAACATTTGGAGGTGAGTTTTGTACATTTGAAGGTGTTAAGGTTTCAAATCACAGATAAATAGAGGCAACACGATTGTTTCAGCTACACAGTACCGAGACTTTTTAATAAGTCTCTTAGAGTGGCAGCCGAACCTGAAAATGTATTCTCGGGTAGTATAACCGATACATAGTGATAAGTTTCAGTTGACATTGGTCCGAGACTTTTGGTTGAGTCTCGTTCACCCCATCTCGAGGCATTGTATTATGTATCGGACCTATATTACTGAGACTTACAAATTTCAAGTATTTTTTCGTTGTGATTCTGAATTCTTACGAATTTCGCCATGTCTTTTACAGGAATTACTTTCGATAAGTGTTCCATCGCCAGGTGCGCCATCAAAAAGTGTGCCATTTGCAAGCAGCTTTGAAGACTTCTCTAATCCTTTTACACGGGAAATACCTTTTAAATTAGAGTTGAGGTTGTAGCTTGGGTTCAAACTACAGGTTATGCTAGGAAGTTTGTATTGGTTACGAAGAAATTCGATGTCGAAGTGAATGGTCGTAGGGAATAGTAGCAATTGCATGTGAGAAATTCGGGACATATAGGAGTGATTCCCAAAGAGTTGGGGTTGCTAAAGCAGAATTACTTGGTAAAATATCACAAAATGTGACAAACAAAGAGGAAAAGAAGGACAAAACAAGGCCCAACACTGGTACTAAAAAATGTCAGTGCCATTTTCTTATCGAGATTAAGAATTCCCATACTCAAATTGGTATGTGAGTGTTGTAAGTGGCAAGCACAACCATAACACTGCGAAACATTTAGAATGCCACTTGACGCGTGTCGTGCGTGCCAAATATAACCCGTAATCGAGTTACCAATCGTAAGGGTGTAGTAGTGGTAAATACGGGGTCGATCCCATAGAGACGTGAATTTACTCCAAGTTAACTAAATATGGGGGTTTTCAAGAAAATCAATAAAACAATTAATTAAACAAGCAATAATAAAAAGTTCACAAAAATTAATATCAAGAATGAAAAGTTCACCCAAATCTTCAGTTCCACAAATCAGAATCAAGATTCAATAGCATTCAATGGTCCTCAATCTTTCCCTAAAAGTTATTAATTTAGATTCTCCTAGATTAGCTATAGAAAATCGACATCCGCCAGAAATTCCTAGTTCCCCTAATCTCGATAGCCAGGACATCCGCCACTAACTACTTCCCTAATTAATGTATAACCCTAGACATCCGCCAATCAGGTTTAACACATTAAGCGCAGTAATATCGATCTATGGGAACACTAATCCTAAATAACCGGATCGCGTCCGCTCCCGATTTAACCTAGATTCAATTGTTGCACATTCAAACACCGAAAGGGTTTTACGACAAATGGGTGAATGTTTGTTACTTTTTTTTTTGGTCTAAAAGCACAATTACACGGATACTAATATTCCAAATAACAATAGATTGTCCATCTAAAAGCATGCATTGGTCACATACATACCATATATCTAAATCATAATCATTAAATCAACAACAATGAAATAGGAGAAATTAAATTAATTAAAAAATAAAATAAAAAGTTCTCACAAAGAATGCCATGAATCCATGATTCCAACTCGCTTCCCCTTCGACTTAGGCGAGAAAAAGAAATCAATTACTCGGACATCATCTTCAAAAATCTATACTAAAAATTAATTATTGATCTATTTACAACTCTAATTAATTGTCTATAATACAAAGGTTATATATATATATATAAATAGCCCAAATCGTACTCATGACTGATTTTAGGGTTTTGGAGGTGACTCGTGCGTCGATGAGCATCCTAGGGGTGTTTTTAGCTTGAAAAATCGACTCTGCCATGTGTAAATAGCCGATTGGCTGCAAATCTGGGTCCGCTCCACGTGTCAACTTCTGATAGGTCCACGTCTGCCACCGCCTTTGACTTGTCGCCGCCACGTTCGCGCGCTCTGTTGCTTCTTGCTGACTCGTCGCCACGTGTCACATCCTGATTGGCTGGACCATGTCAAAGAGCTATACTGGACGAATGGATGATCGCCACGTCGCACCCACGTGGCTCAGAGAATTGCACAGGAGTCGACCGAAAAACTGGGAGTTTGTGCGATTACGGATCTCGAGGCACATCGACGAAAGCTGAAACGTGAAGAAGATTGCTTGCGGTGTGACATGGCTTCGCTGCTGATGTGGTATCGCGTGGCAACGCAGGATTGGTTGCGACAACTGGAGACGGCTGACGTAGCATCACCTAATTGGCTGGAACACCCTGTCCGTAATTCGATCCACCGCGCAACGCGTATTTCGAGGCAAACTGTCCGGCATCCGATCACTTCAAGTAAATACTCCATTTTGAGTATTTTTCCGCCACGAATTCAACCACGCACTCCATTTCACCTAAAAATGAACAAAAATATAATTAAATATATATTTTAAATACTTTTAATAATTAAATATACTAAAATAGACTATTAAATACATATAAATACCAATTTATCACCACTCATTCACAGGAAAATTGAATGAGGATAAGGCTGTTATTTTAGATTAGATGAGTGAAGGCAATGTTAAGCCTCGTCAGATCTTGAATACTTTGAGGCAAAGGGATGCGAACAATGCTTCAACATTGCGGACAATATACAAAGCACGACAAAGGAATTGAATTAAAACGCCGATGGGAAAAGTCAAACGCAACAATTCTTACACTTCTTGGAGAACCATATATATTTATCGTGGCATAGGAGGGCACTAACATGAATGTTGCGACATATTTATTTTGGACACATTCGGACTCCATAAACTTGTTGAGGTGTTTCCCATTCATTATTCTCATGGATTGCACATATAAGACGAATAGGTATCGAATGGCGTTGTCAGAGATTGTTGGGTTACTTCCACAAATATTACATTATCGATTGATTTTGTTTCATATCATTGGAGACTAGGGCCAACTATACATGGGCATTGAAAATCTTGAAAGGTTTATTGGACGGGTGGTCTACACCTAAGGTTTTTGTCACCGATAGAGAATTGGGTCTTATCAATGCAATTGAAGATGTTTTTCCCCAATCTACTTGCCTTCTTTACACGTGGCACATCAGAATATGTTGTTAAACAACACTAAAAAGATGTTTGGAAAAAGCGAAGGCTTCAAACTCTTCAATGATAGGTGGACTGCTTTGATGTATGCTAAGACATAAGCATCAATCAAGCTTAGGTGGAGTACCATGCGTGATGGGTACCAAATGTTAAAGGATTGATCATTTATTTGGAGAATACTTGGTTGCGGGATTACAAGGACAAATTTATATGTGCATGGACATATTCAGTATTTCATCTTAGAGAAATCACGACTTAGAGAGTTGAATATGCGCATTCCACTCTTAGACAATATGTCGGCACTTGTACTACTAACTTTGAGTATATTTGGAGTGTCATACATGGAATGTTTGGCATACAACATAACATGATCAAAGCCTCATTTGAGGTTAGTTTGAATGTTGTCCAGTATGGATATATGGATGGCTTTTATCACCGTTTGCAGGGTTATGTCTCTCAAAAAGCGTTGAAGTTGATTCATGATAAGGTTGCACATGCCGAGGATGTAAGGAAAGACCCGATCTTATGTGGTTGTGTGATACATACTAATCGTGGTCTTCCTTGCACGCATGAGCTTAACGAGCATATTTTGATCGAATCACCTATACCACTTGAGGACATTCATGTTTTTTGGAAGAAATTGAGTACGATACCCGAGAAATCTATAAATCGGATTGGCTATAACTTCAATGACGAGATTTATAACTTCAATGACGAGATTTATAGGGTTCCGGCAAAGTTTGGATCATGTGTTAATGAGGATGTTTGTATTAGGGTTATTCAACAACTAAGAGAGATTAGTTGTCCTTATCGACAATAAGCGTAACACCAAAGGCAAAGGTTGGGATAAGGAGGAGACCGACAATTGGTGGTTACGAAAAAAAAAAGAGAAAAAAAGGAAAGAAATAAAATAATGACTTAAACAAGAGGAAAACTGAGAAAGATGACACATCTATGATGAGAATCTGTCATCATCAAAAATAACTCGAAGATGTCCGGTAAGTAAATTCCTACATCGATCTGTACATCTGTAATAGTCTGATACATGAAGACATGTAATTTCATTTCCAAATAAACAATAAAATATATGCATCAACATGACATGCAATCCACTTTATCATTGTCTTCTAATTATAATCAGACGTCGACTTCCAAATATAGTACAAAGACAGTATTAAGAGATCGTGAAATGTAAAGATCAACTTATCGGCGTTAGACTCCGCTAGTCTCACTAAACTACGTAGAGGTGGGACTGAAACTTAGTTTCAATCAAACCAGACTCCGAAACAAGCTTATTCCCCTCACTTACTCTATGTATGCGTGACCAAGAATGATAAAATGCAATGCAGACTATGATATAATTATAGGTATAGAGATAAATTTCATAAATAGTAAAGATCATTGTATGGTTTACTTACAACAAACCAACTTTAAGCAAATTTTCGGGGTCCTGAAGCGTCGAACCTCCTTGAAAATGGATCCAATAGATTCCCTATATACCCAATTATATTATGGGTTAAGCTTTAAGTAAAACCAAATCATGAAACCCAATGAAAACTTCGGCCAAAGTACGTTTGAGAACAGTTTCCAAAATAATTAATTTATATAAATGTTTCAACTGCTTTCAATAAGCCAACTTGGGGTAACTTCTTAACTATGAAAAACTCAATATTTGTCATGATGACCTAAAAAGAGCTTGTAGTACGCATGGCATACTTTCCATAGACTCTAAGAACACTCAAATCGGATCACTGGTGAAGAAGTTATGAACTTTCCAATATGGCATGTCAACTAGGTAAACTTTATTTATTTTAAACTGAAAACTTCTCCAAATCGGTATTTTCGCAATTAAATCCTCAAAACTTGACAACAAACATCATGAAACTACTTGATTCCAACATCAAAATATTACCACGACCCATAAAATCAAATTGGATTAAAACCAATAATCTATTCATCCAAAAACCCAATTTAAATCAATATCAACTCTAAAAACATCTCCAAAATAGTTATCAACTGAATCACATTAGTTTAATTCATCAAAACCATAACCCACGCAGGTAAGATTTATTCCAAATCCGTGCACATCAATCTAATACATTAATTCACAACTATCCCTACCAATTCTCATCAAAACCCCACAAAAGAAATTGAAAAATCGCGAGAATTCAAATTGAATTGAGAAAAATGCCATGAATTGAAAACTTACCAAATTGCAGGCCGAATACCTCATTCTCACCGCAGAAAATTAGGACAAATTGATCATCTCGCAATGCTCTATAATTTACTAAAAGAAATCAAGCGAAAATCAGACGTCGAGCTCGCAGAGTGGAAACCCGAATGAGAGGATTTAGAAAACGTGTTCACTGTTGATTGAAATGAAACATTCGTTTCTTTTTTTATCTTTCACATATATATTTATATATAAGGAAAATGGTTAAATAACACGCTTTGGGCGCACACTTTATTTTTTAATCATTTATGGTGTTTTGTCACATATATATTTATATATAAGAAATAGCCATAAATAGCTAAAAAACAAAGTGCGCGCTCAAAGTATGTTATTTTATCATTCTCCTTATATATAAACCCTCAGCTACTTGTCAGCAGCTTAATTTCTTTTTATTTATTAATTTTTAAATCCCTATTTTGACGTGTTTTAGCTTTCGGTGCTCATTTTCGATCCGATTTTTCACCAAATTGAACTAAATTATTTACAAAATAATTCATCTTCATAAAATGTCCATAACACTGGTTTTGGTCACATCAAAAACCCAAAAATTTTAACTTTGTCTACGACATACTAAAATCTTATTGACTAATTTTCTTGCAATATTTAGCAAAACGTGCCCTGATTTAGACATAGTCTCAACCGCGACCACCACCAACTATATGAAACTCGAGGCAAATTTTGTACCAACTTTGTTCTCGCATTACATTACCATCAATTCCGACTTGCATCCAAACCGAGACGAAATCTTCATGTGAGGATTAACACTTGATTTATTAATTTTCGGGCTACTAATAATTTATTTTCACTCGGGCCCTTTAGACACGCACTTGCACCGAGTATAACAAACTAAGGATATACCTCAACACACCCCGACTTCCCGACAAAATAATGTATATTATATCCACTATGCATGCAACATGCAAAAATAATATTTAAACTTATGATCTCTGGTCCATAACGCGTAGGTCCCACCTCGAATGCTTAACTTTTC
Source organism: Stephania yunnanensis (assembly GCA_039657365.1). Lineage (NCBI taxonomy): Eukaryota > Viridiplantae > Streptophyta > Magnoliopsida > Ranunculales > Menispermaceae > Stephania > Stephania yunnanensis. Next base: position 5,088,472 of record CM077589.1, read on the forward strand.
AATTAAAATCCAAAAATACTTAATTAGTCGACTAATCAAATTTATGAAATTCTCGGATGTCACAGTACCCTAGGTCAATTTACAAACATTGTTTATCTTATAATTTTAATTAATAAAATAAAGATTTTTGTTTGTTGTTTTGTTATAATTGATTGCATATTTACCTTATAATAAGGTCCATAGGTATTTGTTGAAATATCTTAAATGTTTCTAGTCGGTCATTATCTTGGGAACTATAATGAATTAAGACTAGTGTAAGTCTTGATTGATGGTCATGTGATGATCATGCGTATAAGGATACGAATCGAGATAATAAGTACTTGTTAGGGAACAAGGTATTGGATCGACCCGCTATGAGAACATCACATGGATTAAGTCATAGGTGTTACTCATGATAGTTATATCTATTAGTCATTCAACTTGAGATTATCATAGACTTCAATATTAGGAGCATAGTAATTTGACACAATCAAACGTTATCTTTAACCGGACGATTATAAAGATTGTGATTGGTTACCATATGAATTATATATGAAGGTGTGTAATCAAGATATAATTTGTCTCTCTCGTATAAAGAAATATTAGTGGATCATTAGATATGTTAAACTGTTAAATGGACAAGTCCAAGTGAATTGATATGATCAATGTCACTTAGATGTTTTCAGTCTACCTAAAGATCGAGACTAGTACGATTGAACATTAAGGGTGACTTTCCATCCCTTATGTTTAATCAAAGGATATCACACGACAAAATGATATAATATATGTTATTTATTAGGTTGTATCGGTTTTGATATTCATGCTACTTGGATAGTTATAATGTATTGCTAGAGACTACTTATGATTTGTATACCAAAATGGCTTTGGTTCACTACCAACGTTGCATGAACATATTGGATCGCACACAAAGAATGACTTTGCGCAATTTCAATTGGTCCAGAGTAATGAATTTTATATGATAAAATTCATGACATAAAAATCCTTATGATTTGTTATATGATAACTTATTAATGGGGGCATATGTGTAATTTGCTTGAGTTGCCTAAATACAATAGTTGTGTTACAAATATATTTTTTTAAGTAAGTTTATCTACACATATAAATAAAGGTTGAAACCCTAAAACGAAATAAGATTTTTGTTTTTTACTATTTTCGAGTTCTCTGAATTTTGAGAGAAAGAAAAAACGTTTTCACTAGCACTTCAAATTGTAGTCTCCGTTCGTGAGTGATTTCTAATAGATGACGCACACTTGAACATCTTGGAAATCAAACAATCAGATAAGGAAATCATGGATTAAGATATGATTTATTTTTAGTAGATCTAGTTTAATGGAACTTATTTTTTGATCTTGTTGGGGTTTTTCAAAATTGTTTTGAATTTCTCGCTATTTATGAATCCTAAAACCCAACAATCTTGCCACTAGCTTGTGCAGCACACAGGGTATGAGACTCGGGGTTGTTGATAAGTATACATCACGTGTGAGAGGCACTTGTGAGCAATTATTTATGTGATGGATATTTAGGAGGATATGAAGACATTCATAAAATTGTATATGCCCTAAATAGTGGAATAAGGCTAATGTGATGTAACTCAAGGTCGACCGCCCTAGATCATTACCTACTTAGCTGAGTGTCAGTTTCATGTTGTTTAACTAAAGTATGTTATAGCATGATTCTTTTTCAGCATAGTTGCTATTGTTATGCTTTCATATACTTGTTGTATATTTGGAAATGTGGATAAACATATCTCGATGTTACGTTCTACTTGTAAGTGCAGATCTATCAAGTAGCAAACCAAGCAAAGAGAATATTAATGTCGCCTCTAAGCCACTAGAGTGTTGCTACCTCTGATTTTATAGATTTTGATTTTGTTGTATGATGTATATATGTCTTTCATATACTTTTGAAATTGTATTTATGAATTGAGAGATAGTTACCTAACTACACATATGTTGATATATCATCATCGTTGTTTTTTTGTATATATACGTATGCGAGCTTTGTTTTCCTGGTTTTCACACATACTTAGAATTCATATTAATTGCTTTCGCTAATTTATTAAGACCTCTGCTGAATAAGGTTAAGTTATAAAAAATTTAATTAACTCTAAAATATTAATTGACAAGAGAACAATATATTGCTTATTTTAAAGTAAGTTAGTTTGGAGAAAAGTTTGAGAATGATGACTAATACGTTGTTAAGTATTATGTGGTTGAGATTAAGGCTTAATGACGGGATTAGGTTAGACGGTGTCCTAATTTGAAAAAATATCGTCGCAATGCAGCCTAGGGTTGTCCACATACGGTGTAAATAATAAAGAAAAATAACCAGTGGTTGTGAGTCGTACTTAGTGGGGGGCGGTCATAGGTAACGACACTCAATGATGGTGTTCCTTTTCGAGCGGCACATCCGCCCAATCTTATGTTCTTCGATCGAGTCATGATTCTAGTGTTTTTTTTTTGTTTAGTTCTGTTTAGTTTCCGTGTATGTGCGGATGTTGTAGTTATCCCCATTGTTGGGGTGGTTTCCTTGCCTTAACCTTGGGGTTGGGGTTTCACTTTAATGAGCGCGTTTCCAGAATTTGTTCTATGCTTCGTTATTGTAAGATCTATTTGTAATAAATGCTTGTCCGATTAGACTGGGAACACCTCTGTAAGTTTTGAATCGCCAAAGACAATCACGCAATGATAAACATACCACAAAACTAAAATTAAATTGTAAAGCAAACCACTGCACAAAGAGATGTTAAAGCATTTCGGTCCAAGACCTACATATGTAAGGTCATGCCCAAATGTGAAGAATCCATTAATGATAAATAGTTATAGATTGATGCAATACCTTAACCAATGATCTTTCACCATGCTTGCTACACTATCCTTTACCCTCACAATGAACTTCACCCTAAGATCCCCTTAGTAATGTCTAGTCCCATTAACTAGTTTACCCCAAGATCTCCTCGGTAATTACAAATCAATAAAGAAAAAAGAAAATAAAAGTTCAAAAGCATTGCCTGTTGCAACTGTTGAACCTAAAACCCACGAGAAGAAGAACATAATATGATTGTTGATATATATATATATATACTTTTGTTCTTCCTAAAAACCAACGTCGATGTGAGCTTTCTAAATCCCAAAAAAACATGGATTTGTTGATCCTCTCTTCACACGTTTAGAAAGTTGTTCAAAATCTTCTCGAAGATTCATTAGGTTCTAAATTTGAAATATAAATTTCGTCATAAATAAACTTCTATTTTCGTATCAGTTGCAACTGACTTATTTACGGTTGCCCCAGTTGCAACTATCTTGGTTTCAACTGTCCATGTTGCAACGATTTACAACTTCACATCTAGAACTTGCATGTAAATCACATCTAGAACTTGCATTTTGCAAACAATGTCAATTAATTTATACAGTAACAACCTCGATACAAATCACTTTGACCAAAAAAATTGCCATTTAGACTAAAGGATCACTCACTCACAATGTTAATATACTACTGTCACGTCAAAATCAAATTAAACATCTTAAAATCTGTCATCTTGAACATGCTCTTGTAAATAAAGGAATTGATGTGAAACAAAGTCTATGATTCTCTAATGATAAAAAGTGAAAAAAAAAAAAAAAAAAAAAGGATTGATTCTAAAATGGGCCATACATTATACTCATTTTATTCCTTCGCAATTTCCTTTGAATAATTTCCCTGATCCTATATATATATATATATATATATATATATATATATATTGTAGGTGTTGTAGGTGTCCACGCAAACTTGACTATTTTTATGAGACCTTGTTATAATCGACATGAGTGTACCTCAATAGCCTAAACAGTTTTAACGTGGTGAGAAATTGGGCCTCGGAACCATGTGCTTAATCCACGCAATCTCAAGCTCGCCCTTACTGTTAGATCAATCAATCCTGGTTACCTTCATCTTATATATTTGTTATACAATGGTTGACATTCTTTTATATAACTAACATCGAGATGTTGTCAAAACATCCATGGTGAGATGGATGATGAATCACTTGCCAAAAAGTCAAAATTTCAGAGTTGTGAGTTCGACTCCTGTTAAAAAAAAAAAAAAAAAAAAAAAAAAAAAAAAAAAAATTGATCGATGTGTGGGCTTCTGAACCTTACATCGAAAATCAAAATAAAAAGATCCTAATCAATCACCATCACCAACTTTATAAGATGTAAGTTTAATTAAAGTATTCAGAAAAAAAGAAAAAAAAGTTTAATTAAAGTATCTACAACAACCGGGACTTGTTTGACTAAATGCTTGTGTTGTTCTTTTTTAGTTTGTACCTTTGGTATATGGAGCTTATTGGATCACAAAGGGTAAAGCATAATTAGTGCATGGAAGCAACTTCATTCTTAAAACTCAAAATCGAGAACTCCATATTGAGGGACTCGAGAGCGGAAACACTCAAATCAACTTCCAAGGTAATGCCTACACCACTATTTTTTTTTTTTTTTTGTAGTGCTATTTGGACTCGTGAGTCCGGACTAAAAACTTTTTTTTAATTTCAAATACATCATTAAGCAATTATTGAAACAACCATAATCACTTATAAAATTTCTATTATACCCCTTAAATATTTACAAAAAATTTAAAAACATCCCTATGAGTCCGGACTCATGAGTCCAAGTAGATTTATTGTTTTTTTTTTTTTTGGTAAGAAAATAACAACCATTAAAGGCATTCAAAAGACACTCTTGCAAGGTCTACAGTAAAATACGGACCAGCCGAATGCAGAGGGAACTCCAAACTTAGCAATCCTGTAAGGCTGGAACAAAGGTGGGATTCAATACAAAATCTCTTTTTCAAAAAATATAATACATTCTACAAAATCTCTCCTTCGAAAAATATATGACGTTTTCGGAATTCAACACAACTTTTTACCTTTCTTTCTTATTCTACTCTTTTTTTAATTCAAATATATATATATATATATATATATAAGGAGAGAGAAATTTATGAAGCAACATCCTCTTACCATTCTAATCTTCTAATTTTCACAATTTTTTTATTCTTGCTATTTATTTATTTCTATTATCGATTGTCCCAAGAGATATAATTATATATTAAATGTGCATCTATTAATAATTAATAATGGTTATATTATCAACGAATAGATTCATAAAACGAGTACGTTCAACTCGAAATCATTGGTAGATACATGGAATGGAGTGTATTATAAGGTTTTTAAAATCATGGGCAAATACATGGAATAAAGTGTAGTGCAAGTTCTATTCCCTCTATAAATTTCACCTCTCATCCATTCTTCTCTTGCAATGCACTTGGTGGGGAAATTTAGCATGATACGATTGTTGTTAGGTTGTGTCCTCTATTTGTGAGTTCAATTGATGCGGGGGGAGTTTTTTGTGTTTTAAGAAGCCATGGGAGGCTGATGGAGTGCTGCAGTGTTTGCATGGCGAATGAGAGTCGGTTTGCAAAATGAATACCTTATTGTGGACGTTGTTGTTTATGGCTTGGCTATCACACTTGGGGATGCATGTCCAAGCATCAGGGAGTTGATTTTTTTGTGCTTTTTGTCATTTTAGGAGGGATTATGTGTAAACATATTGTAAAGGAGTCAACTGGACTCATTTTGTCTACTTTTTTTTTACAGCCCATACTATTTTTTTAACCCACGGCCATGTACACTATTTTTCAAATTAATATATATCATATAGTAGTATCGTCTCTCATTCATAAAAAAATGTTGTTGCATGTTTTGAATTCAATACTTGAACAGAATGTCTAAATATTTACATTTACTGGTGTAATTTTTAGTATTGGGCAGATAATGTTGATATAATCATAATATCATCTAAAAATATCGATGTGGACACTTAATTTAGGATGTTAAATAATTTAATAAACTTTCTATTGTATAATTTCAATAACGCCTCCCGAAGCGCAAGAAACCGACTTGTATTTAATTATAATTAAATACTTGTTCTTTTATTGGATGAAATAAATAATTAAATATGGGTAAGAAGGTAATTTGCAGTCACAATTAAATACCACTTTGGAGATCATGGCAATTGGCCCATTGGAATCACTCGTTTTTGTACAGCATATTATTAATGTCGTCCTATCAAAAAAAGAAAATAAATAATGGAGTCTTTGCCCCATACATGACACTTTGCGTGATATCAGGGTTAATAAAATTATTCCAAATTGGCCTAACTCGTTTGAATTCAAAGTCTTAAATCTTAATATAAGAAGTCCTCTTGTCAAAAAATATAAAGAAGTCCCAATTCATTTTCAAGCCCCTGTAGTGGTCCTAAAATAAAGCCCCTTTAGTGGACTTCTCTCTAAACCAAGCAAAGATGCTCTTACGCTGTGCATGTTTTTATTGAATAATTTATATACGGAAAATACTAGGATGACTTGGTGATGAAATACTCAGTGATGGTATTCATTCATCGCGCATCGATGTGTGCGTATCCCGATGCACATGGATGTCACATCTCGAGTTACCTTAGCATCATACAAAGTCCTAAAAAGGAATAAAAAGATCGGTCATCACTCAAAATATATATTTTTTGAAGATTTACAGAATTAAGGCCTTGTTTAGTTAGGGGTTGAGTTATCTCCCGGGAGATAACTTACAGGGAGTTGGGAACTAATGTTGGTTGGTTGCCCAACTTGCTTGCAAGTTATCTCCCAATTTACATCATAGGGTGTGAAAATCTCCCCACCACCCCTCTAGAGAGTTATCTCCCGAGAGTTGTAGACACAATTACCCCTCATTAATAACTTATTTATTACCTATCTCTTTCTTGTTTGAAGGCTATTTATGTCAATTCATATTTTTTATTGTCTAAAAATTTGAAACTTTCCTACAAGTTTAAAGTTGAACCAAACATGAAAATATTAACTCCAAGGAGTTATAACTCCAAGGAAATAACTCCTAACTAACATTGTAAGCTAGCAAAAACGAACCAAACAAAGTCTAAGTAACAACAAAAAATACACTACTTGTCAAAGCATCGCTGGTGAGATGGACGAGCCATCACCTATCAAAAAGCAAAGTTTAAAAATGTCGTAGGTTAGCTGGGTCGACTCTCATTGAAATTATAAAAAAAAAAGACTACTTTATAATAATAATGATAGTATTTGTGATTCTTATCATGATATTGTATATTGCATACAATTGTCGAAAGGTCCTGCAGTTAAAAGAGACTAAAGTCATAGTTTAGTAAGGCAAACAACAAAGCATATTATTGGTACACATAATTTAAGTCACGGCCCTAATGAAGCCAATTCATGTGCCTTTTCGATAGTAAGGCTTGGTCCCTATAGAATACTATAGCTCTCAATCATTTCATATTTCATGTCTGAGCTCATTGGATGTGTTTTGATGACATATGGACTTTAATTTCCTTTTCTTTGGTGTAAACTACCTGGTATTTCAATTAATCGACTACTTCGAACTTGAGCCATAGTTGACGCATAAGGGGCTTTGGCTCACCAACAAAGGAAACCATACGTAGGGTTCGAACTTGAAACAACTACTTAAGTTGGCCTGCTCATTTAATTTCCATTTAATTTCCTTTTATTATCAATGTAAATCTGATGACACGCCATAAGCTTGGATTCCCACCTCTGAAATCTACTAAAGAAGTTGAGATGACTCTTTTTTTTTATGGGTACAATTACTTTTTATTTTGCTCTAATAGTTTAGGTGACATAAAGTAACATTACAAGCCAATCACACAAATATAAGGACAAGTGCATGTTTGTTAGAAGTCACTCAAATGTTGCAGACTTGCAGTATAGTCTAAACTTGCTTCTTTCATTTAAGCTGGACGGGCAGTCAATGTGACAGTAGCATTCATAGAACACTTGATGTTGGTTATCATTTACGCCGTGAAGGTGCTACTCATGCAGCAAAAAATCTATCCAACTTCGAATTAGCATCATGTACATACAGTGCTAGTGCTGGTAGGAACATCACCTTCTTCCGATGAAAATTCTATCTACAACGTCGACAGGCAATGCATAAGCTGGGTCTATAGCTTTGACTCCGGGATACTCGAGAAGAGAAAGACCTGCATCGTCATCAAAAAGGAGAAGTAAATTTAACTATCTTTAATAATCGTCATCAAGCTATATTAAGACAAACTTGTAATGGGACCATTGTTCGAAACTATTTTACAAAGAGAGAGATGGCATGCATAGTTGTTTTGTTGTTCGTCGTTTCCTCTTTTGCCAAAATAATCGCGACGAACATGTAAGAAGAGCACATAGAGAATCCTGATTTGTAGTAGTTACATTACATAGAAATAAATAAACTATACGATGCACAATGCAGAAATATTAAAGCTAGCTATTTGAGTAGAAGAGAGAAATTTGAACTAATTATACCAGCAACACCGAAAAATGTGTGGAAAACATCAACAGCATCTTCTGGCCTGTCAGAAATTCCTCCATTTTCCTTGTCCTACATTTATTAACAGACAAAATTATCACAATCTCTCTCCATTGGAACTTGAAAATCCAGAGAATGAAAGCAATTTCAATGTTGCATAATCTTCATAGAGCCACTTTCATAAGACCATATAAACAAGGCATTTGAGTTGAACTATAACCTGACAGTTCAAGATGAATGCTGCAAGTTTCTCCTTATCTATCCAATGCACTCTATCAATAATAATTAAGCTGGAAAGAACCCACCAGGAGTAGCAGACCTGTATAATTACAAACACAACATTTAGACGAGAAGATAATTTATCTGTTAAGTAAAAAATCCATTTGAAATACCCACGTCAGGAAGCTTCTCTGGACGCCCATTGAGACCCCCTGATTTGACTTGTCGCTCACATAACCACCAACCAAGAAGGTCTTTGTCGATATGATGTAGAGAGCCAGTTATCGCAAGAGCGGCAACACAGCAAAATACTGCAGTGAGAAGGGTTTGGTCAACAATTAGTTTTGAGCCTAATTCGGACACAAGTCCATACGTTAATGAATACTGGCACTCTGCAATGTTTTCATCATCTTAAACAGAAATTTCTAACAGCAAAAAATAACTGCTTTGCCAACTGTTTTTCATTGTTGGCGCAAAATCCCATTGAGTTGCTTTGTGGCCTTGGTGTTCACTAATCAGACATTAAAAACAATAAGGAACTAAGAATCAACCAAATCAACTTGGGCATTACCAATTTTATCCATCTAAAGCTGACCATACATCACTCTCTTAGATCTCAATTCAACTAAACATACATTCAGGTAACTAGAGAAACACAATCTTATCATCCATATCTATATATAAGCTTAGCATGGACAAAACTGGCGTTGACTGCTCTCAGATAAATCATTGCTCGTTATGAATTATGACCAACACAGCATGCTAGTTAATTTACAGTGACTCTTTACCAATTAGATGCCATTGATTTTTTTAGGCACCTTCATGTTCACTCCTTCACTGTGAGGGTTGATACTGCATGTCTATGAACAAGCAGAGTTGCCTGTACAATGAACAACAGTTAATTGTGGCACCAATTTAAGCACTACCTTCCAAACAACTTTATGGCATATCATAAGCCCATCACTTTCATCAATGCTTCAGTGCTTTTCCTAAAGGACAACGGCGCAATTTCCAGTCTTCAGTGACTCCAATATTTCATGTTCTATGATATTTACATGCAGAATAATAGCAAATGGGAAGCAATCAAGACTTTAGAGTTGGACTATGGCAGAACAAACAGCTAATTAAAAAAATGGAATTCCATCCTTAATCTAAATGAGAACACCCTCTCCACTCCCCATTCAGAGAAACACAAAATAAGGATATTACCGAGTCAATTGTAAAGGCAATGAGGTATCCATGGAAGAAAAATACAAAACCCAACCCAAAAACTATCTGAAAGGTTGCTTCAACAATTCGACAAAATGGCCTTACAAAAACGTGTGGCAATGAAAAAATATCCAACCAAAAATATAAGTATAGATAAAGGATTTCGTCATACTTTGGCCCGAATGAGATTCCCCTCCAGGAGTGCATCCAAATCCACCATCCATATTTTTGCAGCTTACAATGTAAGCAACAGCCTTCTGCACGTTTAATTTTTCCAAGCGACCCAATATCGAGAGACAACATATTGCAATATAAGAAAATCTATATTTAAAGGAAAAGTTAGACGACACATGTCATTTATATGTGTCAAAAAAAGCACAAAAACAACAGAAACAATGTGAACAAGCAAATGACGAAAAATACCTTGTGTCAATTTCACCCCATATATCTCCTGAAAAAGAACCATCTTCATTCTGCAGTCCAGAAACATCTGCTCCAAAAATCAAGAGAAACAAAATATATGTAGCCAGACCAACCAAGTGGATGGCTCACTGGTTTGATATGGGGTTACTTTGGTAAGAGGTGGGGAGTTCGAGCCTTCAAAGTGGGCAAGTTGTGGTTTCTTTCTTATCAAAAAAAAAATACATGTAGCCAGAAACCTGTTGTCTTTTCTATGATTCAGAATTCCAACATCTCATTCATTTCCATTACCCAATCTTACAAACATATAGGTCATCAACAAAGTGATTGCTCCCCAAATCTTACATTCATTAGGAAATAGTTTCATCTTAAATAAGTTTAGAGATGAGGAAACAATCTTTCCTAGAAAATCTCTCTGGGAACTCGTAAAAACAAATGCACCTCTCAAAAAATATCTGAAAAATTGTAAAAAGAACAACAACAAAGACTCATTCCAAATTAGTTGGGGTCGGCTACATGGATCAAACTGTCCATTGCGCTCGATTTATAGCACTTAAAAAAAAAAGAGACAGCAAGGATACAGCTTGAAACCTTATCAATATCAAGCACATCAAGCTTGTCATATAGTGCTAATACCTGCACAGCACTGAGAGTATACATAATATGAGGATCATGACCAATATTACCACCAAAACCGCCTGCACAAACAGAAAATAGTGTATGTGTCAAGCTCTGTGCATCTGCGAGTTGCAGAAAAAAAAATTTCCATCAGACAAGCGATGCAGATAAGATGTAACTTTTTTTTTTCAATAATGTTACAAAAGCTCCTCTAACTGTCACTCAAAAAAGGGGAAAAAATGTTCCCGAAGCTAGCGCAAGATTTTGTACTACATTTCTCAAGAATGTAATTGTTAATGTTTATCCATTTGAATCGCAGATCCTAAGACGTATCATAATAATAATAATATCCCATGATGTTCAATTAAAAGTAATATAGAATATAAAATCATGTTTTCAAGTTTGAAAAATTTCTTAAATGACTTCAAAAAATTTCAAGGGCAGTCATTTTTCGCATGCAGGAACAAGGAAAGTTCACATTCTTTTTACCTATCGTTCATACTTACGACATTATAGCCTTCACCCAACAAATTTGACAAATAGTCATCTTATGTAATTTATTTACTGCCCAAAAGCATAATTAATAAGATTTTATCACTTTTTCCCTTTGCACTAAATGAAATTTAGGCAATAATAATTCTAATCCTGCAAGCAAATTCAATTTACCATCATCTTGAGTTTTCAGAAATATAAATACAACTTCAGTGTGGTTCTAAAATATCAATCATTTATGACTCATTCAAATTATACCTGGTTCATCTTCTCATTTCAGTGAGATTCTAAAATAAAAGAAAATGACATTTACCAGATTCATCTTGGCATTTCATGATCCATGAAATGACTTCATCTTGATCCACAACTCCAAGCTTTCCCAAAAGATCTAGAGTAGTCAAACCCCAATATGCACCGTTTATTCTGATATGCTCCATTGCCACTGACTCAAAATCATCTTTTTTCTGAAGAAAACATTATCAAAATTTAGAACTATAGCCTATACATCAAACAGTTCTAAAGAGGAACCCAAAAAAAAAGGAGAGAGAGAAAGAAACATGAATACATTACAAACCTTTTCAACTGAAAGAACGAACTGGACATGTTTTTCCACCTCAAGATCTCCCATCATACGATTCTATGTGACATAAAAATAAAAACTCATCACATCAAAATCACGAGTCCACGAGTCAAATGACATGTGCAAAACACATTCTCCTACATTAATTGCATAGATTGAAAATCAGATTTCTACACGGCCTCAATCCCAAATTAATTGGGGTCGGCTCAACAACAGAAATATTAATTGCACATATTTTTTCATATACTTCCGATTCTTGATACCCGTTCTCAATGTGAGATTCACCAACAAAATAATCCAAGAAATCAGACATCAAGGTCTGGCAATTCACCTACTCTACACATTGAATTGACGAAAAAAAAAAAAAAAATTTTGAGGCCGTTGAACAGGATTTTATCTTCTCCTATTTCCCCAAAATAACTTGCCAAATCAACCTCTACTCTATTGGGATTAAGCTCGTTAAGGGTTTCGATCGAAAGCTCGAAACAAGAGTTACCATATCGCAGTGATAAATAAAGATCTATGACTAACCTTCAAAACTCTAACGTTAAAAACCCCCAATCATATAATCAAAAGTTTCACCTAAAAATCAACAATTTGCAAGATAAAGTTCACGACTTTATCAAACTTAGCAATTGGAGTTTTTTCTTAGTCTAGTTGCAGATTTTTCAAGGATCATACACAATGCAGCATCAATGCAATAACATAATCCATAAAACCCTAAAATGAATGAACAACAACAAAAAAAAACCCTAATCGATGAACACAGTGGAGAAGAAATGATTAATGATTCTCACTCTCTCCAATGCCAATCCATAAAACCCTAATCATCCAATTCACAAACGAAAACCCTAATCAAGCAAAGCTGCGAACAAATCGAGAGAAATTGAAGCACGAAACGAATTGGATCGCCTCGCGCTCACCTGAGTCGCCTTGCCTCGCCTCGCTCGCTAGATCGATGAGAGTGAATTCAATTCATCCACTCAATTGCTATTCATACGCATCTAGATACGCGCTGTGTAGACGTTGAGATCGATGAGAGTGAATTGATCCACTCAATTTGCTATTGATACACCTCTAGATACGCTCCATCACGAAGCTCGTAAATCACTAAATCGTAATTCGTGCATTTTATTAATCTAAGAATTCGGCTATACACACCCCAAGTTTTTTTCTTGATTAGCACACATGGGCAAAAATTTTTATCAACCCAACACACCCACAAATTTTTTTACCAAACTAACACATTTTTTGCCACGTCACCATCACATCACTCCTGGGGTAGGATGGAAATCGTGACACGGATGGAAATCATGACCTGGAAATCACGATTTCCATTGAAATCGTGACCCGAAGTCACGTTTTTGCTACATAAAACCTTTCAAACCCCCTTCTTTTTCTTTCACTTCCCCTTTCGTTTTCTTCTCTCCGGCGACCACCTACGCATCCATCTCCCCGTCCGGCGTAAGTAAGATCAGTCATCCGTCGCCTCGTGGTCCGTATCCCGGCGGTCGTTGGAACGTTGACGCGAGGACGCCTCTCCGTAGTGGTTGAGTGCACCGCGCCGCGCCGCTGCCCGCCGCCGCTGCGCGACGCCGAATCGCCGCCACTCGCCGCTGCGCTGCTGCTTCTCTTCTTTCGCTCGTTGGTCTCTCCTCCCACCGGCGCGAATCGCCTATCGCGGCGCTGCTGCTGTAGCCTTCTCGCCGCCGCCTTGCCTCCCGCCGCCTGATTGCGCCTCCGCTTGCTCGGGCATTTCCTCCCGTTGTCACTACTCGCCTTCACAACCGAGCTCGTTTGTATTGGTAAAAATCTTCTTTCAATTGTGTTCATTGATGAATTAGTTCTAAAAATGCTTTTTCTTTGGGGTCTCATAAATTAATATATTGAATTAAAATCCAATGATAATAAATAATTTTCGCATGATAGGATATATATATATATATATATATATATATCATGGCTTATATACATTATTGACTTTTTTATTTAGATTAACGACTAAACTAATGTTAATTTGTAACAGAGAAATTAGCATAAGATCTTCTTGACTCTTACGAATGCCAATACTTTGTAATCCAATGACACCGAAAACATAACCGAAAATGTCACCAAAAAATCAGATCTTCTTGTTGCTTTATTGAAATCTATTGCATTGAGAACAATATTGTATCTCATATGTCGGTATAATAATTAATGCATAACAGTGTTATAGGCCAATTTAATTCAATGCCAACATTACCAGTAGTTGCATGCCATAATGATAATACATTGTTTCAGTAATGGCTAATGTAAGGTCCTTTGATGCAAATTAACTTGTGTCTATATATGCTAATTAACTTGTGTCCCTGTACGTTGAAACTGAAGTCACTGAATGCGAGTCACATATTTGGTACAGTTAAAAATGACTTTCATCATATTGTGAAAGAGCAAAAGATTGTTTCACGCACATAATTAATTATATATTATATATTTAAATAAATTTGTTAATATCTTATGGATGCTCTTTCGTAGCATATCTTAACTAATGTGAAATATAATTTTAGTTAATATTAATTGTTGCTATTGTTGAATGCTCCTTTAGTACAATTGCTTAGACTAATCAAGACCAACTTTTTATATTTGTGCTAAGTGAGTGTCAAGACCAACTTTGTATATTTGTGCTAAGTGAGTGTATTAATTATCATCATTTCTATTGATTAACAATTATATTTTACATATATAGATTCAATAATGGTTGATCGACGAGTCACTTTGGTGTGCTATATGAATGGTGTCATGGTTGATGGACCATCAGGGATTTCGTACACGAAACCGCCCATTCGACATCTCAGATCGAAGATGGGTTTAGGGTACGAGAAACTTGTGAGTTTTATTTGTAATTCATTGGAGATAGACAATGAGAAAATGATATTAAACATGACATATCGATATCTCGTGTACATTGGAACTGGAATGTACAACTATCTCCTTTGCGAATAGTTGAAGAATCGGCTCTGAAAGATGCTTGGGAGATTGTGGCAGAATTTCCACCACCAAATTGCATGGAGCTATTTTTAGATTTAGTTCCGAGGCAATCATATACTAGTTCCAATTGTAATATAGTGATCAGTGGAGAAGGACCTAGTACTCAACCAATTTTTGAACACGAAAGAAGTTGTGCATCGCATTTGATGACCACAAATCCCGAAATAGACGAGGATGCTCGTTCATGTGATGATCTGAATACTGAGGAAGATGATGACTATTGTGGTAGTGACGGGGATAATAGTGAAGAGAGTAGCGATGATGATGTAGATGATGCAGGGGATGCTCATCATGTTGATGATGGCATGATTCGATATACATTAAATCGAGTCATAGCCGATGACGGCTCATTATCATGTCCTCTAATCTCGAACGAAGTAGGGAACGATGATTTTTTCGATGAAGATATTGCTGGAATTGATGGTGCTCACGTGGGTGTAGGTGAATTTGTTTTGTACCTTCATCTGTATTTATGAAATTGAGTAGTGAGGCAATGCAACCCATCCATGAGAATGCAATGATCCCTTCTAGGTCTTTATGAAATGAGGCATCAAAATTTCATGTAGGCATGCGGTTCCTTTCTAAAGTAGATATCCAACATGCCGTGAAATTGTATAGCATCAAAGGACACAGGCGATTTGTGGTAACTCATTCTACACCTAATGTATGGATTGTCCGTTGTAAGAAATATTTAAATGGATGTGCTTGGAGGTTGCGGTGTTCGAGAAGAAAAGCACATGGAATGTTTGAGATCAGTAAATATGCAGGACCACATACATGTATCTATGCAAAACCGTCCAAGGATCATGCTCATTTGGACTCCACCGTTATATGCCGTGAAATAGAAAATGTGGTGAGAAGAGATCCGTCCATCTCAGTTCCAGTTCTTCATCAGATTGTCAATGACAAATTCAATTATGATGTTCATTATAAGAAAGTTTGGTTGGGGAAGAAGAAATCAATTGCTAAAGTCTTTAGAGATTGGGAAGAATCGTATAAAATGTTTCCGCGGTGGATGACCGCTCTTCAAGAAAGCAATCCAGGGACACGTGTCAATTGGAGGCACGGCGAGCCTAATGCCAACAATGAGGCTGTATTCAAATGGGTGCTTTTGGGCATTTGCACCTTCCATTGCAGGTTTTAGACATTACAGACCAATTATACAAATTGATTGCACATTCTCGTATGGAACAAAAATGGGAGTTCTTCCTCAAGCTATACAAACAAAAACTCTTAATAGCCACTGTTGTTGATAGTAATAGTCATGTATTTCCATTTGCCTATATAAGCCAAACTCAACAGCAACACTTGTCCAAAAAAAAAAACACCACACTTGTCCAAAATTACACCACTTGTACAAATTGCATACCATGTGGCCATCCACCCACCTACACCTACACCCCCTCCAGACACACACACACACACACACAAACATGGACAAAAAGAGAGAAAGAAGAAGAAGGGATTGCTGGAGAGGAATGAATCATCAAGGTTTTGAAGGAATCCATGGGATTGTTGTATTAGGAATCATATTGAAGTTCTTAATTTGGTGTTGAAATCATAAAGATATGAATTTTTGAAGTTGCACCTGGGTAATTTAGTCATAATCTGAACATGTTAGATCCAAATTCAACCACACCAGTGGCATTTGAATGTTCGTATAGAGGGGAACAACTTTGCATAACCGAAGGTATTCTGATTTGAATGTTTTCATTTCCAAACATGCTCTACAAATAGGTGCTGGAATTATAAAGGACAGTTTTGAAATGAGATTTGTTAAGGGTATAACTCCCTAACTTGATGAAAGGTGAAAATCAAGTTGTTTTAAATGTGAATTGAATGATAAATAGCATGCTATTAGGCTAATGAATATCTTATAAATGTTTAAGAGGACTTGTATTCATTATTTGTTTAGGTGTGTAGATGTGTATATGCCTTGACAATCCGTACTTGGTATTTCTTGAAAATTTAAAAAGTAGTTGTTGCATTTAGGTCCCGTACTTGATCGAGGTGTGCGCGAATCACGGGTTAGAGTCCCTGGGATGTCACATTGTATGACACTCGGGGTTAGAGTCCTTGAGGTGGTCTACACACCGGGTTAGAGTCCCCGGGATGGTTTATAGCTTTTAAATACCATTTGAATTGTTTTACTTGTCTTATTCTTGTACTCGAGTCCTTTTTATCATTATCCCCGAGCGCGTGCATCGATTATAGAGATGGTATATGTGTCATTTCGATCGACACCCTGGTATATTGTTGGCAATGAATAATCCTCTAAATGGATGGACCCATGAAAGAGCTTAACATAGATTTTGCCTCCGTCACATATGCAGTAATTTCAACATGAGATTTGGGAGCAAAGAATTAATGGATATGGTGTACTTAGTTGGTGCACAACATCAACCGCGAAATCTTAAGGCATACATGAAAGAACTTCAACAAATGAATGCGGAATGTATTGCGTGGTTTAATGACCTTGATCGAGCACAATGGACCAACGCATACGACAAAAGATATCGATACGGATGGATGACTACAAATCTAGCAGGTATTCATTGTGTCTATATTTTGTTACAATTATTTATTTAATGTGTTTGATTTATTACGTTTTGAAGCTAATAGACATATGGATTTTTTTTAACAAATGTAGAATGCTTTAACAGGGTCCTTAAAGGCGTGATTTTACCCCGTCACCGCTTTAGTGCAACTGACATTTTATCGTGTCATGGCGTACTTTAACAAAAGACGTGATGAAATAGGTGCATCCCTAGGAAGGCGAAAGGTACACAGGTATGCACTTAATAAGTTGTCACATTGGGAAAAACGGCATGAGGGCACACACATTAGTGAATCGTGAAAATGGTACTTTTGAAATCATCACTGCGGCACGTGGCTATCATTTAAGAAAAGGGTCTAACAAGCATGTGCCTTATGTTTGACGCAACTGGGCTTCCCATTCCCCGAAAACAACAGGACTGGAGGTCGGATCCAAATTCGCCAACTTTCAAGATGGTTTCCAAACCTTCCAAATAATGCTGATGATGTGGAAGTGCAACGCTATGCAAGATCATACATCTTACAACTTCTTGGAGGAACTTTATTTGCAGACAAGTCTAACAATCTTGTTCACATCACGTATTTGCGATTTTTGAGGATTTTGAGGCGGCAGGACAATACAGTTGGGGTAATGCAACTCTGGCTCACCTATATAGACAATTGTGTCTTGCAGCCGACATTGATGGAGCAGAGATAGCAAGTCCGATCATATTATTGCAATTATGGGCATGGGATAGGTTGCCTTTTCTTGCACCAATAATGAGAAACGTTCTTTGAGACGACATCATACCAAACGAAGAATTATTTCCACCTCCTCCATTTGGTCATAGGTAATTAGTATTTTTTAACATAATAATGTCAATTTGAGTATATTTATCTACATGTACATTCATGCATGCTTAGTGTTGTTTTTAACATTTATATAGGTGGAGACATGCCTTGGAGACCACAGGAACATCAATGCACGTGCTGACAAAATACAGAGAAATGATTGACATGCAAGCACCCGATGAAGTAAGAAATATACTTAATCATTTTTCCAAATATTGCTTATGTCTACAATGGTGAAATGCGAATTTTATTCATTTCAAGTTGTTTTTTATGACTACAGGTAATTTGGGAACCGTATCCTGAGACAGTGATAAGGGACCTACATGCGTATTGTAGCAGTGGTCGTGCTATTTGGCGAACGATGACACCTTTGCTTTTCTTCTGTGTTGTCGAAATGTATAATCCTGATAGGGTCATGCGACAATTCGGTTTGAAATAAATGATACCACCTTTACATAGCACAAGCATGGAGCTACATAAGATTGACTTGAGAGGGAAAACAGATAAGATTGGAGTGCAGAACATAGTGCTTATATATGCATATGGAACGAACGTGCTTCCAATATTGCAACTGATGAAATACTGGAGGAGCCATTGGAATTTTAAGACCCGTATATGCTATGGTATCGTCGCATTACACGACGCTTCATGTCTCGTCGTGGAGCTATTGCTGAGGCATTGGTAAGTACAATTTTATTTTTTTCAGTCATGAAGTCTTTCAAATAGTTGTTTTGATTTTACTTTCGCATACAACTTCATAAATATTTTATATGTAGGCACATGGAATGACATCAATTCATCAGTTGACATCGGGTGATAATGTGTCTATTACACGCATTAGAGATGTAGTTGCATCGACTTTGACTGCAGTACATGCATATTATCGCATGCATAATATGCCCACTTCATTTGAAGCTTCTCATCAATCTTCTCATGATGATACACGTTCGAGGCATGACACTCCAGTGTATACTCCATCAGTACCTCTCAACCAGTTCGAGACTTTATATACTCCATCACCACCTCTCAACGACTTTGAGACTCCACATACTCTATCAGTTCCTCCCAACATGGCATTCGAGGCTACGGAAGCCTTTCCATTTGACAGGGCACCTACATCTTCGCGCCATTTTAATGCAAGTTCAATAATGATGAATTTATCTGGGAGTACAAGTACTCATGATGGTGGAATGCGTGATATCGATTATATTCAAAGAGAAGATGCTCAAAATCCTGCTGATGTGGGCCATTCGAATGTGTCATTAGCTTTAAATCGTAATGTCCGAGTCGTAAAGAGAACACTTTGTGAGACTGGAAGTCATTATTTGGGGTCAGACTATGACTTTTTCTTAACTATAATAAGACATTTTTTTCCTTTTTATTATTGCTTTGTAGTTGATCACCTTGCAATTTCTTCATTTATAGCAATTCAAATTGCAAGTTCTTCATTTATAGCAAATCATATTTATGAATTTGTTGAATTAATATATTGTTTTGCAGTATATGATATGATGGGTTTTAACTAATCTTTTGTTGATGTTTTGTAAAATGTTTTTGAATTCATGCTTCGAGTGGGGTTTATGCATGATATGAGATAAGTCAACTTATGATTATAGAGGTTTCAAGCTGAAAAATTGAAACTTTGTGTGTGATATTATTGGAAACAGCAGCTGCATTTATAAACACTCCCATATTTGCTATTTGTGTATGTTGTTTCCGGTAGATAATTTGGAGTTTCACTTTTTGAAATAAGTCAATTTATGATTATGGAGTTTTGAAGCTCAAAAATTGAAACTTTATGTGTGATATTATTGGAAACATCAGCTGCATTTACCTTGCACTCTCATATTTGCTAATTGTCTATGTTTTCTAAACTGTTTTGGATACACTTGTTAGCAAAGAAGCATCGACAAAAAAAAAAAAAAAAAAAAAACTCAGCTGGAGATTGCAGACCTATATGGATGGTTTTATCTTGAGCTCTCTGCCAACTTTAAAAAAAAATAACCTCGGCTAGAAAACGTGACTTGCAACCACTTCTTCCTTGGAAAACGTGACTTCAAGTCACGTTTTCCAATGACCAAAACCAACCCTTGACGTGGCGGGTGATGTGGCAGTGACGTGGCCATAAATGTGTTAGTTTGGAAAATATTTTTATGGGTGTGTTGAGTTGATAAATATTATTCCTAAATGTATTAATCAAGGAAAAGGTTCCAACATTTTTACCAAAATACCTTTTTCATTCCAATCGAAGCACTCAACTCTAAAACCTTGGTTGAGATACATATTTTAGGTTCGGCGACATGTCGCCGAGGCTTATCTTTTAGGTTCGGTGTTGTCCAATTGAACCTCTTTCGTGAAATTTAGTTAACAATTATCAACTTAAAGGTTCAGTGGATTACGATCGACTCTCCAATTAAAGGTTCGGTTAGTTTTGATCGACTCTCCAACTAGAGGTTTGGTGGGCTCTGACCGACTCTCTAATTAGATATTCGGACATGCGAGCCTGCGAGATCAAGCCACTTAATGATACTCTACAAATCATAAGAAGATAGTTTGTGGAGAGATGATGGTGGGTGCGCAAAACGAGAGAAAAAAGGTAGTGAGGTGCGCTAATCGCATTTTGGGGCATAAAGGTCATTTTGCAGCAGAATTGTCCGTTTTATGTTTGAATTTTTCATGGGTGCGTATAATCGGGCTCTAATTTAAAATATAAATACTAGTATCGACTATGTGCATTTTGGGTTGCGAAGTTTTATTGTAGGAAAATGCATTTGTAACAAAGTTTGGTCATCTAGTGGGCCCAAATGAGTGTCCCTCCATGTGATACACCTCGAGGAGTGTCAACGCACATCTCTAGATGTTACGCGCAAATGTCGAGGTGTATCGCACAACCGAAAACTTACTTGGACCCACTAAGAGCCCAAAGTGGGTTACTTTACCATCTCTCTTTATTATATGTGTCAAGATTGTGAAAACTCAACCTATGTAAAACGCTATGTGCGCCACATAACCAGTCTCAACTATCAAGTTTGATTAAATGAGAAGGATTTTAACGCAAAAATGAGTAAGGGAAGCTTCAAACCATTTTATATTTTCGAAAAATGAGGGTGGGAGGCCTTAAGCCCATTTTATATTTTTTAAAAATAGGAAGGTTGTGATAGGTTGACAGTCAATGTAAAACTTTTTTCACTCTTCATTAATAAATGGATCAAATACATATAAATGTTGGGAGCGTTCTCACTTAATTAATCGAACACAATAAAAGAATTTAATCATATAGCGGACTCTAATTATTTGAGAGTGAGGTTCCATTGTTGTGGTTGTTGTTCTTGTCGTCAACAAAGGGGCCGTAAAGATGTCTGCATCGAACGCGATGAACTGCCCCTCTCACTCTTTAACAACCAAAAAACACAAAGCACGACAAAAAGCCAAACAAAGTGGGCCAGCCCTCGTCGATCCCGTTTGAAAACAACAACGGCTACCGGCCCACCGTCCGATGATCTAATTACACCACACACTATAAGACTACAGTAGTAGTTTAAAAACACCTCGAGACTCGCACTCTCGCATCTTAATTCATTATTGACCGGGCTTAAATGCATAAGTGACTTAAGTGTGTACATCTTAAGCTTGTTAGTTTTTTGTTTTGTTTTGTTTTTGAAACCCCAGAAGAGAAAACAGAGAGATTTGTACTGTTTGTGCTTGCTAAAGCAATAAAGATAAAAAGCTGAGACACAGACAAAGATTGAGTGAGAGAGAGAGAGAGAGAGAGAGAGATTTTGATAATAAAAAGAATAAGTAACCATTTTGGGCACCTCTCTCTCTCTCTCTCTCTCTCTCTCTAAAACATTGATATACAAGAGAGGTGATGAGCAGTTGAATTGTAATGGGTGGTTCATTTGGGGAAGGAATTGTAAGTTTTTATGATTTCTCACATCATTTGTGAAGTGGGTTTTTGTTGATTTCATCTCTAACTATGAATTCATTCAATCTTTTATATAATTTTACAACAGGTTTTGAGCTTTATAGAGGATGTGAAGGGAAGTGGGGTTTCAATAGGGAATGGTGATGAGAGAGATCATGTGTTCAACCCCATTGATCATCCACTTGAGCCTCCACCTCATGAAGACAAGCCTGTCAAGTGCCCTGTGCCCCCTGACTCCTCCCTCTTGAATGTGAGACTCTTATTGTTCTAATAATTTTGTTCACTTAGTTTCATGACTTTTAATTTATTTATTTATCAATACATCTTAGTTTTGAGCTTAGTGTGTGATGGGTCTGTTTTGGTACTTGGTAACTCATGTGGGTACTTGGCATTGCTTGGTTTCTCTGTTGGAAACATTTGTTACTGTTGCTAATGATGTATGGCTTTGTGACAAAATGATATAGTGAAGTATCAAGTATGGTTTGTGAAATGGGCATTTTGTGTTGAAGTTTTGGCTGACGATGTAAAATTCTCCAGGCCGCGCCGCACACGCTTGCGCGAGCCCGTGGATCTCCCCCGCTAGCCCCGATACTGTCCCCAACTTAACCACCTTCAATATTTAAGTGTGGGGTTTTATCTCAAAAGGCCTCAGTGTTAGTTAAGGGGAGATCTTATATACTTCACTATGAAGTTTCAATTATCCGATGTGCGACTATTATTTCGGTCCGCACATCTCAACAAAAGATGACCCCTTTTTTTGCACAATGATAAAATGATGAGTTGTGGAAGGATAGTTAGTGATGCAAGAAATGTTGAAACCAATCCTTGAGTTTAGTACTTCAGAGGCATATTGTCTACACAAATGGATTACAATTTTTTTTTTGCGGAAGGATGCTTAAACTATGTTTAAATTATGTTAAATCGAGCAGAATGGAAGAGTTTGATCCATGTAGCCGACCCCAACTAATTTGGAATTGAGGCTATGTTGTTGTTGTTGTTGTTGTTGTTTTTGAATGCTTAAACTATGTTCAACTGTTGTAATACTTGGCAATTACCGGTTTTTGTGACTATGATTGTCAAAGGTATCACGTCTTTTGCTAGAATTCTTTTCTTATTTGTATGAGAAGCCTTTTGCCGGATGGCTTTGTCAGAGCTTGATTCAACTTTTCCTTCTCAATGCCTATGGTTTGAATGTAACTTAGGCATTTATTTTCCCGGTGTCATGTTCTAGAATTAAAGGAAATGGTTGGCAGGTCAAGTTATCATAGTCATGCTCAAATTGTCCATGAGGAATTCTCATTAATCTCCTACTTGATCTTACACTTATTGCTTATCCTTTTGATCTCCGACGCTTATTATAAATACTCTTTTTTCATCAACAACTCCCTCAAGCTACCATTTATTAGATTCCTTCAACAGTTTGTAGCAAAAGGAACGATTAAAATTACCAATTGTCTGTAAATAAAAACTGCTTGTTGCTTGCTTCTATTTCAATATGTCGCTTGGACATTTTATCAAAATACAGGCTTGGATTTACGAACCGAGCCTCAAGATGTACTGATATAGATAATAGCAAGCTGTAATTTCACCAAAATTGAGAATTTTTTTGATGTTGGGTTTGTCTAAAATGTTATTTTATTCCAAAAACTAATTGTCTGGTGTGTAGAAGGCTCATTTTGTATGCTTGTCATATTCGCAATTGGAATAGGAGTCTCTAGGAAAGTATGAATGCTAGAATTCGTTGTAAATATAATTCACAAATACAAAATCAAGATAACAGTGAAAGCAAACAACACGATGAAAAATAATGGTAAAGAAGATCGACAAAGAACAACCAGAAACTACTCATATATACAACCACTACAACAGAGAATAAGACATTCTCGAAAATTCCTCCAATCAGCCTTTAGTAATGCTTCTCCAATTTCTTCTCTACTTATCACTTGAAAAACCAAACAAAATACCCATCACCATAAGCCGTAGAATCTCTTTCTCCTTTGCACGATCCTATATCTCCATAGGTCTTCTATTTTCATTCTTGAAAATTCGTGATTTTCTTTCAACCATAATTGTCGTAACAATCCTAGTGTTGCCACATTGAAAATCTTTGATTTATTTGACAAACTTCTTCTTCCAAGTAAAATTCCCCAAGGTATATCCATTGTATGTGACACTCCAAAAGCCTCAAAAACTCACTCCACACCTGTCCTGCAAACTCGCATTGGGTAAATAAGTAATCCGCAATTTCACTATCCCCTTGACAGAGACAACACTAGTTCGGGTAAGTAAATACAAAGGATAGCCATTGTCCGTGTTAATTTTTTTGAGAGCTACAAGCCAAGAGATGACCTCTACTTTGTGCGTGCCAGGGCTTTCAAAATAAATGAGAAAGGTGGGAATGGGTGGGCAATGGGGAGAGAAAAAGGGACTTGCCAAATACTTAAAAGAGAAACATTCCGATTTTCCAAAATTTACATTCTTTTGTCTTCCCTTAAAGCATTGATCCTAAGTTCCTAACTTCTTCCAACTTTGGTAAAATGCTTGAAACCTCATTATTTTTCCTAAATGATAACTCTATTTGGAAATGAAAGTTCCATGACATGTTTTGGTGACCATGAACAACAGTAGATATAGTAGCTGTGTGAACGGAGGAGAGCTAGAGCATGTAAATAAAAGAAAGTGAATGATAGGGGTTCCGCGTCACACCATGTGTCCTTCCAGAATAAGATGTGGTCACCTTTTCCAACTTTCAGGGGGACTTGGGCCGAAAACGCTCTAAAGTAGAGTGAACGAACTTCCAAGGTCTTTTCAAAGCGGCGCTCTTATGCAACCTTAGGACCACCCATTCTCAATGGTCCCATGAATAATCGTGATGGCTCGTGCGCACACATGCTCTCACTCTCAATTCTACTGTTCAACTTTGCGGCCAATGCAATGTTTCCCATTCTAAAATTGCCTATTGCCACCCTACTCTTTTTGTAGCTTCATATTGTTCTCCCATCTAACCAAATATCTAAATATATTGATGCTAGAATTATGGAGTTAAGTCTGTTGGTTTTACGTCGACTTCTACTATAGTCAAAATCTGTTAGTTTTATCCAAATGGATAGTATTTGGGACAATGTACTTTTGATACACATTTGCTACATTATTGAAGTTCTACTGATTGTGCAGTGGCGTGTGTGATTGCACATCTCGATGTCCGTCTAAAGGACTCCAACAATTGTGTAGCCAATGTTTGGAAGAAAGTGTGTTCCCCATCACTGTCCATTGGATATTGAAGAAAGAATCTAGAAGCTGTTTTTTTTACCATTATGTACATAAGATGAACTTGACTTGATTGTTTAAACATAGCAAACTGTTTATAACTAAGAATTTTAACATTCTTTTTTTATCTTTTCTAACATGATTTTAATGATGAGTGGTTCGCAGAAACTGGTCCCTATTTTGAGTGTTATTGAATGCGACAATTTCCATTTTATTTTTTCCATATTGTTATGCATTTTATCAGCAGATGCTTGTTTTTTTTTTTAATGTCAAAGTTCCAAGATTGAACATCCAGAAATTCCAATGCGGCACTTGCTTAAGCACAAATGCGAAGTTTTTCCTTCTAAAGTTTATAAATCTTCTTTTTAATGTATTGAAGAAGGATGGTGGAATGAGAAAGGAGCGATCGTCTGAGAACGTAGGAAAAAGGGTGGAGCAATCATCGTCTATGGTGATTGATGAGGTCCTAATGGAGGCCACAGAACCTCCAGCTCAAGCTGTGCGCAAGAGGCACCATACGCTTACTAGTGACCACATAACCCCATCAGTGCACTGGGGACCTCTTCCTTTGCCTTCTCAGACAAGTACAATATTCCAATTGCTTCAACAGTGCGATGAGTTTGAAGATTAACATGTCATGTTGGCACTTATCTTACTTTTCTATATTGTTATCCTGTCTTGTTACCAATTTGGATAGTGTACACGCTTCTATTACTTAATCGAATTATATTTCTTTTTTCAAATGCCGGCTTGGACATTTGCAGTTCTAGCGTACTCAAATGCATCGGCATAGTATCTATGATTTTCGCAGTGTAAAATATACTCGAATGGAAATTCTCAGTTTACATTCCTTTATTAATCTCGACGAGGATTTGATACCCGAATGTATAATCACTGAAACTTGAGCATTTATAAGCAAAAGCTTCCACTCAGCCTTTTTTGAACCTAGTTCAGTCTATCATGAGTATCTATTTGTTCTTTTCTTAAAAAGACTTAACTTTGATGTTTTTCTTTCTTTTGCTTTTGTCAATTCCTAAGATTTTATGCTTATCGATATGTTAGCTCATGTTCCATCTTGGCGACCATCTGTCGATTTTAAACATGCATGTTGCTTTCAATTTAAATTGATGCTTAATCTGATTATGAAACAACATAGGTTTAATCTTTGCACAAAGACTAGCATCAAGTTTAAGAAATGATAGTATCATGATTTCTCTATTTTTTTAGAGGTTGATTCTCTTGAATTGAGCAATTCCTGCATTGAGTCATGATTTCTGAAACAATACTGTCACTGACAATTGAAACACATTTTGAATTTTAAGAGCTAATGCTTGAACCAATCTGCAAATCCAGTCATCTTCAGGTATTAGTCGCGATGTCGATCCAAGGCAGATGCTCTTAAAATGCTACAATTCTATATGGCACTAGCTGGAGTTTTTCCCTTCATATCAATTAAGTTCATCAAACAGCTAAAAAAACAAAGGTCAAGTGTTTTATTGATGAAGATCAAAAACTGTTCTTTTCATTCTGATAACAAAAAACTTATATATAAAACAACGAAGTTTCTCTGCAAGCATATACAAGAGGCGATCTTCAAACAATCTCTTGTTCCTTTCCTCCCAAATACACCAAATCAAGGCGAATGAAGCGGGTTTCTGCACTCTTAAATGCGCCGTCATTGCATCCATCCTATAAATTAAATATCACGATTAAGGCATCCTCCCAAGATGTCAAGCACTCTAATATATGTGACACACACTACTCAAACATACAGAAAATCAAAACTACACAGAAAGAATATATGTTCTGATGTTACTGTCCTCTTCTTTCCTCTTTTAAGAAACTCCCAAACAGTAAGATAGAGCAATTAAAAGTGAGGAGAAAGGTTGGTTTTTAATTTGTGTATGCACCAACACTATGATCTCCTATAAAAAACCATATGAATCCCAGTAATCTCCATCTAAATATAAGCCATCCCAATAAATTCCATTTTCTTGAAGAGAAGAGTATGCTCCATCCATTAATCCTCCTCCAACACTATCCATCAATGCATTATCCCACCACAATATAGGTTCTTGTAAAATCACTTCGGGCAACGCCATCATGCTTATCGATTCTTCAACTTGCCTAGGCTCTTCCTCTAACGGCCTTATTTCCGTCGAACGACTTTGATGATTATTCTCCGAGTATGTTTGAGACCAGGGCTTTTCGGCATTGGCATCTTTAGTTCTAATGCTACCGTCGTTTGATGATGTTGCCTTGACAATGTAGGGTGATTCGCTGCTCTTCCGGTTCTTGCTTTTGTAAAACGACGGTTTGTTTACGTGGATGTTCCAAAAGTTCTTGACATCATTTGCTGTTCTTCCTGGTAGTCTACCAGCAATCAGTGACCACCTAAAAAACAAAACAATGGATGCTAGTGAGCTTCACTTGTTTACATGTGAAAAGTATAGACCCCCTTCAACATGACTAAAGTAGACAAAAAGACACTTATACATCCCTCCCTTTCAAAATTAAACTTGTTCAGTTTTTGCCAGGCAAAATAGCATCACTTTTTCTTTTTCTTTTTTCTTTCTTCCTTTCTTCATCAAAAATCAAACTAGTAAAGAACACTGCCTTTCACTGTCCCACATTTTAACACACATTCAACAAACCACATACATCACTGCCTTTCACTGTCCCACATTTTAACATACATTCAACAAACCACATGCATCAAGTCATCGAATCGGCACTGCTTGCAAACTTTCCTAATTCACCTCATTTTTTTTCTTTTTTTTTTTTTATCTAGACAAGTTTCACATTAGGGTAGTTGTATCTCCTAAAGCTGCATGCATGTGTTTAGAACTTGTGATCACTATAATGAGGTAAACTCTCACTACCAGCACGTAGTACTACGTATAGACAATTAGTTAATTATGACACTGTATGATGATCTATGTGGTGGTCTCCTAAATTCGAGATCAACAACATAGCCTCAGTCCTAAATTAGTTGGGCTCGGCTACATGAATCAAACTCTTCTAGTACTACTCTCGATTTAGTGCAATTGACGATGATGTGCTTTCCAAGATCAATTAGAGAAAAAAAAAAAAAATGATAAACAAAAAATTGACAGATCAATTGGAAGCAGTTTTTGCCTGTTGCCCAAGAGCTTATGCATTCTGATCATGAGATCAATTTCATCTGATGTGAATTCTCCTCTCTTGATATTGGGTTTTAGATAGTTCAACCACCTCAACCGACAGCTCTTTCGACATCGATTCAAACCTGAAAGTGCAAGATAAAATCAATAAAATCAATCATATATATACATTCCATCATCAACATATATACATATTTACAAAAAAAAAAAAAAAAAAAAAAAATGAATGAATGAATGAATTGGAGAATGTATATATATTTTTTTGGCAGTACCCGCTGTAACGGGGGCGTGGCGCCATTTCCCTTCGCCATGCTTGGCGACAAATTTCTTAAGGAGGAGGTCTTCTTCTTCAGTCCATGCACCTTTCTTGACACCATTGGAAGTCCTCATGGAAGGCAAAACCACAAAATGATCCTTATCAAAGTGTTTTTGAGGTAGCTCTGTGTATGTTGTGTTCTCTATGATTACTTTGCAGAACTGCTAATTCACTTGCAATGCAATAAAGAGAGCTCATGATCTCTATAATATAAGTTGAAGCTAGACCCTTGTATCGTACATACAAAGGGACCACATTCTATGTCAGATGAACCAACATCACTCGTGTCATGGTCTTTAAGAAGAGCCCAATTTGTAATTTGTGTTATCTCTTCTAGAAGATCATATTTCTATCATGCTGTTGTAATGTGACCATGGATTGATTTGTACATGTATACTTATTCTAGAACTCGCATTCGCTACGTTAAAAATTGATAAAAAAAGTTTTAAAAAAATTGATAAAGACTTAAAGTTTCGGGATAGACACTAAATAACTTGAGATAGAATAATTAATTGTAAAAAATTTTATATTGCATTCAAATCGAATTGATGGAAATGTTTGATCCATGTATCTGACTTTAATTAATTTGGTACCAAGGTTTTTGTTGTTGTTTATTTGTTTAGCATTATCGGAAGTATATATATGTCACCAATTTTTACAAGTAAATTTTAGCAATTTTAAAACTTAGAAACTTTGAAAATTGACCTAACTTCATCATATAATGTTTTAATTTTGTATATACCCACATTCTAGAAAGAGTAATCCTACAGTGATCTTTCAGGGCCTATCATTGCAAATTTTGTTAGTATTCTAGAAAACAAGGCTGTTAGGACCTTATTTTTGACTTCTCAACATGTATAACAAAACAAAATGCATAAACTCTAACGAGAATGATAAAATAATACATTTTGGATGCACTTTTAGAGCGCACATTTTATTTTTTAATCATTTATGGTTATTTCTTATCTCTCAATGCTTAATATGATTGAAATTAATTGTTCCACACAATCGACACAATATTGTTTTGTTTAGAACGAAACTTATTGAAAGTCTCGATCATCGATCTCGCACCACATACCGAGACTTATCAATAAGTCTCAATGGAACACTTGAGTTTCGGTGGAGATGAGAGAGGGCGGAGGTGGGGTGCCCCAAAATTGGATTGAATGTGTGTTAGTGGTAGTGTGGTTTATGGGCAATTGTGTCATTTCCATTGATGTCCAATTTGGAGTAGGAAAAAATCTAAAATGGGGATACCTTGGGTAATTGACGGGGTGCTCATAGCGCGCTCAAAACAAAGTGTGGGCGGAGCGTGATTTCATCATTTTCCAAACTTTAAGTCACAAACTTTAAGTCACGTTTCAGAGAACATCTTTGTTATATGATGCAAAATTTTTAGAACAATTATTGGATGGACAGTTGAGCGACTAACACATACTTGTGATACATATATACTTGCTACACAGTTAAACGGAGTCCTTTAGATAGTCATAGGAGAGTCTACACGCGCATCTCGATGCATAAATCGAGGAACTCTAAAAACTATATAGCAAATGTATGTCTCAACTTTATTCCCTTTTTTTCTGGTTTGATATGATCTCTCATCTTTCAAAAACATAAATGATGGATCCTACACGTGCTAGAAAAAACAAAAAGAGAGTAGTCTCTTTTTAGAACCGCATGTGCAGATTCTCAATTGTTTTAAAAGCTAGATTTATCCAAATTTCTAATATTCATTCCTTCAATTTAAGTCCAAGTGTCAATAACACTGCGTACTGCTTAGTCCGAACCTTCATTAATTTCATCAATAATTGTGACCCTACTATTCTCCCCAAACATTGTTAGGTCAACAAAGAGATAGAAAAATTGGCAAAACCATATAGTTTGTTGGGATTTTACACTTCATTAACAATAATTCTTGAACTACCAGTCCACTTTGGTAGATATATAGATGTAGAACTCAGAAAATTAGCTATGTGGCAAAGCAAAAATAGGGTGCCATAAAAGGGGACTGGAGCACAACAGAGTTGATTGTGATGGGCAAATTAGTCTCACATTGCCATATAATTTAAAACCCAACAAAGCAATGCCACCAGTAACAATTATAATGAACTTGTTTGTCTTCTAGCCCTTCGCACCAAAGTATAAAACTAAAGGACTGTAAAGCACAAAAGAGTTGATCGTGACTGAATTTTAGTAGATTTTACACTGCTCGTGTGTTTTTTATATTTTTTCAGTTATGCCCGGAGTGTCCGAACTGCTATAGCTTCTCTGAATTAAGGCTCGATTAATTTCACAGAGAATATTAGATAGGATGCTCATGCTGCTAACTCAAATGTTGAAAGAAAATAATACAACTACTGCGAGGCAAACTCATCACACCACCTCTACTTTAGTCCAACTACACTGCCCATGTAAACAAAATACGACACAAAACACAAAACAACCAAAGCAAAAGCAAGCAAAGAGGGGTTATGATGGACTATCTGGTCCAGTCCTTCGCCTCTTTATAGATACGTTACATGAAAAAAATAAAAAGTGAACTGAGAAAGCTCCGTATGTAATGATTTTTAAAGGGACCACTGGTTCATAAACCTCTAAAAATCATGCACACAATCTTCGGCAAAAAGAATGCCACTTTAGAAATATAGCAGTGTTGCTATGATGGCATCGACTTGACATGATTAAAGCCAAGTTTGTAAGTTTCAATTGTGGATCATACACAAAAAAACCAGAATGTGTATATCATAATTAACACAAAAAAAAATTATGCCTAAATAAGAACTACAACATATCATGCTTCAATTCAATTACAGAGGATTAAATAAAATTATAATAGAGGCTAATTGCACTTAATTGCAATGTTCTTAAGACGAAATTTCTCCAATTCGGTGTATATATACTGCAAGAGGTCCATTCACATGATACAATTGATTTGAACTTCAATTACATACCAACCAACGATCATTTATTCTGTAACAGTAAAAATTTCTCTCAATACTCAAAACTAGTGAAGACAATATCAAATTTGAAAAATTTTCTTAGTTTTCAAAATGAAGTTTAGATCATTTCTTTGTAACTGTTCAAAACGAGGTTATTAGTGGTGTGGTTAATTAACCACCAATTATTCCACTAATTAAACACATTTTCACAATCTAAAAGTTGCAACAGTTCAACCACTAATTATCCACTACGAAATTATGTAAAGTTAATGTAAAAAAATAAAAAACTTGTGTTATGAATTAGCTAAGTTATTTAATCATTAGCCTCAACGCCCAATGACCTATCAAAAACATATTAAATATCAAGTATTTGACATGCGTAAACAAAGGGAATACCCATGGACATTTCCAACCTCAAACCTCACAT
The DNA here is from genome assembly GCA_039657365.1 of Stephania yunnanensis. Lineage (NCBI taxonomy): Eukaryota > Viridiplantae > Streptophyta > Magnoliopsida > Ranunculales > Menispermaceae > Stephania > Stephania yunnanensis. The sequence continues at coordinate 5,120,830 of CM077589.1, forward strand.
TCACTTAACAACTTTCTTCAAGTGGGCGATGTTTTATAAGTTCTCATATGAGACTAAAGGTTGGTACAATACAAACTCAATGAACTTTTAAAGTTCAAATATCACTTCACACTACGCGCAAAAATGTCTTTTAATTGTCAAGGACGTAGCTCACTGCATAAAGTCATAATAAGTTGAACTTTAGCATGGAATTTACCACTAGAGGCTCCACTTAGGTTTGTATATATAATTGTGTTAGCTGATATAGAGATGTAGAGACTTTCACACTTACCTAACTAAAGATCTATTTGATTAGTTGATGATTCATGACATTAAAACATACATTTGGAGAAAGGAGAATTACCATTTTTGAGATTAGGTTTGGTCCGTTTGGAAATTGATTATTGGGTTTTAATCAAAAGGGTTGTAGTGAGATAGTACGAGTACAAGTACTTTGAGTAGTCTCTCCTCTCTTGACTAGATCTCTTGATTTTGAGCCTTAGAATATAAAAAAAAAAAAAAAAAAAAAAAAAAAAAAAAAAAAAAAAACTCTTAAATAAAGAGGTTGTTTCCCTAGTAGCCTTGATAATAATCTAAAAAACAACACTGAGTTTCGATATTTGCATTAGATGTATAATGGTAAAAAAAAAGTTGTCATATGTGCCTTGATGTAAAATACAATCATATTGACTCAATACACACTCATATGGAAGAAAAAATGGACCAAATAACCTTGAAATTGACTCAATTTCTCAAATTTATTCTAAACTAAAAATTATGTTCTAAATATTTCAAACTTAACTTTTTTGGAAGATAGAAATTTCATTAATCATTAATGACTCGGTACAAGAACGATCGTAGAATCATTTCCTCTAATAAAAATACATTGACTTACTAATATTATTTGTTCAAAAAAACATCTTAACTGCTTGCAAATCTGACTCTGAATATTGACACAGTAGTATTTCAAACTTTACTTTTCATCTTTATTTTATCCAATCACATTTTTCAAGAGAGGTTTATGACAACATGACCACAATCTTAGGTACAACTAGAGCTCAACACCTGTTTTGTGTTGAATGTCATTGTTATTTATTTTAGTTAGCTCTTCCAGAGCTAAACATGAGCCCTAATCTTATAACAAAAAAAATAGGTCTCTATCCACTCAACTTTCCCCATATATATTTAAAATTTCTTTACGGCTGCTGTAAAGCTGACTTTTGATGCCCATGATTTCCAGAAGGAAAGTGATTGGCATACTTCTAATAATCCAAAAACGAGGGACACGCGTACTCACATCTCAATGCCCAATCCAAAGGACTACAACGAAACCGCGTCGCAAACATATGCATCAAAACGCATGTGACCATCTTTTTCCTTAAAAGCAGAAACCACAATCCAAACATGGCAACAAAACTACCAAGGATTGCTTCAAATGATCAATTTTTGAAGGATCAAAAAAGCAACACATTAGATTGGACAAGGCGAAAATAGACAGACGACCCTGCAACTGCAAGTCTAAGAGCAATTATCATTACATCTTGTGGTGGCAAAAACCCTTCCCGAGCTTCTGCATGTGAAGAAAACGTGTTCCCCCCTTTATTCCCACTTTATTTAACTCATAGAGGGACATCTACATTGTATACTTTCTCCAAGTGGTCATAAAAAGAAAAAGTTACATCTGGGTAGATTCATCATACCTCCTGTTTGGTTGCAGTTGCTGAGATTTATATGCCCATGTGCATAATTGCACTGTTGCGATGCTGGTGCGCCATGCAGCAGGTCCAGAGACATTGATATATGAAATCGATGGCAGATGCCTACATTAGATTTGGCATGGAAAACAAAATAGATGGAAAGATAATGAGATTAAAACTGGATTTGGTTTTGGAAGTACACATTGTATGTGTCGTCGAGTGGGCGCATTCATTGTCACACGGAAGGTGATATACAAGGGAAGGATATGCCAAAATTTCATGACATAAAACATTATAAACTGGGATAGGCAGTCACTCTACCAGGGAGATGCAAAGGGCAACTGCCATACCCAAAACTAATGATGTAGCCTGAACTAATGTACTTCTAATTGATGATTTTCCGTTGCTCAACTCCGGAAGCACGCCGGCGACTGAAATGTATATAAACCCACCAGCAGTGAATCCCTGCAGAATTTAATGCTACTTAGAATGTAAGGAAAGAATCACAAGGAGTACCATTTGTGCGTGCAGGGGAAATTAATGAAAGGAGGTTGACATGTAGAATTTAATGAGAAGAAATTCCCTGCATGTGAAGAATTGGTTGATTACCTCTATCAAGGATGATTGGCCCGCATCTTGCCCTAACAGCAGAGCCTGCACGAGCAACCAACATGATTATTTACTGAAAAAGACATTTTGTCTTTTAGTTGAGAAAATTTTATAAGGAGATGGTCAAATCTGTATTCTTGGATATTTACTCACCAATGCAGTTCCTGCTAATGCGACCAATGCTGATAGGAAGTTGAAGAAGAGAGCTTTCGAGACACTAAATCCTGACCTTACCAATATGCCAAAATCTCCCACCTGCAAAATTAAGTGGATCAAACCAAGTTGCAGATGGTAGCATCAATGTTCAAATTGGTACAATTTATGATATACTTGAAGGACCCCTATTACTGTTCAATTTTGTGAAAAGATCACAAATGCTAAAGTAAATAACATTTTTGCCGCAATTGAAGAACTTCCATTGAAACAAATTTCACTCAAATGATGAGCATTACTTAAGTTTTTTCTTAATGACATATATTAAAATTTTAATTATGCAATTTTTAGAAACCACAAATTTCTGAACACATAGGTTTGCCCCACTGCACCTATCTAGGAATCCGCTGCCGCATTACATTTTGCAACATATTCAGTTCTTCCTGGGACATTAAATCATTTGGGTTTCTGGCAAGACAGAAAACTTAGGTTAATGGTCCACAGCCCACAATTATCCTAGCAACAACAATATAATCATCTAGTTACCATGTTTCTTTCAGCTTTAGGTTTCATCTATTTAGGTGCTTGGTTTTTCATTTAAAGTTATTAGTAGATTTATATATTTGTGAATACTAAATTACCAAGGCGGTTGAAGGGGTTTTTGAGCTCCACCAAACTAATCCCCTTGATTCCCATGCATATTGAGCAGGAGACTGCCCATGCGGCCAAAGTTTCACAGCAGCAGGAATTGAAGCACGACCTCACTTCATGAAGCGACAACACAAGCCACTTCATCAATGTATTTTAATGTTTAAGTGAGTTTGTAGAAAGATGGCTAAAATTGAGTTATAGTACATCAGTTGAATGTAGTTTTTTATTTTTATTTTTTAGAGGGGATATGTTAATTTTTAATTATTTTAATGGATTAGGATCGGGGACGAGAGGTGAGGTATTCGGGGCGCCGTTGATACCCCTACGTTCATGAAAATTTTGAATCTACTGGCACTGCCGCGATTCTATGAAGTTGAGCTTGTAGCTATATAGTCGCAACTTGATGGATTTGAGACCACTTGGCTCCTCTCTTTTGTTTCCATGACACTCTCCTTTCATTGCTTTTATTTCCTGTCTATTTATCACGCACTTACTTTATTTCCTGTTTTTTTATATTTCCACATGATTTATCGACTACCAAAATATTGATTGCAAGGAAAAGAAAGTCTAAATGTAAGAGGAAAAATAAAATAACAGTGAGCAATTAAATGGCTGAAAGCAAGACATGGGGAAAATAGCCTTTTGGTATGACAAAAGTAGTAAATAAGCGAAGTTTGGTCCATGGCTTAAACACAATTTTCCTTCCGCTGATCTACAAGAAAGCCTTTATAAAGGGGATGTGTTGAACATCATAAAATTAGCTGCTTTAGATCAAACAAAAAACCTGACAAACTAATAAAGTGAAAATCTTTAATTTTTTCCCTCCAAGTTCTCCACCTTTTCTAGCCCAGATTCAAGAAAAACAGTTCCATCAAATTTTATTTTGAACTGCCTGAGATATTTTGACTAGATCTTGCTATTTTCCCCTTTTGACAAGAGATATTTTAATACCAAAAGAAAACAAAGGAAAACAAGAAAACCTCCCAGAGCAATATAAATGATTGGTTAAATATGTTTTTCACACTTAAAACCAAAAAATCTTATGCATTCGTGCTATTTAAGTCTATTCCTCATATGAATTAATTACCTTGTCAACTGTAGCATAAAAAAGAAAACAAAACCAAATGCAGATCTAGCGAATAAAATGTAATACATTTTCCCTTGCAACAATGAAGATTTTCTCTGGAGCCAAAATAAAATTATCAAACACATCAACTTGTTCAGAAAGACTTCTCCTAATACATTTAAGTTAGCCGACCCAACTAATTTTGGGATTGAGGCTATGTTGTTCTTGTAGAAATTCTATGATCTAGTCATCTACAATTGAATTCCTCTTTTTAGTATTAAGAGTGGAATATAATTTCGAGCAACCAAATCCTAACATAAACTAGTTTCATTTTGCAACATGGTCTAAACTGATGGTGAGTTTGTCGACTCTTAAATCTACAGGTATATCAATCTCCAAAAAGGAAGCACTAATAAAAGATTGTAATATATAATTTTTCTTTTGAGCCAACGCATCCTAAGCCTTTAGCTATACAAATACCGTTGGAACCAATTGAACATCAAAATCAAAATATTTGGTGTTGGATGGTGGAATCAGACCCATGACCTAAGCCTCCCACACCCCCTCCCGAGGCGAAAAACTTTATATATAATTTACTTAATAAGCTTTGGTCAATCCTTAAGAAATACAAGACCACGAGAAATTGCATAAAAATAACCCAACTAGTCATTGACTTTTATACCTTTAATATTTTCATGCACTTGCAACTCTCATCCTACATTAAACTGACAACACCATTGACCATTAGATTAAATACGATCACCATGGCATGGAGATTATTGATAGACCTCGTATCAATTTGAAGTACTCTAGAAGGCACAAGAGGAGTGAGGGGATACATGGCAAAGCCTCAGGGGACATCACCAGGTAAGGGAAATGGGGACCAATTAGTTTGTTGCACTAAAGCTAGTATATAAATAGCAACAATGAAGAGGGATCATTCTTGATGTATGAACTTGTTCGGGAGTAAATAGACTACTCGAATTGTCTATCCTTACTGTACATTCCAATTTCTATCAATACAACTCTGCTCTTCACTTTTTCTTTCTATCTATATCTCTAGTTCAACCTATCAAATTGGTATCAAAGACTACCGATCTGAACCAATGGGGGGTCCTAAAAAAAATGATGCTAAGTTTATGGCAATAGAGAAAGAGATGGATCACATCCATGGGGATCTGAGTCGCTTTTCGTCCCTGGAGCAGAAGATGGAAACCATCACTCAAAGCCTGGCACGGGTGGTGCAGTTCTTAAGTGATACCCAACGTTCAATGCAAGCCATGTCCAAGGGCAAGGGGATCGCGATCAATGATGGCAGTGATGCATCTGGGTCAGCGGCGGAGCGCAGATCGGGACAAGTCAAGCGAAACGTAGTCCGATCTCGACAAATCTAAGGCCGGGCAGTCAGATCCGCGCTCCCAAGGTTGGATCAAACCTTCTTATCGTCTTTTTGATTTTGCCTCAGTTGGTCATAATTCGGATTTCAACGCCACTTCGATGCATGGCGGGGGTTGGAAGCTTCAACTACCAATTTTTACGAGGGCGAATCCGGAGGGTGGTTGTTCGAGCGAACACTACTTCGAGATCAATCGGCTTTCCGATCCGGAATGCATCATGGCTACGGTATTTGCTTCGATGATGAGGCACTAGCTTGGTTTCGGTGGTCCGACTCCCGTGTCTCGTTCGTTAGTTGGTTTGATCTCAAATCGCATTTGCTAAAGCGATTTAGTGAGACTCAATTTGGCAGTCTCAAGGAAAGCCTGCATGATCTCCAACAGACGAGTACTATTGTGAAATATCGGCGGAATTTTGAAACGTCTACGTCGTGTTGTGGGTATCCACGAGGATATTTTGGAGAGCACTTTCATAAAAGGGTTCAAACTGGGTATCCGATCGAGGTTCGTCTGCTGTGACCAGTGGGACTCTCCGATTTGATGGTGACAGCTCAAAGGGTGGAAGACAAGTTACTGGCAAATGGAATGGGTCGTGGTGGTGCAGTGGACCTCAGTTCAATTCATAAACCACCATCTAAACAGATGGGCCCAGATTCTTTTGGTCCCAGGTCCCATTTCTTTAGGGTCCACGTCCACACCCTCTATTGTTAGCCCACCTTTACCTAACCTTAAGCCAAAGAGGTGACGCTTATAGATCACCTAGTCTGAATTTCAGACACGGCGAGCCAAGGGACTATGTTTTTCTTGTGATGAGAAATTTAGTCCAAGCCATGTTTGCAAGAAGCTTCTGCAGTTGATGTTGGTCAGTGACGATGATCCCGACGGGGCTGAAGTATGCAACTCTACCCCAGGGGGGCCTGCGGAGGGCGACGAGACCACAGTCTCGAGACCATGGAACTCTCCATGAATACGGTTGTGGGGTTGACCTTTTTGGGTACGATGAAGCTTCGGGGTACGTTGGGTTCTAAGGAAGTTACAATCCTCATCGACTGTGGGGGCTACACACAACTTCATTTCTCAAGATCTAGTCGATGAATTGCAACTGCCATTAGCCGAGACGTCACAATACGGCGTAATGATGGGCATCGGTTCAGCCGTGATGGACTGTGGGGTATGTAGAGATTTATCTCTCCAAATCCAAGAGTTGGTGATTCACCAGGATTTTTTACCACTCTAGTTGGGAAGCACTGATGCTATTTTGGGAATGCCATGGCTACGGGACTTAGGGAGTATGGAGGTGGATTGGAATAGACTTATTATGAAGTTTATTTGTGAAGGTCGAACCTATATCTTACAAGCGGATCCAAGTTTGTCCAAACACAGTGTGTCTATGAAGTCTCTATCTAAGGAGCTTTTCCATGATAGCCAGGGGATTTTGGTTGATTTATGTTCGTTGGTTCCTACTGCTCGTGGGGTCCTCTGCTTCTTCCCCTCAGGTGAATTTTCCATCTTGGTTTGACTCTCTCCTTCGGTAGTTCGCTGAAGTGTTTGGGCCTATCAATGGCCTTCCACATGAGAGGGAGATCGATCACGCTGTTACGTTACTGCCAACGGTTGGTCCAGTGAACGTCTCGTCCTTGCCAGTACCTCCATTTTCAAAAGTCGAGATTGAGAAATTGGTTCGAGACATGCTACTCGCAGGCATCATTCAACCCTCCATAAGTCCGTTTTCGAGCCCAATCCTCTTAGTAAAAAAGAAAGATGGCAGTTGGCGTTTCTGTGTCGACTATCATGCATTGAATAAGGTGATTGTGTCGGACAGATTTCCAATTCCGATAGTGGATGAATTACTTGATGAACTACATGGGGCGTCCATTTTCTCCAAGCTGGACCTGAAGTTGGGCTATCACTAAATCCGGGTTAAGACCTCAGATGTTCCCAAGGCCATATTTCGCACACACGAGGGGAATTTTTAGTTCTTGGTGATGTCGTTTGGGCTGTCCAATGCACCAACAACTTTTCAGGCTTTAATGAATCGGGTATTCCGCCCTTTCTTGCGTCATTTCGTTTTTGTGTTTTTTTATGATATTTTGGTCTATAGCATAGACCTGGATATGCACATGGACCATTTGTCCCAAGTCCTTCAAGTGTTACTAGACAACCATCTCCATGTTAATGCGTGCGTCATCGGGCAGCATTCTATCGAATATTTGGGGCATTGGATTTCGGCCCAAGGGGTTTCGGTGGATCCTTCTAAAGTTGAAACGATGCAATGCTGGCCTTCTCCTTCCAACATCAAAGAATTGAGGGGTTTTCTCGGTCTTACGAGCTATTATCGACGTTTTGTGGCAAACTATGGGTCGATCGCCTACCCTCTCACACAACAACTAAAGAAAGATGCGTTTGCGTGGTCGGACGAGGCGGAAACTGCATTTCAGTTGTTGAAGAAGGCTATGACTGATGTGCCAGTGTTAGGGCTCCCAACTTTACTCAGCCTTTTGTGTTGGAGACAGATGCCTCGGGATTCGGGTTGGCAACTGTATTGATGCAGCATGGGCGTCCGATTGCTTACTTTAGTCAATTGTTATCTCCTCGCAACCAACTAAAGTCCATCTATGAATGTGAACTAATAGCGATGGTCTTGACAGTCTAAAAATGGTGGCATTATCTGCTTGGTCGTCACTTTCTCATCAACACCGATCAACGTATCTTGAAGTACCTCTTGGAACAACGAGTGGTTCAGCTGGAGTACCAAAAATGGGTGGCCAAGCTTATCGGGTATGACTTTGAGATTCAATTCAAGGCTAGTGTCACTAATAAGGCCCCGGATGCATTGTCCCGCATTCCCCCTCCTAACAGCGCTTCCTTGCACTCTTTAGTCTCCCATCGCATTCTTGAGGTGCAGGACATTCAAAATGCGGTGACGCACGACCCATTTCTCTCCAATATTTGCAGTGACTTACAGCAAGGCTCTGCTTCATGGCCTATTATCACTACACCATGGATTATTGCTATTCAAGTCCAAATTAGCATCGCCAAAAGGTTCTCCCTTACTGCAGCGGATTCTGGCTTTGAATACCATGATGGGGCTCTTGGTGTACATTCTGGTTTTCTCCGCACTTTCATGCGCATTGAGAGGGATTTATATTGGGTAGGCGTATGCCAAGACATCAAACGCTATGTAGCCGAATGCTCCATTTGTCAACAACACAAGTATCAATCACTCTCTCCAGTCGGTCTTTCACAGCTGCTCCCTATTCCTCAGCTTGTTTCGGAAGATGTGGTGATGGACTTCATTGAAGGGTTACCCAAATCGAATGGGTTTTCAGTCATATTTATGGTCGTGAATCGTTTGACCAAGTACGACCATTTCTTGCCTTTGGCCCATTTTCTGTCAAATCTGTGGCTGTTGTTTTTGTGCAAGAAATAGTTCGATTACACATGTTTCCTTGCTCAATTGTGTGGGATTGAGGCAAGGTTTTCCTCGGCTCTTTTTGGTCAGAACTTTTCAAACTTCAGGGTACTCGACTGCACCATAGCATGACCTACCACCCTCAATCCGACGGGCAATCCGAATTTGTCGACAAGTGCCTTGAGACGTATCTACGTTGCTTTGCGTCAGACACACCCAAGCAGTGGAGTTTATGGTTGGCACGGGCTGAATTTTGGTACAATACATCCTTGCCCAAGCCCAAGCTATAATGAAGGCTGTTGTGGATTCTCATCGTTGGGATGTGACATGCTATGTCAGAGACTTCGTGTATTTGAAACTCCGCCCCTATCGCCAACACTCCCTAGCACTCCGGCCTAATGAGAAGCATTCACCTCGTTTTTTTGGTTCATTTAAAGTGCTAGAAAAGATTGGTGATGTAGCATACAAACTGGAGCTTCTCCTGTCCTCTTCCATTCATCCTGTTTTCCACATTTCCCAACTGCGGCCAGCCTTGGGTTCTTTGGATCGTGTTCAGCTTCTTCCTACTTTATTGAATGCTGACATGGAGTGGGGGGTTGAACCGGCGCGGGCTGCTGGTTTTCACCGAGCTAAGCGTGGCCGCGAAGTGCTGATTTACTGGAAAGATCTTCAAGACTTCAAGGCTACCTAGGAGCTAGCGGACATTATCCGACGCCAATTCTTGGACTTTCACCTTGAGGACAAGGTGGGTTCTTGTGGGGGCGATATTGATAGACCTCCTATCAATCTAAAGTACTCTAGAAGGCGCAAGGGGAGTGAGGGGACACATGGCAAAGCCTCAGGGGACATCACCAAGTAAGGGAAGTGGGGACCAATTGCAAATTGGTCCAATTAGTTGCATTAAAGCTAGTATATAAATGGAAGAATAACATTGAAGAGGGATCATTCTTGATGTATGAACTTGTTCAGGAGTAAATAGACTACTCGAATTGTATATCCTTATTATACTTTCCAATTTCTATCAATACAACTCTACTCTTCATCTTTCTTTCTCTCTATATCTCTAGTTCAACCTATCAATTATTTCCTGCTTCCATTGTATAATTACTCAATAAATAATATGTATATGTATGTGCATGCATGTAGAATATCATGTCTTCTTTCTCTATAGCATAGAACTAACATTCTCACACCTCGCTGGAAGTCAAGATTTAAAAAGTATCAAAATTTAAAATTAGATGCTATGACCATTCATTTCTTAACAAGCCAAAATTAGATCCTCCGTTTAATAATAAATAATAAACGTAAGGAGGGAAAGAAACCTCTTGAGGAAGCTCATGCGCAAGCAGAAATAGTGTTCGAGACCATCCACCAACAGAACCATGGAGAATAAACGCACTGCCCAGTGCCATTCCATCAGTGAAATTATGCTGCAAAGTTCACACAAGTTGTCTAAATATGTAGAAAAGGACCGCAACTATGCCTACCTATTTATATGAAATGAAATTTTCAGTAATAAAATATCCAACTGTACAAACTTACAACACCATCAGAGAAGAGATTCAGGTAGCCAAAAACCAGGTTTGAGGACGATGGATCAGGCGATCTTTCGCTCAAGTGTGAGGTTTTTCCGGTTCCTGCTTTTTTAGGCTCTGAATCTGGCTTATCCTCAACACCCGCACTATTAGTTGTGACTCTCTGCACAAGAGTTCAGATGCCTTACATATCATGTGATGCATATATCTGATGACCTATTATTTCGACACTAATAATATTCACCATTCAGTGCTTATACATTGAAAACAAAAGGCAAAGGAAAACACATTACAAATGTAATTGCGGCATATCTAGCAATTAGATTATTAGTAGTCAGTCATAATTGTATGGATCAACAGTTAACATAAACAGAATTTACAACAACCTATCCCGCCATAGTAAGTCAAGACAGAATTGTATGAAAAGGGTAAAACTCAATGAAAAAAGCCGAAAAATGGCCAAGAATGAGTACAAATATCCCAAAGTATGAGAGATTGGGACGTTGTAGAAACCAAAGATGAAGAGAGCAATGCATAATCGAAACCTACTTTTCAAATCTTTCGTAAAAGATAGTGCCTTTTACGCTCCAAGTAAATGCCAATACAAACTCAAAAGAGGCGCAAGGCATGCAATTATTACTTAATTTTTTATTTTTTTATTTTTTTTGCTAAGAAAGAAACCACAATTGCCTAAACTGAGGCTCGAACTCCCAACCTTTTACCCAAGCAAACACATAGCAAACCAGTGAGCCACCCACTTGGTTGGTATTCATTACATCATTTAGAAGTTTTTTGTTTAATACAAGACCTTGTTTAATTGAACTCATTTGAACAATTCCAATAAATCAAAGTTAAAATTGTGAACAAAAATCATGCTCGAACAAAAAAAGAGAAACGGAAGTGACTTAACTCATTTGATTCAACGTCTTAATTTGTGAGAACTTTATGTTTGAGATGAGCAGGTTATGTGATAAATTGCGATGCATCTGGTGAAGAATTTATGATCTGATTTTGCAGCATGCGGCTTAAAATGATGGGAGTTTCAAACTTATCCTGATTTGAACAATTTATGTTCCCTTTCTCAGCACAGGTTTATGCTTAATGAGATGAGGCATACATTTTTCCACATTTCGGCCACACCAAATGGATTTGGCAAGAGGATTTACAAATACTAGCCTTGAAAGGATTCTACAAATCACTTTCGCACAGCGTACCTCAAGAAACAATTCCAGTCTCATGCTAGAGTAGTGTAAACTCATCTATTATCACGGCAACCCTATAGTTTAACCTTTATACAAAATCCTCATCATACACAAGTAAGAGTTTGTCATTGTGGAGATTAAAAATCTTAATTAGAAAACATTACATTTATATATATAAGAGTAATATCCAAGTGTTAAATCAAAGTTGCTTTTGATCTCCAAAAGAAACATTTCGTTTGACTAATCCCAAGAAAAAAAAATCGCACAAACAGGCTCTTCACACTTCTCAAAGACAACATAATTTTACATATATTCTCTGCATTGAATAGGAAACTTTCAAATTAATTTTAAGTTTTAAGTGATTGAAGTTGAATTTTCAACAAACTGAATAAACTAAAACTAGATAGATTAGCATTATGAACCAACTTGGGCCAAATTAGCATAAGCTTTAAAGTGATTTTTACTAAGACTTGATCAAGAAGTTAACAAATGCAACTACTAACTAGGGCACCCATTCTTCCAGAACAGAAGGGTTGTCAAATAATAATGATCCAAAATATATGATGCAAGATATTGTATTGATTGATTCTTTGAATGAGAGCTTCTCATATGACATAAAAGGAAAAATCTGCATTAGCGATTATCAGGAATTGCAGTCACATAGAGAGCACAAGATTAACACTTCTCTGTGGAAAATCCAAAAAGAATTGCAAACACATCCCAATCCATGCATAATATCCAAAGCTATTGAGAATGTGGTGTGGGAAACAGGCTTTACCTTACGAAGAAGAACATTTTTCCCATTGGGTTCTTGATCATTAAAGCAACCATCAGATACTCCATCAGGCGTCTCACTTTCAGATGGCAACTGCAATTTTTTTCTCCCTTTACATCAGAAGACGATGAACCCAAATTGTCGGGAGCATCATCATCAACCTTTACTTTGTTACTCTTATTGCTATGATGGTGATGAGAATGACCCCATGCACCTTTTTCTTTTCCAGAATGATCTTCAACATACCTTACAACTTTTTCCACCAGCAGAAAAAGTACAATGCCAACTGAGACAACGAAAAATACACAATCAAACATCTAGGAAACTGAACATAAGGCAACAGGAGGGAGAAAGAAAAAGGAAAATAGAAATTATGGCAATTAAAATAGTTGGTCCATTGTCGTTAGGGTGTCATCTAGGCATCCAGACCTTATGCACAATTGATAAGTGTCCCTTCCTTCAAAACTCTAAAGTGGAGACAACCGGTTAAATTCATCATGTTTTGATATTGAGAAATTCGGGTTAATTAGTATTCTACTAGTGCAATAAGAACTAACGACATTCTCGATTCCAAGGTAAAAAATCAACAAACTTCGGCGATTTTCAGGCGAAGTTTGTCGATTTTGAGGTGAGCGAAACAAAGTTCATAGGCAGTAGAAAAATTGCAAAGCTTCGACTCAACTTTGGCTAACTTCGACCGAACTTCAAAAACATTGATGGAAGTTAATAAAACATGAAGTAAAATTGTTATGGTTCATGGAAGTTGAGTAAACTTCGACTATGCTAGAAATATACTTAAACTTCGGCTAAATTCAAATAAAACATAGTTCTAGCATCTCTACGAAGAAACTTGAGTTTTCTAGCATTTGAAGTGAAATTCCATAAACTTCTGTGCACCGTCGAATTTTTGTCCAACTTCCATCGTCAAAGTTAACTTCCTCGAATTATTTCCGAATTTTAAATGAGCGAAGCCATAGGCGAAGTCGAAGTTTCAAACCTTGCTTGATTCCTAATGGTGAACACCATTCCATTCAAACACTTAACAAAAGAAATCCTTCCAAAGAGAATCATTCCATCATTTTCAACCTGGACTTAGGCAAAGCACAAGGAAATGAATTTGTTCTCCCATTTTAAGCTATCTAGGGCCTAACATGATAGAAAGATCTAGTAACACACCTTTGAATTCCAAGGTCATGAAACTATCAGAATGCTGATGAGAGAAGAGCAGTCTAAAAAAATTAATAGTTGCATAAATCAACACTACATTGTCAGGACCAAACCATCGTATTTGTAAACATGGCCTCCAAAATAAGTGAGACGAATTCTCAATGAATTTATTGCTCATTGTATAGAAAATGTGATTAGAAAGCAAAAAAAATATTAACAACGTTCACTTACAAAGAATAGATAGTCCAATAGAAAGATCCTCAAGAGAATGGGAATGAGAATGACTATGCCCACTATTGTGAAGATCGCCATGATGATGTGAATGAGAGTGCTTCCCACCTGAACACAAGAAAGTTTAAGTTCATCAAGGACATAGTTCATAATATCATGTTCAAACTTCAACAGATAGAGCATATGGCTAAATTCTTACAAAATTCCAAAGATTAAGCACTGACTTCTTCACTTTGATAGTGAGATGAAATCTCAGTAAGTCTAATAGATTCCAAAGGAACTGGAAAAGGTAGTGCAAATGCATATCAGTAATAAGCCAGGACAACTAGCTGGATTTCAGATGGATTTGATACCCAAAGTGACTGTACTTCCACTGAAATCAACTGAAACTCCACATAGATCTTAATAAAAAGAAGAAGAAGAGGAACAGAAATATTGGACCGTCGAGATCATTTTTTCAACAAGATTATACAAAATTAATGGAAAATGGTGGAAAAGGCAGTAGAAGCTGAGAGTTCAACCAGGTCAATTCAGTTTGAAGTCAACCACAAGCAAGACCCAACTAGTAGAAATGATTGTTAAACTGAAAAAGACCCTTGATAGAATCTATACTTAAAAATGTCAGTGGAAAGTCCACAACTAACATGAATTCCAAAAATAAAAAAGAACAAAGGAGTTTCCAAAGAAATATGAAACAACCATTTAAGCATAACATATTTTCATTATTTTGCAATAGCACCGCAACCTAGGGAGCACGGTCAACGCTTCAAAACACTTTCTTAAAGTTAGAGAGCTATTTTGTGAAATAATAAATGCCAAGCTAAGTTAACATCAGGAGATTGTACGCATTTTCTGTGCCTCCTTAATGTCATGTGCCATTACAGAAATTGATAATCCGATCCTCAAGACAGGTGGCAGATTCCAGATGATAAAAATATATTTTCCATCAACATCAAGATGTGTTAGGAAAACTTAGTCAACTGGTAATGCTTAGGAAATTATGGATTTCTTGAGAGGTGTGCATATATATATATATATATATATATATATATGTATATGTATATGTATACGTCAATTTCTTAGCAGAGGATCTTAATAATAACCGAAAATGTAGGATATAAAGATTAATGGTTTCAATTGTCCAATCTAGAAGCCAAAAGGAAAATGACAAAGGATGTTCATGTCGAGTGGCACATTTTGGTGAAAATAGAGGAACAGGCAGACTTTCCAGATATATTGAAAGGATAAGAAAGCACACAAAAGCCCATACTACCTACTGCATGCATAAATTATAGGAATTACGAATTACCACAAGTTCCCTGTCCACTTCACGCTCTTCTACAAAAAATGTCGCCTGGTTCTATTTCCAACATATTATCAGTAACATAAAATACTTGCCTATAGACTTTGCTCTAAGTATTGTAATCTCGCTTTCTAGCCAAATAAGTACAAAGGATGTCTGTTTTCAAAAAAAAAAAAAGTATAAAGGATATCTAGAATATTAACAGATTTAGGATTGAACTATTAAAGAATACCAAAAGCATGTGGTAACTGATGAAGAAAAGCATCCCCAAGCATAGCTCCTGCCTGCAAACAAATTTTAAGCAAGGCAGCTTAGCCAAACAAGTGGAAGAAGAAACATCAAAGAAATTTAGCTTCACGTGTGTGACTGGATAAGAAGCGGATGGGTGAGGCATTTCAAGTCTAAATTATTGAGTTATGCTGCAATATAAGACCTCGTGTTGCAACAAGATCTAACCGTCGGAGTCATACATTGTAACACAATTATTACCCAACAATTACGTTAACAAGGCTCTATATTCAATGGCTAGAGTTCCTTTTACAACAGGAAGATCTTTATAAGTGAGTACAAAGTAGATGCAGCAAAATAAAAATATTACAGTTGCATCAAAAAATAGCACAGCCGCAAGCCAAATTGATACTGAAAATAATAAATATTGAAGATAAGATAACAAAGAGATGCAGCAAAAAGTTATTAAGAGGGAAAACAAATGAAACAAGGAGAGAAGCATCGAACCCCAAATGCAGCTAATGAATCAACAATAGCCTTGGAAGGTTTTCCTTTGACTGCAATAACTCAAATAAAATTGGTGTTAGCAAAGGGAAAAACCCTCAATCAATTAATTACCAAAGGCGAGATCAATGACATCAAAAATAGTAAAAGGTAGTACTCTACTTACAGCAAAGCACTGGCAAAAAGATCAGGCAAATTAGCGAAGCCAGGCTCACCAATAATGAGCAACCCATTGCATGAATCCACAAAGCTGCCAGTAAAAATACAGGGAGAAAATTATCAAATATAAGAAAGAAGTGTACTGCATGTCAACAAATATTTCTCAAAGCTCAGGATACACACAACAAACAACAAAGCCTCGCCCGAATTTGTTGAGATAAACTGCACGTATCAAATGTTTCTACTTAGCTTAATTTCATGGTACAATCGACACATCACATGAAGGATCCGCACAAGAGCATTTATAAGTGATTGTCATACATCCTTTTCACAGAAATAAACAAGGCATAAGACCCACTCGCAAACATAAATTTCCCAATATTCAGAAATTGAACTTACTGACTATGGCACTAACAAAAACCAACCATTACAGAATAATTATAACTTACAATTAGGTGAAAAGATGGTCGAAATGCCATATTTAAATTTCTATCAGACACAAACTACAAGGTGAAACCGTAAAAGAACTCAAATAAAAGGCCTGATAGGTAGAAATATCCGTACTCTTGTACCTTTTGGCAAATGTATCCTAGCCTTTGAACTTTGACGAATAAATACAAAACTTTGATTCAAAGTTTCATGGCATTCAAGTTCCTAAGTCTATTATGCAAGGTATCGAACACGTAACGCAAGCAATTTCACCGACATAAATTTCAAGCTCAGTAATTTGGAAAAAAAGATATCATAAGAAAATCCAAATAAAGCAATTTACCGCGAGGTTTGCAGAGTAATGAAACAGCACTGACAAGCGACATCTAAGTTCAGCACAATGTCAATGCAAAACACTAACCAATTGTGCCCACTCCCTATGTTAAAAACACTAGATCATTGTTCCAATCCGGCATCGATAACCAATTCGGCAACAAAACATCAAACAGACACATCGCAGATCGAAATGCCAACAAAAAGGAACATTTAACAATACCAATGCTCAAAACGATCAAGAACAATTACCAAGAGTCGACATTTCCGACTCTCCTCCAAAATCATGATCGCGACCGCCATGCTCGTGATCATGAGCGAATCCAAATCCATACATTGCAAGGTCTTCTTCCTCGGCTATCTCCTCGGGCAGCTTCGATTGGCCACTCTGTTCACGATGATGATGATGATGATGATGATGATGATGGTGACCATGACCATGACCATGACCATGATCTTGACCGTGATTGCAGCGATGAATCGAAGAATCCCCAGCAGGGGAAACCCTAGACTCTTGCCCGAAACACAGATCCAAACAACAAGAGGCCGCCAAGGAAACCAAAATCAACACCGAAACGGTGCGATTCCAGTTGAAATCCATGGTTGTAGAAACCCCTAATTGACCGAATTTGGAGGAACGGAGAGGGAATTGGGGATTAGGGTTTAGTTAGGGTTTCGGTTGCGAGTGCCATCAATGGTTATGTACACGACGGCCAAGAAGAAGATCAATATAATAGCCACTATGACTCCGAACGCCACTGCGTCCATGTCACGCCTTGATATCTTTCCTTTTTAAAATCTAGACTAGACTAGACTGGGTTCAGTGAGTGTCAGAGAAAAGCGTTTTCAGGTCAGAATGCTGAATGTTCAGATCCGATCCTATAAAATGTGTACGTGTTTTTTCAGTGAACCATTTGGTATTTGGGAGTATTAGAATAACTGACTACACCGAGCTAAAGTCATAATCAATTAGAAAGTAGGTCTCAAACTGTGGAGCCACTTGGACTATCCATTAGTTGGTAAATGTATGTAGTTTTTAATGTGTGATGTGTGGTATAGTCGTAAATTGTCTATTAGCAATTGATTAGTCCAAGTTACGAAGAATTTGGTTCTTCTTTAAAGTAATCTCGAGATTTCGACTTCAGTTTGTCTTGTTATCATAGCCCCAAATCCCAAGGCTTGCCACGGGTGCCAATGCGAGCCCACAACCCTGCCACGTCAGGCCTTGCTATGTCCCACGCATTATTAACTTACACAACTTCATTCAAAACTCAATACTTAACCAACTTACATTATGAAAAGTAACAAGTTAGCTCATTTGGCTCAATTCATCTGTTAAAATCATTTTTAACAATCAAATTACAGCGAAAAGACTTATTAGACTTGATCGAGCAGTAAAAAAATAAATTCAAGTCTTAGGAGTATCAACATAATGTGAAAAACCTATAATATAAACATCATAATCAGAAAGGTGGTCAAAATCTTCCAAATAAGCCAATATACAAAGTCATGAGTAACTCACAATGCATCTCGTATTCCAAAATGAAATATAAATATATACAAATGTACGAGAGAGGTTGTAGTCTGTCACAAGTAGTCCTCAAGCTTTCCCTTACCTCGACTCGTACTGGGATCTGCACTCAAGTCATCACAACAAAACAGATGGCGAGTCCAGAGTGAGTATTCCCAAGGAAATTCAATAAGCATTTATAGAAATAAAATACATGAATTTGAATAAAACTATTAAATAAACACGAGAAAAATTAAAATAGGCAATTGTGCTCATCGCATGAATACATTAGACAAGCTCAAAATGTATGTCTACAACCTAAGTCAGACTAGCACCATACTCCGGACACTCCTGCGAGCACTACCAGTGAGTCACACTCCGGCCAAACTATTCATCGAGACCCATGTGACACATGCTATGGTCTAGTGGACATACACACAGAATGACCCAGTGGAAGCGCACTCAACCAAACCGTCCATATAAACCATACTAGAAATGAATAATGAAATAACTGAATGGAAGGCAATAAGGAAATTAATAAATACACAAGAGAATTTCAATTTGGTTACTACACACCTAAAACCACGCTCCACTAATACAAAAGTAATTTTCAAGCCTCTAAATGCGTGCCCTAACACCCGTAGATCAAATCTATGCACCTAGTATTCGTTAATTTATCAATTTTTCAAACTTTGGAATTTCTCAAATTCACATTAAAGTATCAAATCCAGCATATTAATTCATATTATACCAAGTATCGATCCCCGGGATGGCCCCCAATTGGCTTAATAGAAACCCAAATTTGAAAAAGTGTTAATTTTATTCCAGGCGAAACGGCGTCGCGGTGGCGTCGTGAGAGCCACGGCTCCCCGGGGTTTTTTTGAAACCCCGGCTCCAACTTCGCGACCCGAACTCAATCCAATCTCTTATGGTTCACCAAAACTACCATAAGTTACATTCAAACCACGTTAAAACTCATCCAAAATTCAAATCGAAACCCGAAAAAACTCGACGAAACCCCAAAAACTCGACGAAACCCCGAAAAAACTCCACAACTTCAACACTACCACCCACAACATCTAATATTATGATAATTGCTCCCATCCAATTCAAAACTCATAGCAAAAATCCCCCTAAACCAGCGAGCTAACTTGCATATCCAAAATCCACTTCACAACCCGAAAATCCATACTCGAAACGTAAAGAACGACGCGGAGAACGTGAATCTCATCTTGGATTGTCGATTGCTCGTCGTATGAACCTCCAAAATCTTCACTTGAAATTTACCAAAATCCTATAAATTTTCGTCCAAAATGAGAGATAAGAGAGAAAATGTGGTGAAATGAGATATTTTTTTGACTTTTATAGTCTTTTTGTCATCTAATGTGTGTGTAGATCCCAAGGACCACTTTGATAGTTGAAATAAGGTCAAAAAGTCCATCTAAGGTGACTTAGATTGGTAGCTTTGTCAATTGATCTTATCTTCCTTCAATCTCGTATGTTAAACCTCCGGGGCGTTTGGTACCCAGCTCTGCGCTACGACGCGTATCATTCGCGTACACTCACGCCATTAAACGTCTAAACAACATTTTATATTAATTATTTAATGCATTTTATTCATTTATCATGTATGCATTATTTTTCCAACCTAGTATACCGTTGTCATTCGCCTACTCGGTACCCGCTCCTACACGCTAATTGAGGCGAATACCTGTCACACTATCTCACACGAACAATAACAATATAAATATACATTGCGATGCAATTCAACATAATTAAGCATAAACATAACAAATTAGGCAAACATCACACAAAACTAACTATTTACCTATATCGGGCGTGTCCAGTCCTAGCGGTGGGATCCACGAGATGTTGAGCTGTCGTCCACATTTGAAAATACGTCATATTAACGGCGTAATTAAAACTAGGCCGTTACATGAAGCAAATTGGATTGAGAGAGACACCCTTCATATAGGTCTAACTATGTCTAAGCATGGATTAATGCATTGCATCTAAGACTATGTAAAAACCAAAATATCTACTAATAATTAAAAAATATCTTTCAAGCGTATTAAAGGAAATTTTTACGTGGCTATGTTTAAAATGTTGTAAAATAACTTTTACTAAAGTTAGGAAAGTAAACAAGCAAATAACTAGAAGGATAACAAAAGAATAAGGGAGAGAAATGAGATATCGTGGTGTGACCCATTTATATAGACCATTTGGTAAGACCAAAAGACACAAGTTATCACTACAAAACATTGGGTGTTTAGCGACATTAATTTAGTCATTTAACGACATTAATTAGTGTCTCTAAAAATCTTACCCACGCATGATATAGTGTCGCCACTTGTGTTGGTAAAAGTGATGTCGCCACATTTTTTTGCGACGCAAAATGTATGTGTTGGTAATATTTGTTTAAGACACTTTTGAAATAAGTGTCCTTAACTTGACAACACTTGTTAATCTAATGTCTCCAAATTAGCAACCCTTAAACACTTAGTGTCCTTAAATTGACAACACTTGTGCACTTAATGTCTCCAAATTAACAACCCTTAAACACTTAGTGTCCTTAAATTGACAACACTTGTGCACTTAATGTCTCCAAATTAGCAACCCTTAAACACTTAGTGTCCTTAAATTAACAACACTTGTGCATTTAATGTCTCCATATTACCAACTCTTAAACACTTAGTGTCATTAAATTAACAACACTTGTGCACTTAATGTCTCCAAATTAGCAACTCTTACACACTTAGTGTCCTTAAATTGACAACACTTGTGCATTTAATGTCTCCAAATTAACAACCCTTAAACACTTAATGTCCTTAAATTGACAACACTTGTGTACTTAATGTCTCCAAATTAGCAATATTATTATTATTATTATTATTATTATTATTATTATTATTATTATTATTATTATTTGTAGATATAAAAACAAACATAAAGAAAGACAAATGAAAACAATTTATATATTTTTCAATTATTTTTCAATTGAAAAGAGAATTACAATACATTCTCAAAAATATATTTTTACTTACAATGATATCAACATATATACTAAAAAGATATAAACTTCTAACTATGCAAAGCAAAAATATAAGATGGTATTTTTGAATTGATATGCTCCTCTTTTCAACACTTTTCTACAACTGCAAAACAAACAAAATCAACCCAAACACAATTAATTTTGAGCACCACCCAGATCACAAAACAAGATTTTATGAAAATGTCAAGATCTCAAAGTTCTATAACCAAAAAGAAAGCATTCTATAGTCACTGAAATTTGCTAAACAAATACTACTAAACTGAAGATCTGGCTCTTCAAACTGCTCATTCACAACATACAAGCTGAAATGGTTGAAGAAATGCACTCCAACATTCTATTAGTACCTGACAAGGCAACTAAGGCAAGAACATAACTCCTTCAAGACCTTGTCCATTGATATCCATAGAAGGGCTTAGCAATAAATCATTGCACATATCTATAACTCGTCAACAAAGATCTTGAATCATTGTTTCTGTCCTTATCCAATGTTTTTAAACTTGATAAAATACATACATGCAGATTTCTTCATGTCTTTGACAAAGCAATCAGATTTAGGTATAAAATAAAAAACCTCATTGTTCCCTGTGTTTGTTTTCATTTTCTATTTTGTCTAAAAGACCTAGACTCCTTATTTATGGTTTTGATGAATCACAAACCAGATGGGAAATTTGAGTTTTTTTTTTTATGAACAATGGAAAAATAAGCATTTAAAAGAATGCTAATGTAAGATTTTAACTCGGGTTTCAAACTTTCGAAAAAGAAATCCCCTAACATGCATGAGTAATTTAATCATTAAAAACAAAACAAAACTATACAATCCATTTTATATGCCAAAAAGAGTAACAAGAGTAACAAGTTATTGACTTCAAAAGAATGCATTTGAAGCCTAATTCAACTCTTACCTTCTTAGTTGCAGCTGCATCTCTATTTCTTATATTCCTCTCCAATTGCTCTCGTTCTTCTTGGTCTCGTAATATAGCTTTCTCTGACTGCCAAAAAGAAGGAAAATATGTTCAGATATAATCATATACATCTCATATTCACAACTCGGTTATCTAAGTGTTTTTATTGCTAAAGGGAAAGAATTAGAGTGTTGTGCAAAAACAAAAAGAAAGTGCTTTCTATATCTACTATTACTTTCAACAATATTTAAGCTCATAGTCTTTTCACATTTACAAATATAATAAGCATTGTGAGTTTGACTGTACAATCAAGAACATTGTTTTCTTTTGAGAAACAACGAAAAGGCAACTTCAAAACAAACATTATTTGACAAGTAATTTTTTTATTCTATAATATGATGTGCACAATGCATCTTCAAAACAAACATTATTTGAGTGAGAAAGGGCGTAAAACATAGTTTTCCATGCATAAACCATAACAAGCGATCACCTATATGTTAAAAGGCAAACTCAAGCAAAACACAACCATTAACAAACCCTTAGTAGGAATCAAATAGTATCGTGATCGACAAATAAAAACAGACTGGTAGAAATAAAAGGAGGATTTTCATTTTTCTTATTAGTTTTCCCAGGTTTCATGATATAAGTTGCTTTGTCTCTGGTCGATGATTAATTCTAGGTTCAACAACCTGTGACTCAATAAAATAACTATGATTTTGATAACGGATCAATAACAAAATATTATAATAGAACAACAACAACATAGCCTCAGTCTCAAATTAATTGGAGTCGGCTACATGGATCAAACTTTTCCATTGTGCTCGATTAAGTGCAATTGATAGTGAGCTTTCCAAACCATTAAAATCCTTCCCAATTAATGTTTCCCACGTTAACTTTGATCTACCCCTACCTCGTCGAATTTCTACAGTTTCTATTGAGTCAAGTTTTCTAGTGGGGGCATTTGTAGGCCGTCTTTGCAAGTGACCAAACCACCGTAACCACCCCTCCCTAATTTTTGTAGAATATTATAATAGAAATTCATAATAATTAGAGAACAACCGAAATACATAGTTAACATATAAAATGAACATATGTAGCACCATAATTTATTAAAATCTCTATCAGTTATAAAATGTAAATTCCACATCCAAGTTCCAAAGAAAGCTCGTGAACAGAGAAAAACTTGACATCTGAGACTGTCAGAATAATTTCTTGTGCCTTTTCACTTATAAATAGATATATAGATACAGAAGACCATCCAATTTCTTGAAGGGCCTTACAAGCAAATAAGCAAAACATCTAAGTTGTAGCACAAACCTCTTCCTTGACATAACCAGAACTCCTTGATGATGCTCCCAACCCACAAGTGTATTGCACAAGCAAACTATCTCCCAAACGACTACCCAAGAAGAAGAATGAGTTTCCGATTGTTGCCATACCCTGAAAGATAAACATGTTGCTTTAAATTCAAAAGGACACACTGAAAAGAACTGACCATAATGCAGTTCGTGGAAAATGTAACTCAGGGGGGAACAAAAGATGGCTCAGCAAATACAGCTAACCGAAGTCAAAACAGATGCTCTAGATTTCGAAAGTTCCAGTCTTTGAACAACCCTGCAAATTATGTCTTTAGATTTAAAGTCTAACAACACTTCTAAATTATGTGTCTTTATATTTAAAGTCTAACAACACTAGTAAATTATGTGTCCTTATATTTGAAATTTAACAACACTTGTAAATTATGTGTCTTTAAATTTAAAACTTAACAACACTAGTAAATTATATGTCTTTAGATTTAAAATCTAACGACACTTCTAAATTATGTGTCTTTATATTTAAAGTCTAACAACACTAGTAAATTATGTGTCCTTAGATTTGAAATTTAACAACACTCGTAAATTACGTGTCTTTAAATTTAAAACTTAACAACACTAGTAAATTATATGTCTTTAGATTTAAAGTCTAACAACACTTCTAAATTATGTGTCTTTATATTTAAAGTCTAACAACACTAGTAAATTATGTGTCCTTAGATTTGAAATTTAACAACACTCGTAAATTATGTGTCTTTAAATTTAAAACTTAACAACACTAGTAAATTATATGTCTTTAGATTTAAAGTCTAACAACACTTCTAAATTATGTGTCTTTATATTTAAAGTCTAACAACACTAGTAAATTATGTGTCTTTAATTTTAAAATCTAACAACACTTGTAAATTATGTCTTTAAATTTAAAACTTAACAACACTAGTAAATTATATGTCTTTAGATTTAAAGTCTAACAACACTTCTAAATTATGTGTCTTTATATTTAAAGTCTAACAACACTAGTAAATTATGTGTCCTTAGATTTGAAATTTAACAACACTCGTAAATTATGTGTCTTTAAATTTAAAACTTAACAACACTAGTAAATTATATGTCTTTAGATTTAAAGTCTAACAACACTTCTAAATTATGTGTCTTTATATTTAAAGTCTAACAACACTAGTAAATTATGTGTCATTAGATTTGAAATTTAACAACACTCGTAAATTATGTGTCTTTAAATTTAAAACTTAACAACACTAGTAAATTATATGTCTTTAGATTTAAAGTCTAACAACACTTCTAAATTATGTGTCTTTATATTTAAAGTCTAACAACACTTGTAAATTATGTTTTTAAATTTAAAACTTAACAACACTAGTAAATTATACGTCTTTAGATTTAAAGTCTAACAACACTTCTAAATTATGTGTCTTTATATTTAAAGTCTAACAACACTTGTAAATTATGTGTCATTGGATTTGAAATTTAACAACACTTATAAATTATGTGTCTTTAAATTTAAAACTTCACAACATTAGTAAATTATATGTCTTTAGATTTAAAGTCTGACAACACTTCTAAATTATGTGTCTTTATATTTAAAGTCTAACAACGCTTGTAAATTATGTGTCTTTAATTTTAAAATCTAACAACACTTGTAAATCATGTGTCTTTAAATTTAAAACTTAACAACACTAGTAAATTATATGTCTTTAAATTTAAAGTCTAACAACACTTGTAAATTATATGTCTTTAAATTTAAAGTCTAACAACACTTCTAAATTATGTGTCTTTATATTTAAAGTCTAACAACGCTTGTAAATTATGTGTCTTTAATTTTAAAATCTAACAACACTTGTAAATTATGTGTCTTTAAATTTAAAACTTAACAACACTAGTAAATTATATGTCCTTAAATTTAAAGTCTAACAACACTTATAAATTATGTGTCTTTATATTTTAAGTCTAACAACACTTATAAATTATGTGTTCTTAGATTTGAAATTTAACAACACATATAAATTATGTGTCTTTAAATATTGAAATTGACAACACTTATTGTTTGTGTCCTCATTTTTAATTTTAGCAACACTTATAAACTATGTGTCTTTAAAATTAAAACTTGACAACACTTTTAAATTAGTGTCTCCAAATTTTAAATTTGGCAACACTTTTTTAACAAGTGTCCTTAATTTTGAGACACTTGTACATTATACGTCTCGAAATTTTGAATTCGACGACGTTTTAATATCAAGTGTCCTTAATTTGGAGACACTTGTATGTTAAGCGTCTCAAAATTTTAAACTTGACAACGTTTATATATCATGTGTCTCTAAAATTAAAATTTGAAGACATTTTTTATTAGTGTTGGCAAAAAAGTATTGCTATAGACCCACTTTGTTGTAGTGTATATTTTCGTATAATTACATGAATAAATAACATTAAGGCTAAGTAATTACATGAATTAAAGTGATGTTACATCATGTCAATAGTTGAAATAATAAGAGGTGGAATATGTAGAGTTGTCAATTCATGTTATTTACAATATATAAACTACTTTATGAATTAATCGATTTTGTCTAATAGTATAATTGATAATGTAAAACTTAATGCGAAAGGATATTGAGTTGCACCAAGATTTTTTCTCTCTTTTTTGGTAAGGTAATGGCGTCAAGATAAGCACTACAATCTTTGATTAGTAACATATAACTCCATTAAGACAAAGATCATAGTTTGATTTGGAAGAAAAATTATATGATACATATTTACATCTCGAACAAACAATTGGATTTCGGTTTTTTGTAAAATTAAAAAATGCTTGTAACGGTCCAAAATCTCTAACCGTGTTTACGTCTTTAAACATACTCAACAACCCGTACTGTGGGACCCACACCGTGATATGTCCGTTTACCGAGGCAAGGGCCGAGGTACATTTTATATTTGTTGTGATGTATGTCTAGTGTATTGTATATGTGTAGACTATTAAGTTAATTTTCTACATGTGTGTAGGTATCGAGACGAGCGGGAGATGTACCTCGAGTCGCATGTCGACGTGGGACCGAGGTAACGGCATATTAAGGTAAGTTTAATTTATTTGAATTAAATGTGAAATTATGTTGGGTTAATAAGTGGCTTTAATGTGGTCACATTTAATTAAGTATTAAATGACTTATAGTTAATGTAAATAAAACAAGGTGCATTAGATGTGCATCGAGACACGCGTTAACCCATCAAGAGGCAAGTGTCAATTTGTTGAGTCACTCATAATTGACTTGGGGGACAAGTGGGACAAGGTGGTCCATGAGATGAGTCTCGAGACACGTGTGCACACCATGATCAAAGGCTACCATTTAAACAAATCACTATAGTCAATGTGTATATAAGTCAATGAAATGAGTTTCTTATCCTCACCAAAATCGGGATGAGAAGAGAGAAGAGAGAGTTGCTGGTGTGGGAGAGGAGGAAAATGAGAGAAACCAGAGAAGATCAAGGCGAGTGTGGTGTTATTTCAATTGATGTTGTGTTGTGGGTTGGTGTTGGCGAGGGGGAGCTCGGGAGCTCGAACAAACTGCCAACGCAGTTCATCCGAGGAAGGTCTCCCCTCCCCAAACGAGCTGGGGTTGGATCTCCGACCCCAACTCGTAAGGAAAAAAAAAGCTTCCATCAACGAACCAGGTAGTCCCTGGTTCGTTGAGGAAGAATGAGGCATACGTATGGGCCGTGCATGTGCACCCCTTCCCTCTGTTGGGTCACGCTAGGCCCAACGCCCTGTCCAGGGTTAGGTTCGACCCGACCCATTAAAAAAAAAAAAAAAAGAAAAAATTGGGAAAACCCCATTAAATTAGGAAAAAACTCCGAAAAATCATATTTCAACAAAATAAATAGAAAGTAATGGATTTCTAAAAAAATAAAATATTTGGAATTTCGGATGAGACTTTTACGGGGGTTTACCTCGAAAAGCGTGAAATGGGCGGATTGGCCTCAACGTTTTTGAAATTTGTCTCAAATTCGATTTGGCCTATATTGATAACTCATCGAATGTTTGGGAACTAAGGGGAGAACTCAGAGTTTTGGGCACACATTTCCTACTGGCATTTACTTACTGGACCCGACATTCTTGTGTTTGACTGAGTGCAAATCCGCAACCGAGCAAGGGCAAGACGCCGACACTCGGCTATCTACTCTGAGGATATCGGAGTGGCCCTCCTCTGCACATTTTTGTAGGTTTTGAGTTTTTTTTTTTTGTATTACTTATATATGTTGTTATCATACTTGGGATACTTATGTGGGTTAAGAGATACATACGACTGGTATATCAATTTTGCTTAGTTATAACACTTGAAACAAGATATACATGAATGTACATGTTTACAGGGTTCCACAATTAGGTTGTCCAACTCTCTTACAATTATTGTCGAGTTATTTAATGTATTGATTGCTTTCGCTAATTTGTAAAACTTGAAAAATACTAATAACTCAACTTGAAATTATGAATTCACTTATAATGATGGATTGAAAGGCTGACTAGGCGTGCGTTAATCTTGCGAGACTGACTCGGGGGTCCACGTGGGCTTAGCCCGAAAGGGGCCCAGTTTGTGGGAAACTGGGGCCCACAAATTAGGGCCATCACAGTAGGTCCGTCGAGCGGCAGCAGACCAGGGAATGAGAAGATCGACGACTTCCTTTGAGCAGTTCGACAACTATCCTCACTCATTTTTGTATGTCTCGACTTTTGTTGTATTATTATTATTTATATCATTTTAGGTTGTACATTGAGTTGAGTGACTAGTTCCATATATATACATGCATGTGATGCTGTATGTTTTTCCTGATTTCCCACATTTAGGATTTTCGATAATGAAAGCTTCCGCATGATCTTTAAAATACATGAGAATGATAAAGGAATTTTAATTAACTTAATAATATCGGAATATGTGTAGCGAATGTAATATAGAGATGAAAGGC
This sequence comes from Stephania yunnanensis, assembly GCA_039657365.1. Lineage (NCBI taxonomy): Eukaryota > Viridiplantae > Streptophyta > Magnoliopsida > Ranunculales > Menispermaceae > Stephania > Stephania yunnanensis. The sequence goes on from CM077589.1 coordinate 5,149,399, forward strand.
TGAATAATACGTAATTAAGTCTTATGTGATTTGGATTAAGGCTTGATTACGGGATTAGGCCGGACGGTGCCCTGTTTAGTAGTCGGGGCCATCACAATGCTAGTGTAACTTCAAGATAAGGAACGCTGGTCGGTCACGCACTATGTACGTCCATCAATGTTTACCAAGTTGCGTACATGCATGCATCTTGAGGTGCAAGGGGTGGGTAAATAGGTTAGAGCATCTCTAATGGTAGACTAGGGATTGGTACAACATCATGGATGTGGAAAAGGTGTCTATTCTATGTGGCACTAGATAGATATTCACTTTTTAAAATGATCTTCAATAGTAACGTGAATTTAGACCATGAATTGATGAGTTGACGCTTATTTTTAATTTTCATAATATTAATAAAGGGTTGAAAAAATAAAATTTTAAAAAAAATTAATAATGTTGAAGTGACAGTCTACCACAATGTCTAGAAGTAGATGTTGTAGTGAACACCCTCCACTTTGATTTCATATTACATAAAATGGATATTATGAATCCATAATCTCATTCAAGAGTATTTTTTGAGTTGAATATGGATTGTATACTAGATAGATTCATTTCAACCTCAATCGAAAATTTTATCAGAGATACTCTCAATCTGGGGAAAATGTTTGAGGGCCGCTAATGGCACCCCACCGTTTCATGAAGTCACCCTGTTAATGAGGGCACGTTAGATGCACTTTGCGTGCGTCGTCTAGCACGGCGCATTTTAGGAACAACTTTGCTTTTCTTCTTTCTCGAACTAGAGGCCTCTTCTTTGGAAATCACGTACTCAAATCCGCTCGGCAATCTAGTCGTGGAAGAATCGTCATTATCGTGTTTTCTCTTCAATCATGCCTTACCTCTGATTGAAGACTCCGGTGTCCTTCCCTTTGTCTTTATTTTCGCCGGTGGCACAATGTGACGGCCCCAATTTTTCTCGAATTTGGCCCCGCCCGGCCTAAACCCACGTGGACCCCCGAGCCAGTCTCGCAAGGTCAACGAGAGCCTAGTCAGCCTTCCAATCCATCATTATTAGGACATTCACCATTTACAGTTGAGTTATTAATATTTTTCGAGTTTTACAATTTTAGCGGAAGCAACTAACACATTTAATAACTCAACAAACAAATCAGGGAGTTAGGCAACCTAATTGTGGAACCCAAAATATCATCGAGAGAGAGTAATTATTAAAATATACAAAAGTTTCACCTAGCTATGAAGTCTTCCCTCTCGCTACTCGTCATGACTCTGCACTCGACTCAAATATAAAAATGACGAGCCCAGTAAGTAAATCCAGAGGACATATACACAACATTTCACAATATCCAAAACAGTCGAATTCATGCAAATATATCGAAAGGAATAAAGAACGCATGAATATACCAGGCTGTAAACAATCCATCGATGAGTGATGCCAAATAACAAGGAGTCCCGACCAAAAAGTCGTTGAGTCGCGGCAAAAGCCGACGGACTCGGGTTAGGCGAGCCCCCTTGCCTCCCAACCGTAACCCCTGCCGACTATGAGATATCTACGGACCCGGATAAGTGCCCCCAACGAACACTCAATTGGGAGATATCGACGGCGTACGGATAAGTGTTCATATTCGCAGATAAACAGTAACCATGACTCACTTGCCATTGGACCCCCTCAATCGACAACAATTTAACGATAGCTATCACAACAATAAACAATAGTCAATGGAGAAACATGAAATATTGTATAAATTCCTAACTGGTTTACTTACCTCGAAAAACGCAAACCTCGAAATGTCTCGCTCGTATCTCGATTTGCGCACCCGACACCCGACTCCTAGTCCCTGGTGTCCATTTCGGCAGTTTAAGTTCAAATTATTCACGTCAAACTGAAATTTGGTGAAACAAATCTCACCTCATTCGCGTCGTCGCGATTTCGTTGAAATCGTGCAACCGACTAGTCGACATCGCGCTACCGCGCCGTTCACCGCGTCGTCGTCGCAACCGTGTCGCTGCCGTTACCTCGCCGGCGCCGCCGCCGACCTCTCGCTGGCGCCGCCGCCGCTGCCGGCCGCTCGCCGGCGTCACTGCCACCTCACCGGCGTCGCGCAGCTGGATCCCCCGGCGGTACTGCTGGAGCACTTCGCATCCGCGGCTGGCCTGCAGCGTCCGCGAGCCGCCGCTAACGCCGCCACACCGCCGCTAGCGCTGGTCGTGCACCGCCGTCTTGCTGTATCTCCTCGTCGTCGCCACCGCCGTCATCCGCGAGCAGCCGGTGCGTCGTCTCCACAGCCACACCACCGCACGCGTCGCCGCTGGCCCTACGTCTCACCGTGATGCTCGGCTGGCCGGCTTCGCGTTGCCGTGAGCCACCGTCCGCGGCCTCCATCTGCCCCCGCCGGAGCTCCGCCGCGCCGCCATCTCTCTCTTTCTCTTCTCCCGATCACTTTTTTTTTCTTTCTTTCTCTTCTGCTCGTTCAGGCTCTCCTGATCTTTCTTTTAATCTTATCTCTTCTCCTTATAATATTATATTATTTCTTTTCTCATCCTTATCTATATATATATATATATATATATATATATATATATATATTTCTTTCTTCTTCTTCTTTTTTTCAATTTCAAATCGAAGTTTCCTCGACATCTCGATGCAACCTCGACAACCGAGCAGTTGCATCTCGAAGCACCAATTCGCTTCATTTCAAAATCTCGATACTCGCGTTACACGCATCACGAGGCATATCCGATGTACATTTTAAAACCACATAAAATCAATATCTCGATCCTACGTCGACACGCGACTCGAGGCACGTCCTCGTTCATGTTTCGGCTCACCGAATCCCTCGCATAGTTAGCATTATCATTTCAAATTGGATTCGGACATACGTATTTCGACGAGTGGGTCCCACTTACAACCTTGACTTGACACGTGGCATAAGTCAAATTTTCAGGCCGTTACAGTCTTCCCAACGAATTAAAAATTTCGTCCTCGAAATTAAAACAAATCTCACAAAACAATGGTGTTTTACGAATAAATATACAAGGTCATAACCGCCGAAGGCCATACTCGCCCAAGGCCATACCCCCATCTTACTCTGTAGAGCTGGGCTCCTCCGTGACGAGCTGGGCTCCTCCGAAACCTCCAAGCAAAGAACAGACCATCTATCTCCTCTCATCAATATATGTCAGGGCAACATCCTCGCAACATATATTGGAATACAATTTAATACAAATGAATATTGTAAAATTCACGATCCACTGTCGCTAACATACGTATATCAGTTTCGCTCATCGAGTGAGTCTCAGCCCAACTCGTACCTTTTCTCAGGTTACGATGGATAGTGGTTGGACCTGACGTGGCAATAACATGAATCTATTTCTGGCTCTGCTGTACCTAGTTGTCCATACGCCTATACATGTACGTTGAAATCCCGCTTCAACTGGAACATGTCCATATCCTTTCCCCTGTGCACGACTAGATCGCTGTCACTGTCTGTGCACTCAACTGGATCGCTGACCCTATCTGTGGCCACTACCTCTGCTCCGAGATTCGTACTACCGTGAGACTTTTCCGAGTGATGCCGCTAAAACTAGTGCAACTGCCTCGCCGGAGTCGTCACTCTAATTCTTGTATCAGTAGGCGCGCTCAACACCTCCTCATGTTTACTTCAACGCGTTCACTTTTTGACTTTCAAAGTAAATGTGTCATCGAGATTCGTGCAACACGAATCTCGATGCACCACCTTTATGTGTGACAACAATTGTATCGAATCTCGCAATTTACGTATTTCGAGACACCTCCCAAGTTTCGAACTCGCATTTCCTAATGATTTGTCAAGTGATTTGTCAAGTGAGTAAATGCACTTGTTTACTTGTACGAAAATTCTTGTCAGTACGTTTACTAACGCCTCTGAGCAAATTTTAGAATGCGAGAATTCTTGAGAGATACCATCTCGTAGGATTTATCCTTAGGTGGCCTCTAACTTTTAAAACGATTCGCGGACTCTACCTCGGCTTGTAACACTTAATTCATTTATAAGTCCCTAAAGGTGGTGGTCGACTTCACCAACCCTGAGACTATAAATGTATAGTGTCACTAAAGTGGAGTTACTTGGGCTTTTGATCCAACAGTACTACTCCAAAGCTTTCGTCAAAGCTAAAGGAGTCCATACATAATGTAATCGTTAGCTCTCAAGTCGTCCCAACACTTTGCTTATTTAGAGTCTACTCTTCGTTTCTTTGTTTTTTTCTTTTTTTTTTTTAACTTTACGTTCTTGAACGTTCCCTACATTCGATGTTCCTTACTCGAATGTTCCTTACATTCGAATATTCATTCATTTCACGAATGAGTCTTTCTCGAATGTTCCTTACCTTAATTGTTCCATTCGTTGTATATTATCTAACAACATCAATTTCCTTTATCAATTCCACACCATTTAGAGATTCGAGCTTCCGTTTCAAGTCTCACTACTTATAAGAAATTCTCAATTTCAGTACTAACTGAACCACGTGAAATGAATTTAATGAACTCTTTTGAGTCCTAAATAAGATCAAAATTCCTCTAAATAGTTTGAAAATCAATTCACAAGTTTGTTTGAGTCCTACGTGGCATGTTAAGTTTCAATTTGAAACCATACCATTTTTCATACAAAAGCTCTCATTTTTCTCAAAATGAATTGTCTCATTTTTCATTGGCTTCACCAAACCAACTATGCTATTTCTCTCAATTTGTCAATTGAACTAACTAAATTCTTAAGCTACTATCCGCGAAGCTGAATTAAATTTAAACAACTCCCGCATTTCCAAAGCACGAGTACTTATTCATGCAGCTCCACTATTCCCAAATACGCCACCATCACCAACATTGTCACCTGTCACACGACCTCATATCAGATGGAAATATAACTTTCAAACATTTTCCTTCTTTGGGTTTGTACCTTCAATTTACCTCACCAAAACTCATGCTAACTTGGGTTTCAATTTTCCATCACAAATTCTGACGAGAAAAATCATTCGGTCGCTCGAATTTGATCCCCAACTCGGCTCAAATGAAAACAAAGACCATACCAAATTGAACTCCAACTCGGCTCAAATTTAACTCCAAACCATTTAAATATAATTTAAGCGTCCTTGCAGTACTATACCAAATTTACATGAAATCCTTTCACCTTTGCCACGGATTTGATTCCCGTACCACATTCCAATTTCATTCATTATTTCGAGCGAATCCTCTAGAAATACGTGCAGGGTGTTTTCAAGAGTTTTGGGTGACTTGAATCTAACTCCTCAAGGTACGCAACAAGTTTTCTTCCCCCAAGTAGAAATCAAATGTGTCCTCGAGATACGTGCAACACGAATCTCGAGGCAACCCCAATACTTTCACTAATTCGTCCAAAAATGAAATCGCGTATGCAAATGGAACATCAAAATCAATTAATTACATAGTCACGATTCCTCGAATCTTTATCGACATGTTATAAACATTTTCCATTTTCCATTTTCCATTTGCCATTTCTCATTTTTCATTTTCCATATCCGCCAGGTGTTCTACCATTTTTCATTTTTCCAACTCTCCTCACTTCCCAACGAAGACTCAAGTCAGGATCATAGGGTTCCACTCTAAGTTCAACCATTCCTAACTTCCGCTTATTTTGTGTCTTAAATTCAAGAGTCGAGTTCCTTAAAACGTCGGCTTTGATACCAACCGTGACGGCCCCAATTTTTCACGAATTGGGCCCCGCCCGGCCTAAACTCACGTGGACCCCCGAGCCAGTCTCGCAAGGTCAACGAGAGCCTAGTCAACCTTCCAATCCATCATTATTAGGACATTCACCATTTACAGTTGAGTTATTAATATTTTTCGAGTTTTACAATTTTAGCGGAAGCAACTAACACATTTAATAATTCAACAAACAAATCAGGGAGTTAGGCAACCTAATTGTGGAACCCAGTAAATATCATCAGAGGAGAGTAATTATTAAAATATACAAAAGTTTCACCTAGCTATGAAGTCTTCCCTTTGCTACTCGTCCTCGGCTCTGCACTCAGTCAAATATAAAAATGACGAGCCCAGGTAAGTAAATCCAGTAGGACATATACACAACATTTCACAATATCCAAAACAGTCGAATTCATGCAAATATATCGAAAGGAATAAAGAACGCATGAATATACCAGATGTAAACAATCCATCGATGAGTGATGCCAAATAACAAGGAGTCCCGACCAAAAAGTCGTTGAGTCGCGGCAAATGCCGCACAGACTCGGGTTAGAAGCGAGCCCCCTTGCCTCCCAACCGTAACCCCCGCCGACTATGAGATATCTACGGACCGGATAAGTGCCCCCAACGTACACTCAATTGGGAGATATCGACGGCGTACGGATAAGAGCTCATATTCGCGAGATAAACAAACGAACCATGACTCGCTTGCCATTGGACCCCCTCAATCGACAACAATTTAACGATAGCTATCACAACAATAAACAATAGGCAATGGAGAAACATGAAATACTGTATAAATTCCTAACTGGTTTACTTACCTCGAAAAACGCGAACCTCGAAATGTCTCGCTCGTATCTCGATTTGCGCACCCGACACCCGACTCCTAGTCCCTGGTGTCCATTTCGGCGATTTAAGTTCAAATTATTCACGTCAAACGAAATTTGGTGAAACAAATCTCACCTCATTCGCGTCGTCGCGATTTCGTCGAAATCGCGCAACCGACTAGTCGACATCGCGCTACGCGCGCCGTTCACCGCGTCGTCGTCGTCAGCAGCGTGTGTCGTTGTCGTTACCTCGCCGCCGCCGCCGCCGACCTCTCGTCGGCGCCGCCGCTGCCGCTGGCCATTCGCCGGCGTCGCTTACCTCACCCGCGTCGCCGCCACTGGATCCCGGCGATCTTCTTTGGAGCACTTCGCATCCGCGGCGTGGCTCGCGAGCGTCCGCGAGCCGCGCTCACGCCGCCACATCGCCGCTTCGCGGCTGGCGGCCGTGCACATTGCCGCTGCGCGCGTGGTCGTGCACCGCCAGTCTTCTTCATATCTCCTCGTCGCCGCCACCGCCGTTATCCGCGAGCACGGCGGTGCGTCGTCTCCACAGCCCACACCACCGCACGCGTCACTTTCGCGGCCCTACGTCTCACCATGATGCTCGAGCTGGCGTTGCCAGCGTTGCGTGAGCCACCGTCATGCGCCTCCATCTCGCCCGCGCCAGGAGCTCAGCCGCGCCGCCATCTCCCTCTTTCTCTTCTCCCGATCGCTTTTTTTTTTTCTTTCTTTCTCTTCTCGCTCGTTCGGGCTCTCCGATCTTCCTTTCAATCTTATCTCTTCTCCTTATAATATTATATTATTTCTTTTCTCATCCTTATATATATATATATATATCTCCATATATATTTCTTTCTTCTTCTTTTTTTTTCAATTTCAAATCGAAGTTTCCTCGAGATTCGTGCAACGCGAATCTCGATGCAACCTCGACAACCGAGCAGCGCGTATCTCGAAGCACCAATTCGCTTCATTTCAAAATCTCGATACTCGCGTTACACGCATCACGAGGCATATCCGATGTACATTTTAAAACCACATAAAATCAATATCTCGATCCTACGTCGACACGCGACTCGAGGCGCGTCCTCGTTCATGTTTCGGCTCACCGAATCCCTCGCATAGTTAACATTATCATTTCGAATTGGATTCGGACATACGTATTTCGACGAGTGGGTCCCACTTACGACCTTGACTTGACACGTGGCACAAGTCAAATTTTCAGGCCGTTACACACAACACCCGGTGTAGACGAAGGTCGACTAATCTCCCTGAGCCGCTGAATAATCCTGAGGCGATCGTCCTCATCAGTGCAAGCATAAAACTTTTGCAACACTCGTTCAATCTCATCGTGCACGTTGTATCCAGACCGATCCACATGATTCTCAGGTATCGTACTCAACTTTCGCCGGTAAACATGAATGTCCTCGAGAGGGATGGGCGACTGTGACGGCCCCAAATTTCAAGGCAAACCGGGCACCGCCACGTCACCAGACACGTCACCAAGCATGCCACGTCACCGCACACTTAACTTTGACTGTCTGCGACCTACACCTTTATACATACCTTATTTGCCTTAACTTAATATTTATGAAGATTTTTATGGATATTCTCATCAAATTGACTAAGTTAAGTTATTCACAACTTATTAAGTTATTAAATATCAAGCGGAAGCCTTTTAAAAAAAAACATGCAAACGCCGTATGAAGGAAAAGTTTGCATTTGTATAATTAACCCTATAGTGTGGAATCCCTGTAATAGATACCATGTATATCAAAAGCGACAAAAGTACAACGGTGAGCATATACATGTATCGGGTATACAAGTCATCCCAAAATGTCATAAAGTAGTTAATAGATACATACAACTACCTATGCAAAAAGTGGCGGCCTCTCCCTACTTAGACGTAGTCGCCTAAGACTCCTTTGCCACGGCTCGTCGCGAGGATCTGCGATTTGTCACCAAAAACAATGACAAATCCCAGAGATAAGTAAATCCCGAGAGAAATTCAGTTAGTATTCACAAGAAATCCAAGAAAAACGGCTACAATTCATGCATATAAAATAAATGAACAAAATGTAAAGCATGAATATAAGTCGTGAGATAATCAAGAATACGGAACGCGAGTGTGGTATACAACCTGTCGAGCCCTGGGACATAAATACTAAACCGAGAAGGCCCAGGGGTGAGGAAATCTACACCCCCTCTTCACGATCGAAACGAGGAACTCGTTGGTCGGAAGGTAAACTTCCGCCCAACGCCTCAAAAGAGAGGAAATCGCGACGAGGTGGACCTCACGTCAACTCGCTCTCAAGATCATCGACTCGCTGAGAAAAATCTCACACGTAGTCTAAGGTATGACCAACACCGTAGCAACGATCGGATCGAGGTCGCACTGTCCCTTCGACCATACACAGACACACGCAGGAATAGAGTAAACATGCAAACTGAACTGACGTAAAGTAATGTGAAATAAATAATTTTCAAGAAGAATAAGTAAATTCTGAACTGACTTTCTCATGGGTTTACTTACCTCCAACTCCTTTAAAATGCCCCGCACTCGCCTCGAGATACGTACCCGACACCCGACTATAGCCTCCTAAGTCCCTGGTGTCCATTTATATAAACTTAATTTATCATGAAAATTTACAACAATTTCCTAAAACTTTTTAAGACAAATTGTTTATTTTGCGCTTTTCGAGGCAAACCCCTGCAAAAGTCGCGTCCAAAATATCCAAATATTTTATTTTTCATATATTCTATATATTTGGTCGCAATATGATTTTTCCATAATTTTTCTCATTTTTCTGGAATTTTCCATGATTTTTCTCAATTTTTCCTCTTTTTTTTTCCTCTTTTTTCGTTTTTTACTCGTGTACCTTTGGGTCGGGTCGACCCAAACGGGTCGGACCCGACCCGTCCAGCTCGGGTCGACCCAAACGGGTCGGACCCGACCCGTCCAGGCTCGGGTTTGGGTTGGGTCGGGCCGACCCAAACGGGTCGGACACCGGCAGCTGGACGAGAATGGTCCAGGTTCGGCCCGTGGGCCGAGCACTCGCCCATTCTCGGGCTCGGCCATGCGGAGAGAAGCACACGCACGTGTGCGTCTTCTCCAACGATCGAACACACGATGTTCGATCGGTTGATTTTTTTTTTTTTTTTTTTGTTAAACAACAATCCGAACATCAACACCACACAATCGATTCAAAGAACTCCAAATCGAAGAGGGAATGAGCGAAACTCACTTGATTAATGGGGTCGAACTCGCCACCGTTGTCCGCCGAGCTCGCCATCGCTGTCCCGCCTGAGCTCGCCGTCATTGCCCATCGCTCTCCTCGCCGGAGCTTCCTCTCGCACGATCACTCCCTCTCTGTTCTCCCTTCCTTCTCTTTCTCTCTTCTCTTCCTTCTCTTTCTCCCTCTCTTCCTCTATGTCCGTTTTTTTTTCTCTTTAAATACGGATTTTTATTTATTTATTTATTTATTTTTCTTTTTGAGAGAAAGGACAAAAGAAATGATGAGGAATAGTCGATGTGACATTTGATGTGATGTGTGATGTGATGTGACAGTTAAATCCCATATTGCCCCGTACACCCGCGTTACGCGCATACTGCGACGTCGCACACTCTCGTCACTACACGCGCACAACGCGACTAAGCGAAATTCTTAATTAACGCGGCACGAACTAATAACAATAGTAAAATAATTAAATGTTCGCCACACAAAAATAACATATTTCCTGATTAGGCGTGTCATATACTTCTCCCACGACGTCCACGTCGATCTGAGCTTATGATATTGTCAGTTAATCGGGATTAATTAGAGCGGGCCGTTACAATCTTCCCAACTAAGGGGAATTTCGTCCCGAAATTCAGATTTTATTCGATCTTTACCTTGAAACAAGTGGAGTATCGTATTCGCACGGTAGAGACTCTTTCCCCAATGGGACCCTTCAAGGGATAAACCTTCAAGTGGAACAAATCATCCACTTCATAACTCAGCCCGTCACGGTCTTTGTTCGCGTACTCCTTTTGTCTGTCATGAGCAGCTTGTAACCTATGATGAGTCATCCTAATTTTCTTCATGTGATCTACAACAATCTCAGACCTAACGACAGCTACATCCTCGGGCTCGGCCCTTCTTTACTTGTTGCAACATTCAAACTGGTGGCGCATTGACCTAGAAAGTCATGACTTACGTAAATATTCTCGGCAATTTTTCGTTTGCCAACCAAAAAAATGCATCCTATTCCAATTTGGTTATGGTAACATCTTACTTTCGGCTGTCATGCCGATAATGACATGTGTTGGCTCAAAATATGGTCGAGCCCTAACTCACCTATCAGGTGGCTAGGTATAAAATGATACAACGTCACCCTCTCCAAACATTTATTATTTGAACTAATAATTAAATTTTGTAAAGGCCCAGTCCCACCTCGCCGGTCGCCTACCTCGTGGGTCTAATCCCACCTCGCAGGTCTCACTCCGACCTCGCAGGTCGCTGGAACCCCAGGTAGAGAAATTTTGTGAAGGCCCAGTCCCACCTCGCCGGTCTCCTACCTCGTGGGTCTAATCCCACCTCGCAGGTCTCACTCCGACCTCGCAGGTCGCTGGAACCCCAGGTAGAGTAATTTAGTAAAGGCCCAGTCCTACCTCGTCGGTCTCCTACCTCGTGGGTCTAATCCCACCTCGCAGGTCTCATTCCGACCTCGCAGGTCGCTGGAATCTCAGGTAGATTAATTTTGTGAAGGCCTAGTCCTACCTCGCCGGTCTCCTACCTCGTGGGTCTAATCCCACCTAGCAGGTCTCGTTCCGACCTCGCAGGTCGTTAGGACCTCAAGTAGAGTGGGTCAAGACCACCCACTCCATCCACACTCCCCACGCGCGTGGTTTGCCGCCAACCAATCCATTCCCAATAGTATATCGAACTCTAGGTACTCTAATACTCGGATCTATGGGTAACGGATGACCACCAACCTCGGTTGGACAATCTCTACAAATCCGATTAGGACATATCTTATCTTCAGCGGCCGTGCTGAGGATAAGGTGGGTGCTAACGCTCTCAGGTATCAACCCAACTCTCCTACCATTCGTCTCGAAATAAATGATAACGTACAACCAGAATCTATCAATGTATGCAAAGGGCGACCAAAAATAATCAACATACCCTCGACGAACTGCCGAGACGCGTCGCGATCTGGTGCGACAACTGCGTGCACTGCTCCTTGCACCTGCCGGTGCCGAAATTGCTAGTGGTGGTGTTGGCTCCCTGGTACATTCACTCTTATAGTGCCCCTTCTGCCTACATCTGAAGCACGTGACATTCTGCTTATGTTCGGAGCCCTGGCCCTGTTGTCCGCCAACCTTATAATCCTGACTATGACCATACTGTCCTCCGTCCCTGCCTCCCTGATCCTGGGTGGCTCTCTGCCCTGACCGCGGTGCATAACCACCACTTGGCAATGTGTGTCTTGTGTGCAGTGTACTATCGCATGAGAATTGATCGCCCGTGGTCCTCACGCTTGGGCCTCTGTCCTCCCCTATCTCCGTGATCGATGATCCTCTTCCCTTTCATGTCAGACCTGGTGCCTTGCTGGGACGACCCCGATGCCAACTGTAGCATGGGCATCGCGACACGAAAGATAAGATATGTCTCATGGGCTAAGGCCCTCTCGTAGATCTCTGCGGCATGTACGAGCTCCACCTAATACTCATCGCGGTCGCAATCTCATCTCTAAGTCCGACTCCGAAGTAGGAACCAGGTCACGATCTCGTAGAAGCTAAATCCCAGCACGAACCGTAATAGGTAGCGAAACCTCTCCATGTCTTGGACCACTTTGTACGATTACCCCCGCCTAAAACACAAAACTCCCGTCTCGAGACGTAATCGTATCTCTCTCGGTATGTATGGTCATAAAAGGCCCGCTCGAAACCGCCCAAGTAGTCGGCTCTCCATGAGTCTCGGTATGAGCATCCACCAAACCCCAGCCTCTCCCGGAGCATATATCCAGATATCCTAGCGCGAATACTGTCGTGGATCTTCGGAAGATTATGTAATTTCTCGTGTGCAAGAAGCCATCTCGCAGCTGCCTCCGGGTCTCCGCCTCCAGTGAAATATCCCGGCTGAAATCTCACAAACTCCTTCGTCAGCTTAGCCTCAGCTGACAGGGAAGCCTCAAATGTGATCTCCTGTGGGGTCTGTGTTAGAGTCACTGCATGTGTAGACGCCGGGGTGGTAATCTCCGTACGAGTCTCCGCCATAACTACGGTAACTGGCATACCCTGAATAATCGGCGCGGCTGCCGGCTCGGTGGCGCTCGGTGTGATGGCGGCTGTAAGCGTCGCGATAGCCGCTGTTTGAGCACGGAGCAAGGCCATTATCTGCTCGAACTGTTGATCGTGTGCCGCAATCCGATCGAGTACACTCTGATCAGTCGCGATAGGCGTAGTATTACTCGTCTGTCCACCATCCTCTGAAGGTGGAGTCGGTTGTCCGTCCATGTCGTATCTGCAATAGCGAAGTCCTGTATCAGCCTCGTATACGCGTATATACTATTACACATCAAAATATATAACGTATAAGCCTTGGCACTTCCCGTCCCATGTTCTCTTCCCAACTAAAGTTCTAAGGCAAGTACATCGGGTTTCCACATCTAAAATTTTTGTTGTTAAGTTTTATTCTCTTTCAGTTAATTTCCCGAGGTTCCTCGAACTCTCGCTCTGATACCAACTGTGACGGCCCCAAACTTCAAGGCAAACCGGGCACCGCCACGTCGCCAGACACGTCACCAAGCATGCCACGTCACCGCACACTTAACTTTGACCGTCTGCGACCTACACCTTTATACATACCTTATTTGCCTTAACTTAATATTTATGAAGATTTTTATGGATATTCTCATCAATTGGTACACAACTTGATGGGCTCGTGTATTTGACCCCATGGTCACGAGTTCGAGTTGTGAGGGTGGGGTTAAACGTGTATATGTGGATAGTAAGCTATACACGGTCTTGAGGACCCAGTAACTGGTTGTGGGGCGGATATAAAACCCCATGGTAAGGTGCTGGGCCTTCACAGCGACCCAGCAAATTTATGATGGTTTATCTCGTGTGCATAAGGAAGGTCATGTGTGGTACGTATCTCGCAACCACAACGAGTGGAGTCGTGACTAACATCCTCTCTACGTGTCAATTCATCTCTAATTAGCTTAAGCGCCAGTTAAGAGACATAACTACGCAATCGTCGATATAACTCATCAATGTACTCATGTTGGACCACATTCAAACTTAGCTCAAACGATGTCTCGATGTTGTTGTGTTGGATTCTAAGGATGTCATCAACCACATTCCACAAAGTCTCAAAATTGGCCTGACTGTTGCCAAGGTGTAGCTTTAGAGTGGAATGCGCAGACTCAACACTATGCGTTGTTGTTTCCCCAAAGTGCATAATTCTATTTGTCCATGCGGAGACAAATTTCTCCTTGTAGTTCTTTACCCATGTGTTGTCCAAGTACCTAGTAAGACCCTTGACATTCTCAAACTCACAACGCAAGTCATTCATCATAACTTTAAATAAGGCCTCCGAGTTGGCATACATCACGCTCGTCCACCTATCCATGAAACGTGCAAAACCATCGTTCTCCCCAAACATCTTCTTAGTCTTAGCCAATACTACTTTGTTGATGTGCCAAGAGCAAACGAGGTGAGACGATGACGGAAATACTTCTTCAATGGCACTAATAAGGGCTAAGTCCCTATCGGTAACAAACACGTCAGGTTTAGGCCTCCCATGCAATATGGATCTCAAGTTCTCAAGTGCCCAAACATAATTCGCACGACTCTCTGATGATATGAATGCAAACCCAACGGAGAACGTCAAATGTGTAGAAGTGATGCCGACAACCTCCAACAAAGGCATTCGGTACCTATTTGTTTTGTACGTGCAATCTATCAAAATTACCAACGAGAAACACCTTAGCAACTTTATTGAGTCGGGATGTGACCATAATAAATCGGTGACAACTCCTATGCCAGGACATCCACTTATTCTTCTCCAAGATGTGCAACATTTGTTGCATTTGAGTCCTCTCACCCACATCCTCAATTCAGACTTTTTGTCTTGTATTATATATTGTCCGCATTGTCGATACGTTTCTAACATCTCTTTGCTTCAACGTATTTAGGATGTCTCTTGGCTTCACATTCCCCTTTGTCATCTGCACCACAACCTCCTGCTCCCCCTTATCCAATCTTTCGGCAAATGAATGGTCGTCCAAGTTTTTTGCGAGGTCGTGATTGTGTCTCACACATATGACGGTGACATACCACAAGGAGTCAGCATTTTCCTTTATGTTGATAAGGAAATGACATCCGCATTTCTTCGTACCAGTTTGAGTCCTCCCCTTTTCCTCTTCTCCTTCATTTCTTGCTTTCAAAGAAATTTTGGTCGTTTTCCCCTTCCCTACTCTCTGAGACATTCCCCTATATGTTCCAGACCTCTCACACGCAAGTTTCACCCTTCCCCTGCGCTTAACGCCCCCGGCATCAGAGTGCTTTGTCACTAGCACAAACGTGTTCTCCCGGCCTATCATTTGAAGCCATGAAATAGTCGCTTCTCTAGAGGGGAATGGCCTACAAGGTGTAAATGCGTCCTTGTAGTTTGGAAATAAGGTAGAAACCTGCATTACCTGCAATACAAACAGTGTAACATTATAATCAACCAAAATGTACAGTACAATTACAAAAAAAACCCAAAAAATAAGTTCTCGGTTGTACAGGTCCGACACTATAAGCAGAGTCTCGCTCACGTACAACCGAGAGTTCCTCAGTAGTCTCGGTCTTCCCATACCGAGAATGCCACTATGTAGCATTCACTGAATTCCGTGAACTACGTAGACATCTCGGTCCTTTCTGACCGAGACGTTGCTCTACATCTCGGTCCTGCGAGGTCGAATCAATCGCCCACATTGACATAAAATTTGATTAACTGCATAAAAAACACATTAAATTTCAAAAATTACCTCAAGTTCAACCTCCTCTTGCATCATAGCAGTACAATCTTCCATTATATAGTGCAAACAAGTTCGAATTTGTCGAATTTACCAAACCCTACGTTGACAAACAAATCATCATTTTCACAGTTTTAATCAAATTAACAGTTCCATCAAAGCATCATATGGTTGTCAAACATTGTTACCTCTCTGTCGGATGATGGCAAGCCGCAAGAATCGATAAACGCTCGTCAAACGCAACGTCGCTTTATGATTCACGTGCTCAGATCTTGGTGGTGGGGTGCCCCTATTTCTTTTTCAAAATGGTTTGTGGGGTTTGAATCAATATATATTAAGGGGCAAAATGGTCTTTTCCATTTTTGCTGGAATTTTTACAAAATACTTGGGTGCCTTCATGAAACGGTGGGGTGCCCTTAGCGGCCCTCAAATGTTTTAGGGTGTGTTTGATAGCAAAAAAATTCTTCAATGAGAAAAAACTTTTTTTTTTTTAGTAAATCTTCTTGAGAGAATTTTATAAAGAAAATTTTCTCATAGTTGTTTGATTGCACGAGAAAGAATTTTCTTTTATGGTTCAATCCGTATGCGCATCTAAATCATCGTCGATGTTAGGCGGCTCGACGATGATGTTGGTGGCGAAGCCGGAGACGAAGAGAGAAAGAAAAAGTATATATTCGCGAAAAAGTAGCAGAAACCAAGTTTGTTTGGGTAGAAGAAATGATCAGTTCGTGAGAGAGATTGAGAGATTTTCAATTTTCCACGTTAAAAGATGAGAAAATAAATGAGAAAAATATGAGAATGTGGTTTTTTTTCTCAGTGTAATTACAAAGCTATCAAACAATGTAAAAAATGGTTACACAAAAAAAGTAGACAATTTTTTATGATTTTTTTCATTTTATTTGCTATCAAACGCACCCTTAGTGACAGAGTATTACACTAGTTGACGCACGTGGCATTCCACTACTTCCGCTCTCCCTCCACCGATGTTCCTCGTAACTCTAAACACGCATCTTCATGACAAAAAAACTTTTCTTCCAAGACCTTCCTCGTCTTCTCTAGACGTTACTCGAACATTCCGCCTCTCCTTCTTCTTCTTCTTCAGCCTCTCGAAGCTCTGCAACCAATCCGCCATTATTGCTTCGAAACCAACCTCTCCAAACCCTAAAGCCCAACACAGAGATCGCAACATCTATCGAAGCAATGTTCGGCGTAGTGTTCCCGAACAGAAGTTTCCCCATCGACATCTCCTCCTTCTCTCAAATCGACACCTTTCATTGGATCCTCGACATGAACACCTTCGTAGGTAACTCTCCCGATCTCTCACTCTTCCGATGGTCATTCAAGTTTCGATTTCTTTTTGTTTTCTACGTCATAAACCCTAGAAAGAACAATTGAGATAAGCGTTTGGTCGTTCGGTCTCGAATTCCTAGTTTTTGAAGTTTTGAGACAATTTTCTTCTGACTCTTAGTTGATCAGGAACTCGGACTCTGCAATCTGTTTAAAATGGCGATTCTCTGAATCTCTGATTCTTGTAGCTCAATTTGATATCAAATTTTGGATTTTTCTTGTTTTCCATGTCCGAAACCCTAGAATAAACGACGAATGAGCGTTTGGTTACTCAATTTTGAATACCTAGTTTTTGAAGCTTAGAGACACTTTTTTCTGAGATTTTGTCGATCACGAACTCGAACTCTGCAATCTGTTTGAAAATGACGATTCTCTGAATCTCTGATTCTTGCAGCTCAATTTGATGTCAAATTTTTTATTTTTCTTGTTTTCTACATCGAAGCCCTAGAAAGAACTATGAATGAGTGTTTGTTTACTAAATTTTGTAGTTTATGACTAAGGTAGAGGTGACAGGTTTGCTATGACTTAGGGAGAGAATCATAAGTGATGAGTTCGATTCGCTGCAACTGCACTATTTCTCTTTTGACCTCTCGGTTAATGGTAAAGGCGCTCTCCTAACCTCGAGAGATTAGTTGGATTCACCATTAGTGTGGTTTCAAAGGCGGTGGCTTGGATACCTCGGCTATTAAAAAAAAACAAAAACAAAAAAGATTTAGAGACATTTTCGTGAGATTTTTCTTTAAAACTGCGCAATTTGTGATTCTTTGATTCTTGTAGCACAATCTGATGATGAAGTTGTGTTCGATTTTTTATTTTGTGTAGGTGAGGCGTACGATCAGATACGAGAAATGTGCATATTCTTGTTAAACGGATTCACTTTACCACCAGACAAAGCCTTAGCAGTGTACATTCAGTCCCCCGGTTCGGCATTCCTCTTCTGCGGCGCGGTGGCACTGTCAAGGCCTTCCGCAGTGCTATCTCTCCCCTGGCCGGAGCCTGGGGTTGCGGGACAGTTGCAGCTCACAGATGGCGCAGTGGCGTCGGCGAAGATTGGAGTCTCAGTGGAGGACCTCTCATCGTTGCCTTCGCTGGATGTCGTAGCTGAGAAGAGGATTGAGCATCTGGCTCTCAAGGTTGGGGAGAATTTGTTCAATTTTATGCAGTCATTTTGCGGTGTTGATGGGAGTAGGCTCGTGGTTCCGATGGATATATTGGATCGGTGGTTTAAGAAGTTCCAGGAGAAGGCGAAGCGGGATCCCGAATATTTGAAGGGCTTCGTCTTGTGATATGTAGGTAAATTTTTTTGTTTGTGTAATGTTTATGCTGCCTGTTTAAGTTTCAATGTTAGTTCTGTTGCTTTGTATTATTAGTTATCAGTTGCGGAAGTAATGGAGAAAAAAAAAATCCATCTTTTTAACCACTATGAAGTGCTTTGCAATCAGGGCGAGGATTCAATAGCGTAGAAAACTTGGGTGATTCAGGAATGCTGTGATCAGCATTTCATTTATGAAAATTGTGAGTGGTGGAATATTTTGAAGCACATGCTGTGCCATTTTTTGGCTTCTTCTAGTAAAGTCTTCTCTACATTGCTTTTGATATTCAAATGTTCAATTGTTAATAAAGATGTTGTGTCTAGTTTCTTTCAATCAAGCTAGCTGTAAACTGTTGAAGCATATCCGTGCAACCAATCCCGCCTATGTTAGGAATTTGTTGATGGACTTTAGTGCACTGGAGGCAGGTTGGGAGTTGTTTGATGAATAGAGTTGAAGTTTCTTGGTTGTGTTTAGGTTCCTCAATTGTTTTGTATACATTGATTTCACAGGCTTAGAAAGAATTTTTTCCTTTTCCTTGCCCTTGGAGACGAGTAACGCCAATTAGTTTGGGTTTAGTGAGACTTTGTTATTCTTTCCCTTTGGGTCACATGCTGTAACAGGTCAAAGACCTTAAAAAATGCATAATGCAGGCACTGCTATTAGTTTTTTGGTTGGAAGCATGGTTTGAAACTTTTCCTAACTTCTCTCTGAATTAATTAAATATTTTAAGCAACGAATTAAAAATTATGTCTAAATTTACAAAACTTCCATCAAACTTGGAGAAAAATGATAACATTTTTAAGTTTTAATGCTCACTTGGAAGGAAAGTGAAATGCAATTAGTGTCTATTTGCGTTAGAAGATAATCTAAAGAATGACAATATTTAAGAGATGACAAAACCACAATTTTAGTTCACCGATTAAAAATGATTTCTAATATATTACCCAATGAAGGAAAATGATGTAAAAAATGATCAATCCAATCGAAGTTGAAGTTTTGAAAATTTAAGATCAAGTATAGAATGAAAAAAATATATATATAGAAAATTGAGTTTTACGCATCATTTGGCAAAACTTGAATGTTCTCTAGCAATTAATGAAATTATTTAGACTTCTTTATAATATCGGAGTTTTACCAAAATTCTCACATCAAAGTGCATTATGAAATTATTTAGACTTCTCTATAATGTCGAAGTTTTACCAAAATTCTCACATCGAAGTGCATTTCCCAATATCAATTTCAAATTTTAAGTGAGTTATAGTATAGGTAAAGTAAGAAGTTTCAATCATTGGTGTCTTTGAGGGTTGTCTTCTCTATAATGTCGGAGTTTTACCAAAAATTCTCACATCAAAGTGCATTTCCCCAAATCAATTTCGAATTTTGAGTGATAATCATAGGCAAAGTCAGAAGTTTCGATCATTGGTTGTCTTTGATGGTTGCCTGCAAATATAATAGATACGAGCAACAACATTCTTCATTGCTGGTCCCATTGATCCATAAACCAGAATGCTTGAAACAGTGAAGCAAATGAGTCATAAAAAATAGATATAAATGCAGAAATAGCATATCCACAGCACCAATGCCTCAGCCTCATAGCATCCAACCATTGTTGCAGATTTGCACCTTGCCAAGGCAGTCGCAGGCGTTTCGACACACTGGGTGCACATTTCATTCTTGTGAAGCTTTCAAGCTTCAAGCTTGGCATTCCAAAGGATGCTACGCTGCCGCTACAAATCACACAGATGAGAATGAAAACTGACACTTTCATGCACAGAAGTACACAACACAGTCACTCTATAATCAGTACTAAGTATTACAGGATTCAGGCAACCTACAGTGGGCGACGTGCAAGAGAGCCTACTACAAGAGTCACATTAGAATGTATTTACAAGTAGATGTGCAATCAGAAACAACAGAAGAAGACATGGTCAGTTTCACAACTAAAGCAAATTTAACAGAGAAAACCTTCAATTCTACCTAGAATACAAATTGTCTCGGTCGAACCTGCTACTTGAACAGCTAATTCTTCACAGCTATAGACACCCAGATAGAGCACTTCCGCGCGCATCAGTTGTTGCATCGAAAGAACCTAGCGAATAGCACTCCAAGCACTGGTATACATTCCTTATTCACATTGTTTCCGCACTTTTCAATGTAGTATACATCACTCAACTCGTCGAGGGCAGCTTCATCCTGCAGAAATGTGCGAGAGCGAGGGTTCACAAGAATTAACGAGAGCACAACATGGCAAATTCATTAATCAGAAAGCGAGGCGAGTCTTTACCTACCATAGTAAGAAGGTTCAAACCAGTGGAGGAGACCCTGGCTCAGAACCAGAGATGGATGCGTATGACATTGCATCTTCCTTGGCCACGGAGACAAAGTTCAGTGGAGCAGTTGACAATCTTCTACCCTCCCGAAAGTAACCATTTTGGCGGCCAGAGCGAGATCGAGGCGTCAGCAATTCAGGGGTCGCACAGCCAGCTGATAGGCGACGAGGTGTGGGGGGCATGGATCCGTTCCCATTGGGGCGGTATCCATTCGTACCCCTGAAACTGCTAGTTCTTCTCGGACTTGGTTTAGACCCGTACATTAATTCCTTCTCAGTAATAAGAAGATCCTGTAACTTTTTCTGATCCTGTGAAAAGAGAAAGGGAGGTTTGTGTTAATGTCAAACTAAGATTAAAAAGTTTTTTAAAGGCAAAACACATTATTGAACTTTTGTGGTTTTTCTTGATTTGGTTCCCGAACTTTTATTTTTGCATACACTTAGTCCTTACGACGTCTAACGAATGGAATTGAGCAAGCAAGCGAACATGTGTGCATGTGTACGTGAACAAAACTGAACCGAAAATGAACCAGAGGATTGCCATTTTACTTGTAACGTGGAAAAAATTGTTTGCTACATCGAACTTTGTTAGCGTCTTATTTGATGAAAAGATCAAATGTGTGCAAAGAAAAGGGACCAAATGTTAGCAAGAAAAATCGTGAAGTTCGAAGACCAAAGTTAACAAAATTAAAGTTCGAGGACCAAATCAAGAAAAACTGTAAAGTTCAAGGACGAAATAATGCATTTTCCATTTTTTTACAAATGAAGAATTTAATTGCTAGTACCCTGAATCGTCTTTTTTCCTCTTCCTTTAGCTTTCTGGAAATTTTATAGTCCTCCAACAAGGAAACAAGGCGAACCTAGATGACATAACATACAACATGAGTCGAAGAACAAACATAAAATTCGGCATTTGATAAACTTTCAATCTGCCCAAGACTTACCCCATCATAGAGAAATGATGTCTTCCTTTCATTTTCCCAAGCCAGTGTTTTGCTCAAAAGATTGTCCACAATTGCTGGACATAGATGATTTTGTAAGATCCAACCAGCAGTGAAGATGAAAATACACAACGTTACACAAGAGAGAAGTTTACCTGGAATCTTGCTAATTGTCACTCGAGCTCGTTCTGCACGTTTTAGGTTCAAGTGAGC
This sequence comes from Stephania yunnanensis, assembly GCA_039657365.1. Taxonomy (NCBI): domain Eukaryota; kingdom Viridiplantae; phylum Streptophyta; class Magnoliopsida; order Ranunculales; family Menispermaceae; genus Stephania; species Stephania yunnanensis. The sequence continues at coordinate 5,171,076 of CM077589.1, forward strand.
ACCTCTCCCAGCATTATAGCGGTTCTCATCCTGAAAGCTCACATAAATGATCAATTTCCGCAGCAAGCCAATGTCGAAATATTAACAACAAAAAATTCGGTTCTTGTGCCATGTGCCGTATTCTATGTGAGTAAACTAATTTTCGTCTGTTGAAGAATCCAGAGAGAAGAAAATAGATATTCGTTCCTTCCGTCCATTTTCTTTCAGTCTTAAATGTGGGAAACCACTAGAATGCTTACTTGATTATATTCTTCAAGCCAACTCTCCTCCTCACATACTGCAAGCCACTTATCTACTCTGTCCATGATTTCCTTTCGAGTTCTAGCTTCTTCTTTGGCTTTTTCTATATGTGCTTCAATATTTGCCAGAAGCTCAGAAGGGTCGACAAGACCTGAACGGAATCAACCAGATTAATTAAGGAGCCTTACTATCAAACTGAATCGCAACAAAAGAATAACTGTCTCACCAGAGTCAATCATTGCGTTAGCTTTCTCGAGAGATGTGCTCATATCAGGCTCAATATGTGCTTTTCTGCATGTTTCCTCCAATTCTAATCTCCTTTTAAAGACAAGCTCTTTCATTCTGCTGGCTTTCAGTTTAGTAAGCCTTTCGACCTCTACAGTTGCCTGTTCTAAACCAAATTAATATTTCAACATCATTGTTCAAGAGAGTTGAGCTTGTCAATCACCATCATACCTGCTCAATTATATCCAGCGACAAGACACCAGATTCGGTAATTTCGGATTCCGGTGTGTTAAGGACAAATTTGATCTTTCTGAAACGACTTCTTTCCTCTTCAGGGGAGTCCATCAAGTTCCATAGATCCGTCAATAATGCAAAGATATCATTCAGCTACAACTCAAACAGAGACTTAATTCAGGTAAACTATAAAAGGAAAAAGAAGAGACATAGCAACGAATACCGAGTTTTACCTTCTGAATGCGCATTCTCTTTTCTAGTTTTAACTTATGTATCGCCTGCTCTAGCCCTTTCAATGTTTTGTTACTGATATTAGTGGATTGCTCTAAACCAGCTTCATGCAAGCTTGGATGTACTTCATTCACAGTTTTCCCAAAATCCAATCCAAGCACTCCACATAAAGAATGCACTTCATTCACGTGTTCTAGGACCTTATGGAGGCGGTCGGACTGCAAACAAACATATATCATGAGAAAAAAAAAAGTAGATGCATTTGAAATTCAACAACACTAGCAGTCAAACTTGCACTTACCTTCTCCTTTTTTAGAGCTTGCAAGCGTGTCTTGTACTCATTAAGCTTTCTCACAGATAAATCAGATAAATCATGCTCATCGACTTCTATAGAACTGAGTGTGGGATCATCATTCGCATGATTTAACCCTAAAATATCTCCACTGATCTTTTCAATTTGTGCTTTTACGTCTTTAAACTGTTTGAGACGTTCCTCTTTCTTTCTTCTCAGATCTTCTACTAATGGTGTGATGGATGCAAGCTGTTCTTTCAACGACAACATCCTTTTCTGTGATTTGACCTGTAATTGTACAATTATAATGAATAAAGAAGACTCCAAATGATAAAAGACACAAATTCAAAATGGAAAAAAAGATTATTCCATTTCGCTCTTTCAGAACTAAATTATATCAACACTTGCACAGGCAAAACCAGCTGATTTACATGCATGTTGAATAAGTAACAATTCTGATTTTCCTGGTTTGCATTCACCCATTTTAATTCTTTTCATCTCATCTGCATAGCCTCTCTACATATCACCAAACCTATGTATAGCTTTTACTCGTAAAGCAAGGCCGTTCTATGACTGTTTAGTTTCTACAATCTTTACCAATACATTCTAATAAATCACCTGAAATTTCATAGCAAATTACATACTTTCATCCTAGAAGTACATAATTCCTGAATTCTAAATCGCACTTCACTGCAACCAACATAAACTTGATATAACTTGCGAGTCGTGACTATTAAGTTTAGCGACACCCACATTTATGATTACAATTGCTAATAGGTACCACTTCCTTACTTTCATTCTTTTCATGTTTCCATCCAAAAGCTCGTGACTGGCATCCGCCCTTTCCTGTTATCAACTAACAACCACCACTACATCCCAAAGCAGCATGCTAATGAAACCACCATATTAGATCAACTAATCCAAAAATATTATCCAAAATTAAAACATAGCCAAGGAATATTGTGTTAACATATCCTCTATTTCAAGCTTTTCCTTTCAATTCAAGGTTAAGAAATAACTTGGACTCTTTGTATGCAGAAAAAAAATTCCATTAGATTTCAGCACTTTATGTTTGACTTTGTATTTGATGTCTTTCTTATGACTACAACTTCTTAGTTGACTTTAATTCCATCCAGTAATATTTAGAACTACAAAGATCTAAACACTACCCCATATGGATGCAACTTCAAATCTCTTTTGTTTTTTTGTCATAATTCCCTAATTTTCCCACCTAGACGTTTTTACTACTAAACTGAGCTGTTAATTCAGTTTCTTTTTCTTTGATTTATTTGTAAATAAACTTAAAACTGCTAGCAAGTATTTCACAAGTATAGTCATTAATAGGATGGCAGAACAATCAAGAAATTCAATTACTTTTCATATACCAATGTATGCTCAAGAATTGCCTCTATTACCTTCTTTGTTCTCATAAAACTTTATTTCCGCCGAAACATGATCATAAAGTCTATTGATATTACTTAACCATCAGGTGGGTCTCCAAACATAAATATTTTCTTGCAATTTGGCATTTCTCGAATCATCCAATACATGTTTTTCTAAAGTTGTTTCTTATGATTTATCTTATGTTCCACTCACAGCCTTTTTTACATCATGTAGAGATCTTTATCGCAATATTCTTAATTTATTAATATTTGAGAAAGCTTACAAACAAAACCTATAACCACTATTCTTACTCCTATCTACCATATGATTAATGGAGACAACTGGCAGAAAATCTTGATTGAAGAGCCTGACATGCTGCGTCATCCACACACTTCTAGCATAGTTGCTTGCCCAATATCAAAGGAAAGAGAGAACAAACCAAAACTTTCCCATCTAAATTTTGTGGGCATCAATAGAGTGGCACATCAAAAGTTGCAACTTACCACACAACCCTTGGATCCAGAATTGACCAAAAGCTTGAGGATGCAAGGGCTTTAGCATCAATTTCTCAACTACCTAATGTTCAAAAAGCGCATTAACCAGAAAGAATGGCATTTTGCCCAAATGAAAAGTCACTTGACAAACAGTATATGCAATAGAATACACAAATGACACACTAGCAACATTTCTTTTTCTCTTCAGAACGTTGTATGTGCAACAGTACAGGAAAATGTCATACTTCAAACATTTCTTTTTTTTCGAAAATACTAACCATTTCTCTTTGGTGTCATGTAATTAATTCAATAACTTATTCAGGCTAGAAAATATTTGATGCATATATGTATCAGACTATTAAAGAAACTTGTACTTCTTTCTTTCCAATTACAATTCCTATTAAGGTACTTGTAGACCATTATGGTCTTTACAGACTATACTAACGCTATTGCATATATGCATCAGACTATACTAGCCCTATTACAATTCATAGTAATATGCCCCTAATACATATATGGATCAATATTTGTAGCTTAGACACAGCTTGTGACATATCAGAAGCATAATAAGCATTTGAATTGAACCACATTTACCATAAAACTGCAACACCCTTTATTCTTAAATTTTACTGCAATGGAAGTTCAACATCAAACCCTTTTCCAGCATCAAACAATGAATGTGGCAAAAGACCTATTTTCACCACTAGCATAATTCAAGTGAAAAGTTCTCTGCACCGTATCACGGGATTTCCAAATGAGCACAAAACAAAAAACAAATGCCACATAACATGCATCAATATAAGACATTAAATAAACAAATAAATCATTGAATGTCAAAACAACCAAAAGGGAAAAAATAAAAGAACTTTTGAGACGCAAATAATTCCATGAATTTGTAGCTAAAAAGCAAGAATAGATCATTGAACATATGATTAGCTACCGGTGAATGTAGACTATGCTCCCCAAGTGCAGCCACAAGTGTTGCAAGCTCGGCTTCCCTCGATGCGAGAGATTGATGAATTCGTGCTTTTACAGTGCTCGCCTCCTCTACCTTCCTTCTATAAACTCCTAAACACTCCCTTTCAAGCTCTGCCAACATGCAGTCTTGATCTGCTTCACTCTCACCAATCTCATCCCATAAACTCTGCACCCACAACCAATCATTCATCAGACTCCAAACCTCTTCAAATTCTAAAACATCCATCTAATTATCTACTTTGCTCTTCAAGAATTCCAAGAGAATAACTTCCAAAATTCCATCACAATTAAGCACAAAAAGAAAAGAAAAAAAAAAAGCTTTTACTATCATCACAGACAATACTCAGCCAACAAAAAAATGAAATTGTCATGGGTAATTGAAGAAATCAAAATTAGGGAAACAACTAGGGAAAATGAAATGGCAAGTGTTATACTTCTACAGTTCTTTGACACTTCTTCCCTTCTTAGCTATAAAAAGAGAAAAAGAAAAAAAAAAAAAAAAAAGAAGAAACCTTTCATGATCCAACAAAAACAGAAAGATATCAAGTGACCATAAATCCATGGGAAAGAAAAGGAAACTCTTGATCTCTTCCAAATCCTTGAAGAACCCATCAAGAAAAAAAAAAAAAGCTATCTTTTCCTCTTCCATGGATCAAGAAAGCAAAACACCCCCAAAAGACCAACACCCATGAAGAAACAGTTGAAGATACACAATAAAAACCAACAAAAAAGGTAAAACACCCAAAAAAGACACAGACATGATCATAATAATTGCGAACACAATGATTTCAAGAGTGACTGTTTTTTGAGCTGATAAGTGAGATCCAAACAAACCTGTAACTCTCTCAGCAGAGCTCCACAACACCCAGTGTCCATCGTACGGACACCAAGCCCTTGCATTGCACAAGATCACAAACACAGAACCCAAAAACCCCCCAACTCACCAAATCACACACTTTTCACAAAAAACCAATCTTTTCTTCAAAATCTGAAGAAAAGCTGAAACCCCATTTCACTACACACAGTAATAGTACTTCCCTTTACATCACATGAGCTGAGAAGATCAACAACAACAACAACCTCTCTTCAAAGTCTTGGAAAACAAGTGCATTGAACGTCGAATTCACTCAGATCTGGAGCTCCAAAAAGAGCAGAACGTACACTACACACCCAAAAACCCAAACTGTCGTCTAGTGAGGGATTTAATAGCACAAATCCGCCATTAAAGAGAGGTAATCAAGAAGAGGTGGAGAGAGAGTGAGAGAGTGGGATTAGGGTTTTAAAAATGGTCCAATGATTAAGCGTGGATGATAAGAGAGGAGGGCGCATGTTAGCAAGGGAGGGCAACAAGCAAAAACAACAACATTTGTAGGGTTTTGAGTGAGGGGCTTTCACATTTGTACTGGTGAGAGACAGAGTGATGTACACTCAGTGAGTACACACTGGTAAGTAGTCTCCATCACTGCTCCAATTTTTTTTGTGTGGTCAGCTCAAGTGAGTGAAACCCAATAGAGAAGAAATGAGACCTTTTCATATATTTCATTTTTTATTTTTTTTTTTTCTTTTTTTTTTTATAGTATCCAACGCGAATTGCAGCGATTTATTTATACTCGAGCATTATCAAGTTTTAATCAAATTAATTTTTACATGCATGACTCAAAATTGTTGGATATGATTTATTTTAATTAATAAATTTATTATTATTTAAGATATTATTATGGGCATTTTTGTCTTTTAAAGTAAGGTTGGTTATTGACGATTGATAGAACCGTTTATAACCAACTTCACCCGTCCGTTAAAAGTCTCAACCTTCACACTAACTACACCATTAAAACTGCAAAAGGTTGAAGATCTTCTAATGGGAATAACTCGCAAGTCTTTGTTTATAATCTAGATGAGATTTATAAGATCTTGGGTGTTTGATTTTATCCATCAAAAACTAATTGAAGTCTTTTATCTGGTCAAAAACATTTATTTGATTCTCCATATTTGTTGTAAATATTTTCACTATGATAATTTGATTCTATAATTTTTCAAGTAATTAATCTTTCTTCTCACCTTTTTTACGCATAAACTTATGTTTCATTTGCATTGGTTCGTTTTTGTTAACTTACAGTGTTAGTTGGAAGTTGTCTCATTAGAGTTAATATTTTTCATGTTTGGTTCAACTTTAAACTTGTAAGGAAGTTTCAAAATTTTAAACAATAAAAAAATATGAATTGACATAAATAGCCTTTAAACAAGAGAGATATGAGTAATAAATAAGTCATTAATGATGAGTAATTGAGTTCATAACTCTTATGAGATAACTCCCTTGGGAGGTGGTGGAGAGATATCTCTCACTCTAGAGTGTAAGTTGGAAGATAACTTGCAGGCAAATTGAACAACCAAACAAAATTAATTTTCAACTCTCTGTAAGTTATATCTCCAGAGAGATAACTCTACCCCTAACCAAACAAGACCTTAAGCAACTCAATGAGAGTCAATATCACGTTTCAAATACATGACTTTTTGGCAGTCAATTGCATCTCAACAATTTGACTATCACGACAATTCTATCACGAGGAATCAATAATCAACTATTAATTTTTGGTATTTTCACTATTATTTATTATCTTCCTTTTTTAATTTTATGTTTTTTTTTCTAAAAGAATAATAAAAAAATGGAAACATCTTTAATGGAATTAATTTGATGTGCAGTTGCAGGGGATAATATCTCTTGGCGACACCACATTAATTAGTGTAAAATAATTGTAACGGGGAGGTGAGCTGACATGGTGGGATTCAAAACATAACTGGATATGTGTTTGGTGGGGAGGATTTTTGGGGCTTGTTTGGCCACAACGTAAACTTCAAATTCTAGCTTTGATTTCTTTTGGCTGCATGCATGCATCGTCTTACATTGCAAATGCTGTGTCCTACCTATTTGGCATAATAATAATGGAGCCCAATACACATACAGACTATTAAGTACAAGTATAGTAATTATGTGTGTTCTGAAAGTGTTCATTAGTTCACATTTAAATTTATACCAATTAATGTTAGGGTTTAGAGATGTAGCACATGACAGCTTAATTTGTATGTGGATCTGCCCTTAAAACTTAAGTATTGAGGTCTATATATTAGATTCAGTACTTGCACTTTTATGAGTTCAAATTGTTAGTGTTTTCAAAATTATTCATCGCACTCACATTACCATTTATATATCCCATTGCAATGTAATCAATTGCTCCATGTAAGCACGTAAAACAAATACAATAATTCGTTACACTTAAGTACATAAACTTCATCACTGGGAGGACAACAACCCACGAATGAGGACAACGATCTTTCTAAAGGAGGGTAACAACCGTATGCAGAGGTTGCTATATATCTCATGCATCTTAGTTATATATAGTTTATAGCAATTAAACCTGCTACACTAATGATCGATGATCCACCAAAATTATTTAACCTTATAATTAGATTTTAAGCTATACTAAATACAATACATATATAGTTTGGTGTACGTAGTGGTTGGCGAATTTTGAAAAGTAGAAGTAAAATATTGGATGAATGAATTGATGCAACGATGATTGGAGATGTATCATGTATACGTATTATATATTAATTAAGCATAGAATACGACACTTAGCTGCTGAAATTATTATAATTAATCTTTTGGGGCCTCACAACCACCGATTACTTTAATAGAGAATAATCTGGGTTGGTTGTTGAACAAAGTTTCTAATAATTAATGGGGTAGATGTATATATGGCTATGTTTACATTAATTAATTAATAGTGACAAAGAACAACTAAATTATTAGAGTTGCATAATGTGATCAATTAAAACTAAACTATGCCTAGCTACTCATCGATATTTAATTAATTAATTGTCATCCGACTATGTATTGAATTAACATCAAAATATTTATCATGTCCTTGATCCTTCGTTTTAGGGAAAAATGTACAGTAATTGGAGGTCTATCCGGTCCAAGATACATCAGCGAGTGATTTGGTTGATGTGAGATGCTGCTGAAGATGATGAGTCACTTTTTGTTCAAAATGGGTTGTTGTCATGAGTGGTTACGTTGTCACAAAGTTATCATATGCTATTATTATCGAATATTAACATGTACCTCAAAATTGTAATTACATGAGTGATTGCATTAAGTGTTATGAAGTTATCCAATATTAACGTGGATTCCATGTACCTCAAAATTAATTGTAATTAGTGAGTGTTTATGATGGTCCATACATGCAGTGTAGGTGTCGCAACGAAAGTAATTAATCTTTACATATGACGATATAACACAAATATTAAGAGGATGCAAATTTATTTATTTATTCACAATGGACTGCTCACAATGTTCGATGACAAATTTAGGGGTGAATCCAAAAATTTTTGTTAGGGGCGAACTTTTACTTAATTTGTTTTTTGCAAATAAATAATTATATTAGTAAAGAAAATAATATAATAAAATAATAATCAAAATAATTTGCAATATAAATTAAAAATATCGCTAAATTTTAAGTGAAGGGAATTGAATCCTCCAATTATGTATGTTTTGTAAATTAAAATTATCTTTCAATAAGTGCAAATTCTTCTTAAACATATAATTAATTAACAACTCAACTTCTCAATATAAACTTTTTAAGTAAGTGTAGAAACCCTAACTCATCGTATTGAAATTTTACTATGGTGTAGAAGTAGAACACCAAATCTTCATCTCTTAAGTTTAGTAATCAATAAAGATTGAAAAGTTAGAAATCATACTTTTGGATCACTTCTCAATGTTTGATGTTTCCTCTTTCTCCCGAGCTTTTCCACAATTTATTTAAAGCTCCAAACAATGAAAAATAGGGTTTGAAAAGCTCTTTTTTTATCTTTGAATTATCACGGGGACATTTTTCATAATTAAGTGTAAGTTTTGCCCTTAGTTGAGTTTTTGGCCAATAACTTTTTAGCTGCAACTCAAAATCTAACTGTTGTAAAATTCTAGTGAAAGTAGACTTCAAGATCTTTCCAACAGATATTTATACGACTCGTTTAATATTGTAGACTTATAGTTTTGTTTTATATAATTTTTGCAAATTGTACTTTGTCATCAGCTACATATATGAGTATTAATTTGTTGGGTGACATAAATCTTGCCAAAATATTGCGACAAAAGATCATGTGGTAATAGATATGTGCATGTGTGCGGTGTGTGTATAAATATAAACTCTACACAGAGAATTAACGAATTAAAGGTAATTAAAAATTAATAAAATGATTATTAATACATTTAACTAGTCATTAATCAAGTTAGTTGAGTCATATTAGAGAATTGTGTTAATATAACCGATTAACACAAGTCAAAGCAACACTGTGATCGACTTGCTAAAATGTAAAATTTAAATTATGGAGGTTGCGAGTGGAACTCTTATTTAATTAAAAAAAAAAAAAACATAACAGATAAACACCAAGATATGCATTTGATTTTGATCCCACCAATTAAATTGGGTCCATCTTAGTGGACCTATTTTAATCCCAGCCAACATCTTTTCTTTGGTCAACTTTTGATGAAAAGAGACATTTGAATAGACTTGTTGATCAGATCTCGAGGTCTTGATGAACATTATTCAAAAAGTCAAGATGAAGAATTCCAAAAGGTCCACTTGGAATTTCTCTCCACTCGCCATGGCCCTTTCTCTCTATATTTTTATACATTTATTTTTTTTAATTTCAATATAATCTTTTTTTGAGAAAAATTTTATTATAATTTTGAATAGAAAGAATAAACACCATTGTAGTACTTTTAACTTTTTCAATTTAAGTCTTAGAGTTTAAGGTGTAACAAAAATTTAACTTACATTTTAAAAATTTTTTTTTTACCAAAAAGATATAAGTAAATCAGTATAGAGAAAACGTGCAACTCCTTTAGCGTACATAATTTTAAGATTAATACAACTTTCGAGTGCTTGTCTCATTTTTTTCAAGAAAAAAAACTTTAAAAAATTATTAAAAATATGCACAATGATGATAAAAGGGCCGTTACTAATTATTTAGAATTTTAAAGTTTTGGAGTAAAAGATACTCTACTGTTTAGGATTATCCTAAATTAATATTAATAATTTCAAAATAACCTCATTGCAGTCATTTATGGGGAGATTTGATTTTATGCTTATCTGACCGACAAGACATTCCATCAAACATAATACAAATAGGGAACGTGGTACATGCATGTGTACGACTATTCAACCACTGTTTATTTCATCTTCTTTTCTTCTCCTATTGCTGCTCATCAGTAATTTGATAGCATTTCCCTTTCTTTCATATTACGATCTACATAGTGTTTGATTTTGTATGTGGTGGTTTAAATCAAACTTCCATAAGAGTGGGAGGGTAAATATCAATCTGAGATGTAATATGTTTTTACTGTCAATAAAATCCTTGGGAGTATCGCCTTATTTCCTAAAAAAATTAAATTATTATGTTATCTATTTGACACTTTTTTTTTTTTTTTTTTTTTTTTTTGCAGCAAAACTCATCATTTGGGTCTTTAAGTTTGTGTTTTTTTATGTTTTTGGTTTCTAATTTTTTATTACTATACATTTGGTCCTTGAACTTTCACAAAAATCTACATTTAGTCATTTCACTATTTTAAGTATTAAATTCCAGCATATGTGGATAACAAGAGTGTTGCGTGACTAGTTAAGAAGAGTAAAATAGTTTCATTACTGAACCGAACGACTCACATTGACTAACAAAAGCTAAAAAAAAAAAATCCTTAAAACATCAAAAACTCAAAGTTTAGGGACCAAATATACAATAATGAAAGTTCATGGACCACATATATACTAATGAAAGTTCAAAGACCAAAAGTATAAAAGCCTCAAAGTTCAAGGACTAAAAAATATGTTTTGCTTTGTTTTGTTTTGTTTTTTTTTTCTTAAGTATACTTAGACCTTGACTGTCTGTTACAACCTAAAATCTCTAATCGCGTTTTAATCCTTCAATATGATCACCGACCCTTGACGTGTGACCCACATCGTAATACGCACACTAACCGAGACACGTGGCCGAGGTATATGTTACATTAACGCGATGATTTTCCTGGTGTATCGTACATATATAAACTACTAAGTCACCTCTACTTGTTGTGTATAGATGTCGGGACTGAGCGGAGACATGCTTCGAGATGTGTGTCGGCATAGGACCGGAGTAGAGAGTGATGGAGTAAGATTTATTTAAATTATTGTGGCTAAATTTGTTAAATCAATGTGCCTATAATTTGAATTACATAAATATAACCTAAGTTAGCATAATAAAACAATAACCATTGATGTTCCTCTAGATATGTGTGGACACATCAAGAGACTAATAGTGTATGAATTGGTGTTAGCGAGGGTGAGTTAGTGGATTTGAAACAAAATGAAAGTCGTTAGATTAGTCTCTTGATGAGTGTGTACATATATATATATATATATATAAGGTGATTCTACCATGGTGATGGGGAAAAATCACCATAGTAGAATTTCTTACACACACACACACACACACACACACACACACACTCATATATATATATATATATATATATATATATATATATATATATATATATATATATTTATATAAGGGAGTTCTAATGTGTTGGGTTTTGGGGTTCATACGCAGCGGAGATTACAAAACAGTTTTGACAAAAAACCCCAACAGGATCCGAATCTAATTCCATTAAAAACGTTTAAACCATGAAAAACTTAATTATACCTCAGTCGCAATATAACTTTTGAAGGTTGATCGATCTCTAAGGCGCTGCCTACGACGAACGCCCTCTACCAATAGTCCACACACGAACGGCGGCCGAGATTCGAAGTGCTAGCTTCGAGAGAATACCAAATCTTTTTGTTTCTCTCCAAAACGACCCAGAGCATACCAAAAACCCTAAGTCGTTTCTAAAACGAAAATAGAGTTTCGGCCTTTTTTCTTTCGTCTGTGTGTTCTAACTTAAAGCGTTTATTTATACAACCCTTGTATATAGACGGTTAAGTAAATTACACATATACGCCTACTTAAAGAAGTATAAGTGTAATACACCACAAGGACATTTCCGTCATGAATTTTATCATATAAAATTCATTTTTTTGAACCATCTTAAAATCTCGCAAAACCATTCTTAGTGTGCGACCCAATAGGCTCATACAACGTTGGCAGTGTATCAAAACACATTTTGGTATACAAGTCATAAGCGGCCTCTAGCAAGACATTATGACTACCCAAGTTGTACGAATATCAAATCGATACAACCTAATCAATAGTGTATATAACATCCTTTTGTCACACGATATCCTTTTGATCAAACATAAGGCATGGAATTGTCATCCAACATGTTCAATCGTACTAGTCTCGATCTCTAGGTAGACTGAAAACATCCAAGTGACATTGATCAATATCAATTCACTTAGACTAGGCCTTTTAACAGTCTAACACATCGAGGGATCCACTAGATATCTCTCTTTATATGAGAGGGACAAATTCTATCTCGATTACACAACTTCATCAAGTTGCTCACACAGTAACCAATCACAATCTTTATAATGGTCCGGTTAAAGACAACGTTTGATTATGTCAAATCACTGTGTTCCTAATGTTGAAGTCTCTGGTAATCTCAAGTCGAGACCGGAATATATACCTATCATGAGAAACAACTATGACTTAATCCATGTGATGTTCTTATAGCGGGTCGGTCCAGTACTTTGTTCCCTAACAAGTACTCGTGATCTTGATTCGTATCCCTATACGTATAATCATCATATGATCATCAATCAAGACTCACACTAGTCTTAATTCATTATAGTTCCCAGTATAATGATCGACTAAGGACATTTATGATATTTATGTAAATACCCATGGATCTTATTATAATGTAAACATGCAAATTAATTATAATAAACAACAAATGAAATCCTCTATTTTATTAACTAAAAGTATTCATAAAGACAGTTAATGGATTGACCTAGGGCACATGCCCCAACATAATGTTAGCCCCTCAATAGCGTGACCCGAGTAAGCTGGCTAGGCAGCGAGAATAACCTAGCAATATCCGAGTTTTGGTGGACTCGGAAGGTTTCATGGGATTTGGTTGTTGGACGGTGCACCTATAGATGGTTCACGGTATAGCGCGCGGAGGCTCGCGCATGCGCATGGGTAAATCGTATGCGGCACGGGCGAGGCAACGTCTATAGGCGTGGACAAGGTCACACCTTGGCACGACGCCTAGGCGCGAACGAGGTTGGGCCTTGGCGCGAGCACAATGGCGCCTTGGTACGGCCTTGGCATGAGCACGGTTGGGCCTTGACTCGTTCCTTGGCGCATTCCTTAGTGGGAGCATAGTGGCGCCTTGGCACGAGCATGGTTGAGCGTTGACACGTTCCTTGGTGCATTCCTTGATGAGAGTATAGTGGCGCATTGGCACGTTCCTTGGCGGTTTCCTTGGCGGGAGCACAGTGGTGCATTGCCACGAGCACAGTTGCGGACCTTGGCAGAAAGCACGGTTGGGCCTTGACACGTTGCTTGGCGCGCGCCTTGGCGGGAGCACGGTGGCGCCTTGGCATGGGCTTTGGCACAAACACGGTTGCGCCTTGGCAGGTTCCTTGGCACGAGCAAGATCACGCCTTAACACGGGCAAGGGTTGACAAAACTTGACTTGGGTATTGACCAAGTTAAAGTATGATTGGTCTCACTTTTGAATGTTTCCTATTGAAGTTTCAGGAACGGCTTAACATTTACTATAAAGAGGGGTGTGTTTTCCCCTAGGGGGTCATAGGCACAAAGGCAAGGGAGATCTTCGAGCATGCATTGGGTGGGCATGCCAAGGCAAGACCCAATGACCATGATGCAAGCCACCCCGAGTCGGTGGGACTCGGACTTAGCACCCCGGGGTGTCTAGGCGCGCAACTAGGCACCACCAATCAGACTCTATCCCTAGAGCGATGCGTACCATAGGCTTGGATGGACCAAGTCAAGTGAAGTTATAGGCGGTTATGTAACTGCCTTGGTCATGGCTCTTAGCATGACCAAAACACGTCCAAACAAGTCTCGGGCACATGAAGCATGCACCTATTGACCAGGAGGTCAAGGCGGTTATATATGTAACCAAGTGGTAGCAAAGGAAGGAGGTAGTTAGGTGGTTGTTTTAAGCACTACATGGGTGTGGTGGTTTACTTAGTCTCATGTGATGTAAATAGGACATGTGCCCTTGGTAGTTATGTAACTAACTTGGCTGTTTTGCTATAAAGCCAATGCATGAGAGGCATGGGAGGCTATTATTCTATTCTATTGAACTAAGTAATATACTTCCTTTGTGCCATATTGTTGCTGTTCAATCACGTTTTCGTTGGTATCCTGAACTAAGGCGGTCTTTAGACACCACGAGTAGGCGTTGGGCGAGAAGAATTCCTTAGGGTAAACCCCTCGCTCGAAAGGGCCCCGTGACATCTACCATGTTGATTGGGCAAAATCACTATGGATGGTGACATTTAATTCTAGCAATTAGATTTTGATCAAACTATTAAATTTAGACATTCGTCAAATTTGTGAAATGAGCAACCCATTATTCAAGTTACTACATTCAATGAACTGCATTTAATGTGCTACATATGATTATGACAGTTACTACCTTTAATTATTACTCATACATTACGTTTAATTTCTAAAAGTATTATTGTACTTTATATTATTTGGAACAGTATAATGCAATTTGATTAGTCTTAAAAGTTTCATTTTGCTATAAACTTTTCAAATGACTTTTTATTTCGCTAAATAATAAAGTATGTAATATAAAAAAGTTTTTAGATATTTAAAACATCAAGAATGAAAATAATATATATTTATGATATAGTCTTGTGATTTTGAGAAGAAGCAAAATTATAAACTATATTCATTTTAAAACATCAACAATATATACTATATTCATTTTAATGTTATGAACAAAATTTTAAAAAATATATGTCATGCACAAAATTATGTATGTTGCATACTTTTTAAATAGAAAAATCATTAAATTAAATAAATAAAAAATATATATAATATAATTAAAGAATGAATTTTATCATTATTTACAACTAAAAATACTTTTTCAATAAATTTAAAATTTCAGATTTTTTTTATTATTTAAGAAGTTTGGTGTTTTAATTCTAAAAAATAAGTTAGGAATTTAATTAATTTTTTATATTTTCTTCAAAAATAATTAGCAAGTTATTGATGAACTCTCCCAAAAAATAATCATGTAATATGATAAATTATTTTATTTAATAAAATTAACTTAAAAAAAATTTGATTAAAATATGTTTAAATTAAAAAATAACACTAATGTAAAATTTATCGCATTTCTTATTTAATCATAAAATGTCACATGTTTCTTTACAAAATTATAAAATGTCCCTTATACATACTAATACAGTGACATATATTTACCTTCAAAAGAAAAAAATAATAAAAAATAAAAAACTAAATTGGCCTTTAGAAAAAAATTTTAAAACTAAACTAATACATAAATAACTACTATAAAAAATAAAATTATATAAAAAAGTACATAATTTAAATAAGATATTACAATATTATTTTTAGAAGTTATTATTAACTTTAACTTTTTACATCAAGAATTATATTATATTTTTTTCAAAAGGTAAAGTCTTTTTTTTTTTTTTATAATTTTTATTAGTTGTGATTCCGCGCTCTACGCTTAAGCATGACTTGAATATCAATATAAAATAAAAATAAATTTTACGTAGTAACAAAAGTAAAAAAGGTTATGATGTAATATTTAGTTGATTTGATGCAAGGAACAATATCAGTTGACAAACTGGGTTTATTCTCACTAGTTATATAGTCAAATTTATTTAAACGAGTTAATTAAGCAAAAATATCATGTTAATTTTTTATTTTGTGATTTTTTAATGGCACTAATTTTTTTTTTTTTTTTTTTTTTTTATCGGAGAGCGTCACATTAATAATTATTGGGATACCGAGCATAAAGGCAAAACATAATCAACAATAAAAATTTGCAAATTTTCTTTAAAAACAAAAAAAGACCTTATGCATGTCTTAATAATTATTAGAGAAATAAATTTATATATGTATCTCAAGATAACTATATATATTAATAGTCAAATAATATCTTCAATTAATAATTGATTAGGAATATATTATTAATTATAGTGACGAATTAATACTTTTGTACCAAAAACTTTTTAACAAAATTTAATTTGCTTATTTATAATAGTTTGAGTTTCCAATGTGAAATGAATTAGACATGCATTTAATTCTCTTTATGACAATTTGAGTTACCTACTATAATAGGTTGCAATGGAGATCACCATTTATGGTGATTTTAAACTTATATTATTGGATTTAAATCCAATAATGAATATGCCTTCTTGGAACTTGTGCAAAAATTTAAGAGCCATAAATGTAGTTTTCATATTCACCATTGGATCTAAATTTAATTGTGAAAATTTTAAATCACAATGATTGAGAAAAATCACAATGGATGGTGATTTTAAACTTGAACCATTGGATTTAGATCCAATGATGAATATACATTCTTGGAACTTGTGCACACATTTAAGAGTCATAAATGTAGTTTTTATATTCACCATTGGATCTAAATCCAATGGTGAAAATCTTAAATCACCATCCATGGTGATTTTAAAAAGTCACCATAGTAGAATTTTCTATATATATATATATATATGTTGGCCATGCAAAACCATCTAGATTCATTAAGAGAAATTATGACTTGAATAGTTGCTGCAATTGGGGTGTTCAGAGGGGAATCTCATCATCAAGAAGAGAACTCAAGTGTAGATAACAACTGAAAGTGTAATGCCTCTGTTTACATATAATGTTTATGTGGGCACAGACCGACTCTGTATATATGAGTGTTATGAGCACAAATACGAGCTTTATGTCTCTGCACAAGTGTCTAGCAGCTTTTGCCGTGACCACAGACAGTAGCCCTATATATATGTGCTACGGGCACAGATACGGGCGGCCTGTCGTGGCGTAAAGTAAACAAAAAGGAAAGTGAATTGGAGAAAATAAATAACATGCACAAATTGTTCACGCAGTTCAGACTTCCCGTCCTACGTATGCGGGGCCACGCCCAGGCGTAAGATCCACTAAGAAATAAAGAGTAATTACAACTTATACAACATGACTCCTTAATTGTTTTCTTTCAAGTTTGGTGATCCCTCACCAAGTCTTACTGTACTAATTACTCCCCATATCTCTAGGATTTTACATAAGCATCTCCAAAATCCCCTCGGAGTGCAGGCTAAGCCCCCTCAACCGGTGTGTATGTGAACACAACTCGTGAGATGGTACTCTTGTGATCACTTTGATCTTACAAAATAATTGAATTAATCGAATACAAAAAACCGATGCTAAGAGCAGAGAGCATCGAACTATATATAACGAATGCTTGTGGCGTATTTGCCTTCATGTTCCTTCTCATTCATTGAATCGAGACCATTGTGTTTTAGGAAACATATTTGATTGACATCTTTGATCGGGATCTTTAGTTTCCTTATCTTTTGATTGCAATATAATGGTAACACGAGCTGTCATTCCTTGTTTGTAGATTCTTGCATTCCCTTGAAGATTCTAACAATCTTGCATATATACAAGATGCTTATGCGGCGGCTTACATGACAGAGCTACACAAGGAATGTCTCAATTGATTTGTTAGTAGCATAATGTCAATTAATAGCCCATGACACTTAAAGAGTGACATGCAATAACAATATTTACATTTTAACAATCTCCCCCTTTGTTATCTATGAGTCACAACTTTTAGAGTAAAACACAGTCATACTAAGCACTAGTATAAATCCTGAATTTCAAAAACTCAAGTATCAGTGAAGTTCAACTAGGAGGATTAAGTAGATAACAAAATAAAATAAAAATTAAACTAGTGTTTCTTCCCCTTAGTCTATCTAATCTTAGTTATCCCCTTTCGTGGACATAAAAAATAAAAGGTGCCATGGACGTGCCAGAGTTGGTCGTCCAACAGACACGAAGATGTCACGAAGCGTGTCGGCTTGCTGGAGGTAGTCCAAATAGAGGTTGGAGAGTTCTACATACTGGTCGTCTGTCAATAGGGTAGGAGCTGAAGACGCGGAGGCATCGTGATGGGCAGATGTGCCCACAGTTCCTGATGGATTAGTGGGAGGAGTGAGAGAAGGATCTGATGGAAAGATCAATGCCTCTGCAGAATACACAACAGGTTCCAATAGGGCAGTGGAGATATGCAGATCAACAAGGTGAGGAGATGAGTCTTTGAGGATGGTGGAGCGAATGGTGCGGACATGATCCTCCACAATGACATCAAGAGGCACAGTGAAAACGTCTTCGGCAGCGAGAAATGTAGTAATCAGATAAGGGAAGAAAAATTTCTTCCAAGATTTCCTGTTGTGACACGAAAGCAGATTGCCCTGAACAACATGTGCCCATAGTTGATAGCTGCACTATAACCAATTGCATAAATGAGGATATAGTCCTCTGGAAGAACTGTGGCATCATACCGGAGAGGAAAAAGATTGTGAGTGCCATGAATGAAGAGAGTGAAGTAGAGGGTCGAGATCCGAGGCAGTGAGACGTGCTCCCTATTGACCTTCTAGGACCCGATCACTCGTTATAGTAGATGTGAAAGCATTGATGTCAAGATTGGCACGATACCCCGATGGATATGAGTCGGGTGAGTCATTGTAGGTGGGAAGGCCAAGTAATTTGTTGATGGTAAAAGGGAAGAATCGACATACTCGACCATGAATGTAGACACGATAGAAATGAGGAGAAGAATGATCGGCAATAGAGGAGGATAAGTTAGCGTAGAATTCCCTAACAAGGTTCTCATTGTATGTACGGGGAAATGTAAAGAGGCTCAATATTCCTCTTGCCTCCAAGAATTGGTATACCTTGAAGTTATTGTAAGTCTTATCATCCAACCATTGTTCATAGTGGAATTTCACCTCTACGAGATCATCATAGAGGGCTTCCGCATCCCTGGTGAAGAACCGGGAAGAGGAGGCAGCCGAGGCACGAATGAAGGTTGGTGGAGAGGCCACGACGGAAGGTTCTCCAGATTGATCTCGTGTAGACCAAGAACGAGATTGATCTCGTGTGCGATGCCTTGCGGAAATAAGGGCAGAGCCTGTGAGTACAAGGGAAGGTTCTCTAGCAGCAGTGGTAGGACTGTGGCTAGAAGTGGACGGTGAATGGGCGGGAGACGGGAGATATGAGGCAGTGGTGAAGCTCCTCTAAGGCGGTTGGAGTAGGTTTGAAGAGGAGGATGAAAGATTGGTGTGTTGTTGGTACCCTTAGAGTGGCAAGTGGAGGCCATTGTGCAGGCTTTGGAGAAGTGAAGATCATGAAGCTTCTGCGACAGGGAAGACGATGAGAAAAGATGATTGAGAAGATGAACATGCTATTTTGTAGGCATGATAGAGCATAAAAGCATACACCGAACCTAATTAATTGTGCAACCACCCACTATATACTATTAAACCCAATTAAGTGAGAGAGAGATTTGAGGATTTTGGGAGTTATGAAAACTTCCCTTCAAAAGAAAGAAGAAACGGTTGTTAAGGACAAAGACAGTTATGGAAATTGAATATTCTATTGACCGACCCACCCAATAGTGTCAAAATGGTTTTTTTGAAAAATAAACTAAAAGGAATGTTAATTATCGAAAGATGATGGTTGACATAGTCCTAACTCGCCGCGAAAAAATTCAAATCGTGATCCATCCAATGCCTTGGGTAAAAATATCAGCTAATTGTTTCTCAGTGCTTAAGTGCTAGAGTATGAAAACTTTTCGATCAACTAAATCACAAAGAAAATGATACCTGAGATCAATATGCTTAGTACGCAAGTGTTGTATCGGGTTTTTTGATATGTCAATAGCACTTTTGTTGTCACAGAAGAAAGTTAGCTATGTCCACGGAACGACATAATCATCAAGCATTTGACGTATCCAAAGGAGTTGAGTGCAACATTGTCCTACTGCAATGTATTCAACCTCTGCAGTGGAGAGAGAGATGGAATTCTATTTTTTGCTGTAACAAGAAACAAGATTAGTTCCAACATAAAAACAGCCACCTGAAGTACTTTTTCGATCATCAATATTTCCTGCCCAATCTGCATCACTAAAGCCAGCTAAACATAAGTTAGATTCGTTAGAGTACCATAAACCATAATTTAATGTGGATGCTACATAACGAATGATACATTTTACCGCAATAAGATGAGATTCTCTTGGGGATGCTTGATAGCGTGCACATACACCAACACTGAAGCACAGATCTGGTCAACTGGCTATTAGGTGGAGTAAGCTGCCGATCATGCTTCGATATAGTTGCAGATCAACTGATGTGTCCATAAGGTTTTTGTAAGCTTTCGTCATTTGTAACCATAGGTGTGTGTACTTTCGTGTATTATTGTGGTTAAAGTTCTTCACAATGGTCTTAACATACTTACTTTGAGAGATGAAAGTTCCTTGTAGACTTTATTGGATTTGTAGTTTAAGAAATTTTTTAACTTACCAACCATACTCATCTAAAATTCAGTCTGTATGTTTGTAATGAATTTTTGCACCAGTGAGGAGGAAGTCAATCCAAATATTATGTCATCTACATAGATTTGTGCAATGAGGACAGCGGAAGACAATGTTTTGTCAATTCCTCCTTTTTGATACCCCTTATTTAATAGATAGGTGGTGAGTCTCTCATACCAAGCTCGTGGGGCTTGTTTGAGTCCGTAGAGAGCCTTGTTGAGGTGATACACATGATCAGGGTGATGAGGGTCTTGAAGCCCTTTGGCTACTCAACGTACATTTTTTCAGTGAGTATACCATTAAAGAAGGCACATTTGACATCCATTTGTTGGAGAGTGATATTCATGTTACATGCATAGTCCAAAAGAAGCCTAATAGACTCTAGACGAGCAACTGGAGCAAAGGTTTCATCAAAATCGATTCCTTCAATTTAACTGTATCCTTGTGCAATAAGCCTAGCCTTGTTCCGAGTGATCACTCAATGTTCATCCATTTTGTTTCTGAACACCCACTTAGATTCAATGATGTTAACATGTGGTGGACGTGGTACTAGTTTCCATACTTCATTTCGTCAGAACTGCAGAAGTTCTTCTTGCATGGCATTTACCCAACATTCATCCATCAAAGCCTCTTTCATATTTTTGGGTTTAAGAGACGATGCACAACATGTATATCTAACAAGTTTCTTGTAACATCTTTTTAGACGTTTCGTGTGATGATCCCTTGAGAGATATCTCCAATAAAAGATGAGGTAGGATGGTATCTTTAAATTTGTGAATTTACTTGAACAGAGGATGCAAGTTCTATCTTAGGTACATCCTGAAGAGATATGGATGGATTAGTAGCAAAATCAGACTGGAGTAACCAAGATACTCACATTCGACAACTTCTTTTTTCACAACAGCTGGTGTTGTAGGTTCATGAACATCAATTGTGGGCATAAATATTGTTGGCAAAGATTCTTCATCATTGTGTGACTGAGGGTGAACTGTTTCAGAGGCCTTTGCAGGACAGCTTATAGTATCGTCTACTACAAAGTTGATTGACTTCATGATTCGTCGTATACGCAGATTGTACACTCGAAATGCTCTACTCGATGTGGAGTATCCTAGAAAGATGTCATCATCGCTCTTCTTGTCGAGCTTTCCAGTCCGTTCCCTGTTTATCAAGACAAAACATTTGTTGCCAAATATATGAAAATAACTTAAACTTGGTTTTTTACCTTTCCAAACCTCGTATAGTGTATGTGTTGTGTGAGGATGAAAGTAGGTCCGGTCGATGACATAGCATGCTGTGTTGACAGCTTCAGCCCATAGATTCTGTGCTGCCCTTTTGAGTTTAGCATAACTCGTGCCATTTCTTGGATATGGTGATTCTTACGTTCCACAACTCCATTTTGTTAAGGGGTGATAGGTGCTGAATATTCATGATAAATCCCTAGACTCTTGTAAAAACCATCAAAGTCAGAATTCTCAAATTTCTTACCATGATCACTACGGATGCGGGTGATTTTTATTGCTCTTTTCTCATTTTGAAGCTAAATACATAGCTCCAAAACTCTTCAAAGGCATCAGACTTTGAGCGAAGGAAAAATGCCCATGTAAAGCGTGAGAAGTCGTATACACATACAAGGATGTATTTCTTTCCTCCAAGACTGATTGTTTGAGTAGGTCCAACTAAATCGATATGCAGAAGCTCTAGTATTCTTATAGTCAAACATCTATTTACTGATTTGTGAGCTATTCGTCGCTGCTTTCCATGTTGGCATGGACCGCATGTGGTGTTATAGACAAGAGGAAAATTTAGGAAGTCCTCTCCTCTGGCTTGCATATGAGTCAAACAATATTTTAAGCTGCTGGTAGTTAACATGCCAAAGTTTTTGGTGCCAAACCTCAGTCTGATCAAGTATGCTGTAGGCACAGATGTTCTGAGCAAGACTCTTTTAATCAGGATAATTGATTGCAGAAGATAGGAGTTATCAGATGAGCGCAACCCTCTCGGATGCACTGGTCTTGATGGTCAAGAACCTTGCATTCTTCCTTTGTCAATTTGACTTTTAAGTTTTGGTCGCAAAGTTGGCTGATGCTTATAAGATTTGTTTTCAAATCTTCAACATGAAATACATCTGTTAGTGAAGGTAGCCCGACAACATGCAATGTTCCTTTTCCAATTACTTTTCTACGAACTCAATCACCGAAAGTCACATGTCCTCCTGAAAAATGTTGATAGTCAGAAAGAAAATAGATATTACTCGTCATGTGTTTGAAGCATCCACTGTCGAAGTACCAATCTGCAGAAGATGTAGCTTTTAGGGTGACATGAGCTATATTGCACTTTGTGTTATTTTTTGGTACCCATTTATGATGATGGGAAGCTTTCTTTGTGGAAGAGCTTCTTCTTGTGATGGAATTCTGTCTCATAGAAAGCTCCCTTTGCATTTGAAAACATCGAGGCCGTATGTGTCCATTCATTCCACAATAGCGACATATTTGTCTGAATCGTTGTGAGGATCTCTCTCTTCCTTTTTCTAGTATGGCTGCTTACTTTTTGTGCATGAGCTGATGTGGAGGTCATATTCAAGTAGTCGAAACCTTTATGATATTGAGTCATTTTTCCCATCTTTAGTGCATTATCTAGTTTTTGCTTAAGATGAATGACTTCTTTGGACAACAAGATGTTCTTGTTGATAGCCTTTGACCCTTTTCATACATATCCTTGTAAGCTTTTTTAAGTCTGCAAAATCAACATAATTAGTGGAATCTAAATCAGATTCATAATCATGGATTATTACCTCTTTAGATGGGATGTTGTTAGAGTCTGTGGTCACAATTACTAGATGAGTAGTGAAAGCAGTCCATTCAGCTGGTTGTTTTTCTGGTGTACTGGATGGAGGTAAACGCAACATGATAACTTTTGGTGCTTTCATCATCTGACTCTGAATCACTCAAGTTGCGTTGAAGGATTTCTTTTTATTCTTTATGAAGTTCAGACATTCAACTTGATAGTGTCCAAACCCGTCGCATTCTCGACACTAAACTCATTTATTTTTCCCTTCACCAGCTGGATTTTATTTGAAGCCATTGGGTTTACTGCCATGGACCTTTTTAAATAGTTTGTTGTACTTCTTTGCGAGTAAGGCGAATTCACTTTCTTTAGTTTGATCTTCTTTGGCATTGGCTTTCAAAGCAATTTCTCGATGCTTTCGACTCTGATTTACATGCATATCAAATGTAGTAAGGGAACCCATCAGCTCGTCAAACTGTATGTTCTTCAATCCTTTGGTTTTTTGGATTGCAGCGACTTTGACATCGAACTTAAATGGAAGAGATCTAATGACATTCTCGACAAGCTTTCTATTCTTGTAGGTTTTGTCGAGTTGTCCAACTTAATTCGCAATATCTTTCAACTTGGCAGTATATTCGGCAATAGTCTCATCATTGCCCATTCGCAGTGCTTCAAATTGTGAGGACAACATCACCTTTTTAGAGTCATGTACATCATCATTTCCTTCAAATATGTTTTGAAGGATTTTCCACGTATCTCGTGCAACTTTGCATGATGAGATAAGTTTTAGATGTTCTTGGTTCACACCAATAAATATAACATTCTAGGCCTTGGCATTCGCAAGCATCAATCTCTCTTCAGCCTATGTCCAATCATGCATACATGTTCTTTGGTTTACCATCCTGTTCAGGGATCGAGTACCCATTTTAAATGGCTTTCCATGCTTTCACATTAATGGATAAGATGAATCATTCCATGCGAGACTTCTAGTATGTGTAATTAGTGCCTATGAGAAGTGGTGGTTTCGTTGTTGAAGCACCTTCGGGTTAATCAGATTGATGAGAATAAGACATTACTTGAAATTAGGATATGCCTTCTTTGACACAACAAAAGAAATAGGCGTTAGACTCTGATACCAAATAAAAGTGTAATATCTCTATTTACACAAAATGTTTCTGTGGGCGCAGACAGGCTCTGTATATATGAGTGCTATGAGCACAAATACGAACTTTCTGTCTCTGCACAAGTGTCCAACAGCTTATGCCGTGGCCACTAGGGGTGGATAGCGGTTTCCCAAAAATCGCCTAAACCGCCCAAATCATGTAAACCGCATGATTTGGTTTGATTTTTAGAACTCGCAGTTTGGGGGTAGTTTAAAAAACTTAAAAATCACGGAATTGCGGTTTGGTCGCGGTTTTCGTTTTAAAAAAAATCGCGGTTTCACCAAACTGAGGTTATTTTAGTAAATACCCAACATTTACAACTCAAAACCCTAAAACTTAATAAAAAAAGAAAAATCTTGAGAAGCACTCTTAAGAGGAAGATTTGGCTGTTCGTCCTCCTCACTCCTCCACGTCTCACCACAGATGCCCAACTCATCGCCTTTCTCGATCGGCTCCAACCACCGCTATCACCGTCGGCTCTTATCAATCGCCGCTGCCTCCTACCGCGCGAACCACTGCTGTGTCCATAGTCGCCTCTACTGCTGCGTCCACCGCCGCCTCGCACCGCCTCCTCCTACCGGTCCCGCCTCAACCGCGGCCTCATACCATTCACGCCTTGATCGCTGCGAGTCCCACCACCACATCGCCCTTCCCGGTCGGCTCTGACCACCACCCATCGTCGTCGTCTCTTATCAATCTCCGCCGCCTTCCACCGCATGAACCACTGCCGCGTGTACAACCGCCTCCACTGCTGCGTCCACCGCTGCCTCCCACTGCCTCCTCCAACCGATTGTGCCTCCACCGCCGCCTCGTACCAGCCATGCAAAAACCGCTAAACTAAACCGACCAAACTGTGCAAACCGCGGGCGGTTTGGGTGCAGTTTTGATTGTTCGCGGTTTGGTGGTGATTTGCAAATCGGTTAAACCGCGGTTTGCCTACCTCTAATGGCCACATACATTACCCCTATGTATATATATATGTTTTGTGCACAGATACCGGCTGCATGTCTTGGTGTAAAGTAAACAACAAGGAAAGTGAATTGCAAAAAATAAATAACACGCATAAATTGTTCACGCAGTTCGGACCTCCCGTCCTACATCTGCCGGGCCACGCCTAGGTGTAAGATCCACTAAGAAATAAATAGTAATTACAACTTATACAACATGACTCCTTACTTGTTTTCTCTCAAGTTTGTTGATCCCTCACCAATTCCTACTGTACTAATCACTCCCCGTATCTCTAGGCTTTTACAAAAGCATATCCAAGATCCCTTTGGAGTTCGAGATAGTCCGAGATCCCCTCGGAGTGCAAGCTAAATCCTCTTTGTCGGTGTGTATATGAACACAACTCGAGAGTTGGTACTCATGTGATCAGTTTGATCTTACAAAACAATTGAATTAATCAGAACACAAAAAATCGATGCTTAGACCAGTGAGCATCGAACTATATATAATGAATGGTTATGATGTCTTTGACTTTACGTTCCTTCTCATTCATTGAATCAACGCCATTGTATTTTAGGAAACATATTTGATTTACATATTTGATTGAGATCTTTAGTTTCCTTATCTTTTGATTGCTATATAATGGTAGCACGAGTTGTCCTACCTTGTTTGTAGATTCTTTCCTTCCCATGAAGATTCTAACGATCTCGCATATATATTGGATGCTTATGTGGCGGCTTACATAGCAGAGCTACATAAGGAATGTCTCAATTGATTTGTTAGTAGCATAATGTCAATTAATAGCCTGTGACACTTAAAAGAATGACACACAATAACAATATTTACATTTTAACAACAACGTATCACTTTAAGTAATGTATCTAGTCATCTATACTTTCAATTTCATAAGTTGTATGCATAAAATCAAATGGGCTTTCATTTAATCAGTTTTCAAAACATTTCATGTGTCAAATGTATTCAAATTGAAGCTTTAGTTTAAGTTTTTAAAACTCAATTTTTAAGATTTCAAGTTTTGCTCAAAACTGGGTTTCATTCCAATGAAAGTGAATTTATGAAAAATTAGTGTTCAAGATGTGTTATTTTCAAAACCCATTAATTTGGATATTTGAGCTTTTTGAGATTTTCTAATATTCCATGTAACGGCCCGCTCTAATTAATCACAAATTAATTGCAAATTTCAGATTAAGACCTTAAGCTCAGACCCACGTGGACGTCGCAGAAAAACTCAGGACACGCCTAACGAGGTAAAAACTTGTTATTCTTGTGTGTAAGTGTTTACTTAAGTTACTAATATTAAATAATTAGCATCGCATCGTTTAATATTTTATTGGTCGCGTTGTGCACGTGTAGTGACGAGAGTGTGCGACGTCGCAGTGTGCGCGTAACGCGGGCGTACGGGGTAATATGGGATTTAACCGTCACATCACACATCACATCACATCACATCACACATCACATCAAATGTCACATCAACCATCCCTCATCATTTCCTTTTTGTCCTTTCTCACCAAATAACAAAAAAAGAAAAAAAATGTTTTTGTTTAAAAACGGGAGAAAAGAGAGAGCGAGGAGAGAAAGAGAAGGAAGGGAGAGAAGAGAGGGAGAGTGACTGCCAGAGGGGAAGCTCCGGCGTGGAGCTTGGCGGTCGGTAGCGGCGACGAGCTCGGCGGGGCAGCGGCGGCGAGCTCGGCGGGGCAGCGGCAGCGGCAGCGTTAGCTCGGACCTCCATTAATCAAGTGAGTGGTTAATGTTGTTGTTGTTGATGGGGTTGTGTTGTTGTTGATGTTGGCATTATTATTGTTGTTGTTGTCTTAACAAAAAAATAAAAAAAAAGAGGAGAACCAGGCGAAGTCGGGAGGAAGAAGAAGAAGGAGGTGGGGTGGGGGAGGGGTGCACGGGCGCTGTGCGTGCGTGCATCCCTGGACCGGTTGGGCCGGTCCGGGACCAACCGGACCCGACCCGGGTGGACCCGAACCGGGTCAAACCCGGTTCAGGGGCCCACCCCTATATTAAAATAATATAATATTAATTTTTAATTTAAAAACAGTTTTAAATTAAATAAATTACAGAAAAATAAGATAAATAGGTGGAAAATTATGGGAAAAATCAAGAAAAATCAGGAAAAATACTTAAAATGTTTTAATTGGCACCAGGAATTTAGGAGATCATAGTCGGGTGTCGGGTACGTATCTCGAGGCGAGTGCGGGACATTTCAAAGGCGTTTTGCGATTCGTTGGAGGTAAGTGATCCCACGAGAAAATTAGTTAAAATTCTTTTATTGCATTTGTTTTATTGTGCATTCTAAAGTATTCCATTGCGCTATTTATCGTTGTTCAATTATTGTTCATCCACTCCCACGTGTGTATGTGTGTTTGTCGACGGGGTCGGCATGGCACGGACTAACACCCCGGGGCTAGCTACCCCGCGTTGTTCGAGTAATTGGCCATGGTAGGGCTACGCGGTGACTATTCTCGCGAAAACCCGTAGGTTGAGAGATGTTTGACGTAGTCTTAAGTCTACGTCAATGGTTCCTCTCGAGAGATGTTTGGACGGGGTCTTCCGTTCAATGGTTCCTCTCATTCGACCGTGAGATGTTTGGCGAGGTTGTCGTCAATGGTTCCTCTCGGTTTAGCTACGAAGATTCCCGGATGTCGACCAAGGTTCTCTGTCACGCTACACTCGTGTCCAAAAATTTGACTTCTCAACGACTTATTTTCATGCGAATTTCTTTATTGTTGTCATTTATTTAAATTGCGTGAATTGTAGCCGTTTCATTGGAATTCGTGAATATTAGCTAAAGTTCTCTGGGATTTACTCACCTGGGATTTGTCATTGTTTTTGGTGACAAATCGCAGATCCTACGACGAGCCGCGGCAAAGGAGTCTTAGGCGACTACGTTTAAGTAGAGAGAGGCCGCCACTTTTTGCGTAGGTAGTTGTATGTATCTATTAGCTACTTTTTGATATTTTGGGATGACTTGTATACCCGATACATGTATATGCTCATTTTTGTACTTTTGTCGCTTTTGATATACATGGTATCTAATGCCGGGTTTCCACACTGTAGGGTTGTTCATAAAAATGCAAACTTTTCACTTTTACGGTATATGCATGCCTTAAGACTTCCGCAACAATGTATGATTTATATTAAAATACTAAATCATGAATAACTTAAAATTCATAAAATACACATAATTACTAAGTTAAAGGCGAATAAGTTATGTACAAGGGTTCAGGTCGCGGACAGTCAAAATAAGTGTGCGGTGACGTGGCATGCTTGGTGACGTGTCTGGCGACGTGGCGGTACCCGGTTTGCATTGGAATTTGGGGTCGTCGCATTCCAACTATCAAGAATTTCAAAAATTGGTTTTATTTTGACAAAGTTATGAATTTTACAGGTTTTGGATGTTGTTGAGCTTTCCAACAATATGCATATTTAATTTGATGAATTATATGAAGTGCCTTATGTATGTTTGATGAAGGATGATGTTACAGATCTCTGATGGCGGAGAATGGGGATCCGGGGCTTTGAAGGAGGTCATTCCCGAGAGGAAACTCAGAATTCTGGTTGCAGAATTCTAGGTTCCATCGCGTGTAACAAGCTAGAGAAAACTCCTAGCGCGCTAAGAGGGTCACTGGCGCGCTAGATAAACTATCTAGCACGCTAAGTGCTCTAACAACACAAAAGTTTACATTTTTTTTTAAACACACTTAACCTATCTAGCCTAGCCTAAAACCCAAACTAAGAGTTTAAACACATATAATACAGACTAAGTTATACCAGGCCCAAGGGAAGAGTCTCAGGAATCCCGGTACGCGTTTTGGGATGTCGGAAAGGCGGTTAAGCTAGGAAATACATTGCGTGACTTTGTGAGTAATCTTGTTGAGGTTCTTTGTAATGACCCTAAAAATTTAACACGTGCCACATGACATCTCAGGACCGTGACCCGGACTCGTTGTGATGTCGCACACTCGGTCGACCCTCGAGAGTCAACACCGAGATTATGACCCGTAGCTCGAACTCACGTGGACACCATCGATAAATCTAGGGCACGCCAATCGAGGTACAAGAATTTATTTTTATGTGACGTGTGTTAAATTAGTTGTATTATTGTTAATTCAAATCGTACCAATTAATATTTTTGGTGGTCGTAATGTGCGCGCGTAGTGACTAGTGGGTACGATGTTGCAGTGTACGCGTAACGCGGGTGTATGGGGCAGTCCGAGATTTAGTTGTCACATAACACATCTCATCACATCACCAATCAAACTATATCACCATCCCCACTTTTCTCTCTCTCACGTAAATATTTCTATCTTTTCCAAATCAAATACACATTTCAACCCCTCTCTTCCTCTACCCGAACTCTCTCCTCTCCCTCTCATGTTCTTCATTCTCACCTCTCGGCCTCACTCACCTCTCCTCCATGACCTCAAAATCTCAGCCTCTTCTTGATGTGTGTCCATTTCGGCAGTGAGACCTCCCTCATCGGCGACCTATTTGTTGATCGAGGTAAGTGGTTGTTTATATTATAAATTCTTGAAAAAATCGGGAGTTTTAATGTTGTTGTTGGGTTGATGTTGATGTTGTAGTGTTTGTTGTTAGAAAAAAAAATTATGTTAAACGAACATTTGTTCAACAATGGAGGAGATGGATATGTGGGCCAGGTCGACTCGGGTCTAGCTGGATCGGGTCGGGTCGACTCGAGTGGACCGGGTTGGGTCGACCCGGACCCACCCCATTAATAAAATAATAATTAAAAATTAAATTAAATTAAACTGATTTTTATAAAAATAAATTATAGAAAATAGATTAAATTATATAAAAATTATGGAAAAATTCAAAAAATTCTCGGAAAATATGAAAAATTAGGGAAAGCTAGAAAAATGAGTTTGAGGCTTTTTCAGGCATTTGGCACCCCGGTATAATTCAAAAAAGGTGCTAAAATCAAATTTCTTTGAAAATAAAATTACAAATTTATGATCTCATAGTATAAATTCACTTAATGTGACTAAAAAATAGTTAAAACGGTATAAATGGTTACCAGGGACTTAGGAGGCTATAGTCGGGTGTTGAGTGCGCATATCGAGGCGTGAGCAGGACGATTTATGATTTCTCGAGGTAAGTAAAACCAGCTAGGAAATGCACAGTAGTTCGTTTGAGCTTATATTTTATTGATATTGTGTTGTGTCACTTTCTTGGAATTTCCACCCACTTATGAGTGCCTGAGGGCCAAGCGAGTCATACAAGTGTCTCTGATTGGAGTGGTTGTCGACTTGCAATCGGGGCCATGACCTTAAGTTACTTGGGTATTTGATTGGAATGAGATGTGTTTTATCCGGGGCACAGTTGATATCCCTCATTCGCGACGGTCCAGGTACAGCAGGCGAAGCCGCGTCCTAGGACTCAAGTCTGCTTGGCGTTACCGCGACTCTATGACCCTGACCCTGTAGCACCCGCACTCAGTGATCTTGGACTACTTGGACACCTCTCTATTATTTCCTTTGACACTCATTTCTCGTTGTACTTTCATTTTTACAGTCTTATTATCATGCTTTCCATGTAACTTTCTTTTTATCTGCATGACTTTTAGTCTGCTTCATTTATTTTGAATTACTGTTTAGATCCTACTGGCTTTTACTTACCGGACTCGACATTCTTGTGTTTGACTGAGTGCGGATCCGCAGCCGAGTAAGGGCAAGACACCGACACTTGGCGATCTACTCTAAAGGTATTAGAGCGGCCCTCATTCGCACACTTTTGTAGGTTTTTGACTTTTTGTATTACTTATATATGTTGTTATTACACTTGGGATACTTATTTGGGTTGAGAGATACACACGACTGATATATCGTTTTTACTTAGTTATAACACTTGACACAAGATATAATGAATGTACATGTTTACATGGTTCCACAATTAGGTTGTCCAACTCTTTTACATTATTGTTGAGTTATTTAATGTATTAATTGCTTCCGCTAATTTGTAAAACTTGAAAATACTAATAACGCAACTTAAAATTATGAGTTTTTCTTTATTCTAATGGATTGGAAGGCTGACTAGGCCTGCGTTGACCTTGCAAGACTATCTCGGGGGTCCATGTGGGCTTAGGTCGGACGGGGCCCAATTTGTGGAAAATTGGGGCCGTCACATTCTTGTTTACATTTCGAACCTATTTTGCTATGTTTTGACTATGAATTGCATTGTATTCTAATATCATGAATTTGTTTCATATTTTATTCATTATATAAGTGTTTTTATCATGATATCATTTGCCTACAGAATCATTGACTCAATTCTCGTATGTGATTGAGAATAAAATGCTACTAGGATTATAATAATGAAATTGGAGTATATATATATAGGCTTGTATTATTTAAATATTGGCTTTGAAGCATATTACATTGTCTTGGAATTCTTAATGCGAGTTTTTCTTGATATTATAAAGTAGTGATAGAATTTGAGTCCATTGCACAATTATGAAATGCGTGACTCACGGGGTCACCGGACTACCGAGGATGTCGGCACTCACCGCTACACTTGCACGACACACGGGTTATGAGACTCGGGGTAGACGACAAGTATGCATATATAAAAAAACTCAATTATGCGTATAGTTCAGCACCACCTTTGAGGAGTGAGATATATATGATTATGGAGTGGTAGAGTTCAGCTCCGACCTTCGATAAAGGTGTAGAGCACACATGCACCCTGAAATAGTGGAATAAAGACCTATGTGATAGGACTCACAACCGACCAGACCTAAAACATTACTACTTAACATGTGTTAGTCTTATGTTGTTTTACTATGGTATTTTCAAGCGTATTTTCATTTCCGCATTTCTTCTCTATATTTATGCTTTCAAATACCAATCGATTTTATTTGGAAATGTACCTAAGAATCTCTAAGAATTACTTTATTACTTAATATACTCACCGTCCTTTTTATGACGGTAGGTGTACATTCGTCGAGCAGTAGATTGGGTAAGGAGGAGATCGACGACTATCTCTAAACATTCAACGATTTTCTACTTCCTATCTTGTAGGTCTTGACATTTTGACATATTATCTATTTTGTATCATTTCTATACATTTTGGTTTGTATATTAGGTTGAGTGTCTAGTTCCTCGACTTGAGACTTGACTATCACATTGTTTCCTATCTTTTGATATTTATATTCATGTGATGTTGTGTGAAAACCCCAATTCCATAACCTAAACTAGGCCCCGCCCGGCCTAGACTTACGTGGACCCTGAGTCAATCCTCGCAACGTCAACGCAAGCCTAGTCAGCCTTCCTAACAATTTATCATTACAAGGCAGCATAATTTTACATTTTTAATGAGTTATTCAAATTTGTAAATTATCAAAGTTTATGCAGAAGCGACTTCAACTTAAAAAAACGTAAACAACTCTACACTAATCGGCAAGACAACCTAGAGTGTGGAAACCCAACATAACTCAATCAACATGTATATCAAACATATGAGAGAAAAATAATATCATCTACATGACCTAAGGTATCTCATAAAACCCATATACCCCATGTAATAAAAATAATTTACATAAATAATACAAAACCTACAAAAATGTGAAAGGGACGACCGCTCCAAAGTCCTCACAGTAGATCTCCTTGTGTTTGCCTTTTCCCTTACTCGATTGTGGATCTGCACTCGGCACACATAAGAATGACGAGCCTAGGTAAATAACACTAGTAAGATACTAAACAACATTTCAAAATAAATAAAACGTCTATATTCATGCAGATAGAAAGAAAGGTATAAGGTCGCGTGAATAAATAAAAAGACTGTAATTAAATTATAAACAATTGATATATGAGTGTCCATGAATGCAAACAGAGAGGCTGCAAGTAGTCCCGACCAATTGGTCGTTGAGTCTTGGCAAAATATCAAGACTTGAGTTCTAGGACTTTGTATACTCACGAGCCCTAAACCCACAAGATAGTGAGACTTCTTGGAGCAACTACGCTAAGAGCTCACACCCCACCAACAATCAGTAACCAGTGCAATGCATCCCGAGGTCATGACTATGTTATGTTACTTTAGTCAGCCACTCCTTTCAAGGATCACCGTTGACTCACTTGCCCTCGGACAACTTAATCAGAATGGAATTCCAAGGATAGATAACAAGCAATGACCAACAATATTCAATAGCTTAAAATGAAATAACCGTGCATTTCTTAGATGGTTTACTTACCTCTATCCACACACTTATCCTAGCCTATCCGATCTCTCGACACTCTGAAACGTGTTCCAGAACATCCGAGATCTCCTCTTAATCCCCTGATGTTGTTTGATAGGTTTTAGAGTGAGTTTGAACCGTTACGTAGAGCTTTAAACCCATTTACAGTGTTTAAACCATTTTTGGAAATTGATGGTTTTTAGTGCTAGCTGGGAAATTAGCGCACTAATTTTGAACAGTAGCGCGCTAATGACCACATTAGCACGCTACCTCGACTATCTAGCGCGCTAATAAGCATTAGAGCGCTAACTTTTGACATTGGCGCGCTAATTCTAACATTAGCGTGCTAATTCAATTCACATATCCATCGCGCTATGTGCAGTAGAACCAAGAATTCTGCATTTTGAATTTTGGGTTGTTGCTGCACATAGACCTTGTTAATGCTTTGAGACCCCTTATACATACAACTAGAGGTCCCTAACATCAATCCAAACACAAAAACAACAACAACAACAACAACAACAACAACAACAACAACAACAACAACAACAACAACAACAACAACAACAACAACACAAACCAAACTATGTTAATGGAGTTGAAGAAGTCACCAAGCTTGATGACTCAATCTTCTTTTTCACCAAACCATTGATCTCTCCAAACCAAATATGTTGATCTTCCTTTCTTGATCATTCCAGCGATTGCTTCTCTCCTTCTCCAATTTGCCAAATCGATGAGAGTGAGAGGAATGATCTAACTTTGACTATAAGGTGTATGGATAAAGATTGAACCATGGCCCTGGATCTTTTGTGCACAAGTATCTCGAGACATGTCTTATGGTCTACTTTCATTCAATAATTTCTCAAGTCATGCTTAACTGACTCAAATAGTTAACTCAATTATCCTCTTGATTTATCAATACGTGACTTGATGCATATCATGAGACAATGGATGTAACGACCTAATTTTAATTATGCATTTATTATTTATTATTTTCATACTCGAACACCAGCTCAAATTTGTGTGGATACCGCAAATAGGTCAGGGCGGGTAAGACTAGGTAAATAGTGATTTTTGCTTAATTGTTTGCCAAATTGCGATGTCGTATATCAAAGTATTTTACCTAGCATCGCATATGTGTATTTATATCATTGAATCGAGCGAGATAGTGTAACGGGTGTTCGCCTCGAGAAACATGTCAATATGGGTACTGAGCGAGCAAAATGTGGGTATACTAGGCCGGCAAAAATAATTTGATTAATCAAATTAATTAAATGTGACAAAATACAAATTATAAACCCACAATCTAGGCCAATAGATCGGAATTGGCGACTATGATGCGCATCATTATGCGTGCCGAGGTGCGGGACACCGTGTGACCAAAGGTAATTGAACAAGACTAAAGATTTCGTGTTTAATAAGAACAAATAAGGGCATGCCACCTACACCACCTAATTCCCCTAAAATGAGGATCTCCACTCGTTTTTTCTCTTCTCCACGTTTCCTCTCTCATCTCTTCAACATATACACAAAAAAAGAGTGTGCATCTAATGGAGATGAATTGTTGAAGGATTGATAGAAACCATTGAGTGTGTGAGATTTAATGAGATCCTTGGAGTCTTGGAAGTGATTTGATCAAGCAAGCAAGTGATCAAAGTTAGCATCTCTACTTTCTTTCAATTTCTCCATTAAAATGAAACTTGAATGTGTTTTAATGGTGGAAGTTGATTGTTGGTTAAATGTTGGAGAAAACTTGATATTAATGATGTTGGTTGTTGTTGATGATGTTGTTGAAGTTGTTGAGGTCGTTGTAGTATTGTTGTTTGATTTGTTGAAGAAAAAGAAACAAATTAAAACTGAGAGTTCTCTGTTTTGTTGGAGCAGAATGGGGCGCGTGCGTGCATCCCCTAGACCGGGTCGTACTGGACCCGACCCGGGTGGAGCCGGACCAGGTCAAGCCGATCCGATTCGGGTCAGACCGACCCGGTTAGACCAGGTCAAACCCGGGCCAGCGACCCACCCATTTATTTAAATAATATAAATATTTAAAAATTAATTTAAAAACAGTTTAAAATAAAATAAAATACAGAAAAATAATAAAAATAACTAGAAAATTATGAAAAAACTCAGAAAAATCAGGAAAAACATAAAAAATGAGAAAAAGATAGAAAAATAGTATTCGAGAGTTTTTCCGAGCGTTTGACACCCCGGTATAACTCTAAAAGTGTTCCAAACCAAATTTTTTGCAATAAAATTTCACTATTTTTGGTCACACATTATAAATTTACTTAATTTGACTCTAAACTAATTAAAATGGTTAATTGGACACCAGGAACTTATGAGACTATAGTCGGGAGTCGGGTGCATATGTTGAGATGTGAGCGAGACTTGAGTGTGTTTTTTGGGTATGTAAGAATCCATTTGAAAATCACAGAGGGTTTACTTTTCCATTGTTGATTTCCTATGTGACAGCCCCAAATTTCCACAAATTGGGCCCCGCCCGGCCTAAGCCTACGTGGACCCCCGAGCCAGTCTCGCAAAGTCAACGCAGGCCTAGTCAGCCTTCCAATCCATCATTATCAGTACATTCAACATTTACAGTTGAGTTATTAATATTTTTTTAGTTTTACAATTTTAGCAGAAGCAACTAATAAATTAAATAACTCAACAAAAAGATCAGGGAGTTAGGCAACCTAATTGTAGAACTCACTCAATATCATCAGAGGAGAGTAAAAATACAAAATATACAAAAATCACCTAGCTATGAAGCCTTCCTTTCGCTACTCGTCTGCGGCGCTGCACTCAGTCAAACATAAGAATGACGAGCCCAGGTAAGTAAATCCAGTAGAACATATATACAACATTTCACAATATCTAAAGCAATTCAATTCATGCAAATAGAACGAAAGGAATCAATAACGCATGAATATACAAGACTGTAAACAATCCATCGATGAGTGATGCCAAATAACAAGGAGTCCCGACCAAAAAGTCGTTGAGTCGCGGAAAAATCCCAGCAGACTCGGGTTTAGGGCGAGCCCCATGCCTCCTAACCCTAACCCTTGCGACTATCAGATATCTACGTCTCGGATAAGAGCCCCCAACGTACACTCAATTGGGAGATATCGACGGCGTACGGATAAGAGCTCATATCGCAGATAAACAGTAACCACGACTCGCTTGCCAATGGACCCCCTCAATTGACAACAATTTCAACGATAGCTATCATCACAAAGCAGTGAACAACAATAAAGCTATCACATAACCCTAACCCTTGCGACTATGAGATATCTACGTCTCGGATGAGGGCTAACTTACTTCAAATTATACAAATCATAGCCAAATAAGGTGAATAAACCTAAACTCCATCGCGTCGTCGCGATTTCGTCGAAATCGCGCATTCGACCGGTCGATAACGCGCCACTGGGCCGTTCACCGCGTCGTCGCCGCGACCGCGACATGCTTCGCTGCCTGCCTGCTCCGCCGCCGCTGCCGCTCCACCGCGGCGCCTGCCGCTGCTCGGCTCTCGCTCTCGCGCGCTTCGCTGCCGATCCGACCCGCTCGTCCGACCCTCCGCGTCGTCCGCGCTGCCGAAGCGATCCCACCGCTGCGCGCCACCGAAGCCTCGCCGCTGCTGCGCGTCCAGCCCTCGTCGGCGTCCACGTCGCCCGCATTCGGCTCCCATTGCACCGCCACCGAGCCGCTGGTCCGATCTCCGCCATTGCCCAACCTCCACGCTGGTCGTCCGCCACCTTCGCGCTGCTGCTCGACCACCGCGCCAGCCGCCGCGCGTGCTGCTTGCCGGCCGTCTCCGCGCCGCCGTCCCATTGTCTAGTCGGCCGTCGTCCTCGCCCGCCGGAGCTCCAGCCGCCGCCTGGTGGTCCGCCATCTCTCTCTCGCCTCTGTTTCATTCTCTTTCTCACGATCTCTCCTGATCTTTTTTTTTTCTTTTCAATCTTATCCTCTTATATATATACATTTTCTTTTCTTTTCTTTTTGATTTCAAATCAAAAGTGTCCTCGAGATTCGTGCAACACGAATCTCGAGGCCTCTCAATAACCTCGCTGTGCGCATCTCGAGGTACCAACCCGCCTCATTTCGAAATCTCGATACTCGCGCTACACACATCACGATGCGTATCCCTAGTCGACACGCGACTCGTGGCGCGTTTCCGTTCGTGTTTCAGCTCATCGAATTCCTCGCATAGTTAGCATTATCATCTCAAATTGGATTCGGACATACGTATTTCGACGAATGGATCCCATAAACGACCCTGACCTGACACGTGGCACAAGTCAAATTTTCGGGTCGTTACATCCTATTCATTGTTATTGTACTATATTACGTGATACATTTAGGTTGGTAGTCGAGTTACTCCCACCCGATATTCGTAATATACTTATGGCGTACTAGGCTGTAGCACGTGTGATCAGACACTTGGTGAATTGCAACTCGAGTTGCATTAAGGGTGCACATGTGTCGGACACGCACCACAAGGAACCAAGTGAAAGGAAGTAGGGGCACCCACCGAAAGGATCATGGGGGTCCGAAGTACAGTTTAGTCTGACCGGACGAGTACACACTTTGTTTCTCTCGTGTTATTTATTCATGTGATGAACGTAGCACAATTGTGTGTTTAGTTTCCGTATGATTATTTAACATGATTATTGATATCAATTTACTTTCTTATAAATGCTCGGTGTACTTCGTTTGGAATCTTACTGACAGTATTCTTCATCTGCCTTTTTGTGATGGTCGAGTGCAAATCCTAATACTAGTTAGGGCAAAGGGATTTTTGCGACTTCATCTGATTGCCCACGGTCGAGGACCCACTAATATGTCTTATTTTGATATTTTGCTTTACTTTTGGATATTTGGGAGATTGAAGAGACATTGTACTTGTATATATTTCTGTTTATTAGTACCGTAGCTTATATACATAGTACTTTTTCGGGTTTTCCACAGTAGGACTTGCTTTTATAAATTATGCTTTTTATGATTATGAATTTAATTGTTTTACTTATTTTAAATTTAAGACTTCCGCTGTTTTAATGCTAAAAGTGAAAATTGTTTAACTAAACTAATTAACCAAATGAGTTAACACACATATCGATGAGTCGTGATGTAGCTAAGGACGTTAGTGGCACGTGGGACCCAGTGGGTCAATGATCTGACAGGACTGCGGGGGCCGCGACACTCCATGTGGCGACCTCGGGATTTGGGGTCGATTTATTTCACTAACTTGGTCACTTTAATGTTACATTACATATGACTACATTAAAGCTACGTATAAAATCGTGTTTAGCTAAAATTAATTAAGTTTACCCCATAAATCGCTACCTCGGTCCCATATTGACACGCAACTCGAGGTACGTCTCCGCTCGTCTCGACACCGATATGTCCCTCGTGTACTTTAGTCGCACATTTTCGAAATTAATTAGTTTAAATTGCTCAATCATGTATAATATATAATACAAATACATCAAACAAAAATAGCATACCTTGGTGTCAAATCCCGAGATTCAGACATACGTATCACGACAAGTGAATCCCACATACGACCCTGAAATGACACGTGACACTAGTTAGATTTTAGGATCGTTACATGTTGTTTCGTGGTTTCCTCACTTAAGACTTTTAATTATTGCTTGCACATAACTATTAAAATTTTCGGTAGGTATTATTAACTGTAAAAAAAAAAAAATTTAAACTAACTCTGAAATTTTTAATAACTATGAATTGAGAAATACTTATCCTGAACATGAATAACGAGGCTAATAAGATAAAAGGCTGACTAATACATTGTTAGGTCAGATGTGGTTGAGATTACGTCGTTAAGTCTGATGTGGTTGAGATTAGGGCTTAATGATAGAATTAAGTCGGGACGGTATCCTGTTTTAAAGAAAGGGTCGTCACGCTATTGTACTTATTATTAGGTAAAAAGTAAAATTTAGTAAGGTCTGGACAAAGTTATTGTATTGGCCTTGGTTGGTTCGTTTTTGCTAACTTACAGTGTGAGCAAAGTTAACTTATTGGAGTTAATTTATAGTGAAAGATCATATTTTTATGTTTGATTCAACTTTAAACTTGCAGAGGAGTTGCAAATTCTCAAAAAATAAAAGACATGAATTGGCATAAATACCGTTCAAACAAAAGAGATGGATGTGGGTAATACTCTCTCTGGTCACAAATATAAGTCATTTAAAATAAGGGCACGAGAATTATGACAATCTTAATTAAAAGTGCAATTTAAATATACGCATTTTGACATTAAATGAATTGAAGAATTGAAGAATCATAAATATTTGAATTATATAAGGGTACAATTGGTAAAAAAAATCATAAACACACTCTCGAATTCCAAAAATTACTTATAATTTTGTCGAAAAAGTTTTTGCTAGAAAGACTTATATTTTTTTATTAGAGGGAGTAAAAGGTAATTAATGAATGTAATTGTGTCCACAAACTCCTGGAGAATAACTCTCTTACGGGGGGTGAGAGAGATATCTCTCACCCTAGAGCGTGAGTTGGGAGATAACTTAGAGGAAAGTTGGGCAATCAACAAGATTAGTTCCAACTCTTCTCTAAGTTCTCTCTCGAGAGTTAACTCAACCTCTAACCAAACAAGGCCAATGTATGACAAACTTCAAGACAACGAATCACTACGCACTATATATAATTCATTCTTATATATATATTCTAAAGTTACATACACCTAATCAATTTGTTTTTATTTTCTTATTCATCTAAAGCATATATTGCCAAAGCTAGAACTAAAAATGGTTATCTTGGCGACCCACCAACCAGAGTCCAGACCTTTAATTCCATTTAAGACTTGATTATCATTCATGGATTGTTAGGTATTAAGTCACAGACCATTTTTTTTTCCCCAAAGTCAAAGTCAGCAATTTTTATTTTGCATGGTCCCTCCTTAGGGATTCCCTTTGCTGTAAGCAAATATATGCATACATGGTCGACAAAGACTAATGATAAAGTGAAGTTAAAATATGCACGGTGGGCTTTATTTTTTTTTTTTTTTTTTTTTTTTTTTATTCGTGGATATTCAAATACTTTGTCTGACTAGTTCCATAGGCTTTAAGATTGAGGAAAGAAACCACCAATGATCACGTCATAACCACATAACCACGTCATCCACTAAGCCACACCCATCCCAATTAATTTAGGCCCATACTTATTTATGTGAAAGTTTAAGTCTGCGAGTGGGCTGCGTTGAGGGTACACAACTCCACCGGTATACATACTCTTTGAGATTGTATAACTATCGGGAGCTTGACTCCTTTCTTTCAAAATATATAATATATGTAGGTGTTTAATAATTAAGTGAACACAATAACAATGTATATCTACAAAGCAAAACACAAGAATCTTTAAATTATTGAAACCAGCCTACTTTATAATTTCATCGTTAAAGTAATGTAAGTGTAAGGTTTTTAAGGACACCAAGCATTCTAATCTTAATTAGGCCAATTGTGGATATACATACATGAATTATAGATAACCGACAATTAATCTAAAGCACAATAATTTGGAGGTAGTACTCACTCGTGGAGGTGAAATCTACAATTTCTTTTGGATTGGGCTTTGTTGGAAACATTTACATTATTGTGATATTAAAGATGCATCCTATCTTTGTTTGGACAGCTAATTAAAGGTGTGTGTAGTCATTGGATCCCTTGCAATTCATGTTGCAAAAGCAAAAGGTAGTTTGTTGTTTGGGCTTTTGTACTTCATTAATCATTTTTAAATAATTTGTGTTCTTTTTTTATTTTTTTTTTTTTGACTTAAGTGGGAGTTAGACTCACGATCTCTCCAAACCTAATTTTTTGGCAAGTGACGCATCTACTATCTCACCAGATATGCTTTTGACATAATTTGTGGTAATTGTTGGTAAATTGAAAAACACTATAAAAATTGAAAAAAAAAAAAAAAAAAGCAGAAGTACCACATAATTAAACTATAAATTCGAGTTTAATTGGAGAGAATAAAAGAGAATAAAAGAGAATAAAAGAGAAGGAATCTATTAACTTGTATAAAACAGAAGTACCACATAAACTATAAATTCGAGTTCATATATAAACTCGTAGTAGAGTATTAATACTAAGATGGAAGCGACTTGTATACAATCGCAAATTATAAGATTTGCATAATTACCAATGAGAACGCACCGTGTGTTAATTTAATGAAGAGAATAAAAGAAAATGAACCTATTAACTTTTTTGTTACTAATTTAGCCCTCTCCAATAAGGGAAATTATTTTTTGACATCATCGGACACACATCCCTAATATACATTGACTTTTAGAGTCATTCGTGTGCGTCTCAGGATACACACCTCGATTGTTAAGCATTAGAAATTGTGTATGTATGTATTTCGAGGAGTTAAAGGTAAATGTGTAAAATTATTCTCCTTCAACTTAAGAGAATACATCAATTAAAGTGGTGGTAAATTAGTAATAAAAAATAATAGATTCTCTATCATTTATTATCTCCGTTAACATGGTGTATTCAATTGAGATTTTAATAAACTTTTGGTTACTTTTAATGACTAAAAAAGTTTAGGTGTATTCATTTAAAACCTTTAGAGAGTTTATAAAAGTAAGGTGTATTCAATGTGGACTTTTATAGACTTCTAAAAAGTCTACAAAAAAAGTTTTGAGGTATTCAATTTAAACTTTTAGAGAGTTCATAAAGTAAGGTGTATTTAATTTTTTGGTGACTTTTGTAGATTGGTTACAAATCTTGACTTTTGTAGACTTTTTGTATAAAAATACACATAAAGAAGTCTTCAACTTCTCCTCACCTCAACCCAGAAACTTTTAGGGTGTGTTTGATAGCATGGAAAATGAAAAAAATCATGGAAATTTGTTTTATTTTTTAGTATAACCGTTTTTTTTTGTGTTTGATACACTTGTAACCGCATAGAGAAAAAAAATCCACCCTCCTAATTTTCCTCATTTATTTTCTCTTATTTTGATATGGAAATTCGAGATTTTTGGTGTCTAACGAATTTATTTTTAACCCAAATTTGGACTCCTTCTACAAGAACTCTTCCACAGTAGATGGAACTCTTTGCAAATACGTCTCTGTGATCGTCTCTTTGCAAATACGTCTCTGTGATCGTCTCTGTGATCGTCTCTCTGCAAAGGCGCCAACTTTATCGAGATTTCATGATGCATCAGCTATAAAATGTGAATCAATTATCGACGCTGAATGGGGTAATGAACGTTTTGGGTCTTCAATTCACAAAACAAGGCATAAAAATGTGGGCTTTTCACGAATTGCAACCAAATCGCAACAAGACGAAGAAGAAGAAGAAGAAATCAGAAGCAGAAACGCAATAGAAATGAAGATTTAGGAGTGGGAGTACTTGCGTTGCGTTGCGTTGGTTCGCCGCTATGGAAGTTGGAGTTGGGTTGAAGAAGAGAGAAGCGTGGCAGAGATGAACTGAACCACGAGAAAAGGAGAAGTGGAGGGGGTTTTTGGTTTTTCTTTCTTTTTTTTGTGGTTTTTCAACCTCACCCGACTGATCCATGTTTAAGCACTGTCGCTTCTTATAGGGAGGGCCCTCCCAAGTCCAACTTAACTTTTTCAATACACAAAATTGAAACTCGAGATCTTGCTTAAAGGAACCAAGTTCCGTACTAATTTGGGCCAATTGGTTGTGTGGTAAGGGTTTTGTGTTTTAATTTGGGGGAAAGTGGATTTGAGAATTAAGTTTTAATTATGGGGTATTGATGTTGTGTCAAACACATATCTTCTCCCACTGCAACTAGATTTTTTTAATAGGTATTGTAGACAAGAGTCTGCGAATAAAATAGAACGACCCATGATCAGTGTTCAGTTTTTAGGTAGAATTAAGTTTAATTTTTTAATATAGTTGATCTTGAGAAATTCAGTCTGATATTAAATGAATAACTTGAAGTTTCGTATACGAGATAAAAGAATATGAAGATACCTATAATTACTTTATTGATTTTTATGGGACCTTTGATGGTAAGGTTAGTGAATGTTGTTGCCGATTTAATTTCGGTGCGTAACCTTAATTAATTGTCCACTTGATTAAATTTTAGTATGAATTCGTGATACTGCAAAAAAATGAAAAAAAATTACA
Source organism: Stephania yunnanensis (assembly GCA_039657365.1). Taxonomy (NCBI): domain Eukaryota; kingdom Viridiplantae; phylum Streptophyta; class Magnoliopsida; order Ranunculales; family Menispermaceae; genus Stephania; species Stephania yunnanensis. Next base: position 5,214,979 of record CM077589.1, read on the forward strand.
TTAGTTATCAAACAGCAGAAAAAAAAATTATCAGGTGCAATCAAACAGCAATGAGAAAATTCTTCTAAAAAAATTTCTACAGAAAATTTGCCTAAGTAAATACTTTTTTCTCATTGAAAATTCTCTTTGCTATCAAACACACCCTTAGAGACTTTTAGTTTTTGTTGAATACATTTTTCAATAAGGACTTCATTATTCACAAAAGGTTTTTTTCTTATCAATTATTTTTATCAACTTTTCCAATCACTCAAGAACTCTTAGATTTCATTGCTTACCCATTATACTTTAATATTTATGTTGATGAAAATGGATTGATGTCATTATTAACAAAATCTCATAATCATTATACATTTTTGATAGTTTTTTTTTTGACAAAGAAGTTTCATTTATTTAGTGTATTATTATAATCTCAAAAAGTGTAGTATTATTATTTTTGAAGAAAATAATTGCATAATTTTTTTAAAATGCAAGAAATGCATTTTTTAGAATTTAAACTATCATTATTAAGGAAAAAATATACTTTTTTTGCTTAAGTCAAACAAAAAAATAAAGTGCAAAATTTTTACACTAATATTTTCAATGATCTTTCTTGATTCTTTTCTACCACTAAAGGATGATTTATTTACCTATTTATTATGTTGATATTTATTTACTTATTTGTTATGCTACTACCTTGAAAGTAATTCATTAATATGTCTATATGTTTTTTTTTTTACTAAAATACAAAAATACTTTTTAAAAAATTAGTAATAGTTCTTAAGAAAAATATATAATTATTTATTTTTTTATAATAAAGTTCAAAATATTTATTTCATTTTAAAAATCACAATAATATATTAGTATCATCAAAATCATGTTTAAGAAGTTCACAAAAGTCACTAAAAATTTTAAACGTTGATAAAAGTCATCATAATGAAATCTACATAAAAGTTTATCAAAGTCTTTAAAAGTCTACCAAAATTAAAACTTCATAAAAGTCATTTACTTATAAATGTAACCAAAAGTCTATTAAAATCTCAATTGAATACACCCATGTAAATGACACATAACACATTGCGATTAATAATTGTACAAGGCTTTGTTTGGTAAGCACAAACTAGCTTATCAGCTAGCTGATAAGCTAGTTTATTTGTTAAGCTGTGTTTGATTTGTAGTTTATTTTAAAAATAATCTAGATGATAAGCTCCCAATTGAAATGCTACTCTAAGTAGCGTTTGAACCGAAAATCCGTCGTTTGGATTTTTTCTCGCCGTTATACCCTTATTTTTACGGTATTAATAAATTAATGCCCTTGCAAATTAGTGAAAACAAAATACGCAAATACTTAAACAAACCGCGCGAATATTAGTACCCCTCGATTATACCGTGGTAGATTATACCCTGGTAGAGTTGGCAGAGGCGAAACCAGCATTTCAAGCTTTTCTAGGCTAGAACAACAATTATATAATACATTATTAAAACTTATTGAATTTAAAATGAACATATAGCTTAATATTGTTAATAAAAAATAGTGATTAATAATTAACTAAATATTATAAAACAAAGAATTTCACTAAAATTAAAAATCATTACACATTAATTTCTTAATTATAGATAATCTTGTTAGATATTTATTACATATTAAATAAGTTTTAACAACGTCGAATATAAAAATAGTTTTAGATGTTATAAAAATATTTTTTAATGTAGTGTTCGAGTGGTGGGTTATCCTACATATTTTTAATTTTTTTTTACTAATCTACTATTTTTTTAAGTTATAGAGATACTTCTCTAGAAATGAAGAATATTCGCAATAACATTGCTTCTCAGTTATGGATGATGCGTTAGGTATATGTATAGTTATCCAAGTCGTTTATTGTATTTTATTTACATGTGTTTATTTTTTGTGAATTCTTATAAATTAATATAGAGTTATTTTCATGTAAGCATTTATGGACACACATAATTTAGTTTTCTAAATAACATAAATTGTTTTATGGCATTAATTTATATTTTGTAAATAAAATACAGAGTTATTTATAACAATTAATTATATGATTATATAATTAATATACTTAATTGTGTCATATGTCCTTTATTGTCATTTTGCATTTATCAGCTAATCAATCAACTATCATTCCAAACATTTTTTAGTTGATCAGCTAGATTATCAGCTTTCCACTACCAGCTAGTAGATTATCAATCGACTATTTATCACTATCGTTTATCGATCATATCGACTTTCCGCTACCAACTAGTAGATTATCAGCTATCAACTAGTTTATCAGTTATCATCTAGATTATCAGCTAGCCTTGTCAAACAGAGCCTAAGTCTTATAATTTGTAATTGACAATTGTATAGAAGCCACTCCCTCAGGAGAAATAAGATTGTTATGAATTGGTAATTAATTTTTCTGGTAAATTGATGTTATAAAGGAGCTTGTGCGCTATTAAGCTGTTATGGCCCTTTTTTGTTTTACACATTTTGATGAGTTAATTTGGAATGATTTTTGTTAATATTGTAGCATACAAGATTACATGTGGCAATTACATAAGATCATGGTGAATCTAATGGGGGCAGGGTAGGCGGTCGTCCCTCTATACTCCTCCCAAACCCCTTATAGTACTCATAAATTTTTATGTCGCTCCTCCCCCGCCTTTCGCTCCGCCTCTCGCCCCCTTCTGGCTACGGTGGAGACGCCTTTTTGATAGACCATAATATATAATATGCGAAGTTGCTAATATGATTTATGTATTTGGAGTGTCTTAGTGTATGTTTTATCATGCCAATTATGTATTGTACATTGCAATATAAAAAAAAAGTTATATATATAGTTAAGTAACAATTTGCAAAAACCATATAAAAAAAAAATACAACTCTAAGTGGGTTGTATAAATACTTGTTGGAAATGTCTTGAAGTCTAGCTACTTTCACCAAAATTTTATGGATCTTGATTTCGAGTCGTGATTAAGAAGTTATTGGCAACAAAGACAAAACTTACACTTAAATTATAAAAATACCCTTGCAAAAATTTAAAGACAAAAGGATTTTCAAACTCTATTGTTTCATTAATTGTTTGGAGCTCTACTTAAACAAATTGTGGAAAAGCTTAGAAGAAGGGGAAGCACATCAAACATTTAGAAGTGATCCAAATGTACGATTTCTTAACTTTTCAATCTACCTTAATTACTAAACTCAAAAGATGAAAATTTGGTGTTTTATTTCTACATCATAATAAAACTTCAATATAATATGAGATAGGTTTCTACACTTGATGAAATGATTATATTGTAAAATTATTAAGGCTTCTACATGATGAAATTGATCAATTTATTGAAAGGTATTTATATTATTTTGATTATTAATTTATTATACTACTTTTTTCTGTTCTAGATTTTTTCGATTCACCCCTACATAAGATACACAATTTTTTCTTTCTGTTTACCAACATAAGATGCACATGCTATTTTACAAAAGATATGCTTTATTCGAGAATCTTGATCTAAAAGACATACAAGTGAACCAATAGTAAGTACGTGCCACCCGATGCATTTAGACAATCGTAAGTATGGATTGATTAGTTCGATATTTATAACATACAAAGAAATGAAATTGAAATCCTCATTCAAGATTTGTATAGAAGCGTTTCATGTTATTTTAAGCACATATATACTTGGGCTAAAAAACTAAAAGAATACTCTTTACTTGCTATATAGGCCTCAATCCAGGTTGACGTTTCATTGTTGCTACGCGCTTCTACTATGACCCAACAATTAATTCATCTTAAAGATCACACGAACAACTGTTTGTTATAGGGGCTGTGGTACACGTTCATGGCAACAGCACATCAGAACCCTACCCTACGTGCATGTTAGGGATGCTGGCGGGGCGAGATCTCCATTCCCCACGGAGATTTGCCCCCATGGAGCGGGGGTTCCTCGCCAACTAGCTCTCACGGAGTTGGGGACGAGGGCAACTTCATCCCCACTATTGAGGCGGGGCGGGAGCAATACTATCTCTTCCCACAATATGGAATCCCCATGGGGATTTCTGACGGGGATCTTGAATATTTTATGTAGGAATTGCATCAAAATTATTAAATCTTATATTTTCTTTTTTTGTACGGTGAATGTTTCACATAAAGTTTGAAAATTAATTTACAATTGAGAAGAAAAAACTTTTAATAATTTTAATTTCGGATCTATAATGTATTTGATTTTTTTTAAAGATATTATGTAAAAAAAATGATGGGGTGGGGATCCCCGCCAGTGTAAGAATGGAGGTCAAAAATTTTTCAATAGGGAATTTCAATCCGGAAATCCTTGCTTCGTCATAAGTGGGGATGGGGATGGGTATTGCATTCTCCGCCCCACCTGCATCTCTAATGCATGTGTTTTGACAGCGTGTGCGATGCATCTTAGAATTTGCGTGCATGTTAGAACTCACGTTGCATTCTGATGTGCCATTTGCAATGTACACCAAACATTTTCCTTTGTTAGAGACATTGCTATGCTATCAGCATTTTCACTTTCATTTTTAATATTGAGATTAATGAAGATGCCATAAATCTAACATCAACATCAAATGAGATTCAACAACAACTACAATAATATACTCTCAGTCCTAAATTAAATGAGGTTGACTACATAGATCATACGAGATTCAGTAAAGGTAAATTTTATCTAACGTCAATAAATAATATTTTTGTGTAACAAGGACTACTGCTAGCTCATGAAACTTTTTAAAATGTTTCACCAAAGTATCTTTGGTCACTATACATGTTAAATTGATGAATTTTCGTGATAGAAAGAAATATAATTCTTTTGCAGGCTATATGTGTTTCGCATCTCTTTTTTCTTTTGGATTTGCTACCGTAGTGTTTAGGGTTGTGTTTAGTTCAGCTGTCTAGGGTTTAGATTAGTTTTGTTCCCACCTACATGCAAATGTTGTCTCCGCTGTTGAGATTTGTATATCTGTTGTTGAGGCTTTTTTTTTGTTTTGTTTTAGTTATTGTTGTCTGTTGTCTCTCTTGGAGGGTCGTCTTCCATTTGCCAAGGCTTTTCTCCGGTTGTATCCGGCTTTTTCTCCCCCATCAACTGTGCTTTATAAGCCATCGATGGTGGAATGTGATGGGGCTTCATTTCCTCTGTTTCGCTCATCTGGTGGAGACCGAGTGTTATACTATATCATGGATGTATTGGTTCTCACTTATCAATACAATTTCATTGCACTTAAAAAAAAAAAAAAAAAAAAAAAAAAAAAAAACTATATATAGATTATTGCATGGACAAGAAGACAGCCTTGACATATAAAGGGTGGGCACCTTTTTGGTGGCTGTTCTATCTTTGTCTGGCGTGAATATATATGTTTGTCGTCGCTTTCACAAAATAAAATTTGGTACCTGTCAACATATTGTGAATTCTTCTTATATCTTTTGTTTTGCATGAAACTCAATTATTAAAAGAAAAAAAAAACCCCAAGCCATGCTGGGGTTGATTTGATATCATTATTAGTTGTATACTAACACATGTTACATATCATATAATAGTCTTCATACATACAACTATACAAGTGCGTACGTGTTTGCTTTTATTCCTTTCAATTATTTTTTTTAAGTCAAACATTATGCTGCATTGCCCAAAAATAAAGCTCTCGGGGGCCTGGTGTCGGCCTGCATGTTATAAAAAAGCAAACATCCCGTCCAAGCCTCCAAGCCCATGAGTATATATATAGGCCATCATATGTTATATGGTTAAAATTTTAAAGTTGATTTGACTTTGTTTTTGATAAATCTAAATCTTTGAAAGACTCCTCAAGTTGATTTTACTCCCACCGTTCCCAAATACTCCCTTCCGACAAAATAATATAAATCGTTTAACAATAGTCCTCTTCTGAAAATATAAGTCGTTGTCGAAATTTTTATTAAAAATTATTGTTATTTTTACTCATCTCATAATCAATTTCGCCCCACTAAATAGAACATAATGAAAGAGTTTGATACATGAAGCCAACTCTAATTAATTTAAAATTGAAGTCATATTATTTTCATTGTAATATTAATTCTTCAATTCTTTAACTCATTTTAAAATTTATAAATTATCTTCAAAATTAAAGCTCCATTAGTTAATGTGTGCTTTAGTCAAAACAACACCTTTGACGGGAGTGACTAAGTTATGGGTCTTTAATAATTAATCTACTATCTATTTCTTAGCCTATTTATTGCTTTAACAAATATGTGACATTAGAAAATCGTTTCAATCAAACTAACATAAGTCAATTAACCAAATCGGGTTGTCACAACGGGAAGGACGAAGAATTATGCAAATTAAGCGCATGACCTCAATTTCAATTCTCTTGGTGTGGTAAGATCGCTCGAGACATTGACATACACCCAGACCGATTACATTATAATCTCGTGAAAATAGTCAAGTTCGCTTAGATACCCGAGATATTAAAAAAAAAAACCTAATATAAGCCAATTTTAATAAATAAAGCATAAATATGAAGAATCTTATATCTTATATATTATATTATATTATATTATATTATATTATATTATATTATATTATATTATATATACTAGTTTCAATACGTGCTACACACAACTCCCCCGCTCGCGAGAATTAATTTCTAAAAATTTATTAACAAAATTTAAAATTGTAATCAAAATTTAAAAATTAGAAATACAAGTACATTTTTTAGCTTATCAATATTCTCTAATGTGATTGAGATAAGATGTGAATGAAAAAATAAACTAGTCATGCTAGAACATTGCTTCCTTAAAAAAAAAGAAAAAAGGAAAAAAAAACACAAGTGGTTTGATCTATTAATTTGTGAACACTTGCTTGTGGAGATTCCGTAGAATTGTACATAAAGTTCAATTTTTACCTCAAACTCTATAGATAGAAAATATAACTTTGAAGTTATGAATGTAAATAATCGAATTAGTTGAGATTAAAGCTTTAGACACCTTTTTTTTTACATGATTAATCAGAATTTTTTTCACTTCAAATTTCTTTTGAGACTTGGGCTTGTTCCCTCCCCCAACAAACCACCTTCTTCTTCTCCTTCTCGGATTCTCTCTTCTTCACTGTTATATATATATATATATATATAACCGAACCTCCTTCTCTCTTCATCACACAATCAACAACCAACCACAACAACCCCTCCCAATTCCAATTTCGAATTCACAAACAAAACCAACCCTACAGTCACTAAAATAAAAAATTAAAATATTATCTCACCTTCAACTGTTCTTTAACAATGCCACCAACACTCACGACTCTCCTTGAATTTGATCTCTCTATATATATATATATATATATATATATATATATATATATATATATATATATATATATATATGTGTGTGTTTGTCGGATAAACTTGACTAGTGGTATGCACCCAAAACGTTCAAATGTGCAATTCTTTATATATATATAAACCGATAGATATATATCTTCATCAATTTATCAACATCTCCGGTAGATAGAAAGTTTCACACGCTTTCTCCTTCCATTGGATTTCATTTTTTGATTTAGAGAGAAAATTTTTTGGAATTTTTCATTACCACTTTTTATTTCAATATATTTGTATATATAAGTTGTGAGATAGAAAGTTTCACATTTATTGTTTTTTAAGATATATTTTTATTTCAATATATTTGTATATTTGTGTTATTTATTGTTTTAAGATATATTCTCCCTCTCATATTTTTGAAAAATGTAAAATCCAACTTTAAACAATCAAACAATTGTCTAATTAATGAATAATTCATCAATGCATTAAGTCTCTATTTCAAATTTTACACCGTCAATTTGGTTATCGCAACATCAATTATATATATTGTTTACGACACTGAAATAACAATAAAGTTTATTTGAATTTTTTTTTTTTTTAACGAAGGGTTACTTCGATGATTTATAAATAAATGTTTTTTTAACCTTCTATTGTATATTTTTTTAAAGAAAATGAGTTGATTATTGTAAATTTTAATTTTAATTGTAAAAAATATTACAATATATTCATGTATCTCTTAAAGTTTTAATAATTCATGCTCGAGCTCAAGAAACTGATTAGTTTTAATAAGAATACAAAACATATGTTAATCTCAAAATATTTTCACCAATTTATTTTTAAAAAAAAACTCATTTTTCAGTTAAATTTAATTTTACCTACGATCCTGCCCGCGCGAGAAGAGCAATATGTCGACTAATTATTTTAAGTTTGTAATCAAACACCCATAACAATTAATCCATGCACACATTTCTCACGTTCCCATACGGCGTGAGCTTATCCAAGATCATAAAAGGTAACAACCCGAATCTTCTATTCACTTTAGAATTAATGAAGCAAAGAAGAATATAAGTGACAAAGAAAAAAGGGTTTTTAATACTTTTTTGAGTGGGCTACATTTTGTTCTTCACCAAATCTTGGGATCCCAAGAGACTTTATGACTATATAACTACAGAGTTTAGGGTGGCCGTCTTTTCACATCTCCAAATCAAAATCAAAGAAAATTCAAGTTTGTGCTCCTGCTCGCCTCTGTTCATTTAGAGGTACCGACCACACACTTTTTGACTACGGTGAGACAATCTGAACCGTCAGATCACGCTTTGATCGTTGCATGCGCAAATCACGACTTTCTCGTTGCGTTAAAACAAAATAGGTTGATCGACTCATGTCGATATCAACGTATCTAATAATAAAGCTCCCTAACGAAACACTGACTAAAGAGGGAGCGTTTGGGCATTTGCCGGATAAACTTTCACGCTCTTAATAGCCAAATTTTTTTCTCTTATTATAATAGATAAATTAAGTTTTCAATTGAAAAAAATGTGAGTTTCAAGTTTCAACAATCGGATACAATAAATTTAAGTTTTAAATATAAATTAAAATATTTAATATGTATGATAAGTTTTTATATTTATTTTAAAATTTGTTGTTGGTGAATTTTAACTTTTTTTATAAATGCAATTAAACACATATAAAATTTTTTTTTTTTTAAAACATTCACTGGAGAAAACTTTTTTAAAAAATTTTTATTAAACATTTTATTTGTAATCAATGAGAACTTAATTGAAAAATACTAAAATAAAAAAGTTCGACATATAAATACGTAATAAATTAGAAAAACTTATAACGAAAGAAAGAAAATAAAGGTATAAAAACAAAACATGTAAGATGAAAAGGCAATAATTAAAAAAAAAAAGGGAAAATTGATTACAAAAATCTCAAGAATCTCGAAAAAAAAAAAGGGAAAATTAATGAAATCAATATTTTGGTTATGGAAGTTTGGGCCAAACGCACCTTAGCTTCCCAAGCATTTGGTCATCAAAACAACGCTTAAGGAGGCCCCCACAGTCCCAGCCCTCGCTGTCCGCCATTTCTACCATGATGCGACCGCTCATTATATAATCACAATTCCATTTTATCAACTCCAAATCAAGACAAAGATTGAGACAAATCTCAACAGCACAACAACAACAAACAATCCCCCAAACATAATATATATATTTTTTTTATAAAGAAAATCCATGCAAAAACAATCAATTAAATCTTGCTTAATCAAAACTATGTTTAGTCTTTCTAATCAATTGGATTAAAAAAATGAAAAAGAAAAGAAAAATATTACTATTTTCATTACAACTTTAATACTAACATATCATCATATCATTTACTATATGCAACAACGGCATGAACAGGATTCAAAAAATTAAATTAGATTTAAGAATTGAATTGAGAATTGAGAATCATCAAGAGAGAGGGGAACGGTGAGGAACACCTTTTCGCTTGTGCATCATTTTCTTAGGTTTTAGGCCAAATGATTTGGAGTTTGGTGAATTCGAATGAGTGATCATCGATGATGAATGAGGAGGACTCATCTGATTGTCTTCACTCGATTCCATTTCGCCTGTATAAGAATTCGATATCGATTGCTGCTGTTGCTGTTCTTGATCTTGTTGATTCAATTCTTCTTTCATGGAAAGCGCATTGAATTCTGGAAATCGAAACGAACTGAACGAACGATCGCTTCGCTCATTGATCTTGTCTCGGGACTTGATCGGACTCACTGAATACTGAATGATTCAATGATTCAATCAGATTGATTTAAATCCAAATCAAAATCAAAATCAAAACCAAAACCAAAACTAGTATAGTGAAATTTGTTTGTTGAACTCTTTTTTTACCTTACAAGCTATAGAACAGAACTGATTAGGCTCTGTTAAGAGCCTCTCGCAGACATTACAGAACGCGCCGCCGCCGCTCGACTTCGCTGGTCTCGGCTGCGGCCGAGGATTCAAGAACACGACCTTAGCATTATTCGTCGTATAAGTCTGTCAAAGTATCAATCAAAATATTAAATGAACCGAAACAAGAAAAGTAAAGTTGATGAACAATTTCACACAATCTGATAAATCTGATATACTGATTCAGTGATTACCTGAACTTTGGAGCAATCGAAGTGTTTGTGAATGTCTTGGTAACGGACCACATCGTGATAAACGTATCTGCGAATTTGGAGAAGATTGTGAATGATATGAGGGTCTGAAGAAGAGCAGTGTTGACAGATGCATCGGTTACAGTCGATGCAGAACACTTTCGCCTCGTTTTTTGCTAATTCTTGGTGATCTGAACACGGACCGAAAAAACTCATCTTCAACAGAGTTTCCATCCACTCCACCATCGCCACCGATTGAATCTTCTTCTTTGTTGGCACAGCAAATCCAACCTAACAACAACATCACCATCACCATCATCATCATCATCATCATCAATAAAACTAAAGTTAACTCTACTAATTCAAGCAAGAACTCACCATTGTTGAATCAGAGTTTGATTGAATCGATGAAAAGCGATTGAGGGTCGAAAAGTTCGAACGATTCGATCGGAATCGGAATGAATTCACATTCAATCAAAAGCTTCTCCGACTAATCAGTGTTTCCTTTTTTTTTCCTTTTTTTTGGCATTTTTTATAAGTCTAAGCAAAACCAAATCTCAGCCGTTCATCTGCTGTTCACTTTGCTACGATGAGATCGCAGGGTCACTTATTCATTGATCGAAATGAATTTTCCTTAATCGATAACCAAGTGAGATCTGGACCGTTGAGACACAATGGACACTGACCGTCAGATTAGTTGGGAATGCGAATCACGAGTCGCGGAGATAATTAAGAAACCCTAAAAAAGAGATGGGCTTGAAAATAGTGAATTTAATCGAGTGGCGGCCAAGTGGCAGTCTCAGCCAATCGAGTCTGTTCCCGCCAAAACTATAGCGAGATTCAAGGAACAGCAAGCCGTTTTAGTATTCACTGCAGAGAGTACTACAACTCGTTTTCACGAATTTAACGATGCAGTGATTAAATACCAAAACTACCCCTCTACCCGAAATCAAATAAAACGACAAATGGCTTTCTTCACTGTACCATACTCGGGCCTACACCGTACATGGGTTACTCTGATTGGGTGAAACCCCGCAATCATTACATCACTGCCATTGTTACTATTTTTTGCAGTTGATCCAACGGCTAGGATGAGTCAAACAGTTTGAACCGACCGGGTTGAATTGGTGTAATTAGTGTGGTAAGTTGGGGGTGTTTTGGGGATTCTCGGGTGCTTAATTAATGATGGTAAGTATTGGGAGAGGAAATCGAGGGATGATTAATTATCTACTACGCCGAATCGGCGATTTTTTGCGCGTGTTGTGGGTTACAAGCTGTGATATTATGATGATGACGATTATATGATTTACTTTCTCTTTCTAATTTTTAACTTTCTATCTACATTGCTAAGAGTGAGATTTTATGAGATTGTATGTACGGTTGTATTTATGGGGGGTTTTGCTAGAGTGGCGCGGTAGGTATAATTGCGTATATGGCGTCGGGTGTTTTGCTGTGCACGTGGCTTTTTCTTCCGACCTGATTAAGGCAGGTTAATAATTTTAATCATTATTAAATCCGGGGTTTCTGGTGCAATGACTTTTGTCGTTCAATGACTAGCATTTGCAAATTCGACAAGCTCATTCGATGGATCTTGTTGATCTTTCACGTAAACCCAATTTGCGCAAGATTAGATTGTGTTCATGTTCTTACTGATTGGGGAGAATTATTCTCAGATGGTTTGGGTAACCGTATAACATCTGATCATACGCCAGTGATCATCATTAGAGGGTTGGTGGTCATGGGATGAGGGAAATGAGGGTCAAGATTTCACGAGCCCAAACTAAGAAGTTAGGGCTCACTTAGATGGGTTGGAAGGTAGCTCTAACTGGAACCAACAAAGGGTGGAAGAGAGGAAGAAGGCCCAGCTGGATGGTGCACAAGTCCTACTACAACAATTTTGGTTTTTAACACTCATTGACTCTCTCTCTCTCTCTCAATGTCTTCCTCTCCTCTCAATCAAAACCTTAATTAAATCTTGATGCATACCTGTAATAAGGTAATATCGTATAAAATAAGGTCATAGTATTATAAAGTTAGTATAGTAATTTTAATATAATTTATTATGTAATGAGTTTTATGTGAAGAAAAGCAAGAAATATAACTCTCTTTTGTCTCTTACCTTCACTTTCTCTCATCTTCTCTAACCTAACCCTCAAAACTCTTTTTTCTCAATTTTCTTTGTCTTTTCTCTCTAATTTTCTTCTCTTAATTTTTGTTGGTTACATTTTTTAATAAGGACTTCATTGTTCACATGAGGACTTTTTTTATCAATGATTTTTATCAACTTCTTCAATCACTCCACAACTCTTGGATTTTATTGTTTACCCATTATACTCTCATATATATGTTGATGAAAATAGATTGATGTCATTATTAACAAAATTTCATTCTTGCATCACTATACATTTTTTATAATTTTTTTTTTGACAAAGAAGTTTCATTTTTTATAGTTTATTATTATAATCTCAAAAGGTGTAGTATATATTATTATTTTTGAAGAAAATAATTGTATATTTTTTTTTTAAAATGCAAGAAGTGCATTTTTTTAGAATTTAAACTATCATTATTAAGGAAAAAATATACTTTTTTTTGCTTAAGTCAAACAAAAAAATAAAGTGCAAAATTTTTACACTAATATTTCCAATTATCTTTTCACAAAAAAAAATATTTTCAATGATCTACCACTAAATGATGATTTATTTACCTATTTATTATGTTGATATTTATTTACTTATTTGTTATGCTACTACCTTGAGAGTAATTCATTAATATGTCTATATATATATTTTTTTACTAAAATACAACAATACTTTTTTAAATATTAGTAATAGTTATTAACAGTATAACATTTTTGACTTTTAATAGAGGTTTTAAAACCCTTATTAAATAAAGTGTTATTAAACATCATGTGAAAATATGTTATGTTTTAATTTTTAATACATGTATTACATAGAGGTTTTTTAAAACTCATATCAATTATGTGTTATTTAATAATACTCCCTTTAATAAGGGTTTAAAAACCTCTATTAAATACCGAAATTGTTCTAGTGTAAGAAAAAAATATAATTATTTTTTTTTATTTATAATAAAGTGCAAAATATTTGTTTCATTTTAAAAATCACAATAATTTATTAGTATCATCAAAATTGTTCTAGGTGTATTTAATTTTTTGGTGACTTTTGTATATTGATTACAAATCTTGACTTTTGTAGACTTTTTGTATAAAAATACACATAAAGAAGTCTTCAACTTCTCCTCACATCAACCCAGAAACTTTTACAGGGGTGTATTCAATTGAGATTTTAATAGACTTTTAGTTACTTTTATTGACTAAAAAAGTTTAGGGGTATTCAATTAAAACTTTTAGAGAGTCTCTAAAAGTAACTAAAAGTACGGTGTATTCAATGTGAACTTTTATATACTTTTAAAAAGTCTCTAAAAGTTTTGGGTATTCAATTTAAACTTTTAGAGAGTTCATAAAAGTAAAGTGTATTTAATTTTTTAGTGACTTTTGTAGATTGGTTACAAATCTTGACTTTTGTAGACTTTATGTATAAAAATACACATAAAGAAGTTTTCAACTTTTCCTCACCTCAACCCAGAAACTTTTAGAGACTTCTAATTTTTGTTGGTTATATTTTCAATAAGGACTTCATTGTTCACTATAGGTCTTTTTCTTACCAATTGTTTTATCAACTTTTCAATCACTCCACAACTCTTGAATTTCATTACTCACCCATTATACTTAATATTTATGTTGATAAAAATGGATTGATGTTATTATTAACAAAATCTTATTCTCGCATCACTATACATTTTTTATATATTTTTTTTGACAAAGAAGTTTTGTTTATTTAGTGTATTATTATAATCTCAAAAAAGTGTAGTATTATTATTTTTGAAGAAAATAATTGTATAATTTTTTTAAACTGCAAGAAGTGCATTTTTTAGAATTTAAACTATCATTATTAAGGAAAAATATATTTTTTTTTGCTTAAGTCAAACAAAAAAATAAAGTGCAAAATTTTTACACTAATATTTCCAATGATCTTTTCTTAAAAAAAAAAATTCCTTTGAGTTCTAATTATTGCTAGAGTTGTTATAATAGAATTAATTTTGGTTCTTGTTGTTGATGATGATGTGGTCATTAATTGTTCTTGCTCTTTATTTTTATGATTGTATTGGAGCTATCGATGGTACCCATATTCCAGCAATGATTGTTGGAAATGATAGTAGCAACTATCGCAATCGTCATGACTTCACTTCCCAAAATGTCTTGGCTGCATGTAACTTTGATTTGGAGTTCATATATGTTTTTAGCGGATGGGAAGGATCGGCGCATGACTCAAGAATATTGAATGATGCTTTATCTAGAAGAAATAGACTTAAAGTACCACAAGGTATGATCTAATTAATGTCAAAATTACTCGTTTTTATATTATGTTCTTTAAGTACCACAAGATATGATCTAATTAATGTCAAATTACTTGTTTTTATATTCTTGTATTTAATTTATTTATTTTTAGTATGTTTTTAGGTAAATATTTTTTGGTGGACTGTGATTTTTCGAATTGGCGTCAGTTTTTAGCTCTTTTTCGAGGTGTTCGTTATCATCTTTCCGATTTTACAAGGCAAGGGCGACATCCTGAAAATGCTAATTAATTATTCAATCTTCGACATGCATCTTTGAGGAATATGGTTGAAAGGTTGTTTGACATATTCAAATCACGGTTCACAATTTTTAAAACAACTCCTCCATTTCCATTTAAAATTGAAGCAGAGCTGGTGTTGGCTTGTGCGGGATTACATAACTATCTTCGCAAGGAGTGTCGTTCTGATGAATTTCCAATTGAATTAGATATTGAAGATGCATTATCCTCAGATAGTGAATAAGATGATGATTTTGAAATACTTTCAGAAACTCAAGAACAACAAAAGGAGAATGCCAACCAATGGAGGAATTTTATAGCTACTGAAATGTGGAGTGATATTGATGTAGTAAATAATAATATGCATTAGATCTATCTTCTTTCTTTCGTACTTTATTTGTTATTTTTACAATAAATTTTTTTAATAACCTTAGTAGTTTATTTTTTCAATTAAAAAGTAACCGAAGCTTTAAAAATGTGCAAGAAGTCCATCAAAGTCAATGTTCATGGATGTTTATCAAAAGTCATCAAAATAAAAGTTTATCAAAGTCTATCAAAGTCCTTACAAAAGTCCATCAAACTTAATAAAAGTAATTAAAATAAAGTCTATCAAAGTCTACCAAAGTTTTAAAAAGTCTACAAAAATCTACTAGTCTCTAAAAGTCATCCACTTATAAAAGTAACTAAAAGTCTATTAAAATCTCAATTGAATACACCCCCCTAAAAGTCTCTAAAAGTTTCTGAGTTGAGTGAGGAGAAGTTGAAGACTTCTTTATGTGTATTTTTATACAAAAAGTCTACAAAAGTCAAGATTTGTAACCAATCTACAAAAGTCACTAAAAAATTAAATACACCTTACTTTTATGAACTCTTTAAAAGTTTAAATTGAATACACCAAAACTTTTAGAGACTTTTTAAAAGTTTATAAAAGTTCACATTGAATACACCTTACTTTTAGAGACTCTCTAAAAGTTTTAATTGAATACCCTTAAACGTTTTAATTGAATACCCCTAAACTTTTTTAGTCAATAAAAGTAACTAAAAGTATATTAAAATCTCAATTGAATACACCTCTGTAAATCAATTCCCCCCTTAATCTTTTTCTTCTTTCTCAATTAAACTGTTCTATTCGATTTCTCTAATTAAAATTACGATACATCATTGATGCTTTCATTGAAAGTTACATCACGGCTACCAACATCACGGCTATCGGTTGGGATGTGGGATTGACATTGATACAACAACAAAACTTGCAAACTGCGGCTCAAATGCAAGCAATTCCCAGATTCAATTCCCATGTTTCCCCAAAATCCATCTGCAAAATACATGTAAATTGACTTTTGAGATGTTCTCATAAACAATTGGGGTGCACATAGTGCAGCTCTTATTTTATTTGTAGCAACAATTTTGATTTGGATTTGAAGAGGTCGACAATGTTTAGGATGATTTGGGATCCTGGTGAATCCGTTGAGAATTGTGGTTCATTCTAGTTAATTGGTAAGAGTTTTGGTATCCTTTCTATCTTCTGCTCACTTTCAATCATGCTAAGAGGATCTTCTTTGATATTGAGTATATGTTCAATTTGGAACTCATGAGGAGCATATCTGTTACTAGCTGATAAATTTTAAAGAAGAGTAAGAATTGTATTAATGTAAACAAATTGAGTACAATAAAGTGTTCTTATTTATAGAGTTGAACAAATCATAAAATAAGGAAAGTTATCAAAACTTACTTAAATATCAAAATATAAAAACTTCATAAATACATAAACTACGAAATATAACAACTACTATAATTTTCTTAACACGAGCAATTACTTTGACACTGTGAAGAGCTCAACTGTGCAGCACAATTTGGTGTGGCTATATGTTATTGGTGTGGTGGTTCATTCTGTGCAACAGTTGTTTGATGATATTCCTGCTAGAGATTTCACATCTTGGATGAAGCTGCTTTTTGGATATGTTGATGAAATAGACATTTTTGGTTGCTTTATATTTCAAAAGATATTAATGGAGAGATTTAGTCTTACTTTGGTGATTACAATGATGTCATTAATAGTGTGTTTTTTGGTTGGCCACAAGATCTAATGGAGGGGAATTCATGGTTATGTTCTAAGACTGCTTGAAGCACAGGCTGAAATGGATAATTTCTCTTGGACTGTTACGATCGATGATCACGCAAACTGTGAGGAGGCTGAAGTTGCTTCCAAACTTTTCCAAAATAGATATTTGGACAATTGGTTTACAGTGATTGATTGTTTTCAAACTTCTTTCATTTACTCTACTTTGATGCCACCACTAGTCCAAAATGGGTCCTTTCACGCTTGCAATTTCTGATGAGTTGCTTATCTATAGCATCAGATCAATTCTTTACTTTGCATGGTAAGAACATCTCCAATGGGGATGTGGATATATTGGAGGTAGATGTGAAACACGTGAGATAGAATAGACATCTCAACCAAAAAACTCTATCTAATGAACCAAAAAACTCTATCTAATGGTAATATGAATTAACGATGTGGAGATGAAATGACACATATAGTTGTCCACACTAAAAAAAGCAGAACTGCGCTACTTTGCGTTTTCTAGTTTCATTTGTATACTTTTCCTTTTTTATTTTTTGTACTTATTGCGTATGTATATATATGTATATATATCTATCATATATATAAAAGCACGAATCACAAATTTTTGAGTGGTAATGAAATTTACCTATTTGCCCATACGTTTTTTTTTATCTTCGAATCAACATTTTCTTTTGTATCCAAATCAAATCAATCCACTACACGTTTTTTTTTTTTTTTTCTTTATCTCCAAATCAATCATGAACTCATTCTCGTCAATCTAATATACTTTTTTTGAGGAAGTAATGTACTAGCATGATTAGCTTATTTTTTTCATTCACATCTTATCTCAATCACATTAGAGAATATTGATAAGCTAAAAAAGGTACTTGTATTTCTAATTTTTAAATTTTAATTATAATTTTAGATTTTGTTAACAAATTCTTAGAAATTAATTTCCTCGAGCGAAGCGAGCGGGGGAATAATCGTGCATAGCACGTCTTGAAACTAGTATATATATATATATATATATAAATAAGATAAATACAAATAAGTTAAAGAAAAAAAAAAGATAAATATAAACAATGCTATTTCTTCAAGGAAAAATTATAGCAATATAGTTAATTTTTATTTAAATTAGTAAAATAAGTTAGCTTTTCTTTTTATTCCTTAAGTAAGGTATTTCTCTTTTTGAGAATGCATTATTAATGTGAAAAAAATTGCACCCACCACTAATAACATGAATGACACATTAGAGAATACGTCATTTGTGTTATTTGTGTCATTCATGTTATGGACAAGTCTATGTGCATTGTCAAGCAAACATGAATGGCGCATTCGGACTGTCAAGCAAACCCAATGGGCCATTCATGTAAATCCAATAAATCACTCCACATGGATGCTCATGTGGACGCCCACGTGGACTAAAATTGGGTTTACATGAATTGTGCCATTCATGTCCATGTAGACATTTAAATATTTAAATAATATATAATATATATTATTTATACATTTATACATAATATAGGAAAATATTAGAATGTCACCCCAAGTGACACCTCTATGCAATGGAGTGTGGGACCCATATAAAAATTAATATGCGCAAGATAGGTTTTGGTGCATATTATGCGTTGTGTGTATCTCGAAGCACGCATAACAACTTCCATAGATGCGGGCCCACACGTCACGTCTCCATCTACACATACAAACATGACCGAATTTGATACATACCACTTTCCTTTCCATTTACACAACTTTCTTTCTCTACAAACCTGCAAGGTTAGTGTAACGCCTTGGGGCTTCTCTCTCTCTCTCTCTCTCTCTCTCTCTCTCTCTCTCTCTCTCTCTCTCTCTCTCTCTTTCATCCGTCTTCATTAACTCGTTCAATAATGACAAGAACTGGACTTCATCCACAACAGTTGCAACACAGTCGGATATAGACCTAACGTCTTCTCCACTACTCTATCACTTAATTGCCACTAATTGCACTTACCTTATCGTGTCATTCATCCTAATTAGAGGTACAACAAACTAGGGTTTTTGAGAATTAAGGTTTTTGAGAATTATGGTTTTTTAATTATTAAGTCAATAACCAATAAACATTTTCCATCGATTTTGTTGAAATACTAGTATTTATATATGTAGCCTAAATTGATCATGAAAGCTTCAGATTAAAGAATAAAAAAATTTAGTTTTTATTCCACCATCTATCGTTTTCTTTATCTCTATCTAGGTGTTCTCAATTTGTATAAGTTGCATGAGGCTTGCATGGATTTGCATGAGGTTTGCATGGGTTTGTATAGCGACCCCAAATTTCAGGCCGCCTTGCTACCCGCCACGTCTTATCCCACGTCACCAAGCTCTACCACATCATGACCCCGCTTATCCTTGATGCCCCACGACCTAACTGATTGCTTATACTTTTCCATTTAACCCTAACTTAGCTAATTAATATCCATATAAATATTAATGATTTCATTAGTCAATTAATTGATTTATCAAGTTATAATGAAATTTTACAGCGGAAGTCTTAAATGAGTAAATTATGCAACACCTAAGTAGTGGAAAACCCAACAAAAGATACCAAGTATATATCAAAGCAAGATAATTATAACAAAGGTTCGATATACATGTAATTAGTGTTCCAGTCCCCAAAACCTGACAAAAATATAAATACGTACATACTGTAGTCATATACGAGTTGGCTCTACAATCTCAGAGGTAGTTGCCCAGTACCTATTTGTCCTTGCTCGTCGATGGATCTGCACTCGGTCACCCAACAAATACAGTGACGAGTTCAGTGAGTAAAATCGCAAGAGAAGTCCACACAATATTCATGAAATAAAACAGATAATCTACGAGAGATGCGAATATAACACCTGATAATAGTACGTCATATTCTCATGAATGTAAGCAGCACACGACAAACAAAATCAGTAGCATGAAATAAATAAACAACACATACCAACTAAACATGCTCGAAAATAAAACATTAATAAGTACACACCCTATAATCACGAGAAAACCCTGACATAAACCAGCCAGTAATCGATAAAATCGACCACATATATACTTACAGGCTTATAGTGACTAAATCCCAACTTCAGTTACCGAATGAACCCCTCCAGATGATATTTCAAGTCAATGGAACACCCTAAATCCCTCCTGATGGCCGTAAGTATATCATATAGTCGTCGACACGAGCATTAAACACAAGTAACCCGTGCAAGCGATTTAGCCACAACCAATATATATGCTAACCGTAATAAAAGTGAAATCTCATCTGTGCCTACCAGCAGTCACACATGTAATTCGATATTGATAAAACCAACCATGAATTCTGTGAGACATTCTAATGGGATTACTCACCTTAATCCGCGCTCCGACTTCCTCATACTCCCGAAATCCTACTCAACTAGCTCCCCGATACCCGAGCTACGGTCCACTAAGTCCCTGAAGTCTTATTTTACATATTTAGCTTGATTATAGGTGTTTGGGAATGCATTTAAGTCAAAAATCTTAAATCGATCCCTTAAATTCAGTTTTTATCTGTAATTAGTGCGCTAATGGGTCTACCTAGCACACTTGGTGAAGTTAGCACACTAGGGAATCTATCTAGCCTGCTACTGTTCTTCATTTTGAAAAATAGTTAAGTGCCTAAAATCATTAGCGCACTAATCTCCACTTAGCGCGCTAATTACCCTCTGTGACAGAATTCAAAACTCGAGAATGACATATCCTCAGTCAAGTCTATCTGAATAGGCTGATCCTCGTATGACATATCCTCAGTCAAGTCTATCTGGCTCAAATCTACAGTCGGACGATCACCTGCTCTCGACTCAGCTAATCGAACATGGATATATGAAACATTGGATGAACGCCTGACAACTGTGGAGGTAGCTCAAGCTCATACGCAACCTTTCTGACACATTTCTTAATTCTGAAAGTTCCGATAAATCTCGGTGCAAGTTTACCTTTCACTCCAAACCTCTGAAGATCCTTCCGATGGGAAACCTTTAAATAAACAAAAATCCCTCTGGTGTACGTGAGATCACCACGATATCTGCTTTGCATACTTCTTATGTCGAGCATGGGCTCCCTTGAGTCTCTGACGAATCAGTCATACATTCTCCGTGTAATCGACAACAATCTCAGGCCCCACGGTCTTCCCCGTCCTCTAGTTCAGCCCAACACGATGGCGAACGACACGGTCTACCACACAAAGCCTCAAAAGGCGTCATCTCAATATTATCCTGATAACTCTTGTTATATGCAAACTCACATTATGGTAGGTACTCCTCTCATGATCCGCCAAACCCCAAGACGCACGCCCGTAACATATCCTCGAGAACCCGTATCAATCTCTCAGTCTGCCCGTCAGTCTGATGATGAAAAGTCGTACTAAACTGTAGGCGCGTACCATACTGCTCCTGCATACTCCGCCACATCCTAGACGTATGCATAACATCTCTATTTGACGTAATAGTCACTGGTACCCCATGAAGTCTAATAATCTCTCGCTCAAACAGTATACTCATATGATCAAACGTCTAATGTGCGCCCACTGGTGGAAAATGAGCAAGCTTTGTCAGTCGATCAACAATGACCCATATGGAATCATGTCTCCGGGTTGTTCTCGACAATCCTCTTGCAAAATCCATAGCAATGTCTTCCCACTTCCACCGTGGGATGGGAAGAGGTTGCTGCAATCCTCAAGGTCTGCGATGTTCAGCCTTCAATTACTGGCAGATCCCACAGTTCTGAATAAACGTTGACACATACGTTTTCATCCCAGACCACAAAAATGCCTCTTCATGTTGTGATACATCTTAGTCCTGGTTGGATGAATAGTGAATCGGGAACGGTGTGACTCTTGAAGAATCTCCTTTTTCAGCTTTGGTACTGACGGTATCTACAGTCTACTCCTGAAGCGCGAGCACTGCTTAGACGTCTCCGTCCAATCAACACAATCTGCACTCTGCGCTAACTCACTAAACCAGGAGTATAACCTGTCGATCTTCTGACCCTTTGCCACTCTCTGTGTAAATACGGTCTGTACTCTCATCTTCGCGCAAATCTCAACTCGAGTTTTAGTATTAACCTCCGCATCTCCAACAAGTATCCTACTCAGCGCATCCATAACTACATTCGCTATTCCCGGATGATATTCCAAGGAAAAGTCGTAATCTTTCAGAAATTCTAACCATCCGCGCTGCCGCATATTCAAATCTTTCTGTGTGAAGAGATATTTCAAACTCTTATAATCAGTAAAGAGTGTAAACATCTCTCCATACAGATAATATCACCATATCTTCAATGCAAACACTACTGCTGCCAACTCTAAATCATGCGTCGGATAATTCTTTTCATGTACCTTCAACTATCCGGATGCATATGCTACTGTACCAGTACCTAGCATCAACACACATCCCGGACCTCTATTAGAAGCATTAGTATAGATGGAGAATCCTTGTCCAAACTCTGGTAACATTAATATTGGCGCAGTAGTCAATGGCCTCTTCAACCGAGCGAATGCATCCTCACATTCCTCAGACCAATGAAGTCTCACATCTTTTTTAGTCAATTTAGTAATTGGTGAAGCGATTTTTGAAAAATCCTTCACGAATCGGCGATAATACCCCGCCAAACCCAGAAAACTTCTGATCTCAGTCACTAAAGTCGGTGTTGGCCAATCGATAATTGCTTGAATCTTAGTTGGATCCGCTGATATCTCTGCTGCTCCAACAACATGCCCTAGAAATTTGAAATCTGCCAACCAGAATTCACATTTACTGAATTTGGTGTATAGTGTATGCTCCCTCAAAGTTTGCAACGTCTTTCTAAGGTGTTGTTCGTGATCCTCCCTCACCTTCGAATATACTAGTATATCATTGATGAAGACTATCACGAAACGGTCAAGAAACGGTCTAAAAACACAGTGCATCAGATCCATGAACATTGCTGGAGCATTGGTCAGCCCAAATGGCATGACTGTGAACTGAAAATGTCCATATCTGGTGGTAAAAGTTGTAATGGACCTATCATCGTCCCTGGTCCTAAGCTGATGATACCCTAATTGCAGGTTTATCTTAGTAAAAAATTGTGCTCCTCTCAGCTGATCAAATAAATCATTTATCCTCAGGAGTGGATATTTGTTCTTAATTATGACTTTGTTCAACTGTCGATAGTCGATACAAAGTCTCAACATACCATCATTTTTTACTAAAAAAGACGGGTGCTCCACATTGCGACATAGAAGGTGTGATGAATCTATTCTGTACCAAATCCTAAAGCTGAGACTTCAACTCTTCTAGCTCTCGTAGTGTCATCCTATATGGTGGTATGAAAATCGGTTTCGTACCTAGCACTAACTCGATAATGAAATTGATCTCTCGCGGCGACGGTAAACCAAGTAAATCATCTGAAAAAACATCAGGAAACTCTCTAACAACCGGTATATCTTCCACCCTTGGTCCCTGACTCTCTAGTACATTGTACAACGGAATCAACACTTCCATCTCATCACTAGTCATAGGTCGACCTCTCGTTCCTACAGTCCTTGCTGCACTACCTTTATAAATGAATGACGGACACCTTGGGATCTCAAATATCACTGTCTTGCTGAAACAGTCGAGATGAGCATGGTATACCGCTAACTAGTCCATTCCTAAAATCGCGTCGAAGTCCAAACAATCGAGGACTCTAAAGTCAGCAGGTAGCTCTACTCCATATATTGCGACGAGACATTTCTCAACGATACTATGAGGGTAAACTCTATCCCCGACTGCAGTACTCGAGATTAAATGTACGCTAATCCTAACATTTTCAACCCTAGAATGTCTATCATGCGCCCAGCAATAAACGATACGGTAGATCCAGAATCAAATAAAACGTATAAATCGTGATCGCAAATAGAAACTGTACCTTCAATAAAACCTCGTGTAGCGTCAGCGTCTAGCTGGGCTACCATGTGAACCTCCTCTCGGGCCTGCTATGCGTACACTGCTACAGGATGCGAGCACTCTCTTAAGATATGTCCGACCTATCGATAGTTGTAGCACGCCAACTATCTACGCTGACCCTGAGTCTGAGACTGGCCTTGTGCCTGATACTGACCCTGTCTCTGCACTGTTCTAGTATCTGTCTCGTATCTCGACCTCTACCTCTGCCTCGACCTCTGCCACCCTGCGGCTGCTGCCGTGAAGCTTGCGGGGCGGGAACTGCAGGAACAACAAGAGCTGGTAAGGTCGGTCTGATTGGAGGTGGCAAGGGAAGTCTGCTCACTATGCTCTATGTTGAAGCAATGGATGATACAAGAGGTACAACCAGTGGGGGTGTGACGACCCCAACTACAAATAAGGGCACCGCCTGACCTAATACCATAATTAAGCCCTAATCTCCCCTATAGGACCTAACAACGAATTAGTCAGCCTTAGTTAAACACCTACCTACCTACCATTTATGATACCACCTACGGTTAACTTAATTGTTCTAATGACTAACCAATGGTTGTCTGTAAATCAGAGTTACTAAATTTTTTTTTATCTAACCAATTATTCAGCGGAAGTCTTATTCAGTTACTAGTGGAAATGAAATCCTAAGGCCTAACCTATTGTGGAAAAACTAGGAAATAGTGATCACATGCATATATAAACAAAAATGGTGTTATATATAACATGTGTCCAGTTCTATAGTCCTATCACTCAACCCAAAAGGCAAATGAGCATGTACATACAAAAATTATACAAAAGCATACAAAACGTACAAAAGTAGGTCGTAGCAGTCCTCCGCCGGCTCAGATGTAGTCACCAATCTTCTCTTTGCCTGGTCTGCTACTCGGTTGATCTGCACCCACCGTCACAAACTAGACGGTGAGCACATGAAAATATTTAAGTAATACTGAGAGACATCGATCCACATTCCCAAATAGGCAACAAGTATCAAATTGCATAATTTAAATAGAAACTATGCTAAAAGAAACGTCATGCAAAGAGATACTTGAGTTAATCAAATATGAAACTGACTCAAGGTTAAGTAGTAATGGATTAGGGTCGGTCGGTCGCGATCTTCATCACATTAGCCTGTCCACTACAATTTGAGCTCTGCTCTATATCATTTCATTACAAATTGAGCTCTATATCATAATTTCAAAAGGTCGTACGTACGATACGCCTTTTCTATTCCAAGTGAATTAGTCGTCAACGGAATGTATACTTGCTAACATACCCGAGTTTGAAAACACGTCATGTTCACCCAAGTTATTCTTGCGCCAACAACCCCCGAGGTTCGGTTATCCCGTTCGAGGTACGTTACCTCGTGTGTCATGCAAAGTAGTGGAGAAATTCCCTAACATCCCGACAAGTTTAGTGACCTCGTATGAAAGCTGAATTTCTATCATCAAATGACCCTAACCACAAGAACCACTTTCATATTCAAAAATGACGCAACATTGGAATCCAAGAGATGTAATAGCACACTAATGCACAAAGGATTTGAGTCAAAATAAACAAACTATCCTAATAGCATGTTATATCACTAACTCTCCCACAACTATCAATATGGCAAAGTATAGGAATTAGAATCAATGATATACAAAACAGAGTACGCTATGAATATTATAAAGTGAGCAACCGAACAAGTCATAGCATATAGATTTCAAAGGCAATTCAGTTCGAATAACTAAGAAGAAATAAATAAATAGAATGAAATGTAAATAAATGTCTCAAATCAATTTACTTACATACACACAACAATTCCTAAGCTATCCGGCTTCCGTCGCGTCGATGTACGCACCCAAACCCCGTAATAGCTCTTTTTACTGTCTTAACATTTGAAGATTTATAAATTTAGGGTCATTATGACTTATTCACAATTTATAAGTTGGTCAAAATCGATCAAAATTGAGTTCGAGATCAATTTGTCGATTTCACGTTTTTCGAGGTAAAACCCCGGTATAACGCCTCGACTGACTCCCGAATTTTTCACTTTATTTGGGTCAAAAATATATTTTTTTCCATTTGTCCGAAATTTTCCTGAATTTCCCATAATTTTTTTCTATTTTCTGAAATTTATTATATATTAAAAACTGTTAAATTAATTAAATAATATATATATAATAAAATATATATAAAAGTGGGTCCGGGTCAAACCCGACCAGGTCCAACTTGATCCAGGTCGACCCGACCCGATCCAGCTGGACCCGAGTCGGTCTGACCCGGTCTCCATCGGGTCAGGGTCGGTCCGACCCGACCCACATGGGTTCGGGTCGACCCTACCCTATCCCATCTTCTTCCTCGCGAAGACGGCAGAGGCTCTACAATTTTTTTTTTTTCTTTTCTTGTGAGGCGTTGGGGTTGGCTCCCAACTCCAACCCCATTGGGTTTTGATGGCAAGGGAGATCCCCTTGCCATCTCTCCCGTTCCTCTCTCGGTCAGCCATGGAGGTCGATCCTCCATGGCCACAACACCGACAACCGACAACAACAGCCAACAACACAACAACAACAGAAAACAACAACTCACCTTGCTTTGAGCTTGATCGATCTCTTTCTCGATCTTTCTTTTCTTTTCCTTCTACTCCCGATCGTCTATGCAGTTTCTTCTCTTTCCTCTCTGTTTAGTTTTGTCTCTTTTTTTGTTTTTGTTTGGAGAGATAGAATGAGAGAAGATAAGGTTAGACTCATTTTTGTTTCATTTGACCAACTTTTTATATATACATATGTATTGGTAGATGTGGCCTTTTATGGCCCACATATTTTTTTTTTTTTTATAAAATGAAATTCAACTAATTATACTTACGCCACGAGCTGCTACCTCGGGCCCATGTCGGCATGCGACTCGAGGCACGCCCCGCTCGTCTCGGTATCTGCATACCCGTAAATGACTAAGTAGTCTACACATATACAATAAATTAAGCAAACAACACAACAAATATAACATTTACCTCGGCCACCTTGCCTCGGTAGTGACACGTATCGCGTTGCGGGTCCCCCGTCACGGGTCATTGTTTCCTAATTAACGAATGAAACGTGTATTAATTATTTGGGCCGTGACAGGGGGTGTAGATATCCTCGAACCTTGAGATCCTCGGTTCCATCCCATTGCTCCCTTACCCCTCTGTCTCCTCCTCTCATACTCTTAAGCCTGTTCTGTAGACAAAACTGGACCCGGTGTTTTGCCATAAGCAACTCTGCATATAGTATGTCTAATGCGCTAAGGCTCGCTCATAGATCTCGGTGAGTGTCTTCGCACCTGAACAGACTACGTAATACCCAATATCGGGTTTGAGTCCAACACCGAAATGATACACATCCTCAAACTCATCTCTCACCAAGTCCCCAGCAAACTGACGCAGATAATCTTATTGGTCCATGTATTACATCAAAGGCTCATTTGGCCCATGTCTTAAGTCCATGAACTCTCGTCTCAATCACTTCATGACTGAAGGCCGAAAATACTGCTGATAGAACTTTTGCTCGAAAGCATCACATGTCTCGAACTCTCCGTGAGTGCCCACAGTCATTCGCCACCACACGTTGGCGTCTCTCTCGAGTGTATATGATGAGATCTCTGCCCGAAGTTTATCCTCAATCCTCAAAACCCGATGAAGCTTCTCATGAAACAAGATTCATTTCTCAATCTTCTGAAAATCCCTAACTCCGTCAAGATAAACTGGTTTGAGTCTGATGAAGTCCTTCACAAGTTGAACTTCCATTGAAGTGCTAGAAGATGCGGGCGTGTGAGATGGTACTGCATCAACTGTCTCCACCACTGGTGCGATCACAAATATCTGCGCTGCTAAAGTTGCAGTAGGAAGTGTCGGCGCCTGGATAATCGGTGTAGCAGTCGTAGGAGTTGATGTCGATGCTGGTGCAGCAAAACGAGTAGTCATCATAGCGATGAAATCACTCAAATGCTGGCCCTGAGCTGTCACTCGATCAGACAGATGCTGTAAATCCTCCGCTATAGTAGGAGGCGAACTGCCGCTAGGGCTCTACATCTCCTCCCCCGCGTGTATCAGCTATCGGGGTCTGCATTGGATAGCGAACGCGAATCAGCGTCTACTTGACATAGAGCATAAGTGTATATATACATAGAGCAATTAACAAGTACATATAAAAAAATCCTCCATCTCATTGTTTCTCACTTCCCAACTAATGTTGTCTAGGCAATGAGTATCTGGTTTTCGCAACTAAAGTTTGTATTTTATGCATTTTGGTCGCTAACTCTATGCTCTGATACCAACTGTGATGACCCCAACTACTAAACAAAGCACCGCCCTGCCTAATCACGTAATCAAGCCTTAATCCAAATCACCTAAGACTTAATTACGTATTAGTCAGCCTTTCATCCCTATATTCCTCTAAATTCATGTCTTGATCTATATTATCATTTTCATATAGTTTAAAGATTATGCGGAAGCCATAATAATTCAAAATTCCTAAGTGTGGAAAACTAAGAAAATACAACATCACATGCATATATATATATATATGAAACTATGCACTCAACCCAACGTACAACCCAAAATGACATAACAATAATAATACAACAAAAGTCGAGACATACAAAAATGAGTGGGGAGAGTCGCTGAACTGCTCAGAGGAAGTTGCTGATCTTCTCCTTCACCGGTCTGCTGCTACTCGACGGACCTACACCCACCATCACAAACTAGACAGTGAGTATACTGATATTTAAGTACTAACTGGAGAATTTCATGCCACATTTCCAAAATAAACGAATGGTATTTAAAAGCGTAAAGTAGCGAAACAAATTGCTGAAACAAGAAATGCAAGTAAATACCATAGTTAAAGATGTAGAGACAGACACAGGCTAAGTGGAGATGATCTACGTCTGGTCGACGGTGAGAACTATCACCTAACCTTTCCCACTACTATATAGAATTGCGCTCAATATATCTCACACAAATAGCGAAACTACGCTCTACCCTTTACAACATCAATCTCATGCTTGCTGACCACCCTAAGTCCCATAATTCGTGTGTTGCGCAAGTGTAGTGGTGAGCGTCGGAACCCCAGTAGACCCATGTCTCCGTGAACCACGCATCTCTCGTGCAATGGACACTAGATAATCCTTACTTTACTTTCAAAGACAAATAATTCCGAAATTCTAGGATGCCAAAATAACTTAGGCTACAAAGCCCATACAAAATCGAATACAAGTCCAATTAAATCCAAATTATTCCTGTGGCGACCCCAATTTTTCACAAACTGGGCCCCGCCCGGCCTAAGCCCACGTGGATCCCCGAGCTAGTCTCGCAAGGTCAACGTAGGCCTAGTCAGCCTTCCAATCCATCATTATCAGTAAATTCACAATTTTACAGCTGAGTTATTAATATTTTGCAAGTTTTACAATTTAGCAGAAGCAATTTCTACCAATAAATAACTCAACCGTGAATAAAAAGTTAGGCAACCTAATTGTGGAACCCAGTAAATATCATCAGAGGATAGAAAATACAAGAGACACAAAAATTCACCTAGCTATAAAGTCTTCCCTCTGCTACTCATCTGCGGCTCCGCACTCAGTCAAACATAAGAATGACGAGCCCAGGTATGTAAATCCAGTAGGACAAATACACAACATTTCATAATATCCAAAGCAGTCGATGTGACGGCCCCTCTCCTAATCTAGGGCGCCGCCCGGCCTAATCCCGTAATTAAGCCCTAATCATATCCACGCAGGACTTAACTACGTATTAGTCAGCCTTTTCTAATTAAACCTTTTATTAAATGAATTTATTAGCGAAAGTCTTATTGATTATGCGGAAGCCATTTATAATATCCTAAGTGTGAAAAACCAGGAAATGTCATAGCATATATATATAGTCTTCAAAATTCATTGAAACGATAAAATGGTCTAAGTCAAGTCGGGAACTAACGCTCAACTCAAAAGAAGACCTACAATCGATGCAATGACGCTCCGCGGGCTCAGGGATAATCGCCGATCTTCTCTTTGCCCGGCCTGCTAGGAGACGGATCTGCACCCACCGTCATAAAAAGGACGGTGAGTACAAGAATAAAACAGTAATCCCCGATGACAAGTTTAATTTGCATTTCCAAATATTCAAATAGTATTTAAAAGCATATAAATTGGAAAACTCAATATAGCTGGATTATCAGCTTGAAATGAGGAATCTAAATATATAAATCAACTGCATATATTCAATGATCTACTATCTGGAAAATTGCCTAAAACCGAAACTTGTTCAAGTTTCAACTCAATACGGTACCTAGTTGATGTAGCTTGAGGATTTCTCAGAAACTCCCAAGGATTCCTTCAAAACCTTGATGATTCATTCCCCTCCAAAGCAATCTCTTCTTATTCTCCAAAGAAGAATGAATGAGTGGTTTGGTTTGCATGTTGTTGGGGGGTGTAGGTGTAGGTGGGAGTGTTTGGTGGGTTTTTGTGTGCATGTAAGTGGGGTTGACACATGGCCTGAATTTTTCCAAGTGTTGTTTGGGTTGGGACAAGTGTGACTTGAGTTGGGACAGGTGTGACACCTGTTCGTGACACCGCTAGGACACTCGCCCGTGTTTCTGGGCGTTTCGACGCCTGGTTTCGCGTCCGAACCATGATATTCGCGTACCATCGCGTCGTTAGTCACCAATATCTATTCCATATAAGTTACTTGACAAATTTTTATTCAATTCGTGTGTTTTCGTTTCCCCTACCTAATATTCGGTCCCGTCAACTACCCGGTACCCGAGTCGACACGCATATCGAGGAGTGTCCCAGCTCTCGTCTCGACGCCTACAACCGTGCAAACTGACTTAGTAAGTCTACACAATACATAACACTAGGCATACAAAAATACAAAAATACCATCAGTGTGGATCCCACGTCAAATGTCGGTGATCCTGATTAAGGAATTTAAACCAGGGTTAGAGATTTGGGTCTTGACAGTCGAATTCATGTAAATAGAACGAAAGGAATAAAGAACGCATGAATATAAAACATGGTAACAAAACAATCGATAAGTGAGGGTCCGGAATACAAAGAAAACAAACAGCAAGGAATCCCGACCAAAAGGTCGTTGAGTCCCGGCAAAAGCCAGCAGACTCGGGTTTATGACGATACACCTGCCTCCCAGCCCTAACCCTTGCGACTATGAGATATCTACGGACCCGAATAAGTGCCCCCAACGTACACTCAATTGGGAGATATCGATGACGTCCGGATAAGAGCTCATATTGCAGATAAATAGTAGCCATGACTCACTTGCCAATGGACCACTCAACCAACAAAGTTCCAATGATAGCACAACAATATTCAATAAAGAAAAATGAAGTTATCACAAAACAGTGAACAACAACAGCCAATGGAGGGAAATGAAATACTGTATAAGTCCCTGGCTGGTTTACTTACCTCGAGAAATCGCGAACCTCAAAACGCCTCACTCGCGTCTCGATTTGCACACCCGACACACGACTCCTAAGTCCTTGGTGTCCATTTAGATATTTTAGGGCTAATTTATTAAAATCATTCAAATCACACTGAAATTAGGCGAAGTACACCTCGCCTCCATCGCGTCGTCGACATTCGTCGAAATCACGTCTCCGATCGGTCGACAACGCGCCACTGCGCCGTTGTCGATGTCGTGGTCGCGTAGCCGTCGCGCTGACGCCACTGTCGCTGCCTCGCCGGAGCCGCTGCTGTCCTTCGCCGGCATCGCCGCTGTCACTCGTCGGCGTTGCTGTGCCGCTGCCATCTCGTCGCCGGTGTCCCTCGTGGCAGCCGTGCCACCTCCTAGCGCTGGAGCCACCGCTCGAACCGTCGCCCGTAGCCGAGCCACCGCGCCCTCTTGTCTTCCGCGTGCCGCATAGCTGCCTTGAGCGTCGCGCGCCATGCGCAGCTCGTCCGCACCGGCGCCGACTTAGCTGCGCCGCCCATTGGTTCACCACTGCGTCACCTCCCGAGGCCTCCGCGTCGCCGCGAGCCGCTGTCCTCCACGTTGCCGATCCGCCGCGACTGCTCCCCCGATCGGCCAATCCCTTGGTTCGCCGCTGCACTAGAGTTCTGCCGCTGCACCACCCGATTCGTCCGAGCTTCTGCAGCAGCTGGTTGTCCGTGGCTTCGCCTCAGCTCGCCGGCCGGACTTGCCGCTGCGTCGTGATGGAGCTTTACCGTCGGTCGCTCTCTCATCTTCTCCGATTCTCCGATCTCCCTCTCTCTCCCCTTTTTTCTCTCTCTCTCCCCCTCCTCTCCTTCTTATCCGATCCTTTCAAAAAAAATTTCTCCTCGAGATTCATGCGGAATGAAACTCGAGGCACATCAAAACATATATATTTTTTGTGTTTTTTCTTAAAAATTGAGTAGCGTGCTTCTCGAGGCACCAACCCGCCTCATTTCATAAATCTCGATACTCGTGCCACTCGCATCACGAGGCGTATCCCATGTATATGATTTTAACGTGACCACATTAAAACCACATAAATCCACTACAGTCACATTAAGCCACTATCTCGGTCTCATGTTGGTACGCGACTCGAGACGCGTCCTCATTCATGTTTCGGCTCATCGAATTCTCCACGTATACGTTTCTCACCAATTAGCATCTCCACTTGAGACTCGGACAGACGCAGTTCGACGAGTGGATCCCACACACGACCTTGACTTGACATGTGACACAAGTCAAATTTTTGGGCCGTTACAATTCCATTAGCATTCTTTGTATTAATTTTGTTCAAGAATGACATCAAATGTAGGAATCAGAGGCAACGAAACAATTCACAAGGCATCATGTCACAATATTCATCCATGAATAAATACAAGAACAACATGATGTGCGAGTTCAAGTAGCAATGTCTACCAATAGACCAATAAAGCAATAAGAGAATGAAATGAAATATAAATCAAGACATGACTTTAGAGGAATACATGGATGTACATTGGGTTGAATGCGTAGTTTCATATATGTATACATGCATGTGATGCCATATTTTCTTGGTTTTCGATGCTTATGAATTTTGAATTATCATGGCTTCCGCATAATCTTTAAATTATATGAAAATGATAATATAGATCAAGACATGAATTTAGAGGAATACATAGACGAAAGGCTTACTAATATTTAATTAAGTCTTAGGTGATTTGGATTAAGACTTGATTAAGAGATTAGGTCGGGCGGTGCCCTGTTTAGTAGTTGGGGTCGTCACATTCATTGACTAAAATTCTTATGCTATGTCATTATTGATTGAGATTACTAACGGTCAGTGAAATAGCATGCTATTAAGTAGTTTTTACGTAGTGTTGTGAACTTATATCCTTTGTGCATTAGTTATGCAATTGTATTTGTTGGATTCCAATACTGTGTTATTCTTTGAATATGAAAGTGGTTCTTGTATCTAGGGTCATTTTATGATAGAAATTCGTCTAACATATGGGGGTCACTAGACTTTCCAGGATGATCGAGATTTCTCCACTATCTTGTGCAACACACGGGGTATGAGACTCGGGGTTGTTGGCAAACATAACTTAAGTGAGTTCAAAAGTTGTAAGACTCGGGTTGGCAAGTATAGATTTCAGTGATTGACATTTGTGATAATTATAAAAACGTATTATATCGTATAAGTATGACCTTCACAGAAATGTAGAGCACTACTCCATCCTTATATAATGAAAAGGCTGATGCGATGAAGATCATGGCTGACCGACCCTAGATTATTACTACTTAGCCTAGTGTCAATTTCATTTTTTTAGCTAAAGTATCTATTTGCATGATATTTTTTCAGCATAGTTGCTACTATTATTATGTTTTTTGTTACTTGTTTGTATAATTGGGAATGAACAAATATATCTCATTATTACTTTCAATTTTCAAGTACTCACCGTCTAGTTTGTGACGGTGGGTGCAGATCCATCGAGTAGCAGGTCAGGAAAAGAGAAGATCGACGATTACCTCTGAGCCAGAGGAGCACCGCTACACCAGATTTTGTAGGTTTGATTTTTTATGTATTATTTTTATATGTATGGGGTATGCTTTTGGGGTTATACGTTATGGGCTGAGTGATAGGTACGTTGATCAGACACATGATGTTATATATCACCGTTTCATTATATATATATATATATATATATATATATATATATATATGGATGTGATCTTTATTTCCTTATTTTTCCACAAAGGTTAGGCTACATGTTTATAAGCTTCCGCTAGTTAATTGGTTAAGACTTCCGCTGCATAACTTTTGAGTTAGTAAATTTTAATTAACTTTGATTTATGAACTTACATAGGATATGTATATGTTTATATCTATTTGAAAACTAATAAAATAGTTGGTAAGTAATAAGTTGTTGAAAACGTTGACTAATTCCTTGTTCGGTCCTATATGGTGGAATTATGGCTTAATAATGGGATTAGGCCGGGCAAGGCCTTAATTTGAGAAGGGGTTGTCGCAGGCACGCTAGACCATAACATGTGTATCAGGAGTCTTCGGTGAATGACGACTCGAGCTACTTTATCGGTACATATGTCGGTGCATCGTGGGTCTACGTCGGGAACCAAAAGGACCAGGTGAAAGAATAGTAGGTACGCCCACTAGAGGGATCCTGTGGGGGGAATCCGAAGTATGGTCTAGTCTGACCGGGACAGACACACGCTTTATTGTTATTTACGCATGTGGTGGTCCCTTTATAGTTGCTTTTTTACATTCCACACGTTTATTTAACAATATTAATTGAATTTCCTTTACTTTATCATATGAATGCTTCGTGAATTTCCTTGGAATTTTACTCACTAGACTCATCATCTGTTTTGTTGTGATGGCTGAGTGCAGATTTTTCTACGAGTAAGGGTAAGGGGATTCTTAATGACTATTTTTGAGCTCGCCAACTGTTCGACACCCTACTCGTAGATGTTTGCATTTGCATAATTTGTTATATATTTTATGTTTATGGGAGACTTATGAGATGCTTGTACTTGTATATATTTACTTTTTTCTCCATATATACAGTGTACTATATTCCGAATTTTCCATAGTAGGACTGATGCTCTATAAAACTTAAAAGTTAATGAAAATTCATGTTTATGTACTTTAAGACTTCTGTTGTAAATTTATTGGTTACCTACTTGAAATTCTCTAAAATACAAGTCATACTTGTGACTTAATATATATCTCGAATAATTGGCAAATAATATAAAGAATACGGTGAATAGCACGCACATCGAAGAGCGTCGATGTGGCGACAGACGTCAGCAAGGCTACAGGACCCGCGTAACAGCTCACTCGACGGTCACAGGGCGCAGGGTCGCCATAGTTGTTATTAGAGCAAGGTCGATAGAGCCTATGCGATGAAGCGTAATTTGTTTTTTAACCTGATACCAATGCCACAGTTGGTATCAGAGTAATGGTTCGAAGAACCTTGGAAATTAATGAAATAGCATAAAACTTAATGAACAAAACCTTATATGTGGAAACTCAATATACTTGTCTTAGAACTCTAGTTGAAAAGTGATGTGAGGAGGGTAGAGTTAGGATTTATATATGTGTTATGTTTTTACTGTATATTATGTACTATACGCATATATATACCGAGATTGATCAGATGCACGCTTATCGATGCAAATCACGATGAACGAACAACCCTTTACACTTGCAAAGAGTGGTTAGGCTGACGACCTGGCTAAGGCCACCACCACTATCACTATACCGAGTGTTGATGATCGACTCGTGATACATGACGCTCAGTTGGCCAAGATTCTATAGTTACTCAGGGCAAGCTGCAGCAGCCGCCGTAGTAACAGTAGCTCCCATAGTACCTATAGTATCGAATACTACTACTCTGGCAGTCATCACCCCGACGATAGCGCAAATGTCTATTCAGGCCACTACTACATCACTTCCCAAGACACCAGTCTGAGAAGGACCATAGGGATGATCGGGACCATAGAAACGACTATTAGTTAGATCGATACAGATATGATGACAAACAAGTCATACAGGTTATTGAACCCATACATGCCAAACAACCTAAACATCAAACACTATAGTACCGACAGGATTAGGATCAGGGAAGCCGTGACAGGGGTAAGAGAGACCAAAGTCAGGGTCAGAGACCCGGAGATAGACAGTATGGAGGTTGAAGATGCATCGTGTTTTCTGATGTGGCCAGACTGGATAACTTAGATCAGATTCTTGGAGGGTATCTGTGACGGCCCCAACTACAAATAAGGGCACCGCCCGGCCTAATCCCTAATTAAGCCCTAATCTCCCCTATAGGACCTAACCAGGAACTAGTCAGCCTTATGTAAATACCTAAATGCCTACCATTTATGATACCACCTACAGTTAACTTAATTGTTCTAGTGACTAACCTATGATTTTCTATAAATCAGAGTTAATTTTTTTTTTCTTCTAACCAATTATTCAGCGGAAGTCTTATTAAATTACTAGTGGAAATGAAATCTTAAGGCCTAACCTATTGTGGAAAAACCAGGAAGTAGTGATCACATGCATATATAAACAAAAATGGTGATATATATAAGAACCAGATCAGACGCAAGAGAGAGCTCATGCAGCAGGTCACCAGACAAGGAGGCGACCAGACGACATGTCAAGGGTAGGTTATCTGACGCATCTTGTCGGTTATTTATTTATATTTTTTGTGTACCTATTATAATTCCTATCTTGGAAATATGAAGACTCAATGATTGTGCTATACACTAGGCCATAGCATGTGGCACGCCCTGTAACGACTCGTTACCTTAAGTTAGTGATTAGTACTAATCTAAATCCTAATTAACTCGGGTTAGGCTTGTGGTTAAGTTAGGCGGACCTCGTGTTCGTGCGTTTGCATGAGGTATGGTGTTTATTCGGATTGTTAATTCAATTTATATATAGGTTGTCGTATAATATGAAAATTATACACAAGCCTATAAAATGGAAAATACCCAATAAACTGTGGTTTACCGGGACACCAAGTGTGACGAGGGAGTCGTGGCATAAGTGTGCACGCTCATGGACACTTGTAGGCACGTATGGTGAGTTTATTGATGAATAATACGCGATATATATTTATATGATTTTAAATATATAAATATATATTGGAAAATAAAAGAATATTGAAAATATATGGATTATTGGATCGTCTCGAATGAAGCGTAAGTACAAGATATGTCAAAGTTCGTGTCACTTTAACGCATCAACCACATGATCAATCTTAAGATAGCGTGATGCGTATCTCGAGAAAAATTCATATATAAAAAGAAAAACTTAAAGCTTATCAATTCATTCGAACAATCGAAAAGAGGATGAGGGTTCGGTTGATCCTGAATCGAAGGGAGATCGTTCCTGGAGCCGAATTCGATCAAGTTGAGGAGCTTAATTGATCACACAGCTCGTTAGCATCATATAGGTATGAATTGATCTTGTGTTTATTAAAGTTCAATTCAATGATGATGATAGGATTTGTTTAAGCTGTTTGTTGATTAATTATAGTCTCCCACCTCACTAAAGGTTGTTCTCGATCCATTTTGATGGATTTGTGACTGTTTGGATGTGATTTGGGTCGATTTGAATGAGTAGAATTGTGTTGTTGTTGCAGGTTTGGTGCATTCGGCGTGTTATGCATACCGAGGAGGATGAACTGACATGCAGATAGCGCTATCCATGTCAGGTAGCTCGCTATCAGATCCCTACAAACCAGCAACTGAGCTGAGGCACTGGTCTAGAGGTTGTAAATGTAGTATAATGAACCTATATTGATCCCAAATGATTGGAGATATGTTGAGGAACACTGAGGAAGAGTGAAATGATTTAGAATTTAGGGAGTTTGAGAAATAGAGACTTAGACTGAGGTAAGTATGTATTCGCGTATTTATCAATATTACATGGCTATTTAGTATATATAGCTCATGTAGTTGTTGGATTGAAATGAGGAATTATGTACGCCGTGATTGTTTTTCTAATAAACAGAAAACGGTGACTAATGTGATCCACGAAAGTAACTCCTCAAGTCTGAGACTAGATTGTATAGTACTTAGGGTTGATCTCCCAGTCTATACGTAACTCCTACACAGTTTATAGGTTGCGTGGGTTACATATTCACTAGAGGGTTTAGGATAGAACCATTGGACATTAATCGATTGGCTAAACATCACATATGTTCGGTGTGTTGGTTTAGCACTCGTATTAATGGCATCGCTGGATAATCGGCCCTAGTTTTATAAATAAAATGGGGATCACAGTGTAATAGTCCAAAGACATTTGTTTTGCATCCGTTTATGTATTGAATTTATTTGATTTCCATATTCTTGTTAGATATCATTGGTGCATGTTGTTATTGTATGATATCATTGAATATTATATGGAATGTTGATGATTAGTGTGAATCCCTACTTATTGAGCAAGTTGGAGCGCTCACCCCAATTAACATTACAGGTAGATTTGACAAACGCTAAACTACGGGATGGAGAAGTTATAGAGTCTTGAACTTCTCTTTGATGTAATGACTTTCCCTGGTCTTATATATTTGTATTGAATTATAGATTTATAATATCACATGGGATGTGTGATTTGTATAATCGAGATTTATTCCAGTTGTTTTTAGTATTGTATATTTTATTTTGGTTATCGAAAAAGGTTTTGAATTTTCATCGCGCATATGATTTGTTTTATTTCGATAATCGATATACATTAGTTGCTTATCAAGTATATGTGGTAAGGCTGTTGGCTCTAATTAAGTCTGATAAGGGTATTATGTGCTTAATTAGGTTTCGGACCGGTATTGCCCTAATCAGGTTAGGGGATGCTACACAGACGCCCTCTCGAGAATTCCAACCTGAACTATTTATGTTAGGTGTTGTCATGACCCAAATCTCTAACCTCGTTTTAATTTTAATCAGGATCACCGGCCCTTGAAGTGGGACCTACACCGTGATACGTGCACTGACCGAGGCACGTGGCCGATGTATATTGTATTTTTGTATTGATGTATGCCTAGTGTTATGTACTTATGTAAACTTACTAAGTCGGTTTGTATAGTTGTCGGCGTCGAGACAAGAGCAGGGATGCTCCTCGAGTAACATGCGAGCCGGGGAACCGAGTAGTTAGCATTTTGGTAAGTCTTATTTAATACTAATATGAAATAAGGAATTACTTATAAGTCTATGGTTGTGTTTGTTAATGTAAATCAAATTAAAGGCCTATAGTTGAGTAAATTAAATGAAAACCATAGGATTGGTCTAGTAATACTCATTGACACATCTAAGAACTAGGTGAGTAATGAAATGGTGTTAGTAGGATATATGGAAAGAGGTGGACCATTAGATATTCCTCGAGATACATAAATCTATGGAGATCAAGGGCTAGAAGGAACATCACCTTAATATATAATATTAGTGATCAAACAACATGCAAACCAAATCACTCATTCATTTTTGCTAGAGAAGAAAAAGGAATTGTTGAGATGAGTGAATCATCAAGGTGTTGAAGGAATCCATGGGAGTTGGTGAAAAATTCTCAAGCTAGGGTGCTACATCAACTAGGTACACATCTTTTTAGTTGAAATTCGAACAAGTTCTGGTTTTAGGCTAATTTCATATGGTAAATGATTGAGTATTTGTAATTGATTTATATATTTGGGTTCCTCATTTCAAGCTGATAATCCAGCTATATTGAAGTTCTTAATTTGATTTTGAAATCATAAAATATAATTTTTTTAAATTGCAACACCAAAACTAGAGTTTTACATATTGTATTAGGAATCAACTAGTAATTTGATCATAATCTGCTCATTTTATATCCAAATTGATCCAAACTAGTAGGCATTTGAAAGCTTATTTAAAGAGGAATAACTTTGTTTAGTTGAATATATTTTGATTTAAATGTTTTTATGTCCAAACATGCTCTACATGTAGGTGCTGAAATTAAAAAGGAAAGTTTTGAAACTAAATTTGTTAAGGACATAACTCCCTACCTACTTATCCAAATGAGCTGATCTTTTACTATGTTGTATTTGGGTAGATTTGCTACCTTGTGACAAAACATCACATTTTTAGGAACTATAGATTGGGAGAAATAGATTTTCTAACTCTGCTGGTCGGATTAAATTCCAATTAGACTTATGTTTAGTAAAATCATAATATCTCTTTCATTTTAAATCAGAATTTTGCAAACTAAACCTTTCTGGAAAGCTAAGAGAGAGACCAACAATAATTGTATGATGGAGGATTTCGATATTTGGACCATTTCATGCCTAAAAGTGCGTTAAAATGTAGGACCGAAATTGAAACTTAATTTAGTCTTTAGGGGCTGATTTAGGAATATTGATTTAAAGTCTTTTGAACAAATTTGAATACACAATAAACACCGCTAAATTGAGCTTAAACCCACTATATTTGAACTAATGAGATACCAAACTCAAGAACCTAGGAAAATGGTATGGAGAGCGAATACAAGATTTGGAGTATCGAGAGGCTAGTAAAGCTAAGACTTTACTTTGTTGTTGTGAGTATACCCATGGCAACTTTACTTGGCATTTCATTTCTATTAATTGTTGTCCTTGCATAGTGCTTTTGACTATTTTGCCTTTGTATTCTTATATCATGTGTTTTTGTGTCTATGCTCACTTGATAAGTCTAGTTTGCATGATATCCATTCATTTGATTTGATTCATTGATTCTATCCCATGCTATGTCTATTCTTGTTGTTTTAAATGTGAATTGAATGATAAATAGCACGCTATTAGGATAGTGAACATCTTATAAATGTTTAAGAGGACTCGTATTCCTTATTTATTTAGGTGTTAAGATGTGTTTATGCCTTGACAATCCATACTTGGTATTTCTTGAAATTTAAAAAGTAGTTTTCGCATTTAGGTCCCGTACTCGATTGAGGTGTGTGCGACTCACGGGGTTAAAGTCCTGAAGATGTCGGCACATGTTAC
Organism: Stephania yunnanensis; assembly: GCA_039657365.1. NCBI lineage: Eukaryota > Viridiplantae > Streptophyta > Magnoliopsida > Ranunculales > Menispermaceae > Stephania > Stephania yunnanensis. The sequence continues at coordinate 5,256,020 of CM077589.1, forward strand.
CCGACATTGTATGACACTTGGGGTTAGAGTCCCTGAGGTGGTTTATACACCGGGGTTAGAGTCCCTGATAACATTTGGTTACAGTCCCTTGTGTTATATGATTATTGAGTCGGAGTGAAATATTTCACTGCTGACCGGACCTAAATCACCACTACTTAGTCTAGTGTCAGTATCACTTGTTTAACTATGGTATTTACTCGCATATGATTTATTTTCCAGTTTTTTCATTTATATGCTTTTAAATACCACTTGAATATTTGAAAATGAAATTAAACTTGTCATCGAGGATTATTATTTTATTCTTGTACTCACTGTCCTTTTTATGACGGTGGGTGAAGAGCCGTCTACTAGCAGGCCGAGCAAGGAGAAGATCGACGATTATCCCTGAGCCCGCGGTGTCACTGCATCGATCGTAGATCTTCTTTTGGTATTTTGATTGTATATGTTATATATGTCTTTCAGATACTATTTGGGGTTGTATATTAAGTTGAGCATTAGTTCCACGACTTGACTTAGACTATTTTATTGTTTCACTGCATTTTGAGGACTTTATATATGTCATGTCATTTCATAATTTTTCACACTTAGGATTTTATAAATGGCTTTCGCATAAGTTACTAATTGCTTCCGCATAATCAATAAGACTTCCATTAAATAATTAATTTAATAAAAAGTTTTAATTAACTCTAAATTTTATAAACTGGTAGGACCAATGTATTACTTATCATGAATACGAGAAAAGAGGTGTTTAGGTTGTAAAGGCTAACTAATGCGTACTTGAGTCCTACGTGGATATGATTAGGCTTAATTATGAGATTAGGCCGAGCAGTGCCCTAGATTAGGAGAATGGTCGTCACAGTTGCAAGTGCTCGGGGTCGTGGGCCCGCGCCGACCACCGTGAGGGCTATTGGTTGATGGACTAGTGGAGTGGGTTGGAGAAGCCCACTAAAAGGATCCTGACGTACTGCAAAGTATAGTGTAGTGGGCTTCGAGCTTGAGTTGACGACGTCAATTGTTCCGCCATAGTTTCATTTCTATTAAGAGAAAAATAAAAGTTTGAGATTTATTGGGCCGTTAATACCTTGAATGATTCCACGATTCAGATGGTAGTCTACCCTAATTTCGGGACGAAATTTTCCCTAGTTAGGAAGAATTGTGACGGCCCAATATTCATTGACACCATTATTTAGGTTATTTTTATACTTGAACACCAGGTCAGACTCATTTAGACACCCCGGATAGGCTAGAACACCTTCGACTGAGCTTAAATTGTTATTTGTGTCTATTGGTTGCATAATTTGCGATGTTAATTATTATTTATTTCATAACTCATCACATGTGTGTATTTATATGGCATACCGTATGAGACTATGTGATGGGTAAATGTTTCGTAAAACATGTCGACGCGGGTATCATAGATGCGTAGTAGAGGTACACAAAATTTATAATACTAATTTGAATAAAATGACTAAGAATCAAGGTGAATATGACATAAAATGAAGAATTAAACTTTATGCTAAATCAAAATAATTGGGTACATTAAGGATTAATGCGCATCGAGATGCATGTCAGGACGTGGGACACCGGGTGTCGAGTAATTAGGGGTTAGTGTAATCACAAATATGTTAAATATATGACTAAACACATATTGATTTTTTAATTTTTCTACAATTAAAAAGAATTGCAAAAAATTAAAAAATAAAGATGTGTGCTCGTAGTGGGTTACCTTATCATTATCTGAAACTAAATTGGCTCTTTTGCCTTTCACTACTGTGTAACAAATCTATGTACTAAAACTACGTCACCCTATCAAACAAGCAAACACGATTCTTGACGTGTCGTCGAAGCCTTAACACGCCTTCAAGTCTTTACGAACCTTAGGGCATCTTTAATGGTAAATGTGGATTGCGGCTGTGAATTTTTTACATCATCAATGTGGAGAGGATGTCCAATCTAATTGGCATAAATACATATTCAATGTTTAAAATAGTCTCCAATGAGTGAAGTGGATTGTACTCTCTATCCATGAGTTGACAACTTTTTCTTTGAATTCATTAATTATAAAACAATCAATTTTTTTTTGTAAGTACTTATTTTTTTTGGCAAGTATTAAACGATTATATATATATTTTTTTCGGTCGCTTTGTATTTTTTATTTGGTTTTTTATGAGGTGGAATAACATACACCGTCTATCACGCCCTATAAAAATAAAAGATGCGGTAAATATGTGTACGGTTATTAGTGTGACATCATCTCCATAGTGTTAATCCACATTACCATTGAAGAGAGTTTTTAGATTGGGGTGTCTATTCTATCTATCCTACATGCCTCACATCCACCTCCAATCCATATCCCCATTGGAGATGCTCTCACCTACTCCCTCAAATAACCCAAACCACAACGAGGGCCGCTCTTTTCATGAAGGCACCCAGTTTATGTGGGCACAAACCAATTTACCTGGGGCACCCAAAAATTAGACCCACTCGTGCAAACCTCTTGCACCCCACCACCCCCACCACCACCTTCACCGAACTCCTTGTGGAAGAATCCATTTGTTTTGAACCGACCAGTGAGAGGAATCCCCGAAATCGTATTTTTCGTCCCTCGCCGTGTGTTTCTCCTTCGTTGTACGAGTTTTTTGCAGTTTGTAGGGTCGGGGTGTGAGCCGATTTCGTCTCCAAATTAGGGCTCGGTTGAAGATCGTCGAACACACAGTTTTTGCGCGAAATCGATCGTTTGAAGGTACGTTTATAGTATAATTAAGTTACATTTGGTAGAGTAGTTGTAATGTGTGTGTGGCGGTTTGTAGAATGGTAAAAAAATTGGAAAATCGCGGTTCTCGGCCAAGCATGGCCGAGACAGAAGCTTAATTTTTGGAAACTCGCAGTCTCGGCCACGAAAGCCGGAAGAGTTCATAGTGTATCGGTTACGCATGATCGAGAATACTTCAGTTATCTCAATCGAGACATGACGAGAGCTACAATTAGTGATAGGTAATGTGGCGTCGGTGGTGTACAACCGAGAATTTTCTCCTACTTTCGGTTATACACTGGCGAGAGGGTTAGAGTAGGCTCAATCGTGATAGGACGAGAGTAAGGCGAATTGAAATGGTCAATCCATCTCGGTGGTGTACAACCGAGAACTTTCTATTGGACTCGGTTGTACACTTCCGATATGTTGGACTCCTTGTCGGTCATGGGTGACCGAAAATATGGGTTGTTTCACGAACCTGCTTGACCGAGACATCAGAAATGGATGAATTTGAACATATTTTTTTGTAAATTTTTTTTGGGTTCTTTTCTATGCGCTTATATGTTGTACTGTTTTCCGGTATGGCTCGTCCGAAGGTACCGGTGACTAGGGAGGAGGCTGGTATTGAGGTGTCGAGGCCTAACCGGGGGCGAGGTGGCCGGAGACCCCCGACAACATCGTACCGGAAAGAGAAAGAGAAGGAGAATGAGGATGTTAAGGGAAAGGCGAAGGTAGATGGTAATCGTGGAAGGTTACAATTGCACGATGAGGGTTCGAACATCGATGTTGGGCGATCTGAGGATCTTGTTGTTGCCCGAAGGGTCGAGGAGGGGCATGCATCGGAGTCTAGTAGCAGTGACTCATCAGCGGCGGGGAACACGATAGAAACTGATCGTAATGTGGGTGGGAGTAGTAGTGGTGGAGCTAGCCATAATGAAGGAGAGCCAGAAGTGCCTGTTGAAGAGCGTGCTCCATTCCCCGGTGGTCCTATAGAGGAGGTGTTGTTGAAGAGCTTTAAGGATCGTGTCGCGTTCTCGATTTGGAGCAATGAGGTAATTTCAATTTCATTGAACGGAGTAACTTAATACTCATGGTTTTCACAAAATGACGAGATGTATTTATTTGTTGCAGGAGCGTCCCGTTCTCAAGTGTATCAATCACGGAGCTCAGATACAAGAATGAGATTTACAGTCGTGCCACGCGGACATGGCGGGACTTCGGAGGATTATTCAGCGTTTCGGGTTGAATACGTTGATAGACTGTTCATACCGCAAGTTCAACAAGGAGGTGATCTCTGCATTTGTGGAGCGGTGGCAGCCGGAGATGAACACATTTCACTTAACTTTTGGTGAAATGTCTATCTCATTAGAGGATGTGAGCTTCCTCCTGAAGATTCCTGTGACGGGCAAAGTTGTGGCAGTGGAGAACTTTGCGAGGTACACGGAGGAATCTCCCTCAGACGTTATTAAGATGGTCTCGAACCTACTTGGGGTTAGCGTCGAGGAGGCTGAGGAGGAGGTGAATATCAGCAAGGGGCTCACAGTGCGCAAATATTGGTTGAAGAGTCGATGGTGCCCCAAAGCTGGTTCGAGACCAAGAACTTATCCTCCTGTGGAATGCACCGCCCGAGCGTACCTGTTGTACCTTTTGTCCTGCACTCTATTTGCCGATAAGAGTGGGTATCGGGTGTCGATCGCGCTGCTGAAGCTTCTTGAAGACTTGGACGACGTGGGAAAGTACGCATGGGGTGCGAACTTGCGTTGCGTTGGCTACTTGTATCGACACTTGGGGGCCGCCACGAGAGTGCAAGTGTCTCAGATTGCTGGCTACCTCACATTGCTTGAGGTTTGTTATAAAATAGACTTAATTTCTTTTTTGTATAATAATTACGCCATCTTGCATTTGTAGACTAACTAACATTGTATGTATTTGCAGGGATGTGTGTACGACCATTTCAAACTTGGTCTCGCCACACCCAATACGAAGTACATGGACTACGTGCACCCTTGTGTCTGCAGATGGATTCAAAAGCACGAGACGGTGGCGAATGTTGACAAGCTCGGGTCCATTAGGAGAACATTGGATAGGTTGCGCCCAAGTGAGGTGAGATGGTTATCCATATCTTTTGATGATTGATGTTTTAGTAATTTTATTTTCCTAACAATGGTTGTTGCTTTTTGATTAGGTCACTTGGGACCCATATGTGAATATCAGGGAAAATGGAGTTGTGCACGCGATGGCCTTTTATAGTGGGACGATCAAGTACATGGATGTGGTGAAGCCCTACTACCCGGAGAGGATTCTGAGACAGTTTGGCCATGTACAATTTATACCAGATCCTCCGTACCGTCCATTGGAAGCACACCGAGGGTCATCTGCGAACAAATACTCGGTCAAGTATAGGTTCCGGCAAGACAATTGGGAGCGCTGGAGGAACCATTTGTTGGCTCCTGAAGTTCGTGGCGACAAGGCAGAATTTGAGTTTTTTGCTACACTAGACTACCTGCCTTGGTTCCTCAAAGTGTCTCATACTGTGATCACCAATCCGAGCCATGAGGACGAAGACATGCTCGCCACAACCATCGCAGACAACGAGCTACTGGAGGTATTGAAATGGTTATATGTATTATACATGTCTTATTCATCCCGATATGTTTTACATTAACACTAACCCGATTATTTCATCAGCGTAATAGGCGTGTGTTGGACGCGATATTGCAATGAATGGACATCCCGCCGGAGTTGTGTACGATTGAGTCTGCGAGGACAATGACGAGTGACATCGTCAATTTTCTTTCGGGGAGGAGTCTAGGTCCCACCACCACGAGTACGACTCAGGCGACCGCAACCGGCACAACCGCCATATCCGGCCTACCGAAGCAGGCCCGCGGCAGTCCCAGCATGGTAGCACTTCCACACACTCCACCCCGCCCACAGCTCAGCCCGCCACGGTCGATGCTCGCCCTCCAAAGAGAATGATTAGGAAGGAGTATCAAAGGAAGAATTTGAAAAAACTGAAGCAATGAGCAATGCATGTTTGAGAAACATATACATTTGTTTTATTGTTTGGCCGAGACTAGTTGATGAATCTTTGATAAACATGTTTTATGACAGTTTTATGACAGCTTCATACATGATTTTTTTTATTCAATTGATTAATGTTTGTTGTGACATTTGATGAATATGTTTGATGAATGTTTGATGAATACAGTTTGGATCATTTGATTAATGTTTGTTGTGACGGTATGGACATTGTTAGGTGCGAGCTACTTGCTGTTCTACATTTGATATAGTTGTATCTTGGAAAATTTTGGTCTAGAATACATGTTATTTTTTATTCTGAGGGTGTCTCGGTCAAGTAGGGCCGACACTGATTTGGAATTCTCGGTACTGAACAACCGACACAAACGCTGGATTTTCGTTATGGCCTGACCGAGAATCTCTGAGGATCCTGTTTTTTACAATGTGTCGGTCACTGATGGACGAAACCTTTGTGAGACTTTCGGTGAATCATGGCCGAGAACCCTTGAGTATGGTCATGCATAGGTCGACGATAGGATTTAATTTCGGCACTGTGCGACCGAGCCTTCACGTTAGTTCTCGGTGGAGTATGGCCGAGACTATACCGTCAGTCTCGGTCATTCAGGGCCGACACATCATTTTCCACCAAAACTTAACTCATTACAGATCGTCCGTAAAATTCAAACTAACTATACAAGAATGAAAATCCAGCAAGGCAATTTGCACCAAAACTTGACTAATTATATATCAATAAAACATTCAAACTCACTCTACAAGAATCAAAATGTACAACAATACAACAATTTGCACCGAAACTTAACTCATTGTATATTCATAGAACATTCGAACTAAATTTCTAAATTTCAAAATGTACAGCCATCAAGATTGGTAGGTACAAGTTTTACACTACGGTGTACCTAAATCTACAACGGATATGGTGGCTTCTTCAACAAAAGTGAGCGATATCTCGAAATACGAATCCATCTCGCCAACCTTTGGCGCATCCTCAACATACCGGTCCCACGATGGATATAAGGATGGCAATGGTGCATTCACACGCAACTTCACCTGTCGAAGTGAACAATATAACATAGAAGATATTGTCACAAACCCGCTCAAGGGGGAAACATAACAATTCAAGAAAATTATTAGAACTTACCCTAACCCAATGGATATTTCTGTCATTTATCATGGCAATGATAAGTCTGTTGTGCAAAACAACGGTGGAGCACTACGTAGAGGTAGAAATGTCGAGGCACTCCCATGCGAGAGGTTTACAAGAATGACATTGAATGCAGTGGATACTAACAATCCCATGTCTGGAAGTGTCAACCATTCTTTGAAAGATGCACCAACTTGATTCTCTGGGCAATGCACCGCAATCTTGACACTCTCGTAACTCGAGCCAAGCACTTCCCGCCAAAGGTTTTCATACCCGATAATCTTATCATACATCCTTCTACGAACAATCCTCCACCCGTCTACATCGGCAAGTCCAAGCCCAGAGGCAACACACCGATATCCACAATTTTCATCGGCAACCACATCGATAATGCCCTCAACATATGGCAACCAATCCGGTTCTAAGCAATGACCGTAAGCAATGGTTTAGCTCATGTGCACAAGGAAGGCCATGTGTGGTGCGTATCTCGCAACCACAACGAGTGGAGTCGTGACCAACATCCTCTCCACGCGTCAATTCATCTCTAATTAGCCTAAGCGCCCGTTGAGAGACATAACCACGCAATCGTCGATACAACTCATCAATGCACTCATGTTGGACCACATTCAAAGTTAGCTCAAACGATGCCTTGATATTGTTGTGTTGGATTCTAAGGAGGCCATCAACCACATTCCACAAAGTCTCAAAATTGGCATGTTTGTTCCCAAGGTGTAGCTTCAGAATGGAATGCGCGGACTCCACCCTCTGTGTTGTCGTTTCCCCAAAGTGCATAATTCTATTTGTCCAAGCGGGGACAAATTTCTCCTTGTAGTTCTTTAACCATGTGTTGTCCAAGTACTCAGTAAGACCATTGACATTCCCAAACTCACAACGCAGGTCATTCATCCTAACTTCGAATAAGGCATCCGAGTTGGCATACATCACGTTCGTCCACCTATCCATAAAACGCACAAAACCATCGTTCTCCCCAAACATCTTCTTAGTCTTGGCCAATACTACTTTGTTGATGTGCCAAGAGCAAAGGAGGTGAGACAATGACGGAAATACTTCTTCAATGACACTAATAAGGGCTAAGTCCCTATCGGTAATAAACACGTTTGGTTTAGGCCACCTCATTTCGGCTTTCGTTTTGAACGCTTTCCCTTCCCTACCCTCTCGACATCATATGTCCATACACGCAAGTTTCACCTCCCCTACGCTTAATGCCCCCGACATCGTAGTGCTTTGTTACCATGTTCTCGCGACCTATCATTTGAGCCAGAAATAGCCGCTTTTGGCCTAGAAACGTGTCCTTGTAGTCCTGGAAATAGGGTATACTTCTAACATTATAATCTATTACAAAAAAACCCCAAAAAACAGTTCTCGGTTGTACGGTCCGATACTTTCTTCCGCATATCGCTCACGTACGACCGAGAGGGTTCGAAGTACTCTCGGTCGTACTATACTGTGACCTCCCGAGACATCCACAATCTCCAATCCATATCCCTCAAGCTCAACCTCCTCTTTAGATGCTCCTCCATTATATAGTGGAAACATGATCGGATTTGAGGAAATTACTCCTACGTTGACAAACAAATCATCATTTTCACAAATAACCCAAACCACAACCCATAAAACTTAACCAACGCTCGCCAAATGCAACTCAAATCAAATCCAACCTCAAATCCACCTCAAGATCCACACCGACGTCCCCTAAACCACGACCACAACTAGGGGTTCACACGGATTAGATCCAATCCAATTAGGGTTAATCCATAATCCAATTCAATTGTTACAAATTCAAAAATCACAATCCAGTCCGGTCCATTTATTTTTCTAATTTGACTTGATCCAATTTACTAAATGCGGATAGAAATGAATCAAATTATGCATATTGATAATTATAAAATTAATATTCATAAAATTATAACACAAATGTTTTAAATTAAACTTACTCAAATCCTTTTAAGTAAAAATAAATTTATAATTGCCAAAGTATCTATAGTGAGACGAGTAAGATATCACTTGCTAAAAGACAATTTAGGAAGGTCGTTAGTTTGACTCATACTAAAGTACAAAAAATAATGATTCGCGAGAAAAATTTTTGAATACTAATTTTAATTCAAACATACCAGTTTTAACATTTTCTATATTTATTTAACTAGATAGCTTTAAATGTATACTTAAATATAAGAAGAATTAACTCAAGTTATGAATATTTAAATTTTGAAAGTATATAAATAAATAAATAGTAAATAAATTAGGGGTATAGAAATGTTAACGTTATCTAAATATAGTTCAAGATTTTAAGAGTATATGTATATGTATAATATAAAATATTTAAAGATTAATTGGACCAGATTACAGATTGGATCCGCGATTGAAGTGTGTAATCCACGATTCAATCCAATTCATGCGGATTGCAACATTTATAATTCAATTCAATTTAACCAACTCAAGTTATAACCAATTATAAGTTAAATGGATTACATCCAATTGGATCTGAGGATTTACGGATGTCATAAACACCACCTAACCACAACCCATCCATTCTCAGATCTCACCATCGTCACCCCCACCACCAAAATCGGCAATTCCAAAAACGCAAGAGAGTTCATCACAAACGCATCGATTTCAATTCTCAAATGCATATCTTCGTCGCCGACGTTGGGTCAAAGCTGCAAATCGTAGCAGCGTCTGCATCGACCGCTCGATCGGCATTGCATCCGCCGAAATTCCTCAGATTCAAACGCGCGAAAATCAGATTGCTTTCGTCCTCTTCATCAAATTCTTCATCATCTGTTTTTGCGAAGCCATTGATCTGCACGGCTGACGAGATTCACTACGTCGCTGTGCCGGATACGGACTGGAGGCTCGCTCTGTGGCGATACGTTCCGTCCCTGCAGGTTTTTGTGGATTGATTTTGGCTGTGATTGCTGTTTGCGTGTTGTGGTTTTGTTGATTAGGGTTTGGTGTTTGTGTAGGCGCCGCGGAGGAATCGCCCGCTGTTGCTTCTCTCCGGGGTTGGGACCAATGCCATTGGGTTTGATCTGTCTACGGAGGTATATATTTTCTTTCCTTGGTTGTTTATGAAACAATTTGACCTTGACATTGTGAGTTTCTGTGATGTGATTATGAGATGAAGTTGTACTTGCTCACATGTTTAAGATGTTAAAAAGTGTTCTTGTTGGTAGTATTTGTATTGTTATAACTATCTATAACTGATTTCCATGTCTTTCTTGAGTTGTGGGGATTAATAATTAATTGGAAAATGCTACAATGACATCCCAAGGTCACACTCGGTGACGTGGCGTATGAGCCTGCATCCTTGGGAGCCGTCTGTATGCGCCTCAGGATAAACACCAAATGTTTTATGCACCGAGAACTACGTACGCACTCCTCAACCCAGTGTGACACTAATAATGCATCGAAGAAGAGAGTATTTTATTGCCTGTGCTTTGCCTGTGCAATACCAACAACTGGTTAGTCCGAGACGAAAATGCGATCGGCTCCTATTAACCAATTTTCGGTTTCAAGTGTTTTGGATAGGGCTAGTTGGGTTGAAGCCTTGAAGGGCACGCCCCTTGCAATGGGCCTGCCAGTGCTAAGTATGGACTAATCAATGTAGTTGGGGTGGGTATAACGATTGAAGCTAAAAAAGATATATTACTTATGTGTGGAATCTTATGATTGATAAGTGAATTGATCAGTCATTTAGATTGGCTGCGGAGGCTCCTTAAATCCTAAGGTTGGAGATCCATTCTCCTTGTAGAGATTTGTAACATTAGTAAGATTTAGTGGTGTTTTCACCAAATTAGTGAATCTATTCAATGCGAAAAAGAAATCTCATCAAATGGTGAGCTTTCCAGACCATTCAAATCCATCATCACCATCAATTGCACTTAATCAAGCACAATGGAGAAGTTTGATCTATGTAGCCGACTCCAATTAATTTGGGACTGAGGCTATGCTGTTGTTGTTGTTGGAAAATAAGCCTCTTCTTGAAATCATTGGCATATTGCAAATAGGTGTCCACCCAGCAGTGTCTACGTCATCAAATTCTGCTCCTATTCCTCTTCTGTATGCTGTCTTTTCCTTGCCTTTTAACTCTAATACTGTAATTCCATTGGACTGATCCACCATTTCTATGTTCACATCATTTCGTCAATTGAGTTGTATTTCTTGGTCTTCTGAATTTTTGGTTAAAAAAAGGAACTACATTTCCAGCCTATGACAAATGTAAATGAAGAGTTATTTCTATCTCTGATACAGATTATTTTAATGGGCTTCTGCCAAAACGTACTTGCGTTTTCTTGCTTTGTAGTTATGTTAATCAAAATTTTACTGAAGAAACTTTAATTTTCAATTTCTTCTTTCTGCATAAAATTTGTGCAGTCTTCATTTGCACGTCATATGTCAAGCCAAGGATTTGATACATGGATTCTTGAAGTTCGAGGTGCTGGATTGAGCACAAGAGGTGCGACGGCTGATTCAGTTGAGCGGTCTATGATAAGTGACACTATCTATGAATTAGCAAATCCCGTTGATAAGAATGGTGTTGGTGGAGCTTCTTCCATAAAACAAAATCTCAGCATTCGCACTGTTACTTCAACAGAGTCTCAGAATTTGGATGCAAACGGAATTGGAAAGGATATGGGGACTGTTTGGGACGAGTCACAGTTGGTGACTAAGTTGACAGAAACCTTTGTACGCTTGTCTGAAAGACTTTCAGGCTTTCTCAGTGAAGGTCAATCAAGAGTTATGTTTGCTAAGTTATTTGATCAAATATCAAAACTTTTAGAAGATGCCCAATTATCTGAAGGATTTAATGAGATCAGGGGAAAACTTTCAGGTCCGATAGAAGCAAATCAAAAGTCTGCTGTTGCAACACAAGTAAGAGACTTGAGTCAAAGGCTTGTAAATATTATTGAGGAAGGACAGCGATCTGTGTCTCCCAAACTGTTTAACTTGCAAGAACGCTTTTCTACAACCATAGACAATTTCCAGAAGCAGCTTGACCTGATTGTCAAATATGATTGGGACTTTGACGACTACTTGCAAGAGGATGTTCCTACTGCGGTGAGGTGACATCTTCTAATGCTAATCCATATAAATACATGTGTAATTCTATGCATTTTCATTTTTTTTTCTTTTAATTTGATTTTCTCTTCAGTCCCGTATATATCATAAACAAATTTTGGCAATTGTTTTCAACTTCATGTGCATATTTGGCTTGGTAATTGCCAATCTGTTCATGAAATGAACATGATAAATTTGTTTTTGTTTTTTGTTTGGCCATAGATGGAATATATAAGGACTAAGACCAAACCAGAGGATGGTAAATTATTTGCAATTGGTCATTCAATGGGCGGAATGTTGTTGTATGCTATGCTATCACGATGCTGTAAGAGCCCTCTTTTAAATATTCATCTTCGGATTATTCTATTCTTTATAGTCTTTTCCTTTCTTTTATGGGTTTTTGAAATGATATTGATAACTCTTGTGTCTTGGAACTGCTAAAGGATGCTTGCTTGCGGAATTTGTCTTGTTTTCACTTTTCATTTTTTTAACATGTATATCATGTAGAAAGTTATCTTAGTGACTCAACTTGGGGTTGTTATGCATTGCTATGAAAGTAAATGACTTTTTGGGTTGTAATCCCTCAGGAAAAGAAAATATTCTTCTTTGAGTAAAACTTTGATTAATTGACCATCCACAGTATTCATATGTTTTATGGACTGGCAACTCATTCATTGCATGTATGTCGAAGCAATGTCAATGAGGAAACGGAATTGAAACCAAATCAAAAGTTGATCGATGAAGGAATATCAAATCGGAAGTTGTATTTGAAGAATCAAAGACAAGGAACAAGAATAATGGAAAAAGATTTCTGCAGAAGCTACATATTTGATTGAACTTGAAGTACTTCAGTACAAAAACTAATTAACTAACCTGAAATTAAGGAACTACAACGAATGTGTTTCCATGGTCAACCAACTCCTAAAATCCTGCCAATTAACAGCAGTTACACTTACTACTCAGTCAAAGAAACTAAAATTGCCTAAAACAAGGAAATAACAACTAAAAATTTGACTAAGTCTTGCAAATCAGTTCTGCAGCTGCTGAGGCATATTTCAACGCTCCTTGCTTTAGTTGTTGCACACTCCAAGCTCTCCTCTCAGATTTTCTAATGCTTGTTGGTAAAGCTTTGGTGAATATGTCTGCCAGCTGAAAATCTGTCTTGCAGTACTTCAACTTAATTGAACCTTCCTTTTGCACATCTCTGAGAAAGAATAATTTGATGTTGAAATGTTTTGTTTTCCCATGAAAGACTGGATTGTTTGAGATAGCAATTGCCGCTTGACTACCCACAAATACCTCGGTACTTCCATCTTGCTTCAAATTTAGATCAATCAATACTTTCCTAAGCCATAGTGCTTGATTTGCAGCAGTTGTAGCAGCGATGAATTCAGCCTCTACGGTGGACTGCGCAACGACCTCTTGCTTTTTAGAACACCAAGAGAACACCCCATAACCCAGTTTTAAAAAATAACCCGAAGTACTCATCATATCATTAGAACCACCATAATCACTGTCCGAATATCCATGTAGAGCACAATTCTGATTTACACAAAACATAACTCCAAAATTAAGTGTTCCTTTGACATATCTCATAACTCTTGTAGCTGCTGTAAGATGAGTTTTAGTTGCACAATTATAAAATTTGGATAAGACACTTACAACATGCAAAATATCCGGTTTAGTTGCATGAGATACATGAGACAACCAACCATACTTCGGTTAAGAGTCTTGTCTACTCTTTCATCTTCATCAGTCTTACTTAGCTTCTCCTTTTGACACATTGGGGTGGCTACTTCCTTGCAATTTTCCATTCTAAACTTTTTTAGAATCTTCCTTGCATACTTCTTTTGATAAACAAAAAACTTGTTCTGCTTTTGCTTGATCTCCATTCCCAAAAAGTAAGCCATCTCTCCCAAATCCGTCATCTCAAATGTTCTTTGCATATCTTGTTTGAAGGCTTCAACAAGATTGACATTACTACCTGTAGCCAACAAGTTATCAACATACAAATAAACAATTACAAAATTGATTTCATCACCTTTGATGTAAAGGGTAGCTTCACTTGGGCTTTTTCTGAAACCCAAATTTATCAAATGCTCATCGATTCTATTGTACCAAGCTTTAGGTGCCTGCTTCAGCCGATGCAAAACTTTTTTTAGTAGATAAACTTCATCTTCATGCCTTTTGATTGCAAATCCATCAGGCTTCATCATAAATCTCCTCCTCCAGAAGACCATTTAAAAATGCAGACTTCACAACCAGCTGATATACTTTCCAGTCAGCAATTGCAAGGCGTCGCCTAGGCATTGCCTAGGCGTTTTGAGAAAAATCGCCTAGGCGGTGCCTTTGGCGGGCGATGTCCTTCTAAGTAATTTTTAGAAATTTGAAAGGCCTTTTTACAATTAATTTGATAATAAAATGCCTACCTAATAACAAAATCTTGACACAATTAATGTTACATAAGGACCTAAAGACTTATTAGTTTATTTGAAGTTTATATTGAATAATAATCACATTGACTAATATATAATTAGTGTTATTTAAAGATCTATAAATAAATAAATATTTATTCGAGGACCTTTAAATAAATATTATTTTGTTTGCCTAGGCATCGCCTCGCCTAGGTCAGGGTAATTGACTCGAGATCGCCTTAACGCCTTGCAATCCTTGTTTTCAGCTCTTTTGTGCTGCAATGGCTAGTAGTAATCTAATTGTATCAAATCTGGCAACATGAGCAAATGTGTCGGAAAAATCAACACCATAAATTTGAGCATACCCTTTTATAACGAGCCTAGCTTTGTACTTGTTGATTGAGCCGTCAGCATTTAGTTTAGTTTTGAATACCCACTTCACTCCTATCACTTTTATGTCAACATGCCTTTCACAAGCTCCCAAGTTTGGTTCTTCTCGATCTTGTTTAGTTCTTCTTCCATTGCAGCTCTCCATTTGGGATCATTTTCAGCTTCCCAAAATTCAACAGGTTTAAGAACTGCTACATTGCACCTTTGGTAAATTTTAGCAAGTGATCTTGTACCTCTAATGGGAACATCATCAATCAATTTATCTTCCTTCAGCTGAAACTTTAAATTGTGATGTAAATTTGAGTCTGATTTCTCTCCATTCCAGTCCCAAATCTCATTTTCCATGAATTGCACATCTCTACTTATTTGAATTTTTCTTGTATGAGGTTGGAAACTCTGTAAGCTTTAGAAACTGTGCTATATCCCACAAAGATTCCAGCCGTTGCCTTTTGATTTAGCTTATCTCTTTTGATATGAGGCACATAAACAATACACAAGCATCCAAACACTTTTAAATTTTTCAGAGAAGGTTTAAAACCATACCAAGCTTCGAATGGTATATTCCAGTCTACTGCTTTTGTAGGAAGCTTGTTGAGATGAAAAATTGAAGTATGCGCAGTTTCATCCCAATACTCTTTTGGCAAACTCTTCTAACAAAGCATGCATCTAGCCATCTCCATTATTGTGCGATTCTTCCTCTCACTTATTCCATTTTGTTGAGGAGTATGTGGAGCAGTAAGTTGATGTTCAATTCCAGCCTCCTCACAATACGTTTTGCACTGATTTGATGTGCATTCCTTGCCATTATCAGACCTTAAGGCTTGAATTTGATAGCCACTTTGAGTTTCAATCCACTGCTTATACTTCCAAAAAATTCCAGCAACTTCTGACTTGAATCTAAGAAAATAAATCCAATACAATCTAGTGTGATCATCAATGAAAATAATGTAGTACTTACTCCTATTAAGTGAAGGAGTTCTTTGAGGTCCAGCCAAATCTGTGTGGATTAGTTGCAGCCTTTTAGTAGGCCTCCAAGTTACTTGCTTAAAAGGAAGTCATGTTTGCTTTCCAAATTGGCATGTCTTGCAATCTGGTAATTCAATTTTTACGTGAGGTAAGCCTTGAACCAACGCTTTTCTTTACAAATTCAGCAATGCTGCATGATGAAAGTGATCGAGTCTTTTGTGCCATAATTCTGTGGTAGACTTCATGGCTGAGTGAGCTGCATTCTCCTCATCCGAAGGTCTAGTATGAAGCTCTTTCCCTTCATGTTGACTTTGAACACCTCTTCTCCTCTCGAATCTTTGATTAAGCATTGATTGCTTTCAAAGATTACTTTGAAACCCCTTTCGAGTAGTTGGCCTAGACTCAACAAATTTTGGCTTATGTTAGGTACAAACAATACATCTTTGATGAACTTTGTACCTGAAACACTTTCGATTGCTATAGTTCCTTTTCTTTTGACCGCAATGAAGTCCCCGTTGCCAATTTTGACTTTGGAGGTTATACATGTGTCTATCTCTTTGAAGAGATCTCGATTGAAGGTCATATGATTTGTGCAGCCATTGTCAACAAGCCATTTATCACTTGCACTACTTGAGGCGAAACCAGATGCAACAAATCGTTGCTCCTCCTCTTCTTCTTGATCAACAACTTGTGCTGCATTTTTTTGTTGAAGGTTGCCTAGAGTCACATTTCTTGGCCGAGGATTGCTTCTACATATCTTTTGATGATGTCCCCTCTTTTGACATTTCTCGCATTGCTGGTCGGGTTTCCTCCAACATTTAAAGGGTGGATGACCCTTTCTTCCACAATGTTTACAAGGAGGGAAATTAGATTTTGTTCCCATAGTGGTTTTAGGAGAATAAAAAAGTTGAGTTTCCTTTCTTGTTCTTCTCATATTTCGTCCCATTTCCTCCTTGGTTGAACTGAGTTCTCGCAGCTAATGCACCTTCAACGTCCGCTTCAGATCTCATGAGCCGTCTTTGTTCTTGTGCTTGCAAGGAACTTAACAATTCTGCCCAGCTAACCTTTGACATATTTTTAGTAATTTCAAAAGAAGAAATGACTGATTCAAATATGTCCGGAACATCCACAATAATTTTTTCAACCAATTTAGAGTCGGGAAATTTAGAGCCGAGTAATCTTACTTTGTTGGCAATGCCTAGTAATTTGTCGGAATACTCCTTGATGATCTTCGAATCCTTTATTGTTTGTAGTTGGAATTCTCGTATCAGATTAAATACTTTGCATTGATCTAATCCTTTGTCTTCTTCGTACTCGCTCTTGAGAAAATCTCAAACTTTCATTGTCATGATTCTAACAAAAACTTCTTGTGAGATTGCTGCAAACATCGAGGCTTTAGCCTTGGATTTTTTTGTTTTCTTCTCCTTGTGATTCTTGAGCTGTGCCATTGTTGGATTTTTCGGCAATGGAGGAATTTCGTAGTCCTCTTCAATAGCATCCCAGAGATCATGTGCCTCTAGATATGCCTCCATCCTGGCTGCCAAACATGGTAATTCTCACCATTAAACACGGTGGTGCCAATGATGAGAAGGGCTTCTCAAGAAGTGATTTTGAATCCATGGAATTAGAAATGAATCTAGGCTTTCTAATGTGAATTTCACATACTTATAGGTCCCTCAAGATGAGAGCTCTGATACCAATTTGAAGGAATATCAAAATTGGAAGTTGTATTTGAAGAATCAAAGACAAGGAACAAGAATAATGGAAAAAGAATTCTACAGAAGCTACAAATTTGATTGAACTTGAAGTACTTAAATACAAAAACTAATTAACTGAAAACCTGAAATTAAGGAACTACATGGATTGTGTTTCCATGGTCAACCAACTCCTAAAATCCTGCCATTAACAGCAGTTACACTTAGTACTCAGTCAAAGAAACTAAAATTGCCTAAAACAAGGAAATAACAACTAAAAGATTTGACTAAGTCTTGCAAATCAATTCTGCAGCAGCTGAGGCATATTTCAACAATCAAAACAGCTAAAAATCTTGAATAAGAGGCCAAAATAAGTCCTCGTGCGGTTGAAAAATAACGTTAATCCATAGAGATATGGTATGCTACTAGTGGATATTTGTGACAAGTCAAAATAACGTTTGCACGACATTGAAATTTGTGATTTCTTGATATTTGATGTTGTGTGTACAAATTGCTGGAGGCAATGATAAACAAATTGGAGGAAAAGGTTTTGAGTGTTGAGCATATTCAAGTCAATGACTAATGACTAAAGGAAATGCTGAAAAGTAGAGAATGTTATTTTTTTGAATATTTATCAAATATGTTTTTATGAAAAAAAAAGGTGAGAATTGAGCCCATGACCTCAAGGCTTGTACTTTGTGAAAACATGCCAAATCATTGAGCCATGTTTTCATCCTCACCGAGGTGCCACCTTAGGCTTTTGGGGGTTTCCATTGCCTAGCTCTTATTAAGGCAGACGGTGAGCCTGGAAATAATTATTAAAAATATTTTTATTGATAATATTATTTATTTGTTTTTTCTTGAAAATATACATATTTTTTTGAAAATATTTTTTTTTATTTCAAAATGTGCGGAAAAGTGTGGAGTCGAAAATACGGAAATGAAAATGTGTTGGTGAGAAAGTATGTTCCTTGTTGTTGAGGGGTTTCTAAATAAATTAAATTATTTCTTAAGGAGGTCTAAGTAAATATATTTTCGCTTGCCTAGGCCCCACCTCAATTAAGCGGGGTTAAACCGCCTAACACCGCCAAGCCGCATTGAAAGCATTGCCCAAAACGCAGTTGTTTGCTCTTTACATGGATAATGTTTCTCATTGAGACAAGTGTTTAACATCCTCGATTTTCATGTCTTACTCAAAAAACACTTCTCTTCTACCAAAAAGCAAAAAAACACTTCGCTAATGGGAGATAGAGGCTTCCTAGTTCTTACTTGGAGCCTCAAACATCTATATCCCAATTAAGGCTGGCTGAGAACACGTAGACCTTATCATTTTCATCTGCTCTATGTGATAAATGTAGTCATTGGGATTCTTCAAAAGATTATTATAGCATTAAATCAGGCTCTTGCCATAATGTCACCTATTCGTTGTACCAACCAAGTAGGTGGCTCAATGGTTTGGTATGTGGTATTGTTGTAAGATGGAGGGGGTTTGAGTCTCATAGAGGGCAAGAAAAGCTGGTTTCTTTGAATTCTTTCTTATAAAAAAATGTCGCCTATTCGTTGTAACAAATGGTGTTGCCATGTTCATTTTGCTAACATCCCTGAATGTTTGCCAGAGATTTTCAAGGTCTAAATAGAGATTATAAGTGGCTTCTTGTAAACTGCAGTAGGAAGAAATAGATGTGGCCTTCCAATGGTTAGCTCAATTGAGTTGACAAGTGAAGTAATAATGAGAGAATTCTCAAACTTTCATTTTTCTGATTGTTGATCTCATCGGTGGATTTGGAAGCTCACCAGACAAGATCTTGCCTTCACCATCAACAGTTTTATGGGCCATCTCCACTCGTGATAGTTCTGCATGTGGAGTTTATCACCCTGGGTAGAATGGTGTTCTGCCAATACAAAAGATTAGCAGAAACTGAAACTGAAATATTTGTAGACATTGAATGACTGATTTTCGAAGATCGGAATGAATTTCTAGGACTATTTTCCGGCAATGGTCATTGCAGTCTTGCAAGATACCGTGAAGGAGAAACGTTAGTATATTGTTACTGTCATTGTATGAAATCATTAATGTCACTTTCTTTGACTGTAATTAATATTTTAGTCTAAAGAATCAGTAATTGTGTCCATAAACTCATGTACAGGCATTAGGAATCAAGAAAGTGTGGGCACACGAAAGGGCATGCTGGCTCTTGGGAAACTTTTTAGTTGCCTTTATGCCTGAAGCTCTTTGTGAATTGTGTGCCCAAAGTTTATGCATGACAGTTTGTTGAGTACTCATTGTTAAGTTGGTTTGGCTTTCTTGGTGTACGACGGGGAGAAGATAGGCTAAGGATGATCGAAGCGTTCACTTAGCTGTAAAATACATCAGGATCGTTACACTAGAGCGTGCATGTGCTTGTCCGCTTTGTTTGGAATGCTTATTAATTGATGACAGAAAGCTTTAGTTTTCGTAATTCTGTATATTTGCATTTCTTGAGTAATTATAAAATTGAATGTTGTATTCTATTGATTTATGGGCATGCTAAAATCATCTTTCAGGTTTCGAAGGAAGGAACTCTGGATTTAAGGCTGTTGTTACTTTAGGATCGTCTCTGGATTATACAACTTCAAGATCTTCTTTGAAACTGTTACTGCCTCTTGTATGTGGGAAAAAGTGTCATCACACCTTAATTGAATTTTATATTACTTACGTGCCATTAGGTTTGTTTTGATTGAATGCTTAAATCTATCGTGATGACATGCAGGCTGATCCTGCACAGGCCCTTAATGTCCCTGTTGTTCCACTGGGGACAATGCTTGCAGCTGCTCACCCTTTTTCTTCTCGTCCTCCTTACATCCTCTCTTGGCTAAATGATCAAATTTCTGCTGAGGGCATGATGCATCCTGAGCTTCTAGAAAAGCTCGTTTTGAACAACTTCTGTAAGTATGACCTCATCATTCGCTATTAAGTCATTCATGCTTCACTTGGTTCATTAAAATTTCTGTCTTCTTTATTCCAGATGGCAAGGTGGCATGTGTGCACACACATTTGTTACATTCTTACGTTGGTTGTTGAAGGTCTGATAGAAATTTCAATAGTTACAAGTTTCCTAAATTTAATCTACATATTTATCGATAAATCAAGGCATTCGCTCAAAGTACTGATGAATCATATTGTTTTTGACTTTATATAGGTAAAGATAGATTAAAATGTCAAACTTAATAGTTGGTCATTTGGACTTTTTCTGGGTACTGTGAATCTGTGACTGCTGAAGTATATATTATAGCCTCGTAAAAGTGTTGTTAATGCTGATGCTAAGAATATTTTTCCAGTCTCCACACTCAGTGATTGCAAGGCGGTCACTTAGGCAATTTGGGGCAAAACGGCCTAGGCCGCCTAGGCAGGCAATGTATTTTTAGAAAATTGCAGGGGCTAATTAACAATTATGTTTAGTTACATTAATACCTTTCCAATAACAAAATCTTAGCATAACTAATGTTACATAAGGACCTAAAGGCTTATTAGTATCCTTGAAGTATATATTAAATATGGATTATAGCGACTAATGGAGAATTATTAAGGACCTCTAACTGTATAAATAATAATTCTGGGCCTCTAAATAAATGTTTTTTCTCCGCCTAGGCGTCATGTAGGCACTGCCTCCCCTAGGCCAAGGAAATTGCCTTGAGACTGCTTTGGCGCCTTGCAATCCTTGTCCATACCATATTATGACAGTTTACTAAAGCATAGTATTGGATCCTATGTCTCGGATCATTTCATCACACGAATTGGCTTATTTTAAAACTTCTGTCTTGGTGACGGTCATGTGGGCTGCTCAAACTCTCTGATTAAGCCTTATATATTTTGTGGATTGTTGATAATTGATAAAAAAGAAAAAGAAAAAGTTGTAGAGCCTGTACTTATAGCTGCTTAGTTGTTAAAAAATCCTGCAATTTTCAATTTGAATCCTTTGATTTGATTTAATCCAATGCTTAAAGATTTAAATCCTTGTTTGAATCTTACATCTAAATCCTACGCTTCAGATATCGATATCCTAATATTTCAATTGTCAGTTTCGTGTTCATGTACTCAAATCTCTAGAAAGTAGTATGTTGTGTTTTTATTCTTTGGATACTTTTAAAGAAGGGCTACTATGTTGAAAGATTTTCATGGCTACAAGATACACTAAATAGCTCATAGTAAACTCCATGCTGTGAGTTGCATTAAGATACACATGAAGAAAGGGTTAAAGTCTGTATTAGCATGTCAAATACAATTACCTTCACTCACAAGATTTGTTAGAGGAGAATCAGAGTCTATTTACAGTCATTGAAAGGGTTGGTACAAGTAACCCTAAATTATGCGGCTAGATGCATAAATTAGTTATAAATACATTATTTTATTTTTCTAAATCTGCTTATTTGTTATACAGAAAATTGGAAAGACAAAAAATAAAAAACTCTTGCAATTCATTTGAATCCAATCCCACTCTTACTGATTTTATGATTTGATTCCGGTTTCACAACTATAGATAATAGAAGAACTTTTCAAGCTTTAGGAAAATTTTATTGTGAATGTTAAATAATCTATGATTTTCCAGATACATAAAATCAAAGCTCTCTCTAGCCAGATTAAAATTGTATGAGGGCAATGAATAGTCATAGAAGTGAACTTGTACTTTTTCTTACTTCAAAAAAGAAGATGGACTCTGAGAGAGTTCAAGATATCATAATTTCTTTTTTTTTTTTTTTACTTCAAAAGCATATGGACTCTTGGAAAGTCCAAGATTTCAAGCCAATTGGCTTGGTGACTTGTCTATACAAAATAATCACAAATGCCTTGGCTGCTTGGTTAAGAGGTGCTTGACAACATTCTATACGAGTCTCTACTTGCTTTTGTTAGGGAAAGACTAATTTTATATGAAGGGCTCATAGCTCATGATACCATTGAGGAGTGTTGAAAGAAAAAAGGGTTTTTGCTCTTACGTTGCGCTGCCAAAGGCCTACGATCTTGCGAAATGTTATTTACTTGATCATGTGAATGGAATGGAAAGAAAAAGGCAAGGGGAAAAACGGAGCTAGATTAGAGGTTGTTTGGTCTGATTTCTTATTGAATAATGATTAGCCGGAGGCCCCGTGAGAAATGCAGAGCAACTGGGGAAATAAGATAGGGGGATTGACTTTTGCCATTCTTATATACACTAGTTGTGGATGTTCTTTATAGTTTGATAGAGAAGGCCAAGGATGCTAATCTCGTTAGAGACATCAAGGTGGGAAGGGGGCATATTCAGATATTCATTGTCAACAATATTCTTATTTGGTGGCGAGAAGGGAGATTTATGGTACACTTTGGAGATTGTGAAATGCTGAAATGCTTTCACATAGTTTCGGGCTTTGATGTTAATACGAATAAAAGTGAAGTAATAGGGATCTTTATGGAGGAAGAAGTGCGTGAATTTTGTAGCAATGGGGGGTTTTCAGTTAAATTGTGTTGCACAAAGTATTTGGGTTTGCTCTTAAAAAAAACGAGTATTTGGGGTCAATCAAACTATTTAAGAGACTTAAAGCGTTGAAAGTTTTTAGGAGACCATGAGACTTTTAGCGGAAGTAATGCGTAATCAACGTTCAATTGGTCAAGTTGGCAGAGTTGTGGAATCCTAAGAGATACAATAGGTAGTGATTGTGCATGTTAGAAAGCAAAAGCTAATGTAGATTTGGGGTCAAAGTGGCGATGGGAATACGAAAATGAAAAAATGCTCTATGAGCAAGCATAGAACAATGGACAATAGTGGATTTTGTGATTGTTCTAAACCAAGCTACCCGCAGGAGCCCATGGAAGTTCATTTTACTTGCCAGTAATTAAATACTTCCTTTAGTTTGTTTTCAAAAAAAAAAAAAAAACTTCCTTTAGTTTATTTATTTGATATTGTGGGTTTCCAAACCCTTTTTTAGGCACCTCCTTACATAGCATTGATTGATCGGACAAGTTAGTCGAGCGCCCTAACCCCATGGGCTATGACCTAGGATAAACCAACGTATTGATCTCATGACATTTTGGTCACCACTCACCACGACACCAATTCCATTGGTGACATCTTATTACTAGAACAATCTTGACTTTATGCGCTTTGTAAAGGCTTGTAGGACCTACTCTCATTGGTTTCCTTGTCATTGGGATCTCTAAGAAAGTGAAGCGTACTTGAGATAATGTGACGACCGGTTTCCTTAAACAGGGTACCACTTGGCTTAATCTCGTCATTAAGCCTAATCCACGCCACGTAGGACTTAACAACGTATTAGTCAGCCTTTTTATCTCATTTATCTCGTTATACGTGTTCAGGATAAGTATTATTTATTTCTCGTTAGTTGTGATTTTCAAAGTTAATTAAAACTTTTGATCATTTTAATATTATCAGCTAAAGACTTAATAAAATTTGCGGAAGCATTATAAAAACATCTATTGTGGAAACCAGGTAAATAGACGGTCACACGTAGTCAAATCGAGTAATACATGCATTAGTTGGGTAGTCAAGTCTCTCTACCCAATATACAACCCAAAAAGTATGTAAAGACGTAAATAATAAATACACAAAATGATCACCTATAAAAGTAGCAAAAACCACTCGCCGATGGCTCAAAGGTAGTCGTCGATGCTTTCCTTCATTGATTTGGTACTCGAAGTATCTGCACCCACCGTCACAAACTAGACGGTGAGTACAATAAATAAAAGTAAATCTTAAAGCCGATTATCCACATTTCTAAAATATACAAAGAACGATAATTGAAAGCATTCAATAGCTATGAATAAAGAAAAGCTGAAAGGAAAGTATGCAAGCAGTTGACAAGCTACTACAAAGGACAACAAATTGAGAAGTCATGAAAATCTAGGTCCGGTTAGCCGACATCCCCAGGGAATCTACTCCCGTGTGTTGAGCTAGTAACATCGGCTATGTGGAGTGCCAACATCCTCAGGGAATCTAACCCCGTGAGCCGCACGTCTCATATAATAAGGAACTTAGACTGGTGGATTATCTTAAACCTACTTGACAATAAGTTGGAGTTGTAGATTACATAAACACAAGTACTTCTCACAAGCATAGTGACATGGGGGTGTACAAACACAACAACATAGCCTTAGTCCCAAATTAATTGGGGTCGGCTACATGGATCAAACTTTTCCATTGTGTTCGATTAAGTGCAATTGATGGTGAGCTTTCCAAACCATTCAAATCCTTCCTAATTAATACATCCCATGTTAACTTTGGTCTACCCCTATCTCGTCGAATTTCTACAGTTTCTATTGAGTCAAATTTTTTAGTGGGGGCATTTGTAGGCCGTCTTTGCAAGTGCCTAAACCACCACAACCGCCTTTCCTTAATCTTTGTATCAATTGGTGCAACTCCTACTTGTCTTTGAATTTTTATTTTTCTTATTCTATCTTTACGAGTTTTACCACACATCTACCTAAGCATCCTCATTTCTGCTACGTTCATTTTATGTAATTGTTGTTGCTTTACCGTCCAACATTCACTACCATAAAGCATAGCCTGCCTAATTGCGGTCCTATAAAATTTTCCTTTTAACTTAGTAGGAACATTTCGATCACAAATCACCTCTGTTGCACTCCGCCATTTCTTTCGTCCAATTTGAATTCTATGTGTGACATCATTCTAAATGTTACCATAATTTTGTATGATTGTCATAGGTATTTAAAGTGGTTCACCTTAGGAACTTCTACTTCCCCTAATTTTACCACTCCATCATCTCGATGTCTAGTGTTTTTAAATTCACAGTGCATGTATTCAGTTTTCGTCGTACTCAACTTAAAGCCTTTAGATTCTAATGTATTCTTCCAGAGTTCTAGTTTCCTATTCACTCCATCTTTTGTTTCATCCACTAAGACAATATCATATGCAAATAACATACACCATGATATATCCTCTTAAATATATGCCTAGTTAGTTCATCCATAAGTAAAGTAAATAGATATGGATTTAAAGCCGATCCTTATCGTAATGGGAAATTCTTTTGTAGCTCCTCCAAATATCTTTATACTCGTAACTACTCCATCATACATATCCTTAATAGTGTCTATGTATCTAACATGCACTCCTTTTCTTTTTAGAACCACCAAAGAACATTTCTAGAGACCCTATCATATGCTTTTTCTAAATCTACGAATACCATATGGAGATTTTTTTCTTTTCTCTATGTTCTTCTAACAATCGTCTTACAAGGAAAATCGCCTCCATAATTGACCTCCCAGGCATGAAGCCAAATTGGTTCTCTGATATTGTTGTTTCTCTCCTTAGCCTATTGTCAATTATCCTCTCCCAAAGTTTCATAGTGTGACTCATAAGTTTAATTCCTCGGTAGTTTGAGCAACTTTCAATGTCTCCTTTGTTTTTGAAGATTGGCACAAACGTGCTTCTTCTCCAATCCATTGGCATCCGTTTTGATTTTAGAATTTTATTGAAAAGTTTTGTTAACCAAGTCAATCTAATTTCTCCTAAGCATTTCCAAACCTCTATGGGTATTTCATCTGGGCCACAAGCTTTCCCTATTTTCATTCTTTTTAGTGCCTCTTTAACTTCTATAATTCTAATATTGCGTGTATAGTTTACATTTCTTTCTTGGTGTGGGTTTTCATCTATTATAGTATCAACTTGGCCATCATTAAATAAACTATCGAAGTAACTTCTCCATCTCTCCTTAATATCCTCCTCGCGCGTTAAAACATTTTGATTTTCGTCCTTAATACATCTTACATGACTTAGGTCTTGTTTCTTTTTATCTCTTAATTTGGCTAGCCTATATATATATTTTTCGCCATCTCTATTACCTAACCTTGTATATAAATCTTCCATGAAATTTGTTTTAGCTTGACTAACTACTTTTTTAGCTTGTTTTCTAGCTTCCTATATTGATTGTACACATCTTCATCTTGACACTTAGGTATTTTCCTATACATCTCTCTTTTAGTCTTAATTGCTCATTGGACATCCTCGTTCCACCACCATGTTTCCTTCTTCGGAGGTCCAAGCCCTTAGATATACCTAATATGTTTGATCCCCACCCTCCTTATGCAACTACTCATTTCTAGCCACATTGTATTAGCATCTAAGTCAAGATTCCAAACATTTTCCTTTAAAAGTTTTTCTCTAAACTCTACTTGTTTACTATGTTTTAGGCTCCACCACTTTATTCTAGGTTCGCTAACTCTTTTATTCATATTATGTCGTTGTGTTAGCTTAATATCAAGTACTACTAACTTATGTTGGGTAGTGAGTGCTTCACCAGGTATTACTTTGCAGTCTCTACATATTTTTCTATCTATTTTTCTTATTAAAAGAAAATCTATTTGACTCTTGTTATGACCACTACTAAAAGTAATTATATGCGACTCCCTCTTCCTAAAACTAGTATTTGCTAAGACAAGATCGTATGCTGAAGCAAATTCTAAAATTGATTCTCCTTCTTCATTTCTATTACCGTAACCAAAACCTCCATGAACTCTCTCAAACCCATCGTTACTTGCCCCGACATGCCCATTTAAATCTCCTCCAACAAAACCCTTTTCATCTGATGGTATACTTTGCATAAATCCATCCATATCGTCTCAAAACTTGCGTTTGATGCTCTCGCTTAATCCTACTTGTGGTGCATATGCGCTAAGTATGTTAATTTTTTCATCTCCAATAAGTAATTTAACTAGAATCAATCTATCCCCCATTCTTTTAACCTCTACGACCTTATCCTTATAATCATTATCCACCATAATTCATACTCCATTGCATTTTATATCTTATATATATATATATTTTTTTTTTCGTCATCTCTATTACCTAACCTTGTATATAGATCTTCCATGAAATTTGTTTTAGCTTGACTAACTACTTTCTTAGCTTGTTTTCTAACTTCTCTATATTGATTGTACGCATCTTCATCTTGACACTTAGGTATTTTCCTATACATCTCTCTTTTAGTCTTAATTGCTCGCTGGACATCTTTATTCCACCACCATGTTTCCTTCTTTGGTGGTCCTAAGCCTTTAGATATACCTAATACATTTGATCTCAATCTCCGTATGCAACTACTCATTTCAAGCCACATTGTATTAGCATCTAAGTCAAGATTCCAAACATTTTCCTTTAGTAATTTTTCTCTAAACTCTATTTATTTACTATTTTTTAGGTTCTACCACTTTATTCTAGGGTCATTAACTCTTTTATTCATATTATGTCATAATATCAAGTACTACTAACTTATGTTGAGTAGTAAGCGCTTCACCAGGTATTACTTTGCAGTCTCTACATATTTTTCTATTTACTTTTCTTGTTAAAAGAAAATCTATTTGACTCTTGTTATGACCACTACTAAAAGTAATTATATTTTCTCTTCCTAAAACTAGTATTTGCTAAGACAAGATTGTATGCCGAAGCAAATTCTAAGATTGATTCTCCTTCTTCATTTCTATTACCGTAACTAAAACCTCCCTGAACTCTCTCAAACCCATCGTTACTTGCACCGACATGCCCATTTAAATCTCCTCAAATAAAAACCTTTTTGGAGGTGTACAAACACCCATAGGTAATAAACAAATCATAGCATACTATTTGTAAAGGAAGTTCAACAGTTCGGGAATCAACAACATTAAAGGAATCCAACGTAGAACGAGATCAAGTCAAGGAATGCCATTTATCGAGTCATAAGATGATTAAATTAATCTAATAAACTTAAATCGGAAACACACGCACACAAAAGTCATGACTTTTGGAATAAGAGAGCAACAAAAGGGAGCAACAAAACCGTCAAAGTGACTGTATATCAACTCAAATAATGGAAGTGAATTGCGGATAATTGCCTGATAGGTTTACTTACTTCAAATGCACACAAATTATAGCCTAATCCGGCCTCCCGATACCCCAAAACGCGTGCCTGGACTCTTGAGACTCTTTTCTAGGCTTTTGGTATGATTTTATATTAGTTTGGGTGTGTTAGATAGGTTTTGTATTGCATAGTTGTAATAATATTGTTTTTGAAATCCTTGTGGTCACAATGTCACATATGAGTTATGACCCTCGTGGGAACATAAGTCCCTTGTGGGTACAGGCGTCCCTTGTAGGTAGAGACGTCCCTTGTGCGCACAAACGTCCCTTGTGGGCACAGACGTGCAAACGTCCCTTGTGGGTACATACGTATAGATGTCCCTTGTAGGTACAAAACATTTAATGTGGGCACAGTCTAACAAGCATCCTTTGTGGGTAGACTCAACGACGTCCCTTGTGGGCACAACGTCTCTTGCGGGCACAAACACTATTCATCATCTTCTCCAACAGCCCAAATCATGCATGTTACAAGATAACTCATTTTGTTGTTCAAGAACACATAGAACTTTAAAACACCATAACTTTGTCAAAACAAATCCAAATTCATAAATTCTTTATAGCAAATTGAGTTGTTTTTCATGAGGAATCCAAATCTACAACAATTTCAAAGACTCCAACGTTTACTCTCTAAAAATGACCAAAAATCAGAACTGATTTTTTTTTTTTTTTTTTTGTCAAGAACACTACAACTTTGAAAATTCATAACTTTTTCAATTCTAACCCAAATCTGGATTTTCTTGATAGTAAATTGAGTAGAAAATACAAGGAATCCAAATATCCCATTTGTTTTCAAAAACCAAATCATTTTATTAATCAGAATTCCATATTTCAGTTTCATGCAAAATGTCCTCATTTGGCCAAACTTTGAGATTTCGAAAATCAGGACTTGAGATTTAAATGATGGCTTCAATTTGATTAAAACAACCTCAAAAAGACTCTCATATCAGATTTGAGTAAAAACCCCATGATTAGAGATCCTAATTACATTAAATTAGCATAAAATAATGAAATTTTGATTACCTTGAGTTGTAGTGGTATGCTAGCCTTTGAATTCTTCACTAATGATCTTCCCCTTTCTCCAAGCTCCAATTCAACAAAACCAGCAAGCAAGAACTTCTCCAGATTTTTCCTCTCCCTTGCTTTGTTTTGCATGAAAAAAAATAAAGCGAAGCTTATATTTTTTAGTTAGATCTTGACCATTGATCCTAGCATGAATCAATGGCTCTACTTTACTCCATCCAAATCCACTAACTTCATCATCCTAACCATAATTTCCCACTCACAACAATACTTGATCTTTATTGAGATTCAAGCTATGTTCATCTCGAGGCACATCAAAGGCTCATTCTTTTTAATTGGGAACTTTTGGCTTCCTTATTTTGATTTGATTCCATAGAATAGGCCAAACAATCAAATTAGTAGATCTCATTAATATTTAAAGTCAAATTAGAGACTAACCATATTACTCTTCACCCCGATTCCCACGCTCGCACGCATCTCAAGGCGTTTCTCTGCTCGCACGTCGAATTAACAAACTAATCAAAGTAAATAAAACATCGGGGTATAGTGCACACACATACATTACACTAGCCATCCATCACTAAAAATATCATATATCTCGGTTTCTGTGCCGAGTGTTGAACCGTGTGCCCGCTCTCGGGCCACGTCATGGGTCGGTAACCCTGATTTGGGACTAATTCGCTAGTAGTGAATTTTGGGCCATTACAGATAATTAGAAGGATTTAAAGGAGTGAATGGGGTAACCATTCCTACCTAAAAGAAATGGGGTGATTATGACAGTGGATATACAATCTAGGAAGTACAGCGTTGTGAGTGAAGTTTATCCTGTCCAAGTATCCTCACAAATTCTAACGGACTGATTCTTCCCAACCTTGGGGCCCCTAAATATATGAACTGGAGCTATGATTTTCCATGGACTTTATGAAGCGGAACTTTCATGCACTTTGCATCCATCTTTTCTGAAGTATTCCTTAACAACATTTATTAACTTTGGCTCAAAAAGCATGTCTTCTTTTGGATAACTCCCCAATACTCGGTGTAATCGCTTCTAATAATAAGGAAAGAGGTCGCGTCATTCATAAAATGTTGTTCAGCATCCTGCACCATGTTTCCAAGGGCATTTCATGTTTGTCTTTGTGTGCCTCATTTTTTATTTAGGACTTCGATTCAATTTGCTTCTATTTCCTTCTTCAGCTTTACTACTGGTTAATAATTATTGCCTTCTTGATCCTCATTTCACAGGCACAATACCCGCTAAACTCATTCTGCAGTTAACTACTGCTTTTCGTCAGGGTGGATTGCGTGACAGGACCGGCACCTTCTTCTATAAGGATCATCTGCACAAAAGTGAGGTTCCTGTGCTAGCGCTTGCTGGAGATCAGGACTTAATCTGCCCTCCTGAAGCTGTGTATGGTAGGCCAAATTTGAAATGGCCAATAACTCTTATGTTGAGAAAATCATTAGGCTGACATTTTCTTTCAACCATGTTTAACGTGCAGAAACAGTAAAGATTATTCCTCAAAATCTAGTCACATATAAAGTGCTCGGAGAAGAAAATGGCCCGCACTATGCGCATTATGACTTGGTGGGAGGACGAATGGTAGGTTACTGCATTAATTCTTGTCAATATATTTACGTCTGCGCTTGGTGTGAGATCTAAAATTTTTATTCTGTTTTTAATATCAAACCATTTTGGACGATGATTGGTTTTCTAACATCTCCTAAATTTTTCAAGGAAGCAAGAAACCAACAAGGTGGTGAACTATAAAATCCAATTGGGAAAAGTAATTTTGAACCTTCGTTTTCAAAAAGTTGTTTTTGGATCTCATACCAAGTGCAGCCCAAGTTTCTTTACTGTTTTCTAAGCTTTTTCAAATCTAGGCCGTTCATCAAGTGTATCCATGCATAGTTGATTTCCTGGCTCGTCATGACACATGATATTCTGCAAAAAGAAGCTCGGATCCTCTTCACACAATTTTCAACGTGGAGGCTCCTCTCATTTTGGCCCAAAATGAAACCAAGTCACTCTAGCGACGATGAATTCCGAGGTACGTCGCCCCTGAAGAATTCTGGGCAAGCATGAACACTTCAACAACGAATTCTGGGAAGTCGGTAAATCAAAGTTGTGGAAGATGAGTCGTATATGTACTTTTTGTAGATAAAAATATGAATTGCCTATAGTGTTTTTCTTAGTAGTCATGGTGAAAGAGTTGATGCTTTTATTTTTTTACCAAGATTAAGATATATGCAGAAAGATCAACAGTGCAATCAAAGGAGTATGAAAAAAAAAAATCATAGGAGCAATTGCCCTTTTCTGTACTTCTAATTTTTTTTTCTCAAAATGCATGATTGGATATGGATATTGTAAAGCGTAAACGTTTCCTTTGTATTTGCTTGTACCGGTTTTTGTGAACATTAGCCCATGTTTTTGGTCTTTTGCGTGGTATCTGATGTGATCAATTGGCACAACTAATTCTTTTTAAGTTGTGCAACGTCTGTTGTTTTTATTTTTATTGTTCACACTCGAATCACTAATTAAGGGACAATAATTTGCTTTTAACTTATGGTTGGCTACTGTCAGCCCCTCAATAGCGTGACCCGAGTAGGCTGAGCTAGGCGGCAAGAAACCTAGCCAATGACCGAGTTCAGGAGGGCTCGGCTAGTTTCATCAGGTTCAGTCACGGGTGAACATGTGAAATGGTGCATAGGTGTAAAGGGGGTTACGCCTTGGCACGACGCCTTGGCACGAACTCTGGGCGAGCGTGCGAGTGGACGCGCACGGACATACGCGCGCACATGGTCAAGCGCGTATGGGCGCGCAGCATTGGTGAACGCGCATGGACGAGCGCGCATGGGCGCGCGCACACAGGATGAGCGCGGGCGTGTTTTTCCTTGGCACGACGCCTTGGCACGCCTTGGCACATCTTGGCACGAGGCACGGGCGGACTTAGGTACGCGCCTTGGCGCGAGGCACGGGCTGACTTAGGTACGCGCCTTGGCACGAGGCACGTGCGGACTTAGGTACGCGCCTTGGCGCGAGGCACGCGAGGCACGGGCGGACTTAGGTACGCGCCTTGGCACGAGGCACGGGCGGACTTAAGTATGCGCCTTGGCATGAGCGCGGGCAAACCTTGGCACACTTTGGCACGTCTTGGCACGAGCGCGGGCACGGGCAAGACTTAGCGGAGTAAGTATGCACGTGCTTGGCACACGGAAAGTGTTGACAAATCTTGACTTGGGCTTTGACCCAGGTCAAAGTACGCTTGGTCTCATTTTGGAATGTTTTCTATTGGAGCCGAGGAAACGACTTAACATCTACTATAAGGAGAGGTGTGCTCCCTCCTTGGGGAGGCATGGGCGAACTAGCAGGGACCCTCGAGCATGCCTTGGGCGCAATGCCAAGGCACGACCCATGGACGGACCATGGCGTCGACCACCCCTCGAGCCGGTGGGACTCGGTTGGACCGAGCCCCGGCTAGCACGCAGAGGTGCCTAGGCGCGCAGCTAGGCACCACGAATCAGCCCCTGTCCAGCAGAAAACATGGGCCACGTTCCTTGTGGCGTGGCTAGACCAAGTCAAGACGGTTCCAAGGCAGTTGAGTAACTACCTTGGTCATGGGCTGGAGCCATGACCAAGGCACGACCAAGAAGTCCCGAATACCAGGAGCATGTTGCAATTGACCCGGTGATGGTGGCGGTTATGGAGCGAGGTGGCAGCGAGGGAGCAAGGCAGTTGGGTAACTGCCTTGACCGCAAGGAGTGATGTTTTACCCTGTCTAGGACGGTTATGTAACTGATTGTAGGCTGGTCTATAAAGCCAAATGCTCTAGGTAGAGTAAGGATAGGAAAAGGCCCTGAACGAAATGCATGAGTAGATGCATGAGTGGCATGTATTCATAGAGTTCCACAGTTGTATTCTCAATTGAGAGCTAGTAAAAACGTTTCCTTGTTGCCTATTGCTTGCTGTCCCTTTAATTCGAGTATTGGTGTGCTGAACTAAGGTGGCCCTTAGACACCACAGGTTCGATTGAGCGAGAGAAAATTTTTCTAGTGAAAAACCCTCTTTAATAGGCCCTGTGACAGCTACCAACCGTTAGTTATTTGACAACAACTTGGTTATAATATAAGATACTTTTATTTATTTATCTACCTACATAATTAAAAGCTAAAAGCTAAAATGGTAGTAGATGCGATCAGAAGGATGCATTCCCTTTCAGTATCTCTTTTAATGTACTTTTTGATCTCTTGCCTGCTAAAGCACCAAAACAAGTTTTTTTTTATTATTTTTTTTTAAATTTTAATCACTCGGTATTAAGACTATCCAACCTTTGAGTTCGTTTCGAATCATGCTCCGTATAGTTGAGGGAGTTCTCAACGTTAGTGCTTTCAATACCATTTTGTAATAGTGCTTTAATGGCTTACATCAAAAAATTAGACATTAGAATCATGTTTCTATTGCACTATTAAAACAAAAATGAATTGAGATTAATTGGAGGTTGGTAAAGTCGGGAAACACCATTCATAGAGGTGTGGCTGAGATTCGCTGAGCCATGACTCATTGATTTGGTATGAAGTTGCTTTGTATGAGGTCCGGAGTTCATATTTTGTAACGGGCGAGTTGTGGTTTCTTTCATAATTTTTTTTTTTTTTTTTTTTAAGTCTTAATAATCATCAACTTTTGTTCGGATTCGGGCTGACCCGACCCTATTCTTTTTTTTTTTTTTTTTCTCTGTCTCTTCGTCTTCAACCAAATAGCGCGACAGAAATGAAGAAGGGAACCACTTGAACCCTAAACTCCTGCAAGAGAGAATAACAAGAACACAAAATGAGACGAGCCGCGCTAAAATGCGCCTCTATCTGCTCACACGTCCGCCATTATCGCTCTCTCCATACCTTCAAACCAAACCCTAAATTCTCCTCTCATTCCCCTCTCTCTCACGCTATCCAGTCCCTCAGATTCTTCTCCTCCGACACCGATAACACCGAATCCTCCATCACCGCACCACAATCCAACCTCCCTACCGACACAAACGAGAACAAGAACAACCAGATCTCCATCAATGTCAAAGACGTCACCAACAAAGGTAAGTGTTCGCGTGTGAGAGATCTTGTGTTGTTGATTTGAATTTGAATTTGAATTTGAATTTGAATTTGAATTTGTGGATGCAGAGCTAAAGGCGATGATGGAGGCTTACTTCAAAGGCGACGAGCAAGTGCTGCCGGATATAATGGAAGCGATCCTGAAGAGGAAGCTGTCGGGGAAGCATGAGGAGACGGACGACGAGTTGATGGAGGAGCTGAGGTTCAGGCCCATAGATGATGTGAAGGATAAGGAGTTCGAGTCCGATTTCGACGAGGCGCACGAGACGGATGAGGAGATTGATAATCTGTACAATGCGAGGCAGATTGTGGAGAAGAGGATGATGAGTGATGAGTATTTTAATATGGATGATAAGAAGTGGGATGAGATGATCAAGGAGGCGACCGAGAAAGGGTATCTTAAGGATACTGTTGAGTGTGAGGGGATTCTTGAGGATATGCTAAGCTGGGACAACCTTCTGCCTGGTAACAATAACATATTCTTGTGTCACTTCTTTTGTTAAACTTTTTTAATAGTGAATTTGAAGTGGTAGATTAACATAGCCTCATTACCAAATTAATTGGGGTCACCTACTTGGATCCAACTCTTCCATTGTGTTCGATTAAGTGTAATTTATGGCGAGCTTTCCAAACCATTCAAATCCATCCTAATTAATGCGTCTCAAGTTAACTTTGGTCTACCCCTACCTCGTCGAATTTTTTCAGTTTCTATTGACAATTTTTCTACTGGGGATATTTGTAGGCCGTCTTTGTAGGTGACCAAACCACCACAACCGCCATTCCCTAATCTTTGTGTCAGTTGGTACTACTCCTACTTGTCTTTGAATTTTCATATTTCTTATTTAATCTTTACGAGTTTTACCACACATCCACTTAAGCATCCTCATTTTTGCTAAGTTCATGCTTGAAGTGGTAGATTACTGGAACAAAAAAAATTGCCACCATTTGATTGCAAATTATTTACTAGTGATATGAAAAGATGGGCTTGATTGATTGCACTCTTAAAGATATATAGATGTTCTTGATTGTGTGAAACAAATGAGTGCACTCATCATCCACTTTTCTTAATGTTGTTGGCACTTGGCAATAGCTTTCCATGACCAAGGCATGTGTGTTTCTCAATAATGCCATTAGTGATCAATGTTTTCAATGCGAGGCAGTGTTAGGCAGTCTAGCCCCGCCTAGTTGAGGCGGATCCTTGGCGGTGCGTAGGCGGCGCTAGGCGGGGGAAAAATATTTAGTTAGACCTTTCTAAGAAATATTTTAATGTATTTAAAGACCCCTCAACGGTAAGGGACATACTTTCTCACCTTCACATTCTCACCACCATATTTTCAACTCTACATTTTTTCACACATTTTGAAACAAAAATATTTTTTTTTTAAATAAATAAATAATATTTTCGATAAAAAATATTTTTTAATAATTATTTTCAGGTCCATCGCCTACCTTATTAAGGGCTAAGCGGTGGAAACCCATAAAGGCCTAAGGCGACGCCTTGAAAACACTATGAGTGATGTGAATACTTGTGTGTGGATCAAATAACTGGATACTAATGGCCTGTTCGCTTCACCGTCTTAGGTCGGATTAGCCACACTGGACTAGTTAATCCGGTGTTCGCTTGGAGGATTAACTAGGCCACGGGATTAGTTAATGGGCATGGGAGGAGATTAAATAATACCACCATTTTTGGTGGGATTAGCTAATCCATAGTGGGTGGCGAGTGGAGATTACCACTTTACCCCTCACATTACAACCATCTTCACCGAATCACACTTTTCTCTTCGTCGGTCGATCGATCTCGATCGAGAGACATCGCACACGCTTCGTCACTTCTTCTTCTTCTTCTTCTTCTTCTTCTTCTTCTTCGCTTTTCTTCTCTGCATATTCTTCGCAGAATCGCATCTCTCTCTCTCTCTCTTGCTCTCGATCTCGCACATCGCGAATCTCGAGATCGGTCGAACGCCACAGACTCGGTTTCAGCCAGATCGAACAGTTCTGGCTCGATTCGCGCGCGATTTGGTTGAATCTGGTCCGGATTCGGAGGCGGAGTGGCTGATCGAGTGGTTTCGAGCGAGAATCTGATTGTTTCGGAGGGAGATTTGGTGGTTTTTGATTGGGACGAACCCGTGAAGGAACAAGGTGAGGATGCGTGAACGAACCAGGTGAGGAGAGGTGAGAAGGAGGCGTACCATCGGCCAGGTGAGGAAGCGTCTTCTTCACCAGGGGAGCCGATTCATTGATGCAGGTGAGGTGCGAGCTTGGAGGCGTGGATTCGGTCAAGCAGTGGAGGCGATGAGATGTTCAAGCAGTGGAGGCGATGAGAAATGTGTGAAAATGAGGTGAGAATGTGTTATTTATGCAAGGGTATTTTGGTAAATGTACATGTACAACCTCATTTAATCCCAACCTTAAAACTCTCAACCAAACAAGATACACAAATGGGACTAAACCATCTAAACCCATGCGTTAGTCCCATCACAAATTAATCCCATGTGTTAGGATTCACTAAAATGTGAAGCGAACAGGCCATAAGAGTGTTGGTCGTGTGAATAATTAGTCTAAACTATAATATGAGAATAATATGATCTTGTCCCACCTACCCTAAATTAAACTTAGATTTTTTTAGAGGTTGAATTGAGACTGAGGTCTATATGAGATTTTACATGAATTCTATCGAAGTTGGGAAAACAAATAGATATACAACAACATAGCCTCAAATTGAAATTAATTGGGGTTGACTACACAGATCAAACTCTTCCATTGTGCTCGATTTGGTGCAATTGATGGTGAAAGACAAAATTTTAGTTAGCGTTAATTTTTATTTTACTATATAAAGAATAAATATTAGTCAATGCAAGACTGGAAATCAACCTTATTTATGAAAAAATGGATTCCAACATATTGCTAAATGAAGAAAGAAAAATATAAAACATGATCGAAACTATTGGAACTGAACTTTTAAAAGCCGAGAATTAAATCATAAAAAGAGGAAGAGCGTAAGCAACATGCTTCCTTTATGTGCCCGGGCAAACTTGGATCTTACTTGCACTTCGATTAAGTTGTTTCTAATTCTCTACAATGTTGAAATTTTACTAAAAAGTCATGTATTAATTAGATCACCTCGACTCAATTTTGAGTTTCAAGTGATCAAAGTCTTAGGTGAAGTTATTTTTTTATTTTTTATTTTTTTTTAATTCTTGGTCAAAACTTTCATGCAAGGGCTTCAACTTCAACATGCTTTCAATTGAAAATTTGAAAATGCCAGTTGTATAAAACATTATCCATTTCCATTTGCACTAGCCACATGTGTTTGATAGGTATCAAAGTTAATTAGATCGTACATATTATGGTTTAGGGATATAATTGTTCTTCTTGAGTGTTCTATTAGGTTCTTAGAGTTGGGAAAGAGTATAAACAAGGAAGAAAAAGATAGTGCGAGGGCCTTGTGAATTGCTTGTAAGACTTCCCTGTTAAGAGGGTTTGGGGAGAGAGATAGATCACTCAAAAGACTTATCAATTTTGTTCTTGTTCTTGTAATTTCTCAATTTATATTAATTGAAGTGTTATTCCAATTTGAGTTCTTATCAGTATAAAGTTTCCCATTTCCCTGTAGTTCATTTTTATGCTAAGCTGTCAGCAATATTATCTTTCTTCATTATCATTCCTCAAGTCTACTTTGTCCTTACTTTTTTCCTTTTTCGACATTTTTCAGTTTTTGTGAAAACTACAGCCTTTAGTCCCACACACTTTAAATTGATTAAGCGAAATTTCTTGGGGAAGGAAAGACCCATGATTTTTTTTCTCTTCCAGTTGCGAAGGTGTCAACTTCTTTTGTGATAGGTTTTGTGAAGGTTCAAATGTATACTTATTCCTTAATTGATTGTAGTGTTTGGAAAACCTTGATTTCCTGAATGTCAATGGTGGTTTGCTGTACTTCCATCTTGTTATCTCATGAATGTTATGTTACTCTCAGTTTCTCTTCTATGCAGTCTGCTATCTTGATCTTATGGTAATGTTTCCTGAATGATCTGTCTGCATTTGGAGTTGTTGCTTCAGTTGGTTGAATTCTCTTTAATTTTCTTTTTTTAAATTTTTTTTTTTATACAGATGAGATAAAACAGAAGGTTGAAGTGAAGTTCAACGAGCTTGGAGATATGTGTGAAAGGGGAGAAATTAACCCTGAAAAAGCTTATGAGTTGTTTAAGGAGTATGAAGATCAGATGGTTCTTGAATGTGCAAATATTATGGAGGCTGAACATCCCAATGTCGATGAGGATACAAGAAAATCGTCAAAGGAATTTGATCCGGATCCACCTGGCGAGGGGCCAATTCTTAGGTGGAGAACAAGGGTAGTTTTTGCTCCTGGTGGGGATGCATTCCACCCAAAAAATAGGAAAGTAAAGCTCTCTGTGACTGTTAAGGAGTTTGAGCTTTCAAAGCACGCTTTCCGACGGCTGAGGGAATTAGTTGGAAAACGATATCATCCCGGGAGGGATGAACTTACGATCACCAGTGAAAGGTAGATAAATCCATGAAATGCTTAAACTAAGTAGTTTGTTTTGAAACATTACATCCATTTCCTGGCATTTATTTTCTCGGTTGTGTTTTGAGTGTTTGTATCTTTCTTGGGTTTTTAGAATGGATGTAATGTTGGCTGAATTATGTGAAGATTTGAAATTGGCAGTAATCCTTGTGCATTTATTTAATTTTCCAGGTTTGATTACCGGGAGGAGAACAGAAAAGATTGTTTGAGGACTCTTTTATCATTGATTGAAGAAGCTAAAAAAGCAGATGCGTTAGTGGAGGAGGCTCGAACATCTTATGTGAAAGACAGACTCAGGGCCAATCCTGCTTTCATGGAGAGGTTACGGGCAAAGACAACGAAGATGCGAGCTGCAGAGTCGCCCCTTCCTGCATGAAATCTTTAGCAATAGGGACTACTTGAAATGTGTGCTGTCCTTTTAATACTCCAATGGGGATGCAAAGCAATCT
This sequence comes from Stephania yunnanensis, assembly GCA_039657365.1. Classification (NCBI taxonomy): domain Eukaryota; kingdom Viridiplantae; phylum Streptophyta; class Magnoliopsida; order Ranunculales; family Menispermaceae; genus Stephania; species Stephania yunnanensis. The sequence goes on from CM077589.1 coordinate 5,295,487, forward strand.
CGACTGTAAGAGACTTGCTTTGGCCACATAAGTTAATTAATCAAGTTGGAACAAGAGCTCTATCATCATTTGATGTGCGAGACAAAACTTGCCAATTGGAAGGTGTTTGTGACATTCCCATAATACAAGATCTTTCTTTTTGCGGCATTAATAAATATGCATTTTCATTGAATTCAATTCCTCTCTGATGTCTTCAACTTCTATCACTGTACTTCTTTTTCCTTTTACTGATCACTGCATGACTTCTTACTTATAATAGTATGGGAGATGTGATACATTTTTTGTTGTCCAATGTTTGCGAAAACTCTTGATGAATAGCTAATGCTGATGGGATTTTATTACATATTCATTATTTTTGGTGGAATATATTTTTACAATTCTCTCAATTTTTATACCATTGATATTAGATTTGAATTATCAATCCAAGCTCCTGCGTAAAAATGGTCTCTGATCTCTAATCGTGTTTAGTGGCAGGGAGAGGTGGTAATTCTGCAGGAACGCCTCTGAGAATCATTTCAGATTGATCTATCATATATGTTCCCAGTTTTGGCCTATCTTCACTGAAAAATTGTGGTGATTAATTAACAGGAAGTGATTGTCTGTGGTAATGGTGGTATTATTGTCACAAAACAAAATTGCTGGCAGGGCAAGGATGGTGTCTCTTGCACAGAGAAATTGCATTTGCTTTATATATAGCAATGTAAGTTCAGATCTCGTATTGCCTTTTTTCTATATCTATGCTGATGATTTGTGTCTCTTGAGACCTTTTCAAGTTCTTGATGGCATGGTAATTGTGAAACATAGAACAATAGAAGTTCTACTTTTTATTTGAAAAGCACTCTTACATTGCAACAATTGTCACATTTTGTGCTTACATTTTTTTTTGATTGTTCAAATGAAAGGGGTTTTAGATTGATTAAAATGCAAATCATTGATTTTCTACTTGTAATTGTCACAACAGAGTTGAATTGGATAGATCAGAAGAATCAAACAATTCAATAGGGAGATGTAGATAAGTTATTTCATGTACTTTGAACTCGTGTATAATCTGAGCTTCCTGTTATTCTTCCAAGCAGGTTCAGTCATCCGGTGGATGCCTTTATTGTGCTCCGAAGACTATAACGGCGATTGTTTCACAATGAGCAAACCTTTGGATTGACAAAAGTTGATTTACACGGCTTCGGATTCCATACCAGGTACAGAAGTCATAATGGCCTATCACTTATTTTTTTTTATCTTTTCATCTTTCTTATTAGTGAAAAGCTTACCTATGTTCGCCATTGGTTTCTGTCTTTTCTTAAGTGTAACAGAATTTGCGCGACTCATATAAAATGCTCCTGGGGAGGCAGGCCGCCGAGACTTGATTCTTCTCATTGGTGTCGAGGTTGGGGTATCCTTAGTTGATTTTCTTAGTAATTCAGGATTACGATTCGAATCTGCAGCCTCTTTTGGTGCTCCCCCCTGTCGCACTTCCACCAGTTTGCGTAGTTCATTCTCAGCATCTGTTTTTTCTTTCAGTGACTTCTTGGTTTTGTACGCCTCTTGCTCTTCGACGACCTTAAGCTCTCTTATTTGTCTGTGCGCCATTTCTGTCTTCATTATTATCTCCTTCTCACTTGCCTTCAGAGCCTCAATCCAAGCCAGGGCGGCAGAGACTTTCTTGTCTGCAATTTCCTCAGCCCCTTTTGCGCGTCCTTTCAAATAAGTGTACTCGAAACTTGATATCGTTATAAAAGAGTTATGCTGTGCAGTCGAAGCTCTTGTCCTCATTATTTTCTCACTAAGAGTCTTCAGGTTGTCAAGAGCTGTTGCTTCCGATGCTTTGATAGCTTCAAGCTCTTGCGTCGCAGCTAATAGTTTCTCCTCAGATGCATCAATCTCTGCCTCAATTTTCTGTGTTTCTTCTCTGATGCTTACTGTTTCTTCACTTATCAGCTCCCTCTCCTTCTTTGCTGCCTCAGCCTCTGTCGTTAGCTGTTGAAGCGTTGACGAAAGATTGGACACAATAGATTTAGCTTTCTCCTCTGCTGATGATACTGCTTCTAATTTGGATTTGGCTCTCAAAATTTTTGAATGGAGATTCTGAACTGTGGAGTCTAATTTTTCCTCAATCTTTTTTAGCCGCGACGTTTCTTTAGAAACATGCTTGAGCTCATCTCTTATTATGTCCATGGAAGACATAAATTGAAATCCTTCTTCTTTGATGCTAGCAAGTTCTTTCTTGGCTGCTTCAAGTTCTTCTTTGGCAGATGTCAAAGCGGTGTTTGATTCTTCGCTCCTTGAAGTACTATCCATTTCCCACTTTTTATTCATTGCCTTGATTAACTTCAATTCATTTTGTAAGGCACCAACATCAGAGTTTACAATTGCTAATTCGTTTTCAAGATCCTTGGAGTGTTCAATTTCTTGAATAATTTCATCCATTCTCTTCTTGGTTTCATCCAATGTGTATGAGAATTGAGCGGCCTCAGTTGCTCTTTGTTCTTCAATGTCACTAAGCTCTTTATCTGCCTCTATTTTAGCCAATTCAACTAGCACTTGTTCTTCGTTGGCATCTTCGATTTCTTTTCTTAGAGCTTCGATGGAGCTTGAATAAGCCGTCAATCTCGAATTTGATGCTTCACTTTCTTTATCAGCTTGAGATTTTCTTTCCAAGAGGATAGCCATGTCCAGCTTAAGCTTGCTCAACTCCTGCTTAACTAAATTCAATTCCCTCATCACTTGAGCATATTGATCATCCTTAGCTTCTGTAGCAGTCAGTGCCCATTTTTCTTCATGAATTTCAGGTTTCTTCAACGCTTCCATTGCCCTTTTCTGTGAACTAGATTTAGTGTTAGATTCCTCAATTTTACAACTTAGATCCTTCACTGCACTTTTGGCCTTGATGAGTTCGGATTCCGCTTGGGATTTCGTGTTATCAGCAGACCTTTTGCTTTCGTCGAATCGACTTATATCTCTCATTACAAGATGAAGTTCCTTCACTCTTGACGATGGCTTCTTGTGGCACAGAATTAGAAAATACATTAAAAAAAAAAAAAAGAAAATCTGTAATAACAACTTCTCTAGATACAATAAAAAACTTGGATTTAAAGAGTTTGAAGATCCTTACCTCTGAAAATGGCATCTGAGTTTTCTTCAAATCTGCTTTTACTCCATTAATTCTTTCCCCAAACATGTTCACAGCATCTTTAACTGTACCTACTCGCTTTTGGCTATCTGATTGTAGTCTGTCCATCAGTCTCTCTCTCTCTCTCTCTGGGTAACAAAGCAGAACTATTAGGCTTCAGTATGCCTCATTTACAAGTTGAAATCACAACAATTCATTTTGTTTCAACCGAGCTCTTGTCTTTCATATAAAACCCATGTCAGAAAAATTTCCTTAATTTTCTCTTGCCCCTCAAATGAGAGTTTGCTTGTTCAATCAAATCAGGTCTAATGAGTTCAGTATATATAGCATCTTAGAGAGCGTGTGTGTGTGTGATGAATACTCAAAGAGCGTGTGTTGGAGAGTACCTGATAATATGTAGCTTGAAATGTGATAATGCACCAAACAAGATTGTGGGGTTGGAAGAAGATAAAAGAGAGGGAGAGATTGGATGGTTGGCTGTTATTGGAAGTTGGTATTGTCGCCTGTACGTGCTATCTAATTTTAACCTTTTCAGCCACTACAAAAGTTCGATACGGGCTTCACTCTGGAGATGCATGCAGTGCACGGTTTTTCCCAGGATTACAAATTAATAATACCACTTTTGAAGGTAATCCTTTTTTGGGAAAATATTAAAACTATGACAACAATATCAAATCATAAAATTCATTGGCTTAGATAGCCGTTCATGTGGTCTCGATTCGCGTGTTATGTATCGAGATTTATAAATGTTCGTATCTCGAGGTATGCGTGAACGACTCTTAAGTCAATATGTCTTGCGATGTGACATGTCGTTGTCGTTGCAGCACTTTTTACTTTTTGTTTTGAAGGTGAAAAGTGACAACACATCTAGTCTGCGTACTTATAATTGAGACAATTGTGTCTTTTTTAAAGGTTTTGAAATTACTTATAATTGAGACAATTGTGCCTCTTTTAAGGGTTTTGAAATTATTGAGAGTTTGTAGTAAGAAAAAATGAGCCGGGTAATTTTGATTACATAATTTTCTGGAAAAGTAATTCTACAGTATAATTCAACGAGTTAAATGTATGCTATTTTATAACTCATTACTAGTTTAGTTATAAAAAAAAATCATTATGAGTTGGAATTACATTAAGCATCTGCAAGTATTTTTTTTTTTTTTGTCAAGTTTGTTGCATTGATATTCCTATCACCCATGAAGGGTACAACAATCTATTACAACAAGAGTAATAGAAAATACATGCTATAAAGCTCGGAATAACATCCTCACTATGGAAGGCAATAACCCCATGAAGGGGGAACAAATCTACAAAAGGGATAAAAAACCTTAAATTTTTAAAACAAAACAAAGGAAAACCAATAAGACTACTAGCACTTCCACCACTGCAGGGCCACACGCCCCAAAGACGTCGCTTGTTTCACCATAAAGTCGATCGGTCGTCGATGTTCGCCAACAAAGGCTTCAAAGACCCGCAATATTGTCTCACTGTCACTCCTCCATCTGCCTCAAAAACTTAGACAAAAATAGGGCCATCAGTCGTAGTGACACCAGAAACGCACTAGTTACCGGCTGTTGTCGTCGGATTTATTGCAAAAAAGGTGAGAAGAGGGGAAAAGAGAAGAAAGAAATGAAAAAAAAAGGGGGAATAAGAAGAGAGAGAGGAGATGGCCGAGAAAGTAGGTGTAGGTGGCTCGATGGTGGCTATGGGAAGAGGAAGAGAGGAGCATAGATGAGAAGATGAAAGAAGATGGAGAAGAGAGAGGAGAAGGGTTTGGATTATTGGGAGAGGGGGAGGAGGGGTCGACAAGGGATCTAGAGAGTGGGCGGCTAGGGGTTTTAATTTGGAAGAAGAGAAAACTTTATGCTCTCTCCATCTGCAAGTAGCTCAGAGGGCCTAATTAATAACTATAAACTCCATAAAAGTATACTTTTTTTTGTAGTACATAAAATATGTTTTATTTTCTTTAAAAAAGTTGTATATATATAACTAATAATCTATTGTTAGAAAAACTATCATCTCAATTAACGTACATTTATTTGCCAAATTCATGGTAGATAGATGTTCATAATAAATAGAATAAATGAATCAATGTATTTTTATTAGGGCAGTTGATTAGATGCCTTAATCGTAATGTATCAGTGCTAGTGTCATTATCGTGATTTGTTGTCATTAGTTGTTTTGGGTAAATGACTCAACAAAGTTGTGTTTCATGTACTCATAAAACTAACTGAGAATCAATTTATTATTCATCTCTGAATCAAATTTGGTACTTATCCCCGAATCGGTTAGAATCAATTTGTTATGGATAAGGATAAGTCAGTTGCAACAAGGATGCGATAAGTATTTGCAACATGATAAGAAGTTGCAACATGATCTCAAAATCGATCAGTTGCAGATTTGATCTCATCCACTCCAACATAAGATATGTGGTTAATGTTTTGAGACATCATTACCACTTGATTAATGTGACGAGACGTCGAGATTTGAATATCGAAACACACTAGATTGCAAGAAGATTGTGTGTTATCGATTGTTGCAGATTTTTTATTATCCATACTAAAGATAAGTGTTAGAGATCATATTAACCACGTGATGAAGCTGATGAATGGTGGTTATTTGAAGATGAAGATGCATCATATCTAAGAGACATTGTTGAGATTATGTCCTTCATGTGTCTATATATATTAATTTGCCAAAGTTGCTAGAGTATGGATCTCGTTTAACTTTGTATTTGTGAACGTGTTGTTCACTTCTTTCTTCGAGATGTAGTCACCAAGGGGGTTTGGGCATTCCATTGAGGGGGAGTCTTACAGTGCAAGTGAAAGACTTATATAAAACTATCAAAGGTATCTTAGGTAGTCCATTTGAGGGGAGCTCGACACATCAATGGGACTTGGGTATTTCAGTGAGGGGGAGCCTCACCCTACAAGTGGAGATTTGTGTAAAGTTCATCGTGAGGGGTAAAGGGAATTGTAGCAAGCTTGGTGAGGGATCATTAGTTGGGGTCTTGCATAAATCTGTATTTTTATCATTAGTGGATTTTACATCTGGATATTGCCCCGTAGATGCAGGTCGTGGATCGAACTGCGTAAACAAGTTCCTTATGTCTGGTTTCAATTGCTTACTACCTATTTCGTTTAAGTACTTGCATTGTTATTTATTTCCTAGTTACAAAAACACTCAAATCCTAGGTGTAACAACATTTTGTTATTTCAATTAGTTTCAGAGAAGGCACTGCGAAATATTTATTTACAGAGAAAAGTGAGATCTGCATACTAACCATAATGTCTTAGGGAAACCAGTTAGATCAACTTGAAGGTGTGTCAATGTGAAGCAGCCATCGCTTACCAATGCTAACTACACTTATTGATAGGCTCGCTTTGAGGGATATGTTCTCTCAATTTGATGTTAAAGTCCGGAGAACAATTCAAAATGAGAATGCACCACCTCTTGAATGGATAGAAGCTGAAGAGGAGCTTCATGAATGCAAAGCCAAGTTGGGGCATGGGGGGAGATAGGACTTTGTCTTTATTCTTTGTAATGACAACTGGTACAAACTCTAATTTATTTTGAATAACGTTTTTTTTTAAAATTTTACATAAAAATATTAAAAAAAGAGAAAATACCATTGCCTTATTTAATTTATTATTTTAGAGTCATTGTGCCTAACGAATTTTCGATTTATTTGTTTTGATTTGTGTTTATCTTACCAACTTAATGTTGAGTTGGCAAAGATAGATAACATCATTAGTGCTCATCAACAGATCGAGTTGTTCTCTTTTGCCTTCATTGTTATATTTGCTCGGATTATTGTCTCTACTTTTCTGCATTCACTTTTATGTCGCATATCCAAATAATCATCACCATGGTTTTAACAAGGAGTTCAGGCAAGCCTTCATCGTTATGGCTTTCATTGAAGGGAAGGAAGAAGAAATGCCTTAATCTCGTACCCGAGATTTTATTATCACCCGCTTTGTTCAAATCGCTTTTAGATTTTATGCAAGCCCTCTATTATGTTTCTCGTTAGCGGGTAGGGTATGTCTCTCTTCTAGTTCCAACTTGTCATTATGCTATCATAAAAGAGAGAGGTTATGAATGATTCGGGGAGTTCTTTGGAAGCAGTTTCTTATAGTTTCTATCTATGATGACTTGAAGCTATTTTGTTGAAGGTGTTTACTAATTTTGATTTTCGTCATGGTTGAAGGTGTTGCAACAAGAGAAAAGTTGTTGCAACCAAAGATGAAGCTGCTACAAAGATGGGTAATATCAACAATTCATTTATGTTTTTACTTTCATATCTTATTTCTGAGTTGGCTAGATGACGGTAATTCATGATGATATTTTTGGTTTCTTGATGTTGGGGCATGTGCCATTGGTCAATCTACAAACATTGTTTTTCTTATAATTTTAATTAATAAAATTGAGGTTTTCATTTGTTGTTTTATTATAAGTGATTGCATGTTTACCTTATAGTAAGATCTATGGGTATTTGTTGAAATATCTTAAATGTCCATAGTCGGTTATTATATTAGGAACTATAATGAATTAAGACTAGTGTAACGACCTGAATTTAATTCGCCGTTAATAATGACTGGTTGTAGACGTGGCTGACAACTCAGATGTTGCATCCCCTAACCTATTTATGGCGATACCAGATCTGAAACCCTAATGAAGTCCAGATTACCCTTACAAGACTTCATTAAAGCCAACATCCTTACCACCTTCACCTGATAAGTACCAATATATAAAATTATCGATTAAAACAAATACGGTATGCATCGAAAATGTAAAACCTTGTTTGATAACCAAAATAAGGTATACATCAGTTGAAACAAAATCGGAATAAACCATCAGTTATACAATTAACCCATCCCATGTGACATTGCAAAATGTAATTCAATACAATATATAAGACAATAGAAACTCATTACATAGAAGAGAAGTTCAAGACTCCTAAAACTTATCCATCCCGTAGTCGTAGCGCTCGTCGGCTCTACCTGTAATTATTAATTTGGGTGAGCGCTCCAACTTGCTCAGTAAGTAGGGATTCACATAACCATCAACATTCCATATAATATTCAAAAGAAACATGCAATAACAACATGAAACAACAATATCTAACAAGAATATGGAAATCATATAGTTCAATACATAAACGAATGCAAAGTAAATGTTTTTGGATTAGTACACCGTGATCCCCATTATTTTATAAAAAACTAGGGTCGATTACCCACCAGCGCCATTAGTGCGTTTGCTAGACCAACACATTGCACATATGTGCTCTCTAGCCCATCCACTAATGCCCAATGGTTCTATCCTAAGCCCCTAGTGTGTATGTAATCCATACAACCGATCGAATTGAGCAGGAGTTATATATAGGCCGGGAAGAGAACCCATATCCTATAAACTTATTCTCCAAACCAGGAGTTATATCATGGTCACATTACACACCGTTTTCCGTTTATTGAAAACCACCACAGTGTACATAATCCCCCATTCTATTCCAACAACTACATGAGTTATATATACTAAATAGCCAGACAATATTGATAAATAAGCGAATCCGTACTTACCTCGGGTTTAGTCCCCATTTCCCAAACTCCTAACTTTTCGGTCCTCTCATGTTTCCTCAGTATTCCTCAACCTATCATTAACCATTTGTGATCAAAATAAATCTATTACGGTCTATGAGGAATTCGTAGACAAATCCCTAAGTCCCCCATTCGGAATTAATAAAAATATAGCTCTTTTGGCTATTTTCTGGGTAATTAGCGCGCTAACAGGGAAATCTAGCGCGCTAATTCCTTGTCTGATCTCCTATTCTTCATCTCCTACGCATCTAACGTGCTAATTCCCTAATCTAGCACGCTAATCGCTCTAGATCGACAACAACAACGTTCTGTTGCCCTACCAATCCAATCCAAAACCCTTCCAACTCGTCCCAAACAACCACAAACACATTTCCAATTGCTTAGAAACATCAAATATGAGTTGAGGGACTAAATTAGATCAACAAAACAGCTCAAACAACCACGATCCTAGCATCACCTACGATTCCAACTTTGATAAACACCCAATCAAAACATACCTATGTGATGCTCACGAGGCATTGTATCAGTTAAGCTCCTCAACTTGATCGAATTCGGCTCCTGGAATGACCTCCCATCGCGCTAGATCCGGTCGAACCCTCGGTTTCTCTAGTTTGATTGAAATGAATCGATAAACATTGATTTTGTTTTATATATATAGATTCCTCGAGATACGCATCGCGTCATGTCGAGATTGATTGAATCGATGATGTGTTAAAGTGACACGCGCTATCGTGAGACGAAATTTGACACATCCGTGACTTCCGGTTTGTTCGAGACGATCAAATGATATATATAATTTCAATTTTCTTAATTTTCCAATAAATATATTCTCATATACATATATCCTTATATATAAACATATATTTCATGGTTATCTCTTGTGATAAAACCACCGGACACAAATACGTGTAGCCACGAGCGTGCACATCCTTGTCACATCTCCCTCGTCGCTCACTGTGTGCCGATATTTCATATTCATCGTGTATTTCGTCCTGTATAGGCTTGTATATACCACATTATATACACAACCTATTTATAGTTTAATTCCACAAACCAAACAAACACCATACGTCATGCAAACGCATGCAGACCCTAATCGAGGTACGTCGAGCTTAATCACGAGCCTAACTCGGATTAATTAGGATTTAGATTACCACTAATCACCAGCTTAAGGTAACGGGTCGTTACAATCTCCCCAATTTAAAAACAATTTCGCTCTCGAAATTAAAGTAACTCGGAAATTACTAATAGTTTCAAAGAAAATTGAAAACTATTCCTTGTACTTCCGTTCTTCTGCTAGTTCCTTATCTTTGTGAAATCACCATTTTACTTTAACCAAAAGAATCTCTTTGGTTCGCAGCTTATAAATCTTATGATCAAGTAACCCACTTGTCTACTTTTCATAAGATAAGTCTTCCCGAAGATCACATTCATTTCAACCGAACCTTGGAATAAACTGAGTCTCTGTTCTACTAAATATTGACTTATGGAAGACAGTATGGACTTCGATTTAGCTAAGGAGGCAACTTTAACCTATAAGTAACATGACCAACCATTTTCCTGTACTTTGAACGACTTAACGTACCTTCAAGCTATTTTATTTTACAATCCAAATCTATACAACTCCTTTCATAGGTGAGAACTTCAACAGAACCTATCTATCATTTGAAAGCTCCAACCACCTATGATACTTATTGGTGTATCTCTTCTATTTCGATTGTGTTGTAGTCAAACGCTGGTGACTCCGCTACATCTCCTTTGTGTAGTTCTAAATCAAACCCGTCTCCAATAAACTTGCATCTCAACCCCTGTCCAGACACTGCAGTGAATGACATAGTTGACCATACATAGTTTCAAAGGAGTATTCCATTATAGCTTAACAACTATTTTCACAAACAAACTTACACAGAGAAATGTATATCTTCCAGTTATTATCAAACTTCAAGATACAAACTCGAAGTATATCCTCTTGCATTAAAATCAATTACTTCGGCCACCCATTGGTCGGCCAATATATAAGCGTAGAACGCAGCTCCTCTATTTGTGTGAGATATGTTGAGCGCATCTCCATATAGTAGTGGGAAAGGTTAGGTGATAGTTCTCACCGTCGACCGGACGTAGATCATCTCGACTTAGCCTGTGTTTGTCTCTGTGGTATTTAGTTGCAGTACTTGTTTCATCAATTTATTTCACTACTTTATGTTTTTAAATACCATTCGTTTATTTTGGAAGTGTGACATAAAATTCTCTAGTTAGTACTTAAATATCACTATACTCACCGTCTAGTTTGTGACGGTGGGTGTAGGTCCGTCAAGTAGCAGTAGACCAGGGAAGGAGAAGATCGGTGACTTCCTCTAAGTAGTTCGACGACTCTCCTCACTCATTTTGTATGTATCAACTGTTATTGTATTATTATTAATTATGTCATTTTGGGTTGTCCATTTGGTTGAGTGAATAGTGTATATATATGTGCATGTAATGTTGTATTTTCCTAATTTTCTACACTTTTTTTGAATCATAATAGCTTCCGCACGAGCTTTAAAATACATGAAAATGATGATGGAATTTAAATTAACTTTAAAATACATAAAAATGATAATGTAGATTAGTACATGGATTTGGAGGAATATAAGGACGAAAGGCTGACTAATATGTAATTAAGTCTTATGTGGTTAGAATTAAGGCTTGATTACGGGATTAGGTCGAGCGGTGCGTTGTTTAGAAGTTGGGACCGTCACAGAGAGTGCAAGCATAGATTGTCTACTTTGCGCATAAAATTAGTTTGAAATTGTCGACCAGCGGGAGAGTTGATGCTTGGATGGTCGAGGGTGATCCGACTTAGTACGTAATTTATAAACCACTAATATGATAAATGGGTGTAGTGTTATTTGAATAAGAAACATCCAAAAAACTCCTTAGAAAGTTACACTTAACAAAATTGCTTTATAGTACTATGACCTATGTGTTGCATATAGTGATGATATGTAGGATTTTTCTGAGTATGAATGAGAATGAAAAGATAATTAAAGATGAGAATTAGGATAAAGTAAATTTCAAAGATATGGATTGGTATATAATTAAGGGTAACCAACTTGTAATGTGGCTTGAGAGCGGGTACATGGTCTCAACACTCGGCACAAAAATCGAGTAATATATTATTTTTGGTATGATGGATGCTTAGTGCATTGTATATGTGTAGACTTATTAATTAAGTCATTTCTACTTGTATATAGACATTGAGATGCGAGTATGGATGTGCCTCAATATACGTGTCGTCGAGATCGATGTAGAAAGTGATGTGGTATATAAGTTCTAATTTAGTTAAAATGATTGGAATAATCAATTTAATGTGGCTATAGTTGAAATTATGTAAATGTTAGGACAATTAAACAACAACCATAGATAAAACTTGAGATGCGTATTGTCACCATAACTAGGGGACTTAGTGTTAACATGTGTGTTAACATGATAGATTTAGTGGTTTGTAAGACCAAGATATGAGCCATTATATGATCTAGAGATGAGTGTGTAAAATAAGATCAAGGGCCATTATTAAATTACACCACTATATACACAAAAGTTAGTGGGATTCGTATACAAATCATTTTGATTTCATGCAAAGAGATAAAGAAAGCTGGAGAGAAATCTGGGGAGAAGAATGAACAAATTGATGTGGAACTCAAGGAATTAGGAGGTGCTTGATCAAGTTGGAGAGTTCTATCCAACTTGGTAACCCAATTTACATCCTCATTTTTTAAAACAATTGTCAAAATTACAAGTTTTGGGTTTCAAATGGTAGAGGCTATACAATTTGGGTAATCGAGAGTTGTTTAGGTTTAATTTGGGCTTAATTGAGGTATATAAAGAGTGGTGATCACTATAAATCGAATATACATACCACAAAGTGTAGGCCAAGCATGACACCTTGGCGGCGCCGTGCCCTTTGTACACACGACGCCACCACAACTTCAAGTCATCTGTGGAAGTAGGGGTAGATGACATGGCGTCGTGCATCTGAACACACGACGCCATGAGAGTTCCGTGTGCTCTGTCCCAGTACAAAAGTGATGCTGTGGTGGCATTGTGGCCTTTGTACACAAGACGCTACCACAAACGCCAAACCCTAAGAAATGGTAAAATTTCTAACAAAAAGTTGGGAGTTTTTCTAATCTATTCAATCCAACTTTAACAGTTGGTACAAGTTCTAAGACACTTTAATTAACCTCATGAACTTAGATGAGAGTCTCGGGAGTTCAAGTATGCATTTTGGGATGTCAGGAGGTCGGATAAGCCTAGAAACTTCACCTGCATTTCTCTCCATTTCATTTCATTTTCAATTGTTTGTTTGTATTTTGCATGTTATTCCTTGAATTCAGTGTTTGTGTAAAATAATGATTGTTGTCAAATTTGAACATATATTTAGGTTTTTGATTTGATTTGGGATATACACGACACACGGGTATTAGACCCGAAGATGTTGATATTCCGACTAGTTAGTGACATATACCAACTATACGAGGTTGATGAAAGGAACAAGTAGTGACCAATTAGGGTAATAGCGAAGTGTTATATGTGTTTGACCTATTATATGAGGTCGATATGCCGTGTTTCATAACCAATAAGGATAATACCTACGTACACTGCGAAATAAAATATTACCTGAGATCTATGTGATAAAAGGGTAATATCTTAGCGAATGTGTTGGACACATGACTAAATGGACTTAGTTCATTATTAATGTTATGTTAATCTTATTTTGTTTGGCTGTGATGTTTCCTGACATGTTTTATTTTAGCATTTCTTTGCTTTTCGTGTGCTTTTAGATATCTTTCTATATTGTTTGGAAATGTGAATAAATGTTTCTCAGTGTTACTTTCTACATTACTATACTCATCGTCGTTTTTATGACGGTGGATGTAGATCCGTCGAGTAACATACCAGGCAAGGATAAGATCGATGACAACCTTTGAGCCATTGGAGTTTTACTTGATTTTTATAGGTGTTTTATGGATATTTTGTTGTATGACTTACTTTATGTTGTTTACATACTTTTAGGTTATATATATTTGGATTGAGTGATAATTTTCCGACCAGACATATGTTGTTACATTATTATCATCGTTACGTTATCTTTATACATGTGTTCGTTGTTACTTGGTTTCCAAAGTAGATATTTTTATTATGTCTGATAATGAATGTTTAATTAATCTTAAAATAAAAATAATAATGTGAATTGTATATATAATGCTTATTTTGAACACGATTAACGAAGAGAATAAGATAAAAAGACTGACTAATATATTATTATAAGTCTTACATGAATGAGATTACGATTTAATAATGTGATTAAGTTGGGCGGTGCCCTTGATTAGAGAAGAGGCACTCGTAACGTTCAATTTTATATATACACATTAAATATTTATCAAATAATTACTTATTTTTAAAAATAGGCGCGAGTAGTATATTTATAGCCCAGGAATTACATATATACAGCGAAAGAGAAGTGACATGATGGTGACGAACCGTCCGATGAGAAACCATGAAGTAGAGACTTCTATTCGTCCACTTGTGAACCTGAACACGTGTTGTTTGGTCAGCAAATGAAAAAAATGTGAAAAAGGAATGAAAAAATAACGGTGGGAAGTTTGGCACAATTGAGACAAAGGAGAATATCATATCTTTCTTCCTTTCTTCAGATTCCTCTTCCCACTGAGTTATCTTCATCCTCCTCATGAATGATGAACAGAGAAACAACAAAACACAAACACAAATTTCGTCGAATTGCTGCAATTGCTCATCAGACGTCGACAAAGTAATGAAATACACAGCAAGCGCTTGCACTCTGTGCGTGTGTTGCCCCTTAGCAATACTATGGTGCTTTGTCAAACTGCCCATCAATTTGGGCTGGAAACTCGCTAAACGCGCCACTACTTTATGCTGCTGCTGCTGTTCCGCTTCTCGAACCAATAAGATCCTCGCCCCCTCTTCGTCTTTCTCAGATCTCGATCTCGATCTCGACATTTCCACTAACATCAGCAATAGCGATTTTCCTCGACCGCCGCGACACTGCTCCAGATACTCGTCAGGCGCTCGATCTAAATGTAATTAATTATATATTAGTGGGATGTGAATTAGAGAAATTAATTGAGATCTGTGGTTTTGGTTTGTTTCGTTCGGTTTGGGAGGTTTGTTTCGACCAGAAAAGTCTAGAGATTGTTGAGGGGCAAAGGCAAGCGAGGGGAGCTTGAATTGAATTGATCACGTCGAGATTCCAATGTGTACAAATATGTTTATTTCTTTTTTTATTATTATTTTGTTTTTTACTATTGATCAGAATTCGGAATTAATGAAATGATAATTTGTGATATAATTGGAACTTTGGGCTGTCATTTCGGCTCAATATTTGAGTTATGGAAGAGATAGCCGGGAGTACTTTTTGTCGAAAGTTAATTTTTGAATCGCGCTATGTGCACCTGGATTGTGATCTGGGCAGGCACCAACAATTTTGAATTAAAAATTGGTTTCATATGGAAATATTCAATTTGCCCTCCCAATCCAATCAATTCACTCACGTGATCAAGGCACCCAGACTTATGATCAGGGCGCCTGTTTCATTCACATTCCCACGCACCCTATAATGACTTTTATCCTCATTAAGGAATCGTTCGGTCTGAAACTCTAATCAAGCCCCGATACACCAGTTATACTCAATTAGAGCCAGAACCTCACCATCATTACCTAATAAATACACCCTGTATATCGAATATCGACGTAAACAAATTGTAAACACAGTGGAAATTAAAAACTTTTTGCGATATTAATTATGATATACAAAACTAAATCAAACCGGATAAACCTTGGTTATAAAAAAACTCAACCCATGTGATATTACAAAATTATAATATTCAATATAAATATATATAAAAGGTAAAAGTCATTACATCGAAGAGAAAGTCAAAACTCCTAAACCTTCTATGTCCCAAATTCGTACCGCTCGTTGATATTTGAAATATTAATTAGGGCAAGCACTTCAACACTCAGTAAGTACGGATTCCCAGAACTATCAAAATCCATATAATAATAAAAAATGATATGCGGTAACAATATGAACTAATCATAGCTAGTAGGATATGAGAAATCTTATAAATCTTATAGTATATATATATAAATGAATGTAAATTGTACATTTAATGACTATTACACTGTGATTTCTATTTCATTTGTAAAATTAAGGTCGATTACCCACCGACACCATTAATGTAATTGCTAGACCAACACATTGCGTGTATATGTTGTCTAGCCAATCTATTAATGTTCAATAGTTCTATCTTAAACCCTCTAGTGAATATGTAATCAACACAACCTGTTTAGCTAAGTATGATAACATATAGGTCAGGAATCAATCTCATATCCTATACAACTTGTTCTCAATTCTAGGATTTACCCACCGATCACATTTCACTACAAAAAAATGGATATTTAGAAACGGAATTAGCAATGGAATTTAGATCCGTTGCTAAGAAAAAATGGTTTGAGATGGAATAATTCAGAGACGGAATAGAGAGAGATCAAAGACGGAAATAGAGATGGAATAAATTTCGTCTCAGAAAAATGGCGCCAATAGTCCCACCAAAACTTTTTTTTTTATAACCGTTCATTAAGTCTTGAGATACGTGCGTGCTTCGATCTAGACACCTCACAAAAGGGAATCGACCACAACTCTCACAAATCTCTTTATCTCAACTCTCTTTCTCACTCACTGCTCTCTCTCTCTCTCTCACCGCTCACCTCTTGCTCACCGCTCTCTGCTCTCTCTCCGGTCACCCCTCACCGCTGTTTGCTCTCACCGGTCACCGCTCTCTCATCGGTCATCTCCGCTCGCCGCTCTATGCTCTCTCTCTCACCGCTCTCTGCTCTCTGCTCTATCTGGGCTCACCGCTCCGCTCTCTGCTCTCTGCTCTCTCTCTCTCTCACCGCTCTTTGTTCTTTCTCTCTCACCGCTCTCTTACCTACGTTTCCCAGCTCTCTCTCTCTCACCGCTCTCTCTCACCGAAATCTCTATTCCAAACCCTAAATCTCTGCTGTCGCTGCGATTGCGGCTACGACGAGGCCGTTGGCTCTGCCGTCACCGGCTGCCGGAGATTGGAGCCTCCGAAGCCCTAAGCCGTCGCCGCTGTTCGCCGCACCCTAAGCCGTCGCTAGTACCTCGGATATATCCAGAACTAGTCAATGTATCTCCCAGCACTTGTATGCTAATCCGAGTATATGATAATCACGATGTCGATCGTTCTGTACACGTTGTGATGAGATTAGGTTTATGATGAATCTGATGTCATGATGATGATGATGATGATGTGTGTGGATTAGGTTTAGTTGATTTGGTGTTGTGGTTTTGGATCTTTCAAAGTCTCGTGTTTTGTTCGGTTGGTGCGTTTATTTTGGCATCGATTGATCTGCGCAGCTTGTGATTTTGTGTGGATTTGTGTTTTTGATTTGAGTTTCTGACCTTGATGTGTTGAGGAGATGGTGAGGTTTGAGATATGCGAGCATCGAACATTAGATTTGTGGTGCGAGTTCGAGAAATGTCGGATCTTGATTATAGTTAAACATTGATGAAGTAATTGTACTTGATTTTAGTGCTAGTGGATCTATAGTGATCAAGTTTCTGTGATGAATCAATGTTGTGAGCGATTCGAATGTTTTTAAGTTTTAAGTAGCATTGTATTCGGAACTAAATTGAGTGCAATTGAAGAGTTTCGATCCATGAAGTCGATCCCAACTAATTTGGGATTTTGGGGCTTTACTGGTGTTGTTGTATTCAAAGATTTGAACTTTTTTTATACATCATTAGCTCAAAATAGATTTTTAGTCACTTTTTGGTGTTGGCGAGAAAAAATTTGTTTTTGATTAGTACTAGTGGTTGAGCTCATTCATTGATAAGTTTAATAAAGGAGAGGCTCCTAAATGAAGAGGCTTTACATAGATACATATTAATATCTTTGACGCTGTGTATTATAAAGTTAGTTTTTTTGTTCTCTTGTTAGATATGTGATGGAATTCTGCGAGAAGTCGCTGGTTAATGTTCTAGAGAGAAGAGGAGCTGGTTACTTTGAGGAGAAACAGGTCCTTACAATTTTCAGAGACGTATGCAATGCGCTTTTGCCATGCACTTTGCCAGTCCCCACCCGTTGCTCATAGGTAATGGTGTTACATTTCTTGATTGTCGGTCTCCTAATCTTTTTATGCATATAAGTTTTTCGACTTGTTTTTGTCTTGATTGTCGTCTTCGGGACTTGAAAGTGAGAATCTTCTACTAGGTGCTTGATGGATCTTGGAAGTTGTGTGATTTCGGACATTTCAACAAATCATAAGCGCTTTGAAAGGCCCGAGGAAATGGGCATTGAAGAAGACAACATTAGAAAGTACACGACACCTGCCTATAGAGCTCCGGAGGTTGTATGAATTTTTTTTCCTGTTTTTGTAAGAGAGGATGTACGAGTATAATCTGCTACCAATAATGTCTTAACCTATTTCCTGATTAGGAAATCTTATTTAATTTCAATTCGCTGGATTTGCATCTGATTAATGTATCTCTTTTTTGTTTGTTTGTTTGCTTGCATGATCCAGATGTGGGATCTGTTCCGCAGGGAAGTTATAAGTGAGAAAGTGGACATCTGGGTGAGTTTTTAGTTCCCTTATGCTATTGACAACCTATTCATCATAAAATCCTCCTTGCACACTTGAATGGAAATGAAATGAGGAGCCAGGGAGAAAAATGAACATTTAAAATTTCATTATTAGGGAGGAAAATGAACATTTAAACCTTAATCTTATTCGCTTAAGGATTGATGCCAAATTTGTCTTTGTACAGGCTTTTGGATGCCTCCTCTACCGAATCTGCTACTTCAAATATGCTTTTGATGGTGAATAAAAGCTTCAAATCCTGAATGGAAATTATCGGATACCGGCATTGCCTAAATATAGCGCTGCAATCTTGGATCTGATTAGGGACATGCTTCAAGCTTCTCCGGATGACAGGCCAGACATCACTCGGGCAAGAGCTCTGTTTGATTGGCCATTCATCTCCATGAACCTTGGTTAGTTCTAGATTGCCCATGTACATAGTAGTCGTGTCCAAGGAATCATTCATTTTTTGGTTACTGATTGAAAGTTTTCAATGTTGGCAGGTATGGTTTCGTGTTAATGAGCAGTTGCCTGAAAACTTGCAGAAGTCTTTAGAGGATCGAAAGTTTCTTTTGGTGGTTGTTGAACAATAGGATTGGTGATTTTTGTGAATACTTAGAAATCTGGAACATTTATTATACTTGACAAGCTTTCGTGGATATATAAATCTTTTTCAATGTCGAATTGTACATTTTTTTCTCTCGTTTGAATATTTGTTGTTGATATATATTGTCAATGTATGTATGTTAAATTCTGCTTTTTGGGGATGTTAGCACCCCCAAGGAGTTGTTGGAGGGGGTGCAGGCAATGAAGTAGGTCCTATAGTTGTATTTTCAGGTTTATAGGTTATGGAGAACCAATTGGATTGAGCTTAGTTTTGAAAACTAAACAAAGCGGAATTGAGACGGATTAGCAACGGAATTCAGAGATTCCGTTGCTATTCCGTCTCTAATTTCCGAGGAAATAGCCGCGCCCAACTGGGCAAAACTAAACTTTGATACTAAATAGAAACGGATCAGAGACAGAATTCATGAATTAACAACGGATCGGAGACGGAATTATTATATTCCGTCTCTGATCCGTTGCTAATCAGAGACGGATCAGAGACGTAATTATTGCATTCTGTCTCTCATCCGTTGCTAATCAAAGACGGAATGCAATAATTCCGTCTCTGATCTGTCTCTGATTAGCAACGGATCAGAGATGGAATGCAATTACAATTGTACCCTCTAGAATCCGTCTCTGTTCTGTTTCTAATTTTCGTCTCTAATCAGCGACGGAAACACATTTCCGTTGCTGACTAAATCAATGTTTTTGCATAATAGATTCATTTTGAATTAAACACGTTTATGCTAATCAAGAACATCTGTTGTTTTTTGTAGTCACCATTTTAGTAAAAACATATCACATTGACATAGCTCCCATTCAAGTCCATAAACTATATAAACTAAATATACTACATAGCTAGACAAAGTTGATAACTAAATGAATCCATACTTTCCTAGGTTAGGTTACGTTTCAATTTCCTTAACTTTTTGGGTCACTCGACCTTTCCGGTGTTCGAGAACCTATCACAAACCATTTGAGGTCATTATATGTCCAATACCTCAAATTTAGAACCCCTAAACTGGTCATAATTGAATTCAGAGCTAATTTGCAAATTCTTAGGTCGATACGACTATTTCACGATTTTTGAAGTGAAAACCACGATATAAAGTCCCAAAGAATCCCAATTTCTCCACCTTTTATAAAAATCCACAATTTCTATTAATTTGGTCCACAAATATAATTTTTTCTTAATTTTTTTCTATTTTTTAGAGTTTTTCCTAAATTCCATCAATTTTTTTAAAAATTTGAGAAGAGGGGTTTAACCCCTAAACCAAACTCGGTTAAGTCCGGTCCTTGAGGATCAAACCCCATTCTTCTTCCTTCCGTCTCTGTAAATCAAAAACTTTTTTTTTCACTAGGGTTGGTTTAGCCCTAACCCCAATGCATCTTGGGAGGGGAGATGGCTCCCTAACCATTTCTTTGTTCTTCCAAGCCTCCCTTCTTCACCTCCATTAACAACCAACAACAACTTCAACAAAACACAACCATCATCAACAACAACAAATTACCCTTCCCCATCATCGCCTCTATCATGGATCTCTTTGTCTCGATCTCGAGATCTCCCTATTCTAACTTTGGTTCGATCTCCTCTCACTATCTTGACACCTCTGTAAATAGAAATGAGTTTGGTATTAAGCGGTTCTGTTTTGAAGAAGATAAATATGAGATTGCTTCAAGAATTGTATCGCACAATCTTAAGGCAGATCTAAAGGTTGAGTTCTTTCTTTTCATTTTATATGTTGATCCTTCTCGAGATACGTGATGCGTATCTCGAGATCGATCTTGTGGATACTAACCAATTCCATTACCTCTTGATCGACTTACATTTGATTAAATACAAACATCTCTAGAGATTCGCACGCACGAATCTCGAGGCCAATCTAAAAAATATGGGCTTAAAGTGACATTTTCACATCACATGCTCATTGATTCTTCTTGTGATGTAGTTACATACATCTTGAGGTATAGATAACCTATCCAAAATCACAAATCATTCACTATTTACCTCTAAAGATCTACATTACACATATCTCGATGCAATCCAATAGTTTAAACAATTTGAACCCTACCTCAACTCCATTTTCTATTAGGACTCTATATTTGAATCATGTAAAATATTCATTTCTCACACATGCATTACACATTAGTAATAAATAATTAAAATCTCTTTCTTATTTAAAAAAAAACACATACATTACACAGAGAGACAAGGATGCAACATACAACATTTGTTCACATCTCTTCACATGACACAGGAGTAGATAAAAATATTAAGGGTTGGATTAATGTGGTTGCAATAAGAACAATAGGTGAACTTATAAAAGTGCCCATCCCTTTATAAATTCCCAAAATAGATGATGACCTTTAGTTATTTTTTATGGGACATTAATTAAATGACTAGTTTGTGAAACTTCGATATTATAATCTTACTGTGAGTTGAACATGCATTTGAGGTTAATGGTGTCGGCTCTAATCTATATGGCTTATCTTGTTTATTTAAATAGAGATCTGTCAAATTTATTTTAAGTTTTCTAAATTTTAACTATTGTGATATTTGCTTGGAGGATGACACCTAACAAGTAATATACATGAATCAAGCTTTTCAACATTGACTTAATGAATCATACAAAGGTGTTGAACAACTATTAAATTATGCATAAGGTTTACTTGTTTAACATGTTGGTATTTATTTATTGATTACTTGTTTTTGACAAAGACAGTGAACAATTTATCCCTCATTTATACAATTTGTTATATTATTTATTGGTTACTAGTATGTATAGCATTCTAATGTTGCATAAGGTTTCATCAGTTCATCAAACATGTTTGACGATTTTGTTTGTGTTAATGCATAATGATGAGGGCAATCTTGTCATTTAGTAAATGAGTCCATTTGAACTAACTAATATCATCAAAACCATGGTTCAGAATAATCTTAAGGATAGTGGATTGCATAGTCCGCTCGACTAAATAGTAGGTGAACCAAACACTAAGATTAAACTGCTTAATCCGACCTTATAACACGCACGGAACAAGCCATAAGAGTCTAAGACATATATATCCTCTTTATTCATTTTACCATAATAACCAATAAGACAATGTGTCACCTCCACTATACCATCTACTACAGCATGCTATATGCTCTAGCAGTTTCACCACCTTCAAGTTTTTAACTATGTTGTGGATGCGATTCTAAGTTTGCCCAGTGTCTTATTGAAATGCTTGGTTTTTGTTTCAAGGTACTCGTTCCATGTAAGAGACTTGTAGAGAGGTGGATTGTTGTGATCGATCAGTTTTTCAAGTGGGGCAACATGGATGTTCGGCGGTGGCCCAAAGAGGTAGGCGGCGGAGAGACGGTAGCGGGTTTGGTGGACGATGGCGCGGTGGAAGACAGACGGGTACTTGCCATTGGAGAGGATGTGAAGGAGATCACCAACGTTGACAACCAGTGCTCCGTCGAGTGCGGGCACCATGACCCATGACCCGTCTTTAAGTAGTTGAAGTCCGGATTCGTTGTTTTGGTAGACAACAGTGATGATGGTTGAATCTGTGTGGTTAGCCAAGCCCATGGTTTTCTTCGGGTCGGGGCAAACCGGGTACGAGTTCAACTGTAGTCCTGCATTGGCTTCCTCGAATTCACCATTCGGACCCGCCCATTCCAAGTCGGGTTTGGTTATGCCTAGCCCGCCCAGAGCCAGCCACAGTATCCTCCCTGCAAGCCTTTCATCTCTTTTTGATATTCGTCAATCACATCACTGGAAACATTAATCAAAACAAGTTGAAGATTAATAGCGATGATGACGACGACAAACACGAAGACGACGACACAAGAATCTCATTATTTTAATGCATATTCATGAATGATTACTAGTATTGTTTTTTTTTTTTTTTTTTTTTTTCGAGAGAAATTGATTACTAGCTAGTATTGTTAAAAGTAAAAAATGAAAATAAATGGATATATAAGTAAGAAGACACAAAGAAGTGGATCGAGTTTATTCTTCTTTTCGATCTTCTTTTCATGATCTCTAGCTCTTTCTCTCTCTTAATCAAATAATATCTACGTACATAGTATTGCATGGACCATTGCAACTACTAATGAAAGATTTGGTAATTTCACAGCACTAGCTATGTGATTAGTGGTTACTAGCTAGTTATTTGGTAATATATATATATATATATACACACAGTGTATGAGGCTAGCTGGCTAGCTACATGTATCTAGCTATTATAAGTACATGTTACATGACTATATAACATGCACGTACTTCATGTGTTTGTGGTGGTTATGTGTGACTAAATTACCAGAACTGAGTATGGTCTTCTGGCCAAAGTTGGCGAGCATGTTCAACAGGGGAGCCAACAATGGTGAAGCCCTCGTACCACATTATCTTGGGAAAGAAGGAAGAAATGCGAACAAGACCATAACCCGAAACGTCATCGGGCAAGCGAACGGCTTTAAGTTTGCGCTCGGTCGGAAGAGAGAACAACCTCTTCAGTTGAGCATCAAAATCCTGGAGAAGACTCACGGGGACCCCATGATTCACAACTTGAAACAACCCCCACTTCTCGCATGCATCACTCACGAGCTTCATAGCATTAGGGTCGTTAAGGTCCACGACAGGCACGCCTCCGACTGCCGCCGCATCCACAGAGGGATAGTCATCGACATCTTGCCAGGTATGAGAATCGGGAACCTCTCGAGCGGACTCGAAGTCTAGGTTAACATTTTGGTGGATGTGCACTGGGACCGCTCGGAAAGCATCGGAGAGTGTTGAAGACATAGTGATCAACAATATATATAGTACTAATGAAAAGTATAGTTGTTAATGAAGATAATCACTATATAACTTTGATGATATAGTATATATATATATAAGACTGTAGGTTTTTTTTTTTCATAAGATATAAGACTATAGGTTGATGAGTAGTTCGTACTATATAGTTTTGGAGATGGTGATGAGATAGTAGTAGTATTATATATAGACGAGGGTCCAAGGCAGGGTAGGGGTGGTGGAGTTTTGGAGGGAGTGATCGATGTTAGTGAATAAGATGCCCTATATACATAGCTAATTAAAGAGATATCTGGAGAGATATAGAAAACGAATTAGCTTAATACATATTAATTGAAGGGCATGATCTGATTTGATCTTCTCATGAAGAGATTGATCTCATGAGAGAGGAGAGATATGGTTTCCATTTCTTTGAATGTGACCAATCTCTCTTGCATGGACACTTTTTATGTTATACCATATCCGTGTGTGTATATATATATATATATATTAATTTCTTTTTCTTTTTTAAGAAAGCATCCACCATTAGCCTAATGATTTGGTATGTGGGTGTAAGAGGTGGAGGGTGAGTTTTAATATGAGGGCAAGTTAAAGAGATAAGTTGATTTCTTTCTTACTTTTATATATATATATGAAAAGATTTTGTGTGGAAGGGTATTATACCTAGGGGTGGGCAAACCGCGGTTTGGTGGTGAAAACCACCAAACCGCGACCAAACCGAGAGTTTACGGTTTGGTCATTTTGCTAACCGCAACCAAACCGAACCGCGGTTTGCCCGGTTTGGTCGGTTTGGTTTCGCGGTTTTTCTTGTTACATGTTTTCCAAAAAAAATAGTGGTTTGCCCAAATTAAGTGGTTTAGAAAAAAATTAAGTGGTTTGCCCAAGTCAACTAAATTACCCTCGGTTTGGTTTGGTGAACCGCGGTTTTTCAAAATTGAAAACCACCACCAAATCGCGATTTTGCGGTTTTCAAGTTTTTCAAACCGCCCCCAAATCGCGAGTTTTAAAAACCGGACCAAACGGTTTGGGCGGTTTGGGCGGTTTTAGGGAAACCGATGCCCACCCCTAATTATACCTATAGCTATTTCTTATAATTTACTATATATATGATCTTCATCGATGAATGAAATTAACGTGTTGGGCCTAAAAAAAAATAATCAACTGATCTGAGTAGTAGGAGACTCGATTCCCCTTATGAGAGGTATCGAGTTTGAGTTTCATGAATAGAAAAAAGTAGTTTGGGAGGGTCGCTGCTTATATGAGGCTAAATAGTACCTGAACATGGGAAAACATGTGAGAAATACTACTACTACTACTACTACTACTACTACTACTACTACTACTACTACTACTACTACTACTACTACTACTACTACTACTACTACTACTACTACTTACTACTACTACTACTACTACTACTACTACTACTACTACTACTACTACTACTACTACTACTACTACTACTATTACTACTACTACTACTACTACTACTCCTACTACTACTACAACAACAACAACAACAACAACAACAACAACAACAACAACAAGAACAACAACAACAACAACAACAACAACAACAACAACAACAACAACAACATAGCCTTAGTCCCAAATTAATTCAAGTCGTCTGCATGGATCAAACTATTCAATTGTGCTCGATTAAGTGCAATTGATGGTGAGCTTTCCAAACCATTCAAATCCCTACTAATTAATGCATCCCAAGTTCAACTTCTATTCACCCCTACTTTGTCAAACTTCTCTACTTTCTATTGAGTAAAGTTTTCTAATGCAGATATTTGTAGGCCATCTTTATAGGTGACCAAACCACTGTAACCGCCCTTCCCTAATATTTGTATCAATTGGTATTACTCATACTTGTCTTTGAATTTATATATTTCTTATTCTATCTTCACGAGTTTTAGTACACATCCTTCTAAGCATCCTCATTTTTGCTACGTTCATTTTATGTAATTGTTGTTGCTCTACAACCCAACATTCACTTCGACATAGTATAGATGGCCTAATTACGGTCCTATAAAATTTTTTTCAACTTAGTAGTAACATTTTGATTATAAATCACCCTTATTGCACTCCGTCATTTCTTTCATCTAATTTGGATTTTATGTGTGACATCATTCATAATATTATCCCCATTATTTTGTATGATTGATCATATGTATCTAAAGTAGTTCACCTTAAGAACTTCTATTGTCCCTAATTTTACCACTTCATCATTTTGATGTCAAGTATTTCTAAACTTACAGTACATGTATTCAGTCTTCGTCCTACTCAACTTAAAGCCTTTAGATTATAATATATTCCTCTAAAGTTCTAATTTCCTATTCACTCCATTTTTGTTTCGTCCACTAAGATAATATCATATGCAAATAACACACACCATGGTATATATATATCCTCTTGAATATGCCTAGTTAGTTCATGCATAACTAAAGTAAAAAGATATGAGCTTAAAGCCGATCCTTGATGTATGTAGTCCTATCGTAATGAAATGTTCTTTTGTAGTTCCTTCAAACGTCATTATACTCATTACTACTCTCTTATACATATCCTTAATAGTGTCTATGTATTTAGCATGTACTCATTTTCTTTCTAGAACCAACCAAAGAGCATCTATAAAGGAACCCTGTCACATGTTTTTTTTTTTTTTCTAAATCAACAAAAATCATATGAAGATCTTTTTTCTATTCTCCATAATTGACCTCCCAGGCATGAAGCCAAATTGATTATTTGATATTCTTGTTTCTCTTCTTAGCCTATTGTCAATTATCATCTCCCAAAGTTTCATAGTATGACTCATAAGTTTAGTTCCACGGTATTTTGAATAACTTTGAATGACTAATTTATTTTTGAAGATTGATACAAGCGTTCTTCTTCTCCAATCCATTGGCATCCATTTTTTATTTTAAAATCTTGTTGAAAAGTTTTGTTAATCAAATCAATCCAATTTCTCCTAAGCATTTCCAAACCTCTATATGTATTATTTCATCTAGGCCATATGTTTTCCTTATTTTCATCATTTTCAAAGCCTTTTTGACTTTTGGAATTTTGATATTGTGTGTATAGTATACATTTCTTTCTTGGTTTGGGTCTTCATTTACTTTGATATCAACTTGTCCATCATTAAATAAACTATTGAAGTAACTTCTCCATCTCTCCTAAATATCATCTTCATGCGTTAAAACATTTTCATTTTCTTCCTTAATACATTTTACTTGACTTAGGTCTTGTTTCTTTTTATAACTTAATTTAGCTAACCTATAAATATATATTTTTTGCTATCTCTATTACCTAATCTTGTATATAGATCTTCCATGAAATTTGTTTTAGCTTCACTAACAACTTTTTTAGCTTTTTTTCTAGCTTCTCTATATTGATTGTACGCATCTTCATCTTGACCATTATGTATTTTCCTATATATTTGTCTTTAGTCTTAATCTGCTCTTTGGACATTCTCGTTTCACCACCATGTTTTTTCTTTAATGTTCCTAAGCCTTTAGATATACCTAACACATTTGATGCTACTCTCTTTATCCAACTACTCATTTCTAGCCATATTGTATTAGATTCTAAACTTTTTCTTTTAGTAGTTTATCTGTAAACTCTATTTTTTACTATTTTTTAAGTTCCAACACTTTATTCTAGGGTCCTTGTCTCTTTTATTCCTATTAAGTCATCATTTTAGCTTAATATCAAGTACTAATAACCTATGTTGGGAAGTAAGTGTTTCACCAAGTATTATTTTGCAATCTCTACATATTTTTTTTTATCTATTTTTCTTGTAAAAAATCTATTTGACTTTTGTTATGACCATTACTAAAAGTAATCTTATGCAAACCTCTTTCCTAAAACTATTATTTGCTAAGATAAGATCATATGCTGAAGCAAGTTTTAAGATTGATTCACTTTCTTTATTTCTATTACCGTAACCAAAACCTCCATGAACTCTCTCCAACCTATCATTACTTGCCCCCACATGCCATTTAAATCTCATCCAATAAAACCTTTTCTTCTAATGATATACCTTGCATAAATCTATCCATATCGTCCCAAAATTTGAGTTTGATGTTCACGTTTAATCTTATTTATGGTGCATAGGCACTAAGTATGTTAATCTTTTTGTCTCCAATAATTAATTTAACTAGGATCAATGTATCTCTCATTTTCTTAACCTCTATGAACTTATCTTTATGATCATCATCCACAAGAATTCCTACTCTATTGATTTTTTATCTATACTAATGTACCACAATTTAAACCCTATGTTTCCTATTTCTATATTCTTTTCTCCTATCCATTTTGTCTTTTGAATACAAACAATAATGACTCTCTTTAATCATAGTATCTACTAATTCTATAGACTTCCATGTAAGTGTTCATATGTTCCATGTTCCTAAACGAGTTTTTCTCCCTTTTATGTGTGTTTTCCTTTTATATTTTTATTTTGTCTAAAAGATCTAACCTCGTTATCTATGATTTTGTTTTTGTTTTTGTGTTTATTTTGAACTAACTTATTTACCTAAACCGTCCTCTGTGTGGAATACCTTGCTTATTTTTTTACATCGGGGTGACGATGTGAAGGGATTAACTTTTTTTACCCACACATCCTATATGTGGGAACCCTTGCTCATTTTTCTTCACACCCAAGCGACGATGTGAAACGCACCATTGCTCATTTTTCACTACACTTGGGTTCTGATGTAGCACGTTGCTCAGTGGGAACGCCCCAACTTTTATATGTGTTTGATCCATTTCATAAAGAGTGACAAAAGTTTTACGTTGATTGTCAACCTATTGCAACCCTCCTCTATATTCTTATAATGATGAAAAATGGGCTTGGGGCCTCCCTCCCCCATTTCTCGGGTATGAAAATGGGTTTGGGACCTCCATTACCTATTTTTCGATTTGAAAATGAGCATCATAGTCATCCTTCTTTATCCGAACTTGGGACTAGCTATATAACCCTCATAGTGTTCTACATTGGTAGAGTTAGGAAAACACGTGAGAAATAAATACAAAAATTACCCTAATCCTATAGTGTCCATAATAGATGTATATGGGTCAATTAGTACATGATTAATTGAACTGGTGAATGAATTTAATTTCCTATCCCAATTGAGTTATATGGACTTAATATTGGACTATCGAAATCCAATGCATATAGACTTTTTTTTTTGGGAAGTATGTAGACCTATTATTAATTAGAAGGAGATAAAGTAAATAGTATTTGATTTGCTAATAAATATTTGTGAAACTAGTCCACCTACATAGTCCCTAATTAAAAATCCACAAACGGTTTATATGGATACATTATTATTAATAGTAATCATTTAATTAAATTAATAAAATCATGAATTTAATAAGTAAGCTACAAAAATCAATTAACAATACATGAATTTATTAATTGTGAAGGTTATCATACTATTTTCTTGTAAAAATATATAAGCTCGGGTTAATTTCGCCCATAGTCACTCAACTTTATAGATCGTATCATTTTGATCACTCAACTTTGTTTTGTAACTAAATGGTCACTAAACTCTTAAAAAGTTTTATTGTCAAATCCTAAAATTTTTAAATCGATAATTATAGCTAATCCTGGATTAACGAGTCTTAATTATGGTTTAGGCCGTGAGTTGGGAGCTGAGGATCAGTGAAATGAGATTTACAAGTAATTTAATTTTTGTGTGATGTGTGCCTAGTGTCTATCGTGTACTATATATTATGTTATTTTGCGAAATTCAAATTAAACATGTAAATTCAATATTTACAGGGTTTTTATCTCTAGATAGATGTCGAAATTAGTGCCAAGAGAATTAAAAGGTTGACTCGATTTGTGACGGCCCCTCTCCTAATCTAGGGCACCTCCCGGCCTAATCTCGTAATTAAGCCTTAATCCTATCCACGCATGACTCAACTAAGTATTAGTCAACCTTTATAACCTAAACGCCTCTTTTCTCGTATTCAGGATAAGTAATACACTAGTCCTACCAGTTTATTAAATTTAGAGTTAATTAAAACTTTTTATTAAATTAATTAATTAGCGGGAGTCTTATTGATTATGCAGAAGCAATTAGTAACTTATGCGGAAGCCATTTATAAAATCCTAAGTGTGAAAAACCATGAAATGACATCACATATATAAAGTCCTCAAAATACAGTGAAATGATAAAATAGTCTAAGTCAAGTCGGGGAAACTAACGTTCAACCCAATGTACAACCCCAAATAGTATCTGAAAGACATATATAACATATACAATCAAAATACCAAAAGAATACCTACAATCGATGCAGTAACGCACTCGCGGCTCAGGGATAATCGCTGATCTTCTCCTTGTCCGGCGTGCTGGGAGACGGCTCTGCACCCACCGTCATAAAAAGGATGGTGAGTACAAGAATAAAATAGTAATCCCCGATGACAAGTTTAATTTGCATTTCCAAATATTCAAATGGTATTTAAAAGCATATAAATGGGAAAACTGGAAAATAAACCATATGCGAGTAAATACCAGAGTTAAACAAATGATACTGACACTAGGCTAAGTAGTGGTGATTTAGGTCCTGGTCGGCAGTGAAACATGTCACTTCGACTCAATAATCATATAGCACAAGGGACTCTAACCCAAGTATTACTAGGGACTCTAACCCCAGTGTGTAGACCACCTCAGGGACTCTAACCCCAAATGTCATATAGTGTCAGGTAACACGTGTCGACATCCCCAGGGACTCTAACCCCGCGAGTCGCGCACACCTCGATCGAGTACGGGACCTAAATGCGAAAACTACTTTTAAATTTCAAGAAATACCAAATATGGATTGTCAAGGCATAGGCACATCTACACACCTAAACAAATAAGGAATACGAGTCCTCTTAAACATTTATAAGATATTCACTAGCCTAATAATATGCTATTTATCATTCAATTCACATTTAAAACAACAAGAATAGACATAGCATGGGATAAAATCAATGAATCAAATCAAATGAATGGATATCATGAAAACTAGACTCATCTAGTGAGCATAGACACAAAGAACACATGATATAAGAATACAAAGGCAAAATAGTCAAAAGGACTATGCAAGGACAACAATTAATAAAAATGAAATGCCAAGTAAAGTTGCCATTGGGTATACTCACAACAACAAAGTAAAGTCCTAGTTTTACCTGGCCTCCCGATACTCCAAATCTTGTATTCACTCTCCCATACCCTTTTCCTAGGTTCCTGAGTTTGGTGTCTCATTAGTTCAAATATAGTAGGTTTAAGCTTAATTTGTGGTGTTTATTGTGTATTCAAATTGGTTCAATAGACTTTAAATCAATCTTCTTAAATCTGCCCTTAAAGACTAAATTAAGTTTCAATTTAAGTCCTATATTTTAATGCACTTTTAGGTATGAAATGGTCCAAATATCGAATCCTCCATTAGTAAAATTATTGTTGGTCTCTCTCTTAGCTTTTCGAAAGGTTTAGTTTGCAAAATTCTGATTTAAAATGAAAGAGATGTTATGATTTTACTTAACATAGGTCTAATTGAAATTTAATCTGACCAGCGAACTTAGAAAATCTATTTATCCCAATCTATAGTTCTTAAAATGTGATTTTTGGTCACAAGGCAGAAAATGTACCCAAATACAACATAGTAAAAGATCAGGTCATTTGGATAAGTAGTTAGGGAGTTATGCCCTTAACAAGTTTAGTTTCAAGACTTTCCTTTTTAATTCCAGTACCTACTTGTAGAGCATGTTTGGACATAAAAACATTTGAATCAAAATAACTTCAATTAAGCAAATTTATTCCCCTTTAAATAAGATTTCAAATTCCACTGGTTTGGATCAGTTTGGGTCTAAAATTAGCAGATTATGACCAAATTACCCAGGTTGATTCCTAATACAACATGCAGAATTCTAGTTTTGGTGTTGCAATTTCAAAACTTCATATCTTTATGATTTCAAAACCAAATTAAGAACTTCAATATAGTTGGATTATCGCTTGAAATGAGGAATCCAAATATATAAATCAATTGCAAATACTCAATAATCTACCATATGAAATTAGCCTAAAACTAGAACTTGTTCTAATTTCAACTAAAAAGATATGTACCTAGTAGATGTTGCACCCTAGCTTGAGAATTTCTCACCAACTCCCATGGATTCCTTCAATCCCTTGATGATTCACTCTCTCCAGTAATTCCTTCTTCTTCTCCAGCAAAAAAATGAATGAGTGATTTGGTTTGCATGTTGTTTGATCACTAATGTTATATATTAAGGTGATGTTCTTTCTTAACCCGTAATCTCCATGGATTTATGTATCCCGAGGAATATCTAATGGTCCACCTCTTGCCATATATCCCACTAACTCAACCTCAAGTGACACCATTTCATCACTCACCTAGTTCCTAGATGTGCCAATGTGTATCTCAAGACCAATCTTATGCTTTCCATTTAATTTACTCAACTATAGGCCTTTAATTTGATTTACATCAACAAACACAACCATAGGCTTATAAGTAATTCCTTATTTCATATTAGTATTAAATAAGACTTACCAAAATGCTAACTACCCAGTTCCCCAGCTCGCACGCTACTTGAGGTGCGTCCCCACTCTCGTCTCGAAGCCTACAACTATACAAACCTACTTAGTAAGTCTACACAATACATAACACTAGGCATACATCAATACAAAAATACAATATACCTCGGCCACGTGCCTCGATTAGTGCACATATCACGGTGTAGGTCCCACATCAAGGGTCGGTGATCCTGATTAAGGAATTAAAACGAGGGTTAGATATTTGGGCCGTGACACGAACCATTATTTTGTATTTCGCAAAAAAAGTAATTGTATTTAGAGTTAAAAATATGAATTTGTAAACTTAATTGGATTTAACGAGCTGACGCAGGTCCCACACCTCGAATTGCGTTCGAGACAATTTGTCTGAGTGTTTTAGACCACATTAGTAAATTCTTCAATTTTTGGTCGAATTGGGTATTTTTCGATGTTTAATTTAGAAAAAATTGAAGAGATAAATATGAAATAAGTTGAAAAATTCAAAATTTACCTACAATGGCAGTGGGTATGTATTGGAGAAGTTAGAAATAGAGGGGAAATTTGGTCATTTAGCTTGCATTTCCATTTAAGTCAAAATCAACAGAGAAAGGCGTTTGACTGGTTCGTTTCATCATTTCCTTTGTTTACTGTCTTCATTGTTGTACTTCCCTCTCGTATCTCTGGTGTGAGATTTCCATCTCTCTTGTGTATTTGATTCATTGGAAGAACTGTGAAAATCATTATTGTTGTTGGTGGCTGTGGTGGAATGTTTTGGTGGCATTCAAGATGAGGTTTAATGGTTTTGATCCGAGGAAGAAGGTGACCCAGAGGGGTTATCTCCTCTGGATATTTAACCATGGGGTGGGGAAGCATAGCTACCCAAACAAAAAAAAAATAAAAAAATAAAAATACAGTTTGCGGTGTTCAAACCCCTCCACCTAAAAAAATCAAATTAATTGAAATAATGTTTTTAAAAATATGAAAATTTAATAAAAATCTCTGAAAATTTAGAAAATTGAGAAAAATGAGGTTTTTCAACAAATTAATGGAAATTGGAGATTTGAAATTGGAGATTTGTTTATGAAAAATGAAGATTTCAAATTTTTTTTGAAGATTCATTTCGAGCATTTTACCTTGTAATGCGTGTCACAACACTGGAAATTTAGAAAATTGAGAAAAATGAGGTTTAAAAGCCTAGTCTAGGTTAGTTTTCGATGTCAAACTACAATTTGAAATCAAAATTAGGATTCGAACATTTGAGGATATGATGTAGAATGATTTCGGGGTTTTCGAATCGAGATGGGACTAATTAAAATATAATAAATTGGAAAGAAATTGCATAATGATTGTTGAATCTTATCAGACTTGTAAGTGAATTGTAGAACCGCAATTGGAACCCCGTGTGGACTATCTTACTGACACAAAGCGCAAGGAGTTACGGTATCGCATTGTAAGGTTAAGTAAATGACATAGTAATCTTTACATTGTATGATTATAATTTGTATAACTTGCATTGATCATTGATATTGCATTTTTATTGTACATGCATACATGGGTGGGGAGGATAAGGTCGATTCGAGTTTCTTTATAGTGTTTACTATACTGTAGGTACATGGTAAAACACTATATTATGCCCGAGGGGCTAGAGTCACTGATACTTGACATTACATGGTTATCATAAGATCACGTTGAGTCATATCATACTTTGATAGACTTGAGGAACGAGACTTGTTTAGTTATCCACTTTGTGTATGAGTCCTTATTATTGTTTACTTACCACTTTTGGAGTATATTAACCGGTTGTGGTCGGATAACAAAAAGGGGATGTATTTACGGTTGTATTCAAATTCTTTGGATTATATTGTTCGTTTAATCTCTTGGATTATTATGCATTTGATTATTACATGTGTACTGGATAGTGTGGGATTTACTTATCTGACATTATCAATTTTTTATAATTGGGTAATGATAGGTTCTAGCGGCTACAAGGAAAAGTGAAAGCTTTCCAACTGTTTGTGGCTTGCTTGGTTCATTTCTTTCTATGTATGTATTATTTTTAACACAATATATTGTATAAATTACTTTTTAGATTCATGTATGGTTAGGATCTCCTTGGGATTGCTTGAAACGGTTTTGGGATGAACTGAGATAATTTTGGAGTTAAGGTAATGTTGGTTTAAGGTTTTTAATCTTTTAAATTAGGTTTAAATGAATATACAATCAGTTGATGAAAATATATTGTTATGTGGGGGATTAAGAGTCCTTCAGCATTTCCACCAAGCTGAATGGGTTTTGTTGAAGATTTTTGAAGACCGTGTTTTTCAATGTAGGCTTAGAAATGGAGTAGGTGCTGTCGAAAGATTTATTTGAGAATTTTAGGATAATGTAATCAATCTAAATGAACTTGAGATTTGAGATTTACATTGGAATCCTTTATTGTCGATAAAGTTTTCTATTTGATGATTGTGAGATTTTAATTTTATTTATTTATTAACGATGAGATTAAGACTGCTAGATTATTAGGGGAATTAAAGTAATCTAGGCCGGTTAGGTGCCTTAATTAGGTGGGGTTTGACAAAGTTGCTATCAGAGCATAAGATTCTAAATGAACCTTTTTATTGAGGTTAAGTGAGTGATTAGTTGAAAAGTAACGCGTTGGAAGAGGACTTAAAAAGCTTAAAAACTTTATGATTGTGTTATGTTTGTTTTATATTATCGACATATCGATGGTTATAGTTGTGTTGAACCACTTGTTTTGCAATTTTTATGCACAACATTATAAGTGGATAGTAAGAGCTGAGTCAAAGATCTGGTGAGGGTAATAAAGATCTACAACATGTGAATTCAAATAGGTTTTAGAACTTGGCTAGGCAAATGTCTGAGTTGCTGAATATTTATGAGCACAGGTGGCAGCTCAGGCACATGTGGTTCATGTTGCTTAGGAAATGCCTCTGTTCATAAGAGTTTCTGAATATTTTATGAGACATCATCTGCATGGAAAGAGATTTACACTCTACACTGATCATAAGAATCTAAAATACCTCTTCACACAAAAAATACTCAACATGAAACGATGCAGATGGTTAGAGTTTCTGAAGGACTGTAACTTTTCTCTAGAATATCATTTAGGAAAAGGTAACGTAGTTGTTGATGCGCTAAGTATGATACTGACTAGAGATGTTGAGGTTGTTAGATGTCATATGACGCATGAGTATGGATTACTCGAGGCAGCGATGATGATGAGTCAGTCAGACATTTCTATAGACACTTGGGTGATAATATGTGCATAGATGAGGCTACATACAATGTCTACACAGAGAGTGTCAGAGGGTCAGTGAGACATTTTATACCCAAGGTTTAGTGAGTTAGCCCAGAGTATTGATTGTACTGACCGGACAGAGATGACGAATCAGTGTCTGAGATTTAGAGATAGATTGTGATATCGACAGTAGCATAGCTGAGAGATGAGATTCTTCAGGATTCACATAATTCCCAATTCACTGTTCATCCAAGTAAGAACAAGATGTACCATGATATGAAGATATATTTTTGGTAGCTCGGGATGAAAGCGGACGTATGACGGTTTGTCAAGAACTATGGGATCTGCTAGTAGGTGAATGCTGAGCATCGCAGACTTGAAGGATTGTTAGAGCCACTTCCCATTCCACGATGGAAGTGGGAAGACATTGCCATTAATCTTTTCGGAGGGTTGCTGAGGACTGCCCGTCGACAAGATTCTTTCTGGGAGACTATGGATATATTTACAAAATCTGCCCATTTCATACCTGTTGTACCTCATTACATATTTGACTAGTTGATTATATTGTTCGAGAGGGAGATTGTCAGGCTATATGAGGTACCATTGACTGTTACATCAGACATCAATGCTATGTATATGTCACGGCCTGAATTTCTAAATCCTAGTTTAATTCTTTAATCGGGATCAGTGACCTATGACGTGAGACCTGCATCGAGATATGTGCATTGACTGAGGCAATATGGCCGAAGTATATGTTATATTTTATTATGATGTATGCCTAGTGTATTTTATATGTGTAGGCTACTAAGTCACTCTTTCTTGTGTATAGGTGTCGAGTCATGAGTGGAGATGCACCTCGAAATGCTTATCGACGTGGGACCGGGTGATGTGGTAAGTTTATTTTAAGCTTAGTGTAGCTTATATGGTTGAAATAATGTGGCTATGGTTGATTATACATTAAATGTACCTAAGTTAGCAAATTAAAACAATAGCCATGTAATGATTGTCGACATACGTAATGGCACATCAAGAGACTAATTGAATTGATATTGGTGTTAGTTAGCATAAGATAGTGGAGAGTTAGTGGGACATGTGTTAAGATGTAAGCCATTAGATAAGTCTCAAGATACGTGTATACATAAAGATCAATAGCTAACAATCAACCTTATCTTAATATATAAGATTGATTGATCAACACATGCAAACAAAACATTTCATTTCATTTTCAAAGCTTAGGAGAAAAGAGAAACTTACTGATGAAGAAGCTCAATAGGAGATCGACAAGGTTTTGATGAATTTGGTGATTAGATGTTAGAGCTCAAATCAAAGAGTCATCAACCCTAGGTACACATCTCTCTATTTAAGTTTGAAACTAGTTTTAATTTTTTGGCTATTTTTAGAAGGTAGATGATTAAGTCTTTAAAATTATTTGATATATTTGGATTACTCATTTCAAGTTGATAATCTAGCAATTAAAAAGTTTTTAATTTGGTTTTGAAATAAAAAAGATATGAGTTTTTGAAGTTGAAAGACCAAAATGAAAATTCTACATGTTGTATTATGAACCAATCTATGTAATTTGGTCATAACTTGCCTATTTTAATTCAAAATGAACTCAATCTAGTGGTATTTGAAAGCTAACTCAAAGAAGAACAACTTTGACGACTACTGGGAATTTTGTAATTCAAATATTTTCATGTCCAAAAGTGATTTACAAATAGGTGATTGAATGCATTATAAGATTTTTGAAACTAAATTTATAAAAGGCATAACTCCCTAATTACTCATGCAAATGAGCCGATCTTTTAGTATGTTTTTATTTGGTACGTTAGTCGCCTTGTTACAAAAAATCACTGAATCTGAAACTATAGATTGGGAGAAATGAGTTTTCTAAATCTACTAGTCAGATTAGGTTCCAATTTGAGTTATTTTTAGTAAAGTTGTGATATATCTTTCGCTTTAAATCCAAATTACACAAACCAAAACATTTTGAAAAGCTTATATAAAGACAAAAAACTTTGTACGTAGGGAATATTTTGAGATTTGGACAATCTCATTTCTAAAATTGCACTGCAATACAGGACTAAGATTTTAATGTTATTTAGTCTTAAAGGGTTGTTTTAGGTTCCTAAACCCATTTGACCTAACCTAAACCCAATTTATTTGGATTAGTTTGATATCAGGAACCTAAGGAAGAGTCTCAAAAGCTTGGATACATGATACGAGGTGTTGGGAGGTCGAATTAGCTTAGGAAATTGCGTGGATTGTAAGTAAACTTATTGAGATATTTATTTATATTTCATTCCTATTTATTTGTTCATTTTCAGTCTTTTGGGCTGATTTGCCTATTGTACTCCATATACCATGACTTGTTTCCTTTCTCATATCATGAGTTTACTTTCATGGTATATATTGTTGACTAAATGATTTCATTGACTCCAAATCATGTGCTATGTCATTATTGATTGTTGATACATGTAGTCAAATGAAATATCATGCTATTAGATAGATGTTACATAGTGTTGTTAATCTATTTATATCATGCATTCGATATGCAATTGCTTTGTTGGATTCTCAGATTGAAATATGAAGGTAGTTCTTATATCTAGGACCATGATATGATAGAGGTGTTTCAACACATGGTGGTCAATAGACTACCGGGGTGGTCGGGATCTTTCCACTATAACTTGGGTGACATCACAGGATATAGGACCAGGGGTTGTTGGCAGGTACAACTTGGGTGACATCACGGGTTATAAAACTCAGGGTTGTTGGCAAGTATACATTGCATGTGACTGGCACTTGGGATAATTATAAAGGTGAAGAGCACTACTCAAACCTTCACAGAGATGTAGAGCTCAACTCCATCCTTATATAGTGGAAAATGATGAAGTGATGAAGATCACAACCGATTGGCCTTAAATCATTACTCTTAGCCAAGTGTCAGTTTCATTTTGTTTACCCAAAGTATCTCTTTGCATGATTTCCTTTCAGCATAGTTGCTATTATTATGCTTTTAGATACTTGTTGCATATTTGAAAATGTAAACAAATGTCTCTCAGTGTTACTTTCTACTTTCCTGTACTCACCGTTCTTTTGTAATGGCGGGTGCAAATCCATCGAGTAGTAGACCAGGCAAAGAGAAGATCGACAACTATCTTTGAGCTAGTGGAGTGCTGCTACACCAAATTTTGAAGGTTTTTTATTTGTTGTATAACTTTTATATATTTTTCTTAAACTCTAGGGGTTGTATATATGTTGTGGGTTGAGAGATAGCACCTTGACTAGACACATGATGCTATATTATCATCGTTTCATTATATATATGCATGTGATCTTTATTTCCTGATTTTTCCACAATTGTTAGGTATCATGTTAAAAGCTTCGTTAAATTGCTAAGACTTTCGCTGAATAAACTTTAAATGGTAAAATTTTAATTTAACTCTTATTTATGAATTGACATAAAATAAGAAAATACTCATTTGAGAAAAATGAATTGATAAATAATAAGGTTTTAACAAAAGGCTTACTAATTCCTTGTTAAGTCCTACGATGTAAAGTTAGGGCTTAATGATGAGATTAAGCCAAGCAGTGCCATAATTTGAGAAGGGGTCGTCACAGGTGGTATCAAAGCCCGAGTTTATAAAGCTTAGGAGAGCCTAAACTTATAGGGCTTTTGTTGTGGAATATGGTTATTCTAAAATTTGATACCAAAGTTACAATTAGTAACAAAAGGCCTAACTTATCTAATAAATAATAAATAAAATTTAAACTAAGAAACCATAAATTTTAGTTGTGGAAAACCAGATGATCCTTGTCTAGAAACCATTAGTTAGGAAGTGAGTGAAAGCGAAATGGGGATTTCTTATATGTACATGTCAGTTTCTATATGTATAAATATATATGTGTTATCTACGTAGCTGCTGGTGTCGCGAACGTCCTCAACTTGTAGAGCACGATGGCAGATTGACGTAAGATCGAAGATTGCAGCAGCTCCAGTAGTGACAGTACCGGGAGAGACAACTAAGATTGTACCATCCTCCACGCCCAAGTCTTCCGACACATCAGTAGTAGCAGGGTTACAGTCAGGAACAAGTATCAATTACCACAAATTGATGACTTGTTTGATCGGACGAGAGGAACACAGTTTTTTTCAAAATAGACCTGCGATCAGGGCATCATCAGTTTAGGATTAGGGATGAGGAGAGGTCTAAAACAACATTCAGCATTAGATATGGACAATATCAGTTTACAATCATGTCGTTTGGTTTGACTAATGCTCCTGCCATGTTTATGGATTTAATGCATCGGGTGATGAGACCATTTCTTGACCACTTCATGATAGTTTTATCAATGATATATTGATATACTCAAAGATTCGATAGGATCATGAACAACACTTCAGGGAGACGTTGCAGACTTCGAGGGAGCACGAACTCTATGATAAGTCCAGCAAGTGTAAATTTTGGCTATCTGAGGTCAGTTTTTTGAGACATGTTCTTGGAGCAGTAGGTATTACCGTAGATAAAGCCAAGATTCAGGCTATTATAGATTGGCCAGCATCAACGTCAGTTACGTAGATCATGAGTTTTCTGAGGTTAGCATGATATTATCGTAGGTTCATGAAGGATTTCTCGAGAATCGCTTCATCAATTACCAGATTAACCCAGAAGGATGTCAGGTTTGATTGGTTTGAGGAATGCGATGAGGCATTTGCTCAGTTGAAAAGATTATTAACTTCCGCACCAGTGCTCATGTTGCCAGAGGCTGGACAAGGATTCCTTGTATATATATAAATGTTTCTCATAAATGTCTAGGTTGTGTGGTGGTGCAAGACAGAGGCATGATGACTTATGCATCCAGACAGTTAAAGATACATAAGAAGAATTATCACACTCATGACTTAGAGTTGGCAATGGTGGTGTTTGCTCTGAAGATATGGAGATATCGTATGTATGGAGAGATATTTACACTCTACACTGATCATAAGAGTCTAAAATACCTCTTCATGCAGAAAGAGTTGAACATGAGACAACACGGATGGTTAGAGTTTCTGAAGGACTGCAACTTTTCTCTAGAATATCATTTAGGAAAAGCTAACGTAGTTGTTGACGCACTGAGTAGGATACCGACTGGAGATACCGAAGTTGTTAGATGTCATATGATGCATGAGTATGGATTACTCGAGGCAATGGCGATGATGAGTCAGTCAGATATTCTTACATGCACTCAAGTGATGATTTGTACACAGATGAGGCTACAGACAATGTCTACACAGAGAATGTCAGATGGCAGAGAGCCAACATTCTATACCTGAGGTTTGGTGAGTTAGCCCAGAGTACTGATTATACTGATTGGAAAAAGAAGACGGATCAGTGTATGAGATTCAGAGGCATATTGTGGATACCAGCAGTGGCAGAGCTGAAAAATGGAATTCTTCAGGATTCACACACTTCCCAGTTCACTATTCATCCAGGTAGGATCAAAATGTACCATGATTTGATGAGAAATTTTTGGTGGCCTAGGATGAAAGCAGATGTATCAGATTTTATCAAAAACCGCGAGATCTGTTAGCAGGTGAAGACTGAGCATCGTAGACCTGGAAGATTGTTACAGCTGCTTCACATTCCTTGATGGAAGTGGGAAGACATTGCCATTGATTTTGTCGAAGGGTTGCCGAGGACTGCCTGTCGACACAATTTTATCTCGGTGATTGTGGACAGATTTACGAAATCTGCCCATTTCATACCAGTTGCAGCTTATTACACATTTGACCAATTGAGTATATTGTTCGAGAGGGAGATTATCAAGATACATAGGGTACCATTGACTATCACGTCAAACAGAGATGTTATGTATACGTCCAAGATGTAGCGGAGTATACAGGAGCAGTATGGTGTACACCTATAGTTTAGCACAACTTTTCACCCTCATATTGATAGGCAGACTGAGAGGTTGATTCAGACTCTCGAGGATATGCTCTGGGCTTATGTACTTGAGTTTGGTGGGTCGTAGGAAGAGGACCTACCATTGTGTGAGTTCGTATACAACAACAATTATCAGGCTAGCATTGAGATGGCGCCATTTGAGGCTTTATATGTCAAACCGTGTCATTCATCATCTTGTTAGGCTGAGCTAGAGGACTAGGAATTAGTAGGGCTTGAAATTGTTGTTGATCACATGGAAAAGGTATGACAGATTCGCCGTAGGCTTAAAAAAGCCCAAGAGAGGCAGAAGAAGTACGCAGATACGTATCACAATGATCTCACATATGATAAGGGAGCCTTTGTGTATCTAAAGGTTTCTCCTTCGAATGGTATTTACAGATTTGGTCTAAAAGGCTAGTTTGCACTAAAATTCATCAAGCCTTTCAAGATCAATAAGCGATTCGGAAATTTTGTTTATGAGCTTGAGTTACCTCCACATATGTCAAGAATACATCCAGTTTTCCATATTTTAATGCTTTGATTAGCTAAGTCAAAGCCAACTTACAACCGACGGTTGACTCAAGCCAAATTGATCTGAACGCAAAAGCATCTTGTGAAGAGCAGTGTAGCATCCCCTAACCCGATTATGGCGATACCTAGCCTAAAACCCTAATTAAGCTCACATTACCTAACCAGACTTAACTAGAGCCAACAACCTTTCCTCCTTCACCTGATAAACACTACTATATATATATATATATATTAAATATTGATATAATACAAATAATAATGCAACGAAAATTGAAAACTTTTTCGATAATTAAAATACGATATACAGTACATAATTCAAACCGAAATAAATCTCGGTTATAAAATATCTCCCATCCCTTGTGATATTACAAAACTATAATTCAATACAAATATATAAGACAAGGGAAAGTTCATTACATCGAAGAGAATATCAAGACTCCTATATCTTCTCCATTCCGTAGTCGTAGCTCTCGTTGGTTATCCTGTAATGTTAATGTTAACTAATAAAAATACAGAAAACATATAATTCAATAGATAATGGATGTAAATCAAACTATCATGGACTATTACACTGTGATCCCTATTTTATTTATAAAACTAGGGTCGATTACCTACCAACACTATGAATGCAAATGCTAGACTAACACATTGCGCATATGTGATGTCTAGCCAAACCATTAATTCCCGATGGTTATATCCGAAACCCACTATTGAATATGTAACCCATGCAATCCCCATGCAACCTATAAAATGATTAGGAAGTTACATATAGGGCGGGAAGGTAACCCATTTCCTATATAACCTGGTCTCAATTCCAGGAACTTACTCTCATAAATCACAATAAAGACCGTTTTATGTTTTTCAAAAACCATTACATTGTACATAGTCCCACATTCCAGTCCATAAACTACATGAATTACATATACTAAAATAATCAGACAACATTAATAAATAAACGAATCCGTACTTACCTTGGGTTAAGTCTTCGTCCAAATTCCTAACTTTGTAATCAACTCACACTTCTTCCATGTTCCTTAACCTATCACTAATCATTTGTGATCAATATAGGTCTTATTCCCTATGTTTAGAACCCTAAAATAAGTCCCTAAGGCTTCAAGAAAATTATGTGAAACACAACACAATTGTTTTTTTCATGGGTGGGAGCGCTCTCCCTCACTAGGTGGGGCGCGCTCCACCAACTGGGTTCATCTCAATTGATGAAGGGTGCGCGCTCTCCTCTACTCGATGGAGCGCGCTTCACCCTGCATTGTCTTGATAGTGAATAGGGCAACAGTCAGTGTTTCTTTACCAAATCTTTCAAACAACAACAAACACTATCCCAAATCATCAGGGAGGACCTCTAGTGAGGTTGCAAACCTTTTTCCATCATTAAAAAACCTAATTCATAGAGATTTCATCACTTACTAACAATTGAACTTCAACTAACTCAAAAACAAAACTTAACTAAAGTGATGATCTCTGGATTCTGAGTTGTTTAAGTTCATCAATCTCGTCCAATTCAACTCCCCGAATCGTCTCCTTCGACCTGAAATCAAACCCCAAACCCTCTCTCGCAGTGTTTAAGTTGATCGAATGAGATAACGATGAGAATTATGATTTATATATATATATATATATGAATTTCCTCGAGATACACATCGCGCTATCTCGAGACCGATGTAGTGATTGATATGTTAAAGTGACACACATTTTGACATATCAAACACTTATGCTTATCTTCAGGTTAATGAAACAATCCATATAACTTAAACCATACTTTATAACTTTAATACATATATTTATATATCAAATATACATAAATATATATACCTCATGTATTTTCTCGCCAATAAATTCACCGAACATGCCTACGAGTGTTTTCGGGTGTGCACATTCATTTCATGGCTCCCTCATCGCACTTGGTGTATCGACAATTTATTGTTTATTATGTATTTATCTAATTATAGGTTTGTATTAATCTCCTATTAATCCCACAACCTATAAAATTCATTTAGCAATTTAAACAAACACCAACCATAATGTAATCGCATACACACGCTAATTGAGGTACGTTGAACTCAACCACGAGCCTAATTCGAGTTAATTAGGATTTGGGCTGGTACTAATAACCAATTTAAGGTAATAGGTCGTTATATTCTCCCCAATTTAAAGCAATTTCATCTTCAAAATTAAAGTAAACCTAAAATGTCCTGTAGTTTCGAAAAGAAATGGAAACTGTTCCCTCATGTTGGATTCCTACTCTCAGGTTGAGTTCTCATTTTCGTGAAATTACCATTTCACCTTAACCAAAAAAATCTCTTTGGTTCTTAGCCTCAAAATCTTATGATCAAGTATTTGAATTAACTGCTCATTGTAAGATAAGTCTTCCTGAAGATCATATTCATTCTAATCAATCCTTAGAGTGAATTGAGTCTCTGTTTTGCAAAACATAGACACATGGAAGATGTTTTGAACTCTGAATAGCTAAAGAGGCAACTCAAACCTGTAAGCAATAGGACTAATCCTTTCTAGTACTTTGAACGACCCAATGTGCCTTAGAACTATCTTACCTCACAATCCAAATCTTTACAATTCTTTTATAGGTGAGACTTTCAA
The DNA here is from genome assembly GCA_039657365.1 of Stephania yunnanensis. Taxonomy (NCBI): domain Eukaryota; kingdom Viridiplantae; phylum Streptophyta; class Magnoliopsida; order Ranunculales; family Menispermaceae; genus Stephania; species Stephania yunnanensis. The sequence continues at coordinate 5,340,185 of CM077589.1, forward strand.
CAAAACGTAATAGTCCTTTGAAAACTCCAACAACCTATGATATTTATCGGCGTATCTCTTTTCTTTTAGCTATGTTGTAGTCAAACGCTAGCGAATCTGCTACATTCCCTCTGTATAGTTCTAAATTAATAATGGCTCCAACAAACTTGCATCTCAACCCCTGTCTATATACTTTAGTGAATGACATAGTTGACCATACAAAGCTTCAAATGAGCGTTCCAATACTAGCTTGACAGTTATTACTACAAAAGAACTCACACAAAAAATGTATCTTTTCCAGTTACCATTAAACTCTAATATATAAGCTCGAAGTATATCCTATAGCACCAAAATCAACTGCTCAAGCTGCTCATCAGTTCGCTGGCAGTATACCGTATTGAGGTTAAGAACAGTTCCCAGCTGTCTCAAAAATTCCCTCCATAGTGTGAACGTGAATCTCGGATCTCTATATGAAATAATCGATAGTGGAACTCCATGAAATCTCATACCTCATGTATGTACACATCATAAATCGGACAAGAGGAAAACTGGCAAGAAATGTGAAGGCTTCGTTAACCATTTAACTACAACCAATACAATATCATGCTTACACGGACTCAGATGTAGATCAGAAACATAATCCATACATGTATGTTCCCATTTCCATTATGGAATAGATATCAAATGCAATAACCCTCCAGGTTTCCTATGTTCAGCCTTAATTTGTTGACATATCTTATATCTCTTTACTAACTCGGCAGTATTAGGTTTCATCCCAAGCTAACAATAAACGCGATTCGTTTCGTCATACATCTTATTGTTACTTAGATGAATATATTAAAAAAATCTATGAGATTTTCATAGCAATTCTTGCCTTATCTAATCTTGAGCTGGAATCCATAATCTATCCCTTAGTCGTAACGCACCATTATCAGAAACTGACCAATCAAGATAAACTAAACTAGTTGTTAATCTCTGACGCCTTATATAATCCTAACTAGCTTTCTGACAACCAATCACCATTGAATCATCTTCAATTCAATCCAAATATGAACACAGAAGATCAGATTAGTAGCTTTGAAATTAGCTATCTTAATTGATGATGTGTCAGCTAAACATACACAAATCATTATCATAGATACTTCCTCAAGAAGTTTAAACTGAGAAGCTCTAGCAGTAGCTACATTTTCTCCATATATCTGAGTTGCAATTGTATACCGATAGTCTGTTAACACCTTTCTGTGCAGTTTGAAATTACTCAGGCTCTAATTAACTTGTATAATTACTTCTTATCCCATACCGACCGATAACAAAGTAAAGCATAATTTTTTTTAAGGTAAACACCCCAACATCATATTTAGCCTAATAATATCAATACCAAAGAACTCACACAGTAAATATTTCTTCCAGTAACTAACATTTTTCAAGTCACATGCTCGAAAAATTATATTCTCTGGAACTAAGATCAGTTGCAGATATATTATGTTAAGATTGAGAAAGGTCCCTTCCAACTATTATACATCTCTTCCTCTCTAGAAAGCAAAATTTTGGTTCCTCACTGAAATAATAATCCTGGTTCTCCATAACTCTCAACTTTTCTACACATATATATCTCACTTACTCTTCCACGAGAATTTAAACCACATTATTGGCAAGAAATTTTTAGACTCTATCAGTCTTACAATTACATCATCAGCAACCTTTAGTTGTCATCACAACTTAAGTTAATTCATCACGAGTTTTTGAGCATGAAACTTTATTTATATAGGGCAAGAATAATATAACTCTATAGGTTAATATCTCTCAGCTTCCACTTGTTGATATATCTCATATTTCCTTATAAAATTGACACAATCAATTTTCATTACAGGTCACCAATAAATGATTCTTATCACAATGACTTTAGATTTTGCCTAAATGAATATTTTAAAGAAATCAATGAGAATCTCATAACATTTTTGCCTCACTTTTTAATTCAAGTTCTAAGAACTTTCTTTACATGTTCAATGTTCTGATATGAGATTATCCATATAAAATATGAATAACTAGTAGTCAACCTTCACCTACTATATAATCTCAATTAATTTCTTCAATAATTCATCACTCAATCAATCGTCATTTGCTCAGCTTCAATGTGAGCTCTAAAGAACATACTTGTAGCTACCAGTTTAGACAACTCAGCTGATGATATGCCTATGAAAGACTTTCATTGTTCACCAGTAAACATCTTATTCAAGAGATATTACTGAGAAGCTTTCATCATAACTACAGCCCCCATCCTTTTTCTAAGGTATTGTCCATACAATCACCTTGATGATTGATGTTTCAGAGTGAATTCCTAACACTTAAGAAATTCCAAGGTATTTATTTTACATTCTATTTCTATCACTTTGACAATTCTAGTTTTCAAACTTCCACAGTTTGGAATTCAATTTTTAACCTTAAACCAATTCACTAGTTTCATGTTTTCAAGTTATCTTTTAATGATTCTTCTAAGATTCTCCTTAATCTCAAAGAATGATTAAAAGACTCTCAAGAACATTTTTTTCTTATTTACAAGTGATGTCTTTTTATATTTGGTACAACTACCAAAATGACTATCTCGAGATCATCAATCTTAAATAGTTCTTCTCACAATTCTAGAACTATATATATAACTAGAAATATAAGCTATAATTTTGCTTTATTGTGTCAACACATATTCTTACCTAAATAAGAAGTCTTAGGATGAACCTATAACTTCTTTCACAATTTAGGTATCATCAAGCAAACTTTGTAATCAAACTATACTTCCACTTTCCACCATGACATCTTTGTATTTGTTTTTGTCTTAAAACAATCCTTATACTTGAGGTAACTGAATAAATTACTCAACGATATCAAAGATCCCCTAGATCAATCGTTTGTAATATTCAATTATTTCAAGTTTACTTTTCTCTTTTACATTTGGGTTGAATGTATGACAATCTCATATTGTCTCAATCATAGTTTAATCCCCTGATTTACTGTTAATATCCAACATTCATTTAATTAATTAACCTTTGAAACTTAATACTGACACTTGCAAAATCTCGTCTGAACCAGTTTACCGTTACCTATTATAATTTTGTACTGTAATTGCTCGTGCATTCTCTAAGTCTTCAAAGATTTCATGTTATTATTGATAACACAATAACGACTTATTTAAAATAGGGTTTCCAAAATTTGACACGCTTCATTTATGATCATAACATGAGTTCTAGTAAGTTTTAGTGGTTTCCACCATTCGTTTAAAATGACTCAGCAACCCATTGAAATCATCTTTAAGTATATCCTGAACTTTGATCATACCATTGTGACAACGAGATCTCAACTATCTTTTGAGAACAACTGATTTCACCCTATTATCAAAATAAGTTGTCAATGCTGAGCAATAAATACTCATTCCCACTACCATACAATATTATTTGGATTCCTCAAATCCTTAGATTCCTTGACCACTCATTCTCCCAAATTTAGATTAGACCAATCTAATAGATCAGACTATAATATATTACTAACTCACTGCTATATTATGGATTAAGCTATCTTTAGTTTTACTAATTTAAATTTTCAAGTTTGTCTTTCGTTAACCGACAAATTACTTCTTATTCCGATATGATTCACACATATCTGGAATTGTTACTTCATAACAACTTATGAAGTATAAGTACATTAGTGGTTTCTAACCTCAAATAGGCTCTTATCTTTAACCACTAATTCATTTACTAAATAACTTTCATCTTTTTTCTACTAGTCTCAATACTAATATTAAATTATTTCTTAAAGTGGTTCACCATCTTTGAGTTTCCCCTAAAGTCATTTAGTATTCTATTATTTCATAATTTCCATTTTCCTAATATACATCTCAAGGTCTAGATCCAATAGATACTTATCCACTGACTATTATTTGTCTAATAATATTAGTGAGAACAAAGACCCTTGACAACAGTTCATAGGAGAATAACTTAATTTCATCTTTGTAAGTTTTCCTTATGTATTTCCTTTTTCAATTTTCTCAAGGATAAGATCCCCTTCAACTCTTACCTTCAAGACTTTCTCATATCGTGCGAAATAGATAGACTTCAACCATCTTTTTATCGTTTAAGAAAGACATAACTCTTATATCTACCACGTAGATATAGTATAACACAAAAAATAATATATCTCAGTCTTTTATTTTTTTACCCTCGAAAATTACGATAAAACCATTTATCATACCTTAAGCTTATTCATAACTCGAGACAACTCTAAGAGTCAATAAACTTAGGTTCTGAAACTAAGGTACTATGGTATACTTTAAACTTTGGAGTAGGCTCTGACCAATCTCCCGTACCAAACTATATCAACATTGCCACTTAACTCCAAAGTGAGAAACCAGGCTCTGATACCAAGCTGTAGAATCACTGACCCGATTAAAGTGATACCCAACTTGAAACCCTAATTAAGCCTAGATTACCTAACCAGACTTAATTAGAGCTGGTAGCCTTTCCTCCTTCACTTGATAAACACCACTGTATATCGAATATCGATATAATACAAATAATAAACGTAGCAAAAATTTAAAACTTTTTTTATATTTAAAATATGATATACATTATCGAATTCAAACCGAAATAAACCTCAATTACACAAAATCTCCATCCCTTATGATATTACAAAACTGTAATTCAATACAAAAATATAAGACAAGGAAAAAAATCATTACATCGAAGTGAAGATCAAGACTCCCATATCTTCTCTATTCCATAGTCGTAGCGCTCGTCGGTTATCCTATAATATTAATTGAGGCGAGCGTTCCAACTTGCTCAGTAAGTATAGATTCATATAGCCATCAACATTTCATATAACAATCATAAACATATGCAATAACAATATGCACCAATGTTAACTAACAAGAATATGGAAAGCATACAATAGACAACGGATGCAAAACAAACTATCATGGACTATTACACTCTGATCCTTATTTTATTTATAAAACTAGGGTCGATTACCCACCGGCGCCATTAATGCGATAATGCTAGACCAACACATTGTGCATATATGATGTCTAGCCAATCCATTAATGCCGAATGGTTCTATCCGAAACCATCTAGTGAATATGTAACCCATGCAACCTATAAACTGAGTAGGAAGTTACATATAGGCTAGAAAAGGTAACTCATCTCCTATATAACCTGGCCTCAATTTTAGAACTTACTCTATTGAATCACAGTAAACACCATTTTTCGTTTATTGAAAACCATCATAATGTACATAGTCACCCATTCCAGTCCATAAACTACATGGACCACATATACTAAAATAACCAGACAACATTGATAAATAAGCAAATATGTACTTACCTCGCGTTAAGTCTCCATCCAAATTTCTAACTTTTTGATTAATTCATGCTTCCTCGGTGTTCCTCAACCTATCACTAATCATATGTGATCAATATAGCTCTTATTCCCTATGTTTAGAACCCTTTAACCAGTCTCTAAGACTTCAGGAAAATATATGTGAAACATAACACATTTGTTGTTTTAAGGGGTGAGAGCGCAATCCCTCACTGGGTAGGGAACACTCCACTAACTGAGTTCATTCCAATTGATGAAGGGAGCGCACTCATCTACTCGATGGAGCGCACTCTACCCTGTATTGTCTCGAAAATGAATAGGGCAGTAGCCACTGTTTCTCTACCTAATATGTCAAATAACGACAAACATTCTCCCAAATCATCAGGGAGGACCTTTAGTGAGGTTACAAGCTTTTCCATTATTAAACAACATAATTCACAAAGATTTCACCACCTACTAACAATTGAACTTCACTAAATCAAAAATAAAACTTGTCAAAATGATGATCTTTAGATTCTGAGTTGATTAAGCTCCTCGATCTCATCCAATTCAGTTCCTTGAATCATCTCCTTCGATCAGAAATCAAACCCCGAACCCTCTCGTGCGGTTTCTAGATCGATCAAATGAGATAACAATGAGAATTTTGATTTATATATATGGATTTTCCTCTAGATACGCATCGCGCTATCTCGAGACCGATCTAGTGAATGATATGTTAAAGTGACACTTTCTAAATTGATAAACATTTTGACACATCAAGCACTTACGTTCATCTCAAGGTTAATCAAACAATCCATATAATTTAACCAAACTTTATGACTTTAATATATATATATATATATATATATTTATATATCAAATATACATATATATATATATATATATATATATCTCGTGTATTTTCTCACCAATAAATTCACCAGACATGCCCACGAGTGTTTTCATGCATATACATTCATTTCACAACCCCCTCGTTGCACTTGGTGTACCGACAACTTATTGTTTATTATGTATTTCTTCAATTATAGGTTTATATTAATCTTCTATTAATCCCATAACCTATAAAATTTATTTAGCAATTCAAACAAACACTAACAATCATGCAATCACACACGCATGCTAATTAAGGTATATTGGACTTAATTACGAGCCTAACTCGAGTTAATTAGGATTTAAACTAGTACTAATCACCTGCTTAAAGTAACAGGTCATGACAAGTAACCAGTACAGATTATAGATCAAAGTGTACAGCAGTTGAGAGGCAAGTTTATTTTCGAAGGTGTTAGTCAAATGGCAGTTCCATGGTGACTCGGAACTCACTTGGGAGTGGGAAAACTATATGCGAGATAGATTTTCGTACATTTTCAAGTTAGATATAATTTTAATTGAAGTTTAATTTCGAGGACGAAATTTTCTATAGTTTATAAGATTTGTCACAGCCTGAATTTCTAAATCCTAGTTTAATTCTTTAATCACGATTAGTGACCCGTAACGTGGGACATGCATCGAGATACATGTATTGACTGAGGCAATATGGCTGAGATATATGTTATGTTTATTGTGATGTATGCTAGTGTATTGTATATGTGTAGACTACTAAGTCACTCCTACTTGTGTATTAGTGTTGAGATGTGTGTGGGGACGTATTACAAGATGCACGTCGATGTGGGACTGGGGTAGAGGGTGATGTGATAAGTTTATTTTAAGCTTAGTATAGCTTATATAGTTGAAATAATGTGGCTATGGTTGATTATATATTAAATGTACCTAAGTAAGCAAATTAAAACAATAATCATGTGACGATTCTCGAAATACGTATTGGCACATCAAGAGACCATTTGAGTTGATATTGGTGTTAGTTAGCATGATATATTGGAGATTTAGTGGGACATATGTTAATATGTAAGCCATTAGATAAGTCTCGAGATACGTGTGTACATAAAGTTCAATGACTAACAATTAACCTTATCTTGATACATATGATTGATTGATCAACAAATGTAAATCAAACATTTCATTTCATTTGCAAAGCTTAAAAGAGAATAAAAACTTACTGGAGAAGAAGCTCAAAAGGAGATCAGCAAGGTTTTGATGAATTTGGTGTATAAAGTTAGAGCTCAAATCAAAGAGTTATCAACCCTAGGTACACATCTCTTTATTTAAGTTTGATACTATTTCTGGTTTTTGACCATTTTTAGATGGTAGATGATTTAGAACTTGAAATTAGTTGATATATTTGGATTCATCATTTCAAGCTGATAATCTAGCTATTAAAAAGTTCTTAATTTGGTTTGAAATAAAAAAGATATGAATTTTTGAAATTGAAATACCAAAATGGAAATTCTACATGTTGTATTATGAACCAACCTATATAATTTGGTCATAACTTGCCCATTTTATTTCAAAATAAACCTAATCTAGTGGTGTTTAAAAGCTAACTCAAAGGGGAACAACTTTATGCTACTGAAAATTTTGTAGTTCAAATGTTTTCATGTCCAAAAGTGTTCTACAAATAGTGCATTAATGCATTTTTTTTGAAACTAAAATTATAAAAAGCATAACACCTTAATTACTCATCCAAATGAGCTGATCTTTTAGTATGTTCTTATTTGATATGTTAACTATCTTGTGACAAAAATTCATGAATTATGAAACTTTAGATTGAGATAAATGAATTTTCTAAATTTGTTGGTCATATTAGGTTCCAATTTGAGCTATTTTTAGTAAAATTGCGATCTCTTTCATTTTAAATCGAAATTATGCAAACCAAGCCTTTTAAGAAAGGTAATATAGAGACCAAAAACTTTGAACCAAGGAATACTTTAAGATTTGGACAATTTCATGCCTAATACTGAACAAGAATTTTAATTTTGTTTAGTCTGAAGGGATTGTTTTGGGTTAAGATTCCTAAGCCTATTTGACCTGACCTAAACCCAATTTATTTGGATTAGTTTGATATCAGGAACTTAAGGTAGAGTTTCGAGAGTTTGGATATGTGATACGATGTGTTGAGAGGCCGGATTAGCTTAAGAAATTGCATAGATTGTAAATAAACTTATTGAGATATTTATTTACATTTCATTCCCGTTTATTTGTTCATTTTTCAGTCATTTGGATTGATTTGCCTATTGTACTCCATATACCATGACTTGTTTCCTTTCTTATTTCATGAGTTTGCTTTCATGGTATAGATTGTTGATTGAATGATTTTATTAACTCCAAATCATGTGTTATGTCATTATTGATTGTTGATACATGTAGTCAAATGAAATAACATGCTATTAGGTAGGTATTACATATTGTTGTGAATTTATTTCCACTGTACATTAGATATGCAATTGCTTTGTTGGATTCTCAAACCTTGTTATTTCTTGAAATATGAAAGTAGTTCTTATATCTAGGACCACGATATGATAGAGGTGTTGCAACACACGGGGGTCACTAGACTACCGGGGTGATAAGGATCTCTCCACTATAATTTAGGTGACATCACAAGATATAGGACACGGGGTTGTTGGCAAGTACAACTTGAATGACAAAACGGTTATGAGACCCGGGGTTGTTGCCAAGTATACATCACAGGTGAATGGAACTTAGGATAATTATAAAGGCGAAGAGTACTACTCAGACCTTCACAGAAATGTGAGCTCAGCTTCATCCTTATATAGTGGAAAAAGTTGATGTGATGAAGATCACGACCGATCGACCCTAAATCATTACTACTTAACCGAGTGTCAATTTTATTTATTTAACTAAAGTATCTTTTTGCAAGATTTCCTTTCAGTATAGTTACTATTATTATGTTTTTAGATACTTGTTGCATATTTGGGAATGTGAACAAATGTCTCTCAGTGTTACTTTTTACTTTCCTATACTCACCATCCTTTTTACGACGGTGGGTGTAGATCCATCGAGTAGCAGATCAGGCAAAGACAAGATCGGCGACTACCTTTGAGCTAGTGGAGTGCTGCTTCACCAAATTTTGTAGGTTTTTGGTTTGTTGTATGTCATAATATACTTTTGAGGTTGTATATATGTTATGGGTGGAGAGATAGCAACCTGACCAGATTCGTAATGATATATTATCATCGTTTCATTATATATATGCATGTGACCTTTATTTCTCTGTTTTTCCACAATTGTTGGTTATCATGTTAAAAGCTTCTGCTAAATTGTTAAGACTTCCGCTAAATAAACTTTAAATGGTAAAATTTTAATTAAATCTGATTTATGAATTTACATAAGATAAAGAAATACTCATTTGAGAAAAATGAATTGATAAATAATAAGGTTTTAGCAAATGGTTGACTAATTCCTTGTTAAGTCTTACGATGTGAGGTTAGATTTTCTTGACGGAATTAGGTCAAGTGGTTCCCTAATTTGAAAAGGAGTCGTGACATTACTGTTACTTCAACTGCTCAAAAGGAATAAGCTACCTTTGTAGTTCATCTTAGAGTTTAAGCGCTCATTGTAGTTCTAGTTCGAATTTATGCAGATTTGGCTACTGGAATGTCATTAGAGGAAAAACTAGAGGAGCTTGGTACCATTATATCGACAAATAAACTGAACATTGCGAAAGGTTCGGGATAAAAATTGAACTTATGCGACTACACAACCTTTGCACTGCGAATCATGATGATATCAAAACATCGTGGAGTTAGGACAGAGTTTGGGTTATGTGGGTAAAAAAATGGGGTTTACATATAGGTTTGACCTAAATTCTCATAAGGAAGGGAAGAGAATAGGTAAGCATCGAGGATCTCAAGGACATGCTTCAAGTTTAGAGATAAGTAATTAGTCGCATTTTTATAGGTAGTAAACCTATAGTTACGTCTTTTGGGTATGAAAAGAAATGACATTACAAGATTGCATATTCACAACTCTTAGGAGCGTTGTCTTATATGTCACAACCTCAACAACATATCAAGGAACGTATTCAGGTGGTGACAGAACGAGATTCAAATGCAAGTCTTGATCTTATCAAAGGTATGATTTCATTTGTGTCATGTAGTGATCGAGTCAGGGTTAACTCCAGTGTGAATCCCTATTCATCTTGTACTTAACATAGTAATTAGGGATAAGGTGTATCCTCATTTTATATGTGAGAAATATGTTGTTGTTGAGATCTCCGAAACGAGATGACCATTTATTTACATATGTTAGAGTTTTTTGGAATTGATGTGTTGTTGGATGGATTGGCTAGCCGCTTATCATGCACATGGATTGTTTCCATACGGTGTTCTTTTATATTTCGGGTTGTTCCATTTTTGCATACATTGAAACATCATTTAGGTTACCTTTGACCAGTGGTAGGCTAGCCATTGGGGAAGAAATGGAAACTCTTACTAAAACTATTAGTACAGAGGTAATACCTAAAATTAAACTGGATGAGATTCTTGTGATTTGTAAATTCTCAGACGTGTTTCCTATCGATTTATCTAGAGTTCCCACTAAGACGATCGATTATGTTATAGATTTGGTTCCTAGAAATAAATCAATATCTATTATTCTCTATAGAATGCCTCCGAAAGAATTGGAGGAGTTGTAGAAAACAATTGGAGGAGTTACTGGATAAAAGGGTTTATTCACCGAAGTATGTCGCCATGTGCACTAATCTTTTTTGTGAAAAAGAAGGATGGTAGTTTGAGCCTTTACATTGATTATATACATTTGAATATGGTCACTATTAGGAATAAATATCAATTGCCTCGAAATGGTGATTCGTTTGATTAACTGAATTGTGCCAAATTCTTTTCTAAGATCTATCTCCGTTCTGGTTACTATCGGTTAAGAGTTCGGGATGATGTGCAGAAAACTACGTTTAATACTAAATATGGTTATTTGAATTTGTTGTTATGTCGTTTGAATTGACTAATGCTCTGGTTATGTTTATAGATTTGACGTAGGGAGTGTTGAGGCCGCATCTATATCACTTTGTGATAGTCTTCATTGATGATATTTTTATATACTCTAAGACTCGTGACGATCATGAACAACATCTCAAAGTTATTCTCCAGATGTTGAGAAATCACAGGCTGAACGCCAAATTCAGCAAATGCGATTTTTGGTTGTCTAAGGTGAATTTCTTGGGTCATATGGTTAGTACGGAAGGAACTTTGGTGGATCCACCTAAGATTGAGGCTATCATTGGTTGGTCGGAACCTACCATAATGATGGAGATACGGAGTTTACTGGGTTTGGTTGGCTATTATCGTAGATTTGTGAAAGATCTTTTTAAGGCAGCTGCACCAATTACTAAATTAACTTATAAAAATGTTCCATTTATTTGGTCAAAAGAATGTAAAGTGGCATTTTGGGAATTGAAGAAACGTTTGAATTCATCACCAGTTATTATATTGTCTGAACCCGGGATGGGCTTATAGTTTATACTGATGCATCGAATTTAGTTTGGGTTGTGTGTTAATGCAGAATGACATGGTGATTGCTTATGCTTCTCGGCAATTAAAGATTTAGGAAAAGAATTATCATGATCATAATTTGGAATTAACAGAAATTGTGTTTGCTTTGAAGCTATGGAGACACTATTTGTTTGGGGAGAGCTTCACGTTATTTTCATATCATAAAAAGTCTAAAGTATTTGTTCTCTCATAAAGAGTTAAATATGAGACAACGACGATGGTTTGAACACATAAAAGACTTTGATTTCAATCTTAAATCCATTCGAGTAAAGCTAGTGTTATTGATGATGTACTGAGCATGAGGAGTACTGAAACATTCCATGCAGCTAGTCGATTGACTTACGAGTATGATTTGCTCACTATAACTTTTATCGAAGACTTCAGAGGTTGATGATGAACTTATGATTATGAGTATGAGTTGCTCACTTTCTGAATATAGTACAAATCGCCTCTATTCAGAAAATGATAGAATGTCAACAAAGTGATGTGAATTATGGGAAGTTTAAGGGGTTTGCTAATGACAGTAATAATCTAGATAGGGGTGAGTCCGTGGATCATAGTTTGAGGTTTAGAGGTAGATAGTGGATTCCATCAGTGGTTGAGATTCAAGATGTGATATTGAGATAATATCATCGGTCCAGATATAACATTCATCATTACAAGACAAAAACATATTATGATATGAACGATTGTATTGGTGGCCAATGACGAAAGCTTATGTGGGTGATTATGTAAGGAGATATGAGATTTGCGAATAGTTTAAGCCGATCAACGGAATCTTAGGGCTACGTTGCAACCACTTACTATACCGCAATGGAAATAGGAACATATTCGATGGGATTTGTTACTCATCTGCCTACTTCTCGAAGGAAATATGATGCAGACTCGGTTATTATTGATAGACTGATGAAGCTGCATATTTTCTTCCTATGTCCTTTTCGAATACCTTTACACAGTTGAGCTTGTTGTATTAACAAAAGGTGGTTCGTTTGCATGAGGTGTCGTTAACGATAGTTTTTTATCATGATGTTCGATACACATCGGGGTTTTGGCAGAGAATATAGGAACACTTTAGCTCTCAGTTTCACTTCAATACCATTTCATCCACGGGTGGATGGTCAGACTGAAATGTTGATCCATATGTTGGAGGACATGCTCTAGGCTTGTGTATTGAAGTTTTGAGGTTTATGGAAAGAATACATATCTTTTTGTTAGTCATTTATAATAGCAGTTATCAATCGAGTATCAAAATGGCTTCGTTTAAGGATTTGTATGGGAGGCATTGTCATTCTCCAGCTTGTTGGGCTAAACCAAAGGATTTGGCGGAGTTGGAGCCACAGTTGGTTTGAGATCACATGAGGTTGCGTGGTAGATTCATTTATGATTGAAAATAGCTTAGGAAATGTACAAGAGCTATTATGATTTCTATCACCTGGATTATGGAATGTAGCAAAGGAAATTGGGTATATTTGAAAGTCTCCCCTCGGAAAGATCATTACAGATTTGGACTGAAAGAAAAACTCTCTCCTAGGTTTATAGGACCGTTTGAGACTGTGAAATGGATCGGGAGGGTTTCTTATAGATTTGCATTACCGCCTCAGTTAGTCGAAGTTCATGATGTATTTCACGTGTCTATGCTCAGGCAGAAGGAACCTGATTCGCATAATATAGTAGAATGGAATCAGATCAATTTATAGGGTGATGTGTCATATGAAGAGCAACCTACATTGATTGTGGATAAGAAGGTCCAAAAGCTTCGAAATAAAGAAATTTCACTTGTTTTGGTTAAGTGGAAGTTTCATGGTGACTTGGAGCTAACATAGGAATGAGAGGTGTATATGAGAGAATATTTTACGGATCTCTTTGAGTCCATGTAAATTTGGTTTCAATTTTAATTTTAAGGATGAGATTTTATTAATTGGAAGATTTTCAAATCCCAAAATTTCTAAATTGATAATTATGGATAATCCAGGATTAAAGAGTCTTAATTATTATTTAGGCCGCGAGTCGAAAGCTAAGGGCCGGTGAAATGAGATTAACAGGAAATTTTATTTTGTGAAATTCAAATTAATCGAGTAAATTTGATATTTATAGGGTATTTTATCTCGAGATATGTGTCAAAATTATTGCCAAGAGAATTAAAAGGTCGACCCGAACCTTTATTTCGAATTTTGCGAAAACATAGTTGTATTTTAGGTTAAAAATTCGAGTTTGTGGACTTAATTGGATTTAACGAGTCGGCGTAGGTCCCATACCTCGAATTACTTGCGAAAAAAGTTGTTCGAGTGTTTGAGAGCACATTGGTAAATTCTTCAATTTTTGGTCGAATTGGATTATTTTACCGGGTTTAATTTAGACAAACATTGAAGAGATAAATATGAAAAAATTGAAAAAAATTCAAAATTTCCCTACAAGGACGGTGGGGATGTTTTGAAGAGGATAGAAAGAGAGGGGAGATTTGGTCATTTAGCTTGCCTTTCCATTTAAGTCGAATCAATAGAGAAGGGGGTTCGACTGGATTGTTTCATCGTTCCCCTTGTTCTTCGTCTTCATTGTTGCATTTCTCTCTCGTATTTCTGGTGTGAAATCTCCCTCTCTCTTATGTATTTGATTGATTGGAAGAACTGTGGAGATCATTGTTGGTGTTGTTGGTGGCTGTGGTGGTCTATATTGGTGACGTTCAAGGTGAGGTTTAATGGTCTTGGTTCAAGTTGAAACTTTTATTTTAAGGACTAGCTTTAAGTTCGAATTCAAACAGGGAAAGAAATTAAGTTGTTGTGGTTGTGAGAGGGCAAGAGGAGGAGGATAAGTAAATTTATAAATCGGAAAAAAATGAAAAAAGAGAAGAGAAGAACAGAGGCATTGTTGGGGAGGGAGATGATCCAAGGAAAAAATAGTTTGCAGGAAGCATAGCTACCCAAACGAGAAAAAAATAAAAAAGAAAAAATAGTTTACAGGGACAAATAGAGACTTTGTTTTGTCCCTGGGAAGAAGATGGGGAATTGGACCACCAAGATCTGACCGAAGTAGGTCCGGTTCAAGGGTCAAAACCCGATTTTTTTCTAAAAGTACAACATATTTTACTTTTTTTTCCCAAAATGAGGGCCCATTTTTTTTTTCTCAATCTAGGCAATAACGCCTAATGAGAAGGCGCTATCACCATATATACATTTGTTTGCTGACGTGGACACGTGGATAGCGCCTTTTCAAAAGGCGCTATCCACGTGGCTTGCCCACGTCATCGCACGGGTGGCGTGGCCGCGTGCCACGTGGCTGGAAAACACCAATAGCGCCTTCGGAGAAGGCGCTATTGGTGTCCACGTGGACATGCCCATTCTGGCCAGTCCACGTGGAGTTTCAAATGCAATAGCGCCTTCTCCGAAGGCGCTATTGCATTTGGAACCTGTCCACGTGGACATGTTTGGGGGGGGATGCGCTGATAGCGCCTTTTGAGAAGGCGCTATCAGCGCATCCCCATCATCTCCTTCCCGAAACCGACGCGAGAGAATATTCTCTGCGTCGGTTTCGGTAGGGATGCAGGGGTAGGGGCGGTAGGGATCACGGGATAGTAATCCCGTGACCAAAGAGGTTGGTGTATATAAGGAGGGGGGTGGGGGAGGAGCTCGGTGGAGAGAGAGCACGCGGAACACAACGGGGAGCAGGCGGCACGAGCGGCACACAACGAGGGGAGCGGCAGGCACTGACGCGGCACACAATGCGGGGGAGGTAGCAGCGGCGGAGGAAGGAGGACGAGCAGCTGAGCAGGGAGGAGAGCGGACCTGTGGGCAGGGGAGCGCGGAGCAGAGCAGGGAGGTCCGCGGCAGGGGAGCATGGTGGAGTGACGGTGGAGTGACGGTGATCAAGGAGGAGCGGAGCGAGAGCAGGAGGTCCGAGGCGTTATCGTAGCGAGGAGCGCGAGCGCGGGGGGGCACCTGACGTCTCAGCGGAGGAGAAGGAGGAGGTCCGGTGAAGGAGGAGGTGGTATTTCTAATTTGGTTTAGGTATGTTTATTAATCGTTTTTAGTTAGTTTGTTTAGTTAGTTAAGTTAGTTTAGTTTTGTTAGTTTGTTTAGTTAGTTAAGTTAGGTTAGTGTAGTTAGTTTGTTTACTTTATTAAGATTGTTAAGTTTGTTGAGGTTCGTTTGTTGATTAATTGTTTTTAGCTTAGTTTGTTTAGTTAGTTATGTTTGTTTAATTTAGTTACTCTGTTTAAGTTACATAGGTATGTCTAAGTTAGTTTAGTTACTTTGTTTATGTTAGTTTAGTTAGTTTAAGTTTATGTATTAGTTTGTAGAGAGTAGCCTAGTTTGGGTAGCCTAGTTTAGACTTTGAATTCATTGCGATCCACTAAACTTTCATGAACACATCTATAATTTTTTTGGTTTTTTTTTTTGGATATGTTTACGTTTTATTAGGTTATTTTAGGTTGCGTTTGGTTCTCATAGTTTGGTCAATTTATTTTAGATTAGGTTACGTTAGTTAATTAACTTACTTGAGGTTAGTTTTCATTTATTATTTGGGTACATGTTTACTTATAGTCGATTTATTATACTCATTTTCTTTTTCTAACCTTCTTTTTAGTTGTACTGCAATGGACTGTTGCAACTCCAATCTACACACAGATCAACGCGAACCTGGAAGGGCGAGGTAACATGTTTTTTCTCAATACGTCAAATTTAATTACATCAATAATGTATCAAAAACATACTTTAATACATTTTCAATGACAAGGTGTACGAAACAATGCGCGTACGTCGAAGACGTGGGGTCGTTGATCGAACGATGCAATATCATTCTAGGATGATCCCATATCTTCGTTCCAGCGGGTTTTATGGGATATCCAGGGTAGCATTTTTTAGCCTTGATTGGGCTTTGATTACTACGTTTGTAGAGAGATGGCGCCCTGAGACGCATACATTTCACATGCATTGTGGGGAGTGCACAATTACACTCCAAGACGTGCAGGTGCAGATTGGATTACCTATTGAAGGTATGCATGTGACAGAACGACGAGCGCAGACTATCTTTGATGTCCGCGAGAGGCTACTTGGACGAACTCCTGGTGGAGATGACATCGTTGGCTATAAACTTAAAGTCGATTGGCTTGAGCGTAACGTTCCAGCAATAGATGACGAAAGCGATGAGGAGTCGGTGCAACGTTACGTTCGATCGTACATTCTACAACTCATCGGTGGTTGTCTTTTCGCCGACAAGTCCAATCGATTCGTACATTTGATGTTCCTACCTTTCTTTGGAGGATTTCCAAGTAGCGAGGCCAATATAGTTGGGAAGTGCATGTTTGGCTTATTTGTACGGGGAGTTGTGTCGCGGATCTCGCGCGGGGGCACATGAGGTTGCTTTGGCGCCTCCATTCTTGTACAAAGTGGGCTTGGGATAGATTTCCATTCATAGCACCGCGACATCTGCGTGTATCTAGAGCTCAACAGCGAACGGTGGATGGCCAAAATATGCTTATGGACGTTCCACTCGGACACAGGTACTAAAGTCGATTTTCCATTACTTTGCAATTAATTCTTGTCCATGTTCATTTATCGTAACTTATTGTTTCCTACACGATGGCTCGATGCATTTTCGGTTTCACAAAATGCGACGCACGTCGTATCGGCATATACCGTGATGCACTCGACTCTCGAGGCATGAGGATGATGTGGTGTGGCAACCATATAATGAACTCATGGGGTCTCTTCCCGAGTACTGTACAAATGGTCAAGGCAGTTGGCTCTCGACGTGTCCCCTCATTTGTTTCCACATTGTGGAGTGGCATCGACCAGAAAGGGTCATGAGACAATTCGGCATGGTACAAGTAGTGCCACCTAATTGTGCTTACGACGCCCAAATGCACCGCATCGAATTGCGTGGACATCATCATGAAAATTGGGTTACTTTTCACGCAGGCTACATAAGCATGTGGGAAAATCGTGGGGACACCATTGCGACGGCGGCACTGAATGAAGGGCATGACCATCAAGACTACATGACGTGGTATCGATCGGTCACTAGGAGATTCATAGGACACGACGGGGCGTTACGTGACTACTCGGTAATCTTCTAACTCTTACTTTTCCTCGAACATTTAATATTTTATATTGCGCGATTTGACCTTTTATATTTTGTATATCAGCGTAACTTGGTGCATCGACTTAGGCGTGTGTTTATTGAGGATGGGTACGAGCAAGGTCTTGCTGCCCTTGATGAAGGGATTAAAATTTTGGACGAAGATGAAAGACAAAGGTCTAATCTTTCGAATGACGGAATTGACGTCCAACAAGACATAGATGAGGATATTGAACAAGAAGATCAAGAAGACGATCAAGGCGAACCAAACATAGAGGTGAGAAGAAGACGAACACGACCAGAGACTGTGCGGGAACGCACCAGACGTCCTCGTCCGCCACGTCCATCTACTCATACTGAGGTTGCTGCAGAGAGTAGTAGACCTTCTCCTCCAGCACGTTCATCTCGTTCGAGAGTGAGTAGAAGAGAGAATGTTGGCGAGAGTAGTCATTCTTCTCATGGGTATATACCTGCATCATCCACACCCCAACCAGAACCTCATATGTTTGTACCCAGGGCCGCCGAGCGTGAATCTTCCTCCTTACCATTTTGATCCGTACGCACTGGGCCTTCGTCTTCATATGTGGACCATGGAATGCCTCATCATCAAACGTATCCATCACTGCCTCCATACATGCCTAGTCCATACACTCCTACTCCGTATAATTACAATATGGCGTATACTGGAGACCCTTCATTCATGAACTTGTTGACCATGCCGCAGCCTCATGTTCCATTCCCCCAACCCCATGCAGGAAGCCAGTATTTCGGGATGGTTCCACCTCCTATTTTTGGTAGCATCGGTAGCAGAGAGTGAGTCGAGTCAAGAACCGGAGAGAAAACGCAAAATCTACTCGACGTGATTCATCGCAAGACCAGCTACCTCAACAAGCTCAACCGGATGTACAAACACATCGTCCAACTAGACAAAGAGTACGTCCGGTTTGCTTCACCGAGGAACAACGTCAACGGAACCGCCGAAATAGACCTGCATGATGAGTTTACTTGATGTCATGGTGATTTGTAAACAACTTATATTTTGGGTTCACGAAGTTCGTGTATTCAACCTTCTCATTGAATAAACTTATTTCTCATGTTTTCCATATTATAATAATGTCGTATACGTGATTACTCTTCAATAGTTTTGTTAAGTTAGTTTAGGTTATATGTTTAATTTAACTTAAGTGGTTAGCTTAGTTAGTTAGGTGTCGGTGGTTAGGTTATATTAGTTTAGTTTGGTTAGGTTAATTAGCTTAGTTAGTTAAGTTAGTTTAGTTTAGGTGTTGAGGTTATGTTTGTTTAGTGTAGTTACTTAGTTTAGGTGGTTAGGTTAGTTACTTAAGGCTAGTTAGGTTAGTTAATGTTAGTTAGTTTACTTTGGTTATTTCCATTTAGTTAGTATGTTTAGTTTGCAATTAAGCTAGTGAAGTTAGTTATTTTAGTTTACTTAGTTTAAACCTTTGTGGTTTGGTTAGTTAACGTTAGTTAGTTTAGTTTGGTTATGTTAGTTACTTAGTTAGTTAGTTAGTTTAGTTGAAGTTAGTTAGTTACTTATTTTAGTTGGGTTTGGTTAGGTTAGTTAAAGTTAGTTTGTTAAGTTTGGTTAAGGTTAGTTAGTTAGTTTAGTTTGGTTTGGTTAGGTTTGTTTTGGGTTGTTAGTTTAGTTTACTTTAGTTAGTTAGTTAGTTAGTTAGTTAGTTTGTTAGTTTAGTTAGTTAAGGTTAGTTAGTTTAGTTTGTTAGTTAGTTTAGTTTGGTTAGGTTAGTTAAGTTAGTTAAGGTTAGTTAAGGTTAGTTAGTTTAGTTTGGTTAGGTTAGTTATGGTTAGTTAGTTTACTTTACTTTGGTTACTTAGTTAGTTAGTTAGTGATTTAGTTTAGTTAAGGTTAGTTGTTTATTAAGTTTAGTTTGGTTTGGTTGGATTAGTAAAGGTTTGTTAGTATAATTTAGTTTAATTTAGTTAGTTACTTAGTTAGTTAGTTAGTTAGTTCATTAGTTAGTTAGTTAGTTAGTTAGTTAGTTAGTTCATTAGTTAGTTAGTTAGTTAGTTTATTTAGTTTAGTTGGTTTATTAGTTGGTTAGGTTATATACTAAATTGGTTTTTTTTTTATACAAATATAAACTCCTCATATGTATATTCAAATTTGGTTGTAATTGTCGAGATCGCTCGTCGACGACGACGGTGAGCGGCAGGGACGGAGTGGCGGAGACCGGGAAATTGGCGTTTGTGAGGTTGGTGCTGACGTGGCGGTGACGTGGCATGAGTACGTACAGATAGCGCCTTTTCAAAAGGCGCTATCAGTACATGTGGCTCATGTCAGCGCCATGTCAGCGCCACCTCACAAACGCCAATTTTGCCCAATAACGCCTTTTGAGAAGGCGTTATTGAATCAGGTGATGTGTCTCTGACGTGGCGAAAACGTGGCGCCACATGTATAGATAGCGCCTTTTCAAAAGGCGCTATCTGTACAACCCCATGCCACGTGGATGCCACGTCACCGCAAACCAAAAAACATCCACTCAATAACGCTTTTTGAGAAGGCGTTATTGCCTACTTCCGTGAAAAAAAAAACCTCCCTATTTTGTGAATAAAATTGTAAACCAACCCTAGTGTTGGAAAAACCCCTCAAAACCCTCCTCTTAAAAATATTAAATTAATAAAAAAAATTAATAAAAATCCATGAAAATTTTAAAAATTCAAAAAATGAGATTTTTGGACAAATTAATAAAAATGGGGGATTTTTATTAAAAAAAATGAAGATTTTAAGATTTTTTCGATGATTTATATCATGGATTTTGCTTCGTAATACGTATTACGACACCAAAAATACCCAAAATTAAAAAACTTGTTTAAAAGTCTAGTCTTGATTAATTTTCGATGTCGAACCACAATTTGGAGTCGAAATTGGGATCCAGACATCCAACGATTTGATATGGAATGATTTGAGTTTTCGAGTCGAGACGGGACTAATTAAATTATAATAAATTAGAAAAAATTTGTAGGATAATTGTGGAATCTTACCAGACTTGTAAATGAATTATATGACCACAATTAGAACCCCATGTAAACTATTTCACTGACACGATGCGCAAGGAGTTATGATATCTCGTTATAAGGTTAAAAATCACATATTAACCTTAACATTCTATAATTATAATTTCGTATATATTGCATTTTTATTATACATGCATACACGAATGGAGATGATAAGGTCGATTCGAGTCTCCTTATAGTGTTTACTAAACTATGGGTACATGGTAGAACAATCTATTATACTCGAGGGGCTATAGTCACTGATACTTTGCATTACATGGTTATCATGAGATCGCGTTGAACCAGATCACACTCTGATAGACTTGAGGAATAAGACTCGTTTGGTCATCCTCTCTGTGTATGAGTCCTTATTACTATTTACTTACCACTTTCGGAGGATATCTATAGTTGTGGTCGGATAACAGAAGCGGGATGGATTCACGGTTGTATTTAAATTCCTTGGATTATATTATTCGTTTAATCTCTTGGATTATTATGCATTTGATCAATACATGTGTACTGGATAGTATGGATTTACTTATCTAACATTATCAAATTTTTATAATTGGATAATGATAGGTTCTAGTGGCGACAAAGGAAAAGAGAAGTTTTCCAACTGTTTATGACTTGCTCAGTCCTTTCTTTCTTTCTTTCTTTCTATGTATGTATTATTTTTGATATAATACATTGTATAAATTAGTTTTTCGGTTCATGTATGGTTAGGATCTCCTTAGAGTTTCTTGAAACAGTTTTGGGAAGAATTGAGATAATTTTGGAGTTAAGGTAATGTTAGTTTAAGGTTTTTGATATTTTAAATTAGGTTAAAATAAATATACATTCAGTTGATGAAAATATATTATTGTGTGGTGCATTGTGAGTCCTTCAACATTTCTACCAAGCTGGGCAAGTTTTATTGAAGATTTTTGAAGGTGGGTTTTCAATGTAGGCTTAGAAATAGAGGATGTACTGTTGAATTTTTTTTTTCGAAATTTTGAGGATAATGTAATCAATCTAAATGAACTTAAGATTTGAGATTTACTTTACAATTGTTCATTGTCGATAAAGTTTTATATTTGATAATTATTAGATTGTAATTTTATTTTGTATTAATGATGAGATTAAGGCTGGCTAGATTATTAATGGAATTAAGGCAATCTAGGTCGGTTAGATGCCCTAATTAGATGGGGTTTGACATTTATGGAGGTAATTCATGCATCCACTTTGGCAATTACGCTGATGTGGCGATGATGATATGGCGCTTTGCAAGTCGAGGAAGATCTAATGGATATTGACCAGTGTTTCAAAGGTTTTTAAAAATTAATTCATTAAAGTTATCACGCCATTCGAATATGATCTAACATCTTTTGTTCATCTTCCCCGTTTAATTAAGAAAAAAGAACATTACAACCATTAAGGTACGTACTTTGATTACTCCTCGAGATTCAGTCTCGATGAGGACCGAATTGCAAATCTTTTGTTTCCCATATTGTGTAATGGGATGAAGCGAATGAACAGATGGGAGGAGCGATGCGGATTAAAGTATGAGTTTAAAGGTTAGAGTTGTAAAAAAAAATAATAACTACAAGGGCCCATTGACTTCCCCAAAACCAGGGGCGGTATTTGTACCTTTTCTCATTTCAATATTTATCCAATATTTTGATCCAAAAAAAAATATTCTTATCAAATATTGAATCCATATAAATCAATTGGGGTGGTAAGGAAAATTAATTAAATTCATTCACCAGCTTAGTTAATCAAGTACTAATTAATCCAATTATGGACAAGATCTACTGAGTACATCAAGGACTGTAGTTGAATGTTTGGATGATGATTTGTTGACCCGGGAGAAAATGCAAGGCCTTATGGCACACTGGAGCACCAACATTACTTAGAGAAATATGGTTGGAGAGAAATAACATGATATTTAATAATAGAGAAAATGATTGGGAATAAGTACACGACACCATTAAGAGAAATGTGGAGAGTTGTTTGGCCAGCAGTAAAGATTTTGAAGTTTGGAAATGAATTTTATTAAGGGAGCTATAATAATCAAATGTCGTTTGAACCGGATATGTATGTTGTTTTAACAGGAAACAAATAATAGTGCAAGTAGTTTAATGGAATAAGCAGTAAGCAAATCAAATCATGACATAAGGAACTTGTTTACATAGTTCGGTCCACGACCTACATCGAGACCATGCCCATATATAAAATTCACTAAGTAAATAACAATGGATACATGACTTTCATGTGATTCCCTCACTGAGCTCCTTCTTTCATCTCCTTTACTCCTCCAATAGACTTTACACAAGTCTCCTAATACTAGCATGATGAGGATTCCCCTTACTGGAATATTCAAGTTTCCTTAGTGCTTACAACTTAAAGTTAGAAGTGAACTAACAACATCCACTAAATACAAGTAAATGAGTTATTGACTCTTCCAACTTTGGAATATATAGACCAATAAAAGATATGAAATCTTAATCCTAACCACTATGATTTGATGTGTCTTCATCTTTAAAAGCAACCACGATTCATCACACTAATCAAGTAGTAAATGTGTCTTAGATCATCTGGTCCATTAACTGCATATCTTCTATTGAAGTGGATGAGTTCAAATCCTCTTCTAATCGATTCTAAAATCCTATTGCAACTATGTATCGCATCTTTGTTGCAACTAACTTATCTTTATCCATAATAAGCTGATTGAAATTGATTCTTGGACTATAACCAAATTGACTTAAAGATCATATATCAAATTTATTTATAGTTAGTTTTATGAGCACGTGAAGCACAACATAGCGAGTCATTTACGTAAAAAACTAATGACAACAAAACAAATAATGAGACTAACAATCTCCCATTTGTCATTACATTGTCACAACCATGGTAAATGACTAAATAGAGCAAATAAGGTGAAAATTAAGTATATCACCAAATTAAAATAACAATGAATGATCAACCCAAACATCATCCTTCACATCATAGACCATCATCAGTATTATCAAAGCTTACTGTCATCCAGATAATCAAAATATTCATAAGAAAGTAAAATTGTTTCTACTACTGATCATCACTATCACCTTCAGCAGTTCAACAATTTCCAGCTTTTAAATTCTGTTATAATAAAGGTAGTTGCAACAGAGTTCCATGAAAATCGTCAAGAAAAGAGTTAAGCAAAAAAATATATAAGCGGAAAAATTGTCTTCAAAAAGTAACCAGTAACCAAAAAGTAATCTGAATAACATGCCAACATACCATACCACTCCCCTTAGTCACATATTCTCCCCTTTTGTGATAGCATGATGCCAAAGTCTGATTAAGGGAAGACATATCTGATCCTTACTGAGGTGGACGACTCAAAGCTTGAACAATGGTGAGCAGATATTGAAATAGATGATCCTCGAATGGCTTGTAAAAGTTCCTCTCTTGATATTCCATAGGATTGATAGGGTCATCTCCAGCAAGACTTGACCTAGCTAGTACTGAAGTGGTGGCAACACTTGTGAGCTTCTTCTTACGCACGCGTGCATGATGTGGTGCAACAAAAGTACACACCATGGTCCACCGTCCAAATCTTCATTCACAAGCAGCTCGTTGACATGAGTGGAATTTGCCTTTGTTACTTTAGAATAGATCATATGTACTTGTGCACGTGTCATTGTTGAATACTTTTAACTGTCTTTATGAATACTTTTAGTTAATAAAATAAAGGATTTCATTTGTTGTTTATTATAATTAATTTGCATGTTTACATTATAATAAAATCCATGGGTATTTATATAAATATCCTAAATGTCCCTAGTCGATCATTATACTGAGAACTATAATGAATTAAGACCAGTGTGAGTCTTGATTGATGATCATATGAAGATTATATGTATAGGGATACGAATCAAGATTACGAGTACTTGTTAGGGAACAAAGTACTGGAACGACCCGCTATGAGAACATCACATGGATTAAGTCATAGTTGTTTCTCATGATAGGTATATTTTTCAGTCCTCTTCCGACTTGAGATTACCAGATACTTCAACATTAGGAACAAAGTGATTTGACACAATCAAACGTTATCTTTAACCTGGACGATTATAAAGGTTGTGATTGGTTACTATGTGAGCAATGTGATGAAGTTGTGTAATCGAGATAGAATTTGTCCCTCTCATTTAAAGAGAGATATCTAGTGGATCTCTCGATGTGTTAGACTGTTAAAAGGCCTAGTCTAAGTGAATTGATATTGATCAATGTCACTTGGATGTTTTCATCTACCTAGAGATCGAGACTAGTACGATCGAACATGTTGGATAACAATTCCATGCCTTATGTTTGATCAAAAGGATATCGTGTGACAAAATGATGTTATATACACTATTATTAGGTTGTATCGATTTGATATTCATACGACTTGGGTAGTCATAATGTCTTGCTAGAGGCGCTTATGACTTGTATACCAAAATGTGTTTTGTACGTACGCTAACGTTGTATGAGCCTATTGGGTCGCACACTAAGAATGGTTTTGCGAGATTTTAAGATGGTTCAGAAAAATGAATTTTATATGATAAAATTCATGACAGAAACGTTCTTGTGGTGTATTACACTTATACTTCTTTAAGTAAGGGTATATGTGTAATTTACTTAACCGTCTATATACAAGGGTTGTATAAATAGACGCTTTAAGTTAGAACACACGTTGAAAAAGATTAATAGGCTGAGAACTCTATTTTCGTTTTAAAACGAACTAGGGTTTTCTGGTACGCTCTGAATCGTTTTGGAGAGAAACAAAAAGGTTTGGTATTCTCTCGAAGCTAGCACTTCAAATTTAGGCCGTCGTTCGTGTGTGGACTGCTGATAGAGGGTGTTCGTCGTTAGCAGCACCTTAGAGATTGATTAACCTTCAGAATGGTACATTGCGACTGAGGTATGATTAAGTTTTCATGATTTAAACGTTTTTAATGGAATTAGATACGGATCATGTTGGGGTTTTTGTCAGAACTGTTTTGTAATCTCCGCTGCGTATGAACCCCAAAACCCAATAGTGGTATCAGAGCCTTCGAGTTTGATTCCATTAAATTCATTGCATGTTTTCTTCTGATATATACATGATATATGATTGAAAGCATGTTAATAGTTGATGTATATGTGATATACATAAGTTTTCTGTGAGATTTATTATCATGTTTTGTGTATATGATATATATATTCGTGATTTAATTAAAATCGGTTTCATGCTAGTGAATGTTTCGTGTTCTGTAATCCATGATACCATTAATTCAAATATATAGTTCATGATTCAATTACATGTTTGTGATTATTTGATCCATGACACCATTAGCATAATAATTATTTTTGAAATTGGTTATTTATAAATAAATAATTTTCGAAATTATTTATTTATAAATAATTAATTTTGGAAATATTTATTTATCTTGTTATATCTATTTTGTTATGAAGTTTCTATTTGATAAAGATAGATAACAAATTAATATGAGATAAATATCAGGTTCTTGTTATTGGTGATATACTTCATGATTCAATGACATATTTTAAATCCAAAATAAATAATTAATTTTTGAAATTATTTATTTATCTTGTTATATCTATTTTGTTATGAAGTTTCTATTTGATAAAGATAGATAACAAATTAGATTAGGAGATATAATCAAAATCGGTTTCGTTATCCCTATTGGATAGGAGATAAATATCAAGAATCTTGTTATTGTTGATATACTAGGATTCAAATATCTTAAATCCTAATTGGATTAGGATAAGATGATTAGTTAGATGTGGGTCCGGATTAATTAAAATGTTTTAATTGACTCAATTTCGGGTAAATTAAGGGGTTAATTTATAATAATAAAATCAGCGATCATGATTTTCTATAGCGAATTTTAATTTTCAATTGAAATTCATCTTCTTAAAAAATGATTTTATATAGCTTAATTTAACTAATCCTAGCGCACGTGAATTCTTTTATTAGTGAAAAGTATAAAAAATTCCCATATTGTTAGTGATTGAACAAATCAATAAAAATATATGATATTTCATTGTTTACATAAAAATCACTAAAACTGAATAAAATCCCTTTATTAAATTTTCAGTCTCATGCCATCCATTTTAAACACTTATCAAGGCCTCGATCACACTAATATAGTTTCAGCCATAGCTGGGTGTATTGTGTTATCTTGGTGAGACAAGTTGGATAAGAGTTACCTAAATGTTTAAAATGGTCCGACTTAATAAAGCCATCAAAATAGTTTTGAGCTTTAGGCAAATGATGAGATAAAAACATGCTAAGACATAAGATGTCTCGTATCTCATAAAAGGATCTAAAAATTACATAAGATGTAATTGGTAATCATTACCTACCTAAATAATTTAGTTCTGTGTTTCATGCCATAGCTGTCACAAAATTAGGTGAAATATGGATTTTAGTCCCCTAAATAAACAGTATGTTTTAGGAGGGTTGTTAATTTAGTGGGAGTCTATTACTTTATACTAAAATAAACTTTGCATAATCTTTATTGTAGATCAATAGCCACTTCAAGTAACAATAATCCCCTCATCATCGCGATCCATCCTTGAGAAGGATAAGCTATCTCGTGACTAACTTTCTTGATCGGTTCGAAACTTGAGAATCGCTTCTTAAGCATGAACGCAAGTTGTATGTCCCGGATGCTCCAATCCCCGAGAACCCACCACCAATGCTATGAAAGTTTGTGAAGGATGCGCATAGTAAGCATGTCAACGATTCTACCGATGTTGCATGTATTATGCTTTGGCAACTATGGTTCCCGAACTTCGAAGGACATGGAACTAATGGAAGCCTACGACATGGCTATAACGCCAAGGAAATGTTCCAACAAAGAAGCTAGGAAAGAAAGGTTCGAGACAGTCAAAAACCTACATTCTTGCAAGATGACCGAGGGTGCGTCAGTTAGTCCTCATGTTTTGAAGATGAAGGGTTATGCTGACCAGCTTGATAGACTCGAATTTCTCAAAAGCTAAGAGTTGGCTACGGATTTGATCCTGAATTCATTACCAGAAAGTTACTCACAATTTGTGATGAATTACAATATGAATAATATGAAGAAATCAATTTCAGAGTTGCATTTGATGCTCAAAACTGCTGAACAAAATATCAAGAAACCCTCTAGTAATGTGTTGATGGCCCAAAAGGGAAAGGGAATGAAGAAGAAAGGCAAAGGCAAGGCTAGAGTTTTCAAGGCTGTTGCTTCACCTTTCGCAAAGCTTGTGGAACAAGTCAAGCCCCAGCCTGTTCTTGCTTCAAAACACCCTAAAGAAAAGAAAGGAAATTGTCATTTCTGTCATGCACCTGGACATTGGTTCAAAAATTGCAAACTCTATCTGGAAGATCTAAAGAAAAAAAAGGGTAGTGCGACTACCACTACAAGTATTTATGTTATTGAAATTAATTTATCTACTAGTGATTCCTGGGTATTAGATACCAGATATGGATATCACATTTGTATAATATGCAGGGACTCACCAGAAGTAGAAAGTTGAAGAACGGAGAAGTCATCCTTCGCGTAAGGAATGGAGCAAGAGTCGCTGCCCTGGATATTGGATCATATGACTTAGTCTTTATCTAGTGACTTATTTTAACTTTAAATAATTGTTATTTTGTGCTCACTTGAGCGAAAACATCATTTATGTTTCATGTTTGGATATGGATGGTTTTGATTTTATTATTGCAAATAATAGATGTTCCATTTCTCGTAAAGGTATATTTTATGCAAATGCTGATTTGTATGATGGTCTTTATATTCTAAGCATGAAAAGGTCCACTGATACTCCAATCTTTAACATAAATACAAAGAGATTCAAGTCAAATGATTTGAATCAAACCTATCTTTGGCATTGTCGTCTCGGGCACATAAATGAGAAACGCATAACGAAGTATGGATTAAAGCAAGCTTCTCGAAGTTGGAATCTTCGTTTTGATGAAGCAATCAAGGATTTTGGTTTTATTAAGAACGAAGATGAGCCTTGTGTATACAAGAAGGTCAGTGGGAGTGTAGTTGTTTTTCTGGGTACCGTATGTTGATGATATATTACTCATTGGAAATGACATCCCAACATTGCGAGAATGTCAAGTCTTGGTTAGGGAAGTGTTTCTCAATGAAAGACTTAGGAGATGCACCTATATCCTAGGGATAAAGATCTATAGGGATAGATCTAAAAGGCTAATCGGCCTAAGTCGAGTGCGTACATAGACAAGGTGTTGAATAGGTTCGGTTGCAAGACTCTAAAAGAGGATTGTTGCCAATGTCTCATGGGATAAGTCTCAAGAAGACTCAATGTCCTAAGACAAATGATGAGCGGGACCGTATGAATAAGATTCCATATGCATCGCTATTGGATCTATCATGTATGCCATGTTATGCACTCGACTGATGTATCATATGCTTTGAGCACTACAAGCGATATCGATCGATCCAGGTGAGAGTCACTTTGGATAGCGATAAAGAACATTCTTAAATACTTAAGAAAGACTAAGGAAATGTTCTTGGTCTATGGAGGTTTTGAAAATGATCTAGTTGTAAATGGTTACACAGATTGCAAGTTTTCAAACTGATATAGATGATTTTAGATCGCAATGATATGTGTTTATTTTGAATGGGGGTGCGATTAGTGGAAAAGTTCGAAGCCGAGATCGTGGCGCATTCTACAACGAAGTGAGTAAATTGCGGCGTCCGATGCAAAGAAATGAGGCGATTTGGATCAAAAAGTTCATTTCTGGAACTAGGTGTGGTTCCAAGTATTGCTAACCCTGTTTGTTTGTATTGTGACAATAACGGGGCAATAGCACAGGCCAAGGAACCTAAATCACATAATAGATCCAAACATATACCTAGGCGTTTTCATCTCATCAGAGAAATTATTGAGAGGGGAGACGTAAAGATTTGCAGAGTACCTACTGAAAACAACATTGTGGATCCATTGACAAAAGCTCTTCCACAAGCAAAACATGATGATCATGTTAGATCATTGGGCATTAGATGCATGTATGATTGGCCCTAGTGCAAGTGGGAGATGATGGGGCATGTGCCCTAGGTCAATCCATTAACTGTCTTTATGAATACTTTTAGTAAATAAAATAGTGGATTTCATTTGTTGTTTATTATAATTAATTTGCATGTTAACATTATAATAAGATCCATAGGTATTTACATAAATATCCTAAATGTCCCTAGTCGATCATTATACTAGGAACTATAATGAATTAAGACTAGTGTGAGTCTTGATTGATGATCATATGATGATTATACGTATAGGGATACGAATCACGATCACGAGTACTTGTTAGGGAACAAAGTCTTGGACCGAATTCGCTATGAGAACATCACATGGATTAAGTCATAGTTGTTTCTCATGATAGGTATATATTCCAATCCTCTGACTTGAGATTACCAGAGACTTGAACATTAGGAACACATTGATTTGACACAATCAAACGTTGTCTTTATCCGGACGATTATAAAGGTTGTGATTGGTTACTGTGTGAGCAATGTGATGAAGTTGTGTAATCGAGATAGAATTTGTTCCTCTCATATAAAGAGAGATATCCAGTGGATCCTCGATGTGTTAGGCTCGTTAAAAGGCCTAGTCTAAGTGAATTGATATTGATCAATGTCACTTGGATGTTTTCGATCTACCTAGAGATCGAGACTAGTACGATTGAACATGTTGGATGACAATTTCATGCCTTATGTTTGATCAAAAGGATATCGTGTGACAAAAGGATGTTATATACACTATTGATTAGGTTGTATCGATTTGATATTCGTACAACTTGGGTAGTCATAATGTCTTGCTAGAGACTGCTTATGACTTGTATACCAAAATGTGTTTTGGTACACTGCCAACGTTGTATGAGCCTATTGGGTCGCACACTAAGAATGGTTTTGCGAGATTTTAAGATGATTCAGAAAAATGAATTTTATGTGATAAAATTCATGACGAAACGTCCTTGTGGTGTATTACACTTATACTTCTTTAAGTAAGGGTATATGTGTAATTTACTTAATCGTCTATATACAAGGGTTGTATAAATAGACGCTTTAAGTTAGAACACACGCAAGAAAGATTAATAGGCCGAAAC
Source organism: Stephania yunnanensis (assembly GCA_039657365.1). Taxonomy (NCBI): domain Eukaryota; kingdom Viridiplantae; phylum Streptophyta; class Magnoliopsida; order Ranunculales; family Menispermaceae; genus Stephania; species Stephania yunnanensis. The sequence continues at coordinate 5,371,174 of CM077589.1, forward strand.
TCTATTTTCGTTTTAGAAACGACTTAGGATTTTTGGTATGCTCTGGATCGTTTTGGAGAGAAACAAAAGGATTTGGTATTCTCTTGAAGCTAGCACTTTGAATCTCGGCCGCCGTTCGTGTGTGGACTACTGGAAGAGGGCGTTCGTCGTTGGCAACGCCTTAGAGATCGATCAACCTTCAGAAAGGTATATTGCGATTGAGGTATGATTAAGTTTTTCATGGTTTAAACGTTATTGAAGTGGTGGCAACACTTGTCTTGGCCTTCTAAAGATAATCTTCCCCAAGTCACAAGGAACTCTTGACCTACAACATAAAGTAAGATACCCATTTCTCTCCCAAATGTACTTCCATGCTTAATTGGTAAAATGTTGTAAGTCATGTGAGTATACAAGAAAAAATACAATGCATTCAAATGTTTTGTATTTTTCTTTCTTCCTATTTTTTTCCAAGACCTGACCACCCATCCCGTGATGGTTCTAGCCAATGTGGACATGTTACTCTCAGTTATAAAGGACACATGGAACCTATGACCATCATTATTGAATTCACACCCCAATACATTGTTGATCATCTCAAGGTAAAATTGGTATATATGTCCTCTAACATATACTTAATAGTATAAGGGTGAATAAGGATCACTCACAGACACCTTAAGGTTAGAATAGAATTTCTTTTACCAAGCTCTCATAACTTAGTTGGAAATGAAAAAAATCTTAAGTAAATATCTTGAGGTATCAAATTGGTTTTAGCATAAGTATCTTTTTAGAGATACTTCTATGCATGAAATTTCATTCTTTTGACATCATCAAACCTTCTGTAAGTTTCCTGGTCATAGAACTGTCGATTCAGGCTCTTGAACTTTCCTTCTTTCAGTGGTTCGTCATCATCAAAGTCAAAGTTTAACTCCTGAATTGTTGAATTAGTTACATGTGTGTCAGCTACATTCTCAAACTTAGAACTTAAGCTGATAAAGACTGTTGCAATAGGACTGAGGTATTTGTTGTTGCAACAGGGTTGTGAGGAGTAGACTACGGAGGAGCCTTTCTTTTATTGAAACTTTCTCGATGATTCGATCTTTTCCTTTTCGTCTCCAGAGTGTATTAGCCAGGGGAACAAGGTATTGGGCATTTTTCGAAAGGACATTATCATCTTGCACAGAATTGGTAAGGTTTTCATTGAACTCATCTCAAACATCTAGCATCAGTGTGTTGTTAGTATGCGGTTCCTCAGTTTGAGGGTTTGATTTTTCTGAGAGTTGACCGTCTTCCTACCTTGGTAATGCTTGCTCAATAGCAAAGTCGTGAGTCAGTTCTGATTGTTCATTAGGTGGTGCTAGATGTTCATAAACGACTTCCTGAAAGATTTTAGTTGCAGCAGAATTAGCATAATTATTTCTAGAATCCCTTTCTTCAGGGTTGGGTTTCTTAGATATAATAGGGACAGTCGCTTGTTGTACCTCAGTAGTTTATATGCAACAGTTTGTTCTTCAATGTTTATTTGATTTGTCTCAGATGTAACACGCAATAGCTCCGCCTCATGATCCACAAGCCATCTCCACTATATGACATACGATAATTATAACATGGTGGTGTAAATGGGCTCGGCATGTACTGAGGTAATGAACCATACATTAAATGTTTAGGTATTTCATAGCCATATATGAAGACAAGGGCCCTAGTGCATTAGGATCAAAATGGTAAGGGTAAAGTATTCATAGTTGGAGCCCTTGGTACAAACATATGAACTTCTCGTTGCATTAAGGTCGATTTAGGAATGTACCCATGAGAAGAAAGACACGGTGGGGATGAGCGCTGGTTATTCTCACCAACAATCTATGTCATTCTCATTCTCGGATGAGATGAACGTGGTGGAGGAGAACGCTAGCTAATATTAGCAACAGTCTTTGTCCGACGAGATAGACGTGGTAGAGGATAATGCTTGTTGCTCTCACCCATAGTTTTTGTCTGTGTTGTTCTTCTTCTCATCCCTTTATTTATTCACCCTTGATCCTCTTCTTCCTCTTCTTGTTGAAATGTCTCATCATCTATTTCTGGATCAACATCATTTCTATCATTCCACATAGTAGACCTCTGTCATTCATTTTCATCTTAAACTTTAATGCTTTCATCAATAGCGGTAAGGCCTTGCTAGTATCCATCCTTAATGAACACTCGCTTGAGTTAATGCACCAAGTTAGACTAATATACGTAAATAAGTGTTAATATATGCAATTTAAGATATAACTCATGAGGACAACAAACCAATAGTTTCAAAATTACTGAATAGATGTTTAAAACCACATCATGTCTAATGAATCATCTGGTGACTGATCGATACCACCTCATATAGTCTTCTTGATCATGTCCTCTTTCTTGCTCCATAATGACTGAGCTATCACTACAATTCTCTCACATATGTATAAAGTTTACATGATACACCACACAATTTTCTTGAGTGTGTCCTTGCAATTCGATGCGGCAATCGAGTGTCCAATTCATAATTTAGTGGCATGACATGTATCATTCCGAATTTTCTCATTACCCTTTTTGGTCGATGCAACTCAACTATGTGAAAAGAAATTAGAGAATATGTTGATAGATAACTCCCATAACCTTCAATACAGATTAAGGAAGAGACCCGAGGACATCAGCATAAGGTTGCCACACCATGACATTCTCTTTCTGCATGTCGAATGCATCATGATATAAGACGTGTATCGAAATCCGAGTAATTAAAAATGCATCGATCCATCTGTATACAAAATAATAAATTAGTCAAAAATAAAAAGAACGTGGTAATATAGAAATCACGAAAAAAAATTATTACCTATGTCCCAATGGAACATCATTAGGCATGTCTTCTCCATCTCCACTATTCGAGGTCGAACTATAGAAACACCTAGGTGCCTTGGTGCTATAAATGGAAACCTATGCCATGCCCAAATTTGTATAAGAATTTATGTGCCTACGACTTCCTATGCACTCAAATGAGATTCGTGACACAAATCCTATACAAATAAATTAAATACGCACTTCCCCAATTCTATTGTCCAGTTGTTTGAAATCCTCAAGCAATGGAAAAAAATCAAATGTACAAATTGGTTTGACTTGTTGGTGAATACACTACCATCGATAAGTTGTAGTATGTACGATTGAGCATAATGTTACACCATTTCATCATCGTTGTTGTCTTTTATAGATGGTACATTACGTTGTAGCCATTCAAATTGAAGTCGATTCCCAACAATCTCCTCTCCACCAGGATTTCTACCAAGTAGCCTCTCACACACCTCAACATAGTCAGTGTCGGTGGTTCCTGTCATATGCATACCTTCAATAGGTAAGCCAAATTGTACCTCAATGTCTTGGAGTGTAATCGTACACTCGCCACATCGCATGTGGAATGTATATGTCTTTGGGCGCCATCTCTCAACGATGGCGGTAATTAAAGCCCGACCAAAGCTGAAAAACCCTACGCGTGAAATTATGTAGAAGCCACCAAAATTTATGTATGGGACTAATCAAGAATGGTACTCTATACTTTAGTCAACGACACCTCATCTTCGCCGCACGTGCATTGTTTCGTTCACCTTATAATTGAGAACAAATTAGTCAATATATATGTATTATAAGTTTGTGCGTAAACGTTGGATGTATATACCTTAAAATGTTTACCTCACCCCTCTAGGCTTGCGAGGATCTATTTGTAGATTAGAGATGTAAGAGTGAAAGATCAGATGGAGCTAGATCCATTGGTGTACAAGCTACAATTTGGTGATTTAAGAAAATTAGTGTGGTTGTTCGAAAGTCACAAAAAATCATTAATATAGGTTAAAACATTAACGAATACCTAAATCTTTCATAATAAAACATTTCAGAATACGTGAAAATATCAATGTAATCAAATTACTAACTGACGCCAATAACAAATAAAATACAAAATCGACTATTAGTTTGGATTGGGAGGTTGAGCTTTAGTTGGACAATTTTTTTATGACCTTCTACGCGACAAATACCGCATCAGTTCTTCCTAGTAGGACTCGAGCACGATCTTTATTTGGAATTTGTCTATATCCTTCTTGATGACATATGTCACATCACAAGGCCCTCAAAACATTAGGAATACCATCTCATTTTGACTTTGCGTTCCCTTGGGTCTCCCTCGGCCATGTCTACACCTTGAATCCGGTAAGATCTTCTTCGCAAAAGTCAGCCCATACTTATCATCACAAAATTAAATGAGTAACATTGTGCATACACATCCATCATGTAGTATTGCTCAATGAATTGTGAAAAGTTTACTCGAACAAGGGCACATATAGCTAACACATGTGAGCAAGAGAAACCAAATGATTGTCATTTATTCCAATCGCACACCCGGTCCTTCAGGACGACAATTTAGGTATTGTTGCCTTTATGCATGCGATCTCCGTGGCATCCAGTCAGCACCTCAAACACATGTGTCTAGATTATCAAATCAACTTAATGCCTCCTTGTAGATTGTTCATAATGTATGAGTTTATTCATGACATATTTTGTGTAAGAGAGGCCATTAAAGATTGCTACATTGATTTATCGGCCTACATCGATCATGATATGTCACTAATATGTAGTAAATCATTTAAGCCATTATTGTTATTGACAAGAATCGTGCCCTTTCAATGCACCATTAAAACACTTTACAATTGAAAAATAATATCGTGTTAATAATATTAGGTCAGTGATAAATAAATTATCGAAAAACGAACAAACTAGCATTACCTACATACCAACACCATTAAAGTCATCCATCCGTACCGCATGCGTCCATCATGTGATTAAGTCCATAGTTATTTGGAAATAACATTGACATATTGCACACATTGAGGAGTTCGTGATGATAATTATGCAAAACACTCCATGCACGCATTAGATTTTTGTTCTTGATGTTGAGCAATAGCTCGAGAAAAGAGGTTTTTCAAGGGTTCATTTTTTAAATGGATGTTGAAATTACTAACAAATTGTCATAAGCAATAATAGTAGTAACCACTTAGGGGAAAGAAACCATTGGTCATAGGATATTATGAGTTAATTTTACCTAGTGTACTTGTTTTTAGTTTTAAATAATTGTTATTATGTCCCTACCTTGAGCAGAAACATCATTTCAGTTTCATGTTTATATTTGATGGTTTTAATTTCTTTATTGCGAATAATAAATGTTTCATTTCCCGTAAAGATGTTTTCTATGCGAATGTTGCTTTGTGTTATGATCTTTATATTCTCAACATGAAAAGGTCCACATATATTCTTATTTTTAATGTAAATACAAAGATATTCAAGTCAAATGACTTGAATTAAACCTAACTTTAACATTGTCATTTTGGCCACATAAATGAGAAACACATTTTTAAAATCCATAAAGATGGACTTTTAGATTCATTAGATTTTGAATCATATGAAACATGTGTATCTTATTTACTAGGCAAGATGACAAAGAGTCTCTTTACTTCATTACTTTCACCAATGATTTTAGTAGATATGGTTATGTGTATCTCATGAAACAGAAAGGTGAATCTTTTGAGATGTTTTGAACATTTCAGAATAAAATGCAAAATCAACTTATTATAACTATTATAACACTTTGAACAAATCGAGTAGGTGAATATTTAAGCCAAAAGTTTGATGATAATCTTAGAAACTGTGGGATTGTCTTACAGTTAACTCCTCCAGCGAACTCCATAATGGAATGGTGTTTCTGATATGAGAAATCGGACTTTATTCGATATGGTTCAATTTATGATAAGTTGTGCAGATTTTTCTATTTTCTTTTGGGGTTATGCCTTAGAAACTATTGCGTTTACATTAAATTGTGTTCCTTCTAAAGCAGTTGATAAAACACCATATGAGATGTGGTTTGGGAAAAGACCAAGTTTGTCTTTATTTAAGATTTGGGGCGTGAGATTTTCTTACGACGACAAATCTCAAAAAAATTATTAGCCAAATCTATCAAGTGTGTATTTGTTAGTTATCCTAAAAAAAATATCGGATACTACTTTTATAATCCCATTAGAACAAAGTGTTTGTTGCTCACAATGGTGTCTTTATGAAAAAATATTTATTTCAAAAGACAACAATGAGAATAAAATAAGTTTTGAAGAAGTTCAAGAACCACAAATAAACACTCAATAGCCAGTGGGAGATCAACAAAGTCTTGAACTAGTTGAACCTCTACAGGTATTACAAGGCCTATGTAGGTCTAATAGGGTAAGCCATCAGCTTGAGAGATTTGGGTTTCTTATTACTGATATGAGTAAGGTGTTGCTTATGGATCAAAATGAGTCTACTACTTATCATTAGGTTGCGTCTAGCCTTAAAGCAGATAAATGGCTTAGTGCCATGAATTCTGATATGCAATTCATGTATGATAACCAAGTTTGGAACCTAGTTGATTTACCTGAAGGTCATAAGACCATTGGATGTAAATGAGTTTTCAAGAAGAAAACTGACATGGATGCAATGTGCATACTTATAAAACATGACTAGTAGCAAAAGGTATCAAGCAAACTCAAAGTGTTGACTATGATGAGACTTTTTTTTTCTCATGTATCCATGCTTAATCCATTAAAATCTTAATTGTCATAGCCATATATTATGACTATGAGATATGACAAATGGACATCTAGTCACGTGTCATGCGTGCCAAATATAACCCGCAATCGAGTTACCAATCACAAGGATGTAGTAGTGGTAAATACGGGGTCGAATCCATAAGACTTTAGTTTTACTATAAGTTAACTAAAAATAGGTGGTTTTCAGAAGGTTCAATGAAATAATTAACTAGACTAGCACAAATAAGAAAATTTCACAAAAATAATATAAATGAGAAGAAATCACATAAGTCTACGGTTCCACAAGCAAGAATCAAGATTCAATGACATTTAATGGTCCTCAATCATTCCAAAAAATTATTAATTCAATTTCTCATAGATTAGCTATGAAAAATCGATGTCCGCCTGAAATTCCTAGTTCTTCTAATCTCGATAGCTAGGACGTCTTCCACTAACTATTTACCTAATCAATGTATAACCCTAGACATTCGCCAATCAGGTTTAACATATAATCGCAGTAATTTGGGTATGTGGGAACACCAATCCTAAACAACCGGATCGCATCGCTTCCAATTTAACCTAAATTCAATTGTTGCACACTCAAGAACTGAAAAGGTTTGACGGAAACGGGTGAGTGTTTGTTACTTTATTGGTCCAAAAGCATAATTACATGAATACTAATAGTTAAAATAACTATAGTTGTCCACCTAAAAGCATGCACTAACCACATACACACCCTAGATCTAAACCATATACTTTAAAATCAACAACAATGAAATAGGAGAAATTAAATCAAATTAAATAAAAATCATAGATCTCACATAGTTTATACCATAAATCATGAATCTCACTTGTTTTCCTTTTGACTTAGGTGAAGATTGGTCTCGTGACATTATCTCTACAATCTCCAAGAAAAGTTGTGTGTGGCGGCTCCAATGTGATCTCCCCATATGAATACCATAGTTCTTAATATGAAAAACCACTAAAATTGCTCTCTAGAGGTGAGAACTAATTTTGGGGGTTGGTCTCCATAACACGTGCACGAGGAGCATCTAGGACTTTTTTGGGATGAAAATCACTTATTTCCACGTGTTCGCAATGCATTGGTTGAGAGTGTTGTCGCGTAGCTGACGTGTCACCTTCATATTGGATGGACCGACTGTGATGATGTGCTTGTTTAGTGGAGTGCGCCATGTGGCGCACGGAGGCGAAAAAGAAAATCGCACATAATTGGCAAAATTTTAGGAGCTTGTGTTGACGCGCATCCCGATGATAAACTAATGGAGGGTTTAGAAGAGTGAGAAGAAGATGTTGGTGAACTGGACCAATTGAACTGTGACGCGTGGCGCTGAGTGATGTGACAACCTAATTGGAGCCATATGGCTGGTGGACTAATGCTAGGCCAATAGAAAAGCGACACGTGGCACGTTGTTGGAAACGCAGGGAATGTTTGGCGAGTTGGACCAATGGACGACTAACATATGGCACGTTGAGGCGAGCTAGACCAATGGACAATTGACATATGGCACGTTGTGGCGAGTTGGACCAATAATATGTTGCCACGTGTAATTGTTCCGGTGATCCATTATTCTACCCACCGCGCGACACGTAACTCGAGGCAAAATAGTCCGACGTCCGATCATGCATGTAAATACTCCATTTTGAGTATTTTCTCGCCACGAATTCAACTGCGCATTTTGTTTCACCTGAAAATGATCAATAAATATAATTAAATATATATTTTAGAGACTTTCTATATTTAAATATACTAAAATAAACTACTAAAAACCTATAAATATCGACTTATCAATGTCAAAACAACTTTTCTAAATGGAAAGTTACTTTAGGACGTGTATTTGATATAACCTGAAAGGTGGGGTGGAAAAAATTCGGTCTAGACAACCCCTACCATAAAGAAGAAAACTCATCGTATGGACTCGGTCTGGTTTTAAATCCGGATAAGACTAGCATGTCCAGACTTGTTTTGCTAAAAATCCGGGTTGTCCGATTGTCGGATTTGTTGCAATCTTGAAAAGTAACTTCATATATTAAAAACCTCTTTAAATATTAAAATACTCATACATTATAATCTCATGTGATGTAATTTGAAAAAGTACCCTCATATATATAATTAAACATTTAATGTCTATAAACAATTATTCAAGTATAAAAAAAAAATTAATTCATTCTACAATCATAAGATATCTTTAAGACATTAAATTTTATATGTATTAGAGTAGATTAATGTTTGTTATTTTATTTAATAAGTAGCAAGTGTTTAATATACTCTTTTATCAAAGATATTTTTAACTTTATTTAAAATTTGAATCGGGTTCGAGCTAGGTCTGAATTTACAAGGCCTTGTCCATACCTGACCCTATTTTAAATTCGGACACGAAGTCTTTGTCCAGGCCCGACCCAGATTTATTAAAATATTATTCGAACCATTTTCATTTCTGGGCTGGATAAAACCTAATCAACAAGTCCTGGACACTAAATTGTCAAGCCTACTAAAGGGTTTGTTCATCTTGAGAATTCTAGGAAGGTGTGCAAGCTTTAAAGATCTATTTATGGATTAAAGAAAGCTTCTCGATTTTGGAATCTTCATTTTGCTAAAGTAATTAAAGAATTTGGTTTCATTAAAAACGAAGATGGGCCTTATGTATACCAGAAGGTCAGCGGAAGTGTGGTTATTTTCCTAGTATTGTATGTTAATTATATATTACTCATTGGAAATGGCATCTCAACCTTGCAGAGTGTCAAGTATTGGTAGGGAAGTTTTTCTCAATGAAGGACTTAGGAAATCGAGCTTGCATTCTTAGGATTAAGATCTATAGGGATAAATCAAAAATGTTGATCGATATAAGTCAGAGTGTTTATATTGACAAGGTACTTAATATATTTAGTATGCAAGACCCTAAAATTGGGTTGTTGCCAATGTCTTAAAGGTATAAGTCTCAGCAAGACTCGATGTCCAAAGACTAATGATAAATGAGAGCGCATGAATACGATTTCATATACATTAGCTATTGGATCTATCATATATGTCATGTTATGCACTCGACCTGATGTATCATATGCTTTGAGCACAACAAATAGATATCAATCTAATCCCGGTTTAAGTCACTAGATAGAAGGAAAGAACATTCTTAAGTACTTGAGAATGATTAAAGAAGTGTTTTTGGTTTATGGAAGTTTGGAAGATGAGTTTGTTGTAAATGGTTACACGGATGCAAGTTCTCAAACTGATATAGATAGCTTCAGATTGTAGTTTGGATATATATTTACTTTAAATGGAGACGCATTAAGTTGGAGAATTTCAAAGCAAGAACCTATGACAGATTATAAAATAGAATTTGAGTATATTGCAACGATCGATGTAGCTAAAGAAGTAGTTTGGATAAAAAAAGTTCATCTTTAAACTTGGTGTAGTTATGTGTATAGCTAACCACGTTTGCTTGTATATGTGACAACAACGGGGCGATAACATAGGCTAATGAGCCAATATCACAACATCGATCCAAACATATACCGAAACAACCCTTCCTCGACTTAGGTTCGGTCGCCCAGCCCAGATCGGCACTTAGGCCCAATACCTGAACTAGGTCCAAATAACGGTTTGGCACACCTAAACAACCTACATAATAACATATAGAAAATATGGCAAAAGAATGTGAAATTTACATTTAAATATTATATGTCATCATAAACCAATCTATCGGGTATCTCAAATTGATCTAACCAAATCAAAATATTATGAAATCTCTAAAACCTTCAAATGCTTATAAATGTATCAACTAACTAAAGAAATGTTTAACTACCTAACATACTTGCCTAGATTGCAACCTTTATTAATAGTTTTTAAAACAAATAATAGATATATCATGCAAGCTCACGTTGTAAGGAGACTTCAAGCAATGGCCTTCCCTTTGTCATGATCTATTGCACTCGTAGATGGACATGTAGTGTAATTAGGGTGAGTTAAAGAACCAATGGAGCCCAATAAGAGAATAACTACGCTCAAATATTAAGCATGCAAGTGTTACTTATAAAGCAAAATAAGCTAGCATGCATTGAAATCATGATAACATTGAAATATGTAGCATGACATCAATTTTCATAAAAATAAGTATTTTATATTCCATAAAGCAACTTAAATAGTGATAGGGAATTTCAAGAGTTGTAAATCATAAGAAAATCAAGTTTTTGCATGCAAAAGGGTTATGAGAGAGATACATGGAAAGTAATAGATATAAATGCAAGTCTATCATCTCATTTGTCATTACCTCCCCTTGTTGACCATTTATCAAAGTATAACAAATATGCGTGGGTGATTTGATTCCACCGTGTGTCTACGGCTCCCAATAAGCCTACGGATTTTTCGAGATTTATAATTTTAGCGGAAGCAACTAACACATTTAATAACTCAACAAACAAATAAGGGAGTTAGCCGTCGCTCGCCGATGTGTCACAGTCGCCTCGCCGGCGCCGTCGCCAGCCACTCGCAGGCCACCGCCGCCGCCGCCACTGGTGAGTTCATCCGCGTCGCGTCGCGTCGCGCACACTGGTTCGTCACTGCCAGTCACGTCGGAGTGGCTGCCGGCTCGTCGGCATCGCTGCCTCGCGCCGCCGCGCCTAGCCACCGCCGAGCGCCGCTTGCGCCAGCGTCGCTGCGTTGCTCGCGCTGCTAGCCTGCGAGCTGCTGCCTTGCGTGATCCCGTCGTCGCCGCCAGCAGCTTCCCGCTACCGGTCCCGCCGAGCTGCTGGAGCGCTGCCCACCGCCGGCCTCCGCGAGCTGCCGAGTTAGGACGCCGCCGTCGCTGATGCTGTGGAACCACACCACCAGCCTCGCCCTGCCTGCGTCGTCGTGGCCGAACTCGAGACGCGTCCCTGACTTGGTTCCATCGTGCACCCACGACTCCCTCGGAGGCCCTTGCAGAAATGGGTGACTAAGTTCCACCGTGTTACTACGACTCCCTAAGAGGCCCTTAAACACATAAGTGACTTGGTTCCACCATATGACTATAGCTTCCCAAGAGGCCTTACATGAAGCCAAACAAGGTAGGTAATAACCCCATCCCAAGTTCTTTAGTTTAAATCATGATTATAATATACTAGTAGCATGCCACATTTAATAAATGAGTGGAGCTCCCTATTTACCTCGACTCTCCGAACTAAATTCTCTCGATCAACCTTGCACATTTGGGGCTCGATGTAAATCTCCTTGCAAATCTATAAAATTAATTAAACAACAATCGCATTATTCGATGATTCTAGATCCAAAATTTATCATTTATTCAATTACTTCAGTTTGGGGGGGCCCACTAGTGTGGTCCGCGCAAGTCCCTCGTCATGCGTGAGACGAGGGTGGGGTCCTCCCCAAGTTTCCCTCGGGCTTGAGTGTGCTCCCATTTGAAACCATATTATTTTTATGTTATTTTATTATTATTATTATTATTATTATTATTATTATTATTATTATTATTATTATTAATTTATAATGTATATATATATATATGGATGCTCATGGGGAGGGTAGGGGATGGGGACCCCATCTCTATCCCCATCCTCGCTTAAGAATTAATCCCCTCATCCCCATACCCATCCCTAAGCAGGGATATGGAATCCCCATGGGAAAAATCTTTCCTCGTTTCATTCCAAATTGAAGATCCCTACGGGGATTCTTGCGGAGAATTTGCGAAGAATCACCGTAGGAAAATAATTTTTCCCACTTAATTTTTATAAAAAAAATATAAAAAGTATAGTACACATAAATAAGATCACAATTGTTGAAATTTTCAACCAAATAAATTATAACATATATATAATATATATAGTTGCAAACAATTCAAAACAAAACATATAATTAACCAAACAAGTTAAAATTATAAATCACATTAGAGTTTGTTTATTACTAATGTTTTGGGTGAAAACCTTGTAATATTATATAAAATTGATATATATACAATATATATAAATGTATTTGATATATACTAGGATCTCCACGGAGATCCCCATGGGTAATCTCCACGAGGATCCCTAATAGGGATACCCACAGAGATCCCTACGGATATTACCAATAGGGATTCCCCACGGGGATCCAAGTGAATATTTTTTTCCATCCCCGTACCCATACTAGCGCGGGTATGAGATTTTATTCTAATCTCCACCTTCGATTCATATTTAAATTTCTCATCACTATCCCCGTTGTAGGGAATCCCCATCCCCCGTAGGGATTCCTCGCCCCACTTGCATCATAATATATATATATATATATTATGATTTTTTTGTTTTTGTTTGTCCAGGGGAAATCTGGCCCCTTGGGATTGACCGAACTTGAAAGTCCAAGTTTAGTCAACCACGGGGAGGGGAGGGAGCAACTGCTCCCCTACCCTTCAGCTGCTTGCCTGCGATGTCCCTACGTTGCAGTGCTGGGACGTACACTACGACTAGCCATAGGCACGAGAGCGCTCACTGCCGCGCGGCTCTGCAGCCCATCAAGTGAGAAGGGTGGCTTAGGATCCAACCTTTACCTTCTTCATCATTTAACTCTTTTTTTTTTCAAAAATAACCTAAAAGAGACTTAAAGGAATAAATAGGAGATGGAATTACCTTCTTTGTAGATCCCTTTAGTTTTAACCTCTATTAATCCTCTTAGATCTCCCCCTTCTTACTCATTCTCCCTCTTTTGATTTAGGATTTTGTAAATAACATAGTGGTGGCTAGAGTTTTTGTTTTAATCTTGTTTGTATTTGGGTTCACCTAATTACTAATTTTCCCCTATGCGGGTCTTAGGTTTTGGGTCATTACATATACTTATATGTTTTCATCTCATTTGAGAAATCATTGAGAGGGAAACGTGAAGATTTGCAGAGTTCCTACAGAAGACAATGTTGCAAATCCTTTAACGAAGGCTCTTCCACAAACGAAACATGATGGTTATGTTAGTTCATTAAGTATTAGATATATGAATGATTGGTCATAGTGCAAGTGGGTGATGTTAGGGCATGTGCCTTAGGTCAATGTAGAAACATTATTTATCTTCTAATTTTAGTTAATAAAATAGAGGTTTTTGTTTGTTGTTTTATTATAAATGATTGCATGTTTACTTTATAATAAGATTCATATGTATTTGTTGAAATATCATAAATGTCCTTAGTTGGTCATTATAATGGGAACTATAATGAATTAAGACTAGTGTGAATCTTGATTGATGGTCATGTGATGATCATGCGTATAGGGATATGAATTAAAATCATGAGTACTTGTTAGGGAACAAGGTATTAGACAAACTCGTCGTTAGAACACAATATAGATTAAGTCATAGGTGTTACTTATGATAGTTATATCATTTAGTTATTTGACTTGAGAATATCAGAGACTTCAACATTATGATCATAGTGCTTTGACACAATCAAATGTTGTCTTTAATCGAATGAATATAAAGATTGTGATTGGTTATTATGTGAATAATATGTGAAGGTGTGTAATCAAGAAAAAATTTATCCTTCTCGTATATAAGAGAGATATCAGTGGATTCATTGATATCTTAGACTGTTAAATGACCAAGTCCATTTAAATTGATATGATCAATGTCACTTAGATGTTTTCAATTTATGTAAAGATCTAGACTAGTATGATCGAACATTAAGAGTGACTTTCTATGCTTTATGTTTAATCAAAGGATATCGCACGACAAAATGATATGATATATGTTATTTGTTAGGTTGTATCGATTTTGATATTAATGCTACTTGGGTAGTCATAATGTCTTGCTAGAGATCGCTTATGACTTGTGTACCCAAATGATTTTGGTTCACTACCAACGTCACATGAACATATTAGGTCACATACAAAGAATGTCCATTTTGCAATTTCGATTGGTCCAGAGTTATGATAAAATTCATGACATAAAAATCCTTATGATTTTTTATATGATAACTTATTAATATGGGGCGTATGTGTAATTTGTTTAAATTGCAAAAATACAATAGTTGTATTACGAATATGTCTTTTAAGTGAGCTTATCTACAAATATAAATAGAGGTTGAAACCCTAAAACGATATAAGATTTTCATTTTTAGTATTTTCGAGTTCTCTAGATTTTTTGAGAGAAAGAAAAAAAACATTTTCTATCTCTCTTGGGGCTAGCACTCAAAATTGCAATAACCGTTCGAGTGTGGATTTCCGATAGAGGATGCACACTTGAAGATCGAACAATCATAAAAGGAAATCATAGATTAAAGTATGGTTTACTTTTGTTGTTCTTGTTTAATTGAACTTATTTACGATATTATTGGGGTTTTTAAAAAACTCATGGTGGATTAGTCCATGTGGACTGATCCCAAACATACATACAAGAATGGTGCATTCTCCGAATACGCCATTCTTTTAATCCGCAGTGGATCAATCCATGTGAACTGATCCATTTAGATAACACGAATAGCACATTTGGAGAATGCGCGATATTCGTGTTTTATTTTTTGTGTATCCATATAGATTTTCACATTGAGTGGGCCATTGTGTACAACATGAATCATGTTGTACAAATGTGTCATTCATGTAATACACGTGGAAATTTACAATTACATAAAGAGGGATCGTTGGGCAACCGAGAGCAATGCTACATTCTCGGTTGTACATTACCGACTGGACATAAACTATACACTTATGGTTACTCTCGTAATGTGGTGACTGAGATAACACAATTACTCTCGACCATTCGTTGCCGAGACTGTATAAACTATTCTAAGTACGAGTGGCCGAGAACCACGAGTTCCCAAAAACTTCCACTCTGTCTCGACCACGCTTGGCCGAGACTGTAAATAACATCTCTGGCCTGTGTGGCCGAGAACCACGACTTTCCAATCAGAGAACCATTAAATGCACCGCTATACAAACATAACAACTACTTTACCAAATGTAACTTAATTAGACTATTAACGTACCTTCAAACGATAGATTTCACGACTTGAGTGTGTGAACGAAAACCTAGAACCGAGCCCTAATGTGAAGACGAAATCGAACAAAACACAGAGCCTCCAAACTCGAAATTTCGCCTACAACAGAGGAAAGAGATGAAGAGGAACAAAGAAAAAATCCAAATAACCGAGAAAATGTGGGTTCAAGAGAGTATGGCTCGTTGAAGAGAGCGGTGGTGGGGTGCCTCTATTTTGAATGAGGGGTATTTTGGGGATTTCAGGCCTCGATTTTGAGTGCCCTTGATAAATGACTTTGTGCCCTCAATAACTGGGTGCCTTCATGAATTAGTTGGGTGCCCATAGCGGCCCTCTTACATAAATAGGACATTAAGGATGTGTTTGATAGTAGGGAAAAAGAAAAAAATCATGGAAATTTGTTTTATTTTTTAGTATATCCGTTTTTTTGAGTGTTTGATACATTTGTAACCGCACAGAGAAAAAAAATCCACCCCCCTAATTTTCCTCATTTATTTTCTCTTATTTCAACATGGAAATTGGAGATTTTCTATCACGCAATACCCAAACTCGGACTCCAAGTTCCTCTGATCATCACCACCAACACCCAAACAAGGCTTCTCCATCTCCGCCACCACCTCCTCCGCCTCCTCGTCTCCGAAAATCGAAAGCGGTATAGCTCCTCTAAGCTTCTCCCACCGCTTCTCAACAGCAGCTCGTCGTCTTCGTCTTCGGCTTGGCCTCTGGGAAGCCTCTTCAGATCCGCTCCTCCAGACGCGGCCCCGCCTCCATTCTCTGAGAAATGTGGATCGTAGTCTTCGACTCGGCGCCTCATCCAAATCACTTCGCCCCCTTCGCCGCCGCCATGGATGTAGATGGAGTTTCTGGAGTTGTTGTTGTAGTTCTTCTTCGCTTGATTATTGAGGATGAGATTGTTGTGGAGAATGTTGAGAGAGATTACTTCTTCTTCTTCTTCTTCGGTGTCTAGATCGTCCAACGTTTTCCGGATTTCATTGTCGCTATTTGATGACGACGACGACGACGATGAACTCATTTTGAAGATCAACTACACTGTAGAAGGGAAAAGAGCAGGAGGGCAGGAGGAAAATCTAGAAAACTTTGCATTAATTAAAGGCCTACGCTATTCCACGAAACCGGATCAAAATCACATCGATTCGACACCATGAGTGCTTTCATCATCTCTATTATTGTCGATTTCAAGGTTTTTTGGAGTTTTTTATTTTTATTTTTTGAATCGGTATTGTTTGTGATTTTGTTGTTCAGTTTAAGGCTTCCATTTTGGGGTTAAATGTTGCATTTGGATACAAAGTCTCGATGAAATCGTTAATATCAAGCAATTTTTAGTAAAACCCACTATTTTTATGTCATTATAATGTATTTTTGTTCTCCTCTCCCCCTAGATTTTCCTTCTAGGCGGTGGTTGGAGGTGTTTGTGTTGTCGAAGTTCGTCACAGCCAGCTTCATCTTCACTTAAGTCGAGTTTGTAAGGAAAGATTTAGTTTGGTTTTCGTTCAAATTTGTATTTTTTATTGGTAGGTATAGTGGTTGGTATGTGTTTGTTGTGGTGTATGGTTGGATTTGAATGGGGTTATTATTTTGATTATCGAAACTAGGTCGAATATAATGGTCAATTCGTGGTACCGCAAAAAAAAAAAAAAAAACTATCCTATTTTAGTTGTTTGAAAAAAATATATGATGTACTGTTGTAATTTATCATTGGATGATAGAGGCTAGAAGGGGTTAATAATTTTTCTCTTGCACTAAAATCTATTAATCAATCAAACAGTCAAAGAAGTGTGAGTCGAAGATGACAGATAGTTGGATTCGAGCGGCAGTCGAAGCCATCCACGCGACCCCAACTCAGGCTGTTCTGTACCTCTCTGGTGGCGCATCTCAGGTCAGGTCATCCCTTTTTGTTTCTACACTTCCATCTCAACATCTCTCTCACAAATATATGTTTCAATCAACAATCAGGCACTTGGGTGGTTGATGTCCGTTCCTGGAGCTTCAAACACAGTCCTTGAAGCAGTGGTTCCTTATTCAGCAACCTCCATGTCCCAATTGCTCTCCAAGGTGCTTAATCATGAATTTCATATTTTATAAGAATCAATTTTGGTGACACATTCTTGTTTTTTTTTTTTTTTTTTTTTTTTCT
Source organism: Stephania yunnanensis (assembly GCA_039657365.1). Lineage (NCBI taxonomy): Eukaryota > Viridiplantae > Streptophyta > Magnoliopsida > Ranunculales > Menispermaceae > Stephania > Stephania yunnanensis. The sequence continues at coordinate 5,388,873 of CM077589.1, forward strand.
GTGCAGATACCTGCTCAGTACACTAGTCGCCAGACTGTTGAGGACTTGGCGCTGTCCGCATACAATCGCGCCCTTAAGCTATCTCGCCCAGGTGCTCGATCAATTTGTTTACCTGAATTACTACCTTCCTTTGATTTTGTGGCATTCATTTGGTATTTGTTATTAATCTATAGAATCTTGTACAATGAGGCGTAGGCACCTAGATGCGTCCAACAACCTAGGAAACATGTTAGATGTCTTTACGACATTGCTATCCTGTTGGAGTATATAATCTCGCATCGAAAATATAATAAGAGTTTGTCTGGTATATGAGTGGAGTAAATTGGATCCTATCACAAGCCAATTACTTTTATGCAAGATGGACTCCAACTCTATTTCTATGTCCCATCCAACTCTATTTCTATGTCCGCGTGTGCTTGTGTGACCCAACACTCTCTAGGCCCATGGATTTCTAGATACGTTCTTGCCTAATGCCGATTCTAAACAATGTTAATGCCGATTCTACACAATGTCAATTTGACAATTAATAGATGTGATTCAATGTTCTGTTTGTCACTTCATTTGTTGTTTGTCGCAGGTGTCCCAGTTGTAGGTGTGGGTTTCACAGGGGCTTTGGCTAGCATACGCCCAAAACGTGGAGATCACAAGTACCATCTTTTCTTCTACCTTGGCATTAGATATTAGTTTCTAAAATGCTTCTGATGGTCCTTTAGTTATATTTCCCACTCAAAAGTTATCTATTGGTTTGATATCTAAAATGGAAAATCAAGTGCTGAAGTTCCTTGTCGAGCATTTCTATGGAGAATTCTTCTTGAAGTCAATCTCGTGAAAGAGTGCCAAAAATATGACATGAAAGAGGCCTATTTCTGTTTGGAAATCTGTATTTGAAGTAAAAGCACACAATTTACATACAATTATAAAGTTCAGACATTAAATGGGTACTGATAGAAGGTTTTGAACTAAGGAATAAGAATGGTGGAGAGATCCAACAACAACAACAACAACAACGGAGCCTCAACCTCAAATTAGTTGGGTTGACTAGATAGAAAGATCCACTAGATATAAGATAAACCATATAATGAGAGAATTAACTAGAAACTTAGATGTGCTACTCATATAATTATTTAAGATGCAAGTGCACTTAAGCCAAGAGTAGCCTATAAGGCCATGGGGTGCATGCCTGAGCGCGGTGAGGGACGCTATTGAGTGGAGCAAGGCTCATATGCATAATATGTGTGTGCACGTGAGTGCGTGACGGCTTCATTTCTTCTATTACGCAAAATCGACATAACATTTCTAATACTTTTATCCTGTTTATGTATTTGTTTTTGAATAAATGAAGCTGTTAGGCTAATAGTATGTTTCATTGTTTTAGTAACTGAGATAAGATCATAAGCTAAGTGGGCAGACCTTTCCAAAGGGCAATAGGACTCAGGCCAAAGAGCCGAGCATGAGGAGCAGTATGCCATGCACCTTATTATGCCTTAAGCATAGAAGAGGGATTTGCATGGTTTACGTACGTCTCTGATGAGCATCCTGACTACTCGTCTTTTTGATTTACTATCTTTGGTGAAAGGCCCGATGGCATTAGTTAAAAAGCAACTGTCATGTGCCTTACAGTTTACTGATGTGAATGATATATGTCCACTTTAATGGCCTGATCTTTTATTCTGTTTGTAAAATGGTACTCATCTGCTGAAAACCCATGCTGGAAAAGAAATAGAATATTCTTAATTTAATTAGAAACTCGATCAACTGAAAGGCTTAGGGTTTGCTCTTTGTTTTTTTTATTTCATTTGAGCTTGGAGGAATCATGAGCACCTTCATGGAGTTCTCTCTTGTTTGAATTTAGACTTGACTGCTTTCCTTCCTCTAATAAAACCACCACAATTTGTGCAAAAAAGGAACTCGTTTCTCACATTCGGTTGTCCCTCATTATGATATTTTGAATTTATGGTAATGCAGCTATATAAACTTGCTTTCTAAAGTTCTAAAGTTTCCTTTTCTACTTGTTAGTTGTTTAGTCCTTTCTCTTTGACGTATTTAGTTAATCCATATTTGGTCTTGTGTAGGTTTTTTGTATCGTCTAGGACATCCGATCAAATGTCGGTATCTCAAGTTATCTTGTCGAAGGTATTTTTTTTTTATCTCTTTTGTCTTCCTTTCATCTAAATATTTTGTTTATCAATTTTAATGACATATTTAGCTATACTGTTAGGGTTTGCGAAGTCGGGAACATGAAGATAAGATCTCTAGTCATTTTCTATTGAAGGTGAGTTTCAAATAACGATGCAATTCTTACCTGAAAAGAAAGAACTATTTATCATATCTTTTGCTTATATTATCAGGCAATTGCCGATTCATGTAGAGTTTCAGTCTCATTTTCATCAGAATTGAACGACTCTGAACTTTGCAAAGACAATGAAAAGCAGTTCACTGAGGATGATGAACTGCAACAACTAATAAATGGAGAAATATGCATGAAGTTTTATCCATTTTCAAGTGGTATAAACTCCATGTCACTTCGTATGTATATAAATTGTGTGGAATCTTTTTTTTTTTTTTTTTTTTTTGGATCTCTTCTTTACTGTAAAGCATGTGAAAATGCAGACTGCCAATCCTCACATTCAGAAAGAAAAATAATTATGCCTGGTTCATTTAATCCATTGCATGATGGCCACCTCAAACTCATGGAAGTCGCCATGAGGTATAAATATAATGCTTTAGAAATATGCGATTTCTAAGTATGTTTATTTTCAGGATCAATCTATGCCCATTGTGTTTAAATAAACTCATCAAAGTTGCTATGAATAGTACATTTTATATTGACTTTCTCATTTGACAAATTTTTCCTGCCAAGAAATCTCTTCTGAAACAGGTTTCTTTGGTGAGATTTTTTTTCTTGAATTAAGTCTTAGGTGAGATGTGATTTCAACTTTTACACTGAGGTTAACTATGCTATATTGAACTTAATAATGGGTGTGCTTCTATATTAGGTGCAGTCTTCTTGAAGTATGTTTTACTGGTTATGGCATAGTCTTATATGATATTTTCTTATTGTAGCATATGTGGCGAAGGTATACCATGCTTTGAGATTTCAGCTATTAATGCAGATAAACCTCCATTGACGGTAGATCAAATCAAAGAACGGGTCAAACAATTTGAAAAAGTTGGTAAGCTTGATACATTTGGCTTTTTTTTTTTTTTTCTTTTTTTTTCTTTATCTTTAATTTGACTTTTTTTTTCTATTTCATCTTTAATTCGACATTATTAAATGTTTTAATGAACAAATTTATAATTTTAAAACATTGGATGCATTAGCCTTCATGCCTGTAAGCTAAGCTATTATGTTTTTGCCAAAAGTTGGCTTTGTTTGCTTTTCTAATATAGTAATATGTCTAATGTGTTCATTCTTTTATGGGAAATGACCTCTTATCTTGAACAAATTTCTTTGAACTTCAAGAAAGTTTCATAGTTATATTGAATTCTATGTGACGAATGATTATTTCTATTCTAATGTTAACTCGGGCCTTATAATACGGCAAACATAAACCTTCCAAATGGCTGTTCAGTATTGTGAGCTTTGATGAATCATGTTACTCCTCTCGTTAAGTTAACAAACATAATTTTAGCCAATTTGTTGGTTCTAATAAAGAGAGACAAGGTTTCTTATTCCATAGAATTTGACACCTATGGACCCAAGCTCGATGGACCTAGCAATAGCTACCTGTTAATGACCATGTTAATCACTCATAGGCCATATTGTTTCTGTAGTTTATGAGCATTGGCCTTCAATGCCTAAGCTCAAAGCAAATTCTGCAGTTACAGATCATGTTATTCGTACGCTATCGCTGATCTGCATCTGCTACATTTTTTAGTTTTCTCTTTGATTGCAGTATCTATGGAACTTGGCTTCCCTGCTGTCCATATTTTTGTGCTTGTTGGTTAAGTTAGCTAGCGAAACAAGTGGACTTGAGTAATTATTCATTTGCTACTATCTTGACGTCTATATGTTCGGGTTTGCCTTCTGTTTATGATTTTGTGATGGTAGGAAAGACAGTAATAATCTCCAGTCAGCCATATTTCTATAAGAAAGCAGAGCTTTTTCCTGGAAGTGCTTTTGTAATTGGGGCAGATACAGCAGGACGGCTTATCAATGTAAGAATCTTTTGTCTTCTTGTATAAGGAGATTTACATTTGCTTCTATCATGTGTCAAACATTTGTCCTTAAGAAAGGTGGTCTTCAAGTCCTTTGTTATCGCGAAGGTGGTGACATAAAATGTTATCATTCGGGCAGTTTCTTACTATCAAAATTTCACTTATTTTTTGTAGCCAAAATACTATAATGGAGATTATAATAGAATGCTGGAGGTACTACTAGGATGTAAGAACACAGGATGCACTTTCCTAGTAGGGGGGCGAAATGTAGATGGCGTTTTCAAGGTGATCCTACATTTCGAAGCTTGCCCAAGGTTTTTAAAGTTCTCTTTTCTCCTTGACAACAGAAACTCATGTATGCGTTGGACCTTTTTTGCGCAGGTTCTTGAAGATTTTGAAATCCCAGAAGAACTAAAAGATATGTTTATCTCAATACCGCAGGAGATATTTCGCATGGATATTTCTTCAACTGAAATACGACAAAGGATGGGAACGGTAACTCCGAATCTGTAATTCTAAAGAATGTTGAAATAATTCAATCTCTTGTAACTACCTTCTGCTGTTACTGGAACTTCACATAAATAAATCATTCATATCGATACTTCAACCGATATAGAACTAATATGATGCTTGTCACTTCTTTTCCTATACTTGACTAATATTTTTGTGTTGTTTCCAATGAATGGTCCCAATACTTGACTAATATTTTTGTCTTGTTTTGTACACGTTCTTTGTAATTTTGCTTTTCAGTTTTGTTTATTCTGATGCATGCTGTTGCTAGCTTCAGATATCAATATTGGTATATGTCGAATAAGCTATTTGTTGGTTACGATGAAGTTCAAGAATTTTCAAGTTCATTCAAGTCATCTTATTCATACGTATAATTTGTAAATGAGATTATCAAAGGTGTTACTTCAGTACATCATGTGTGAAGTGGCTGCATACTCTCTAGATGGATTAGTCTTGAGTTTCGCATATGGCTTGCTTGGTTACACTTCCTTGGAAATTATAAGGTTTGCAGTTAATTTTCTTGGATTGAAACTAAGATTTGGATTAGTAGATTTGACAAATTATTGTATCTTTTTTTTTTTTTCTCTTCTTTATGTTGAGATCTACTACATTGATACAAAAGAAAAGAGAGGAGATTAAGTGATTAATCTATCTTGTCTATATTCTGGTTTTGTATAAAATCAAAATAATGATTATACATACTGTGCAAAGAAGTAGTTTGATAACATGGATGAACTGTATTAATTAATGCTTTCGATTTCTCTGTACACTGAATAACAATTTTACAATCTATGTTCTTTTAAGTTGGACTCATCCACCACAGCCTCCACCACATCCGCCGCCGCCACATCCAGCTGCGGCACACCCACCGCCATGACTAGCAGCACTTGCTCTCTCTTTTGAAGCACCATCTGCGCACATGGAGATAATAAAGCTTATGATCAGAAAGAAGGCCAACAACGCCACCACCAGCACCGCAGCACTGTATCCGTCAACGGCGGCACCGCTGCTTGGTGTGATTATCACCTCCTTCCACTGAATAACCATCTAAGAAACTTAAACCTCTCTGTGAGTCTCTTTGGGATGTATGTGTGTGTGTGTGTGTGTGTGTGTGTGTGTGTGTGTGGTTCTTATCTTATCCTTAATTTGTGTTTGTTATAGAAGCCTCCCTTTATTTTGGTCAATTAGAAGTTAGAATAGTCAGCTCCAGCAAACCCAAAAAAGTCTTCTCTTCTTCATGTTTTATTTAGGAGTGCGGCTATGTGCACTCACACAATGATCAAGGGCACCCAGCTAAAATATTGCAAAAATTGGGGTAAGGAGAAAATGTCAAAACTGCTCTCCCAACCCAACTGAATTAATTCACGTATCCAAACCTCTCCATTACTTTGCTCCCCATCTTCAATTCTTTAATTTTTTTTCAAAAGTGCAATCGATCTTTAGCTGTGCATATAAGCGGAGTTGAATAAACTCCGTTGACCGATTTTGGAGGAGACAATAATTTTAGTTTGTATTGTAGAGTTTGTTAGATTCGATATGTTTGTATCACTGTTAATGTATAATGGGTTAAGAACATGAGTGAGAAGCATACGTAGAACAAGCTAAAGTTTGTTTTCTTGTTTTTTTTGTATTTTTTCATTTTCAAACTATACAGGAGACGCGAAGTGATCGGTCGCACAAGATCAAGACACTATATAGGCTCTTGGTTGTATCTAGTCGACACTCTTGCATGAGTCGATCTCGGACTAAAGCAACCAAAACAATATGTATGTACTATGTGGTAAAGGTTATGGTCATTAGATATCAAGATTTGAGGAATGGTCTCGGACATGGCAATCGAGACTTTATGTTGTTTCTCGAACTTATGGGATCGAGACAATCAGGGTGCCCAGATCAAGTAGGGTGCTCATTTTTTAACCAAGTGATAGTTAGGAAAACTTGATGGGGTGCTCTGAGAATTTGATGAGGTGCCCTGATCACCAAGATGCCTTGAGAACTAGTCAGGTTGTAAGGTAGCAGCACTCTTATTTAATGGATTGAAGTAGTGTGGCATCCGCCATAATTTACTCCAGTGAAATATAAGCGTAGAAGGAAAGAAAAGAACGTTTTGGGCGTTTGATGGACATGTGGCTTGACAAATGATACTTTAAGATATAATTGGCATGTATAACCAATAAGTTTTATTTAGGACCTTGACATGGTAACTGTCACGGGGCTATTAAGAGATGGGTTTTTTCAAGAAAATTTTCTCACTCAATCAAACCCGTGGTGCCTAAGGGTCACCTTAGTTCAGCACAACAAACACTCAAAGCAAAGAAACAGCAAGCAATAGCAACAAGGAAATGTTTTACTAGCTCTCAATTGAGAATACAACACTGAACTCTTTTTCCTTCAAGCTTAGAACCCATGGCTTTATAGATAAGCCAATAGTAGTTACATAACCAACTAGGACACCTGTCCTAATTACATTGATCCATAGACTAAGTAAAACCCCACTTCCTTTGAGGTCAAGGCAGTTACTCAACTGCCATGTTCCCTTGCTACCACCTCGTTCTATAATCGCTCCACTGCTTGTCAATTACCACATGCTCCATGTATCCGAGACATTTTTGGACGTGTCTTGATCATGCTTCCGGCCATGACCAAGGTAGTTACCCAACCGCTTGGAACCCCACTTTGACTTGGTCCATCCACGTCCCAAAGGTCTTGATCCACATTTCTCATAGGGGCGGGGACTACTTGGTGGTGCCTGGCTGCACCCAAGCACCTCGGGTGCTAGTCGGGGCTCGATCGAGTCCCACTGGCTTAGAGTGGCCGACCATGGTCAGAGGATCTTGCCTTGGCATGGTGCCCAAGGCATGCTCGAGGGTCCTCCTTACTTCTTTGCCCATGCCGCCCTTGGGAGAGAACATACCTCTCCCTATAGTAGATGTTAAGTTGTTTCCTTAGCTCCAATATGAAACATCCCAAAATGAGACCAAGCGTACTTTGACTTGGTCAACGTACAAGTCAAGATTTGTCAACCATTGCCCAGGCGCGGCATTGCTTGTGCCCAAGGAACCTGCCTAGGTTCGACCTTGCTCGTGCCAAGGCGCGACCTAACTCGTGCCCAAGGAATCTGACTAGGTTCGACCTTGCTCGAGCCAAGGCACGACCTAACTCGTGTTCAAGGAATCTGCCTAGGTTCGGCCTTGCTCGTGCCAAGGCGCGACCTAACTCGTGCCCAAGGAATCTGAGCTAAGGCGCGACCTAACTCGTGTCCAAGGAATCTGCCTAGGTTCGGCCTTGCTCGTGCCAAGACGTAACCTCGTCTTCGCCTAGGCCCCGTGCCCTCCTTCACGCCTGTGCGTTGTTCCGCATGTTCTCCGCGACCAAACCTTATGGAACCATCCGAGCCCTCAAGAACTCGGTCAATTGCTAGGTTTCTTGCTGCCCAGCCCGGCCTACTCTGATCACGCTATTGAGGCCGACGGTAACCTACTTTAGGCACCACGAAATGAACACTGGGCGTCGTGTGATACACTTTGAACAATGTGTGAATTGCAGCTCGAGGAATTACACAAGTGTCCATCTTGTCAATGTCCATTTGGCGACCCTCAAATTGCGTTAGAAAATCATTTTCCACTACAAGACCAAACTTAATTCATTTTTTTTTTTTTGGTTACATGGGATTCATTAATTATAGCTCTTTGAAGTTATATGTTAAAATCATTTAATTTTTAGAGGCATATTTTATTACAAGATGGAGTGTGAAGTAGTAATTTTGAACTCTACAAAGTTGAGAAACAAAAATCCCCATTACCATCACATATGGTCGGTCTTGTCCTATGTTTTTAGCGAAACATTTTTGTTACATATGGAGTTTGTGAAGTGAGTAATTGATTTTAGGTAAAAAGTTTGATAGTATTTAAGAAGAGATTCACACTTGTATATTTTTCATTCTCACATCTTCCAATTTTGTTTTCGGGGCCGCTATGTGCACCTCACAGTTTACTAAGGGCAAATCATTTTTTCTTACACTCTACTTCCAAAAATGCTTTCAAATAAAATGACATAGTTATCCCTCACAACTCCCACAATCATTCACATGCACCTCTTTCATTTTCACGTTGTGCACCCCACGCAAACCGCCAACTTTCAACTCCAACATTTTCCTCTAACTACTGACGACGCGAACTTAGGATTTAAGAGATCGCTATTATCGTAAAAGTCGATTTCTTCATTGTTGTCGCGTCAAGTTTTTGTGTTTTTGAGAATTTCAAGTTGGGGATGCGCAAGGGGGCATTTAAAAAATAAAATAAAATTTGGGTGCCCTCATTTAATGATTTGCTTTTAATAAACTGTAGGGTGCACATAGCCACGCGCCCATGCCGGTTTTTTTTTTTTTTTTTTTTTTTTTTTTAACTTCCCCTTCACAATCTTGTTTGTTGTGATTCTTGTGAACAATTTCCAAATCAGCTTACCACAAAAATGGCAGTCGAGTCAAATAAAAGAACTATTCACACTCATTATCAAACCAGCAACTTTTTTTCTTGATGACAACACGCAATTCATGTATACATGCATTTTAAATGTGGAATTTCCCTAAGTTTATTTATTTATTTATTTCTTGAGGTGCGTGTTCTCTAAATTAAATAGACAAAGACTTGTAAAATTCTTTATAAAAAAAAAAAACTTGCAACTTTCTTTTTTCTTAAAGAAACCAACACTTTTGCCTACAACATGAGCGGAATAATACACAACATTTTCAATATATTTTTTGTTAAGCGATGTCTTATCCATCTCACTACAGATGCTTTTGTTATTTGCAAATTTAGTTATTTGGATATCTAGGGCATTCTTGACTTATAAATTTTAAAATCCGAACACCAAATTTTATGCGAAAACACTTTATTCATGGAATATTTTTTTTTTTAAATAATTTTATATTATTAAAGTTGTTAAGGCTCCACAAACAATAAATCGGTTAAACAAAAAGGAAAATATTTCATTGAGCCACTTTCAACACTCACATTCCACACTTACTTGACATGGCGCCAATGAGGCCCATTTTGCTGCTTTTGTCTTCTTTTTTTTTAGGATTGTTGCTTTTGTCTTGTTAGTTGAGCAAGAATTGATAGAAATTTTGAAAATCAAACGAAAAAATATTAGTGAAGTTAAGTCTGACACTCTCACACAAATATGAAGAAATTGTCTTTTCTGCAGTTCTGCTTTGCTCTTAAGAAAATATAGAGCTAGATCGAGAGAATAAACAAGCACCATAACATCAATTAATATGTCTATATGTTTATCTAATGTGTGTATAATATTTATTTGCCAAATAGTGGTTTGAGAAAAACTTCTATGCAAATGCTTTTAATTTCTATGTACATTGCAGAACCAATTCATGTTTTACTTCTTTTGTTGAACTCATCCACCACCACAGCCTCCACCACAACCTCCGCCGCCGCATCCAGCTGCGGCACACCCACCGCCACTGCCAACGCCGTGACCAGCATCAGCGCTGGCTCTCCTTTTGAAGCACCATCTGCACACATGGAGATAATAAAGCCTGTGATCAGAGAGAAGGCCAGCAACACCACCACCAGTGCTGCGACGCTGTATCCTTCAGTGGCGCCACCACGAGGTGTGATCAGCAATTCCTTCCACTGCCTAACCATCTTTCAAACCCAATGTCTCTATGTGAGTCTCTATTTTTTAGTGTTGAAGGAGGAGAGAGGGAAGTGTGGTTCTCAGTGATGCTTTGAGAAGTTGCTCCTAATAATCTTATCCTTTTGCATGTATTTGTTATATAGAAGTCTTCCTTAGTTTTGTTTTATAGAAAAGTCATCTTAGCTAAGTCTTCTAGGAAATGATATTCTCTTCAATTCACAATTTATATAATGGATTGAACTAGCAGGGCAGCTTCCATAACCAACTCCCGCTAAGACAAAAACACAAGCAAAGAAAAAAGAGTGTTTGGGGCCATTCGCAGACTTGGCTTGAAATGATTATTATTTAGATGAATTGGTATGTATTCAAACTTTATATATTTATTTATTTTGTTTTGCTCTCCTCATGTTCCTATTTTAAGCATGTAGAAACAAAGGTCTTGTTTTCCTATCAAAAAATAAAAAAATAAAAAAAAAAAAAATAAAAACAAAGGTCTTGTTTATTTCACGTAGATAACTTATTAGGAAATTGATATTGTTGCATTTTTAGGTTACATAATATTGTCACATTTGGTAGAGCATTATATATAGTTCATATTTAAGTTGGATATTTTAAAATAATAAATTATTGTGATTAACTATAATACCCTTAAATAGATCTTAAGTTAGTTTCATCTAAAGGGCATATTTGTTTGAGTATTCTTAATTTTGTAATCATTTTTTAATGGACGTGAGGTTATATTTTAGTCCACCATCCCATTTACAGTTGTCCTCAAATGATTGTTGTGAGGAAAGAACTTCCAAATTATTTTGATGAGAAGCTGGTAAGAGTAATTTAAACCAAAGTATCTGCTTTATCAGGTCAATGTTGAAAATGAAACTTGGTTCGTAATTACTGAACTAGGGTTTGACGGATTTTGATTGATTCTACATTTAAATGTTTGGTAGCTAGGTTTTGGTCTATTCTCCAATTAGATGTTTTGTTAACTTTGGCCGACTCTCCAATTAATTAGAATTCGAACCGGTAAGGTTGAACCACTAAAAAAAATGAGAGTTTTTACATTCATTTCGAAAAACCCCCAAAAAACCACAAAATATCGAAAAATATTATATCTTTCTCTTGCATATATTTTTCTTGGCATGATTGATGCCTCAACAAGTAATGCAAAATTGAAAGTAAACAAAACACAACACCAAGTTCTTGTTTATGCAGTTTGGACCTCCCGTCCTACATCATTAGGGCCACTTCCCACGTGTAAGTTTCATTGAGAAAATGAGCAACATATTTACACAAAGCTCCTAACTAGTGATCCATCACCGAGCCTTGAGACACTCATTAATTCCCTTAAAATGAACCTATGCACTATTACCCAAGATCTCTTGGTACCCGAGATCCCCTTGTACCCGAGACCCCCAGCCTTACAAGTCAAGTTTCCTTGTCGAGTTTGTAAAAGAAAAACAAAAAGATCGACCTAGTATTCTTTTATCTCAAGATTGGCTTTTGGTGTCCAAATAAGGGATAATATGCGACTTTTGATTACACAATTTATAAAGAAAACACAATACAAGATTTTAGAAACTTTCCATATTGCATTTCAATCAATGCGTTGGAAAATCCTCATTGATTTGTAATCTTCTCCATACAAGGAAGGTTCTTTACCAACCTTAAAATTCAAAGAATATGCTTGTTGGACATTTGCTCTTAAAGAATGGAAACAAATTTGAATTTGATCTAGCTGTCTCTGAAAGATCATCTCTATCTCTGCAAATGAACATGATATGTGCCCACATATAGAATGCCTTGGAGGCACTTTGGCAGTCCCGCACCCCAAGGCTGTCCGGGTGAGCTACTACACGAGTCCTGTCATAGTTGTTATCATAGCTATGGTTCGAGGAACCTCGGGAATTAATAACAAAAGGCATAAAAATTAATGAATAAAGCTTTAGATGTGGAAACTCGATGTACTTGTCTTAGAACTCTAGTCGGGAAGTGATAGTGACGCGAGTAGAGTTAGGGTTATATATGTGTTGTGTTTTTGAAGTATGTTATACGCTATACGCGTATACATACCAAGGTTTATCCAACGCACGTTTGTCGATGTAGAGCACGATGGACAAACAACATATTAATCTTTGTCAGAGATTGATCAGACTAGCGATCCGACTAGGACCACTACCACCATTACTACACCGAGTGTTGAGGATCGACTTGCGGTTCATGATGCTCAGTTGGTAGAGATTCTACAATTACTCAAAGCTCAAGCGGCGACATCTGCCGTAGCAACAGTAACTCCCACGATACTTGCAGTACCGACTATTAGTAAACTAAAAATCATCACCCCGACTATTCCTCAGATGCCTGTTCAAGCTATTACTACTATAGTAGTTTATTAAGCAGCTTTGCCAATTGTTGCATTATTTGAGATGCCGAGTCCCACTCCTATATCGACAACTACAGAGTAGCAGGCTACCACGTCAGAGTTGCTTTGGCGTATAATGCCAAGCTAATCAAGGAGTTTATCGGATTTTAGTCTCGAATCTTTCTACGGAGAGGCGATGATTCGAGGCTGCTGGGAGATGGATACTTTCACACTAGAGGCTGCACAAGCTGCTAAGAGTCGAGGAGAGCATACAGGCACAAGTTTTAGGGTCTTATTTCTAAGGAAATGCAACAGTTTGACACTCATCTAGATCTAACAACTTGGGCGAAGTTTCATTATCTGTTTTATGATGAGTACATACCGGTGAATGTAGAGCAGAGGCTAATAGATGAGTTTCTGGCCCCGAGACAGGGGAACGATCGGTTCTTGAGTATATGGAGAGATATCGATATTTACTGCAGTTTGCCACGGACGTTGCGGGGACAAAGAGACTGCATATCTACTATTTCGTTAGAGGATTGGAGAAGATCATCGCCAGTGCTATTATGTTGACTAAGACTTGCGACACTCGTATATGTTGGGTCCGATGTATGACGACCGAGCACTAACACATGATACTTTTCTTCTGTAGAGAGATGACAGACTCGTATATGTTGGGTCCGAGAAGCAACCAGGGACAAGCAGAGTTTGAGAGTCGATGAAATAAGTTCCATCTGAGACTCCGGAGGCAACTTAATAAGCGAGAGAGATCGGTGAAAAAAAACGTGTCTCTCAACTCTCTCTCTTTCTTTCTTTTTGCTTGTGCTCTGAGGGACCTACCGACAACCGCTCTCTGCTCTCTCTCTCACCGCTCTCGACGACGCGTGATAGGAGCTCTAGAGATTATCGTGATCGGAAGATAACTATCTATCTGATCAATACATATATGATGACAAACTTGTAGTACATGTCATTGCGCCTACACTGGCAGAGCAAACAAGACATTATTATAGACAAAACCACGAACAAGGAGGTCGTGATAAGGGTTAGAGATTACAATTTAGTCCCATTGGAGAAGGCCTAAATTGGCTATAAATATTTAATATGTTGCTTGATCTTTTATAGGTCTAATCTTTTTTCCATCAATTAGAGATTAAACATTTTGATCCTTTTATTGAGATAGACAAGTAGGGAGCTCGGATATATGCGTATGCATTAGGTATGGACAGAGAGTTCACATCAGCATCGATTGCTGGAGAGCTTCACCAAGACACTCGCAGGGACCAGAAAGAGCCCATGTGATTGTTCATATATTTACTTCTAATTATCAATGTAAATTATTAAAAAGTCTTATGATTGCATTTTCATGGAACACAGTCATCCTTCTCATTCTTGTGCACAAAGAGATGACCAAATCGCGCGTTGAAGGTATGTCATGATGAGGCATGAAGAAGATACTTGGAGTACTGGGAGAGCGAAGACTTTCTCGCTGTGCCCAAAGTAAGCATCAACGAATAGGAACGCCGAGGTCGAAGGACGGGACCGGACCCTCGAAGCACGGTGGTGGTTCGGTGTCTTTTGTGACTACCGATGCCTTAACGAGTTATTTGGTTAGTGCTTTATTGTGCATTTTCGAATGCATTTTTGAATACATAGTAAGAGAATTACAACTTATCATACTACTATCGCATCTATAAAGTTGATCATGACCAAGAACGTATGCTTTTGTCAGTAGTTTCGCCCACATTAACCCTATAGTTGGTAAGAAGAATTACGGAATGAAAGGGAGAGTGGTGTCATATGTGGTTCCGTCATATCTTATTCCTCTTCGTGAAATGACAAGTAGTGGTGTTGTTTGTTATTCCACCATAGCTTATTTTCCCTAAAAGAGACAAGCAATAATGTCATCGATGGTTCCACTATTGCTGAGTTCTAAAACAAATGAGATAAGTTCCATCTGAGACTCCAGAATAAGGGGAATTAATTATCAAGTTCGTTAGGATTGTTAGATTACCCTAATAGTCTCGTGATTCATGATATTGTCCACCTTAAATATCGGGACGAAGTTTTTCCTAGTTAGGAAGAATTGTAATGACCCGATATTTATTAACATTCTTAATGAGTTAATTTTTAGACTTATATGCCAGTTCATACTTCACGTGGACTCCCCGGATAAGCTAGAACACGTCTAATTGGGCTTAAATCGTTATTTTAAGTCTGTTGCTTGCATAATACGTGTTAATTATTATTTATTTCATAGCTCATCGCATGTGTGTATTTATATTGCCATACCATGTAAGACTATGTGACAGGTAAACGCCTCGTAAAGTGTGTCAACATGGATATTGAATAGGCATTATATGTGTACATTAAGTTTTATAATCCTAACTTTAATAAAATGACTAAAAATCAAAGTGAATATGACATAAAATGGAGAATCTATTAGGGCATTTGTCATAGGTTAATCTACAAATATTGTTTTTTTTATAATTTTAGTTAATAAAATAGAGATTTTCGTTTGTTATTTTATTATAAGTGATTGCATGTTTACCTTTTAATAAGATCTATAGGTATTTATTGAAATATCATAAATGTCTCTAACCGGTCATTAATTATACCGAGAACTATAATGAATTAACACTATCATGAATCTTGATTGATGGTCATGTGATGATCATGCATATAGGGATATAAATCGAGATCATGAGTACTTGTTAGGAACAAGGTACTGGACCAATCCGATATGAAAACACCACATAGATTAAGTAATAGGTTTTACTCATGATAGGTATATCATTTAGTCATTCGACTTGATATTACCACATACTTCAATATTAGGAGATGCTAATTTGACACAATCAAACGTTGTCTTTAACCAAATGATTATAAAATTGTAATTGGTTACCATATGAATAATATGTGAAGGTGTGTAATCAAGATAAAATTTTCACTATCATATAAAGAGAGAGATATCAGTAGATCCCTCGATATGATAAATTGATAATGAACAAGTCCATGTGAATTGATATGATCAATGCCACTTGATGTTTTTAATTTACCTAAAGATCGAGACTAGTACGATTGAACATAAAAGTGAGTTTTCATGCCTTATGTTTAATCAAAGGATATCGCACGACAAAAAAATTGATATATGTTATTTGTTCAGTTGTATCGATTTTGATATTCACTACTTAGGTAGTCATAATGTCTTACTAGAGACTGCTTATGAATTGTGTATCAAAATGGTTTAAAGTCACTGCAACATTGCATGAACCTATTGGGTCTCACACAAAGAATGACTTTGCTCATTTCAATTGGTTCAGAGTAACGAATCTTATATGATGAAATTCATGACATAAAAACCCTTATGATTTGTTATATGATAACTTATTAATATGGGAGTATATGTAATTTGCTTAAACTACCTAAATACAATAGTTGTATTACAAATAAGATTTTAAGCGAAAGCTTATCTATGCATATAAATAGAGGTTGAAACCCTAAAACGAGATAAGATTTTTCATTTTTTTTTATTTTCGAGTTCTCTAGACTTTGGGAGAGAAATAAAAATGCATTCTATCTCTCTTGGGGTAGCACTTCAAATTGTGATCATCATTCATGCGTGGATTTCTGATAGAGGATGCACATTTGAACGTCTTGAAAATCAAACAATCAAGAGAAAGAAATTACGGAATAAGGTATTATTTACTTTCATAGATCTAGTTTAATAGAACTTATTTTCAATCTTGTTGAGGTTTTTCAAAATTCGTTTTGAATTTTTCGTTGTGTATGAACCCCAAAAATCCAACATATCAAACTTTAGGCAAAGTCAAAATAATTGGGCAGATTAAGAGTTAGCATGCCTCGAGATGTGTGACAAGACGCGGGAACCGGGTGTCGAGTAATCATGGGTTAGTGTGATTGCAAATCTTTTAAGTATATGACTAAATACACTAACTATATGCAATTATGTGCTTAGGTGAGTTAATTTGATTTAAGATAAAATAAAGTCATATAGTTGGATAGGAATTAATTGAACCCTTGATCAACCTAGTGATGCTCCTATAATACATATAACAAATCATGATTAGTGGCTTTCAAGTGGGACAAGTGATTTTATTTGGGGACAAGTGGCATTGAGGGAGGACACATGTCCTAGTACTTAGTGGAGTATATAAGGTTTTGCTAATTAATCCACTTACTCAATGCCACTTGTCCTAGTAATTAACTAAGAGTAAATCAAAGATTTTGCTAATTAATCCACTTACTAATATGAGTATATAAGGCCTATACTTAGTGGAGGAGCTTAACATATAAATTTGAGTTGAAAAATCAGAGAAATTGAGGAGGTTCTTGGCTGAAAAATTGTGAAATTCGAGAATTTTATAAACTTTATTAGAAGACTAATTAAGTAGTTTTCGAGTTTTAATTCGAGATTAGGTATCGAAGGTGGGACCCACATATTTCGGATCATAGATCACAAGGTAAAATATTATTTTTCGTTAATGAATGTCTAGTGTATGTATTATATGGTATTTTGTCACGAAGTCAAAGGTGTTGAGGTGTATTCTCAGTTTGTCATACTCGGGGTTGCAAGTGCGTATCTGAAAGGCATAAGTGCAATAAAAGTTAATGGTCGCTCGAAAACTATAAAATAAGTGTTAAGTATCACGCGTAGATTTTGTCTTGGCTTACGTGTAAGTTGTGATCAATGGTAGTGTAAAATGATAATGAAGTTGGTGTAAGACCTCGCCTCGGGTTTCGTATCGGTTAGCGGTGGTCGAGGTTGAGATTTGGTCCAAATTGATATATAGTTTGGCTAAATATGACAAGAGAATTGGTCCATAAGTTTTCAATATATCGTGGAAAAAGTTAAAACTTTTCGGTTTTAGCATGACCAAAATAAATGTTATGGACATTTGATAAAGTTGGACTATTTTGTTGAAAGTTTGGCTTTAATTTGGTGAAAAACCGAATTGAAAATGAGTGTCATAATCCAAAACACGTCAAAATAGGGATTTTGGTAATTAATAAATAAAAAGAAATTAAGCTACTAGCATGCAGCTGATGGTTTATATATAAATATAAGGAGTTACTATTAGCACCCATATATGTTATATTTGTCCCTATTTAATTTAATGTTATTTCTAAACCCCATAAGTTAGTTCATGTTCTAAGCACCCCTTAATTTTTAATAAACTTTTCATTGTACCCCTAGTTTATATTTGCCCCCTCTCTTTCTAAAGAAAACCTATTTTTCATCTTTGTGATCTTCAACTCCAATCTCTTACAGCACATCATCTTTTTCTCCTTCTTTACTCAATTTGCTCCATATGCATTCCAAGATTGATTCTTTGATCTTTAAAAGTTAAGATTCAACATAAATAAAAGAGTCTAACCATTTAAGAATATGAATCAAATCTCAATCAAATACTATAATTAAGATGTTGTATTTGATGGTGAATTATTATGTGTATGAACAAAGAGATGAAAATGGGTGTAGAGATTAAAAAGTTGAAGAGAAAACAAGATGAATCTATGATTTAATTTGGGTGAGATATAGAAAGTGAAAATTAAGTAGAAGATGAGAAAGTGAGTGTAATGAGTGATAAAGGAGTTGTAGACGAGTTTAAGGTTTCATTTAGGGAGGGGTGTAGAGAGTGAAAAGAAAAATTGAAGAGGGGTGTAGAGAGTGGAAAGTAGAAGAGAAGAATGAAATGAAATAGGTTCCTTAAAGACATTTTAGTTTCAAAATGAATTAAATTAAATGGGGGTTTTATAGGGTAATAGGGGGCTAATAGTCACTCCCTAAATATATAAAACAAAGAAAAAAGGAAAAAAAATTAAAACGTTGTTATGCTTTCAACAAAACAAAATTGTTCCATTCGTTTCAAACCCTATCTGCGCACTCTTTCGCTCCATGAGCTCCCAACGTTCGATTTTCACCCTGTTTTTTCGCTAAACTGTTGAGCATCACGAGATGATTAATTCAAGCTAAGTTTATGCGATGGAAACGAAGTATTCAGCCCATAATTTGGTAAATACTCAATGATGGGCACTTTCTTCATTCAATTTGAATTCTCGTGATTTCTTAATTTTATTTGCAAGGTTTTGATAGAAAATGGTATGGATTGTTCTGAATTGATATATTAGATTGATTTGTGTCAATTTAGAATAAGTTCCACTAGTGTAGCTTATGTTTTTGATGAATTAGTGTGATTTAGTTGATAAAAATTTTGAAAATGTTTTATAGTTGATATTGATTTACTTTGAGTTTTTGGATGAATTGATTATTGATTTTGATCCAATTTTGCTCCATAGGTTGTGAAAATATTTTGATGTTGGTATCGAGTAGTTTTGTGGTGTTTGTTGTCGAGTTTTGAAGATTTAATTGTGAAAATATTTATTTGGAGAAGTTTTTCACTCAAAATAAATAATGTTTTCCTAGTTGACATGTCATATTGGAAAATCTATAACATCTTCGTCGGTGATCCGATTTGAGTGTTCTTGGAGTCTATGAAAAGTAGGACATGAGTACTACGAAGTTTCTTTTAGTCCATCGTGTTAATATGTTGAGGTTTTCAAGGCTAAAAAGTTATTCCAAATTGCTAGTTGAAATCCTATTGAAACAATTATATAAATTAATATTTTTAGAAACTATTCTCAAGCATACTTTGGCCGCATTTTTCATTGGGTTTCGTGATTTGGTTTTACTTGAAGCTTAACACATAATATAATTGGGTATGCATAGAAGGTATTGGAACCATTTTCAAGGTGATTTGAAGTTACAGAACCACTAGAAGTTAGCTCAAAGTTGGTTGGTTGTAAGTAAACCTTACAGTGGCCTTTAATATTTATAGAATTTTCTTTGAACCTGCATTTGTGTTTAGTTTGCATTGCATTTCGCATCATTCTTGATCATGTATACACTATAAAAAGTCAAATTGACTTTCATTTCCACCACCTTTTCTCTCTCCTTATCTCCAATCCGAAAATAGAGAAGAAATAAGGGTTTGGAGTTGCAAAATTGATTATTAGAGGAGCTTGAAGTGGTTGATTCATCAAAGCCATGTGAGATTCACGATTACCTCAACTTTCTTTATCTTTTGGTACAAATTTTCGAGGTGTTTGTGTGAATCCAATATGGATTGTTAAGTGGTTGTTTTGGTAGGTTTTAAGTGCTATGAAGTTAAGTTGTATATGTTTTTGTAGTGGATATTGTTGGTGTTGATGTTTATAAACCAAAAATTTTAGCCAAATTATTGTCCATAACTCGATTAGCGCGCTAATGAGGCCATCTAGCCCGCCAAATGACGATTAGCGCACTATGTGAAAAATATGGCGCGCTAATGTTCTTCTTGACGAAGAACTAAATCACGCTAAATATTGCGCGCTAAATATTGCAGATTTCAGATTATTTTTGCTAAGTGACATAAAATACATCCAATTGACTAAAAGTTAGTTATAAATAAGAATAGATCATTTTGGGCGGTAATTTGGATATCGAGATTTGGTGGAGCCGGACCGGGGGTTATTTACCCGGACACGGAATGCGGTTTAAAGTGTGTAGTATCCTAACCGAAATTTCTTGAGCAATACTCTATTTTTGCTTTTGAATTCATATTCTGTCTTTCAATATTCTATTCTTGGTTTTAGTTTAAATGGACGACGTTAAGGCTCTCCTCCGTGTCATTCATGTGTGTATGTCCATTAAGCCATAGCACGTGTGTCAGGAATCTTAGTGAATAGTTCGACCCGAGAGTCGCGTCGGGGTACGTGTGGGTGTGTCGTAGGTTCTACGTTGACCACCTAGCGGATCCAGATATTGGCCTTGCTTGAGTGGAACTCACCGGCAGTAGTCTGTAGAGAGTTCGAAGTATGGCGCTAGTCTAATCCTAGACTCTATGAACACACTTTGAGCTTTCACTATTACTTATGCATACGATGAACAAAGTTGCTTGTATTTATTTCCGCATGTTTCTTTAATAGTTTTATTTAAATTTTAGTATTTACTTTCAGTATTGTTCACTCAATTTCCTTAGGAATACTCATTCTGAACTCGTCATTTGTCTTTTTGTGATGGCTTGAGTACATATCCTAGAACGAGTAGTGACAATGGAAAGCTTCCGGAATACTTGTGATGCAGAGATATCGAGCTAGACTTGAACGTTTGTATTATATGTAATTTGTTTTTATTTTGGGGATTTTGGGATTGTCAAATACTTCAGGACTCTATACTTTTGATATTTTGATACATTGAGGTGTATTTTTGGTCTATGATGATATATGGATTTTTCATACTAGGTTTTAGAGTTAAATTCATGACTATAATGTTTAATATTTTGATTGTCATGATAAAAGACTTCCTCTGTGGTTAATTATTAAGGATTAAACAAACGATATAAACAGATGACTTGAGTTCATTAATAATTTAAACAACAAATTATTGTTTATTGAGGTTAATAATGATTAAATGTTGGATGAGATAGCATGTGGGACACAACTGGTGCTGGTAAGCCAGGTTGTGGGCTCCACATTAGCCCCGTGACGGTCCATTTGAAAATGTGCGTTACAGTTTGAGATTGCTTTTATTGATTTCATGTTTATGTCGATCGTGATATGTCACCAATGTGTAGTAAATCATTTGAGTCATCGTTGTTATTAACAAGAATCGAGCCCCTTTAATACACCGTTAAAACACTCTACAATTGAAATTAAATTCGTGTAAGTAATATTACTTCAGTGATAACTAAATCATTGAATACAAAGCAGAACTTGCATGTCATACATACCAACACCATTAGAAGTCATCCATCCGTACCGCATGCCTCCGTAATGGGATTGAGTCCATAGATATTTGGGGATGACATTGACGTATTACACATTGAAGAGTTCTTGATGATAAGTATGCAAAACGCTCCATGCACACATTAAATTTTCGTTTTTGATGTTGACCAGCTACTCGAGAATGGAGTTTCTTCAATGGTTTATTTTTTAATTGAGTGTTGAAATTACTAACCAAGTGTCGCAGGAATAACGGTGGTATCCTTTTAGGGAATAAAAATCATTGGTCGGTGTGTTGACCACCTCCAGAATGTCAGGGTAATGATCAGAAATAAGGCAAATATCGTCTCTATCTCACGCGTATGCTCAACATCCTAAAAAGTCATCCCCACGAATCCGTAGATTCATTTCTACAACAGCAAATGCAATCGGTAGTATGTATCCATTATCATCAATAGAGATAACAATCATTAGTTTACCACTATATTTTCCATATAAGAAAGTCGTGTCAATCTGAAGAAGATGCCTGCAAAACCTGAAAGCTTTTTTGATGCTTCGAATGCGAAAAACACACGGCGAAATTGAGGATACTCAGTCCTTATCTTATCAGCAGCCCATTGTTTATGTGACCACTCGATTTTTGTCACCGGACTCTTACTCTTCACAGCCGCCAACCATCTTGACAATCTAGCGTATGACTCATCACAATCTACAAATGTATTTGTAGCCTTCATTTTGGCATTCCACATTCGCTTGTATTTTACTTCATGTATGTATTTTCCTTTAATTATTTATATTAATGCCTAAATAGTTATTGCTTGATCTATCTGAACAATGCTTTAGATCTTTTGCG
This sequence comes from Stephania yunnanensis, assembly GCA_039657365.1. NCBI lineage: Eukaryota > Viridiplantae > Streptophyta > Magnoliopsida > Ranunculales > Menispermaceae > Stephania > Stephania yunnanensis. The sequence goes on from CM077589.1 coordinate 5,411,189, forward strand.
CAAACATATTGGTGTCGAGTTGGGTATGACTGTGTTCTATGTCAGGATTAATACAGTTGTACGGTACATCAAATTGTGTGATCTCCCATAATTGTGTTTCATTTCGTAAACAAGCACGAAGACGCCACATGCACCCATCTTCCGCGTTTCTGCACTTGATCGCCCATAGAGTTGTAGTCGATTCTATCAGATGGTATTGACAATGTATGTTAACATGCCACACTTTAACGACATGTTGTAAGTTTTTTTGGTTGTCAAAACACATTCCTATTTCCAACTCAAAATTAGACATGTCTCACCCAGTCTGTTAATGGGAATGTTGGGTCGTAGTGGAGTTAGCCACCTTTCTATCGATTTTATTATACACCGACAATGATTGGTGAACTTCATCATCATTTGCTTCCTCCATTAAATTCTCTTCATCGATAGCAAACTGCTCATCATCTTGCACGTTTTTGGCCCCTGAAGGTTCATACCATGGGTCATCCGTAACAACATTTAAGTTTTCCCAATCGATAGATGGTGCGACATCCTCAGGGGGACCCAAGTTCTCGTCCATGTCATTGATGTCATCATCGTCATCGGGTTCATCATCGCCTTGCGATGATTGCATATGCAATCTTTCTATAATCGATCTAGTGTTTGACATGCCGACATCTTCATTTACTAATTGCGAATGAACTGTATGATTTTGAAAAGATTCGATTGACTTAAATGTTAAATAAATATCTACACTTGCAGTTAATGGTAGATTAGCCAATGTCGCTTACATGAAGTCGAAGTGCGTCGCGTCTTGCAGCAATACGTGGACAAAATATTGTGAACCCCCGGGGAGGATTATCACGTGACAATAAGTCGTCCTTACTATAATCTCTGTAGATGAGATATTGAATGCATTACGCACGTGATCCATCAATTGTTGTCTACTCATCCCATACTTGAGCATTAACACTGTTGATGAGGGTACATTGCACCCAATGCAATTCCTACCATTTACAATTTCACCGTTCGTATAAAAGAGAAATGAGATGTTCTTATGTTCCATGACGTACATAATTTATTGAACAATGATGATGTAAAATGATTGCATATATATCAAACATAAAAGTTGATCAAATTGGGATTTAAAGCGCAATCAAACTTTTTGATGTAGAAGATTGCTTTAATAGCTCAACTACATAGCATATTCATTCGTCTGCATAAAGTACCAATTAATAACTCATATTTTCATCCTAAATGAGGTTCATTGAAGTTTTACATATTCGTATTGTATGTCTCATATTTAAGTGCAATAAAATACCAAGTCAAACATAAATAAATAAATTTTTGTACTTACTAATTTCCCCATCTTTTGATCTTCAATTTGATATTCCCTGAAAAAAATTAAGTTAGTTTTTATTTAAATAAATATTACTAACTACAATGTTATTCTTTAAAAATAAAATAAAAATATCCGAACCTTTTAAGTTTAAACAACCTCTTCAACCACAAAAAACCAAATAAAAATCCCCAAAAATTCAACTCTATCTCTTACAACTCAACCTTAAACCTAACACTTCCCAAACCACACACCCAACCCACGAACACCTCCACTTTCTCTTCCCAGAGTCTCCCAACACCCCTATCATGAACACGCTAAACCCAACACTCTCTCTCTCTCTAACCTAAACCTCTCTCTTTCTCTCTCTCTCTCTCTCTCTCTCTCTCTCTCTCTCCTCTTCTCTCCTCCTAAACGAACTTTCTTTTCACTCTACCTCTTCTCTAACCTAAACCGCTTCTTTTCCTCTCTCTCTTTCTCTAACCTAAACTCTCTCTCTCTCTCTCTCTCTCTCTCTCTCTCTCTTTGTGGCTCTCTTTCTCTCTGCTACATACCCCACCAACACCACCATTAAATACACAACCACCCCATTCAATCCCTCACCACCTACCTATACACCTAAACCCTAACTCTAGCCCATATTCTCGAGAACGCATGGAATATATTCCCTACATTCTCGAGGAAGAGCCTCATATGCACATAACACGAATGACACTTTCTCCAAATACACCATTCGTGTTATGAAAAAACTCCACGTGGCGTCCACGTGGGAGTTCAGAAACATAAATGGCGCATTCGAGAATACGCCATTCATGTTATGGAACAATCCACGTGGACGCCACGTTGGATTGTTCAGAAAACATGAATGAGGCATTATCTGAATGCGTCATTCGTGTATTTACAACAGAACAACGTGGAAGCCACGTGGATTGTCCTTAGGGATTTGACCACGTTGCAATGTAAATTTTTCTCTCACTATTGACGCCTTTTAAAAATGCACTTTACATTAGTTAAGGAGTAAAAAGAAATCCTAACTTATTTTACTCATTTCAAACCATTTTTGGTTGTACATCTGTAATTTTTTCTACTTGTCATATGCATGTAAAGTAAGATAAGTTGGTTAAATAAGGAAGAAAAAATCAAATCTCTTTTGTTATCGAATAAGCATTTCCATACATGTATGCATCTTAATTTTGGAATAACACATGATGAGTGTTCCATGATATTTGTCAAACTAAACGAATCAATCCTTGCAAATTTTTATTATTTGGATTTCTTCGGCTTCACCGGACCTCTGGGAATCTTGTTAAGAACTTTGGAATCAAGTTTCCTGTACAATTTCTTGAGGTTTTTGTTCCCTTTCCTAGCTACCCTGTTCACCTCATCTTGGTAGTTCTCGTACAACACCGGCACCGTCATGACGCATAGAATCCCTTAAAGACAACAAAGGCACATAAGTGTAAATAATGTCCATAAAAGATTTTATGTGTGTAGACATATTTAGAGATATTAATTACCTAGGTATAAAAGACTTGTGCTGCTGAAATATGTTCCAATGACTGCCAGTATCCAGAGCAAGCCGATTGCCTGATTGTATAGACAAGTGAATGAGAATTAAATGGTGCAATTGGACATTTGTACTTATATCGTTGTAGGTGGGTGTGTATATGCATTGGGGTTCATGATAAATTAATAAGCCCTCGAATTTGGTTTAGTTGGATAATTTCTTGAGAAGTTGATTTCTTAGGAAGCACACGTCTATGAAAGTTGATATTTGTGTGTTTGTTTGAGCTTTCTACTTTGTGAGAAATTGGATATGTATATATCGAAAGTATATAACCAATCTTTTTTCATTTAAAAATGTTAAATTGTTGTGATTGACTATATAATTATACCCTTTAAAAAGATTTTAAAGTAGGATATTTGTATGTGTATGTAGATAAAGGTTGGTGAACACTTAGGTATATACCAATAGAAAAAATGGTAAATCTCTTCCACTGGAGACATGGTAGATGTTGATAATGAATTGACTGAGCCGCCTGTGAAAAGACATTGCTGCTTGTTTGAATGCAGATTCAGACAAGATAATTTCAGGGATTTTGGGAGGACTCCTGGAACAATTGGAAAAACATAAAAAATCATTAATACTCACAACAAACCAAACTTGATATTAAGTAGGCGTAATGGTACTAAAAAAATTAACGGCGAAAATGAAAAACTCGACATCATAGAAATTGAAGGAATTTGATTATATCAAGGGTAGGTAGATCTAAGCTAACTTCTAATATATTGATAGGGAAGAGTTTAAGGATTATTAAAGTATGTCATGAACTGCTTTAAATCGAGTTAGTAGAAGCATTTAAAATCATACAAATTCATGTGGCATTACCGATTGAAAAGGGGAGCAGCGTGACATGAGATGAAAAGCAAGAGCATAGCAGTGATGGAAAGGTGGCAGAGAAGTGTGACAAAATGGTACTCAGCAACCTCGAAGAGGAACCAAATAAATGATGCCCCTAGCAGTATTGCTGCTGATACGCTCTTTTTCCTCCACAGCACAACATCAGCAACTGCAAATTGCATTGCTCAGCTTATAGAGAAGAGAAGCAATTGATAAATAGGCTCATGATGCACACAAAAAACACAAGCGTAATTATAAGGCAAAATCCATCATTTGGTCCCTAAACTTTGTGTTTTTTATGCTTTTGGTCTCTAAATTTTTATTACTACATATTTGGTCCTTGAACTTTCACAAAGATCTTCATTTAGTCTTTCCACCATTTAAAGTGTTAAATTTTGGAAATGCGGGTAATAAAAGTAACGTGTGACTAGTCAAAAGAGTAAAGTGGTTTATACTACTAGCCGAATGACTCACATCGATCGATAAAAGCCGAAAAAAAAAATTTCCCCCAAAAACGTAAAACCTCAAAGTTCAAGGACCAAAAGTATAAAACACTCAAAAGTTCAGGGATCAAATGTACAAAAATGAAAGTTCAAGGACCAAATTGATGCTAATAAAAGTTCAGAGACTAAAAGTATAAAAGTCTCAAAGTTCAAGAACCAAAAAATGTGTTTTGCCTTATTATAATAACAGTTGCATTTTGAGCTAGAGAATTGAAATGTCACTCTTTTACATTAATGATGGCCTATTATGCAAATCAGCGTGGCTTTCTTTCTTTCAGTATTATCCCCTTATAGCCCATTGATCTCTACTAGTACTGGTATCGTCCCAATTTAACCACCTTTTATGTACTCATTTAATTGATCACTTAATCGATGTGAGATTATTATTTCGGTACACACATCTCCAACGTTAGTCTTTAAGGTACCAATATCTATTTTTAGGAGCTGCCTAAATAGGAACCCAATTATGTGGTTAGGATTTTGCCATAGCAATGTTTATTTGGATCTAGCTTGAAGCATTTGAGTTTATGGATTATAAGCTTACCACTGAACCAAAACCTCTCTAATTGAAGAGTTAATGTTAGAAAAGGATACCTTTTCTTCCTCCAAGAGCAGCATGTAGAGACTTGTGACCAAAGAGTCTTGCCGAAGAGGAGGCAGAATATCGGTGCCCATCATCGCTATCAGAAGAATATATCGGCATTATGGTTTTGATTATAGGTAATGCAACAGCAGCAGTAGAACTGTCTGCTAATGGATTTTGATTGGGCAAAAATGACTGGATATATATAGTACCATGAGAGAGAATTAATAAAGGGCTTGTTCTAAAAGCTTAGAAGAAAAGAAGGCAAAGGGTGAAGAAAAGGATGGCTTTGGGACATTATGGAAGTTTACTTCACATGCTACCTCCAACAACGCACACTTCATGCAATAGTGAGATTTCTTTTTTGCATTCTTGGACACTTTTGGTCTTTCAAACGGTATATACTACTAATTATGCACCTTCATCGGGTTATGAAAAGAACACTTGCACGCATGTATTGGAATCTCCAAAACCTAACTAACATATATATGATTACTTCAAAAAAAAAAAACATATGATTAATTAAGGGCACCGCTAAAGGCACCCCAAAATGTTGGGGTGCTTCACATAAAATGCATGTAAATTAGGGTACGTTCATAAAAATTGAATTGAGGTGCACATAGCGCCGCCCTTCATTAACGTAGTGCTATTCTTGTTGTTGGAGTATATTATACATTGATTTAAGTAATTAATTCGAGAGAATGAAGCAAAAATTAAATGCATTTAATAGTCTAATATATCCAAGTAACTAATTGGGAGATCTCTCTCTATACTTTAATTATTATTTTTATCCATTGCATAATTTATTATTTTTAAATTATGAAATTTTCACCAGCGTTGAGTGGTAAGTTCATTCTCTAACACTGTTCAAAATTTACCACTTCTTTCTCCTTTCGATTTTTTTTCTTGGATTCCCTGGTGGAATAAAGACTCTCAAGGGATTAGTCGGGTCCACCATCAGTTTAATATCATCGACAATGGCTGAAGTTTAAAGTTGAACCAAACAAAAAAAAATTCATGGCTAAATATACCAAACAAATTAAGCCTTAGTTTATGATATATCTAACAAAATATAGTCAAGTTGGTTATGTATTAATCTATTAAGTCGTTCTTAATTCGTTCTAATTGAACCTATTAGATAGGTTGTTTTGATAATTATTTGTCGTTTGGTATTTAGTTTTGAGAATTAATTTTTCTTTACTGATAAAAACAAGGAAAAAGTAGAATTTGCTATTATATCATAACTTTTTTATATTTCTAAATTTATATCTTAAGTCATTTTTTAGCTCCAAATTGAATAGGTTTGTCACCTCATCAAATTTAATGTTAAAAAAAAAACTTTTTAGATACAAATCAAAGAATTTAGAAAGGTTAAAATATAATAATAAAAATGATAAAAAATTAAGATATTTTAATCAATTTGGCCAAAAAAAGGAAAAAAAGAAAAGGTTTCTTACACGAATGCACTATATAATTTTTTAAGGGACACAAATGCACTAAATTAGTTCCTTATTAAATTTTGAATGCACTATATAATTTTAACAAATGCACTATATAATTTTTTACGGGACGCAAATAATTTTTTAAGGGATACAAATGCACTAAATTAGTTCCTTATTGAATTTGGTTTGTCAGATGCCAAATGCACCGACAATCTAGGTGCTTGGATATTGTTGGCCCCATGAAAGGACAGATCACTAAGTGAGTGAGGGAATTGATAATTAGGATCACAATTATTAGTTCCACCTCTTCTAACTCCTTTGACTTGCATGAGTTTATAGAATTAGTTTTTTTTAGAACAGAATTAAATATCTTTCCTGCATTAAAAAACTATTTTTTATTTGAGGTATTAGTTTTTCAATTTTAAATTAAATTTACAAATCTATGAACGATAAAGCCGCCTAACAATGTGAAGCTCTATTTAAGAACAAGTTTAGAGTTGTCGATTAGGTTGAAGACGACGGGAACTCTCAAACCTCATGTCTAGTTGACCATGCACTGTTATGAAATATATCTATATATCACTTGATTGGTGAAGAATGGATTAATTGCATCGAAAGAAAATCAGTAACCCTTGCTAGCTCGATTTAATTTATTCCATCTCATACAATACTAAAAAAAAGAACAACACCGTTTCTCTTCATATATTATAAGTAGCAGTATAGATATATGTAACTAATTAATTATAAGGCTAAGAGGAGGCTAAGAGGCTCCTCCGCTGGAAGAGCCAAAGCTCCTTATAGGCCAATTACAACATCGAACTCGGAGTAATTAATTAGTTCGGATACGTAACACCAAAAGGAAAAAAAAAAAAAAGATCTAGAGACCCTGATAATCTGAGTTAATTAAACTCAGCAAGTTGGGAAGGCAACCCCGCACGTGCTGGCCACCCTCCTCGCGTTAGGAGAGTCCACATAGCCCCTCAGTGTAGGGTCCTTCTTATACTGGCATAGGCAAGGCTTCTGCTCCCTCAATTTTGCACAGCAATCCCCAGAAGGTTGTGCAGGGGAAGTCATTGCAGGTAAACACGGGGCCAACTCGAGAACGTTGCATGTCACTGCACTTGATGTGGGCACATTAGTGCTCATAACAAGCAAGGCCACCACCACTACTAGAGGAAACACAAACAACTTGTTCATCATCTTCTAATTGATCTACCACAATTTAAAAGATGAATGGAAATTGTGTTTTGCTTTTGATGAGGTTAGTAGTTTCTCATGAATTTATAGCGGTGGGAAGGCCATATATGCAATTGATGTGCCAAGTGCAAAAGAGACGGTGACAAGTGTAGCAGTAGTTTATTACAATTGTTAAGGGGTTGTTGTGACTTTTATTATAGTGGGACCTTATCAGTAGTTTTGTATTGTGGGATGTGGGTTAGGTAAGCGCACTATATATATCATATAAGATTTTTTTAGGTGTGCACTATCATTTTAAATTTTAGATTTTATTTTAGATCTAATAATTTCAAATTTTACTTCTAGTGTTACTTTTGTCATATTGCATTTTGAGGTTCCACGTCGGTTGTGGTGGTGAATGCCTACTATGCGTATTAATTATGTGGTTTGAAGTCAGAGAGTGTTGATGTGTATCTTTAATTTGTCATAATTGGGGTTGCAAGTGTGTGTTTAAACAACATACACGAGTGAAAATAAAAAATTATTAGTTGATAAAAAAATTAGCTATTAATCAAGTGTTAAGTATCACACGAGTGTTTTTTGTCTCGGTTTGCATGTAAGTTGGGATTGATGATGGTGTAAAATGAGAAAAAAATTGGTGCGAGATTTGCTTCAAGTTACGTGTCAGTTGGTGGTGATCGAGATTCAGAATAGATCCAAATCGGTGCAAGTTTGGTAAAGTATGACAAAAGATTGGTTTAGAGTTTAGTATGTTACAGATAAATTTAAGATTTTGAAGGTTTTGATGTTACCGAAATCAGTGTTATGCGCGTTGAAGCCCGCTTGTTGCACACTTGAGAAGACAATATTCTATTTGCTATAAAACTTGATCGAAAAATTGATGTTCATTGATTTATCTGATAGAGACAAGAACGCGACCTCATGGAGTGAGATATTTAAGAAAGAGAACAAGCCAGGTGAGAATTGCAAGAGAGAGAAGATTTTTTTTTTTTTTTTTTTTTTTTAGCCGATAGAGACAAGAAATTGAAAGAAAGAAATATATTAGAATTTGAGTTAGAGATGGAGAGAAGCCAAGAGAGAGGGTGTGAGTAAAATATGAATCCCATTCTTCCAAAGCTTTTAGGAAGTGAGAGATATCGGTTTCCTAAAAGAAGTGATGCGATTTGTTTATGTATTATTTTGAGCCTTCTCGTAGCGCCACATGACATACTATGTGGTAGGTTTTATTAAGCTATATATGGTATGTGACACATGGCGTTTTGAATCTTTCTCTACGCGTCACGTGGCATAGATGTTGTCTTATTATATCACACATACCATATATATAGTATGTGTCACGTGACATTTTCGAGCCTTGTCGTATCCCCACGTGACATGCCCAAGTTGTAGGTTTTGTTAAGCTATATATATATATATACTAGTTTTTTGGACATGCTACGCACGCGGGAACCCGCTCGCGGCTCTCGCGGGAGTTCAATTTTAATAATATGTCAATAAAATTTGAAAAGTTCAAATATGTATAACTACATATTTAAAAAAAATCTATGTATATCTACATTCCTATAAATTATGTTTATTATTCATTCAACTTGAAAAAAAAAAAAAATTTATTTCGGAACCTCAAACAATGTGTTTGGGTTGTTAACATCTCAAATTTTATTTCCAATAAAAAACAACAATTAACAATTGGATTTTAAACTTATTTAGTAATATGTCACTTGATTTGTTAATTTGAGGTATAAAGTTTCACCATTTCAAAAGCACCAGGGGAATTAACCACCACTGGTTGTATTTTATTTTTTAATCTAGATACCAATATAAAAAAGTAAGATATTTGATTTCTTGTGAAAAATGTGAAGTATGTGCATATTCCATGTATTCCACATTTTTGGCCGTACATTTAAAATTAAAGACTTCCAAAATGTAGTCTATCTCATTGCAATAATGTGCAACAATGAATGATCCTCAAATGTGGAACAAATTAAATCATATTTGCTTATTTTTCTTTCGTGTCATCCCAAATGAAATACATATATTAATGTTGTGTTGGGTTTTGGGGTTCATACGCAGCGGAGATTACAAAACAGTTTTGATAAAAACCCCAACAGGATCCGAATCTAATTCCATTAAAAACGTTTAAACCATGAAAAACTTAATCATACCTCAATCGCAATATACCTTTCTGAAGGTTGATCGATCTCTAAGGCGCCGCCAACGACGAACGCCCTCTATCAGCAGTCCACACACGAACGGCGGCCGTGATTTGAAGTGCTAGCTTCGAGAGAATACCAAACCTTTTTGTTTCTCTCCAAAACGATCCAGAGCATACCAAAAACCCTAAGTCGTTTCTAAAACGAAAATAGAGTTTCACCTTTTTTTTTTGTACTGTGTTCTAACTTAAAGCGTCTATTTATACAACCCTTGTATATAGACGGTTAAGTAAATTACACATATACCCTTACTTAAAGAAGTATAAGTGTAATACACCACAAGGACGTTTACGTCATGAATTTTATCACATAAAATTCATTTTTCTCAATCATCTTAAAATCTCGCAAAACCATTCTTAGTGTGCGACCCAATAGGCTCATACAACGTTGGCGGTGTACCAAAACACATTTTGGTATACAAGTCATAAACGCCTCTAGCAAGACATTATGACTACCCAAGTTGTACGAATGTCAAATCGATACAACCTAATCAATAGTGTATATAACATCCTTTTGTCACACGATATCCTTTTGATCAAACATAAGGCATGGAATTGTCATCCAACATGTTCAATCGTACTAGTCTCGATCTCTAGGTAGATCGAAAACATCCAAGTGACATTGATCAATATCAATTCACTTAGACTAGGCCTTTTAACAGCTAACACATCGAGGGATCCACTAGATATCTCTCTTTATATGAGAGGGACAAATTCTATCTCGATTACACAACTTCATCACATTGCTCACACAAGTAACCAATCACAACCTTTATAATCGTCCTAGGTTAAAGACAACGTTTGATTGTGTCAAATTACTGGTGTTCCTAATGTTGAAGTCTCTGGCAATCTCAAGTCAGAGGACTGAAAAATATACCTATCATGAGAAACAACTATGACTTAATCCATGTGATGTTCTCATAGCGGGTCGGTCCAGTACTTTGTTCCCTAACAAGTACTCGTGATCTTGATTCGTATCCCTATACGTATATTCATCATATGATCATCAATCAAGACTCACACTAGTCTTAATTCATTATAGTTCCCAGTATAATGATCGACTAGGGACATTTAGGATATTTATGTAAATACCCATGGATCTTATTATAATGTAAACATGCAAATTAATTATAATAAACAACAAATGAAATCCTCTATTTTATTAACTAAAAGTATTCATAAAGACAGTTAATGGATTGACCTAGGGCACATGCTCCGTCATGTTGATCTTTCGGTACTCCATACTTTGATTGATGATCATAAGTTACTAATTGTACTAAGCGAGGTCTATCTGTCTATGTTGCTCAATGATGTCGAAGCAATAGAGAGATTTGAGAAATGGACTTATTGTTTAGGTATCATTTGAAAGGGTTGATTTGCACAAAAAATTATTGCGGAACATTTAATAGTTTCTAATTGAGCAGGTTGATTATACTCAACAAATAATTTTTTTGTTGTTTTAGTTGTATTTGAACAATTTGGAAACTTATTTGTGGCAGTGTCGTCAAAGATGTTGCATTCAATTACAACTTCAATGCCAGTTGTTTCTTATTTTTCATCACCGTCTAAGGGTGGAAATCCCTCATCCTCTACAAAGAAGGTAAAAATTCTTCTTTCGCTTTTCTTTGTAGAAGCTGTACATTTGGGAGAAGAAATTCTATGAAGAAATTAAGGTACACAATGTCATCATTTTTGTTTAAGATGTACTATGTTTTTTCCTTAAAAATGTTGCGCAACAGTTTTTTTACGAGCGACTTAGTTTATGCTTAATGAAAGTACCATAGCATTCCCTTTTTTATGCTTTTCACATTGTCATTTATGTATTGCGACTGTGAAATTGAAACATAGTTATTTTGTTTGTATTCATGTGGATGATCTAATCAGGATGAGCGCGTAGATTAGATGGATAAGCAAATGCTCACAAGCACAACGAATATATAACCTTCTAATTGTGTGGTGTTTGATGTTCGAATCTAAAATAACGACTCTTAATTAACATGTGTATGTAACTACATTCAAGAAAATTAGCATGTCTATGTATTCATTTGTTACCTTGCAATTTAAATATGACCATAGAGCTAAAATCACACAAAGAAACAAATCATAGTAATTTATCTTTTACTATTATAATAGCGGTTTGCATGAACTATTCACAAATTTCATGGACAAACTATATCTAAGCATGTCCAAAAAATTCGTTGATCCATATACATCAATACCGTAGTCTGACGTTTGACGGAGCCATATCTAAGCATGTCCAAAAAAATCTACCAACTTGCACCTATCTAAACTAACACCAATGACAACTTAAATTGATTGTACCCAAAAGACTTACACCTATACCATGACATGATTCATGGCTAGACCAAAATATCAACTGATCGACTATTATATATAGCATGATATACAAAAGTAAAAACACGAACTATCTCATCCTGATGAAGTGGATGCAGAGTCCAAAGAAACAACAGTTGGCTTCAATAGCTTCGAATATCTGCTAGTCGTTGAAGCAACGGTGTGGAGAATGACTTCACCTGTCTCAACAATGACTTCAACATTTGTTTTGAAACAAGCACTACCACACACTGAATTTATTTTTTCGGTATTACATGGCACAAGTTGCGAAAGAAGTGAAGTTTGTGCATTGGCAACCAGAGGTCCATCGACATTTCCATTGTCACCATTCAAATCTAGATTACCTACTTCGACATTGATAGGTGATATTCCAACAAGAGAAAATCGAGTGATTGTATTGTCAACGAGCTTATCCGCTTGAACAAAGACATAAAAAAGGAGGCAGATTTCAATAATTTGGAAGCACCTATGAGATTGCATGTTTCGCCCTGATCAATCCGAAGCAACATTTAGAGTTTTAGAGGTTGGAGACATTCAAGAATATATATATATATATATATATATGTTAATAAGCCTATATAATAAAAATCTTTAAAAGATAGGAAGGAGAACTTACTGCTATTGTCTTTGTCATGATTTCTTGGGCATTTAATGAGATAATATCCTCAGCAATCCTTCCGTAAGCCACAACCTTGAGTGCACCAGATTCATTAGCAAGTTCTACCTCAATGCGAGCCCTTGTGACATAAAGGAAAGGTTATAAGCATATTGTAATTCATATATACATAAATGTACATTCATAACAATTTATACATACCTAGGAGTGTCGTGTGCATCTTCATGATTACAATTGGTACAATGCTTTCAACAATAAACACATCCATGAATTATAAAATTACCTCTCAAGTTTATCGAACTCTCATCCAATTGTTTTGCATTATGATTGCCCAACATGTGATCACTAACCTATATTGCCAAATTCACACCGTTCAAATTTGAACCTCTTATGAACGCATGAATATATAGTTACAAATGATGCATCTAGCACTTATAGATATAATATATCTCAAAGTGAAAATTGAAAGCATTAACGAAACATGAAACGACAAAAATTAAAGAGACTATCACTATTCTAAATGAGATAATAACAACATATCATGAAATAACATAACGGATGAACAATTAACTAACATTCAAACGAACTATAAAACAACAAATATCCAAAACAAACAGATACACAAAACCTTCTTGTCCCTAATATTATTTAGCATACGGTTATGGTGACTTCCTTTAAAAATTTATATGTTATCAATATTTTAAACAAGATCACAACCTATCAGTCATATAAAATATTATCAATTAATATGTGCATCGAAAAGCATTATGTGAGGAACAAACACATGGAAACTATTGTTAACAATAATTTCAATATTTTTAACGTAAAAAGTCATGCATACCGCGATTCCAATGTTTCCATCAACCATACATTTTTTTTGCAATCCATCTATTATCGTCTCATCGCTAACACAACCATCACGGTTTGATGATGAACCTATTAAAAACCAAATACACATGATATAACCATTATTTCTTGAAAAAAAAATCCTCATCAAGTAATAAAATAAAATACGAAGACAATAAACAATGTATGCATCAAAAACAACTAAATATATCTTAAATTTATAAGAAATTACCTTTCTCCATACATTGAAGAGATCTCTTTTGTCGATATGACACCCTACGAACATAATTTCTTCTATCTTTTTCTTCTCGACTTAATTGAGCATACAATTGTCTTCTACGACCATTCACACGATTTCTTTCTTCTACCTCTTTATTTTCAAAGGATTTTCTCTTATTCTCATTTGGATTCATTTTCTCTATTGCATGAAAACCTACCACAATTACATATATGACCCACAAAAAAAAAATGTCAATTTTGCTTGTCAAGAAAATTGGTAAAAATAAGTCTTTCCAAAAAATTGAGCTAATCCTTTTAAACAAAGGGAAGAAAAAATAAAATTGATTCTGCAAAGTTAATCAGCGAAAATAATATGCAATTAATTTTCTGAAGGAGTAATCCTCTAAAATGGTATAATGTTGATACTAACGGTATTTGCAAGTTAAGGCAAGTCACAAGTGGTACCATCGCCTATAAATATGACTCATCGCAACATGATAGCAAATGAAGGTTAATATTCAATTAACAACACAGCCTCGATCCCAAATTGATTGGGGTCGGCAACATGGATCAACCTCTTGTTGGGTTTTGGGGTTCATACGCAGCGGAATTACAAAACAATTTTGAGAAAAAGCCCAACAGGATCCGAATCTAATTCCATTAAAAACGTTTAAACCATGAAAAACTTAATCATACCTCAGTCGCAATATACATTTCTGAAGGTTGATCGATCTATAAGGCGATGCCAACGACGAACGCCCTCTACCAGTAGTCCACACACGAACGGCGGCCGAGATTCGAAGTGCTAGCTTCGAGAGAATACCAAATCCTTTTGTTTCTCTCCAAAACGATCCAGAGCATACCAAAAACCTTAAGTCGTTTCTAAAACGAAAATAGAGTTTCGGCCTATTAATCTTTCGTACGTGTGTTCTAACTTAAAGCGTCTATTTATACAACCCTTGTATATAAACGGTTAAGTAAATTACACATATACCCTTACTTAAAGAAGTATAAGCGTAATACACCACAAGGACGTTTCTGTCATGAATTTTATCACATAAAATTAGTTTTTCTGAATCATCTTAAAATCTCGCAAAACCATTCTTAGTGTGCGACCCAATAGGCTCATACAACGTTGGCAGTGTACCAAAACACATTTTGGTATACAAGTCATAAGCAGTCTCTAGCAAGACATTATGACTACCCAAGTTGTACGAATATCAAATCGATACAACCTAATCAATAGTGTATATAACATCCTTTTGTCACACGATATCCTTTTGATCAAACATAAGGCATGGAATTGTCATCCAACATGTTCAATCGTACTAGTCTCGATCTCTAGATAGACTGAAAACATCCAAGTGACATTGATCAATATCAATTCACTTAAACTAGGCCTTTTAATAGTCTAACACATCGAGGGATCCACTAGATATCTCTCTTTATATGAGAGGGACAAATTCTATCTCGATTACATAACTTCATCACATTGCTCACACAGTAACCAATCACAACCTTTATAATCGTCCGGTTAAAGACAACATTTGATTGTGTCAAATCACTGTGTTCCTAATGTTGAAGTCTCTAGTAATCTCAAGTCAGAGGACTAGAATATATATACCTATCATAAGAAACAACTATGACTTAATCCATGTGATGTTCTCATAGCGGGTCGGTCCAGTACTTTGTTCCCTAACAAGTACTCGTGATCTTGATTCATATCCCTATACGTATAATCATCATATGATCATCAATCAAGACTCACACTAGTCTTAATTCATTATAGTTCCCAGTATAATGATCGACTAGGGACATTTAGGATATTTATGTAAATACCCATGGATCTTATTATAATGTAAACATGCAAATTAATTATAATAAACATCAAATGAAATCCTCTATTTTATTAACTAAAAGTATTCATAAAGACAGTTAATTGATCGACCTAGGGCACATGCCCCAACACCTCTTCCATTGCGCTTGATTTAGTGCAATTGATGGTTACCATTCAATCACAATTTACAAAAGAAGCGCAAAAGAGAATCTGATAAATGAAAGACCAAGATGATTCATTTGATAACCAACAATTCACTTGATAAGAGCCTATACAATAGTAAATTGCAGTCAGCATAATAATGGGCAACCTTAGCTTCTCAACAACCAGGATATCCAAAGAATGGTTTTGCCAACAACACCTATCCCTATATCCACCACTACAATGCTCATTTACTATCTCAACCTCTCCTCTCCCGTTTTTCCATCACCAACACTCAAATTTGAGACTGGCATCACACGTGATCCAAAACATCACTCACCTCTGACAAAACCTCAACTAAAAAGGACTCTTAAAACTTCCTTAGATTTTCAGCCATTCTTCAACCTAGAGGCAATAGTCATAAAAATAACAACTTTACGAAAAGAGAGCATTCCTAAATGATTCTAGTGATCTCTCAAATCAACAATTTCTTCTAATTCATTCCAACGTGATACATCATAAGCATGTTGATCAATAAACTAAAAAAATTGCATCTGTAAATTTTTAATAAATTCAAAAAGAATGTAAAGCAAACAAAACAAAGAAATCTAAGACATTATTTACCTTGTAATTGGAGCTCCTAAGGAAAAATCACTCAAAAAGAATCTCAACCATTCAAAAAATCTTAAAAGTAAATTCTCTAACCTACAATGTATTAAGATAGGAATAATTTTCTAAAACTATATTTTGCAGATCTATATAGACACTTCTCATGCTGAAAAGTAAAGATCCAAACATAGAAACCAGGATTTTAGAAAGATTATAACAATGTGCAAACTGCATAGCCAATGTTTGTCCATCCAAAGCATGTAAGCAAAATGTTTCTTTAAAAATTATATTTGGTTAATTTTGATCAGTCGTAGGTCCCTGATCACAAGCATGTGTATCTTGCCTAGTGAACCAAGGCTTTTAAAGGAACAAATATGCATTTTTCTCTCAATAGAATTGATAGAGATGCAAGAGTACTCTGTGAATGAAAACCACTTTTGTTGTAATAACTTTGAAACTATGCGACGAAAAATTCATACCTTGCTTCGCAAAAAATCGTTTAGGTTGACAAGTTGAACCCAACTAAATAAGAAATAATCAATTATTCCCATTATCCTAAACCACCATATCAAAACACCAATATTGTTATCAATCTAAAAACAAATTAGACAAAATTAATATTTTCAAAGAGATAAAAAAAATAAGTTCACCCAAAAAAATAATACGTCCTCCTTCCAAATATATAAGTCGTTTAGGTCAAAAATACATCAATTAAGGTAACATTGATTATGAGTTTTCTTTCAAACTTTGCCCCTAAACACAAAACAAGAAAGTGCTTTAATTGTGAGTTTAATTTCTCAATTTACCCCTTTACATTTATGTTTGATTGCTTGAAGAATTGAAGTGCTTTAGCGACAATTAAATAATCGAGTTCCAAAGAAGGGTAAAATAGGCATATGAAATGTCAAAATATGAAAACGACTTATAATCTTGAAAATGATCTTTTGTCCAAACGACCTATATTAATGGATGGAAGGAGTGAAACTTTTTTGACCAGTTAGATACAAAATTCTGAAGAAAGGAACCACTTATTTAAGAAAACAAATATTTTTTAAAAAAATTTGGAAGCAACACACCATTGACTAATCATATTCATATTAAATTATTAATAGAATGTTTCAACATTTTTCATAGGGCTCACTTCACAACTTAATCTACCTAAACCATCTTTATTTCAGATTATCTTTATTTCACTCTTAATTGATGGGGTTCCAAAATTCAACAAAGGATAAAACAAGCAATTAACTGTTGAAAAAAGATGTCAAAGTATTAACAATAATATGATAGATATGTTGCCAATACCAATGCTACGTGAAATCTTCCTCTCTTGATCCATCACTTCATATATTATAAAACCTTGACAATGCCATTATAAACTTAAACCTTACTGTTAAGCTCTTTGAGGCATAAATCACAAATCCATAAAACCATACATTTTCCTACTACAAGAAAAACCTAAAAAGCTATCATTAAAAGTTATTGTTAAGTGTCAAGCTATTCAAGCCATCGGTCACAAATCTATAAAATCCTACTTTTTATCTCTACATCTTGACAAACCTGGAAAACACTTTCCATTAAAACTTACGATTAAGCTCTCTGAGCTATTGAAATTGTAAACTCGAATGGATTCGTAGAGGTTCATGGACTTGTATAGTACTTAACAATCATCTTCTCATCAATAATATATTGACAAAATATTTCAACATCTCTTTTTTTCCAATAACCATGGGCATCAGAATCTTTTTTCAGCCTTTCCTTGCTATGGTTTGACTAATCCCATGGGAGTTACTTAGGTGGCCCAACCCCATAACTTTGAGAAACCAAGTGAATAAAATGTAGCTACCAAGAATTGAACGTGCAACCTCTGCCTCAATTAGAGTATTAGTGCTCTTTTCTTTGCCACTTCAACACACTCCTAGGGCATGTTTCAACATTTATTACATGACATGTTTCACCATGAAATCTACCTAATTTATTTTTTTTTTAGGTTAATTTTATGTCGTTCTTAATAAATGGGGTGCCCAAGGTTGGCAACTAACTAACCAAAAATTGGAAGGTCCAATTGACCATACTAAGAAGATAGCAAATTGTTAATAAATAATACTATGTTACCTATGACATTGCTCCGCATGCAAAATCTCTCTCTTGACCTAATAGTTCAAATTGTATAAAACTGCAAGAAATCAACCACTCATTAGAAATTAACAAACAACAATGAAGAAAACTAAGGAAGCAAAATGCAATTTTTTTCTTCTTCAAAATATCGAATTAAAGCACTTATCACTACCAAATCCAATTGTGATCATACTCACGTGCGTACATTAAGAACTTGACAAGATTCAAAAACTCATGATCTAAGACTGACATCAGGTAAAATGTAGCTATATGAGAAATCCACAAGACTTTCTTTTTGTTTATTGTTCTTCAAGCAAAAAATCATCAATCGAACGATGGACACCAGACAGATGATGACGCACTATTGCTAGGAACTTGAAACCACAATTTCTATAAATCGAAACATGACATTCTTCAGTTTAATTGAGCATATAAGGACTCAAAAGTACAATATAAAACCCAATCTTACTCTTGACTTCAAGTCATGTGTGAGCTGAGTGTTTGGTGAATCTTCACCAATACCAACTCTTATAGACCTCCCATTTGCACTTCTATGTTGGTTTTCATCCATATCCACAAATGAATAGCCTTGACAAACACGAATTAAGGTAAGATCAAGGTACGGTATTTTGATCTTGATCTTTGCCATGTGAAAAAAAGCTATAAACATCGTGGATGTAGAGATGACAAAAAATAATAGAAGAAAAAAAAAGCTACGAAATTCGAGACTATCATCAGTGTTATCAAATCTAAAGATAAATCCAAATCAAAAGGGAGAGAATAAAGAGAACCAAGAGAAAGCGAAAACAAAAAAAATCAATATTATTAGATAAACGACCCAATTGAACCCTAACTTCTAAAGGAAAAACCAAATCAAATCGAGCATACTCAACAAAGAACCGCACCAAAGTATGAATTGCAAGAAAATAAAAATAAAAAAGAAAGCTACGAAACTCGAGACAATCATCGATGTTATCGAATCTAAAAATAAACCGAAATCAAATTTGACAGAATGAATAGAACCAAGAGAAAGCAATATATATATATATATATATATATATATATATATATATATATATATGTATATATTAGATAAACATCCCAACTGAACCTCAACTTCTAAAGGAAAACCCAAGTCAAATCGAGCATACTCAACAAAGAAGTGCATCGAAGTATGAATTGGAAACAAAAATATCTCGAAATTAAATAAATAAGGTCAACTTTTGCCAGTTGAAAAAGAATGATTTGTTATGCACTAATAATGACCTTGAGAATAAAATCAAAAGCAACAAAAAATGAGATTTAATTAGAATTATTCTTGTGAAGCTCCAATTCATGAAACATGTTCTTGATTCTTCATTCTTGTAGAGAGAGGAGATCAGAGGTTGAAAGAGGAAGGTTAGAAGATACAAACAAAATAGGGGAAAGCTTGCACAAATGATATATTGGTGGTTGGAAAAGAAAAGAGATTATGGTTGCTCTACCACTTGATCACTAATGCATATTGTAATAATAGATTATCAACAAAATGAAAATCTAAAAATCGTCGAGAGACTTGAACAATAACGTTAATTAAAACTCAGATCAAAGTAACTCAGTAATGAATATTGCAAGTTTAGCCAGAGGTCCTTCTTCGAGAAACCATTGTTTTGCATACAATAAAATAAGCCGCAAGTCCTAAACAATTACTGGTTGCTAATTAAATTCAAAGTTTTTAGAGGGAACAAAACCCAAAAAATACAAAAACATGATTGATGTGTTGATGTAGCAAACTACACAAATTAACATTAGGCGGAATTAACAAGTCTTGAGATTGTCAAACTTTTCGTTAGATGAGACATGAATTT
Source organism: Stephania yunnanensis (assembly GCA_039657365.1). Lineage (NCBI taxonomy): Eukaryota > Viridiplantae > Streptophyta > Magnoliopsida > Ranunculales > Menispermaceae > Stephania > Stephania yunnanensis. Next base: position 5,431,427 of record CM077589.1, read on the forward strand.
TTTATGCAAACCTTAAGACGCCAAGTTTGAAAACTGAATCGAATAAAAGAAATAAAAGAGGGGCGTATACGGGATAGAACCAACCTTTTTTTAGAGAAGTAAAATCTAAGGCCCTCCCTCCTGTTGAATTGACTCATAATGCTCATGCTTGGTAATTGTGCTCCTCCTTCTCCAACCTTCAAAACAAATGAAAAAAAAAAAACTCATCTTGTTTGCCCCAATTAAATCAGAAATGAAATGAAGTTACGACTGCAAACCTCAAAACAAATATCAAAAAACTTTAGCAAGGAAACAAACAAGCATGTATTGAAAGTAAAGGGTACTCACACCTAAACCAGCTGCGGTGACATCATGTTTATACTTTTTGTCTTGACGTCTCCAAGTGTCTGATCTTGCTCATGCCCTATGGTTAAAAAATAGACCATTCACCTTCAAATCTGAGACCTCCCTAACTCACAACATTTTGGACCTTCAGCCTTGCCAACACACTCTCCAACTCACATTCTTGGTGGCAACTTGCGCGAGAGAAGAAAAGAAATCAGAGCGTCCGACCGATTTGAGCATACATCACATCGAATCTTCACACAGAAGGGAAGGTCGTTTGGATGACAAGAAATGCATTGTGATTTGCTTATCACATTCTGATGTCAATCAAGAAGCGCTGATCACACGTGCATACTACAAGTGAAAACGACGACGGAATGAGACGAGGGGAAACCCATAATTTTTAGGGATAGAGATATATACTATGTGACACGTGGCGTTATGGAGCATTATCAACGAGTCATGTGTCATACTAAAAAAAAATATATTTCGATATGGTATGGGCCACATGTCATTTTGGAGTCTTCTCAACGCGCCCATGTCATATCACACATAAGTTGAAAATGTTACCAATTTAATTAGTACTTAACTCTAAATAAATAATAGGCTACATCTTTAGTGTGCCACGTGGCGGTTTCGAGCATTCTCGTAGCGCCACATGGCATGCCCAAGATGTAGGTTTCGTTAAGTTATATATGGTATGTGACGCGTGACGTTTTGAATCTTTCTCCACGCCACTTGGCATAATCAAGATGTTGTCTTATTATATCACACATACCATATATATAGTATGTGTCACGTGACATTTTCGAGCCTTCTCGTATCCCCATGTGGCATGCCCAAGTTGTAGGTTTTGTTAAGCTATATATATATATATATATGTTATGCGACACGTGGTGTTATGGAGCATTATCGATGAACCACATGTCATACTAAAAAAAATACTTTTCGATGACCTATATATGGTATGTGCCTTATGTCATTTTGGAGTCTTCTCAATGCGCCACGTGTCGTATCATACATAAGTTGAAACGTTACCAATTTAAGTAGTGCTTAGCTCTAAATAAATAATAAGACAATTTTTATTTATAATTAACGGTTGAACACTAAAACACTTTTGGCCTTTAATAGAGGTTTTAAAACCTTTATTAAATAGAGTGCTATTAAATGTCATGTGAAAAATGTGTTATGTTTTAATTTTTAATACATGTATTACATAGAGGTTTTTTAAAACTCCTATCAATTAGGTGTTATTTAATAACTCCCCCTTTTAATAGGGTTTTTAAACCTCTATTAAATACCGAAATTGTTCTAGTGAAAATAAGTTGATTAGTAGCGAATTTATTTAATCATATGCAAATAAGGATAGTTCCTATGTATGGTACGTGAAACTAATTTATAATTTAATGTAGTAAACTAATGTATTTAGCAAGGAATCAATGCGAAATTTCAAATTAAAAAACTTTCAATCTCGGTTGAATACATAATTTAAATTAGTAACTAATGTGACTACAAACTTTCCATTTTTGATTCTACGTGGCGTTTTTTAGCTTTCATGATAATCCACGTGGCACACCCAAAATGTAGGTTTATATGTAGGCTTATTCAATGCATAGACGTTACGTTTTGAAAATTGAATGATTAATTACCTATTCATATTTTTTAACTCCAATTTAACGTTCTAAATCCCTTAATTATAATCAAATAATTTGGTATCATTAAGAATTTGTAACAGTAATTGACTTTTCAACTCAAATGTAATGTTAAAAATAAACTAAACGTTTCAAATATAGTAAGTAAAACGTTTCAAATGCATATAGCTAAAAATAGAGATGATTGGGTTCGATTGGCATCGACACATCCATCATCATCACTTTCCTTAAGATCGTGACCATGGCATATTGCCATCTCAGGTCATCATTCCCATGCTCCACTACCTACATCATCTACTTCGCTACAGCCCCAGCCACCAGACCTCCTCATCAACGACAACAATCTCATCAACAATTGAATCACCCGCTTACAATGTATCGAAGGTGATCCTACATCGTTGCAACAAATCAAGGTTAAAGGTATTGGCTTTGATAAAGTTTAGTAGGCTTTTGACAAACTTAGATTTGATACTTTCATTAGAGCTTTAGTTTTAAAATGTTGATAGTAAGTCCATTGCTTTGTAAATTTTGTTTCTCTTCAATTTTCGGAATGATACGTAGTACTTTGTATTATTCTTTTTCTTTTACGAGTATGTACCCATCCGATTCACAATAATTTCTCATCGTTTGTTTCTCAAAGTCGCCGACCCCAGTTAATTTGGCCGACCCCAGTTAATTTGGCCGACCCCAATTAATTTGGAACTGAGGCTATGTTGTTGTTGTTGTTGTTGTTGTTGTTGTTGTTGTTGTTGTTTCTCAAAGTCCCTCACTCAATTATTTATCTCATTTTTTGTTTCTCGGAGTACCTCGCTTAGTGAGTACTATTAGTCTTATCATTTATCCATTGGAGTTTCTTTAATCTATCAATCTCATTGTTCATCCTCATCCCTCATATTATTCCTTGGGTAAATTATCAATCTCACTGTTTGGAGTTTTTTTTTTCAAATATTGAACTAAAATTATTTTTAAGTTAATGCCCACGAGTAAAATCTTAAAACTACTTTGGGTTTCTTTTGTGTATAAATCTAATACACTGGGTCTCTTCCGCGCAAAAAACACGACAACAAAGCGCATGATGTCGACTAGTTTATATATATGAAACAACCCATAACTTACTCACTATGAAGCTCGAACTTCCGACCCAGCTCTTACACTCCTAAGTAACTTCATACCAAATTAGTGAAACATCCAGTTAATTGGTATTAATATTTGATAGTTAATTAATTGATACAAGTAAGTGTATATTCACATTATTATCTATGAAATAATAATTATAAATTAATTAGAATGCTCCATATCAACACCACCATGCATCGGCATGCTAGTCAAAAGCATCTATAGTAAGATGACGGACTTGCCAAAAATTAGTTTAGAGTGGTTGTAAGTTCCACTCACTTACAACAACAACAACAACAACAACAACAACAACAATATAGCTTCAGTCTCAAATTAACACATGGATCAAACTTTTCCATTGTGCTTGATTAATTGCAATAGATGGTGAGCTTTTCAAATCATTCAAATCCCTCCTAATTAATGTATCCCATGTTAGCTTTGGTCTGCCCCTGCCTCGTCGAATTTCTACAGTTTCTATTGAGTCACGTTTTCTAGTTGGGGCATTTGTAGGCCGTCTTTGCAGGTGACCAAACCACCGCAACCGCCCTTCCCTAATCTTTGTATCAATTAGTGATACTCCTACTTGTCTTTGAATTTCTATATTTCTTATTTTATCTTTACGAGTTTTACCACATATCCACCTAAGCATCCTTATTTTTGCGCGACTCACGGGGTTAGAGTCCCTAGGGATGTCGGCACCTGTTACTTGACACTGTATGACACTCGGGGTTAGAGTCCCTGAGGTGGTCTACACACCGAGGTTAGAGTCCCTGGTAACACTTAGGTTAGAGTCCCTTGTGCTATATGATGATGGAGTCGGAGTGACACGTTTCACTGCCGACCAAACCTAAATCACTACTACTTAGTCTAGTGTCAGTATCACTTGTTTAACTCTGGTATTTACTCGCATATGGTTTATTTTCCAGTTTTCCATTTATATGCTTTTAAATAACATTTGAATATTTGGAAATGCAACTTAAACATGTCATCGGGGATTATTGTTTTATTTGTGTACTCACCATCCTTTTTATGACGGTGGGTGCAGAGCCGTCTACTAGCAGGCCGGGCAAAGAGAAGATGGACGATTATCCTTGAGCCCGCGACGCGTTACTACATCGATTGTAGGTCTTCTTTTGATATTTTGGTTGTATAGTTTATATATGTCTTTCAGATATTTTTTTTGGGGTTGTATATTGGGTTGAGCGTTAGTTCCCCGACTTGACTTAGACCATTTTATCGTTTCAATGAATTTTGAAGGCTACATATATTTATGTGATGGCATTTCCTGGTTTTCCACACTTAGGATATTATAAATGGCTTCCGCATAATCAATAAGACTTTCGCTAATAAATTCATTTAATAAAAGGTTTAATTAGAAAAGGCTGACTAATATGTAGTTAAGTCCTGCGTGGATATGATTAGGGCTTAATTACGAGATTAGGCCGGGCGGTGCCCTAGATTAGAAGAGGGGTCGTCACAGTTGGTATCAGAGCTTATGTATTAGAACCTTAGGGATAAAGAAGGAAAAACACGAACTTGTATAAAACACAAACCTTAGAAGTGGAAACCAGATGATCCTTGCCTAGGAACTATTTTGTTGGGAATTGAGTGAAGGTGAGCTGGTGTGTTTTCTTTCTATATACATGTTAATTGCTATATGTGTAGAAATACAAAATATGCCTCATAGTAGCTGATTCGCGTACAATTGTCAACATGCAGACACCGATGGCGGATGCAGGAGACACTGGAGCTAGCGGTAGCCAACATTCCACCATATCAATAAATGATTTTCAGAAGTTGTCTGACCGGATGACCGCTCAGGAGAGACAAATCGCCGAGTTCATCGCCTACATGTCGGTACAGATGACTGCACTGGTTTTGACCGCCCCTGTCACTACAGCTGCTACTATAGCACCCCAACCACAGAGACTCCTTATGCACCAGCCACTACTACTACCGCAGAGGCATGAGAAACAGTACCACCCGCAGAGCCAGCGGCACCGTGTCCACTAGCACTACCGGACGTCACAGTACCGACAATAGGAGCAGCAGTATATGTGACGACCCCAATTTTCCACGAATTGGGCTCCGCCCGGCCTAAGCCCACGTGGACCCTCGAGCCAGTCTCGCAGGGTCAACGAGAGCCTAGTCAGCCTTCAAAGCCATCATTATCAGTATATTTAACGTTTTACAGCTGAGTTATTAATATTTTTCGAGATTTACAATTTTAGCGGAAGCAACTAACACATTCAATAACTCAACCATAATTTCAAGGAGTTTGGCAACCTAATTGTGGAACCCAGTAAATATCATCAGAGGAGAGTAATTATAAAATATACAAAAGTTTCACCTAGCTATGAAGTCTTCCCTCAGCTACTCGTCCTCGGCTCTGCACTCAGTCAAATATAAAATGACGAGCCCAGGTAAGTAAATCCAGTAGGACATATACACAACATTTCACAATATCCAAAGCAACATGATTCACGATATCCAAAAGCGATCAAATTCATGCAAATATACGAAAAGAATAAAGAACGCATGAATATACAAGACTGTAAACAATCCATCAATGAGTGATACTCCCAAGGTAGATGTATATGTCTCCCCAATTACTCTGAAAGACATATACATCTTCTATGTTTCCTCCATATGTGTGTGCGAGCACGCTCTGCGAACTACACATATGGGCATAGTACTTTCACGCCCGATGTAGATGTATATGCCTCCCCAATTACTCAGAAAGACATATACATCTTCTATGTTTCCCCCATATACAAGACTGTAAACAATCCATCGATGAGTGATGCCAAATAACAAGGAGTCCCGACCAAAAAGTCGTTGAGTCGCGGCAAAAGCCAGCACACTCGGGTTAGGGCGAGCCCCCTTGCCTCACGACCCTAACCCCTGCCGACTATGAGATATCTACGGACCCGGATAAGTGCCCCAACGTACACTCAATTGGGAGATATCGACGGCGTACAGATAAGAGCTCATATTCGCAGATAAACAGTAACCATGACTCGCTTGCCAATGGACCCCCTCAATCGACAACAGTTAAACGATAGTTATCATCACAAACAGTGAACAACAATAAAGCTATCACAACAATAAACAATAATCAATGGGGAAACATGAAATATTGTATAAGTTCCTAACTGGTTTACTTACCTCGAAATTCGTAACTCGAAATCAAGACGTCTCGTTCGGGTCTCGATTTGCGCACCGACACCCGACTCCTAGTCCCTGGTGTCCATTTAAACATTTGATGGTTTATTTTATTTCAAATCATTCACATCAAACTGAAATTTGGTAAAATAAATCTCACCTCCACCGCGTCGTCGACTTTCGTCGATTTACGCTTCCGATCGGTCCGACAACGTCATTTCGTCATTCACCGCGCCGTTGCCATCGCTGCGACATCGCATGCGCGTCGCGTCGCCGTCGTCGCCACCGCCGCCCTCGCCGCGCCACCGCCGCCCACTCGCCGGCGCACTGCCGCTTGCGCCATCGCGCCGGTCCTCGCCGACCGCCAAACCCACCACCGTCCGGCCACCCGTCGCGTCCCGTCTCCAACGCGCCGCCATCGTCCACATAGGCGCTCCTCCCGCGAGCCACTACTCGCGCCACTTCTCATCCCCGATCGCCGGTGTGCTGATCTCCGCGATCGCTGCGCCAACACCGCCGCCGCGGGCTGATCCGCGTCCGGCGCTGCTCGCGTCCCCGCAGGCTCCGCTCCGCCGGCTGGAGTCGCGCCTCTCATCTCGCCACTGCTGCTTGATCGAGTGCCGCCAGCTCATTGCCTCGCCGGTCCGCCACTTCTCGCCGAACCCTCTCTCATCTTCTCCGATCCAATCTCTCTCTCTCTCTGTTCTTCTACCTCCCGATCTCTTTGTTTCCTTCTGATCTCTTTATTTTTTTTTCTTTCAAACCAATCTTATCCAATCTTTTTGTCTTTTCTTTCAATCTTATCTTTATATATATATATACAAATATACATTTCTTTTTTTTTTTAATTGCAAATCAAAAGTGTCCTCGAGATTCGTGCAACGCGCATCTCGAGGCACTAACCCACCTCATTTCAAAATCTCGATAATCACGATACACGCATAATGAGGCATATCCAATGTACATTTTAAACCATATAGAGCCATTATTTCGGTCTCACGTCGGCACGCGACTCGAAAGGCGTCCTTGTTCGTATTTCGACTCACCGAATTTCCTTGCATAATTAGCATTATTATTTCAAATTGGATTCAGACATACATATTTCGACGAGTGGGTCCCACAAACGACCTTGACTTGACACGTGGCATAAGTCAGATTTTTCGGGCCGTTACGGTAGACACGCCCACACCCGATACATCTGAGATCACTGGCTTGTCGAGGGACGCCAAGCTAGTGAAGGAGTTCATTAGACTCAGGTCGGCGTGTTTTTCGGGAGAGAGGGATTACGAAAAGATTTAGAGGTGGATCCTATCGCAGGAGAAGCTATATCTACTACTGGGTATTGAGGACAAACGCCAACCAGTTCTTTCATACTATACCCTGGATAAGGATGCTGATGTTTGGTGGCGCACTACAGTAGCGAGCCGAGGTAGTTTTACATCATGGACAGATTTCAAAGTGGAGTTCTACAAGCAGTATTTTTCGGCTTCGATGTTGCAGAGGTTGAAGAAGTTTATGAGCTTGAAACAGGCCGGGGGGGAGACAGTGATGAATTATCGCGACCGATATGGTTACATGAGGCAGTTCGCGGGAGACTTGGTGAAGAATGACGCAGATGACGCCTTCTATTTTGGAGATGGACTAAAGCCAAATATAGCTAGACACATCGTTGGCACTGGGGCCGCACTCTGCAGGAGATCTATGAAAGAGCACTCGCCCAAGAGACTTATGAGTTGGGCAGAGAGGAGGAGAGAATAGCAGAGGGTTCAGACTACGACAGGAGGCAGAGGGGTGGGGCACCGGTTGCCCTTATTTCAGCAGTGCCCTACGCACCTCACTCTGTACCCACACAGACATATGGCAAAGTTCCCTTACCACCTTCCACCGGACAGACATTGCCAGTTCCACCAGCACCGCGACAACAGCAGCTGCAGGGTGGGCCGAGACAAAGGTAGAGGTAGGGATGGACCACAACAGGGTCAGCGACAATTACAGGGACAGACGCAACAGGCAGGGCAGCGTCGTCAAATCACTTGCTGGAAATGTGGTCAGGTGGGACACATGTATAAGGACTGCACACAGCCGACAGCATATTCCCCACAGTAGGCCAGAGAGAGAGTTCACATGGTCGCACAGCCAGATGTTGGAGCGACACGCAGCCTCATCGAGGGTACGATTTCCGTTTATGGTAGAGACTTATATGCATTGTTTGACTCTGGATCCACTATTTTTTTATTGCTGGTCGCATATTAGGCATATTAGGATTGACACCCGTTAGGCTTAGCATACACCTGATTCTGAGCACCGCAACTGGGGATAGAGTTTAACCTAATAGTCTAATTCGGGGATGTCCGGTAGAGATAGACGGGGTAGAGTTATCGGCAGATTCTAGAGTCATCGAGATGTTAGAGTTCGACGTGCTGCTAGGAATGGATTGGTTGTCAGCCTACCACGCACACATTGATTGTTTCAATAAGTTTGTCATATTTGAGATACCAGGACGTCCGATATTCGTTCACCGAGGTAGTACACCAAGACTCAACACCACGAGAGGTCGGCTTGCATCCAATGGAGAGATGGAGACTCTGGTAGCGTTGTACGCTGTAGCAGAGAGTCAATGACCCAAACTAGAGGAGATACCGGTTGTTCGAGACTTTCCAGACATTTTTTCAGAGGATTTACCTGGATTACCACCACCACGAGAGGTAGACTTCATTATCGACCTAATACCGGGTACCAGACCGATCGCGATACTGTCGTACCGCATGGCTCCGAGGGAGTTGAAGGAGTTGAGGACTCAGCTTAATGATTTGGGGGAGAAGGGGTTCATCACACCTTCGATGTCACCGTGGGGAGCGCCGGTTCTGTTTGTGAAGAAGAAGGATGGTAGGTTGAGACTATGCGTCGACTACAGACAGTTGAACAAAGTGACAGTCAGAAACGAGTACCCACTTTCGCGAATAGACGATTTATTTGATCAGCTGAGAGGAGCAAGATTTTTCTCCAATATTGACTTGAGATCGGGGAATCATCAGCTTAGGATCAGGGATGAGGATAGGTCCAAGACATCATTCAGCACCAGATACGGACACTACCAGTTCACGATCATGCCATTCGGGCTGACCAACGCCCCTACCGTATTCATGGATTTGATGCACCGAGTACTTAGATCATATCTCGACCGCTTCGTGATCGTCTTCATCGACGACATCTTGATATACTCGAGGACACAGGATGATCACGAGCAACACCTCAGAGAGACGTTGTATACATTGAGGGAACACCGACTTTTTGCCAAGTTCAGTAAGTGTGAATTCTGGCTTACAGAGGTCAAGTTATTGGGGAACGTTGTTGGAGCAGCAGGAATTGCTGTAGATCTGGCCAAGATTCAGACCATTACGGATTGGCGGGCACCGACATCAGTATTGGAGATCAGGAGTTTTGGGGGGTTAGCAGGATATTATCGTAGATTTGTGAAGGATTTCTCGAAGATCGCTTCACCGATGACGAGGTTGACACAGAAGGATGTGGCTTATGAGTGGACTGAGAAGTGCGAGGCTGCATTTACTCAGTTGAAGAGGGCATTAACTACCGTGCCAGTGTTAGTACCGCCAGAGGCTGGACAGGGATTTCTAGTGTACACAGATGCTTCTCATACGGGTCTAGGTTGTGTGTTGATGCAGGGTAGTGACGTCGTGGCATACACATCGAGACAGTTAAAGATACATGAGAAGAACTACCCCACGCACGATCTAGAGTTGGCAGCGGTTATTTTTGAACTGAAGACTTGGAGACACCTTTTGTATAAGGAGAAATTCACACTCTTCACTGATCATAAGAGTTTGAAATATCTTTTTACACAGAAAGAGTTGAACATGAGACAACGCAGATGGTTGGAGTTCTTGAAGGACTACGACTTTTCCTTAGAATATCACCCAGGAAAAGCGAACGTAGTCGCAGATGCGTTGAGTAGGAGACCGAGTAGAGATGCTGAGGTGGTCGGATGTCACATGATGCATGAGTATGGATTACTCGAAGCAATGGCGACAACATGTCAGATAGAGATTCCTACCGATACTCAGGTGATGATTTGCGCACAAATGAGACTACAGACCGTGTCTACACAGCAAGTGTCAGAGGGTCAGATGACCGATCAGTTGTACTCGAGATTCAGTGAGTTAGCGCAGAGTGCAGAGTGTACAGATTGGGCAGAGACGAAAGATCAGTGTCTGAGATACCGGGGCAGGTTGTGGATATGACGCGCGCCGAACACGTCAATAAAATAAAGTACCTAAACCAACTATTTTGCGAGAATAGTGGCAAAGGGTCGATCCCACGAGACGCGGTTTCTTTCTTAGGTTTAAAACAACAAAAAGGAAAATTGGGGTTTTGAGATAAATATTAATTTAATTAACTAATTTAATTAACTAATTTAATTAAACCAAATAAATAACTTAACAAAACTAATTTCAAAAATAAATAATTAATAATTAAATATCACCTAAATCTCCAGTTCCACAAATCAGAGTCAAGATTCAATAACAATTATGGTCTCAAAAAGTTATTAATTTAATTCTCCTAGATTAGCTATGGAAAATCGACAATAGCCGCTTGAAATTCCTAGTTCCCCTAATCTCGATAGCAGGACGTCATTATTGACTACTTCCCTAATTAATGTATAACCCTAGACGTCCGCCAATCGGGTTTAATACACTACCCGCAGATAATTTGGATCTATGGGAACACTAATCCTAAATAATCGGTCACAACCGTCTAGATTTAATTTATATTCAATTGTTGTACATTCATCGACCTAAGGGTTTTACGACAGCCAGGGTGAATGTTTGTTCTTGTATTGGTCTAAAAGCACAATTACACGGATGCTAATATTCCAAATAACGATCGATTATCAATCATAATAATTAAAATCAACAACAATGAATTAGGAGAAATTAAATTAATTAGATAATAAAAATAAAAGATCTCACATAATGCGCTTTGAATCCATGACTCAGACTTGCTTCCACTGTCGACTTAGGCGAAAAGTCGACTAGCCGGACATAGTCGCACAAAAATAATTACTAAAACAAAGCTAAACTATACTAATTATTCCTAATTAGGTGTAGAGAGAGTGTGAGAGATGGAGAGATGTGTGTGAGAGATGTGTGTGGTATTGAGAGAAGGTGAAGCCTATTTATAGAGTTTCATGAGACCACTTTTTGAGGTGATTCGTGAGTCGAGGAGCATCGTACGGGTGTTTTTGGATCAAAAATCGGACTCTGCCACGTGTCGCGTTGTGATTTGCTGATTTTTCCTACGTGCGCCACGTGTCGCGCTGTGATTGGACCGAACAGCGCGTCTGAGCAGTGGGTGGGGTGACTCATCGGCCACGTGGCATGATGTGATTGGACCGAATCGTTTGTGTGAGGAATCCTGGCGAATCAAATCGCGCCACGTGGCATGGCGCTGGAGAAGAAATCGCGCGATTCTCGACCGAAAATCTGGGAGTCTGTGCGGTGCGCATCTCGAGGCCAATCGACGGTGGTTGCGCGACGAGGAAACGGCTTGCGGGTGACGTGGCTGTGTGGGATGACGTGGTGACGCGTGTCAAGCTTGGATTGGACCGCACACGTTGCTGTGGCGTGTGTGCGCGCGTCATTGTGTACGTCACTGTCCACGTGTCATCCTCTGATTGGACCGAACGGACTGCTCCAATGAAAATGCGCCACGTGTCATCCTCTGATTGGCTGGAACGCCCTGTCGGCTAGTCGACACACCGCAACGCGTATTTCGAGGCAAACTGTCCGGTGTTCGATTACTGCAAGTAAATACTCTATTTTGAGTATTTTTCCGCCACGAATTCAACCGCGCACTCCGTTTCACCTAAAAATGACCAGAAAATATTATTAAATATTTATTTTAAATACTTTTAATAATTAAATATACTAAAATATACTAATAAATATATAAAAATACGAACTTATCAAATACCCCCAAACTTAGGACTTTGCGTCCCGAGCAAAGGTGTAAATGACAACACAAACTAGACTCACCGACTCAACTAATCCTATACAGAGCCCAAATTCATGGAGTTCCTTTGGTTTACATAGTCACCAAATTAACACGAAACTCAAAAATTTGAGTTATGATATGTCAAGTCTCGCAACTCAAACACAATTAAGATCTCATTTTCAAAACATAGACTCGGTCAAATACAAAAGTCATCAACTAATCACAAGTTTTATTGGTGCAAAGTTCGAGAATATTACTTAATATAGTGAAAGCACTCGAACTAAATCTTTTATTTGAGGAGTTTCACAACTTCCGCCTTTTTTTTTTCAATATTATTTTCTTTTCTCTCTTTTTTTTTTTTTTTTTTTTTTTTTTTTTTTTTTTAATACGGTCCTGCTCCATTTCTGTGGACCGATTTTCTCACTTTTTCCCACCACAAGTTTCCCTGCTCCATTTCCAGTGGAAACTTGTAGGACACTTTACACTAATAAAACTCCTGTTAGTACTTCTCACTTTCACTATTATCAAGCAAATTCCCCAATGTGGTTTAAAATAATATAACTTGCGTAAATGTGACCGTTTACTCATTTTCGTTATCTAGCACTAAGTCCAACCATCATCTATGTCTCTAATCATGAAATCACAAGAATGCAGAGCTACGAACTTGATTAAATGTTTCTCCTAATTTTTTCTAAATTTAAAGTCAAAAAGGCAACTGTAATTTACTCATCCACAACCAAAGGCATGAACAAAGTTTCGGGTGACTCTAAAATAAATAAAACATACGAAATATATACATGAAAGTGTATCAATTCCTAATGATATGAGAATGGAATGTGAATGGATAAGAAATGAAAGAAATGATATAAAACTCCACCGTTACCATCCAATATCTGCATATAACCGCATATAAATAAAAAAGAATTAAACGATCTCACCTGCGGTCGTTCGAAAAAATTCATCCAAAATAATCCTCAATCCAAAAGCACCCCCAAACTTATTCTAAACCTTGTCCTCGAGGTTCAAAATAAGTCAAAGAAGGTACACACATAGAAAACAAACAAGATGGTGAAAGAAAATGATACAAAGTCATGTAAAATACGAGAAAAAATGAAAAGAAACTAAATAATACTTAGCAAAGTTTGGGCCCTCCCATAGCGCTTTTGGTTAAAGTCGTTAGCTCGACTTGGTGGAGTCTGTCAATCAATATAGGCGGCGTCGCCGATGAAATGACCTCCACATCATGGCTCGGGAAATCTTCATAGAAGATCTTCAATCTGTGGCCGTTCACCTTAAACACTTTACCGTCTCCATACTCGAATCTCCACTTTGCTCAGTGATCATACACTGCACTCACAATATATGGTCCTGTCCACCTCGATCTCAGCTTGCCTGCGAAAATCTTAAGACGTGACTGAAATAAAAGTACTTTCTGACCAACACGGAAAGATTTCCTAGAGAGATTGCTATCATGGAACGCTTTCGTTTTTTCTTTATAAATCCGTGCATTTTCATACGCGTCGTTCCTGATCTCCTCCAACTCTTGGAGAGTGAGCTTTCTCTCATTACCTGCTTCATCGAGCTTCATATTAAACTGTTTCACAGCCCAGTAAGATTTATGTTCGAGCTCGACTGGCAGGTGGCAAGCTTTTCCAAACACAATGCGATATGGGGACATCCCAATTGGCGTTTTAAACGCCGTTTGGTAAGCCCAGACATCGCATCGTCAAGACGTGTACTCCAATCTCTACGAGTTGGATTTACCGTCTTTTCTAAGATGGATTTGATCTCTCTATTAGAGACCTCTGCTGGCCACTCGTTTGGGGATGATATCTTTGTAGAAGTCCGATGAGTGACATTATATCTCCTCGAAGGTTTTCAACCATACGGTTGCGAAAGTGAGTGCCTCGATCAGCGATCGAGCACGTGGGGTACCAAATGTTGCGAAAATTCTCGATTTGAGGAATTCACATACCACTTTAGAATCATTAGTGCGTGTAGCCTTAGCTTCCACCCACTTAGACACGTAGTCCACTGCGAAAAGTATGTAAACATTACCAAATGACATTGGAAACGGTCCCATAAAGTCTATACCCCATACATCAAATATCTCGCAAATATGAATCGGGGTAAGTGGCATTTGGTCTCGATGACTAAGGTTACCGTTTTCGACGGTTAGGACAAGTCTTGGTAAACATGTATGAATCATGAAAAATGGTGGGCCGGTAAAACCCACTCTCAAGAACTTTCCTAGCTGTCAGACGAGGACCGAAGTGGCCACAAGCGTAAGTATGACAAAAAGTCAGTATGGAATGACTCTCAGTCCGAGGAACACAACGCCTGATAACCTGGTCGGAGCAAAATTTCCATAAGTATGGGTCATCCCATACATAATATTTAGCATCACTCCTTAATTTATGCTTCTGAGCCTTCGAAAGGTAAGGAGATAACTCACCCGAAGTGATATAGTTCACCAAATCGAGGCGTACCGGGGAGATCTTCCATAACGACATAAATGTGCTCGTCAGGGAAATCATCCATCAGAGGGGTAGGACTCTCAACATTTTTAATTCTGCTGAGATGATCTGCAACTAGATTCTCTGCACCACTTTTATCTTTGATTGTGATGTCAAACTCCTGTAGTAGGAGTATCCATCTAATGAGCCTAGGTTTGGCATCCTTTTTGCTCATCGTGGTACTTCTTGAGCGACATGATCGAGTAAATGATAACCTTGGTACCCAGAGATAAGGTCGAAACTTCTCAAGTGCGAAGATAACAACAAGAGCTCCTTCTCAAGTAGTGGTGTAGTTCATCGAGCTGCGTCTAGAGTACGAGAAGCATAGTAAATGACATGTGAAGCTCTCCGACTCTCTGTCCTAAGGCACTGCACCATTGCATAATCACTAGCATCACACATAATCTCAAATGGGAGCTCCCGATTAGGGGCTGAATCACCGTGTGCTAGTAAGTGAGTGTTTCAGTGCATCAAATGCACTCTGACATGCTTTATCAAATTCAAAAGGTATGTCCTTTTGAAGTAGACGGCATAGAGGCTGTGCGATTTTTGAAAAGTCCTTGATGAAACGACGGTAAAAACCAGCGTGTCCAAGGAAAGATCGAATCGCCGCACATTCGTAGAGTAGGGAAGTTTCTTGATAACATCAATTTTAGCTTGGTCTACCTCTCTATGCCTCTAGCAGAGACAATGTGTCCCAAATAAGACCTTGGTCTACCATAAAATGACACTTTTCATAGTTCAGAACCAAGTTCTTCTCTATACACCTGCTGAGAACTTTTGTCAGATTGTTGAGACAACTATCGAATGAATCACCGTAGACGGTGAAGTCATCCATGAAGACCTCAATGAAATGCTCAACAAAATCTGAAAAGATACTCATCATACACCTTTGAAAGGTGGCGGGGGCATTGCATAACCCAAAGGGCATGCGCCGATAGGCAAAAGTGCCAAACGGACAAGTAAAAAGTCGTCTTTTCCTGGTCTTGGGCGCTACGGTATCGATGAAAACCGGAATAACAGTCGACAACAATAATGAGAACGACCAGCTAGTCTTTCCAACATCGATCTATGAATGGTAGGGAAAGTGATCCTTCTGGTGGAAGCGTTTAATTTCTGTAGTCGATGCATACCCGCCATCCATTTTGAATACGGGTTGGAACCAACTCACCATGTGAATTGGTGATTACTGTGACCCCCGTTTTCTTAGGAACCACATGGATAGGGCTTACCCATTTACTATCAGAGATGGGGTAAATGACACCAGCATCAAGGAGCTTCAGTATCTCCTTCTTCACTACATCCATCATGAGCGGATTGAGCCTCCTCTGGGCTTCCCAGTAGGTTTCGACCCTTCTTCCATATATATATGATGCATGCAAGTGGAAGAGCTTAAACCTTTGATATCCGCTATGGTCCACCCAATAGCTTTGTTTAAACTCCGGAGTACTCGAAGGAGCCTTTCTTCCTCTAAATGTGTAAGTTTGGTTGAGATGATCACGGGGAGTGTGTCATTTCTCACCTAAAAACATGTACTTTAAGTGCTCGAGTAACGGCTTCCGGCTCGGCGTAGGAGCTTTAACCAAAGAGGGAGAAAGTTCGGAGTTAGAAGTAGGTAACTCCAAATAATGGACTCTTGGGGGCAGGGGTTGAATTGAATCCAACTCGAAAACAACATCTTCGATATCAGTATCGAAGGTCAGATCACTCTCGTGGATTTGAGTAGTGTCAAGATGATGCTCTAACACTACTTTAATTTTATCACCGCCACTCGTGAGTAAGATGCACTGCTCAACAAGTGGATCCACACTGTCCATGGTGCACACCACAGAAGACACATCACTGGGGTATCGCATCGCATCGTATATGTTAAACTTGATGACTTCACCATCAAACTCCATGGTAAGGGATCCATCATCAACATCTATCTTCGTCTTCGCCGTTTTCAAAACGGACGTCAAGAAATCTTGATGAAGCATTAGGGAATGACTCCTCTTTCATATCAACCACATAGAAGTCGGCGGGAAACACAAACTCGTTCACTCGGACTAGAACGTCTTCGAGAACACCGACGGTGTCGACAGCGAACGGTCGCTAACGAATGACAATTCCGGTCTCTAAATGGGCTGCATGCAATGTCTCATAAATGGATAATGGCATGACATTAATGGAAGCGCCAGGTCACACATAGCCTTCGAATGCTTACATCACCTATAACACAAGGTGCGAGAACATCCCGGGATCCTTGCATTTAGGAGGCAACTTCTTTTGTAGGATAGCGTGACGGTTTCTCCCATTTGGACTTTTTCGTTGCCTTTCGGTTTCCACTTTGTTAGTGCATAGTTCTTTAAGAAACTTTGCATACCTAGGGACTTGCTTCGAGCGTCGAGGAGTGGAATATTGATTTCCACTCGCCGAAAGGTCTCGAGAATTTCTCTCTCTTCCTCCTTTTCTTATCTAAGACGAGACGTTGTGGAAAAGGAGGTTTGACCTTAAAAAAGTGGGCGGTGCTTCCTTTGGAGTAGTTACCATCTGTTTAGGGGCGAGACGGGGGACTACTACCTCGCGTTCTTCCTCATTGGCCTGGTCATGGGAATTAGATGACCCATTTTGCCTTTTGGTCCCTCCGCTCTCTACCACTACGGAGTGTAACTGCGTTAGCACTCGCGTTAGGATTCGGGTAAGGTTGCGAAGGCAACTTTCCTTTATCCTCGAGACGTCCAATCTGCTGTGCATGTTGGTCCACTTGAACTTGAAGAGTTCGAACCGTCGAATTGAGTTCAATAAAGGATTTCTCGGTGGTAGCCCTGAATTGCTTCATTTCATTCATAATTTGGCTTTGTTGGCTCATAAGGGCTTTAACCATATCCTCAAGCGAGGAGGAATTAGTGGAGGGTGTAGGCAACGGTTGACCTCTGGGGATGAATGTCTGATAATTCTGATTCTGAGGCCCATAACTGAAGTTTGGGTTGTTCCTGGCCGTGGCATGATTATAGGTATTCCCGAATGGGACTCTAGGTGGCCCTTGGAAATGATTACCCATGGCATTGACCTGCTGATCATCATCAAAAAGTGTAGGACATTCATCGGTTACATGATTTGTGGCAGCACAGAAACCACAAGCTTTGACTTGCACTTTACCAGAGGAGAGGAGACGTTCCATCATAGAGGCTAGGTTATCAATTTTCTGGTCAGTGGAACTCGAGACATTGCTGTAGTCCGACTTCGGTAAGCCGTGGCATCGAGATCACCATAAAGGCGTGAATTGTTGTGCGATGTCCTCATACAGTTGCTTCATTTGGGCTGGAGTTTTGTCACGAATGTGACCCCACACGCATTATCAATCATGCGTCGTTCTATGGGCGACATGCCAACATAGAAGAATCGAACTATGGTCTTCTCGGATTGGCCATCTTTGCGGGCAACTAGCAAGTAATCGCTTATAGCGATCCCAATATCGCCGAATGATTCGCTCGGTTTCATTTTGATGCGCATATATCCTTGATGAGTGAGCAACTCTATCCTCGGGAAATATTCATTCAAAAATGCGGTTGCCATATCATTCCAGGAATTAATGCGACCATGCGGAAGGTAGAAAAGCCATTCCTTGGCTTTATCTTTAAGGCAAAACGGAAAGATCGAGCTTAACCGTTTCCTCGTCCGCATTGGAGGGTTTCATTGACTTGCGAGATAGAATGAAACTCCTTCGGGAAAGTGATAGGATCTTCATTCTCGCTACCATGGAAGGATGGTAGGAGATGGATGAACCAGGACCTCAACTCAAAGTTTCCGCATTATCAGGATAGTTGATGCGAGGAGTTGCATTGCGCCAAAAGAGCTTGAAGCTCTTGATTGGCGTGACCCGTGGTGATTTGGTGCAATGCGGCCATGTTCAAATGATTTTGGTCTTCTGTTGCCTAAGTTGGTTCTCTCTAGTCCACCTACGAAAAGTTCTCTCTGTTCGGGTCAAAAGGCAATAACGAGCCGTCGATTTGGTCAGAGTAAGGTGTGGTAGCATAAAAATAAAATAATAATAATAATAATAATAATAATAATAATAATAATAATACTACTCTAACTAACAAGTAAACTAATAAAGTAATAAAGAAAAAAAATAAAAATAAATAAATAAATAAAAAATAAATAAAAAATAAATAAACGTAACAAACTGAAACAGTAACGTAATAAATTTTTTTTTTTTTTTTTTATTATTTTTATTTATTTTATTTATTTTATTTTTGTTTTAAGAAACTAAACCAAAAAAAATAAAAAATAATTTTTTTTTTTTTTATATTTATATATTTTTTTAGAAAATAAATAAATAAAAATAAACCAAAGAAAGAAAACACCAATCCCCGGCAACGGCGCCAAAAATTGACGCGCGCCGAACACGTCAATAAAATAAAGTACCTAAACCAACTATTTTGCGAGAATAGTGGCAAAGGGTCGATCCCACAGAGGACGGTTCTTTCTTAGGTTTAAAACAACAAAAAGGAAAATTGGGGTTTTGAGATAAATATTAATTTAATTAACTAATTTAATTAACTAATTTAATTAAACCAAATAAATAACTTAACAAAACTAATTTCAAAAATAAATAATTAATAATTAAATATCACCTAAATCTCAGTTCCACAAATCGAGTCAAGATTCAATAACAATTATGGTCTCAAAAAGTTATTAATTTAATTCTCCTAGATTAGCTATGGAAAATCGACAACGCTTGAAATTCCTAGTTCCCCTAATCTCGATAGCCAGGGCGTCATGTGACTACTACTTCCCTAATTAATGTATAACCCTAGACGCGTCCGCCAATCAGGTTTAATACACTACCATGATAATTTGGATCTATGGGAACACTAATCCTAAATAATCGGGTCACAACCAGCTAGATTTAATTTATATTCAATTGTTGTACATTCATCGACCGGAAGGGTTTTACGGCAACCGGGTGAATGTTTGTTACTGTATTGGTCTAAAAGCACAATTACACGGATGCTAATATTCCAAATAACAGTCGATTATCAATCATAATAATTAAAATCAACAACAATGAATTAGGAGAAATTAAATTAATTAGATAATAAAAATAAAAGATCTCACATAATGCGCTTTGAATCCATGACTCAGGACTTGCTTCCACAATCGACTTAGGCGAAAAGTCGACTAATGGGACATAGTCGCACAAAAATAATTACTAAAACAAAGCTAAACTATACTAATTATTCCTAATTAGGTGTAGAGAGAGTGTGAGAGATGGAGAGATGTGTGTGAGAGATGTGTGTGGTATTGAGAGAAGGTGAAGCCTATTTATAGAGTTTCATGAGACCACTTTTTGAGGTGATTCGTGAGTCGAGGAGCATCGTACGGGTGTTTTTGGATCAAAAATCGGACTCTGCCACGTGTCGCGTTGTGATTTGCTGATTTTTCCTACGTGCGCCACGTGTCGCGCTGTGATTGGACCGAACAGCGCGTCTGAGCAGTGGGTGGGGTGACTCATCGGCCACGTGGCATGATGTGATTGGACCGAATCGTTTGTGTGAGGAATCCTGGCGAATCAAATCGCGCCACGTGGCATGGCGCTGGAGAAGAAATCGCGCGATTCTCGACCGAAAATCTGGGAGTCTGTGCGGTGCGCATCTCGAGGCCAATCGACGGTGGTTGCGCGACGAGGAAACGGCTTGCGGGTGACGTGGCTGTGTGGGATGACGTGGTGACGCGTGTCAAGCTTGGATACCGAACGGACTGCTCCAATGAAAATGCGCCACGTGTCATCCTCTGATTGGCTGGAACGCCCTGTCGGCTAGTCGACACCTTACACCGCGCAACGCGTATTTCGAGGCAAGCTGTCCGGTGTTGATTCTTGCATGCAAGTAAATACTCTATTTTGAGTATTTTTCCGCCACAATTCAACCGCACTCTCAGTTTCACCTAAAAATGACCAGAAAATATTATTAAATATTTATTTTAAATACTTTTAATAATTAAATATACTAAAATATACTAATAAATATATAAAAATATTCCACTTATCGGGATACCGAGTCCATGAGAGATGAGATTCTAAGATTCGCATTATTCCACGACATGAGGAGACTATTGTACCACGACATGAGGAGACATTTACGGTGGCTGGGATGAAAGACGTGTCTAGATTCATTCAAAAACTGTGGTATTTGTCGGCAAGTGAAGTCCGAGCATCGCGGAGACCCGGAGGATTACTACAGCCGCTTCCCATTCCTCGATGGAAGTGGGAAAACATCTCTATGGATTTTGTCAGAGGATTGCCGAGGACCGCGAGGAGACATGATTCAATCTGGGTTATAGTTGACAGACTAACTAAGTCTGCTCATTTCCTGCCAGTGGCATCGCATTACACGTTCGATCAGCTGAGCGTACTGTTCGAGAGAGAGATTATCAGGCTGCACGGGGTACCATTAACGATCACGTCAGATCGAGATGCTACGTATACGTTCAGGATGTGGCGGAGTATGCAAGAGCAGTACGGTACGCGACTATAGTTCAGTACGGCTTTCCACCCTCAGACTGACGGGCAGACTGGGAGATTGATTCAGGTCCTCGAGGACATGCTGCGGCCATGCGTGTTGGAGTTTGGCGGATCTTGGGCGGAGTACCTACCGTTGTGTGAGTTCGCATATAACAACAGTTATCAGGCTAGCATTGAGATGGCGCCATTTGAGGCTTTGTATGGCAGACCGTGTCGTTCGCCATCGTGTTGGGCTGAGCTAGAGGACCGGGAGATAGTGGGGCCTGAAATTGTTGTTGACCACAAGGAAAAGGTCAAACTGATCCGTCAAAGACTCAGAGGAGCACAGGAGAGACAGAAGAGATATGCAGATAAGTATCGAGTTGATCTCGCGTATTCTGATGGAGCCTTTGTCTATTTAAAGGTCTCCCCTCGGAAGGGTCTTCAGAGATTTGAGGTGAAAGGCAAGCTTGCACCGAGGTACATCGGGCCTTTCATGATTAAGAAACGGGTCGGGAAAGTGGCATACGAGCTTGAATTGCCTCCACAGATATCAGGGGTCCATCCAGTGTTTCACATTTCGATGCTTCGACTGGCCGAGTCGAAGGCAGGAGTGTGACCGATAGTTGACTTGAGTCAGATCGACCTAAGGGATGACATCTCGTACGACAAATAGCCCATTCAGATCCTAGATCGTAAAGTACAACAGTTGAGGAGCAAGTCCATCCCGAAGGTACTCATCAAGTGGCAATTCCATAATGACACGGAACTCACTCGGGAGCGGGAGGACTACATGCGAGATAGATTCTCGTACCTGTTCGAGTCAGGTAGAACCGTAACTTAAACTTAATTTCGAGGACGAAATTTTCATTTTGTTGGGAATATTTGTCACGGCCCAAATCTCTAACCCTGTTTTAATTTCCTTAATCAGGATCACCGACCTTTGACGTGAGACCCACACTGTGATACGTACACCGACCGAGGCACGTGGCTGAGGTATATGGTATTTTTGTATGCCTAGTGCTATGTATTGTGTAGACTTACTAAGTCAGTTTGCACGGTTGTAGGCGTCGAGACGAGAGCTGGGACACGCCTCGATATACGTGTCGACTCGGGTACCGGTGATCCAATTCTTTCTTGCAAAAATAATCAAAACAGAGAAGAAATGGAACCAAAGAAAATATTTGAGTAATGGACTTCTTTTATTCCTACAATAATGTTTTCTCCATTACAATTCCCCCTCTCCCCATTCTTTTCATTCATTATTTATATAAAGACCTCACTAAGTTGTAGTAAAGAAAGACCAATTCTTCAGCCTTATTTATCTCCTCTCATGACTAGTTCGGCACGTTGCTGCAGATTCTTCTACTTTCTGTTATTGACCAGCCACCTCATCTCCCTTGCTTTCTCCATGGTGACATGTGTAAGATCTCCCCGGATCATGACTCCCTTTTTTAGGACAACTAGCTCCTGCTAGTGTGTTTTTTTTTAAAAGGTGGAGGTTTGGGAACTGAGCGCGACCATCGTCTCTTGAATACCATTTTGCAGAGCTTGGACTCTATTCTTTGCGGCCGATCCTAAAGGTTTCCAAAGTTCCTCGACGTTTCCACAATAGTGTCTTCCTTCAAGATACTTTCCTCACCCATTACTATCTCTTCTATTTTTGGCAACACCTCCTGAGGCTCCTCGTCAAGCATTGAAGGCTCAAACAGCTTCAGTTTGTCTACATTCACCACTGAGTACATCTCCATGTATGCTGGCAGCTCCAATTGACAAGCATTGTCTCCAATCTTGCGGGTGATTTTGAACGGACCATAGCGAATCGGTTTCAATTTTTTTCCTTCGCCTTTAATTCGATCCTTACCCAAATGCAGCCATACCATGTCTCCCTCTTGGAAATTTCCTTTTACTCGGTGTCGGTCATGACGCTCTTTATATCGTTGCTGGGCTTTCAACAACTGTTTTTCCACTTCTTCATGCACCTTCCGAATTTGCTCCACAAATTTGCGGGCGCGAACTATATCTCCATCATCTCTCCCGAGTTGTAATGTAGATTGCACTGTGAATTCCATATCAAATGGGCTTTGTGGAAGAAAGCCTAAACACACTTCTGAAGGAGCCTTGCCGGTGGAGCTATGTGTGGTGTGGTTTATAGCAAATTGCAGAAAAGGAATGCTCTCATCCCAAGTCTTCGGGTGTTTAGAATTATACCCTCAGAGAAGATGAATGACGGTCATGTTGACCACCTCTGTTTGCCCATCAGTTTAGGGGTGAAAGGCAGTGCTTCGTTTCAACTTTGTATCCATTAGCTCCCATAAAGTGCACCAGAATTTGGACAAAAATCTGCTATCACGATCTGAGATGATTGAACTAGGAAGCCCAAAAATCTTCCAAACATTAGTAAAGAACAAGCGAGCCGCTTCAACTCCAGTGATTGTCTTCTTACAAGGCATAAGCACCACCATTTTTGAGAATCTATCAACTACCACGAAGAGGTAATCATGTCCTATTCGAGTCGTCGGCAGACCACCCAGAAAATCCATCGATATGCTTTCCCAAGGCCGGTTTGGTACCGGCAAAGGCATATACAACCCCACTTTTCGATTGGTCGGCTTCGAAATATTACATAGCATGCATCCCTTAACAAAACGTGCCACGTCTTGTTGCATTCGAGGCCAAAATACATAACGAAGCAAATTTTGAAATGTTTTGGTTACTCCAAAATGGCCAACAATCTTTGATGTGTGAGCCTCTCGTAT
The DNA here is from genome assembly GCA_039657365.1 of Stephania yunnanensis. Classification (NCBI taxonomy): domain Eukaryota; kingdom Viridiplantae; phylum Streptophyta; class Magnoliopsida; order Ranunculales; family Menispermaceae; genus Stephania; species Stephania yunnanensis. Next base: position 5,455,458 of record CM077589.1, read on the forward strand.
GTATTTTAGTCGTTGATCGGCTTGTGGTATACAAAGGAGTGTTCCTTTGTAAAGAAGACCATTCCGCAACTCATATCCAGAGGGCCTACCTTGTTGAATTTCTAACAACATCTTTCTGAAGTCTGGGTCTGCTTCATACCAATCAACATATGCTTCTTCAATAATCGGTTGAACCTGCATAAACACAGACAAATAAAGAGCTGCTACCGGCGCCGAGACAACATGTCAGCAAGTTTGTTGAGGGCTCCCTTCTTGTACTTAATCACCAAATGGAATTGTTGTAGATAAGCCATCCACTTCATGTGACGGGCTTGCTGTAAGCGGGTTTGTGTCTGCAAATATTGTAGTGGTTGGTGATCCGTGTGGACTATTGTTTCCTTCCCAAGGAGATAGACCCGCCAATGTTTTACAGCCAAATAAAGAGCCATGAGCTCTTTATCATATGTAGGATAGTTTCGTGCCGCCCCTTGGAACATCTCTGAATGATAAGCTACAGGCCTTCCCTCTCGCATTAACACTGCTCCCATAGCGTAACCTGAGGCATTTGCTTCAAGTTCGAAAGGTTTCTGCAAATTTGGTAGTGCCAACACTGGCGCCTCACTAATCTTTTTCCTTAGGATATTGAAAGCATTCTCATGTTCTTTTGTCCAAGCAAAAGATTGATTGGCTCTTGTCAAGGAATGAAGTGGACCAGCAACGATAGAGAAATTTTGAATAAATTTTTGAAGATATTGGCAAGCCCCCATGAAGCTACGGACTTTTGTCACCGAGCGTGGTCGAGGCCAATCAGTAATAGTTTGTACTTTCGTGGAGTCAACCCGCAATTCTCCGGCTCCAACAACAAACCCCAAATAAATCAAGGAAGTTTTCCCAAACTCGCATTTCTTTTTGTTGAGGTGCAGTTGATGTTGAGACAACACATCAAAAACTTGGCGGACATGAATCAGATGGGCTTCCCAGGATTCACTGTAAATGAGGATATCATCCAGATAAACAATCACAAAATTATCAAGAAATGGCCGAAGAATGTCATTCATCAACCGCATGAATGTTGCCGGGGCGTTGCATAAGCCAAACGGCATGACGAGCCATTCGAATAACTCTTGCCTTGTTTTGAAAACTGTCTTCCATGTGTCATCTTCGCGAATCCTAACCTGGTGATAGCCAGATTTGAGGTCGAGCTTGGTGAAGACTGTGGCGTGGCGTAATTGATCTAGCAGATCATCAATTCGCGGTAGAGGATAGCGATTCTTCACAGTAATTTTATTAAGAGCCCGAAAATCAATGCACATACGCCATCCTCCATCTTTTTTTGGTACTAAAATAATGGGGGATCCACAAGGAGAGTTACTGGGTTTTATACACACCTCCCATTAGCTCAGCCACTTGTTTGCTTGATTTCTTCATTCTCCAGTACTTAGTTGCGATACATGCTTAGGTTGGGTAGTGTTGCATCTGTAAGGAGTTGGATTTCATGCTCCACTGCTCTATTTGGTGGAAGTCCACCAACAACTGCAAAAAGATGGTCATACTCCCTGATCAAGGCTGCTATTTGGCCCTTCATTTCTCCGCAAGTAAGAGTGACAATTGAAGCTTGTGTGTCAATTTCGGCTGGCCGAATCAACAGAACCACAAATCTGTTGGAGGCGTTAACCATTATTCGGGCTTGGCAAGCAGTCACGAGCTCAATCTGTTGAGGTCTCCGAGCAGAGTTGATAATGAATTTTTTTCCTTCCTTTTCAAATTGGTATTTTTGAGCACGCCTGAAGTAGATAGCATCTCTCTCCCATAAGTAGGGACTGCCAAAAATCACCTGACAAATGTCAATAGGAACCACTTCACAAGTAATCTCGTCAATGTACTGGTTGGTGATGGCAAAACGGAATTTGCACTGGCGATCTATTTTGAGCTCCACGTTTTTCTGAATCCAGCCTAGCGGGTATGGACGTGGGTGCGGCGTGGTCTCTAGTCCTAATTTCTGCACCAAGCTTGCTGAAATCAGGTTCTTTTGGCTTCCGGTATCAATAATAGCTTCTATGATTTCCTGCTTCACTTGAATGCGCAACGTGAACAATTCCTCTTTTGCATCAGGCAAGTTTTGCGGGCTCAAGGTTATCTCCTTCGGCATTGCCATCAAAGATAAACTCTTGTCCGCTTCTGTCACCTGCCCGAGCTCTATGGTGTCTTGAGGAGTTGATGTCGCTATCATGGTTCTCTTTCCTCGATCATCTTTCTTCCATTTTTTGGAAAAAGCTCTGAATGTAGCTTCCAACATTTTCCTTTATCATGACCTGCAATTTTGCAATGCTCACAATACTTAGTTGTTTTACTAGAAGCAGGTGAGTTACCCTTTGTATCATTTTTTTTTGAAGTGGAACTGTTGCCGTCCTTCTCCTTTACAGGGGTCTGTTGGTCGTTGTCCACCTGGCTTGTTTTTCTGTTCAACAGCCATTGCAATGCTGCTAGCAGTTGAAATGTTAGTAACCTGATATAGTCGAAGCTCATTTTGAGTTTGTCGATGCAAACCTGCTACAAACTTGGTGAAAGTATCTTGATTTTCAAGATGAATTCCCAACGTTACCGCTGTTCGCCGGAATTCTGTGGTGTATTCTTGCACCGACTGATTATGTCGTTGCCTTAGATTGTGCCACCGTGTCAATCTGTCCTGTGCATAACCCATAGGATAAAACTCTTGTTGCAGTAGATTATCAAAAGTGTCCCAGGGTATTACCTTCCCATCATTCGCCTTTAAGTATGCATTCCACCAAGCTAATGCGTGGCTAGTAAGCTTCAATCGAGCAAATGCCACCTTCTCATTGCTGTTGAATCCATATAGTGTAAAATAGGTTTCTAACTGATCCACCCAAGCATCAAGTTTCTCAGCATCTATGGCGCCGTCGAAGGTAGGAATATCAATTCTGGCTTCCACCTTGAATGGTCGATGTACAGTTTCTGTGAACATATGAGCATTGTTGTAACCTTCATCTTCCTTTACAATAGGGGCCTTTTCTTTATCTCCCGTCAAGTGAGCTCGTGGAGGAGTGAGGTCACTATTAAGGTTCTGCTTCGTGGGGGTCAAAGAAGAACTTGGCTGGTTTTGTTGTATCCAATTTAGCACAGTCTCTAATTGGGCAGCCAATCGATCTACCTTTTCAGAGAGATCGGTTGTCTCAGGTGAATGTTCTTCTTCAGCAGACATTGAATCCGCTTTTTGTACCGGCCTTCGATGTGCTTGAAGGATGGAGAGGGGTTCACCAGATGCCTGATACCCAGACTTGGTTAACACCATTCGCCTGCCGCAGCGACGCAACAAACTGTCTCTGATACCAAACTTGATCCAATTCTTTCTTGCAAAAATAATCAAAACAGAGAAGAAATGGAACCAAAGAAAATATTATAGTAATGGACTTCTTTTATTCCTACAATAATGTTTTCTCCATTACAATTCCCCCTCTCCCCATTCTTTTCATTCATTATTTATATAAAGACCTCACTAAGTTTTAGTAAAGAAAGACCAATTCTTCAGCCTTATTTATCTCCTCTGCAGCTAGTTCGGCACGTTGCTGCAGATTCTTCTACTTTCTGTTATTGACCAGCCACCTCATCTCCCTTGCTTTCTCCATGGTGACATGTGTAAGATCTCCCCGGATCAACCGGGTAGTTGACGAGACTAGATATTAGGTAGGGGAAACGAAAACACACAAATTGAATAAAAAAAATTGTCAAGTAACTCATATGGAATAGATATTGGTGACTAACGACGCGATGGTACGCGAATATCACGGTTCGGACGGGAAATCGGGAGTCGAAACGCCCGGAAACACGGGCGAGTGTCCTAGCGGTGTCACGAACGGGTGTCACACTTGTCCCAACTCAAGTCACACTTGTCCCAACTCAAGTCACACTTGTCCCAACCCAAGCAACACTTGGAAAAATTCAGGCCATGTGTCAACCCCACTTACATGCACACAAAAACCCACCAAACACTCCCACCTACACCTACACCCCCTCCCCCCAACAACATGCAAACCAAACCACTCATTCATTCTTGCTGAAGAATAAGAAGAGATTGCTGGAGGGGAATGAATCATCAAGGTTTTGAAGGAATCAGTGGGAGTTTGTGAGAAATCCTCAAGCTACATCTACTAGGTACACATATTGAGTTGAAACTTGAACAAGTTCTGGTTTTAGGCAAGTTTCTGATAGTATATCATTGAATATATGTAGTTGATTTATATATTTAGATTCCTCATTTCAAGCTGATAATCCAGCTATATTGAAGATCTTAATTTGGTGTTGAAATCATAAAGATATGAATTTTTGAAGTTGCAACATCAAAACAAGAATTCTGCATGTTGTATTAGAAATCAACCTGGGTGACTTAGTCATAATCTGAACATGTTAGATCCAAATTCCACCACACCATTGGCATTTGAAAGCTCATATAGAAAGGAACAACTTTGCTTAACTGAAGGTATTCTGCTTTGAATGTATTCATTTCCAAACATGCTCTACAAATAGGTGCTGGAATTATAAAGGACAGTTTTGAACTTAAATTTGTTAAGGGTATAACTCCCTAACTACTTAACCAAAAGAGCTAATCTTTTAGTATGTTGTATTTGGATATATTCTCTTCCTTGTGACCAAAAATCACATTTTTAGGAACTATATATTGGGAGAAATAGATTTTCTAAATCTGCTGGTCGGATTAAATTTCAATCAGACCTATGTTTAGTAAAAGCATGATATCTCTTTCAGTTTAAATCATAATTCTGAAAACTAAACCTTTCTAGAAAGCTAAGAGAGAGATCAACAATAATGGTATTAATGGAGGAATTCAATATTTGGACCATTTCATGCCTAAAAGTGTATTAAGATGTAGGACTGAAATTGAAACTTAATTTAATCTTTAGGGGCTGATTTAGGATGATTGATTTAAAGTCTATTGAACCAATTTGAATACACGATAAACACACTAAATTGAGCTTAAATTCACTATTTGAACTAATGAGACACCAAACTCAGGAACCTAGGAAAAGGTGCGAGAGCGAATACAAGACTTGGTGTATCGGGAGGCCAGTAAAGCTAGGACTTTACTTTGTTGTTGTGAGTATACCCATTGACAATTTTACTTGGCATTTCATTCATCTTAATTATTATCCTTGCATAGTCCTTTTGACTATTTGCCTTTGTACTCTTATATCATGTGTTCTTTGTGTCTATGCTCATTTGATGAGTCTAGTTTGCATGATATCCATTCATTTGATTTAATTCATTGATTCCATTCAATGCTATGTCTATTCTTGTTGTTTTAAATGTGAATTGAATGATAAATAGCATGCTATTAGGCTAGTGAATATCTTATAAATGTTTAAGAGGACTTGTATTCTTTATTTGTTTAGGTGTGTAGATGTGCCTATGCCTTGACAATCCATACTTGGTCTTTCTTGAAATTTAAAAAGTAGTTTTTGCATTTAGGTCCCATACTTGATCGGTGTGTGCGCGGCTCACGGGGTTAGAGTCCCTGGGGATGTCGGCACCTATTACTTGACATTGTATGACACTCGGGGTTAGAGTCCCTGAGGTGGTCTACACACCGGGGTTAGAGTCCCTGGTAACACTTGGGTTAGAGTCCCTTGTGCTATATGATGATGGAGTCGGAGTGACACGTTTCACTGTCGACCGGACCTAAATCACTACTACTTAGCCTAGTGTCAATATCACTTGTTTAACTCTGGTATTTACTCGCATATGGTTTATTTTCCAGTTTTCCATTTATATGCTTATAAATACCATTTGAATATTTGGAAATGCAACTTAAACTTGTCATCGGGGATTACTATTTTATTTTTGTACTCACCGTCCTTTTTATGACGGTGGGTGCAGAGTCGTCTACTAGCAGGCCTGGCCAAGAGAAGATCGACGATTATCCCTGAGCCCGCGACGCGTTACTACATCGATTGTAGGTCTTCTTTTGATATTTTGGTTGTATAGTTAATATATGTCTTTTAGATATTTTTTTGGGGTTGTATATTGGGTTGAGCGTTAGTTCCCCGACTTGACTTAGACCATTTTATCGTTTCGATGAATTTTGAAGGCTACATATATTTATGTGATGGCATTTCCTGGTTTTCCACATTTAGGATATTATAAATGGCTTCCGCATAATCAATAAGACTTCCGCTAATAAATTCATTTAATAAAAGGTTTAATTAGAAAAGGCTGACTAATACGTAGTTAAGTCTTGCGTGGATATGATTAGGGCTTAATTACGGGATTAGGCCGGGCGGTGCCCTAGATTAGAAGAGGGGCCGTCACAAGATTACATTTAAATACTCCTAAAAAAAGATTAAATTAAGTATGATATATACGTACGTTCATTCTATTCCATAAGAAAGGTAATTTCTAAAATCAAATTAATAATCATTTCTTGACTTAAAAAAAGTAATCTTCTTTAACGAAGTTTGATATGACTGATTGATTGAGACAAAACATCTCTTAAAATACCTTCAAGTTAAGGGGTGTCAATCTTTTGTTTGCCTCATTGGCTCGATTTTATCCCGCCCAAAAAAAATTAATTCGAATATTAATTTTTAAAATTCGAATTGAAACAGGGCAATACTGTCATATTCAAATTGAAGTTCGAGCCGGATCTAAGCAAGACCGTCTAAGCCTCATACCTAGCCCAGATTTCAAAAGATTTTACATTGAAAATATGTCTTTATACATTGTATAATTTATAAATAAAAAAACAACAATAAAAATAATAAACTAGGTAGCACATATAGAAATGTACTATATGTTAGTTAATTATTTCTTGCGAGTTAATTATTTCTTGGTCACTTCATACAATATATATATATATATATATATATATATATATATATATTACGCTTGTAAGCGTAAAAATAACTGAGACTTCTTTAATGAATCTCTTAAACTTGTTGCTTCATTTTACCACCCCGCTGAGTGACAAGCTCGTTTTTTGTTCTCTCACATTTGCAAGTAAACAAGTCGGATAAAAACAATGATTACATTAAGAGTACATGCAAATTTTAAGGAAAAAATCTTTTATTATGTTATGTCACAATTTTTTTAATTTTCACGATTTTTTTTGAAGTTGGAAAATCATGACAATATTTTAATTTGAATAAGAGGAAAATACCGCGCAGCGGCGGCGGCGCCTCGCAGTTGATCGTGACGACGGTGGTGGCGGCGAATCTTTGGCGACGGTGCGGTGGCGGAGATCTTGGCGTTTCGGATCGACGAAAAGGGTTTGCAGGGACGAGGAGGAGAGCCCCTGGTTTGTAAAAACCATTTAGGAATTAGTGACAGATCGGCAACAGACTAGTATGTTGCTGACAGTCTGTTGTTGATTTGTCGCAGATCAGCGACAGACTATTTTTGTCGCGATCCAGAAGCAGATCTGTCATCGCATTTAGCTACTGAGATCGCGACAAACTAGGTTATGTAGCTGATCTATCGCAGATCTGTCACAAAATGGGCGGGAAATTAATGGTGGGAGAAATCAGCGACAGATCAGTGACAAAATACAATTTGTCACAATTTTTATCACAAATTTGTCACTGATTTGTTGTTTTTTGGTCAACCGAGTCAAAGGCTCTATCTGATACAAAACTGTTGCGGATTTGTTGTTGTTTAGCAACATATTCAGTCTGTTGCAAATTTTTGATGTTATTCCACATTTTTCTTGTAGTGGCGTGAGGGGGGGACTTGGATGGTGGGAGGCTTAAGATCCCAAATTTAGCGAACCTTGTACCATTGGGCTACAATGGCCCAATGGTACACAGTTTGATAAAATCAAGTACTTAACCCCTAGGTCTCGATTTGATAAAATCAAGTACAATGGTCCAAATACAATTTAAGATGTAAAATAATTTAATAAACTTTCTATTGTATAATTTTAATAACGTCTGCGCGAAGCGCAAGAAATCGACTTGTATGAGATGATTAGACGGGGTGATCGCGGGGGGCTAATAGTCGCTATATAATCTTATCAAAAATCTTTGTTGCATGTAACAGAAGTAGTTTTATAATCTTATCAAAATTCTTTTTATTATTGTGTTTTATTTGTTTAGATAAATATGACAGTCCAACATTTATTACTCGTGGAGCTTGAAAATAAGGAGAATGGATTGTATTAAATTAAAGACAACACATATTTTTTTTGTTCCTTAAACTTTAAGTATTTCATGCTTTTGGTCTCTGAATTTTCGCTATTTTATATTTAGTCCCTGAATTTTTATTGGTGTATATTTTGTCCATGAACTTTTGAATTTTGTATGTTTTTTATCATTGAACTTTGAATTTTTTTATGTTTTTGAAAGAAATTATTTTTTTTTTTAGATTTTGTTGATTTTGAGCCGTTCGGTTCAGTAATATGAATTATTTTACTTTTCTTGATTAATCACAAGACAATCTTGCACAATCACTCTTTTTCTTTCATCAAGATTTTTTCTTTCATCAAAAGCATACAAATGACGAGTTTTGCCTAAATTAAAAAATCACTCTTTTCTTTCATCAAGATTTTTCTCGGTCTTCTTTGAGGTACTACTCTCTTTTCACTTGCTGTTAGTTTGAAGATGATGACTTTTGTGTTGATCTTTCTCCATATTGAGTTCTTAAATCTCCCCATTTAAAAACTTCCCTCTCTCTCCTCTCTCACTCTCACTCTCTAGCCGTCCGCTCCTTCCCTCCCGCCTTTCCTCTCTCTGGTCACCGCCTCCTCTCGCCTTTCTCCGGTCATCGCCTCCTCTCGATTCTCTCCAGTCGCTCCTCTGCCTCTCGCATCATCTCCAACCGCCTCGCTCACTGCCGGATCTCTTTAGGTTTTTTATTTTTTGTAAATTTCTGATCTATTATTTTGAATTTTTTTGTTTTATTAATTAGTTTGTTGTTGAATAAATTTGTGTTAGTTTAAAGAGTTTATTGTTGTTTTTTATTGTTTTTTAGAAATGTTGTTTTGGATTTGTTATGTTGATTTTTTTTTTTTTAGTTGTACTGTTTTTCCGCTGAGGCTATGTTGTTGTTGTTGAAGTTGTACTGTTTTTATTTTAAAAATAGTTTTTTTTGTCAACTGATCAAAAAATATCGACGGACCCGTTGCTAATCCGTTGCTATTTCTGACACTCGTTGCTCGCTAATCCTGAATTTTTTTTGTAGTGTACTTTAATCTCTTGATAATCTAGTTGATCTACTCATTCTTTTAACTTTGACCTCCAAATAATATTTTTTCTATCAACTCTTAATAATGCTTGAAAACTAAATTTATATCTTCGAAGAAATTCAATTCATGATTTGTTCAATTTGAGCAAATTAAGAAATCATACGGATTATTCTCCGTATTTTGAGAAACTTTCGACAGCACTTTCCTTAAAAGTGTCATGCCGAAAAACTTTCACCTAATAGACATTGTCTATTAGAATTGAGGATAGGCTTAAAAGGAGTTACAACTCCAAGCAATGTATATCAAATCCAAATTTATAAACTAACTTAGAGTCTCTAATAGCTTAATCACAACTTTACAATCTCAAATAGACCAAAATTGAAACATAATCCTTTCATCGTGTTTTAAACTAGGTTAGGAGAGTCTCATAACCATTCGACGAAACTTCACGTCCTACATTCACTAAAGAATTTCAAAATAATATATATTAACAGTTTAAAACAAAATTTTACTTTGAATTCTCAAAACAATCACCACAATCCACGAGGCTTGTCCATTCTTCCCTAGTCTTCATATATAATCTAACATCATTAAAGACAACTCAAAGATATCAGGTAAGTAAGTGGGGGTAGTCCTCAAGAAAGACCAACCATCTAACGACCCGCGTTAATTAATTCAGATTAGTTAATTAATTACAGATTAGAATCTTAAGCTCAGATCTACGTGGATGTTGAAAAAAAGCTTAGGGCACTTTTGACGATGTAATTTTTGGGTGACGTGTTAATATATTTTATTATTAATTAATATTCGCGTTGCATTAATGTCAAAATTTAAATTGGTTGCATTGTGAGTGCGCTGTGACGAGAACGTAAGAAGCTACGGGGTGCATGTAACACAGGTGTATGACTGTATGAGGTAGTCAAGGGTTTAAAGATCACATCACATCACATCACCCGTCCCTTACTTTTTCTCTCTTTCACACACTTTTTCTCTATTATCTCCAAACAAACGCACACTTTGATTTCTCTCTTTACCCGACCCTCTTTTCATCTCCTTCATTTTCACTTCCTTCTTACCCAAACTCACCAAGCATTCACCACCCTCAAAAGCTCTCTCCCCCCTCCCACGACACCTTTGTTCTCTCTCGACTCCTGCATCATCACTTCTCACTTCGACGATCTCTCTAGGCCGCTATAGTTGTTGTTGTTGTTGTTGAGTTTTTTTTCGGAGGAATTTTAGAGCTTTAATGGTGATGATTTGTGGTTTGTGGAGTTATAGTTGTAGTTATTATTGAGATTGTTGTTATTGTTGTTAAAAAAATTCAAACCGTCTTTGAAAGATTCTCTCCAGAGACGAAATAGGGGGTGGGGTAGCCTGAAGGGATGGGCCTGACTACCCCACACGGGTCGGGTAGGTCGAGTTGAGTCGACCCATACCCAACCGGGTCGGGCCGAGTCGACCCAGACCTACAGGTGGGCCGGTTGGGCCAAACTGGGTCCAGCCGAACCGGACCCGGTTTAGGGTCCCAACCCTTTATTAAATAATATTTTTTGAAAAAATAATTAAATATAATTTTAAATAAAATAAATTACAAAAAATAGGAAAAATAAGTAGGAAATTACGAAAAAAATTCAAAAAAACTTGAGAAAATATGAAAAATTAGAAAAAGATAGAAAATTGGTTTTAAGACTTTTTCAGGCATTTGGCACCCTAGTGTAACTCAAAAAGCATGCCACAACTAAAATTTGGAATAAAACTCTAATTTTTTATTTTATATTATAAATTCATTAAATGTAACACTAATACATTTTTAAAATGATAAGATTGTACACCCGTGAATTAAGAGACTAGTCAGATGTACGCAATTTGAGGTGTGAGCAAGTCATTTTGGAGCAATTTCACGAGCATCAGGTAAGTAAACCCACGAGGAAGTCAGCTTATAATTTACTTATTTCCCTTGAGATTTATTTATTTCACTATTACTTTTTGCCAGTTTGGCTTGCATAGTTACTCTATTCGCGTGTGTGTCTGTGTATGGTCGAATGGATGGTATGACTCATTTTCGGCTCTCTCGTTGACGATGATCTAATTGCACGGACCGGGTGGGTCGATTAGAGAGTTAGAGGTTTCTTTCTAAATAGATATGACTCATAGTTTTTTTGAGAAATTTTATAGTGATAGATATTTAGTTTATTACTAAAGTTGTCATTTATTGGTTTATTTCTCTTGCCTATATATAAACACTTGTTGACATGATGTAATGGGATTGATTTTTTTTATGAATAAAGAACGTTGTTTCTTTTAAAAGAATTAGGGTTTTAATTCTTAATGCCCTGAATTGATTTTTCGTGGATTTGATTAATCGATTTAGAAGACTTTTGCTGCATCAATTTGTTATCTGAGCCTTAATTTGGTTCGGGTGACCTTGCAACTAAGGGTGGAGTTTGCTTTTGGTGAACAACCAGAAGATGAATCTTCCGACGTGGAGGAATTTGTATCCAAGAAAGAAGAAGATTGAGTTCTTTTTCTTTACGGTGACGGCAAAATATATCCGATTTTCTTCAAGGAGGACTTCAACAACTTGGACGAGGGGCCAAAGTTTGACGACAATGGGCACAACTTCGTGGAGGACAAGGTAGTCTTTGGAGACGACGACTTTGTCATCGAGGTAATTTCCCACAAAAGTCCTCAGGTACTTGAAGTGGTAGTTTGTAATACGATCGTCAATAAGTCTTCCGTGAAAGATTTTTCCAACTATCATAACTTAATTTTTTGTTAGCTTTTTAGAGTTCAAACATATTTTTGAAGATAAAGTGATTTCGGATTGGAAAGTGCGCGAAAGCACGAAATTCAAGGACGAATTTTTTCCACAAATGAAAAATGATGGGGAATAAAAAGTGGCTAGTTGTTTATGTGGTCGGTATAGCGACGCGCAAGACCGATCCATGTAAAATAACATAGAATTTAAAATATTCATATTTTAGTATATTAAATTAGTTAATATATTTTAAAAGATTTGATATTATAATTTATATATATAATGAATCAATTAGGATTTCTTTCTAAATAGATATGGCTCATAGATATTTTAGAATTTTTATAGTGATAGATATTTAGTTTATTACTAAAGTTGTCATTTATTGCTTTATTTCTCTTGCCTATATATTAAACGATTGTTGACCTTACGTAAATGGATTGGTCTTTTATGAATAAGAAACATTGTTTCTTTTTAGAAAATTAGTTTTTAATTCTCAAAGTTCTGAATTGATTTTTCATGTATTTCAATTAATCAATTTGGAAGGCTTAGTGTTTTATTAGATTCTTCGGTTGTTACAAGTTCCGTTCACACATCTTTAACATTAGCATTTCCAAAGAAAAAGAATAAAGAATTAAGATTCCTAGCTAATTAATTGCATGTCCTACTCCCACCAACCTAATTGTTGGAAATTAGTCACATAAGAAATTTCTTTGAACTTGCAGAGTACATTTTCTTATTGACTTCTTACACCGACCTGATGACCTCATCAACAATATTTATGATCGATCTATAAATAGAGAGAATACGCCTCTTAAGTTATATGCAATCAAAATTAATATTACACAGGTTGTGAGGAATGAAGATGAAGGTGTCGATAGCACTACTTGTGCTAGTCGTGTTAGTTGCAAGTGATCAAGTCGAAGTGAGCACGGCAGCCACTTGCATAGCAACAGAGCTGGCTCCATGCTTCCCGGCGATAGCATTCGGAGCTGCTCCTTCTTCGACCTGTTGTTCCAAGTTGAGGGTTCAAAGGCCGTGCCTATGCCAGTATAGAAACGACCCTAATCTCGGGAACTATGTCAACTCTCCTAATGCTAGGAGGATACTCATCTCCTGTGGTATCCCTGCCCCTAATTGCTAGAGGCCTCTCGATCTCAGTTTAATTTGAAATTAGAGTCCTTATTTTAGTTGTACTATTATGAATATAAATAAGCCTATGCCCATGCATGCATATATGTATTTAATCCGTTTGTGTATTTAATTACATAAATTGGCAATCTATATAGTATGTTGGACCTTACCAAAAAAAAAAATAAATCTATATCTGTTGGCTCGGGACCGTATGCAATTAGCTAGAGAATGATTGGTTGACACAAATGGGTGCCCATGTGGCGTCTCTGTGGCGCCTCTTTTTCAGACATGAGGCCAGCGTCACATAGGCTGTGCGCCCCATTCGTGTCAATCAATCATTTTCCAATCCATATATATATAGGTGGATCATGAGCTTACTGATTGGTACCATGGGATGCACAGAGCTAGAACTAATATTGATGAAATGCACTTTACAAGTTTGAGCTGCCAAGGATATAAGATATCCGCGGCGCTGTTGATTGAGATATTAATTGGAGAACTCTTCTTTCATTCTGTATTAGTGGTTGATTAATTTTACAAGTGCAAGGAAAAGTGCACAAGTATAGTGGCTAGCAAGCCAACAAAGATCAGTGTGGCTCCTTAATTTATTCATGACTAAGAGCTTCATGTTTAAAATTCTTTAATTCTTGATGCAAAACAATTCTGACCAATAAATTCGGTGGTGCACTCTTTCTATGGGTTAAGATGCGCTTCTCCACAGGGTTATTATTGATCACTTACATCTCTCTCCGTATTTTTTAGTCGCAACAGACGTAATTTAGTACCTTGACTTGAAGTTCAACCTTGTAATGATGCATACATGTAATAGGATTAGTATAGTAAAAAATGTAATAGGATTAGTATAGTACAAAATATGATTATAAATAGTCCTATGAGAAAATTTTTAAGGTAATTTATATACAGAGAGAGATTGTTAAGTTTTAGTCTATATAAAGATGTAATCAGAGTCATGAGAAACAAGAAATGAATACAACTCTCTTCGCCTTTATATTCTTATATCTTCTCTATTTCTCTCTCTCTCTAACCCTAAATCTCAATCTTCTCTACCTATTCTTTTTAATTCTCTTCTCTTAAATCAGTTCTTCTTGCTAATCTTATTTTTCTTTCTTTTTCAATCTCTTTTATCTAATTTTTTTAATTAAGATTCTGATCAACTACATACACAAGTAGTTGCATCAAAGACATCAACTTAGTTGGTATTATGCCTATTTGATATATAGTTAATTGATATTGCTACGTGCATATTCACATTATTATATATATCAACCAATTAGGTGTCTCAATGGTTTGGTATGGTGTTTGAGAATAAGAGGTCATGGGTTCAAACCTTAGTGGAAGCAATTGTTTCTTTTTATCAAAAGAAAATTCACATTATTATACATACAATAATAATTATAAATTAATTAGAAGCTCAACATCAAAAGCATCATGCATCAACATGCATGCCAAAACATCTTTAGTGAGATGTCAGAGATATCACTTGTAACGACCTGTTACCTTAAGTTGGCGATTAATACTAATCTAAATTCTAATTAACACGAGTTAAGCTCGTGGTTAAGTCGACATACCTCGATTAGCGTGTGTGTATATTTGCATGACGTATAGTGTTTGTTTGAATTTTTAAATGCGTTTTATAGATTGTGGGATTAATAGGAAAATTAATGCAAGCTTATAAAATGGAAAATACACAATAAACAATGAATTACCGGAACACCAAGTGTGACGAGGGGGTCGTGGCATTAATGTGCACGCTCAACGACACTTGTAGGCACGTTCGGTGAGTTTATTGGTGAGTAGTACACGAGATATAAATATTTATATGTTTATATATATAAATATATATTAGAAAAATAAAAGAATAATGGAAATATATGAATCACTTGATCGTCTCGAATGGAGCGTAAGTGCTTGATGTGTCAAATTTTGTGTCACTTTAATGCATCAACCACGTGATCGGTCTCGAGATAGCACGACGCATATCTCGAAGAAAATCCATATATAAAAACAAAAATCTATTGTTATCTCAATTCATTTGAGAGAACTCGAGAGAGGAGGGTAGGGTTTGATTTTGATTTGAAGGAAACGATCCAGGGAGCTAAATCAATGCGAATTGAGGAGCTTAAACGGATCAGAGCTAGTGATCAACACTTTGGTGAGTTTGGTTTTTAAGTTCGTTGAAGTTTGAAATTATGGTGATGATCAAATTGCTGTGAATTGGTGTTTTTGTCGATTTGAAATGGTTGATAACCTCATTAGAGGTCCCCCCGGATGATTTCGGAGTGTTTTGGATGTTCTTGGAGCAATTTATGGTGAATTGGTAGAGAACAGTGGCTGCTGCCCTGTGTTTTGTTGATGACAACATAGGGTGGAGCCCGCTCCACCTCACAGAGGAGCGCGCTTGTAACGGCCCCAATTTTCCACAAATTGAGCCCCGCCCGGCCTAAGCCCACGTGGACCCCCGAGCCAGTCTCGCAAGGTCAATGCAAACTTAGGCAGCCTTCCAATCTCTCATTATACATACATTCACAACTTGACGATCCCCTGTTGGTCGGGTCGGACCGACCCGGGCCCGAGTGGGCCGGGTAGGGTCGGGCCGACCCTGACCCGAGTGGGTCGGGCCTGGTCAAACCGACTCGGGTCCGCTTAGACCGGGTCGGGTCAACCCGGACCTACCCCAATAAAATAATATATGTAATTATTAAATTAAATTAAACTGATTTTATATATATAAAAAAACTAAATTACAGAAAATATACTAAAATAGATAAAAATTATGGAAAAATTTCTGAAAAATCCTCGAAAAATATGAAAAATTAGGGAAAGCTAGAAAAAAATGAGTTCGAGGCTTTTCGGGCGTTTGGCACCCCACTATAGATATTCTCAATGTCTTTACACGAGATTCGGATATACGTATTCCGACGAGTGGATCCTCACATACGACCCTGACCTGACACGTGACACAAGTTAAATTTTCGGGCCGCAGTTACAGCGCTCTCTACATCAATTGTGATGAACCTAGTTGATGGAGCGCGCCTCACCCAGTGAGGGAGTGCGCTCCCACCCCTGAAAATAGTAACTATGTTGTATTTTGCTGAGGACTTCTAGGGGGCTTAGGGACTAGACTAAGGGTTCTAAGTATAGTATAATGGACCTATATTGATTACAAATGATTTTTGATAGGTTGAGGAACACCAAGAAAGTGTGAGATTATCGAAAAGTTAGGAAATTTGGACAGGGACTTAACCCGAGGTAATTACGGATTCACTTATTTATCAATATTGCATGACTATTTAGTATTTGTAGTTCATGTAGTTTATGAATTGGAATGAGGGATTATGTGCACTATGATGGATTTCAATAAACGAAAAATGGTGTTTTATGTGATTCATGAGAGTAAGTTCCTAGAACTAAGGCCAGGTTATATAGGAGATGAGTTACCTTTCAGGCCTATATGTAACTTTCTACTCAGTTTATAGGTTGCGTGGGTTAAGTTCTCACTAGAGAGTTTGGGATAGAACCATTGAGTATTAATGGATTGGTTAGACATCATATCGGCCAATATGTTGGTCTACCATTCGCATTAATGACGCATGTGGTTAATCGAACCTAGTTTTATAAAATAAATGGGGATCACAGTATAATAGTCCACGATAGTTTGCTTTGCATTCGTTGTCTATTGAATTATATGCTTTCCATATTCTTGTTAGTTAACATTGATGCATATTGTTATTACATTATGTTCTTGAATATTATATGGAATGTTAATGGTTATGTGAATCCCTACTTACTGTGCAAATTGGAGTGTTCACCCCAATTAACATTACAGGATAACCGACGAGCACTACGACTACGGATGGAGAAGATGTAGGAGTCTTGATTTTCTATTTGATGTAATAAATTTCCCTTGTCTTATATATTTGTAATGAATTAGAGTTTTATAATATTACAGGGGATGAGAAGTTTTGTATAACCGAGGTTTATTTCGATTTGTTTTAATACTGTATATCGTGTTTTGGATTATCGAAAAAGTTTTAAATTTTTGTTGCATTTATAAATTGTTTTACAAAGATAATCGATATACGGTGATGTTTATCAGGTGTAATAGAAAAGGTTGCTGGATCTAGTTAAGTTTAGCGGGTTGATGGAGCTAAATTAGGGTTTCAGGTCGGGTATTGCCCTAATCAGGTTAGGGGATGCTATAACGTAACATCAGAGCCTAGGTTACAAGGTTTAAAGGCTTTGTTACATTGAATTAGTTCTGATACAGTTTGGTATTAGAGTCTACTTCAGAGCATGCGTTTAAGGGATTTGTTGCATTTGATAACTCTACTATAGTTTAGTATCAGAACCTAAGATTTATCACTTTGGAGATAAAGTGGTAACTGTGATACAATTTGGTATCATTGACAAGGCTCTGATATGGAACTCACTTTCGAATGTTTTTAAAGTGAATGATAACATAATTAGGGGTGATGATTCGTGTCGGCGAGTCGTAAACGTGTCGTGTTGTAAACAGGTCATAACCCATGTAATATAAACTCATTACATGACATGTTTATTAGTCGCGTCAATCGTTTTCGTGTCTAAATGGGTCATGTTAAACATGTCGTGTATTCGTGTCACCCATTTATTAAGTATTTTATTTAAGATTTTAATTTATTTAAACTTTATAATTGTTTACTATTTTTAAATATATCTACATGAATATATTCAAATAAACATAATTAAATAGCCAATAAAATATAATGTGGTTATATATAGTCTTAAGTTTTATTTTACTTTTTAGTCCAAGTCTTTATTACTATCAATAATATAGGGAAAATGACTCGTAATAATAACATACACAAAATTATAAGAATCGTCCAAAAAATATATAAATTTTACTTTAGTGAAAAGTTTTATTTTTTTCTTAATAAATAATTATTAATAAAATCTTAAACATAAATAATATATTAAAATCAAAATAAATATTTCCTCTAAAAATAGAGTAAAATATGATAAAAAGATGTCTACAAATTAAAAAAAATCATGTTATTACATGTGTTCAAATGGGTGAATTTTGTACCAATCTATTTATTATATCATATTTATTATTTATACATTATTTCTTAATCAAGTTAAGTAAGTCATAAACGAGTTAAGCATGTTGACATGTTAATGACTCGTTTATTAACCGTGTATAAATGTGTTAACATGTTTATGACCTAGACCCACTTATGCCAAACTCATGACATGTTTATTACGTGTCGTGTCGTGTCATGTTAATCGTTTCATGACCCAAATTGTCAACTATATGCATAATCTTTTGTTCCGGAACCTAAGTTTATTAACTCTGAGAGTTTTCTCAGTTAAATAAGCTTAGAGTTTGATAAAGAGTTTTTATCATGATTTGGGGGCGTAACCAAAAGATAAAAGATTGAGATATGTTATTTGTTGTGTATGCTATATCTACGTGGTAGATATAAGAGTTATTTCTTTCATGAACGACAATAAGATGGTTGAAATCCATCTATTTCTTATGATATGAGAAAATTTTTGAGGTAAGAGTTCGGGAGAGTCTTAACCTCGAGGAGATTAAAGAGGAAAGACATAAGAAAAGTTATAAATATGAAATTAAATTCTTCTCCAAGTAGCATTTTCAATGATATTTATTCTTACTGATATTATTAGACAAATAACAGTCAATGGAGAAGTATCTATTGAATCTAGACCTTGAGATGTGTATTAGGAGAATGAAAACTTTGAAATAATGGAAGACTGAATAACTTTGGGTGAAACTCAAATATGGTGGGCTACTTTGAGAGGCGATTTAATATTAGTGATGAGACTAGGAGAGAAATAATGAAACTTATTCAGTGAATAAATAAGTGGATAATTATAAAAGCCTAATTGAGATTATGAAATCACTAATACAGTTATACTTCATAAGTTGTTATGAAGTAGGTGTTCCAAATATGGTGTGAATCCATATTGGAATAACAAGCGGTTTGTTAAATAATAAAAAATAGTTTAATCTCAAATATAGTAGTGAGTTGGTAAGTTATCATAATCTGATCTATTAGACCGGTATAGTCTAAATTGGGGAGAATGAATGGTCAATGAATCTAAGGATTTGAAGAATCCAAAGAATAACATATAGTAGTGGGAATGAGTATTCATTGCCCAAGATTGACAACTCATTCTGAAAATAAGGGGAAATTAGTTGTTTTTAAGAGTTAGTTGAGATCTAAATGTCACTGTGAAATGATCAGAGCTAAGGATATATTTATAAAATTATTTTAGGCGGTAGCTGGATCATTTTAAGTGGATGGTGGAAACCACTAGAATTTACTAGCTATGTTCATAAATTAAGGGTGTCAAGTATGGAAACCTTATACTGTAATGAAGTCGTTATTGTGTTATCAATAATAATAGGGAGTCTTTGAAGATTTAGATAATGCACGAGCAATTACCGTATATAATTGTAAATTGGTAACGATAAATTGGTTCAGACCAAATTTTGCAAGGTGCTAGTGCTAAGTCTCAAAGATTAATTAATTGTAAGAATGTCTAATATCAATAGTAAATCAGGGGATTTGACTGTAATCAAGACAATATAAGGTTGTCATATATTCAACACAAATGCAAAAGAGGAAAGTAAGCTTGAAATAATTGAATATTACAAAAGATTGATCTAGAGATATTTGATATCGTTATGTAATTCATTCAATTATCTGAAATATGAGAATTGTTATAAATTGAAATCAAATAGAAGGATGCCTTGGAGGAAAGTATAAGTGTAGTTTGACTACAATTTTTGATTGATGATATCTAAACCATAAAAGAAGTTAGAGGTTTATCCTAAGGTTTCTTATTTAGTTAAGATTGTATGTTGACACGATAAAGCAAAATTGTAGCTCATACTTCTAGCTATATATAGTTCCAGACTTGAGAGGAGAACTATTCGAGAATTATAATCTCAAGATAATTAATTTGGTAATTGTACCAAATGGGAAAGACATCGCTTGTAAATAAGAGAAAAGGTGGTTGTTGATCTTTTAATTATTCTTTGAGATTAATGAGAATCTTAAAGGAATCATTAAAAGACAACCTGAAAATATAAAACCAGTGGACTAGTGTAAAGTTAAAGAAATGAATTTCAAACTGTGAAAGTTTGAAAAATGGAATTATCAGAGCGATAGAAATGAAAGGTAAGATAGATACCTTGAAAGTTTCTAAATGTTAGGAATTCACTCTAAAACATCACTCATCAAGGTGATTGTGTTGACAATGCCTTGAATAAGAAAAGGACAGAGGCTATAGTTATAATAAAAGCTACTTAGTAATATCTCGTAAGTGAGGTTTTATTGGTGACCAATGGAAGTCATGCGCATGCACATCATCAGTTGAGTTGGCAAGATTGATAACTACAAGTCTGTTCTTTGGAGCTCAGATTAAAGCTGGGCTAATGACGATATTTAGTGTTGAATTATGGAGGAATTGATTAAGATTATCAGGCAGGTCAAGGATGACTACTAATTATTTACATTTAGAAAGAATAATCTCAAATCAAAACATTGAGCATGTAAGGGAAGCTTTTGAAACTTGAAACAAAAAACGAGGCAAATGGAAACTAAATAATATTAATATGGAGTGTTATATTATTCTTGCCTTATATGAATGACATTTCATGCTCATAAATTTGTGATGGATTAACCTAAGTTATGGTGATAACTGAAGGTTATTGATAATATAATTGTAAAACTTACAGGATTTGAAATTTCTTGCTAGTATTGTGGATTAAATTTTCTTGAAAGAATACGCGAAATATATGTGTAGAAAGAGATGAGAGTTATGGAGAACCAAGATTATTATTTCGGTAAAGAAGCGAAAGTCTACTTCCCAAAAGGGAAGATATGTATAATAGTTGGGAGGGACCTTCTCAATCTTAACACGATATATATGTGGTTGATCTTAGTTCCAAAGAATATAATTTTCTGAGCTTGTGACTTAAAGATATTAGTTATTGGAAGAAATATTTATTGTGTGAGTTTTCTAGTGTTGATTTTAGTAGGCTAAATATAATATCGAGGTGTTTATTTTAAAAACTTGTAAGCTTTACTTCGTTGTCAGTCTGTTTGAGGACAAGAAGTTGAGACACAAATTAATCTTGAGCCTAAAAAATTTGAAACTACACAGAAAGGTGTTAAAAGACTGTCAGCATGCAATTATAACTCCGATATATGGAGAAAGTGTAGCTATTGCTAGAGTTTCTCAGTTTAGACTTCATGAGGAAATGACGGCAATGATGATTTGTGTAAGTTTAGTTGACACATCATCAACTAAGAGAGCTAATCTTAGAGCTATTAATCTGATCATTTGGGTTTAGATTCAAACTGAATTGGAGATGATTCAACGGTGATTGGTTATCAAAAAGTTAATCAGGATTATATAGTGCGTCAAAGATTAACGACTATTTTAGACTATCATAATTGGTCGGTTTCTGATAATGGTGTGATACAGTTCAGGGATGTATTGTAGATTCTAGTTTATGACTAGTTGAGGCATGAGTTGCTATGGAAATCTCATAGATCTCTTTATTATATTTATTCATGTAACAATAAGATATATCGTGAAATGAGGCGCCTTTATTATTGACTTGGGATGAAGACTGATATTGTTGAGGTGGTAAGGAGATATGAGATAGGTCAGCAAGTTAAGGCCGAGCCTAGGAAACCTAGAGGTATATTACATTCGCTTCCTATTCCTGAATGGAAATGGGAACATAGATCGGTGGATTTTGTTTCTAGTCTATCTCTGAGTCGGCGTAAGCACGACACTGTTTGAATTGTAGTTAACAGGTTGACGCAGTCTATGCATTTCTTGCCAGTTTCTATGTGAGATCCTATTGACCAATTATGTGAGATGTACATACATGAGGTGTTAGATTTCAGGGTGCTCCAGTGTCGACTATTATGGATAGAGATATGAGATTCGCGTCCAAATAGTGGAGTGAATTGTTGCGAAGGTTGGGAACTAACTGGGAACTAATCTTAACCTCAGTATGGTATACTACCGGTAGATCGATGGGTAGTCAGAGTGGTTAGTTTTGGTGCTAGAGGATATACTTTGAGCTTGTGTCTTAAAGTTGGGTGGTAACTGGAAGAAATATATTTTTCTGTGTGAGTTCTTTTATAATAACAGCTATCAAGCTAGCATTGGAATGTTCATGTGAAGTTTGTATGGTCAACCATATCATTCATTGGAGTGTTTGGATAGGGGTTGAGATGCAAGTTTGTTAGAACGAGAATTAATTCAGAATTATACAAAAGGAATGTAGCAGATTCGCTAGTGTTTGACTACAGTACAACTAAGACAGATGAGATACAACGATGAATATCATAGGTTGTTAGTGTTTTCAAAGAAAATATGTTTTGTTGAAAGTCTTATCTATGAAAGGAATTGTATATGTTAGGATTACGAGGTAAGCTAGCTTCAAGGTGTATTAAGTCGTTCAAAGTACAGGATAGGATTGGTCCTGTTGCTTACAGATTAGAATTGCTTCCCAGCTTACCGAAATTCATAATGTCTTCCATGAGTTGATGTTGTGTAAAACGGAGACTCAGTTCACTCTAATGATTTATTGGAATGAACTTGGTCTTTGGGAAAACTTATCTTATGATAAGTAATCAATTCGATTACTTGATCATAAGATTTAGGAATTAGAACCAAAACGATTTCTTTGGTTAAGGTGAAATAGCGATTTCACGTAGATGAGGAACTAACCTGAAAGCGAGAATCATATATAAAGGTGCAGTTTCCATTTCTCTTCGAAACTACAAGTAATTTTAGTTTTAATTTAATTTTAAGGACGAAATTGCTTTAAATCGAGGAGATTGTAACGACCCGTTACCTTAAGATGGTGATTAGTACTATTTCGAAATTCTAATTAACTTGAGTTAGGCTCGTGGTTATGTCACGACCGATAATTAATACACGATTAATTCGTTAATTAGGACAAAATGACTAGTGACGTGGGACCCGCAGCGAGATACTTGTCACTACCGCAGCACGTGGTCGTGGTAAATGTTATATTTGTTGTGTTGTATGCCTAGTGTGCTGTAAATATGTAGACTAATAAGTCATTTACGGGTATCCAGATACCGAGATGAGCGGGGACGCACCTTGAGTCGCGTGCCGATGTGGGACAGAGGTAGTAGCTCGTGGGGTAAGTGTCATTAGGTAAATAAAATAATAATAAAAAGTGATTAGTGGACCATAAGTGGCCACATCACATACTATATACATAATATATATATATATATATATATATATATATATATGTTGGTCAATTAACATTATCTCACTTTGATATTCAAAAAAATGACGCGGAGAAACAGAGAATGAGAAAGAAAAGCTGGGAAGAAAAAAAGATATGAGAGAAAAAAGAGAGAGAGAATGAGAGAGAGAGAGAGAGAGAGAGAGAGAGAGAGAGAGAGACCAAGCTCAAGGTGAGGTGAATATTCTTGTTGATTTTCGTTGTTGTTGCTATAGTCGTTGTTGTGGTAGTCGTTGTTGGCCG
Organism: Stephania yunnanensis; assembly: GCA_039657365.1. NCBI lineage: Eukaryota > Viridiplantae > Streptophyta > Magnoliopsida > Ranunculales > Menispermaceae > Stephania > Stephania yunnanensis. Next base: position 5,479,116 of record CM077589.1, read on the forward strand.
CCATGTTCGACCATGGAAGGCTCAGCCTCCATTGTCGAGATGCGTGAGGAAGAAGATGACAGGGGTGTCTCCCCTGCCATCGACTCCAGTTGGGGTTGGAGATGGAAGCCAACCCCAATTCCTCAAGAAGAAAAAAAAAAACCAGCAGCTCCGCGAGGAATAAGAAGATGGGGGGTAGCCGGGTCGGGCTACCACAGGAGAGTCGGGTTGGGCCGACTCAAGCCCATGTGGGCCGGGTCTGGCCGACCCTGAACCGATGGAGACCGGGTCGGGTTGACCCGGACCCACCCTAAAAAAACAAAACAAAATAATAAATAATATATATATTAATAAAATAAATTTCAGAATATGGATAAAAATATGGAAAAATTTAGGAAAATCTAAAAAAAAACTAGGAAAAATCTCGAAAAATTATATTTCGACAAAATAAATAGAAATTAAGAAATTTCTATGAAAAATACAAGATTTGAAATCTCGGACACGACTTTATGACGTTTTTACCTCGAAAAGCGCGAAATTGGTAAATTGGTCTCGAATTTGATTTCGACCAATTGAGGAATTTTAAATAATGAATTGTGAATCTAAATTGATAACTTGGCAAATGTTAGGACCGTAAAGGAGCTATTAAGGGGTATTGGGTGCGTACATCGACGCGATGATAAGCCGGATAACTTAGAACTTGTTGTGTATGTAAGTAAACTGATTGAGACATTTATTTACATTTCATTCCATTTATTTATTTATTCTCAATTATTCGAACTGAATTACCTTTGAAATCCATATGCTATGACTTGTTCAGTTCTCATTTTGTGATGTTGTTCATAGCATATTTTGTTGTGTATATCATTGATTCCAATTCTATACTTTGTCATGTTGGTTGTTGTGTTTGTCATTGTTCAATGATATACCATGCTATTAGGATAATTTGTTTATCTTGACTCTAATCCTTTGTGCATTAGTATGCACTTACGTCTCTTAGATTTCATTACCTAGTGATTATTGAAAATGAAAGTGATTCTTGTGGTTAGGGTCATTTGATGATAGAAATTCAGATTTCATACGGGGTTACTAGACTTGACGGGATGTTAGGAAATTTCTCCACTACCTCGCATGACACACGGGTTAACGTGCCTCAAACGGGGTAACTAGACCTCAGGGTTTGTTGGCGCAAGAATAACTTGGGTGAACATGACGAGTTTTACAACTCGGGTATGTTAGCAAGTATACATTTCGGTTACGACTAATTCACTTGGAATAGAAAAGGCGTAATCGTAAGTACGACCTTTTGATATTATGATATAGAGCTCAATTGGGAATGAAATGATATAGAGCATAGCTCAAATTGTAGAGGACAGGCTGATGTGATGAAGATCACGGCCGACCGACCCTAATCCATTACTATAATCCATTACTACTTAGCCTTGAGTCAGTTTCATATTTGGTTAACTCAAGTATCTCTTTGCATGATGTTTCTTTTAGCATAGTTTCTATTTAAATTATGTCATTTGATACTTGTTGCCTATTTGGGAATGTGGATCGATGTCTCTCAATATTACTTAAATAATTTCACGTACTCACCGTCTAGTTTGTGACGGTGGATGCAGATCAGCCGAGTAGCAGACCAGGCAAAGAGAAGATTGGTGATTACCTCTGACCCAGTGAAGAACTGCTACGACATATTTTTGTACGTTTTGCATTTTTTTGTATTACATTTTGTATATACATAATATTTTACTTTCGAGTTGAGTGATAGGAACAACTTATTAGGCACATGATATATAGATCGTCATATATGCATGTGATCTTTCCTTTCCTGGATTTTCCATAATATGTTAGGCTTTATGTCCCATTAGTAACTTAATAAGACTTTTGAATAACTTGTTAGATAACAAAAATTAACTGAACTTTATTTATAGACAACAGTAGGTTAGTCAATAGAACTAGTTTGTTAACTATAGGTGATATCATAAATGGGTAGGTAATTGGGTGTTTACATAAGGCTAACTAGTTCATTGTTATATCCTATAGGGGAGATTATGACTTAATTAAGGAATTAGGCTAAGCGGTGCCCTTATTTGTAGTTGGGGTCGTCATAGGTTAAGTCCGGCGTACCTCGGTTAGTGCGTATGTGTATTTGCATGACGTGTGGTGTTTGTTTGAATTGTTAAATGAGTTTTATAGGTTGTGGGATTAATAGGTAAATTAATACAAGCTTGTAAAACAGAAAATATACAATAAACAATGAATTACCGGAACACCAAATGTGACGAGAGGGTCGTGGCATGAATGTGCACGCTCAAAGACACTTATAGGCACATCTGGTGAGTTTATTGGTGAGTAATACACAAGATATATATATATATATATATATATATATACATTTATATGTTATATATATATATATATATATATTAGAAAATAAAGAATAATGAAAATATATTGATCACTTGATCGTCTCGAACGGAGCGTAAGCGCTTGATATGTCAAATTTCAAGTCACTTTAAGGAGTGTCGGTTTAACACATCAACCACATGATAGGTCTCGAGATAGCACGACGTGTATCTCGAAGAAAATTCATATATAAAAACAAAAATCCATCATTATCTTAATTTATTTGAGAGAATTCGAGAAAGGAGGTTCGGGTTTGATTTTGATATGAAGGAAACGATCCGAATAGCTAAATCAACGTGAATTGAGGAGCTTAAACATATCAGTAACTAGTGATCATCACGTTGGTGAGTTTGGTTTTTGAGTTTGTTGAAGTTTGAAATTATGGTAATGATCGAATCGTTGTGAATTGATTTTTTATCGATTTGAAATGGTTGATAACCTCATTAGAGGTCCTCTCGGATGATTTGGGTGTGTTTTGGATGTTGTTGGAGCGATTTATGGTGAATTGGTAGAGAATAGTGGTTGCTGCCCTATGTTCTGTCGAAGAAAGCATAGGGTGGAGCACACTCTCTTCATCAATTGGGATAAACCCAGTTGATAAAGCGCGCCTCACCCATGAGGGTGTGCGCTCCCACCCCTTAAAATAATGACTGTGCTGTATTTTACTGATGATTTCTAGGGGCTTAGAGACTGAACTAAGGGTTCTATGTATAGTGCAATGGACCTATATTTATCACAAATGATTGGTGATAGGTTGAGGAACTCCGAGGAGGTGTGAGATGACCAGAAAGTTAGGAAGTTTGGACATAGACTTAACTCGAGGTAAGTACGGATTCACTTATTTATCAATATTGCATGGCTATTTAGTATGCGTAGTTCATGTAGTTTATGAACTGGAATGGGGGATTATGTACACTGTGATGGATTTCAATAAACGGAAAATGATGCTTTATGTTATTCACGAGAGTAAGTTCCTGGAACTGAGACCAGGTTATATAGGAGATGGGTTACCTTCTCGGCATATATGTAACTTCCTAATTAGTTTATAGGTTGCGTAGGTTACATTCTCACTAGAGGGTTTGTGATATAACTATTAGACATTAATGGATTGGCTAGACATCATATCAGCCAATATGTTGGTTTAGCATTTGCATTAATGGCGCTCGGTGGGTAATCGACCCTAGTTTTATAAAATAAATGGGGATCACAGTGTAATAGTCCATGATAGTTTGCTATGCATTCGTTATCTATTAAATTATATGTTTTCCATATTCTTGTTAGTTAACATTGGTGCATATTGTTATTGCATCATGTTCTTGAATATTATATGGAATATTGATGGTTATGTGAATCCCTACTTACTGAGCAAGTTGGAGCAGTCACCCCAATTAACATTACAGGATAACCAACGAGCGCTATGACTACAAGATGGAGAAGATATAGGAGTTTTGATCATCTCTTCGATTTAATGAGTTTCCCTTGTCTTATATATAATGAATTACAGTTTTGTAATATTACAAGGGACGGAAGTTTTGTATAACCGAGGTTTATTTCAGTTTGTTTTAATACTGTACATCGGGTTTTGGATTATCAAAAAAGTTTTGAATTTCGCTACGTTTATAAATTGTTGTATATCGATAATCAATATGCGGTGGTGTTTATCAGGTGTAACAGGAAAGACTGTTGGATCTAGTTAAGTCTAACGGGTTAATGGGGTTTAATTAAGGTTTCAGGTTAGGTGTCACCCTAATCAAGTTAGGGGATGCTACATCACTTACCAAAAGATTAAGTTTTGGGAAGTCGTGAGTTCGACTCCATTAAAGTTAAAAAAAAAAAAGCAACGGCTGAATATAATCCATTTTTATTGAACGTACCCCATTTGTTGAACATACTCTATTTATGAATTTAAATCGTAATCAAACGTACCCTACTTTATTTTGAAATCCCTGAAATCTCACCTCATCACCCTTACCATCAGCCCATTACCCCCAATCCTCTCAAATTTTTGAGTTTCAGTGTACGTAGAGCACTTGTACGAGGCTGGAAGTGTCGTTGAAGTGTTTTTTTGTCAAACAAGGTCAAATCTGGTCTTTTCAATGCCTTAAAGTGCAGAATTCTCACACGTGAGTCTCGCCCACACATGAGGTCTCGATCGGCTCCCACCGAATCTATGAAGACATCTCTATGGGAGTTAACCGAGACGTATGAAGTGGTCTCAGTGAGAGCCGCCTAAGACGTGTGAATTAGTTTAAGTGGGAGCTGACCGAGATTAATAACTCTTTAAAGGTAAATAGGTCTCGATTGGCTCCCTCCTATGCTTTTAAAGAGATCTTAGCGGGGGCCAACCGAAACCTCTTCACATGTCTTGGTGGGAGCCGATCGAGACCTCTGAAGAGGTCTAGGCTTTGTGTAACCGAGACGCATGGACAACAAGAATGAAGAATAAGTTTTTAAAATCACTTAAAACATCCATATCAACGAGTAAAAAGTAGGTGGTTTTATAGTAAATGTGTTACTTCTCTCAAATCCATCCGCTTTTCGTCCTTAAAAAGCTAAGATTGAAGCCCAAAATCAAAGCAATAAACACCACTGATAATAACACAAAAATGACTCTAAAGACCACCAAACAACCTATAAATTGAACTCAAAATGCTGAGAATAGTTCACCAACGGAGGGTCGACGTGATCTTATCGATATCACGATGGAATGTGGTCGCAATGGACTGTGCGAATCGAAAGTGGGTGGAGCTTGGTCTTAAGAGTAGGTTGGCAGATAGGGTATAAGTGAGAAAAAAAATCCTTTTATACGCAGGGCGGTTTGATCATTTCATAAATGAGCAAAATTGGAAGGCAAAAAAAGGGACAGAGTTACGTTCACTAAAAAATGGGTCCATTCAGTCGTTGCCAACAAAAAAATGTCATAGTCTCTGCCTCAGCCTCTTGATTTTATCCGACCAACCACAATAATTTTCTCATAACTACAATCACAACGTATTAACCATGAAAATGCTAGAAAGACAACACTATATCACGACACATATATTACACATGTATAGCTGATCCATTTTGATGTGAGGCACGCACGCGAGCATCAACCCCACACACGCCGCATCAACAATGTGTTATGACGAATTGTTATTTTAGCATTTTCCAATAACATGTATATTATTCGTGTATATATGATGTGTATCTACGTATACTACTCAAATTTAATTCTCGTACCACTTGCCATCATGACCATTACAATCAGATTGTTCATTGTCGTGCACCATAAATGGTGAATGGACCTGGATGGGACGCCACTGGAGCTCAAAAGTCAATGGACTCCTTTTTCTTGATGTATACTGTTTGCTCAATCAATGTAATACATGCAGGCAGGCACGTGTAGGGCTTTTTTTTTTTTTTTTTTTTTTTATGACAGAAGTGGGGTCGAACTCACAACGTCACGTATTGTGATGTTTGTTGATACAATTAGAAATGTACTTTGGTAGTTGATTATGAAAAATAAATAGACCTAAATCAAATTAAGTAGCTATTTGACATAAAATTTGAGGATAAAACAAAGATCATTAGTAATTACCTCTTTTAATAATTAGTCCATTTTGAAATTTCATATAACCAATATAATAGGCCAAATAGTCTCAAACTTAATTAAAAAAATTATCTAATTAAGTGTAGTCTAAAATATAAAGACCATCGAAATCAAAAAACTTAAGTCCGCATAAAATCGCATTTTTTTCTTACACGCCAGATCTGATTGAATGAACCAAACTCAAGTTTTTAGTCTCCAAGAAAAAAAAAAAAAAAAAAAACGAACTTGGGTTTTTGATTTTCTTGTTCTTTAAGTTTTTTTCGATTTAATTGTTTTTAAAATTTTGCTGCTTTTAAATTGCAAAAAATAAAAATAAAAATCGATTAGATGGATAGATTTGGGTTTACCATAAAAAAATCAGTTCATGTTGTCACTTTATTTGCTCCCCAAAAACCCTAAATCGGTCTCAAAAAAAAAATATTGAAATTAAGTTCCTATTATTTCTAATGAAATTTAAAGTTGATGGTATTTTGCAATAATAATGAAAGGTTGTGTTATTTTTTTTATAGTTAGCCCTATATTAAAAAAAAAAAAAATTGAGTAATTAATCATTTAATGAAATGAAATTAAAGTAGAAATATATATGAGTGATGCTCTCTTTCATTATATATGTAGCTTATAGAAGTAGAATTAGAATCTTAAACCCAAGATCCCAAGATCAAACATGAGTTGCTGCATGCTCTCAAACAACTCTTATTTACTTATATAGGTTATTACATATGCAGGTACGTATATCTGAAGAAAGTAAGCCTCTTTAATTAATTAACTAACAAGCGGGATAGGGAAGACCACAAGTGGCGAGAACCTTCTTTGCATTAGGAGAGTTGACATATCTCCCGAGACTTGGATCCTTCTTAAACTGGCACAAGCATGCTTTCTGAGCCCTCAACCCGGAACAACATGCCTGAGTCGGAGGCGAGCCGTTCAAAAATGCTCCGACACAAACCGCGAGCGATTGAGCATTACATGCTGCCATGGTGACTTGCACACTTGAGAGCAACACAAGTGTAGCCATGAAGATGATGAAAAGTGCTGGGTGTTGATGCTTATTGTTCATCATGATGTGCTATACATACAATACTGAAAATGTAGATGATTTCTTATGGAATGGTGTTGCTCAATTTATAGAATTAATTAGTTTGAGAGGTGAAAAGTAAGATGTAAGTGTGCACAATTAAGTGGTCAATTAAACTGTAAAACTAGGCAATTTCCACATTAAAGATGTTAGTTAGTTGTTTTTCGGTGGACCACTATAATTAATTGGTGCGGCTATGTGCACCCCACTAATTGATTTGAGCAAACCACTTAATTTTTTTCTCTTCATTTCCCAAAATGCAATTCAAATGACACTTTTACCCTTTACAAATTCCAAAATGACCCACATACCCTCATCTTCTTCCCACCTTGTGCACCCCACACTAGTTTCTACACTCTTATCGCGACGAGTATTTCGACGAGTGGCGACATGAAGTTGCGATTTCAATCACCACGAACATTGTAAGAGTCGATTTCTTCGTTGTTATTTTTTGAAAACGTGGATTTGCAATGTTTTATTATGTAGTTAATGGTTCATAAAATTTTGGATTTAGGTTGTTAGGGCATTGTTGCATTGCTTTCTTTGGTGGATTTTAAGCATAAGTAATGGAGCAAGGACGTATGGAAGTGACGAACGTGCAAGATGGAGATGTATCGATTCATGTTTTTTGACCTTTTTAATGTTTCGGTACACGTTAGTTCCAAGAAATTATACTATCGTTCGGCCCTGCGGGACCGATTGGAAAACATTTGTTCGGTCGAAAAAATCGATTATGTAGATTTAGCCCGGTCAACACTAACCGATCAATATACTTATGTTCGCTTAATTGCATTCGAACATACGTTGTTCAATCAGTACATTCTTGCCGACCAAGCATAAATTTGTAATTTGTTTGGTTTTTTTGTGGTTTATGATTAAGGGTCTATTTTAATGGTTTTATTAACCATTTTGCAGGGAGATTCGTGTTCCACTTCATATATTGACCACACATTGGAGTTCACTTCCAACATCCCATTTGGAAGTAGGGCGGGGGTGGTTAAATGGGTTCAAAGTCGAGGCACTAGTATCGGGTTTGTAAAAGTGACAAAGAGCTCTGATGCAGGGGTGATGGGCGTCGTCGGGAAGGGTAAAGATGGCGTGCGAGAGGTTTGGTTCTTATAGGGGTGACGCACAACGAGTTGAAAAAATGAAAGTGAATAACGTTGTGGTTAAGGAAAAAATTCGATGGATGAGACAAGGGAGGTATTGAGGGGGACATATAAAGGGAAATGTGGCACTAAAAAATGTGGTTGCCCATTTGAAATAAATATTAAGGAACATGTGCATCGCTTATGGCGTATCACAGTGACGTGTGGGCGTCATAACCACGATATAAGATCTTATATGGAGGGTCACTCGGTTAGATCCAGAAGAGCACGTTACGTTGGTACAAATGATGGAAGAAAATATTCAGCCGCGTAAAATTTTAGACACTTTAAAGAAGAGGGATGCAACTAATTCATCGACAATGCGCACGATGTACAATGCCAGACAAAAACACAGGTTGGAAGAGGTCGGAGAGAGATCACAAATGCAACAAGTCATGCATTTACTTGACACACATGGTTACCTGTCGTGGCATAGAAAAAAATGGGGAAACATAAGTTGTTACAGACTTGTTTTAGGCTTATCTCGACTCCATCAAGTTATTGCGATGTTTTCTGCTAGTTTTATTTATGGATTGCGCGTACAAGATCAACAGATATTGCATGTCTTTACTTGAGATCATTGGCGTGTCATTGACTAGGTTATTTTCGTCGTGGGTTTTGCGTTTATATTCGCAGAGAAAAAAGATAATTACATTTGGGCTTTGGAGAATCTCAATAATCTCATGCATGGGTGGGGTAAACCTAATGTGATACTTACTGACAAGGAGTTGGGATTGATGAATGCAGTTGAGTCGGTATTCCCCATGTCGACTCACCTTCTATGTAATTGGCACATTAATCGGGGCGTGACAAGAAACACAAAGAAATATTTCTCACGTAATGAAGACTTCAACCTTTTCTTGAGTAGGTGAAATGCCTTGATAAATGCTACAATTGAAGTTTCATTCAATACAAGAATGATTAATTTGGCCGCCAATTATTGTTCTGTACCCGAGTTGCTTGAATATTTGATGGAGAGGGTTAAAGGTTACAAAGAACGTTTTGTAAAAGTGTGGACAGACAAGTCATTACATTTTGGACATGGTATGACCGACAAAGTTGAAAGTGCGCATAATACTTTGAGAAAACATCTTGGACACTGGAAAGGAAACTTTGAAGATTTGTGGCGGGTTATCCATAGTATGGTAGAATGCCAACATACACAGATTAAGGCTTCTTTTTAGACGAGTTTGAATGTTGTGCAACATGGGTTTGGCGATACATTGTATCGTATGTTGCGAGGATTTGTGTCACAGTATGCGTTAGAGAAAACTTCGCAATGAGGTGGAACGTGTTGAAAATATTGGTACTGATCCAATTAGGTGTGGATGTGCATTGCGCATGACATTTGGCTTCCATGCGCCTACGAAATTGCCACATACCAACTGTTAGACTTACATATTCCTCTAAACAATGTTCACATGCATTGGCAGAAATTGAGCATGAACCCCGAGCAAGCGGTCAATCGTATTGAATACAATTTCAAAGCCGAAATACAAAGGGTTATTGAGAGGTTTGAAAGTGTCCACATCAAGGATTTGTGAATGCATGTTGTGCAGCAGCTTCAAGAGATTAGTTGTCCATCATCTGCGCCATTGGTGGTTCCAATTGAAAAATTAAAGACAAGGGGGGAGAAATGCCTTACAAACGGGGAAGGGAAAAACGTCACGTAAGGGTAAAGGGAGGAAGGTCATTAAGAAAGACAGGTTGACATATCTACCAAGAGAGATCCAAGCCATTACGAGTACGTCTTTCATCCAGAATTAGAACCCATTAAGGGTAGTTGTGACGTGCCCCCCAATGTTCATAGAATTCGTACATGTTTGCATAATGTGCGTAGAGATGGTTTTTGCGGTGTTGCCCCTAAAGAATGGTTGGATCACATTGAAAAGATTGACGATGTTAGGGGAGATGGCAGTTGTGGTTACTGAGTAGTTGCATAAGGCCTTGACATAATGAAGATGATGCATGGAAGCAAATCTACAATGATACGTATTGGGAGCTTCATGGCTATTAAGATCTGTGGCGCAGAATCCTCGGGGGAGATCACTATGACAGGACTATACAAGCCGTGCAACATTACGACGACACCACAGACGCTCCATTTCAAAAGTGGATGACAATGCCCGATATGGGACTTGTCATTGCTACATATTATAATGTCGTTGTATTGTTCCCATCATCGAGTGGTAGCATGACCTTCCTGCCACTCCGGGGCACACCACCATCTTTGCCAAGTGACAGAGTCGTAATTGGTATGACACACGTTAATGGCAACCATTTTATGAGGGTAAGTTGCACTAATTTTTCTTGTGTTACCTATTTACTTGATTAATCACTCTTTGACATAATACTGAACTACCGTACTTACGCAGGTGTTATTCAAGGCTGATTCCCCTTTCCCATAATTGTATACGGGATGACAAAAGCATATACAACTGGAGTCGATAAGATGGAGTGAAAAATGGAACATCAAACCCTCACTGCAAGTGCTAAATTCTCAAGATGGGTCTCCCATCACAATTGACTTGGGCACACCTTGATTAGGTGTACATTATTTGCACAACATATCATATATTAATGTTTAAATGATGTCATCGTATTAAACTTGCAATAATTTTGTGCGAATCATGTACATGAAGTATAGTTAGGTGTTTTTTTATTAATTTTTTGTATACTCTGATATATGAATGTATATGATGTTTTTGAAAAGATGGAGTTATATGTTTTGTGATTTTTCATTTGTTTTATGATATGTTCGGTCAACAATGACCTAGTAAAGTGATGCTCGTTATTTGTTGTTGACCGAACAAAATGTTTACTCGTGCATAGTTGTTTGTTCGGTCAGACTCTGACGACGAGTAGCTCATTGATCGGTTATGTTACACCAAACTATAACATTCAAGTCGGTTTTGAAAGACCGAACAAAGTCATAATAAGTACTTTAATTTTTGTTCAGCAATATATAACCGATTTGTTTTCAACTGCTCGGTACGAAGGAACCGAATTATACACGTTAATTCAGTTTACAATGACCGAACAATATCAAAACGACGTGCTCGAATGTTGGATCGGTCGTGCTCGAATGTTGGATCGGTCCGATCGTGACAACAGTACTCGGTGGAAACTCACTGAACTGACCATGAAATGACACATTTTGAATTTGATTAGTTGTTTGTACTTTACCAATGCAAAAGAAACCAAATTCACAGCAAGTGAAAATACATTCTCATTTAAAATACTCGTAATAGCACAACAAAAGTCATTCGCAATTGAAATTAAAAATCAGACATGTCAATTGTAATATGCAAAATAGTATATAAAATTCAATCAGTGGTTGACAAAAAATCCTAGAAGAAGGGTTTTAAGTCCTGCTCTTCTTGGCTTAGCTCCTCGAAGGTCCTACTCCCATTTCTACTGTGTGTTGCCTTACGCTTAGACGTTGGAGGCTGGGAGGGAGTGGCGGCAGATGTCGTCGAACCCGATGTCACACTCGAACCAACTACAATGAGATGTTTTAACACCTCGTCTGCCATCTTCAATGCGGAAGCCCTATCTCCAACTCTATGTGGCAAGGCCTTCCAAGTCGTGACAACCTCCACAGCCTGTCTTACCCGCTATACAAATAACAAATCACTACAAATAGTAAGCGTGAGTCAAAGTAATTAATAAATTAATAGGAATGGTGGAATGTCTTGTCTAACTCACATCATATACGTCATCGTCGTCTTCAGTCCCAGCCTTGCTCCTTGACGGATTCTCAACTCTTGGGTGGGAGATGTCGATCTACCACCCCATGTAGTCCTCGTTCGTAGCCCGTGAGACAGATGTCCGTTATCCCCTTGATCGTGCGGACAGTACATGATCTTGCCATCTCTCCCAATACTCGGCTAGGAAACCGTACTTCACCACATAACTTGCAGCTACCTTCCCTCTCTGCGCTCGAGTACGACTGTATGGTGAAGAGGGGGTCCTTTGTAACTACCGCAAAAATCTATCGGGTGATAAGTCTCGACAATGCCGAAAAACTTTATAGTCCTCGTATAGAAAGCCAGCTCCGTAATATCCTCATTTGTCCTCAAACTCGAGTACGGGTCCCACGCAACCTAATAGAAAAAATGAAAAAAACAAGGATTACACAAGTAAGCCAATACGTAAATCATACCAAAATAATTACGAATTTGTGCACCAAAATAAAAGGCAAGGTGAGTACACACACCTTGTTTGACTAAGTACTATTAAGTGCTATGCGAAGTCGGTGTACATTACCTGCGTTCAGGCCCTGGTCAGACTTCACGATCCATCTTGACACATAGGGAAGGTTCCCGACATAAGTTGGGTTCGGGCGTGCTTCATACAGAACCACATCAAAGTGGTCGTATACCCATCCCTGCAAAAGAGAAAACAAAGTAAGTCAGTCGAACAAAAATAAAAAAATAAAACATTCAACAACTTATGGTGAACGCACCTCTAACTATGTCAGATACTCAACAATCTGACATACTTTCACCCGGGTTGCCGATCCCAATTGTCGATACAAGTACCCTAGAGCGGCTACACCCCAAGCATATGTATGAACCTCTTTTAAATTCTCCACCAAGGCTAGAAGTTCAACTAAGACTAACGTGGATGTCTTGTCAATGAACAAGTGCACCCAAATAGGTACCACAAGTATGCTCGGGCCGTGCACTCAACGGCAGGAAACATTTGCCTTTTCTCTTTACCTTTCTTTGAAGGATTCGGCAAATATATATTTTTACTTCAGCCAAGACTTCAAAACCTTATGGTTTTTGTTCAACTATTTTTGGCTTCCTCTTCTGACACTTTGAGTGCCCTGATCATTAACTCAACCGACTCATCCCTGGACATCATCGTCTACAACCTTTCTCATCACGGGAATCTTTAACAACATGCTGACATCCTCCAACGTGATTGACATTTCACCGAACGGTAGGTGAAATGTGTTGGTCTTTGGCTACCATCTTTATACGAAGCCTTCTATCAGGGTCTTGTATGTGCACTTGGTCAGCGTACTAAATTCGGATTCCCGAATAATGCTCTTAAGGAGAACTTTGTCTCAGCAACACTTCACCAGATCCCGTTGTACTAACTATGAGCCATGATTGATACATCTTATGAGGGGTCATTTCTGAGAAATACTTGGGTCAGTAAGAATAATATATATATATATATATCCAAAAAATAATAATAAGTTAACAAAGTTAAAAACAATTGAGAAACACTATGTCCGGTTTGAATCAATCGAACAAAACCCATCTGGTCGGTGTCAGGTAACCGATTGAAGTATATTCACTCGGTTGGCAACAACTGAAGAGAATGAATCAGTTCAGTTTCTGCAACCCGAATAAAGTGTTTCTAATATATATATCCGAAAATAATAATAAGTCAACAAAGTTAAAAACAATTGAGAAACACTTTGTTCGGTTCGAATCAATCGAACTAAACTAATTTGTTCGGTCTAAGGTCACTGAATGAGATATACTCACTCGATTGGAACCAAGTGAACAAAATGAATTAGTTCGATTTGTGAAAACTAAACAGAGTGTTTCTAATTCAATTTGTCAACTATTTCTTACTATTTCAAATTAATTTAATTAAACTCAAATGTACCTTACCATTCCATAACGTAGCGGCGACATGATTGTTAAAACTCTTCAGCAATGTTTAGTTTTTAGGCCCTCCAGGAATGGTGTAGAGGTGTCATCTGTTGGCTTCTTGCCTTTGGGGATTACCGGTTTCGCCTTGCTGCTACTCTTTGCAACAGCCCTTTTCCCCATCACAACTACCTTTGCTTTTCTTCTTCTTCTTCTTCTTCTTCTTCTTCTTCTTCTTCTTCTTCTTCTTCTTCTTCTTTTTCTTCTTATGCCTCTTCTTCTCCTTCATCTCCACCTTCATCCTCTGATTTTTTTACCACTATCACATTCCTCACCATATCGCATTCTCTATTTTTCCCCACTTTCCTCTTTATCTTCATTGCTTTTTTCTTTGCTTTATTCTCCACTTTTTCACCTTCTTTGCTCGAGATTTTGATTGCTCTTGTTCGCCCACTCTCCACTTACTTGTTCACCTTCTTTTTCATATGGCTCAGATCTAGATTGATTGCTTCTTTCTTGTTCGCCTTATTGGGTGGTTTCTTCCTTACTCTCCTTAGTTGAGTCGGTTTTTGGTCATTGAGCTGCATTAACTTGGCTTGTACATATTGCCAACTCCTTGCTAGCCGCTTCCAAGGCTGGTAATGCAGATGCCTCATTGGGTAAATCACCAACTTCATTGGCTCCCTTACCCCATCCCAACTCCTTTGATTTTCTATACGAAGTCGTTTGAACTCTACGGCCACCCCGCACTCCCTTCGATTGTTCGGCCCCAGTCTCCTCCCGATTGATGGTGTTCTTGGTGCGAGCCATACCTATAACCATAACACAAATAGAAGGTCAAAATCAACATTACCTAATTACTCAAACAACTTTAAAAAGAAAAACAATATAGTTTTTCATAACAGGTAGTTCGATTAACAGGAGAGAACTAAAATGAACAAGTCAATGGATAGAAACATACCAAATAACTCTTGATCGGTCAAGGCAACCGAACCAATGACTCTCTGACGCGCGTCGAACGCGTCAATAAAATTAAAATACATAAATCAACTATTTTTGTAGAATAGTGGCAAAGGATCGATCCCACAGGGATTGGTAGTCTTTCTAAGGTCAAAAATAGCAAAAAGGGAAATCGAGGGTTTTAAAGAATGAATAAATTAACTAATGTTTAAAATAAATAAACAAAACAATGAAAATAATTTGAAAACAATTAATAAAAACACCTAGGTTAAGACATACAAGTTCGGCTCAATAAAAGATTGGATTTGGTCTTCGATTTATGTAAAATAAACAAATCAAAATATCTAATGTAGTTATAGAACTGATAACATACACGGTTCCTCGCACTTCCTAATCTTGATAGCTAAGGTACGACGGTGACTATTTCTCTAGTCAAACGTATAACCCTATACTCAAGCAAATTGGGTTTAACACGAAGACCGCAATAGGTTTCGTGAAGGCACTACACCTAGACAACCAAATCACTCGTGTGTCCGATTTAGCCTAGATTTCTAAGGTATTCAACCGTCCCAAAAGAGACTAAGTGACCCAGGCCTTCACAAATCGATTGGTAAGATCAATTGTCGCTAGTGTGGTCTTATTGCAAATCGATGCTTACGACACATCGCTGGTAAGATCAATTGTCAAAATAGTGTGGTCTTATTGCACCTCCATTGCAATCTTGCTACAATTCGTGTCAATCGAGTCGTAAACGTGTCTTACGACGTGTCATAATTATCCTAAACCCAAGTGAGTAAATCAAGATTTAAACATGAATTTAACCTTGATTATTGAAAAAATACCAAAGAAAATAAAATATTAATGAAAAGATTGAAATTAAAATATATAAATCTATAATAACACTAAATCCATTTATATAAGAGATAAATTCAAGGTTAATGAACAAAAAAGGCTTCTCTCATTTCCAACGATCTTACCTAGGCTATAAACTTTAGCCATCTTCAATGAAACAAGAACACATAAGAAAAGAAAATAATAAAAATTCCCTGTTATTCAACCCGTTACAATACTTATAGAAGAAGAACCTCGAATATTTGGAGATTAAAACAACAATCACAACCGATTAAAACAACAATCAAGAAAACAATAAAAACCCTCTTATGCTAAAAATTGTCATTTTATACCTATGATAACATTCTCTACACGCTATGCAAACATTATTATATTTGAAATATAAATGACCGAGATGTATAACTCGTCCATTATTTCTCATTTTATATATATACCCATGATCCTTCCATCGAAAACCTTCTCATCTTTAAAATTGCCCGTTTTGGGTTTATAAATGACATCGCCACCGTAAAAGGTCATTTTATATATATACACAATTTTCTCCTCCCTCATCGCCACCATCATCCTCCCTCTCGCAAACCCCTCTCTGCACTTCTCTCTCGCCAGGTGGTGATGGGGGATTTGTGACATGATGACGGCGACGAGGGGGGGCATGGTGACGCCGAGGGCTCGAAGAGGAAGAACAAGATACGCGACAATCGGATGGTTGTGAAGGGGAGTTTGCTTCTTCCTTGTTGGGCGAGGCAATCGAGACAGAGAGAGAGAGAGAGAGAGAGAGAGGGGGTGAGAGAGATTTTGTTACTTACCGTCATCGTCGTCGTCGACCCAAGGTGGAAGAAGAGCGGCGAAGTGGTGGATTGGTCTGGAAGTCTTGCCGAATGTACCGCAGTAAAGTGGTGAAGAAGCTTGAGTTGTGAACTTTTGATACTTTAGGGTTGCATGTGTATTTATATGTAAATAATTACGAGTCATTTGTGATTGGAGAAGACAACTTATTAATCGTGTATAAACGATGGTTAACCTTGTTTATGACCCACATGCCAAACCCACGACATGTTTAAGGTCGTGTCGTGTCGTGTTGTCGTGTCGTGTTAAACGTTTCATGACCCAAATTGCCGATGCCTGGTGAAACAAGAACACATAAGAAAAGAAAAGAGAAAATTCCCCACCCCGTTCGGTAGAGAAGAAGAATGCGATTCTTTAAAACTGCTCGTTTTGGGTTTTATTTGTGACATGTGCGCCGATGACAATCGGATGGTTGTAAGGAGTTTGTTTCCAGTTTCTACCACGTGTCAGAGTGTGATTGGTTGGGCTTGCTGGCATGTGTGACGTGACACTTCGTGATTGGAGAAGACAAGCTGACGTGAAAAGAAGTTGCCATGTGTTGGATTGGTGGACGGGAGGATGCACGCGGCGTGGAGGGTCGAATGGGAATGTGACACGCGGCGTGGAGGTCTGGTGCGACAGCTTTTGCTGGGATGAGTGGACGAATCTGGGCACGCCATGTGGCGTTTGGCAAGAGCTGATGAAAGCGATTGCAGTTGGCAGACCGGTAGGGAGGCGACACGTGGACTGCAATAGGGACACTACTAATGAGAGAGTGACACGTGGACTGCAACAGTGAAAAATCTCCCAAAACGCGCATATCTCGAGACATATCTTTCGGTGTCTGATCACTGTGTATGAGTAGCCCATTTCGTGCGGTTTTTTGCCACGAATTCAACAATAAAAATACATAAATAAACTATATATAATATGCATAAATAATGACCTATCACTCTCAATCGGTGATGTTTCACCGAACAAATAGCCTAATGACCTTACACATAAGTACACAACAATTACTCATTATAAAACAAAGAAGATAATACTCATCAACTTTGTGCTATAGCTAGTACTAGCCGGGTTAAGTCCACCAAGGGAATTTAGTTTACTCGGTCTTCTACAACCGAATGAATTTTATTCACTCGGTCTTACAACACTGAATAAATCTCAATCGATTCAACGTGACCGATCAAACACAATTAGTTCAGTCTTGTGTGTCCAAATGAGACTATACATATCAAAATCAATTTAAAACCTCTAAATGTGATTGATTCTTGTGTTGCCAACAAATATAAACCAACTATAAGTTTTCAGAAACAAAATAAACCTACCAATCACATCCAGAGATGAAAAATACCTAAATCTACCGAATCGCATTGAACTCACATTCGAATAAATGAATTTAATCACATTAAACAGGGCACGAACAATAATGAACGCTTAGATAACACAATTAATTATCGATTCAATATCTAAATTCAACTAATACGTGAAATTTCACCTTCCAAATTTGATAACACTTCGAGCCCTAAAAAGGAAAACCCTCTGCAACAATGAAGATCTCGATGTCGAAAGCCTGAGGAATGCGGGAATGCATTGAGATCAAAATGACGCGAAGATGAAAAGCCCTCTGATGAACCAGTTGCTCTTCTTCTTCCCCTCCCCTTCACCATTTCGACCATTTCGATTTGATTTCTGTGTGGGGTGCGCAGGGGTAATTTAGGAAACTAGTCAATTTTTTTTGGGTGTCCACATCTTCAATGGGTGTGCCCTCATCTTGTGGTTTGCCCATATGAATTTGTAGGGTGCACATAGCCGCAACCATAATTAATAATGTGTGTAGAAAAAAAGAGTACATATATATATACATATAATATAGATTAAACAAATAAAAACCTTACTAATTGTATCAAATTAAGATGACTATCAAAATTATTGATACAATGTGATTGTTATTATTATTATTATTATTATTATTATTATTATTATTATTATTATTATTATTATTATTATTATTATTATTATTATTATTATTATTATTATTATTATTATTATTATTATTGATAGGAACAAGACTTTATTTATTAGTAGCCAAAATATGAAACAATATATGTGTGTGTGTTTTCCTAACTAAAGTCAGAAAAAAAAAACCCTTACCAATTAATTGTATAATAACATAAAAAAAGTCATCCTTATAATGAATGAAAACTCCTCGTCACTTTGAGATCGAATCCACTAGCTAGGTTGGACAACGGAAACTACATTATGAAAGCTCATCCAAGCAAGGTGGGTCAGGCGGGTACCCGAGCCGTGAATAGGTCTAGGCGTGAGTAATTATTATTATTGTTTTTTTTTAAGTCATGCTCGTTTACTTGTACATGTGCCTATTCGTTTCCTTTATATCATTTTCTTATGATCTAATACGCAAGTTTCATAAAATAACAAAAGAACCATATTAAGTCATTATTTATGTAATTATATACATTATATTTATATATTTTTTATTGTTAAGTCTCCAAAACATTAGTCTAATTATATCTATTTGTTATTTTCAGGGTTAACAGAGTTCGCGATTGAATTTGGGGTGAAAAAATTGTGAAATGGAGTATTTTTATGTGTAGTGATCAGATATTAGAGGATTTGCCTCGAGATTCATGCGTTGATGCCACCCACTTATTCGCACGATTTCGAGCGGGCATCTCAACACCCAGCCTGCTGCCAAGTGTCATCTTCTCACTCGCCCAGCGTCTCATACGACGTTTTCTCCTCTAAACCTCTTGTGACACGAGCAAAGCAGCCAGCACGTCATTACAGCCTCCTCCTCCAATCACGCTCCGCCACGTCAGCATAAAGCAGCAGCTTAGCGAATCATCAGCTGCCACGTGTCAAGATCTACAGTTTCTCCTTGGCGCACGAATCAAAAATGATACCACGAGAACCGGTTTCTCATACCTCTAGATACCAATTTTTTGTAGTTTTTCATATTAAGAATTTAAGGATTATTTTAGAAGGTTCGACTTCTATTAAAAACCCTATCTCTCGGCTATTATTCATCTTCGAATCTCTTTCTCCCTTTCTTCTATTCTTTTATTTATGCTCTTCTTCCATGAGATACTAAACTCATGGCCAAGGCAAGATTACGAGGGATGTTCGATTATGCCTATCAATGGATTTGTAGATTTATTTATATTAATTGCATTGCTTTTCATTATATTTTTTTTCTTTGATATTGTTTGAATAATTATAGTTAAATTCATATTTAAACTCTAATTTAATTGTCAGTGAGTCATAAGCATCCGTCCTTATGCAATAAGACCACACTAGTGACGATTGACCCTACCAATTGATTAGCCTCTTTTGAGACCAATCAAGTACCTTATGAATCTAGACAAAATTGGACACGCTAGTGATCCAGTTGTCTAGGTGTAGTGCATTCACGAAACTCATTGTGATCATCATGTTAAATCCAATATGCTTGAGTATAAGGTTATACGATTGGCTACGGAAATAGTCACCGTCGTACCTTGGCTATCGAGATTAGGAAGTGCAAGGAACCTCGTATGTTACCGGGTCTATAGCTATACTAGGATACATTTGATTTGCATATTTTACATAAAATCGAAGACCAAATGCAATCTTTTATCGAACCGAAATTGTATGTCTTGACCTAGATATGTTTATTAATTATTTTAAAAGCTATTTTATTGTTTATTTATTTTATTGTTATTTAGATTAGTTATATTATTCATTCTCTCAAAACTCTCGATTTCCCTTTTGTTTTTTTTTTAAACTTTAGAAAGAATATCAATTCATGTGGGATTGACTCTTTGCCACTATTATGCAAATAGTTGGTTTAGGTAATTTATTTTATTGACGCGTTCAGTGCGCGTCAATTTGTCTCCTTATTGCCCCTCAATGATCTAATGAAATTTTTTAGAAAAAAAAACGAGATTTAAATTTAGTCAGTGATCATGGTTTAGTTTGTTAGCTGCTAATTGTGGTTAGTAAATTTACCCAATTCAGGTAGACAATTAGGTTGTTCGTTAGACCATTGACTCTTTGACTCTTGTATCTAAGGTTGCAAGTGGGGCTAGGAATCTCCTTTCCACGCGGTGCCCAGCCCCGGTGGGGCAAGGAATCCCCGCTTTTTGACACGGGACAAAATCTTGCCCGACTACGCGGGGCAAGGTGAAGACGGTAATTGTTCTCGCCTCGCGGGGATTCTCTGTCCCGCATCATTTGCATGGAATTCTCCATTTTTATGTTTTTACAAAAAAATTATATAACTTTTTTACTTTAAACATATGTAATATATGGAATGAAACTCAAGATCGCCAACAATAAAATTTATTTTTACTATTAAAGAAATTCTATAATATATATATATATATATATATATCATAAAGATATATAAAATTATATTTAAAATATCATTGAACCATATTTGCCAAACAAGATTTGGAAATCTTATATATTTAATTAAGTATGATAACTTGTAACTCAATTAACAAAACAAATCCACATTAATCCTTCAATATGAGAAAAATAGTTTCTTAAAAAAATTAAGTAGTACTTAAGTGCCAAAATACCAAAGAATGAAGATCAAAATAGATATTTTTTAAAAAATTGATAGGGCACCGCGGGGATTCCTCGCCTCGCGAGGATCCCCGCAGGGTGGGACGACAAAGTTCGGCCAGTGGGGAATTTGCAGAAATAAATCCCTGCCCCACGACTCGCGGGGACGGGAATGGTAACTATGATTCTTGCCCCACCCTGCCCCACTTGCAAACCTACTTGTATCTATATAAACTATTGTACACACAGTTCTTGTGTTAATGAAGATTATACAATCTGGTGCAGAACAGGGCCCTCTTTAGAGTTCTTGTTAAAAGAGGGGATCGACTAATGGGCTTTGGGTCAAACTGTAAATGAGATGCATGACTATATGAGCTACTAGATATTGATCACAATAGGAAATCAGTTCTGTTTTGTCCCGCGTAATGCAAATGAAGTTGCACACAAGGTAGCTACTCTAGCAATGGACAAATATTTATCATTTAATTGGAGAGAATCAATTCCATTAGTTTTCT
The DNA here is from genome assembly GCA_039657365.1 of Stephania yunnanensis. Taxonomy (NCBI): domain Eukaryota; kingdom Viridiplantae; phylum Streptophyta; class Magnoliopsida; order Ranunculales; family Menispermaceae; genus Stephania; species Stephania yunnanensis. The sequence goes on from CM077589.1 coordinate 5,500,664, forward strand.
CCAAAGATGAATAAGATTTGCCTATTCGGACCCTTAAGAAAATTCTTATTTCTTTTAGCAATGAAGCAAGATAATATCAGGGGCAGAGTCAAGATTTTATTTTCCCTTAGGCTAGGTCATGACCGAGATATGAGTTGATGATGATTGGTTCATGCTTATGATATATTTTACCTACAATCTCCTTCATCCACCCATCACCAATATATGAAAGCATAAAAGGTAGAAGAAAATATACGAGTCAGAGTCATCGCTCGAAGATCCTAGAGCTTTAATAAGTACAATGGTTCAAAGACAAAGTCTAAAGACTTTGAAAGAAGAAACACAAATTTTGAACCAGCTGCAGTAATTGCAAAAAGGTAGCTAGAGACAATTTTGATAGAGAAATGATCATTGATAAGAATAACATATCTTCAACAGCTTTCAAGACCTTAAAACTTAATTGAAAATTAGCGCAAAATTATCAGAGTAAAATACTAATTTCTCTAAATATTCAAGGATGTTGTCCATCCGTATACAAAACGAATAAAAAACTAATTTCTACACTTATGCTTCTCTTGGGTGATTTTCTACTTAGTCTCTAATTAACAACTAAATTTGATTTGAAAAACATGGAAAACAAACAAATCACAAATTCACAATCCATATACACTAATACTGACAATTTATATTTTTTGAAAACCACTAAAACCACTATATATATATATATATAATGGGGTCCACGTGGAGCTACTGATCATATATAACAACACAACCACTACCAGATCCACCATGTCCCCTCGGCTTGAAAATCTTGTACATGATATATAATAGAGAAATAATAGAATATATGACAATAATATGTCTCATTATAAAAAATATATTAATTTACAAAAGTCATACATACATAATTCAAAATGCGGATATAAATAAATTTTGAAGTATAAGACACGAGTCGAGATCGCATCGCACGCATGCTTTTGTGACTTAATGTCCATTGTAATGTGATATTATTGTTGGGATTATTATATAGGAAAATGATATTTTCGTATATAATAATGAGACAGCTACTGACCTCCCACGTGGCTGTTCACATCAAAAGGAACAGAGAGATGATGAAATAAGAACTGTACGATTGTCCTTGCCTCCATCGTAGTGGAACACTGAAGTTGGATCCTTTGTCGATCACAAATTTAACGGCTCTGAGTTCAAAGCGTCACTACGTACTCGCAGTCAGTCATACATTAAAAAAAAAATCGAGTTTTTTTTCTTAACATATCATACATATATCATTTTAAAAAGAAATCGAGAAAAAAATATTTATTTATTTTAATGATTTTTATGTGCAAGTTAAGTGAGGAATGTGGATGATTTTCAATTAGGATAATGTTATATTTGTTACATACTTTGGATAAATACATTTGATACGTAATAGTGTGAATTTCATTGAAATATATGTTACACGCATCCTAATAAAATCTTTACTATTATATACCCAATGTATATATTCAAAGTATGTCAAAAAATATTTTTTTCTTTCAATTATATCAATGAAAATCACCGTTGTACTAAGATATGTTCATGCATTGTCTCAAGCCCACTTAGCCCACAAAATATGTCCGGCTCGTATTAAATTAAGTTGTAGTTTTAATTTGGGCCATCTCATAAATTTAGTCCAAGCTCAATCCGAATATAAACTAATGGAAAATGCTAGAATGACACTCCAAATAACACTCTAAGTGACATTCATGTGATAAGATGCGCATACCCTACGTAAAAATGAGAGTATGCAAAATAGTTTTTGGTACATAACATGCATGGTGTGTATCTCGGACGTAGTGCACACAATAGCTCCCATGGATGCATGCCCTCACGCCACATTAAAAGGGTGTCATTTGGAGTATCATTTTAACATTTTCCTAAACTAATAACCATATTTTTTTAAGATAAACAAAAACGATGTTTAAGTTTAATTCTAGGATCTTAAAGTAAGTCACATGATAACTTATGCTGAGCTACATCTTTTGTATTATTGTACCGTAAACAATAAATGTACCAAAAAACATTTGTGAAAGTTAATATTAAAATATTGTCTTAATAATTTGTATAATTTATTAAATTTATATTTAGAGAGAAAAATGTGTATCAAAATTATCTTTCAATAAAAGTGCTCAAAATTTTTAGTTGGGTATAAACAATTTTTTTTAGGTAAAATTAGATATTTGTAGTGCTAATGAATTTAGAGTATATGATGACAAATATGTATATATAAATTTCATTTTACAACAGTAATGTACGCATGTCTTCGTTACATTGGACAATCATCTAACAAACTCAACAACCATAACAACCTTAACTAACTTTCACTCCTATACATACATGCTGATCAATTACACAATCTAACATCAATGGTTTATGCTAACACGTGCCCTGGCTATTCCAAGAAAGAGCTGTGTGATTACCCACGTGAGGCACATCGATGACCACGACAAAGCGTGACTGTTACTGCACGTAAGTACTTGGATGTGATGGAGTTGTGGGGAGTAAAGTTGATTAAGTGGAGAACAATATCATTGTAAAAAATACTTATAAAAAGTTGAAGACAATAAAAGTGTTATAAAGAATTACATACCAATGCAGACATGACTAAATATATTGGAACAACGTGAGATCCTTCTATACACCTAATTTTGCAAGGATTAAAAGATTTTGATAAAGCTAACTGGTTCGACATGATCTCACCGACGATCCTGGGCAATGGATAAATGGGATAAGTATTCAATCAAGATCAGTAAGCCACGGTGGTGCACCAAAGGCCAGGTGCATCATAGTCCACTCGGATCCCAAGCAATCATAGAGCCATGCTTTGATTTTCCCATCAAGTGTAGTAGATAATATGAACTGCCCAGAAAATGTGAATCATTCAAGATTGCGAAATTAGGAATGAATTGTCTTCTCACATTGCATCCGTCAAAAGAACTTACATTCAAACTTATACAACCATGTATGTAACATAAATGAAACATCAATCATGGGAAGAAAGTACCTGAATATTCTCTTTATAGTGAGGGCAAACGGAGTAAACAGGGGATTCATGTCCTCGAATGTATGCAACCTACGTCCAAAGACACCGCATCCCAGGACACAGCAACTTGAAGGGCACTTTAGAGCAATGCTGAATTCATCATTTCCAAAACAATAAGCTGAGGCAAACATAACTATTTAACTACTACTCTAGCTACCTTTTTTTCAAATAAGATACTAATGCATACCAATTATTAACATATTATTACCAAATGCATAATGTTTGAGATTTAATTGAAATTCAACCAAGAAACTAACAGTTTACTTGGCACGCCTACAAAGTGTTATGCCATCACCAATTGGAACTTGTGAAATTTCAATACGGGCATCAGAGGCTAAGTAACTGTTGAGTTCCTTCAGAGCATTTCGATTCTCCATCATATATTCTGGGACCTCCTCATCAGGAAGAGCCACGGATTTAAACCATAACATATATTGAAAAACTTGAACCGCATGCCTTCCCATTGGCAATGAAAATTTAATTATTGGGTAAATCTAACAACATATATTGAAAAACTTTAACTATAAAGTGATTTGCATGATGTTGAAGAATTATTAAAGAAGTAAAGAAGATAATAAACCCAATGGGAAAAAAATAAATTTTACACTTACCTCACCTATTGTAGGGTCGTCAACTCTGCGATTCACCGAACTCTGCGTTCTCACTGTAAGTCCTCTCTCTCTCTGTCGCTCAATATTCGAAGGTTATCTCAACTATTCACGCACAATTTCACCTGTTGTCGATTGGATTCGGCTGAAATCCCTGCAAATTAACCAAATTTAAAAGGATTTTGGTAGGCACGGCGATTGCGGTTGCCAATGGCGTTGTTTTTTAATCTGTTCGGCTTTTTGATCCCTGTTTACCTTCCTAAGGCCTTGAAGATGTACTATGGAACCAGTGGCGGTGGCGATGGCGGTGGTGGGGAAAAGAGTAGTAGTGATAAGGCGAAGAAGAGTGATTGATTTGGTGGTGAGAAGAAGAAGATTAAGTATCCGTTCCTAAATAATAGATAGAACCTGTAATCGGACGAAGAGGAAGAAGAGGTGTGGCTGCCGTTGCGATGCCTTCTTCTGCGCTTCGATCGCGACTCCCTCTTCTTGCAGATCTTGATCGAGTCCTTGTTCTTTCGGCGAAGACGGCGGTCGCGACGCGACGATGAAGAAGACGAATCTGTTGAAGAAGAGAACCTGTAATCGGACGAAGAGGAAGAAGAGGTTTGGCCGCCGTTGCGATGCACTTCGATCGCGACTCCCACTTCTTGTTGATCTTGATCGAGTCCCTGTTCTTTCGGCGAACACGGCGGTCGCGACGCGACGATGAAGAAAACGAATCTGAAGAAGTGGGAGACGATGCGGTCGCCATTGAAGTAGTCGAGGAACCCAATTTTCTTTTTCAATTCGTTCTAAAATCGGTGGAACCGCCAACATTTTTTTTATGTGAAACCGTTGATTAAATTGGATTTAATGATTAACTTACCAAATTGTCCTTATTTTGAAATTTTTTTCATTTAAGGTAATAAGGGTATTGTTTGAAGTTTTAGCCAAAAAGGCTTCACGGTTAACCGTTTTGGGATTCCTATTATAATAGTATAGATATATAAAATATAAAAATGTTACAATGACAACCCAAAGTGATCACACCAAGTGACGACATGTATGGCGTGAGGGCTAGCTCGAGTCATTGGCAAGCATCCGTATGCGCATTGAGATACACATCCAATGTTATGCATCGAGAACTATGTAAACACATCCAGTTACACGTGGGACCCACATGCGTCACGTCACCCCAATGTAACTTTGATGTGTCATTGTAGCATCTTCCTATAAAATATCTACATAAAATACAAATAATTTTAAAAAGAATCATCAAAATTAATATCATGAAATAAATAATTTTTTTTTGCTTTTTATAGTTTATTTCATTTATTTTTTTATAATTTTTAATATATATATATATATATATATATATACAGATAGGTATGCAACACTACAAGAAAAATGATATTTAGAAACAGAATTAGCGACGGAATTAAGTTCCGTTGCTAAGAAAAAGTGGTTAGAGACGGAATTGAGACGGGCTAATTCAGAGACGGAATAGAGAGAGATTAGAAACGGAAATAGAGACGGAAATAAAGACGGAATTAAATTTCGTCTCTAAATAATGGCGCCAACATTCCTACCAAAACTTTTTTTTTTATAACTGTCCATTACATCTCGAGATTCGTGTGTACTTCGATCTAGATACCCAAAAATGGGGACCAAAACTCTCTCTCTCTCCCTAAAACCTCTCTCCCTCACCGCTCTCTCTCTCTCTCAACGAAACTTCTCTCCCTCATCCTCACCGCTCTCTCACTCAACGAAACCTCTCTCCCTCACCGCTCTCTCTCACCGTCACCGCGCTTTCTCTCACCGTCACCGCTCTCTCCTCTCTCTCTCACCGTCACCGCTCTCTCTCTCACCGTCACCGTGCTCTCTCTCTCTCTCACCGTCGCCGCTCTCTCTCTCTCTCTCTCTCTCTCTCTCTTTCTTTCTCACTCTCTCTCTCTCCCTCTCTCTCTCCGCTCTCTCTCTCTCTCTCTCTCTCTCTCTCTCTCTCTCTCTCTCTCTCTCTCTCTCTCTCACCGCTCTCTCATCGAGATCTCACCTCTCTCTCACCGAAATCTCTATCCTAAACCTTAAATCTTCGTCGTCGCTACGATTGAGGCTGCGACGAGGCCGTTGGGTCTGCCGCCGCCGTCTGCCGGAGATTGGAGCCTCATAAGCCCTAAGCCGTCGCCGTCCTTGTTCGCCGTCTACGGAGATTGGACGAGTGGTGAATCGATGAGAGTATGTGTGTATGAACAAAGTGATCTCCTCCTCATTCGAGGAATGCTGAACCTTTGCTGTTATGTATTGATTAAACCTTCATCTCTGTCTTTCGAACTCTCTCGATCTTGTTGTTGAGGTATCTTGTTTTCTTCGATTACTCTTGCTTGCATTTCTGATTTAGGCTTTGTCGAGACCTCAACTAATTTGGGATCGATTGTGGACTTATTTAGGGTTTTAGGGTTTATTCTTACTTGCATTTGATTTGTTTCTAGTGCAGGAACAATACTACATTTCTGTTTGGATTTGTTTTCGGTATAGAATGATTGCGATGCTCACGTCGAGTTGATCATGTTTGTTGTTTTTCTTCGATTGTTGTTAATTGAATCCATTCTACGTTTCGGTTGATTAATCTCATGATTGCGTGTGTTTTTTTAAGAATCACTGCTTGAATATCTCATTTTTAAAAGTAATTTTTTTTCTCTCTAGTCGAAGTATTAAATGAGAAGTGAAATTGACGCGAAAAGAAGGATATTTGCGAAGTATCTTCATGTTCTAGCTTTGGATTCAATCTTATTAGTTCTCTGGAAGATTTATACAGTTGATATACGAGAAACACAGGACTATAGAAGTAAAGGGAATGACGGTATTTCCGTGATAACATGAGACGATTCACTGACGATCTAGAAATTCATTTTAATAAATGATTTGTTTGCGTGACTTGTAAGTATAAGCACATACTTGACTGGGATTTTTCCTGCTATTGGACTATTGATGCACCTTTTATTTCTTCGCAGCTGAAGAAGTGCATATTACTCTCTTATACATGTATATTTTAATTATATATCAACATCATATATAAATATGGTGGACTTGGTTTAGTAATTGTTGTTTGAACTAGGCATCTTTATCTGTATTTCGATTGTAATCTTGCCGTCACTGTGAATCAGGAGTTAGATTTTAATCTTACTTTTATGAAGTTATTTTTCAATGTCGAAAAATGCCTGTTTGCAACTTTTCTTTAACTCTTTCTAGTAACATAAGGTGATTTTAGCTGGAAAGGTTCCCTAAGACTAAGAGATGGTGGATTTGCTGTAAAAAAAATGTGAACAGGTACTTCAAATGTGCAGCTGGTTTACTCTATTTTCTTCTTTATTTTTCTTTGCTTAAGTAATGTAAGATGTTTTGTTTGTGCTTTTTTCAGTTTGTGTGGAGGTCTGGTAATTCAGTGAAGTTCGGAGACGAGTGAAATATAGAAGGTTCTTTTCAATTATGCATTGTTCCTTTTCATCCTTCCCAGGTCACTTTCGTTTCCTTTTTTTCTTTTTCCTGCATTTTCTTTGCGTATGTAGGAATTATTGCCATTGCCCACGTTTTTTTTTTAAACTTATCAATAAGTTAAAGAGAAAGCATAGGCAGAAGTAGGAAAATGCTTTTTGTTGCGTTTTATAATGCGATATCTTTGAAATATTATGGAGAAATTCCTACAAATACTATGGAGAGATGAAAATCAAATATGGCTGCTAGCCTCCTACTAAACTGGATATTGGATTCTTGATCCTGAAACTGTAGCTATGAGATATTCATGTAAGGACCCAAATAATTGTTATGTAAAGAAGGCTAATAGTATCGCAGATAAGAGGAAAAGATTGTAGCTCAAGCTGATGTGTTTGCTACCGACGCACTCTTGTTTTTGCCTTCTCCCTTTATATTAAAGTTTCTAGAGATTTATTAGAGGGTTTTATTTATTTATTTATTTATTTATTTATTTTTTAGTATAAAGGTAAGGACATTAAGGTTTGTTATGTGGAGCTAGAGTAATTGTGTCTTACGCCGAGATTGCTCCTAGACTCCATGCTTAAGCATTTTCTTTCATTTGTTTCATATTCTATCTAAAGGTAATCATCGACTTTATTTATTTTTACTTATCTTTTCATTTTCCTTTTTATTGAATTAATTTCACCTCATCTAAAATCTTTGGATTATATAATATCTTTTATCCTTTCAAAATAATTACTTAACTTTCATGTTTTACAACAACAACATAGCCTCAGTCCGAAGTTAATTGGGGTCGACTACATTGATGAAACTCTTCCGTTGTGCATGTGCTCGATTTAGTGCAATTGATGGTGTGCTCCATTTTCATGCTTTACAATTTTGTATTTTATATGATATGTTGTTTGGTTGTGAAGGAATTTCTCCTTTTTTTCATTTAGAAGTTTATTTAATTTAAATTTTGCTGCTTTCTCAACTTAATTGATAAATGTAAGATTTGCACTATTTCTTAAGTACAGCTTCATATGGAGGTTGCAGAATTATTCAACTTAATTGATAAATGTAAGATTTGTCTTCTCAACTTTATTTTTTTTACTTATCTCTTCATTTTGCTGCCTTCTCAACTTAATGCTACTATTATATTGTTAACAAAATATTGTTGATCCATGCGGGCTAAGCTCCAAAGGAGACGTCGGGACTGACCCAGACTACACCGACCAGCCGGTGGATGATGAGGCGGTGTACTACAAGGTGGCGGGTGACTGTCCCAAAGGATGTGTTTACAGTCTCAGGTCGTTATGGAGAAAGAAGAGAAGATAAGTAGATCTTGATGCTAGCACATCCCAGATGCTAGCACAACGAGGGATGGACAACTTTATGATACTTAGGTATTTTTATGGTTGTTGTAGAACAATGAGAATTGTAGTTTTTTTATGGATACTTAGGTATCTTAAACATTTATTATACTTGACTACATTTCGTGAATATATAAATCTTTTTTAATATCGAAATTTATGTTTTTTCTCATTTGAATCTTTGTTGTTGATATATATTGTTGATTTGTGTATGTATGTCAAATTCTATTTTTTGGGGGGATGTTAGCACCCCCAAGGGGTTGTTGGAGGGGGTGCAGGCGATGGAGTGGGTCCTATGGTTGTATTTTCAGGTTTAGAGGTTATGGAGAACCAATTGGATTAAGCTTAGGTTTGAAAACTAAAAAAAGCGGAATTGAGACGGATTAGCAACGGAATTCAGAGATTCCGTTGCTATTCCGTCTCTAATTTTCGAGGAATAGATGCATGAATCAGCAACGGATCAGAGACGGAATTATTGTATTCCGTCTCTGATCCGTTACTAATCAGAGACGGATCAGAGACGGAATACAACAATTCCATCTCTGATCCGTTGCTAATCAGAGACGGATCAGAGACAGAATTTTACATTCCATCTCTGATCCATTTTTGATTAGCAACGGATCAGAGACGGAATGCAATTACAATTGTACCCTTTTAAAGAATTTCCATTTCTGTTCCATCTCTGTTTCGTTTCTAAATTCCGTCTCTAATTCATCTCTAATCAGCAACGGAAACACATTTTTGTTGCTGATTGAATCAGCGACGACGATTTTAGAGACGGAATAGATTCCGTCTCTGTTCAGTTGCAGAATTGAATTAGAGACGGAATTTATGCAAATCAGAGACGAAAATTTCCGTTTCTGATCTGCTGTTTTTTGTAGTGCAGGTAGGGCGATGAATTCGCATTCCCCGCGGGGATCCCTCTCGATAAAGCGCTGATTCCTCGCCAACTAGCCCACACGGGGTCGGGGACTGGGGAATTTCATCCCCACCATCGGGGGGCGGGGATGGTATTATCCCTCCCTACCATGGAGATTGTCCGCTCCACCTAGTGGGATTCCCCACGGGGATCTTGAATATTTCTTATGGGAATTGCATCAAAATTATTAAATTTTATATTTCTTTTTTTGTATGGTGAATGTTTCAAATAAAATCTGAAAATCGAGTTACAATTGCGAAGAAAAAGCTTTTAATAAATTTCATTTCGGATATGTAATGTATTTGATCTCTTTTTTTTAGATATTATGTGAAAAATGATGGGGTGGGGAATCTTTGAAGGGTTGGGGTCCCCGCTGGGTGGATAGGGGTCAAAATCTCTCCAGTTAGGAATTTTAAGTAGGGAATCCTCGCCCCTCCATAAGTGATGATGGGGATGAGGATTACATTATCCACTGCATCCCTATATATGGACTTGTTGGCCCGAGCTTGAGTTTTAAATTTTTAGTATGGGTTGGGCAAATATGTAGGCCCACATATATGTGGAGGGCTAGGTCTGAGCTAAGGTTCTCATGTCCAGACCTGGTATGTCATTCCGAGTCGACCCATGAATAGGTCTAGTACTGTACCCCTTAAAATACACACAATTCCTTTATTGCCCTCACTCCACTTAAGCTAAGTGCACATCGCCTTTGTTTTTCATTACTCTCAACACTACTTATCCTTCTCGTGATTTGCAGGGCATCGTCGATTTGTCTTCATTTTCTAATTTTTATAATGATGAAATGACATATAATTATGCAATGGAAGAAGACTTGCACGTGGATGAGGCATTCTTTTGACCTTTTTATGTTTTTTAGGATTTTTTGAAACAAATGTAGGATTGCTTGTTTCTCAATCAAATGACACGACATCGTTGGTCAAACATATATATATATATATATATATATATATATATATATATATATATATATATATATATATATATATATTTGTCTCCTTTGTAGTGTCAGCTTAATTATTTTCATACTAACTTAATTATGGTTTAGAAAACAATTTGTTAGATGGACCAATATCCATATTTATGAAAACATGTAGATTAAAGTGTATATTATGAACAATACATATTTGAAGTTTTTTTTTGTCAAAGTGATTTTTATTTATATGATCTTTAGCATAAAGATATAAGATAATCTATTACATATAGATATTATGTCACACAGCTCGAAACAAATTCTATAACATGCACAACAAATATGTGGCTCCATCCCATAGGAATGGATGACAACAACCTTTGAATGGGGGAACCACCTCATAAACGAAAATAACCACATAAAGAACTCCACCAATGTACATCTACAATTAATTACATGGACCATGTGATGATTCGAGGCCAAGGTGCACTTAAGCTCAAGTTTGCATTTTTGTTCAAACCCTACTATTGTAACTCATAAAATAAATCTATGCGTCCCTTATATGCGTGTCAAGCTGCATACATACACCCACACACATCTCGATAAAAATCAAGGGATGTTAACATGTGCGTGTCTTTTCAAGTTACAAAAACATTTTTAGCTTATGCTCGTTTGATGTCTAAATTGATATTATCATATCAATATGGAATATTTGTTTTTAAACCCTCACCACCTTCCAACAATTTCAATTTATTTTAAAGTCCCTCTATCAATACTTCTCCATTTGATTTTAACTTTTCCCATATTTATGCACACCTCCCTCCATTTCTTTTTCTTTTCATTTAAATCTTAAGTTTTTATTAAAACTTAATGAAAAGCCCCTATTTTTACTTATTTACATAAGTTTACCTCGCGACACTTTTAGAGCTCGAAACCTTCGAATGACAACAAATTTGAACTACAACCTTATATTAGAATTCTTGATGTTGTGATGATTCCTTTTCAAATCAGGGCACCGCACGACTTAATCCCGTCATTAAGCCCTAAAATCACCACGTAGGACTTAACAACATATTAGTCGACCTTTCTAAGACTTTTCTAACTACAAATTAAATTTTCAAATCAACATTTTCTTATCTTATGTCAATTAATAAATCAAAGCTTATTAAAATTTTAAAAATTTAAAGTTTATTCAACGGAAGTCTTAACAATTTATCGAGAGTTTTTAATATAAACCCTACATATGTGGAAACCAAGAAACAAAGATTATACGCATATATATATACAACAAAACATCGATAATATATCAACATGTATCTGATCATGGGCTATCTCTCAATCTACAATATATAAACCCAAAAGTATATGAAAGACATATATAGAAGTCATACAACAAAATAAAAAAAAAACTACAAAATCATATGTAGCATCACTTCGGTGGCTTAGAGGAAGTCGTTGATCTTCTCCTTGCATGGTCTGCTACTCGACAAATCTTCACCCACCGTCATAAAAAGGACGGTGAGTATATGAAAGTAGAAAAAAACATTGAGAGAAACATTTATTTACATTTCTAAATATACAACAAGAATATGAAAGCATAACAATAGCAACTATGCTGAAAAAGAATCATGTTGTAAGATACTCCAGTTAAACAATATGAAACTAACACTCAGCTAGGTAGTAATGATCTAGGGTCGATCGGTCGTAAGTTACATTACATCAACCTTATTCCACTATTTAAGGTGTAAACAGTATCATGAATGCCTTTACATCCTCATAAATGCCCGCCTCATATATAAATATCCACAAGTGCCTCTCACAAGTGGTGTATACTTGCTAACAACCCTCGGGTCCCATACCCCATGTGTTACACAAGATAATGGTGAGATCCCGACAACCCCGAAAGTCTAGTGACCCCGTATGTTGAACTATCTGTAACAACTCGAAAATATTTTATTTGTGATATAGATATTCGTGTGCAAATTTTATCATTTTATAGTCAAGTGCGCGAGTAGAGTCATGCCTCGAGATGCGTACAAGTGTGAGACTTGGGTAATAAATGATGTGATAAATATCTAAGTATGTTTCAAATATATTAAAAATGTTTGTACTTAGGTAACTCAATCTACTTAGGCAATTGATTTACTTAAGTAAGCCTAAGTTCTCAATGAATAAAACAAGAACATAAATCTTGCCTTGAGATTCGCATACCACTAGATCCTAGGAGATCAAATGTATTTTGTTAATGATTAGAGAAAATTAGTGGAGAATTATGGAGTAAGGGCTTTTGATGAACCTCTAGATGGAAATAGTGAAACAAGATGTGGGGCTATGATTTAAATAGGTCAAAGTAATATAAATAGCAACCCTTAGTCATTTTCATGAACAAACCATTAGATAAGAAAGAAAAATAGGTTTGAAGCACTCAAAGAAATTATAAGATTTAGGGAAGATTGGATGCATTGATAAGTCAGTATTTTATAGGAAATTAGTAGTCCATTTTAGTATATTATTTATTGAAAATATTTAAATATTGTATTAAATAATATGTTTTTGTCATTTTTAGGTGAAACGGAGTGCGCGGTTGAGATAGTGGCGGAAAAATACTCAAAATAGAGTATTTACTTGTAATAGGACGCCACGTGGACAGCGACAGGACAACAACCGCGTCATTTGGGCGAATCGGCCAAATCGTTGTGCCACGTGGCATCGCCACATCGCTTCAACCAATTAGCAAACGCCACGTCAGCATGCCACAGGGCCACGTCACACCACATTTTCTCCGAGCTTCAGATGCTCTTCGATTCGCCTCGGGATTCGTGCTCGTACAAACTCCTAGATTTTCGCACGAGTCGCGCGACTTCTCCCTTCGCCATGTCATACCACGTGGCATGCTCCCATTGGTCCAGGACGCGTCACAGCGATCCACCCTGCCAATCGAGATAGCGACACGTGGCTGTCCCATCTCACACCGATGCGCACCGCATCGTCCATCCAATCGGCGCGCGCCACGTCACCACTCGCCAACAAACTCGCCCAATCCGCACACACCAGGACGCCTCTCTCTTGGGTTTTAGTTCTCTCTCTCGGTTTTATTCTTCGCTTCACGCGCCGAACTCTCTCCTCTCCCTTATTCTTTATTTTTTATTTTTCTTCTATTCTTTTGTGTTCTTGATGCGAGGCTAAAACTTCTAGCCTAGGCAAGACTGCGAGGAAGGTTCGACTGCGCATATCAATAGATTTGTGAGATTTATATATTTTAATTTCAGTCTTTTCATTAATATTTTATTTCATTTGGTATTATTTTAATAATCAAGGTTAAACTCTTGTTTAAATCTTGATTTATCAGCCAGTGTGTCGTAAGCCTACTTGTGCGATAAGACCACAGTAGTGGCATTCGACCATACCGATTGATTAGACCCTTTTGGGATCGGTTGAATACCTTAGAAATCTAGGCTAAATCGGACACACTAGTGATCCGGTTGTCTAGGTGTAGTGCCTTCACGAAGCTCAATGCGGTCAACACAGTAAACATAATTCACTTGAATATATGGTTATGTGTTTGACTAGGGAAGTAGTCACCGTCATACCTTGGCTATCGAGATTTGGAAGTGCGAGGAACCGCGTGCGTCACCAGGATATTTTGATTTGCATATTTTACATAAATCGAAGACCAAATCCAATCTTTTATCGAGCCAAACTTGTATGTCTTGACCTATGTGTTTTTATTAATTGTTTTTAAATTATTTCCATTGCTTTAGTTACTTAATTTATTTTTAGATTATTTAATTAATTCAATTTCTCTTAAACCCCCGATTTCCCTTTTTGTTATTTTAAACCTTAGAAAGAATATCAATCCCTGTGGGATCGACCATTTGCCACAATTCTACAAAATAGTTGGTTTAGGTATTTTTTAATTTTATTGACGCGTTCGGCGCGCGTCATGCATGTTGGCGGTCAATAAACTAAGAAGATGAAGGTTTAGGTAATGCTCTCTACTTTTGTTGAGTTCTTACTCAAATTATTCTAATACATGCAATGATTTGGGGCATTCAATCTAAAATGAATTTTTAAGAACAAATTGGATTATGTTATGATTTTTTTGACTTGATTCAAGTGTTTTCAACCCTAAATTTAAGTTGCATTTCAAGCTTTCAAATTTTTTTGGGTCTTCATGAGGTTTTCATGACATATATGTATAAATCTTGAAAATTTATGTATGATTGTTGTTGTTTAGATGACCCGAAGTGATCGTTTATGGTGTTTGATCGAGTTTTGACGTTTTGGTATGATATGGGAGCATTTAGGGGATGATTTTTGATGATTTAGTAGTGCAGAATTGTGTTTATGGAGTTTTGCACGACCTTGGAGTGCGTTCCACAAAAACGTGTAGCGCACTCTACGTTCTGGGCAGCCTCGAGACAATTTTGACTGATTTTCATTAAATGGACGTATCTTCTTCATTTTACCTCCGTTTTTATGTTCAACATATTGCCAGAAAGCTAAGAAGGAGAGCAAAAAACTAGAATCATTAATTTTCAAAATTTTAATCTTTTTATTCATCAAAATTGGACTTAAAGTTATGGTTCCTTTTTGTAAGTGTTTGGATGTCGGGGCTTTTCGAGGGGTTTATGTGGAATTTTCTAACTCATATTGTCCAAAATGGATCCTTGTAATATTATTTAGATGTCCAATGAGTTTTGAGTCATTATGAGTTTTCTAACCCACTTTTCCGACTCACTTTTGATTTAAGGACTTCACTTTTTAACACTAAGTCCATATTTAGACGGTTTTCCAAATAAAGAGATTTAAAGCACTTCAAATGATTTTATGAGAAATTATAACTTATATTATGTTGATAAACATTTTCTTTTGTGTCTCGAGCTTTGTAAAGTACTCTTTGACATTTTTATTCGAGTTTGGAGTCATTTTTATGATAAATAACTTAATGAAAAATGCTTAAAACAATGAAATGGACTGAATTGAGAATAAATGATAAATCAAGTATAATTGAACTCTAAAACACCAAGACGCCCAACTAAAATGGATTCCAGGATCTAAGAGGATAGAGTCGGGCATCAGGGGGTAGTTCGGGGGCATGTTAGTAGCTGTTAGGATGTATTTTTTGGTAATTCGAGGTAAGTAAACCAGCTAGAGGATCAATTCCAATTCTTATCCATATTCTTGAATTCATTTCTTGTTATCTCATTTAATTGGACTCTATTCTATGTCATTGACTGTTCAAGGCTTGAGTGTGTCAGGAAGGTGCTCCTGGGTTTAATGCTGGATGGACAGACGTGACCTCACCCCGAGTATTGGATCATAGGTAGTAGACGAAGGTGAGGTACTTGGGGCATCGTTGATGCCCTACGCTACACCGAACTGAGCCTGTGGACGTAAAGAGTCGCGATTTTAGGAAATCGAGTAGTGGCACCCGCTCTCGATGGATTTAGACCATTTAAACGCATTCTCTTGACTCCTAGGCACTCTTTATTCGTTGTTATCGATTTCTAGTCCATTTATCATGCATTTTTATTACTTTCTTGTCCTTTTAAACTTTTGCATGATACTTATACTTATTTATTTAAATTCATGAATTGTGATTGAAACTATACTAGTTTTACTCACTAGAATTGCCTCATGCGTGGTGAGAATTGCAGGTCCTTCGTATAGCAAAGATCTACAAACGAGCAAGGGTAAGGGGCCGGTATTAGGCGATTGAATCTGAGGATATCGAAGCAGTCCCCCCTTACTTATTTTGTAGGTTTTGTTATTATTGTATAACTTATATATATATATATATATATATATATATCATGTTTTGTCACATTAGGATATTTTAAGGATGTGAGGCATACTGATACATGTATATAGTTTCCATTCACACTTTCATTGCTTGATATGCATGTTATCTATATATATGCAGGGTTCCACACTATAGGTTGTCCCAACTTGTTTATTAATTTGAGTTATTTAAATTACTTAAGTTTAGTTATGCTTGCTGCTTTAATATTAAAACTCGCAAAATGTAATAGCTCAACTTTAAAACACTAAATTTGTAATAATAAAGGAAACAGAGGCTGACTAGACTTGCATAGACCTGACGATGGATGACTCAGGGGTCCACGTAGGCCTAGGCCAAACGGGGCCCAATTTGTAGGGATTGGGGTCGTCACACTATCTCTATCATATCATGGTCCTAGATACAAAAACTATTTTCATAACCTAAGAAATGACATGTACAAGTGGATGCGGATTTCGAGACAGGAAAAAGACGGGCAGGTGTCGTAGTTGGCAAGGAGTACATGAAGATATGTCACCCTGGGCGGCTAGGGTCACCACTGTTGGTTTAGGAATCCAATAAGTGTAATTGCATATCTAATGCACAAAGGAAATTAGATTTACAATACTATTAAACATCTACTTACTAGCATGCTATTTCATTTGACTAAGTGCCTCAACAATAAAAAAATGTTATAGATATGATAGAGTCAATGAAACTATTTAAGCAAAATCAATACCATGATAGTAAACTCATGAAATGAGAGAAGAAACAAGCCATGATATCTAGAGTATTATAAGAAAAAAATCCAAATGAATGGAAATGAATAACAAAACAAGAATGAAATCTAAATAAATATCTTAATCAATTTACTTACAATCCACAAAAATTCCTAGCTATTCCAGCCTCTCGACACCTCAAAACACGTACCCGAACCCTCGAGACTTTTTCCTAAGTCCCTGATATCATTTAACATGTTTTAAAATGTGTTTAGATATTTAATTAGGGTATTAGACTGGTTTAAAGTGTTTAGTTTAATTTAAGAAATTGCAGATTTTATGTTGTTAGAGCACCTAACGCGCTAGTGACCTCATTAGTGCGCTACCTATCACTATTAGCACATTACACGCGGGTAGCGTGCTAGCTAGCACATATAACGCGTTACGTGTAGGAAAATCCAGAATTCTGCACTTTGAGTTCTGAGTTTTCTCCACACATGACTAACTCCAGGGTTTTGGGTTCCCTATTTTTACTCTAGAGACCCAAAACATATACCAACAACATAAGATCAGCTACGCTTCAATAAAATTATTAAATTCATGAATTTCCATAAAACTAATGGTGTGTGTGACGACCCTAGTCCCCACAAACTGGGCCCGCTCGGCCTAGACTTACGTCGATCTCAGTGAGCACTCGAAAGGTCAACGTAAGCCTAGTTAGCCTCCATTTTCATTTTTATTAATTATTTAGTGTTTTAAAGTTGAGTTATTATATTTTGCAAGTTTTACAATTAAAGCAGCGGAACTAAACTTAAGCAATTTAAATAACTCAATAAATGACAAGTCAAACAACTTATGGTGTGGAAACCCCGAAAAATATGATCTCATGCATATAAGATGACAAAACTAGAAATATGCATGTATCAAATTGCATTAAGCCCATTTAACCAGTTTACAATATATATATATATATATATATATCATAAATACACCAAAAGGACGCATGGCAAAAGTAAAAGCCAACTCTGAGGAAAACTCAGAGGAAGTCACTAAATATCAACTTATTTCTCTTGCTAGATGGCATACTTGTACTTGTCACCAAACAGGAGACAATTCCAGTGAGTAAGGCCAGAGGAGTCTCAACATTAATTCTAGAATCCAATTGAAAGGTTAGCCAATAGATCATGTAGGTAATAAAAAGAAATGAAATAGAATTCACATGATAAATAAGCTAATAAGGAATTCAAAGAGAATTGAGCGACAATATCACACCGATATTGGTATCCAAATGGTCCAAGTCCATCTGGTTATAAGACACAGTACGCAATCTAACTTCTAAGGCGGGATATGGACTTAACTAAGTCTTCAATAGTTTAGATTGATTCATCAATTGTACTAGACATACTGTCACCTCTACCAGCTTGACTCTACAATCTTAAATTGCGAACTTAACACAATCTACAACCGTATAGTCACGGTGGTACATATGATCACAAAACACGTGTACTGCACCCGTGACTATCATTTGACCACTTAAGCCCTAATCCACTATATACGAAAGTATATCACGAAGATAATTAATATGAACTATAAAGGTTATCATATATAAGAATTTGAATTTAGATTCACAAATAATGCATGCATTTCAAAGGGTGATTCGCGAAGATCAATAATGAATCAAATAGATAAGTCATAGATAATGAATTCACAAGGAAAGCATATCATCAAGATATGGAATGAGAATCACAAATAGAGCATAGACATCAGCAATAACATTGCAAGAAAGATCACGTAGAATGAATTACCAAGTATGACAACAAGAAAATTGATGAGAATTAGTATTAAGGCCCTTGCTGGTTTACTTATAGGGATGCAAATGGGGTAGAAATCCCACGGGGGACGGGGATTCCCCGCATGGGTATGAGGATGAGGAATTCAAATGGGGATGGAGGTGGGGATATGGATAAAATCTCATACCCACGCGGTATGGGTACGCGGATGGGGAAAAATATATTCACGGGGATCCCCACGGGGAATCCCCATTAGTAATATCCGCGAGGATCCCCGTGGGGATTACCCATGGGGATCCCCACGAAGACCCATATATTTATCAAATACATCTATATACATTGTACATAATTAATTTTATGTAATATTACAAGTCTTTCACCCAAAACACTAGTGATGAACAAACTCTAATGTGATTTATAATTTTAACTTGTTTGGTTAATTCTATGTTTTTTAAATGATTATATTTTTTGTTTTGGATTGTTTGCAACTATATTTATATGCCATACTTTATTTGGTTGAAATTTTCAACAATTGTAATTATATGCATGTGTACTATACTTTTTATAAATTCTTGAAAAAAACTAAGTGGGAAAAAATATTTTCCTAGGTGATTCTTTGCAAATTCCCTGCAAAATCATCATGGGGATATTCAATGGGGAATGTTTTTTCCATTGGGGATTCCCCATCCCCGTGGGGATTAGGCGGGGATGGGGATGAGGATGAAAACTTATCCCCGCATAAGGATAGGTATGGAGATGGGGGATGAATTCTTAAGCAGGGGTTGGGATGGAGATGGGGTCCGCATCCCCTCTCCTCCCCATTTGCATCCTTATTTACTTACCTCAAATGTATGCGAAATTCATACTTTTACGGCTCCCACGTGCCTCCAACTGATCCCTGACACCAGACACTATGCAATTTGGCTCCTGATATCCATTTGGATTAGTTTTATGTGTGTTAGAGTCCATTTAACTTAGTTTACATCTATTAATATAATCTTTAAACCAAAACGCGTTTCAAAAAGTATGTTAATGATCACGATACAATTTTAAAATTGATGGGCAATGAAATCACATAAAAGAAACTTGATTCGAAAAAATTGGGCTAAACCCGATGAGTGGAAGGTCCCCGAACAATCCTTAAACAAAATCAGCCCAATAAGTTATAAATGTGTTATCCCCGCGGATAAACATTGACTTTTGTCCAATTTTTGACAAATCAAAATGAATTTATTTCTTAAATCTAACGACCTTAAGTTTTGTTGTTCTCTCTTTAAGCTTTCCAACAATATGTGGAGCGTCAAAATTCGAGTTAAGACCAACGAGTTATGACCATTTTACAAAAGTCAGTCAAAATGGTCTTGAGGCTACCAAAACGTGGAGTGCGCGCCACGTTTTTATGGAGCTCGCTCTAGGGTCAGGGCAGAATTGCAGAAATGCAGTTCTTCACTTCCAAATCACCCAAAAATCATTTTAAATGTTCCCAAATCATCCTCAATCACCAGAAATCGATAAAACTTTATTATAGGCAACCAAACAACATTGATACAACAACTTACACTTCAATTTATCAAATTAAATCAAAATTTACATTCATGAACCCTTAAAAAATGAATTGAAATCCAAGTTTAAAAAATGATTTGGAATCTATTTGAAAATCAAATCCACCATTGAAAATTTAGAATAGACACACTATTTTAAGAGGGGAAGTAAAACTAAATCTCATAATTTCTTAGCACAACAAAATCCCCAATTACACCGCATAAAACATGAACAAGATGATAAATGTTTCTTACTCAAGCCAGGGTTCTTGAATTGGCTTATCTCATTAGTTAATTGACCATCAACATGCATCTAATCTTCTTTAAGTATTTGAATTTTTTTGAGCGCTCCAACCCGATTTTTCTTTTTCTCTAATGGTTTGTTCATGAAAATGACTAAGGGTTGGTATTTATATTACTTGTCATAATCAAATAATAGCCTCGCATCTTGTTTCATTATATCCATCTAGAGGTTTATCAAAGGCCCTTATTTACCCTATAATCTTCCATTAACTCTCTCTCTCTCTCTCTCTCTCTCTCTCTCTCTCTCTCTCTACCCATTAACAAAACAAATTTAATCTCTTAGGATTTAGTGGTACACGAATCTGAAGGTAAGATCTATGGTTCTTGTTTAATTCATTGTTAAATTAGGGTTATTTGATTAGGCTTGCTTAAATAAATCAATTGCCTAAGTAGATTGAGTAAACTAGGTACTAATATTTTTAATATATTTGAAAAATACATTGGTACTTGCCACATCATTTACTACCCGGATCTTACACTTGTACGCATCTCGAGGTGTGACTCCACTCGCGCACTTGACTATAAAATTATAAAATTAGTGCATGAGTATCTATATAGTTAGTATACGTCACCATTCACAAATAAAATATTTTTCAAGTCGTTACACTGTAGCTAACTTACCAAGTTGTTGAACACTTCCACCTTAATTTACACTTCAAATCCATCATAATTCCTTCAATTCTCTTGTTGATCTTCTTTGATCTCTTCTCCAACTTTTCTTTAATTAATGAAAATGAAATGGTTTGCATGTTCATCTCATGCTTTATATAGGTAAAAGATAAGGTTGATTAATAGTCATTAATCTCAATGTACATACGTTTCTCGAGACTAATCTAATGGCCTACATCTTGACATAATTTCCACTAACTCTCTAGTAACTTCCTCTAACTAACATAAATTGAAACTAAATTGGTCTCTTGATGTGTCAACACGTATCTCAAGAATCATCAAATGATTATTGTTTTAACTTATTAACATAGGTTACATTTATAGCCACATTAATATTACTATTTAAGCTACAATAAACTTAAATCAACTTACCACATCATTCACTACCTTGGTCCCATGCCAACACACATCTCGAGGTGCATTCCTCGTACACGTCTAGACACTTATATATGAGTAGGAGTGACTTAGTAGTCTACACATATGCAACTCACAAGGCATACATCGCAACAAATCTAACATATACCTCGATCACCTGCCTCGGTCAGTGCATGTATATGGATGCGGGTCCTACGTCATGTGTCAATGATCTTGATTAAGAAAATTAAACTAGAATTAGGAACTTGGGCCATGATAGACGTGTTCCACCCCGAAACCCCATCTTGCATGCAAATTAATGCAAAACTCCGCATTGGTCCATTAAGGCCAATTTTCTTATTTTAACCTTAAACACTTTCGTTATTTGTTAAACTTTATACCAAGCCTCGAGTCGATTACAATTACACATGGGCTCGTTTTGATGCGTATCTCGTGGTCAAATCCAATAATTTAAAATTTACCTTATTGACTTGAATTTTGCAAAATAACATAATTATACTAAACAACACTAAGCAAATGACAAACAATAATAAAACTACCTATAAATCTCTATTTCACCGGTCATCGGTTCCCAACTTGCGACCTAACCATAATTGAGATTCGTTAATCTTTGATTATTTGTAATTACAGTTTTAAAGACTTTGAGATTTGACACGCGTTAACCAAATTGTTAATTAGCTATATTTGGTTGAATTCTCTTTTTCATTTTTAAGAGGGGTTTTAGTATCGAATTTAACCCAAACTTTTTAAGAATAGACTTTCGCACTATGATATTGATGTTCAATGAATTTAAGGATTTTTGACATTTCTAACCCGACTTAATTTCTAGTTAAGGACCCGTATTTTCATAACATGTCCATATTTAGATTGATTTACAAATGAAGGGTTTTAATCCAATTTAGTTGGTTATTATTGAGGTTTATCACCTTTGTTTCGTCGCTACACACCGAGGTTTAATTATGTTTTGAGCTTTGTGAAGTCCTTTTTAACATTTTTATATGAGTTTCAAATCATTTATGAGATTTAAGATTTGATGAAAAATGCTAGGAACCACACAAAGTGCTTAACTAGAAATGAAACCATACATCAAGTTTAATTAGGTCCTAACACACCAAACCATCCTAATTGAATACTAGAGACCTATAAAGGCTAGAGTTTGATATTGAGCTCGAGTGTGGAGGAGTGTGGGAGCCACGAGAGCGAGTATTTTTGCATAGTTGAAGTAAGCAAACCAGTTAGAGGAACATTTTTGATTCTTTTCATATCCTTGATTTTAATTCACGCTATCTCATTTATGTTGATTCCATTCCATCCTTTGAATGATTAATGCTTGAGTGTGTTAGGAAGGTACTCCTGGTTTGGTGTTAAATTTAGAAACGTGACCTTATCCCAAGTATAGAAAAGTAGGTAATAGATATGGATGAGGTATTCGAGGCACCATTAATGCTTCCATGCTACACTGATATAAACCTTTCAACTTTGACAAGTTGTAGTTCTAGGAAGTCGAGTAGTGGCTGTCAGCCCCCTCGTCATTTAGACGACTGACCGACTTAGATTACCTTAATCCTTTGATAATCTAGTCAACCTATTTCATTCTTTGATTTTCAACCTCAAAATGATAATTATTTTAGTTCTAATAAGGCTCATAAATTAAATTTATATCCTTAATGAAACCCAATTCATGATTTATTAAACCGGAGCAAATTAGGAAATCATACAGTTTATTCTCCATATTTTGTAAAAATTTCAACAACACCTCCCCTAAAAGTGGTTAGCCGAAAAACTTCCACCTAATAGATAACAAAATTAGGGAAAGGCTTAAAAGGACTCACAACTCCCTGCAGTTCACAATATATATACAGTTCAAGTTTATGAATTAACTTAGAGTCTCCAATAGCTTAATCACCACTTTACAGTCCCAAATAGACCAAAATAGAATAATCAACCTCTCAACGTACTATAAACTAATTAAGGAGACTTTCATAACCATTCAACAAAACTTTACGTCCTACATTAACCCCCAAGAATCCCAAAACAATATATATAAACAATTTACAACAATAATTTACTTTAAATTTTGAAAAGATCTTCGAGTCTTGTCCATTCGTCCATTGTCTTCATATAAAATCTGATACCATAAAAAACAACTTGAAGATGTCTGGTAAGTAAATTCTTACATTGATCTTATGATGAACCCTCCTTAAATTAGAGCACTGCCCGACCTAATCTAGTTATTAAGCCCTAATCTCACCATATAGGATCTAATAAGGGACTAGTCAGCCTTTCCAAAACATTATTACTTACAAAACATATCCTATGTCAATTCATAAATCAGAGTTAATTAAAATTTTATACAGTTAAAGATGATCCAGCAGAAGTCATTCATATAGAACCTAAGTGTGGAAACCAGGAAACAAAGATCACATGTATATACATAAGAAATGACGATAATATATATCATCATGTGTCTGGTCAAGGTACTAGTCACTCAACCCATAATATACAACCCCCAAAAGTATATGATAAACATATAAAAGTAATACAACAAAAATCAAAACCTACAAAGTTCGTAGCAGCATTCTACTGGCTTAGAGGTAGTCGTCGATCTTCTCCATGCCTGGCCTACTACTTGATGGATCTGCACCCACCGTCATAAAAAGGACGATGAGTATAACAAAGTAGAAAGTGACACTGAGAGACATTTGACCATATTTCCAAACATCATAAAGCTAATAATTTAGCATACCTATGCTCATTAGAGCAAGATAATATTCATACATAATTACATTACAAAACAAGATAGCATCAATAGACTATTCAAATAAACTACCCATTTCCTTATTTGATCTTAGCACAATATCCCAGACATACCCAATTAATCACATAGACTTTGGGTAGTCACCTATTTAGTTGTTCACATCGACATGTGCCTTATTGATTGTGAAATACATCATATCAACCTCATGCAATAGGTCAATGCGCACAATACATTGTATTACCTTATTAGTCTTGTTTATTAATAAGCTTTCCTCTTATTAATTGTGAAACACATCATATTGACCTCATGCAATTAGTCTGTATGCATAGTATATCGTATTACCCTATTGGTCGTTGTTTTTGTATAAGCATACGCTTCATTAATTGTGATACGGGCTTATTAACCTCATGCAATAGGTCTGTATACACAGTACATCGTTTTACCCTTTTGGTCACCGTTTAGTTATAGACTTTCCTCTTATTAATTGTGCGACACGGCTTATTAACCTCATGTAATAGATCGATACACACAGTACATCAATATTACTCTTTTGGTCTTCGTTTGTTCATTTCACCAATATCATAAAGTAGATATGTAATATTAACTAGTTAGTATATATCGACATCCTCAGTTCCATATCCCTGAGCCGCATACACCTCAAACCATATTATAAGCTTACATACACATATTCTAATTTAATAATCACAGCATAACAAGAAACAACATACCAACAATAACACCAAGAATTAGCACCATATCACATGAACAAATATAATCCAACAACATACAGTTAAGTAAACCACAAAGCACTGCACAACAATATATAAAACAACTGTAAACAACCAACGACATCAAGGTATGAAATAAAGTAAAATATCTCAATCAGTTTACTTACAAACAAGCCAATTTTCTAGCTACTCTGGCCTCCCAACACCTTAAAACTCGTATTCGAACCTCTAAAACTCTTCCATAGGTTCCTGATATCATATGTTATATTTTTGAGTGTTTTTAGATCTTTAACTATGACATTAGACTGATTTGCAACATTTAGGTTTAAATTAAGAATTTCATATTTTTATGCTTATGCTGTCATAGCAGTTAGCACGCTAATAACCTCATTAAGACGCGCTAATAACCTTACTAAAGCGTTACTAAGGTTTCTCTAGCTCGCTAATCAAAGTTAGTGCACTAGCTAACCTACTTAGCACGCTATGTGCAGTAAAACCCAGAATTCTACAAATAGAATTCTGAGTTTTCTTCACACATATGTTATACTAATGCCTTGGACACCTCCATAAACATTTCTAAAGTTCCAAGACATCATCACTAACATAAACCAACAACATATAACATCAAATTCATGAATTCATTGAATTGAGCTAAGCTAATGGTGTCGTGAAGTTACCTAGTTGGATGAACACTCACTTGACTCATAACACCTTCACCCACTCAAGGTTTTGTTGGTCTTCTTCTTCTTCTAGCAACTCTCCTTCTCCAATAACCTTACTTCCAAGCTAAGTAATTAAAATGAGAAAGTTTGATTTGATTTACATGTATTAAACTTATCTTTATATATGAATTGGATAAGACCAATTAATAGTCATTGATCTTGTTGTACATACGTATATCGAGGCTTATCTAATGGTTTACAACCTAACATGTGTCTCACTTACTCTTTTAAGTGACACCAATTTTTAACACCATTGATTTCTATGTGTTAACTCGAGTCTCGAGAATCATCACTTGGCTATTGTTTTCAGTTGGTTAAGTTAGGTACATTTAATATAAAACTAACCATAGCCATATTAAAATGACTATTTAAGCTATATTAAGCCTAAATCAATTGATTATATCACTTTCTACCTTAGTCCCATGTCGACATGCATCTCGAGGTATTTCCCCACTTACGTCTCGACAACTATATACAGGTAGAAGTGCTTTAATATATCTACACATATACACCACACTAGGCATCCATCACACCTAATCTAACACATTTTTCGGTCCTCACGCAGAGTATTCGAACCGTGTACCTACTTTTGGCCATGTCTCGAGTCAGCAACCCCGATTAAGGACTAATTAACTATTAGTAAATTTTGGACCGTTACAGATCTGTACTCCAGCAATTGTTAGTCTGATACATGGAGACATGTAAATGCATTTCCAAATAAACAATATAAGATATATGCGTCAACATGACATGCAATTCACTTTGTCGTTGTCTACTAACTATAATCAGACGTCGACTTCCAAAAATTGTATAGAGACAATATTAAGAGATCATGAAACGAGAGATAACATGTCAGCGTTAGACTCCACTAGTCTCACTAGACGGCATAAAGGCATGACTAAAACCTAGTTTCAATCAAACCAGACTTCGAAACAACCTTATCCCCTTCACTCACTCTATGTATACATGACCAAGAATAATAAACTGCAATGCAGACTGTGATACAATTACAAGTATAAAGATATTTATTTAATAGTAAAGATCACTGTATCGTTTATTTACAATCAAACCAACTTTGAGCGTAGGAGCGTCGGGTTACCTTGAAAATGGATCAAATTACTTCACTACATACCCAATTATATTACAGGTCAAGCTTCAAGTGAAACCAAATCATGAAACCTAATGAAAACTGCGGCCAATGTACGCTTGAGAACAATTTCCAAAAACATTAATTTATATAACTATTTCAACTGGCTTTCAACTAGCCAACTTTAGGTAAAACCTCAGTATTAGTCATGATGACCTACAAGGAACTTTTACTCATGTTGTCCATTTCATAGACTCCAAGAACACTTAAAATGGATCATTAATGGAGAAATTATGAATTTTCCAATATGGCATGTTAACTAGGCAAACTTTATTTATTTTGAACTGAAAAATGTCTCCAAATCAATATTTTCGCAATTAAATCTTCAAAACTCGACAACAAACACCACAAAATCAATTGATATTAACATCAAAATATTTTCATAGCTCGTGGAGTCAAATTAGGCTAAAACCAATAATTGATTCATCCTAAAAAAATCAATTTAAATCAGTATCAACTATAAAAACATATCCAAAATAGTTATCAACTGAATCACGTTAATACAATTCATCAAAACCCTAACCCATGTTGGTGGGATTTATTCCAAATTGATCCAAATCAACCCAATACCTCGATTAACGATGATGAATACCAATTTCCATTAAAACCCCGCGAAAGAAATCGAGAAATCGCGAGAGTTCAAATTGAATTAAGGAAAATGCTCAACATTGAGTATTTACAAAATTGATGGTCGAATACCTTATTTTTACCGCGAAAACTTAGCTCGAATTGATCGTCTCGCTATGCTATACGATTTTATGGAAAGAAGTCGGGCAAAAATAGGACGTTAGGAGCTTGTAGAGTGAAAACCCGAGTGAGAGGGTTTAGAGAACGAAATTTGTTCTCTGTTGAAATCGTACGTTTTAATTTTGATTTGATTTTCTTATATATATTTATATATAAACCTTTGGCTGCTTGTCGACAATTTAATTTCTTTTAATTTATTAATTCTTGAAATTTCTATTTTGACATGTTTTGGCTTCCAACACTCATTATTTATCTGATTATTCACCAAATTGAACCAAACTCTTGAAAAAATAGTCCACCTTCATAAAATGTTCGTAACACTAGTTTTGGTCATGTCAAAACCCCAAAAATCTTTACTTTGTCCTCGACATACCAAAATTATCCGGACCAATTCTCTTGCCATACTAAGCCAAACTTGCACCAATTTGGACTCAATCTCGACCTCGACCACCACTAATTGATACGAAACTCGAGGCAAAGTTTTGTACCAACTTCATTCTCATTTTACACTGCCACAGATGCTAACTTGTACGTAAATGAAGAAAAAATTCCCGCATGATGCTTAACACTTGTTTACTAGTTTCGAACAACTAATAATTTATTTCACTCATGTCTTTCAAACACGCAATTGCAACCCGAGTGTGACAAAATGAGAATACACCTCAACACACCTCGACTTCGAGATAAAATACCATCTAATACACACACACACAAAGCACACAACATATGAAATTAAAATATAGCTTATGATATATGGTCCATAATGTGTAGGTCCCACCTCGGATACTTAAATTTCAAATAAAATTCGAAAATACTTAATTAGTCGCCTAATCAAGTATATGAAATTCTCAATGTCACAGTTGCACCCGCTTTTGATGGATTTAGAAAACTTAGACGCTTTCCTTTTGATTCCTAGATGCTCATTTATCATTGTTATCTCTTGTTAGTCCTTTTATCATGCATTTTTGCTATTTAATTGCTCATTTACTTTCTCACGTGATATCTAGACTTATTATTTAAATTACTGAATTTTGTACGAAAATCTACTTGCTTTACTCATTGGACTTGTCTCATGTATGGAGATAATTATGGGTCCATCGTCTAACAAGGGAAATGACTAGGTGTTGCATGACTTCCTCCGAGCTTCCCTCAAAGTTGGCTTCCTCTTTTGCTACGTGTAAGTTCTTTTTGTGTAATTATATTATATATATTGGTTTTGTAAAATGGGTTAATGGGCCGAGTCCACACTTGATACATTATATTTCTCGTTTTAGTCATGTGATGACCCCTCCCTTAATCTAGGGTACCATTTGCCTAATCTCGTTATTAAGCCCTAACCTTAGCCACGTAGAACTTAATAACGTATTAGTTAAGCCTTTCGATGCTTTTCTTCTCACAAGTTAATTATTCAAATGAATGTTCTCTTTTCTCTTGTCAATTACTTAAATTAGAGTTAAATAAAATTTTATATAGTTAATGATTATCCAACTGGAAGTCTTGATAAATTAGCGAAAGTCATTAATATAGAACCTAAATGTGAAAATCAAGAAACAAATATCACATGTATATATATTAAAATGACGATAACTATCCCTTCTCAAATCAGGGCACCGCCAGGCCTAATCCTATTATTAAGCCTTAATCTCACCATATAAGACCTAACAAGGAATTAGTCAGCCTTTTAAGAACCTTATTACTTAGCAATTATTATTTTAAAAAAAATGAATATAGACATATACCTATCTTATGTCATTTTATAAATCATAGTTAATTACAATTTTACTTACTTTAAAGTTGATTCAGCGGAAGTCTTAACTAATTAGCGGAAGCTTATAACATGATGCCTAACAATTGTGGGAAAACTAGGGAATAAAGGTCACATGCATATATATAATGAAACTTCGACATATAACATCATGTGTCTGGTCAAGGTACTACTCACTCAACCCATAATCTACAAGCCTAAAAGTATATGATATACATATAAAGTAATACATCAAAAATCAAAACCTACAAAATCTGGTGTAGTAGCACTCCACTGGCTCAGAAAGAGTCGTCGATCTCCTCATTGCCTGGCCTACTACTCGATGGATCTGCACCCACTGTCATAAAAAGAACGACGAGTACAGGAAAGTAGAAAGTAAAATTGAGAGAGATTTGTTCACATTCCCAAATATGTAACAAGTATATAAAAGCATGATAATAGCAACTATGTTAAAAAAAGGACATGCAAGGAGATATTTTAGCTGAATAACATGAAACTGACACATGGCTAAGTAATAATGATATAGGGTCAGTCGGACGGGAGTTTTATCCCAATGCCCGTTCCACTATATAAGGATGAAGTTGTGCTCTACATCTCTGTGAAGGTTGTAAACTGTGCAATACGCCTTTATAATTATCTCAAGTGCAAAGTCACCTAGGATGTATACTTGCCAACAACCCCGGAGTCTTATAACTCATGAAATCACCCAAGTTATGCTTACTAACAACCCCGAGTCCTATACCCATGTGTTGCGCAAGATAATGGAGAGATCCCAATAACCCTGGAAAGTCTAGTGACCACATATGTCCACCAGACCTTTATCATAAAATGGTCCTAGATACAAGAACTACTTTCATAAATAAAGTGTGACATGGTATTGGAATCTAATAGAATGATTGCATAACTAATGAACAAAAGGAAATAAATTCACAACACTGAGTAACAACTACCTAATAGCATGCTATTTCACTGACCATATGTATTAACAATCAATAATGACATGACACATGAATTGGAGTCAATGAAATCATTTAATCAATAATCTATACCATGAAGGCAACCTCATGAAATGAGAAATGATAACAAGTCATGACATATGGAGTAAAAGGCAAATCAGTCCAAATGACTGATAATGAGCATGTAAACAGGAATGAAATGCAAATAATTATATCAATTAGTTTACTTACAATCCATACAATTTCCTACGCTATTTTGGCCTCCCAACACCTCGAATCTTGTATTTGAATCCCCGTAGCTCTTATTTAGGTTCTTGATATCATATTATAGGTTTTTGAGTGTGTTTGGACTTTTACTTACGGTATGAGAATCATTTATAGTGTTTATGAAATTTTTGAAAATTGTAAATTTTTATGTTGTCATAGCACCTAGCGCGCTAATGACCATGGTTAGCGCGCTAGTTTTCTTACCAATGCGCTATGTGCAGTAAAACCCAAAATTCCGCTAATAGAATTCTGAGTTTTCTCCACACATAGGTTATGCTAATGCCTTGAACACCTCCATACACACTTCCAAAGTTCCAATACATCATTATCAACATGAAATAAAACACATATAATCAAATTCATGAATTCATTGAATTAAGCTAAGCTAATGGTGTAGAGAAGTTACCTATCTATATGAACACTAGCTAGACTTGATCTCTCCTTCACCAAATCCACTGTTCTTGCTGGTATTCTTCTTCTTCCAGCAGCTCCTCCTTCTCCAGCAAGCTTTGCTTCTTTCTTAAGTAATTGAAATGAAATAGTTTAGTTGCTTGAGTTGATCAAAAGTTTTATATATAAAATGGATATGGTTGATTGATAGCAATTGATCCTAATGTGCACACGTATCTCGAGACCTAACTAGTGGTACACCTATTATTACATGTCCCACTAACTCATGCCAAGTAACACCAATATTTGACTCAATTGGTGTTAAGATGTGTCAATACGTGTCTCGAGAAATATCAAGTG
The DNA here is from genome assembly GCA_039657365.1 of Stephania yunnanensis. Taxonomy (NCBI): domain Eukaryota; kingdom Viridiplantae; phylum Streptophyta; class Magnoliopsida; order Ranunculales; family Menispermaceae; genus Stephania; species Stephania yunnanensis. The sequence goes on from CM077589.1 coordinate 5,532,028, forward strand.
GCTATTGTTTTAACTTACTAACTTAAGTATATTTATATTTAATCAATCATAGCCCCATTTAATTCACTTATAAAAGCAAAATAAAGCTTATACAAACTTACCATATCACTCTCTACCTCGATCTCACACGTGTACACAACCCAAGGTGTGTTCCCACATACTTCTTGACACCTATTCATAAGTAGGAATGAATTAGTAGTCTACATATATATAATACACCAGGCATACACTATAACAATATAACATTTATCTCGGCCATCTCGCCTCGGTCGAGACATATATCTCGATGCGGGTCTCACATCACAGGTCATTTAATCCTGATTAAAAGATTAAACTAGAATTAGAAATTCAGGCAGTGACACAATATGTGTCTGATCAGTTTACTATCTCACGACCCATAATATACATCCCAAAAATATCCTAAAGACATATATGTAAGTCATACAACAAAACTAGAAACCCACAACAATGGTAGCCGCTCTCCGTTGGCTCAGAGGTAGTCGTCAATCTTCTCCTTGTCCAGTCTGCTACTCGACGGATCTGCACCCAACGTCATAAAAAGGACGGTGAGTATAGTAATGTATAAAGTAATAATGAGAGACATTTAACCACATTTCCAAACACATACAACTAACAATTTACCATACATACACTCATTACAGCATAATAATATTGATACACTATTACATTACCAAGCAAGAGAGAATCAATAGACTATTCAAATAAACCACCCATTTCAAAGTTTGTAATCAGCACTTTATCCCATATATATCCAATTAATCACACAAATGTTGGGTAGTCACTTATTTAGTTATTCAAATAAACATATTTCTTATTGGATATGAAATACGACATATAAATCTCATGTAATAGGTCTGTACACACTGTAAATTGTTATTACCCTATTGGTCGTCGCTTAGTCATAGGCATTCATCTCATAAGTTGTGAAACATGGCATATTGACCTCATACAATAGGTCAGTAGACACAGTACATTGTATTACCATATTGGTAGTCGCTTATTCATTGTCCTTTCTCTTATTAGTTGTGAAATATGGCATATTGACCTCATGCAATATGTGAGTACACACAATACATTGTATTATCTTATTGGTCGTTGCTTATGCATAAGCATTCTCCTTATTAATTATGAAACATGTCTTATCAACCTTATGTAATAGGTCGATACACAGTACGTCGGTATTACCCTTTTGGTTATCGCTTGTTCATTTCATCAACCTCATATAGTAGGTAAGTGACACTAAATAGTTAATATACCGATATCCCTGAATCCCATACCCCGTAAGCTGCGTAAACCCTAAACACCTCATTTAACAATCACAACATAACAAGAAATAACATACCAACAATAACATCAAGAATTTAGCAAACATTGCACATAAACTAATATAACCAAACAGTACACAGTTAAATAAGCATACAAATCATTGCATAGAAATATAAACAACTGTAAATAATCAGCAACATCAAAGCATGAAATGAAGGAAAATATCTCAATCAGCTTACTTACAATCCACTTAATTCCTATGCTATTTCGGCCTCCCAACACCTCAAAACTTGTATTTGAGTCCCAGTAACTCTTCCTTAGGTTCTTGACATCATATCACATATTTTTTAGTGTGTTTGGACCTTTACTTAATGTATTAGACTTAGTTAGAGTGTTTAAGGAATTTTAAAATAAAATGCATGTTTTTATGCTGTAATAGTAACTAGCGCGCTAGATGACCTGATTAGCACGCTAGTGGTCTCATTAGCGTACTACCAAGTTTTCTCTGGCGCGCTAATTAAAGTTAGCGTGCTAGCTTTCCTACCTAGCGTGCTTTGTGCAATAAACCCAAAATTTTGCAATCGGAATTATGAATTTTCTCCACACAAGCTATACTAATGCCTTGGAAACCTCCATACATACCTCCAGAGTTCCAAGATATCATCCACATCATAAAACAACCACATATGACATCAAATTCATAAAATTCATTGAATTAAGCTAATTTTATGGTGTAGTGAAGTTACCTAGTATATGTACACACCTAGTTGATCAACTTCTTTACCAAACCCACTTTGGTTCTTGGGTTTTTTCTCCTCCTAGCTTTTCCTTCTCTCAAGCAAGTTTTATATGACAACCCTCTCCTAATCTAGGGCACCCCCGGCCTAATCCTGTAATTAAGCCCTAATCATATCTACGCAGGACTTAACTACATATTAGTCAACCTTTAAAACCTAGACGCCTTTTTTCTCGTGTTCATGGTAAATAATATACTAGTTCTACCAGTTTATAAAATTTAGAGTTAATTAAAACTTTTTATTAAATTAATTAATTAACGGAAGTCTTATTGATTATGCGGAAGCAATTAGTAACTTATGCGAAAGCCATTTATAAAATCCTAAGTGTGGAAAATCAAGAAATGACATTACATATATAAAGTCCTCAAAATGCATTGAAACAATAAAATAGTCTAAGTCAAGTCGGAGAACTAACGTTCAACCCGATATACAACCCCAAATAGTATCTAGAAGACATATAACATATACAATCAAAATACCAAAAGAAGACCTACAATCGATGCAATGACGCACAACAAGCTCAAAGATAATCATCGTTCTTCTCCTTGCCCAGCCTACTGGTAGACGGCTCTGCACCCACCGTCATAAAAAGGACGGTGAGTACAAGAATAAAACAGTAATCCCCGATGACAAGTTTAATTTGCATTTCCAAATATTCAAATGGTATTTAAAAGCATATAAATGGGAAAACCGGAAAATAAACCATATGCGAGTAAATACCAGAGTTAAATACGTGATACTAACACTAGGCTATGTAGTGGTGATTTAGGTCCAATCGGCAGTGAAACATGTCACTCTTACTCAATAATCATATAACACAAGGGACTCTAACCCAAGTGTTACCAGGGACTCTAACCCCGGTGTGTAGACCACCTCAGGGACTCTAACCCCGAGTGTCATATAGTGTCTGGTAACATGTGCCGACATTCCTAGGGACTCTAACCCCGTGATTCGCGCACACCTCGATCGAGTACGGGACCCAAATGCAAAAATCACTTTTTAAATTTCAAGAAATACCAAGTATGAATTGTCAAGGCATAAACACATCTACACACCTAAACAAACAAAGAATACAAGTCCTCTTAATCATTTATACGATATTCACTAGCCTAATAGCATGCTATTTATCATTCAATTCATATTTAAAACAACAAGAATCGACATAGCATGGGATAGAATCAATGAATTAAATCAAATGAATAGATATCATGCAAACTAGACTCATCAAGTGAGGATACACACAAATAACACATGATATAAGAATATAAAGGCAAAATAGTCAAAAGGACTATGCAAGGAGAAAAGTTCATAGAAATGAAATGCCAAGTAAAGTTTTCATTGGGTATACTCACAACAACAAAGTAAAGTCCTAGCTTTACTGGCCTCCCGATACTCCAAATCTTATATTCGCTCTCCCGTACCCTTTTCCAAGGTTCCTGAGTTTGGTATCTCATTATTTCAAATATAGTGGGTTTAAGCTCAATTTATTGGTGTTTATGGTGTATTCAAATTGGTTCAATAGACTTTAAATCAATCTTCCTAAATCAACCCCTAAAGACTAAATTAAGTTTCAATTTCAGTCATATATTTTAACGCAGGTTTTAGGCATGAAATGGTCAAAATATCGAAATGACTACTTGGTCTCTCTCTTAGCTTTCTAGAAAAGTTTCATTTGCAAAATTCTGATTTAAAATGAAAGAGATATCATGATTTTACTAAACATAGGTCTAATTGGAATTTAATCCGACCAACGTATTTAGAAAATCTATTTCTCCCAATCTATAGCTTCTAAAAATGTTGTTTTTTGTCAAAAGGCATAAAATATATCCAAATACAACATACTAAAAGTTCAGCTCATTTGGGTAAGTAGTTAGAGAGTTATGCCTTTAACAAATTTAGTTTCAAAACTTTCCTTTTTAATTCTAGCACCTATTTGTAGAACATGTTTGGATATGGAAACATTTGAATAAAAATACCTTCATTTAAGAAAAGTTATTTCCCTTTCAATAAGCTTTCAAATGCCGCTAGTTTGGATCGATTTGGACTTAAAATGGGTAGATTATGACCAAATTACCCAGGTTGATTCCTAATACAACATGCAGAATTCTAGTTTTGGTGTTGCAATTTCAAAAATTCATATCTTTATGATTTCAAAATCAAATTAAGAACTTCAATATAACTGGATTATCAACTTGAAATGAGGAATCCAAATATATAAATTAATTGAAAATACTCAATCATCTACTATCTAAAATTAGCCTAAAACTAGAACTTGTTCTAATTTCAACTAAAAAGATGTTTACCTAGTTGATGTAGCACCCTAGCTTGAGAATTTCTCACCAACTCTCATGGATTCCTTCAACACCTCGCACGCTACTCGAGGCATATCCCCACTCTCGTCTCGATGCCTACAACTATACAAATCGACTTAGTAAGTCTACACAATACATAACACTAGCATACATCAATACTAAAATACAATATACCTCGGCCACATGCCTCGGTCGGTGCATGTATCACTGTGTAGGTCCCACGTCAAGGGTCGGTGATCCTGATTAAGGAATTAAAATGGGGTTTAGAGATTTGGGTTGTGACATTTTCTTCTCTCTAAAGTTTTTGAAATGAAAAAGATTGGTTTGAATGAATTGATCTTTAGCTATTTGTATTAAATGGTTATGGTTGATTAATAGCCATTTATGTCATTATGCATACGTGTCTCGAGACTCATATAATAATATGCAAATTGACACATGTCTCACTTACTCATACGAAGTGACACCAACTTGTAACAACATTGGTGTACATATGTGTCAACACGTATCTCGATGAACATTAAGTGACTATTGTTTTAATTTATTAACTTAGGTATATTTAATAATTGATCAACTATAGCCCTATCTAAATCACTATAAAAGCTATATAAAACCTATACCAACTTACCATATCACTCTCTATCTCGGTTCTACACCGGCACGTAACTCGAGAAGTATCCCCGCTCATTTCGACATTTATGTATAAGTAGGAGTGACTTTATAAGTCTACATATATACATCACACTAAACATCCATTACATCAAATCTAACACATTTCTCGGTTCTCACACCTAGTATTCGGACCGTGTACCCTATCTCGATCACGTCTCGGATCGGTAACCTTGATTAGGGACTAATTTACTATTAGTAAATTTTGGGTCGTTACAAGTCACCATATATGCATGAGATCATGTTTACTGAGTTTTCACTTTAAAGGTCGTCCCGACTTTTATTTTATTGAGTTATTATAAATTGCTTAAGTTTATTTTCGTTGCTTAATAGTAAAACTTGCAAAACATAATAACTCAACTTTTAAACACCAAGTTAACTAAAATAATAGAAAAGTGAGGCTGATTAGGCTTACTGTGACGGCTCGTGTAACGACCCAAAATCTATAACCGTGTTTACTCCCTTAAACAGGATTAATGACCCGTATTGTGGGACCCATACCATGATATGTCCATTGATCAAAGCAAGGACCTAGGTATAATTTATTTTTGTTGTGATGTATGCTTAGTGTATTGTATATGTGTAGACTATTAAGTCCAATTTTTACGGGTGTATAGGTGTCGAGACGAGCGGGGACGTACCTCGAGTCGCGTGTCGACGTGGGACCGAGGTAGCGACTTACCGGGGTAAGCAAAATTAATTTGAGATAAATATGAATTTAGGTTGGTTTAATAAGTGGCTAACGTGGCCACATTGAAATAACCATTAAAGGGCATATAGTTGGTGACAATAAAACAATGTTCATTAGATGTGCATCGAGACACGTATACACCAATCAAGAGACAAGGTGTTCAATTATTGAGTCACTCAAAAATGACTTGAGGGACAAGTGGGACAAGGTGGTTTATGAGATGAATCTCGAGACAAGTGTACACACAATGATTAATGGCTAGCATTCAAACATATCACCATGGTCAAATGCAACATATAAGTTAGCATTTTGGTTTCTTATCCTCACCAAAATCATTGCTAGGAAGGAAAGAGAAAGAAGAGAGATTGCTGGAGTGTTTGGGAAGGAGAGAAGTGTGAATCCATTGAAGTGTTGGTGAGGAAGAAGAGACAACAAGTTAGGTAACTATTCCACACCATACACTTGTGATTTCATGTAACTTTGATGTTGTTGTTGTTGTTGTTGTGTGTTGGGATAGGTGTTAGGGACCTCATGTAACATGTATAAGGGTCCCTAAGGCAAAAACAAGGCCTATGTGTCGCACAAACCCAGAATTCGAAGTGCAGAATTCTAGGTTATTGTCACGGCCCAAATCTCTAACCCTGATTTATATCTCTTAATCAGGATCACCGACCCTGGATGTGGGACCCGCACCGTAATACGTGCACCGACCGAGGCACATGGCCGAGGTAGATTGTATTTTTGTATTAATGTGTGCCTAGTGTTATGTAATGTGTAGACTTACTAAGTCATTTGGTACGGTTGTAGACGTAGAGACGAGAGCGGAGACACGTCTCGATATGCGTGCCGACGCGGGTGTCGGGTAGTTGACAAAAAATCGAATATTATGTCGAGGAAAACAAATATATTTTTGTAACTATCGACACGACGTTATGCGGACATTCCGTTTCAGACGCGAAAACGGGCATCGAAACACCCGAAAACGCGGCGAGTGTCGTAGTGGTGTCACCAATTGGTGTCACCACAACAACACCCCAACACATGGCCAAACAACAAATCAACAGCTGTCCACACACCTGTCCAATTGCCAGCAACACCTGTCCCACCTTCCTCCACCACGTGCCTTCTTCACCCAAACCATCCCCACCTACACATCTCCACCTACACCACATATACACACACTACACACGCACACAGTTTTGAGAAACTGAGCTGAGAGAGAGAGAAGGAGAGGAAGGAAAGAAGGAGAGGAGGAAGAAGAGAGCCAGAGACACAATTGAGGTGAGTTTTTGCAATTGTTGTTGTTTGTTGTTCGGGACCAAGCATGGAGGGGGTTCGGCCATGGGTTCGGCCTCCATTGCCGAAACCCATGCTCACGGTGGTGATGGCAGGGGCCTCCCCTGCCATCAGCCCACCGGGGTTGGGGTGGAGAACCACCCCAACCCCTCACCGGAGGAGAAGAAACAAAGAAAAAAAAAAATGTGTTTTCTTCTTCCTCCCGATCGAACCAGTCGATCGGGAGGAAGGAGGTACACGCGCGCGCATCGCGCGCGTGTGCACCCCTTTGCTGGGCCGGGCCCAGAACGGGCCAGGCTCGGCCCATGGGCCGAGCCTGGACCTGTTCTGGCCCAGGCCGGGTCGGGTCCGACCCGTCTGGGTCGACCCGACCCCCTCCCTTACTGGGCCGAGCCCACCGACCCAAACAGTAAATAAAAAGAAAAACAGAAAAGAAGAGAACAAGGGGAGAAAAATGAAAGAAAATTTGGAAAAAATTATGGAAAAAATTGGGAAATACATAGTTGAGTCCTGCGTTGATATGATTAGGGCTTAATTATGGGATTAGGCCGGGCGGTGCCCTAGATTAGGAGAGGGGCCGTCTTATGCTACATATAGCGCGCTAGATGTAACACCTAGAGTGTTAATATTAATTAGCGCGCTAGATTTGTAAGTTTGCGAGCTAATATCAAAAGTTAGCGCGCTAGACAACCGAGGTAGCGTGCTAATGTGGCAATTAGTGCGCTATTGTTCATAATTAGAGCACTAATTTCCCAGCCAGTACTAAAAATTAGTTAAGTCCAACAATGGTCTAAACACTATAAATGAGTCTAAACACACTCTAACACCTGTCAAACACCTCTAGGGAACTAAGGGGAGATCCCGAGAGTTTGGGCATGCATTTTGGAGTGTCGAGGATTTGATAGGCTAGGACAAGCGTGTGAATTGTAAGTAAAGCTATGAGAATTATATATTTCATTTCATTTCCTATTCTCATTTTATGGTCTATTTGGTAGACATTGCTACTTGGAATCTCACATCATGTTGTTCTTGTATCTATTCATGAGTGAATATTGTGACATGATGCCTTATAAAATGTTTCATTGACTCTGATTCCAACTCTTGATGTCATTTTTGCTAGAGCATTGATGAAAAGCATACTATTGGGATCACTTGGATTTGACTAGTCTTGTATTCTATTCCTTTGGGCGTTGTAGCCTAATTTGTTTAAGAATCCTAGATAATTAGAACTATCTATTTTTGAAAATGAAAGTATAGATTATCTAGTGTCCATTGCACAAGAGATGTGTGGTTCACGGGGACGTGGGTCTGCCGGGGTTCTAGCACTCACCACTACACTTACGTGGCACACGAGTTATGAGACTCGGGGTTACCGGCAAGATTTCAATTGATGATGCATATGCTTAGAGCGCAGCTCCACTTTTGGGTGTGGAATATGTTGAGCATAACTTCATATAGTAGTGGGAAAGTTTAGGTGATAGTTCTTACCACCGACCGAACGTAGATCATCTCGACTTAGCCTGTGTCAGTTTTACATATTTTTAACTGTGTTATTTAATTTCATTACTTGTTTCAACAATTTATTTCTACTTTATGCTTTTTAATACCATTCATCTATTTTGAAAATGTGGCATAGAATTCTCCAGTTATTACTTAAATATTACTATACTCACTGGCTAGTTTGTGACGGTGGGTGTAGGTCCATTGAGCGAGTAGACCAGGGAATGAGAAGATTGGTGACTTTCTCTGAGCAGTTTGGCGACTTTCCTCACTTATTTTGTACGACTCAACTTTTGTTGTATTATACTATTTATGTCATTACTATACATTTTGGGTTGAGTGACTAGTTTCATCTTTATACATGCATGTGATGCTGTATTTTCCTGATTTTCACACTTAAGAATTTTGAATCATAACAGCTTCCGCATAATCTTTAAATTACATCTTAATATGAAATCACATGAAGATAATAAGGAGTTTTAATTAACTTTAAACTGAAGAATATATCAGTACATGTATTTGGAGGAATATAGGGACGAAAGGCTGACTAATACATAATTAAGTCTTACGTGGTTGACATTAAGGCTTGATTATAAGATTAGGTTGGGCGGTGCCTTGTTCAATAGTTGGGGTCGTCATAGCTCAAATTAATTACATTGAGATTATACTTCAATTAGGGATTAACAACTTGCAATTCTAGTTGACGTCTTAAACTCGATCAACGCCTTGTGCTTAAAGTCGACGCAAAGTTGTTATTTATTATGTGATGCGTGATATTTTGATGTATTTTTTATTTATAAATCGCGTCGCACTAGTTAGTTTCCATTATCAAGTTGTGTGTGTGTGCATTAACAGTGTGAGATACCTTAGTTTGCGCATAACTCGAGTATGAGACGGTTAGGAGTTAGGCAAATAAAAGCTAGTTTGAATTAGTAAAGCTACTACTAATTTTCTTTAAGTTAAGGTTTATATAATTTATTAAAATAAGGCCTAAGTCACTAAGTTAAACAAAATAAAATTAAATAAAAGCTTGAAGTGTGTCTCGAGATGTGCAATGGCACGAGGCACTAGGGAGCCGAGTATTCGGTAGCTTAATCGATAATGGAGATAAATAAATGTGATATCTACAAACTGAGTTATTTATTTTTATATTCCTAAAATTATAAAAATTTAGGCTAAGTGAAATAAAAATAATAACAAAAATCTAAGTTGAGACATTTAATTGGGACCTCTAGATCATCCTTGTGATGACTCCATCAAGAGTGTCCTAGGAAATTTAGTGGACATTAAAGGTCCTTGGATTCTTTAAATCAAAATCGTTGATGTGCATATAAATGAGTAATATAAATGAGTAAGTGAAAGGAGATGAAGGGTTAGAAGTGGACTTAAAATCAACTATATAAAAAGTGTGTTCTTGAACACACGCAAAATAAAGCCTTAGATTTATCTCAAGAAAAGAATTAAGGGCTGGAATCTTGGTGGACTTGGTGAGATTAAAAGCTTAAAATGGAGATGATTCAACCTTGAATAGCAAGAATCTATGAAGCTACAACCTAGGTAACAAGTTTCAACCATTTCTAATTGATTTTCCTTGCTTTCAATGCGTAAAAATTATGGTTTTTTTATTAAAAATGGGATTTCTTTGAATTTATTGAACTCAAATTGTGTAAGGACACTGTTGATTTAATTGATAAACTAATTGTTGAGTTTTGGTTGTCGTTCTTGAGTTTTTTTCAAAAAAATACAACCAATTTTAAGTTTAGTTAATAAATTGTTGTTGTTGATGATTTAGTTCCTGTTGTTAGTTGTTGTTATTGTTGATTTGTTGTTTTTATTTGTTAAGATAAAAAAATGGAAGTCTTTGGACTTCTAGAAACCAATTCGTCTTTAGGGGTGGGGTGACTTCAAAAACACGCGTGTGTGCGTGCTTGCGAAGCACCGGGCTGGCTCGATAGAGCCGAACCAGGCCCAAACGAATTGAGCCAGATTCAAGTGGGCCCAACCTCATATTATAATATTTATTTTTAAAAAACAATAAATAAAACACAATTTAAAATGCAATAAATTACTGAAAAATAAGAAAAATAGATAAAAATTATGGAAAATTTAGAAAAATAGGAAAAAAATATAAAAAATTGGAGAAGTAGGAAATTGAACTTTGAGAAAGTTTTAGAGGTTTTGCTTTGGGTGTATAACTTGTAAAGCGCAACACCACTAAATCTTTGGATTAAAAATATTTATATTTAGTCACACTATAAACTCAATTAATTTGACTTTAAATTATTTAAAATAATATATTTGGACACTAATGACTTAAGAGACTACAATCATGTGTCAGGCGCACACTTTGAGGCGTGAGCGAGACGTTTTAGAAAGTTATTTGTGATCACTTGAGGTTTGTAAGACTATTAGAATTTTCGCTTGCATTCATTTATAGCACTGTATATTTTCACTTGACATTTGTGCTATTATTTCCATCCATGATGTACTATTGTGCTATTATTTCCATCCATGATGTACTATCTTCTCGTGAGTGTCGTGTTGCTCGTCGATGGGGTCGGGTATGGCATATCGTCACACTCGGTGCTCGCTATCCCGGGGTTTGCTAGAGTAGTGTGCATATGTTGGCAACCGTGGTTGAGGTTATTCCCACAAATGTTGTGTACGGTTCGAAAGGATTGGTGGTGAGTTTACTCCCATCATCGACCCCTTCCAAAGAAGGATTTGATTGTAGTTTAACTACCAACCGCTGGATAACTCTCATTCGACCATATGGAGCTGGTGTAAGTCACTCGCTAGTATGACCTACTAGGTTTAGTGACTTCGATCCCCAATTCGGCGTGATTTGGCCTACACTCATGTTCCTTTTCTTCAGTTGGGACTTATCTTCATGCAAATTTACTTATTTCCTATCCTTTAAATTACAAGCATGAATTGTAGTCACTTTATTGAATCTCTTGAATATTGGCTGAACTTCTCTGGATTTCACTTACTGGAATTTTCATATTGTTTTTGCTATGTGGCAAAGACAATGGTTGAAAATCCCACATCTGCATTCGAACCGGGGAAAGAAGGTACTAGGTGACTATCTCTGAGGAAGCAGGACCCCGCCAGATTTTATGTAGGTTGTTGTATATACTTATTTAACGTTTTATGGGTTTTGGGGAGGACTTATGTACCTGATACATTCATATTAACTTCTTTTTTATATTTTGTTGCTACGTACATGATATGCATGGTATCTTTGCTAGGTTTCCATACTGTAGTTTGTTTGTTGATGCATAAATCTTCTAAATTTATTATATGTATGTTTTAAGACTTCTGCTTAAATTAATCAATTGATGTTGACTTATTAATTTGTAGTAAACATCTAACTTGTAGATCTTTGAACTAAATGACTTTAACTCGAAAATCACTATGTTAGACTAACTAAAGTCTCGATAAAAGATAAGCTAATAGGCCGTCATAGATAAGCGCATAGTGAAGTAACGTCTTAGCGACATGTTTAGTGGCGTAACGGTGCCCTATTTGCATTGGAATATAGGGTCTTCATACTTACACTGACCTTATGTTGGTTGACTTGAGAACTTATGTAGGACTAGTGCTAGGCGGGCCTAGCTTGTAGGGGTTGGGGTCGTCCAAGTGGGGTTGTTTGTTTTCCGTGTAAGAAGGACGTCTTCCCTTTTGTCAAGTCTATCTTCGGATTGTAATCGACTTTTATTCTTCATCAATTATACCTTAGAGGCCTCTAATGGTGGATGTGGTGAGGTTTGTCGCCTCCGTTTTCTCTCGAGGAGGCTGAGCATTAACATTGTATCATGAATGTAAGAGCTCTCATTTATCAATGCAATTTCTTTGCGGCTTGACAAAAAACACTATCCATAAGAGAAAAATTTGAAGTCTTGATAATTACATTAATTTAATAATAATCTAAACCACTTTTGGATTTTAGTAGAATAATTCAAGTTCATTGTATATAATCATTGTGGTCCTTAGCTAGGCTAACATATGCTCCATCGATTCACTGTGACTTACCTAAAACTATGTGCATCTATAAAAAGAAATCTATTTTTCATATTAATATATAACCACACCAATAATCGTCAAAACATCTCTGGTGAGATGGTAGAGACATCATTTGCTAAAAGGCAGTTTGGGGAGGTTGCGAGTTTGACTTCCACTTAAGTAAAAAAAAAACCACATCAATAACCATTCAATATAATTCACTTATTTCAAGAGCTAGCTAGTGAGTGTCAGTTTAGATACAAATATATGCCTCCGTGCACCATACTATTTATTGATAAAGAGAGGCTAAATGCCTATTATTATATCAAACAATGCAACAAAGACATACCTAGTTATTAGAATCGTGCTATTCCTATTGACATATGATCTTAAGAACTTGCGAGCCCACTACAAAATTTCTCGGGCGAATAGTAGTCTAATCTTACTGCTTTCTTGTTTTTGTCATGAGTGTATCGAACTCCACAACAACAACAACAACAAACAAAACCTCAATCCAAATTGATGCATACACGTATTATGGTTAGTATAGTGCAAAATATAGTTATAGTAGTATAAGGATTGTATAGTGATTTATGTATAGCTTGTTAGAGTTTATTCACTATATAAGATGTGAAATGGCTCAATTCAATGCAATCATGAAAATAACAACAAAAGCAAGCAAAAAAATAAATGAACACACAAAATTGCTATTGCGTTGCAGTTCGAACCTCCCATCCTACATCTGCGGGGCCACGCCCAGATGTAGAATTCACTATGGGAAGTCAAGTACAATTTTACTCAAAGTTTCTAAATATTGCACTCTCTACTAGCTAGTGAATCCTTTACCAAACTTTTCTACACTACCCACTTCCTTTATAAAGGATCCTACACTATCCAAGTCTCCTTAGTGCCCGAGATATCTTCGGTGAATCGGCTAAGTCCCATTAGCTTAGTGTGTGTAAAAGAAAACAAAGAACAAACTCTTGTGTGTCCTTACCTCACTGTGCATCAAAAGTCCAAAACATAGGAGATGATCTTTCGACTTGTGATTACATGAATATATAAAGAAGTTATACAATAGTTACTTTACAAAACTTTATTGTATGTCTTCAATTAACGATGTAGCAAATATCTTCTTTCCTTTTTCTTCATTGATTAAAGTAAATCTTTCCTTACGTTTATCGTGAGTTGTCAATCAAATATTCTTGCCTTGTTGGACGTGTATTGGTTGTCATTGTGAATCTTGTCAAGCTGTCCTATGTATATGTTTGGAGAATATATTCAAATCTTTCTTGGACGTGTTTTGTACCCATAGACAAGTCTGTGGGTACAAAACCAGTAGCTCTGCATAAACTCACAAGATTATATCATATCTTTTTCTTACCAATTATTAGTTGTACAAATAATTACAATACATATTTTGTCTTATCAATCTCCCCCTTTGTCATTTATTTGTCACAACCTATTACAAAAGGATTATGACAGAACTACATAAATGGAACATGCATTTATAAAGCACATAAGAACATTATAAATAAGTTAAAGCATGTGTTACCAATAGAGAAAATTTCTACAGAGTAAAAGTTAAGAACTAAATACAAATAAAAGCATGACCAAACATCCATTTTTCAAGCGTATTATGCTCCCCCGAAATATAAGCCTTCTCTCCCCCTTTGTGACAAAATAAAAGATAAAGGTAAGAAAATGTAACTAATGGGAGGCATCATATATTAACTAAATGAACTCCCCCTTCATCCTTGCATTAACTCCCTACTCGGGACATAAAATATCAAAACTCAAAATGAGGAAAACAATTAACTACCATACCAGTGAGAATATTGATACTATAAAAGAGTTGTAGCATGATACATTATCAAAGAAATATGAAATGACACATATTAACTATTCTACTTACACTGAATTCCCATGAATTCATCATTACCACTAAAAGAAGTTGATGTGGACACATGCAGTGGATATGTAAACATTGTTATGGGTACAGACTACAAATGCAGGTTGACTGTCTGTGGTACAAAAGCAGTAGCATTTTAAGGAAGTTCAACATCTCCATTTTTCGTTGATCTATCCAACTTGCTCCCTGTCATAAAACGAAACAAAACAAATTGCAAAAAAAAAAAAGAAATAACTAAGATTTAGCATTATAGCTGACCATAATCCATATGGTGTTGTCTTAATGTATGGACGAAGATAAGCACAAACTTAATGGAACATTTGTGCCATTGCATTGAAATTAGGGTAGACCAAGTACATCATTCATATGAGCTACATTGCATTGCAAGCTCTTTTGGGTACTCATTTTCACTTCTTCTTTGGGACTTGTCTAGCTTTAGGAACATCATTTTTCTTGGTGATGGCTCTTTGATGTCATGCTAAATTCTATATATTTTATAGCATCGAGGTTTGTTGTGCTCATTGATGCTACAATAGAAGCATGTTGGCTTGAAAGTGGTGGAGCGGCTTCATTTTCAACGACAGTGAGAGCTTCATTTCCATTAGCAAACGGAATTGATTCACATATCCTTGAAATTGACCCTTTACTTGTATAAGTAAGATCCATGTGATCACAAGAGTCTTTTCCCATTTTCAAGATGTAATCAAGTTTCGCTTTTCTTTTATTCAACTGTTTAAAAGTTGATTCGAAAAGTTCAATAGCGTTTTTGACTTCTAACAACTCCTTCTCCTTTGCTTCAAGTTATTGTTGCAATGTGGTAATCTCTTTTTGACATTATTATGTTTTTGTCAATAGAATTAGTGGAATTTGAATCTAAATCATAAGTTGAAGAAATTATCTAGTCTGCTGAATTAGAGTCTGTGAGTACAATATATGTTATGGGTACAGTAGGTTCTATGGGTACAATATAAGAGTAGATGGATTCTCCTAATATTACAAATGTGAAAGCAACATAGTTGTTGTGATGTCCACTTTCACTTTTAACATCATCATTTCCTTCGAGAATATCTTGAAGTATCTTCTAAGCAACTTTAGTTTCTTCGCATGAAGAAACTAGCTCGAGATTATCATGGTTTATCGCATTGAATATCGCATTCAACTTTTTGCATTAGCAAGGAGTAATCTCTTTTTGGCCTCTGTCCAAATGTCAGTATTTCTTGGCGCACCATTAAAAAGGGGGTCAGAATATTCATTTTCTATTGCTTTCCACGACTTCACATCAAGTGATAAAATGAATGCTTTCATTCTTGATTTCTAGTACATATAATTTGTAACGGTGAATAATGGTGGTTTTGTTGTAGATGCTTATTTTGACTGATTTGATTGCAATACTTAAGACATTTATCTTGTCAGGATATCACATTCCTTGACACAACAAAGAGCCTAAATGTAGGCTCTGATACCAAATGAAATGACTCAATTCATTGCAATCATAAAAACAAGAACAAAGCAAGCAATAAATAAATAAACACACAAAATTGTTATCATAGTTTGGACCTCCCATCGTACGTCTACAGGACCACACCCAGGTGTAGAATTCACTATGAGAAGTCAAGTACAATTTTACACGAAGTTTCTAATTATTACACTCTCTACTTGCTAGTGAATCCCTCACCAAACTTTTTTACACTACCTCCTTCCCTTACAAATGATCTTACGCAATACCCAAGTCCCCTTAATGCCCGAGATCTCATTGGTGAATCGACTAAGTCCTATTAGCCTAGTGTGTTTAAAAGAAAATAAAGAACAAACTCTTATGTGTCCTTATCTCACTCTCCATCGAAAGTTCAAAGCATAAGAGATGATATTTCGACTTGTGATTACATGAATATATAAAGAAGTCATACAACGGTTACTTCACAAAACTTCATTGTATGTCTCCAATCAACGATGTGGCAAATATCTTCTTTCTTTCTTTCTTCACTAATTAAAGGAAATCTTGCCTTATGTTTATCGTGAGTTATCAACCAAATATTCTTCCTTGTTTGACGTGTATTGGTTGTCATTATGAATCATGTTTAGTTGTCCCGTGTATCTATTTAGAAAATATATTCAAATATGTTTGGGACGTGTTATGTACCCACATACAAATATGTGGGTATAAAACCAACAACTCTACCTAAACTAACGTGATTATATCATACCATTTTCTTACCGCGCATTGGTTGTACAAATAATGAAAATACACATTTTACCTTATCAAGATGTAAGTAGTGTTATAAAAAATTAAGTAATACAATTCTTTTTGTCTCTTATCTTCTCTAATTAACTTTAACTCTCAAATCTATCTATGACGACCCCAGTTCCTACAAAATGGGCCCCACTCAGCCTAGACCTACATGGTCAACTAGGCCTAGTAAGCTTCCAATTCCATTATTTTTTATAAATTTCATGTTTTAGAGTTGAGTTATTTAGTTATGCAAGTTTTAAAGTAATTACAGTGGAAGTAAATTTAAAGCAATTATAATAACTGAAGAAAATAGAGTTGGGACAACTTAAGGTGTGGAACCCAGCAAATATAAAGATAGCCATGCATGTTTGGTGATAAAGTAGTAAGTAAGTGTGATAATACATGAGTCTGGATCTCTTAACCCCAAAGTACCTTAAGTATCATCAAAACAGTATATATATAATACAAAAGACTAAAAGTGTCAGAAACCTATAAGTGAACAGGATGAAAAGCCACTCAGAGAGTCCTCAAAGAAAGCCACCGGCGCGCGCCGAACACGTTAATAAAGTAAAGTTTCCTAAACCAACTATTTTGTAGAATAGTGGCAAAGGGTCGATCCCACAGAGACTAATTGTCTTTCTTAGGTTAAAACAACAAAAAAGAAAAATCGAGGGTTTTAAAATAAATATTAATTTAACTAACTAATCTAACTAAATTAAATAAATAAATTAATTAAACTAATTTCTAAAATAATTAATTAATAATTAATTAACACCTAAATAACACCTAAATCTCCAGTTCCACAAATCAGAATCAAGATTTAATAGCAATCATGGTCTTCAATCTTTCCCAAAAAATTATTAATTTAAATTCTCCTAGATTAGCTATAGAAAATCGACATCCGCCAAAAATTCCTAATTCCCCTAATTCCGATAGTCAGGAAGTCCGCCACTAACTACTTCCCTAATTAATGTATAACCCTAGACATCCGCCAATTAGGTTTAACACACTAACCGCAGTAATATAGATATGTGGAAACACTAATCCTAAATAACCGGATCGTAACCGCTATCGATTTAACCTAGATTCAATTGTTGAACATTCAAGAACCGAAAGAGTTTTACGGCAAACGGGTGAATGTTTGTTACTTTATTGGTCTAAAAGCACAATTACGCGGATACTAATATTCAAATAACAATAGATTGTCCATTTAAAAGCATGCACTGGCCACATACATACCATAGATCTAAATCATAATCATTAAATCAACAACAATGAAATAGAAAAAATTAAATTAATTAAATAATAAAATAAAAGATCTCACATAATATGCTATGAATCCATAATTCCGACTTGCTTCCCCTTTGACTTAGGCAAGAAATTGATTAGCCCGACATCATCTTCAAAAATTTATACTAAAAACTAATAATAGATCTCTAAAAAGTATTAATTAATTGTTGTCTTCTAATAATACCTAGGTTCTTAATATATAAAAATAGTCCAAATTGTACTCGGATACTAATTTTAGGGGTTAGGGACATGACTCGTGCATCGAGGAGCATCGTAGGGATGTTTTTACATCAAAAATCGGACTAGGCCATGTGTCACAGCATGATTCGCTATTTTTTGTTGTCGCGCCACGTGTCAAAAGCCAATTGGACCGCCGCTGCACCGCCTCTATGTGTCACCGCGCGATTCACCAAACTCTTGGCGCGTTTGGTTGTGTGTGGTAACTCAGCGACACGTGGCATCACAAGAGTGGCTGAAACACGTCAATGTGACCCGTTTGACAAATAGGAGCGTGCCATGTGGACGAAGAACCACGAAAGAAGAATTCGCGCGAATATGGCGAAAATCTGGGAGTCCGTGCGGGAACGGATCCCGAGGCATATCGATTGATTGCTAAAGCGCGGAGAAGATTGCTTATGGGTGACGTGGCAACGCGTGGCGGTCTCTCATTGGTTGTTGGAACCTCCGATGTCGACGTGGCAGTTTTTGATTGGTCCAGAGATATTTCTCGCTGACGTGGCATGCTTTGATTGGCTGGAACACCATGTATCGCTATTCGACGCACCAAGCAACGCGTATTTCGAGGTAAACTGTCCGGCATTCGATTACTGCAAGTGAATACTCCATTTTGAGTATTTTTTTGCTACGAATTCAACCGCGCACTCCATTTTACCTAAAATTGATCAAAAATATAATTAAATATATATTTTAAATACTTTTAATAATTAAATATATTAAAATAGACTACTAAATACCTATAAATACTGACTTATCAAATACCCCTAAACTTAAGACTTTGCACATCCCGAGCAAAGGTGTAAATGACAAGACATACTAAACTAGACTCCTAATATAATAATGCACTGACTCAACTAATCCTATACCCGACCCAAACTCATGGAGTTCCTTTTGTTTACATAGTCACCAAATTAACAAGTAACTCAAAAAATTTCAGAGTTATGATATGTCAAATCTCGCAAGTCAAACACAATTAAGATCTCACTTTCAAAACATAGACTCGGTCAAAACAAAGGTCATCAACTACTCACAAGTTTTCTTGGTCTTTACATTAAAGCACATAAGTTCAAATTTCACTTAATATAGTGAAAGCACTCGAACTAAATCTTTTATTTGAGGAGTTTCACAACTTCCGCCTTTATTCATTTTTTTCATTTTTATTTTATTATTATTTTTCTTCTCCAAATCTTTTTTTCCTTTTTTTACAGTCCCTGCTCCATTTCCTATGGACCGATTTTCTCATTTTTTTCCACCACAAGTTTCCCTGCTCCATTTCCTATGGAAACTTGTGGGACGCTCTACACTAAGAATACTCATGTTAGTACTTCTCACTTTCACTATAATCAAGCAAATCCCCCAATGTGGGTTAAAATAATATAACTTGCATAAATTTGACCATTTACTCATTTTCATTATCTAGCACTAAATCCAACCATCATCTAAGTCTCTAATCATGAAATCATAAAAATGCTTAGCTACGAACTTGATTAAATGTTTCTCCTAATTTTCTCTAAGTTTCAAGTTAAAAATGCAACTATAATTTACTCATTCACAACCAAAGGCATGAACAAAGTTTCGGTGACTCTAAATAGATAAATATATATATATATATATATATATATATATATATATATATATATATATATATATATATATATATATATATATATATATATTAAATGCATATATATACTTGAAAGTGTATCAATTCCTAATGAAATGAGAAAGGAATATGAATGGACAAGAAATGAAAGAACTGAAAGAAGTGATATAAAACACCACCATTACCATCCAATATCTGCATATAACCGCATAAAAAAATAAATTAAACGATCTCACATTCGGTCTTTTGCAATAGAATCCATCCAAAATAATCCACAATCCCTAAAACACCCCCAAACTTATTCCAAACCTTGTCCTCAAGGTTCAAAACAAGTCAAGACAACCATATAACAAAAACAAAATGACAGTGGTGAAGAAGAACATGGATTAGAAAATGATACAAATGCATGAATAATAAAAAGTCTATAAAAACTAGTGAACACACAAAACCTCTTATGTGTGGGTAATTAAGGATGCTATAAAAAAACAATCATAAAAAGAGCAAGAACTAGTAAACATAGGATTTAACTAAAAAAAATTCCAATCAAGTCTTGCGAGCCCGAAGTCTGTCAACTAAAGGTAAAATCAACAAGATGATGGAATGAAATTTAGAGTTTTGGGTCTACTAAAAGCCCAAATGCCACTTAAGTTAGGTATGTCCCAACCAAGTCTCAAAACACCTAAAATCCTATAAACATGTTAATTCCTTAAAAAAAATAATGCTCAAATTATGTTAAAAATGTAATCCAAAGTCAAACCTACAATACTTAGCGCTCCAACCCTCCAATGAACTTTAAACATAATATATCACCTGTAAAAATAAAGAGACCAAATTAGAGTGTTATTAAAAATAATAAATAAAAAATTATAACTAAACTAAAACTAAAATAAATGCAAGAAATAAATAAAATAAAATAAAATAAAAATAAAGCTGGGCTGCCTCCCAACGAGTCGCCTTTTTTTAATTCTTTGGATAGACTTAACACGATTGGTCACGTGATGCCCTCTCCTTTAGAGATGTCAACAACGAATGGCACATCTACGTATTTAGGGCAATGAAGCATGCACGCCCTCTTTTAGATTTAGGAGCTCATCCGGAACTTCCAACACGAAAGAATCTATCCTATCATGATCATCCAACACAAAGGTGTCAGCAGTGTAAAAGATATGCAAACGCTCCCTTACTTCCACCCACTTATAAGGTGTACCAAATGTGCATGGGAAGATGGGTGGTTGTACCAACACCAGAAGTTGGTCTTCCTAGCTCTCTATTTGCGGCTTCTCCGGCTTGTTTGAATTGACATCAATGTTCATCTCATCTTCTCCCTCATTTAATGCAATGACAATCTCTGGCTCAATTTGAAAGACTTCACATTCTCCGAATGTTTCTATCAAATAATCTTCCACCTGTGTAACTTCATGCACCTCAAGATTTTCAACGTATGAACACTCACATCCTCATTTAGGTTAAAAGTTGGTTGTGTACTACACAACTCTGCTTCATCAATTGTTCTTTGACGACTACTAATATATTGATCTAAGTCAGTTACCAAGTCCTTCGAGCCTGGACAACTAAAATCAAGTTTTCGTATGTTATAACAAACTCGTCGACAGTCTTACACACTTTCTCCCATTTGATATATCATTTGCATCACCATATCTTTCAAGGAGAGGCTTTGATGAAATTGTTGATTTCCTTCATGTTGAGGAACCTGTAGGTGTGACATGAATCCAGAGAAGTCGGGTTGTGGCGATGCATAATTAGAATAGTGATAATTCTCATACTGTGGATAATCAATTGTGTGCGGAATGAGAATAGTCTCCAAAAATTTCACAAACATCGACCTGTTGCACAAAAGAATTCATGTTAAAATATTGATATCTATTATGTGGCATACCTACCCCATTCACATTATAATAATGTGAGTCTTCATATCGACCATAATTATGGAGGTAGAAGGAGTCCATCGCGGGGTTGACTTGCACTTCACCAGAGAGAGGAGATGTTCCATCATAAATATTACTCGGTCAAGTTTCTGGTCAGTGGAACTCGAGATATTTCCATGATACATGTTAAGAGCAAGTGACTAGATAGGCAAAATAAAAAAATAAAAAATAAAAATAACAATAAACCAAAGAAAGCAATATACCAATACCCAGCAACGGCGCAAAAAATTGATGCGCGTCGAACACGTCAATAAAGTAAAGTTTCATAAACCAACTATTTTGTAGATTAGTAGCAAATGGTCGATCCCACAGAGACTAGTTGTCTTTCTTAGGTTAAAACAACAAAAAGGGAAAATCGGGGGTTTTAAAATAAATATTAATTTAACTAACTAATCTAACTAAATTAAATAAATAAATAAATTAAACTAATTTTTAAAACAATTAATTAATAATTAATTAACACCTAAATAACACCTAAATCTCCAGTTCCACAAATCAGAATCAAGATTCAATAGCAATCATGGTCTTCAATCTTTCCCAAAAAGTTATTAATTTAAATTCTTCTAGATTAGCTATAGAAAATCGACATCCGCCAAAAATCCCTAATTCCCCTAATTTTGATAGTCAAGACATCCGCCACTACCTACGTCCCTAATTAATGTATAACCCTAGACATCCGCAAATCAAGTTTAACACACTAACCGCAGTAATATAGATATGTGGGAACACTAATCCTAAATAATTGGATCGCAACCACTATCAATTTAACTTAGATTCAATTGTTGTATATTCAAGAACCGAAAGGGTTTTACGTCAAACGGGTGAATGTTTGTTACTTTATTGGTCTAAAAGCACAATTACATTGATACTAATATTCCAAATAACAATAGATTGTCCATCTAAAAGCATCCACCTGGCCACATACATACCATAGATCTAAATCATAATCATTAAATCAACAACAATGAAATAGAATGAAATTAAATTAATTAAATAATAAAATAAAAAGATCTCACATAATATGCTATGAATCCATAATTCCATTTGCTTCCCCTTCGACTTAGGCAAGAAATTGATTAACCGGATATCATCTTCAAAAATCTATACTAAAAAGTAATAATAGATCTCTAAAAAAATTAATTGATTGTTGTCTTCTAATAATACCTAGGTTCCTAATATATAAAAATATTCCAAATTGTACTCGGATACTAATTTTAGGGGTTAGGGACGTGACTCGTGCTTCGTGGAGCATGTAGGGATGTTTTTACATCAAAAATCGGACTCTGCCATGTGTCACGGCGTGATTCGCTATTTTTTTGTTGTCGCGCCACGTGTCAAAAGCCGATTGGACCGCCGCTGCATCGCCTCTGATGTGTCGCCGCGTGATTCGCCAAACTCCTGGCCCGTTCGGTTGTGTGTGTGGTGACTCAGCGACACGTGGCATCACATGAGTGGCTGAAACACGTCAATGTGACCCATCTGACGAATAGGAGCGCGCACGTGGACGAAGAACCACGGAAGAAGAATTCGCGCGAATACGGCAAAAATCTGGGAGTATGTGCGGGAACAGATCCCGAGGCATATCGACCGATTGCTAAAGTGCGGAGAAGATTGCTTGCGGGTGACGTGGCAACGTGTGGCGGTCTCTCATTGGTTGCTAGAACCTATGATGCTGACGTGGCAGTTTCTAATTGGTCCAAAGATATTTCTCGCTGACGTGGCATGCTTTGATTGGCCGGAACACCCTGTCTGCTATTCGACACACCACGCAACGCGTATTTCGAGGCAAATTGTCCGGTATCTGATTACTGCAAGTAAATACTCCATTTCGAGTATTTTTCGCCACGAATTCAACCGCGCACTCCGTTTTACCTAATATTGACCAAAAATATAATTAAATATATATTTTAAATACTTTTAATAATTAAATATACTAAAATAGACTACTACATACATATAAATACTGACTTATCAGCCACCAATCATTGGTGCCTTGCCTTTGCTCGTTTGTGGATCTGCACTTAAGTCATCAACACGAGAATGACGAGTCAATAAGTAACAACTAGTAGGATGTAGATAATATTTCATGAATAAATAAAGCCGTCTAGATATCATGTAAGAATTTAAAAGACAGAAAAGTAAATGAAAGTGCATGATAAATGGACTGGAAAGTAATAGCAGTGATAAAGAGTGTCTAGGAAATAAGGGAAGACAACTAAATAGTCCAAATCCATCGAGAGCAGGTGCCACTACTCAACTTCCTAGAATTGCGACTCTACAAGTCAACAACGAATTACTAAATATCCCCTTATCTGGTTTTACTTATTTTGGATCACACTAATACATGCACTTTCGTGGCTCCAACACGTTTCCCAAACCAATCCCGATAGTCTAGTATGCTAAGTCCCCAGTAATCATTATGATAAATTTATATCGTGTTAGAGTCAATTTGTCATACTAATCCTCTTAGGCTTTTTATTTCAATTAAATTCAAGCCCTCTAATTTATTTAAATGATTCAAGTGTAATTATTCCATTAACTTGTTAAAAATCATTAATTTATATAAGTAAATTAAATCATTTGTCTTTAGGCCTAATTGTCTTTATTTCACAACTTAGGCATATTACATAAATAGAATTAGCTTACTTCATTTATTTGACTTAGGTACTTGAGTATTTCTAATTAATACCTAAGTTATTAGCTAACTCAATCTTGTACTCAAATTTCCAATTCTCAAATAATTTAATCTTACCAAATGAATATACCCTCCATCTATGCACCATTTCTTTTATTAATGCACATTATTATTATTATAGTTATTATTTTCATTCTTCTTAGCCATATTTATATCAAGGTTCCAATACATTTAGGCCAACCTAATAATGAGTTGAAGCCATTAATTTGATCAAACTATAACGGCCCGAAAATATTTTATTTGTTAGTGGTGACGTATAATACCTATAAAAATAATAGTGTGCAAATTGTATAGCTTTATAGTCAAGTGCGCGAGTGGAGTCACTCCTCAAGATGCATACATGCATAAGAACCAGGTAATAAATGATGTGGTAAGTACCTAAGTATGTTTCAAATATATCAAAAATATTTGTACTTAGGTTACTTAATCTACTTAGGCAATTAATTTATTTTAAGTAAGTCTAATCAAATAAGCCTAAGTTCATAATGAATAAAACAAGAACCATAAATCTTGCATCGAGATTCGTATATCACTAGATGTTAGGAGATCAAATGTATTTTGTTAGTGGTTAGAGAGAGAAAGAGAGTTAGTGGGAAATTATGGGGTAAGTAAAGGCCTTTGATACTCCTCTAGATGGACATAATGAAATAAGATGTGGGACTATGATTTGAATAAGGCAAGTAGTATAAATACCAATCCTTAGTCATTTTCATGAACATCCACCATTAAAAAGATGAAGAAAATCAAAGGAGAAGGTTGAGAATTGGTAATTAAATGATCAAATGAGTAAATATTGGTGCAAAAGCTTCATTTTAATCAAGCTAGTGAAGAACAACTCTAGGTAATGAACACATCCTCTCTTATTTATGATTTAAATCTATGTAAATTAGGGTTTTGTTCAAAACAATATTTTGAGATTTTTGAATGTATTCCTTGCTTTCAACAAGCTCTAATGGACTCAAATTTTTCAATCAATGTATAGTTTTTGAAAGGTTTTCAAAGTCTTGCTGTCAATTGTGAGTTTTAGGGTTCATAAATGTAAGACTTTGATATTAATTCGATAAAGAGAAGTATATGTTGTTGTATCAATGTTGTTTGATTGTCTATAACTTACGGTTTATAGATTTTTAGTGATTAGGTATGATTTGGGAAAATTTAAAATGATTTTTGGGTGCTTAAGGAGTGCAGAACTTTGCTTCAGCAGTTATGCCCAACCCTAGAGCGTGTTCCACTAAAACATGGAGAGCGCGCTCCATGTTTTGGGTAGTCTTAGGACTATTTTGAGTGACTTTTGTAAAATAGTCATAACTCACTCGTTTTAACTCGGATCTTGACACTCCGCATACTGTTGGAAAGCTTAGAGAGAGAGAACAACAACTTAGAGTGATTAGGTTTCAAAAATAAAGTCATTTAATCTGTCAAAATGGGCCGAAGGTCGGGGTTTATCCACGGGGATAACATTTTTATAACTTTTTGGGCTAATTTTGTTTAAGGATTACTTCAGGGACCTTTCCACTCATCAAAATTTAGCTAAAATTTTTCAAATCAAGTTTCTTTTATGAGATTTCATTGCTTGTCGATTTTGGAATCATTTAGTGATCAAATAACATACTTTTCGAGATGCGTTTTGGTTTAAAGATTATATTATTTCAAACAAGTCCATATATGGACTGAATTTTGAAAGCTTAATTTTAAACCATGCAAATGAGTTTTAACTAAGCTTTTATCGTTGAATTCATTCAATAACATCAAGATCAAGACTCAAGCCTATCTGAAGCCCTTTCTAAGCATTTTAGCATCATTTTAAGTTATTTTTGTGAAGTAAAATTGGTAAAAAAATAGTTATGAATCAATATAAGGCTAAGATTATATTAATAGATCTAAACCAAGTTAAATGGACTCTAACACACTTAGAACTTATCCAAGTAGATACTAAGATCCTAGTCACATAGTGTGGGGTGTCGGGGATCGGTTTGAGCCATTTAGGAGCCGCAAAAGTTTGAATTTTGCGTAGGTTTGAGGTAAGTAAACCAGCAGGGGCCTCAATATTAATTCTTATCAATTTTCTTGTCATCATACTTGGTAATTTATTCTATGTAAACTTTCTTGTCATGTTATTGCCGATGTTGATGCTCTCTTTGTGATTCCCATTCCATATCTTGGCGATATGCTTTTCCTTTGAGTTCATTATCTATGACTTTTCTATGCGATTCATTATTGATCTTCATGACTTATTTTTGAAACATGCATCATTTGTGAATCTAAATTCCTTTTTATTAGCTATGATATACCTATGTGGTCCATATTGTTTATCTTCGTGATTTACTCTAGTATTGAGCGGACTTAGGTCTAAGTGGTCGAATGGTAGTCATGGGTGTGGTACACGTGTGATGTGATCATATGTACCACCATGATTACATGGATTGCAAATTGTGCTAAGTCTACAATTTAGATTAGAGAGTCAAGCTGGTAGAGGTGACTATGTGTCTACTACAGTTGATGGAACCAATCTAAACTGTTGGAGACTTAATTAAATCTACAACCTACCTTGGAAGTTAGGTCGTGTAATGCGTGTTACAATCGGATGGACTTGGACCATTTGGATACCCATATCTGTGTGATATTGTCGCTAAATTCTCTTTAAGTTTTTATTAGCTTATTTATCGTGTAATTCTATTTCATTTCTATGTGATTACCTACATGATCTATCGGCTAACCTTTTATTGGATTTTAGAATTAATGTTGAGACTCCTCTGGCTTTCCTCACTGGAATTGTCTTTTGTGTGGTAACAATTGCAGGTCCATCGTCTAGCAAGGGAAAGGAATTGATACTTGGTGACTTCCTCTAAGCTTTCCTCAGAGTCAGTTTCCACTTTTTCTACACGTAGGTCCTTTTGGTGTATTTATGTTACATATATATTTGTAAAACTAGTTAAATGGGCTGAGTGCACTTTGATACATGTATATTTCTAGTTTTGTCACCTTATATGCATGAGATCATATTTTCTGAGGTTTCCACACTATAAGTTTTCCTAATTTATCATTGGCTGAGTTATTTAAATTGCTTAAGTTTAGTTCCATTACTTTAATTTTAAAACTTGCAAAATGTAATAACTCAACTTTAAAACACTGAATAATTAATAATAATGGAAATGGAGGCTGACTAGGCTTGCGTTGACCTTGCGAGGGCTGACTTGGGGGTCCATGTAAGTCTAGGTCGGACGAGGCCTAGTTTGTGGGGGCTGGGGCCGTTACACAACCTTAAACACTAAAGAAAGCCATGCATTACTTTATTTGATCAATATACATATGTGTGTGTTGTTGATTAATTAAAGGGATGCAAGCAAGATTGAGGAAATGAAAATATGAAAAAGCAGATTGCATGAATAAGATCATAAGAAAAAAGAAAAAATCAATCGGAATCAAAAGCATGGATAAAAATTCAAATAAGATGAGGTATTAAGGAGAAGATGTATAACATGCCTTTAGACCATATGAATTTTTAAATTATTGTTGTCTTCGAGCTTTCTCCAACTTCATTAATAGTGGAATTCCTTAAATTTCCTCTCAAGAGCTCTTAGAAATGAATTTGAGTTAAGTCTCTAATGACCTCTACCCTTTTATAGATTTATTTGAAATTCATTAGTGATGGATTAATTAAGCTAATCTAGCTTAATTAAGTCTACAACAAAGCTCTTCATCTCATTTCTACATATGCCAAGTGTCCTACACCGTGTAAAATGATAATTTTGCCCTTAGTTCATCCATGTATTTTCCATTCAACTAAGACATTTACATAGATTAAGTGACCTTATTTTTCAACATATTTACCAAGTATACCATAGGACTTTGAATTTACTAGTCAATTAGGCTAGTTTTAATTTAATATTAGATCTTTTAATTCACTTATGTAATAAATTTGATTATTTTCTCATCTAGCCTACTTAGACATTTTCGTTATTTCCTTAATTAGGGCTAGATAAGCAAGCCACACTCCATAACTTAGGCAAATAGATTTTAAATAAAAATGAGAAATTAAGTTATGAATCAACCTAAGTCTCAACATTATATCGATCTAACCAATGCACGTGCACATTCATAAAAAAACACTTACTCAAAAATCTATGACTAAATAATTAATTGTGCTTATGAGTCTAAATAGATAATATATATCATAATTCATTATATTTTGGGCCGCTATAGCATTCCCAGCTAATAAGAATTTCGCCATCGAAATTAATTTAAACTCGGGCGAATTACTTATTAAAGATTAAATGGAGAAGAGGGAAGTGCTTGTTAACCGGACCCATGAAACTTAGGACTTAAAAAAGTCATTTTAGATTATTATACATCACGAACTCATGTAGAGTCGCTTCTAATGGTTTGATTACTTAATCCATCAAACTTTAGGTCTCTGTTACAGTTTAACTTTCAAATCCACCAAACTGTAGGTCTCGGCCACATCTTGACTTCCTTATTAAGTTATTGACTTATTCAAGTTACTTTCGAATAGCATGATATTAGGTCCATCAACTATAGCCGACCGCAATCACCTCCACTAATTAAAACTACTCAATCATGAACTTTGAACTTAATTAAGTTGCTTCATACTACCAAATGTAATCGCGGATCATTAACGATCGCAATCAAATGCTTTATGTGATTAATCATAAGGTTTTTGGTTTTACTTTCTTTGACTTTTATCGCATGAATGATGCAAGAATAAATAAATGCCATACCCTCTATACGATAGTATGTTACCTCCGGATGTGGCTATATCATAGCATGAGCTCTCTCTAGGCTGTGATGGTGCTCTACCAAGTTGTAGACACTTATCCCTAAAATGGCATGTCTGCTTCAACTTGAAACATGTTATGCGTAGCCCTCTCCCTGGGGCGATCCTTTATCCCTGCCCATATTCATATCTCTATGTATGTACTGGCACATTAACTCTACCTCTATCACCACTCTTGATACGCTGCTGCTAGACTGTGGTGCTTACCATGTTGCCTGATATGGTCGACTAGCATAGCTCGATGCTGGAGTGGGTGGAACAAACATTGTCTGAGTGGGTGGTGGTGCTACCAAACTAACACTCAAATCCCTATTGTCCTTAAAACCTTAATGGTGGCATTTCTTCCTCTTCCTATTCTCGGTGCTCTAATCGTGTCTTTTCTTGATCAATTTAGTTCTCCTCATGATGTGTATTAAGGTAGGTCTCTTTTTGCCAAACTCTACTTGTAGGCCCATTGTAAAGTCTCTGGCTCGGTGGTGACAATGTGCTTCAAATCTCTTGAAGTATACCCTCAATAAAGAAGTGTGTCTGGTCTATATCGGTGTTTGCCACATCACCGACATACTTCAGTAACTGCTAGAATCGACCCATGTATTGCATCACCAACTCCCTAGTGTACTATCGGATGTTCAAAAACTCGACCCTCTTCAGTTTCATGACTGAAGGCGGGAAATATTTCTCATTAAACACCTCTTGAACTTTGCCCGATCCTTGGTCTTACCTTGGGTAGCTACCATACTGCGCCACCAAGCATTTGCTTCTCTGAATAATAATCTTGATGATATGGAAATTGTCATGTGCTCTAAGTTGGCCAATATGTTATGGATCTTCTCGTGGCTCTTCATAAATCTCTCTGTCGTATTGAGGCCCATGCCCCCGTAGAACTCAGTCGGTCTATGCATCTCGAACTCTCCCGACTGTCTAGTCTCAGCTGTCGCCCGAGCGCTCATCTTTATAGGCGTAGTTGGCACATTCATTGTTAGAGTAGGGTGTAGGAGGCATTATATGTGTCTGTATCGGCACTATCTCAACAATCACGTGTCCTACCGATACGATGGGAGCCACTGGAATGTCCTATACAGTGGCGTACTCCCCTCAATAGCAATGGGCCCTGTTAATGTAGATTGAGACAGTAGGTACGGTATGTGCCCTCAATAGCTTAAGGATCTCCTCAAGTTGGTGACTATGTGATGAGACTACCTGAGATATCTCGTCTAGTCTCTACTGTACATTAGAAGTGTCACCACGATCGGCCATCGCAATCAGCAAAAGATAACGAGTTCTCGATCAATACATAGCTATCGATAGTAGTATCATACAGTACATCAAATAGTACATATAATTCATATTTTTAATTTCCCAATTTCTCCTAACTTCCTAATTAAGACTCTAAGTCAGGATTATAAAGTTCCATTCTAAATTACATTTGTGTCCTAACTTTATTTTTTGGTGTGTGTCTTATCTTTGTTGTGGGTTAGTCAAAAGCTATGTGTTAAAACCTTAGGCTCTGATACCAACTATGACGACCCCAGTTCCCACAAACTAGGCCTCGCCTAACCTAAACAATGTAGACCCCGAGTCAGCCCTCTCAAGGTCAATGCAGGCCTAGTAAGCCTCCAATTCCATTTTTTTATAAATTTCTTGTTTTAAAATTGATTTATTAGGTTATGTAACTTTTAAAGTAATTATAGCGGAAGTAAACTTAAAGCAATTACAATAACTGAAGAAAATAAAGTCGGGACAATCTAAAGCATGGAACCCTGCAAATATATAGATAGCCATTTATATCTGGTGATAAAGTAGTAAGTGCGATAATGCATGAGTCTAGATCTATTAACTTCAAATACCCCGAGTATTATCAAAACAATATATATAATACAAAAGACTAAAAATGCAAGAAACCTACTAGTGAATAAGAGAATGAGACACTTTAAGAGTCCTCAGAGAAAGTCGCCAATCACCGACACATTGCCCTTGCTCGTCTGTGGATCTGCACTCAGGTCATAAATACGAGAATGGCGAGTCCAGTAAGTAAAAGCTAGTAGGATGTAGATAATATTTCATGAATAAATAAATTAGTCTAGATATCATGCGAGAATTTAGAAGACAAATAAGTAAATGAAAGTGCATGATAAATGTACTGCAAAGTAATAACAGCGATAAAGAGTATCTAAGAAACAAGGGAAGATAACTAAGTGGTCCAAATCTATCGAGAACGAGTGTCGCTACTAACTTCCTAGAATTGTGACTCCTGCAAGTCAACAATTTAGTTTAGTGTAGCGTAAGGCAATAACGATGCCTCGGATACCTCGCCCACGTCTATAAGCTACAATCTGGTACCTGGTGTAAGGTCACATTTGTCCATCTAGCACCAAACTCGGAGTACCTTCCTAACACACTTAGGTCTTAGAAACTCAAAATAACGAATGGAAATCCAAGGAATAAACATGTTGAATATCAAGAAGCATAGTAGATAATGAATTACTAAATATCCCTATATGGTTTTACTTACCTCGGATCATGCTAATGCACGCACTCTCGCGGCTCCAACATGCTCCCCAAACCAATCCCGACACTCAAACTAGTATGTTAAGTCCCCGATAATCATTTTGATCAATTTATATCGTGTTAGAGTCCGTTTGTCTTACTAATCCTCTTAGATTTTTTATTCAATTAAATTCAAACCCTCTAATTTATTTAAATGATACAAGTGTAATTATTCCATTAACTTATTAAATTTCATTAAATTATACAAGTAAATTAATTCATTTGTCTTTAGGCCTAATTGTCTTTATTTCACAACTTAGGCATATAAGATAAATAGAATTTGCTAACTTCATTTATTTGACTTAGCTACTTAAGTATTTCTAATTAATACCTAAGCTATTAGCTAACTCAATCTTGTACCCAAATTTTCAATTCTCAAACAATTTAATCTTAGCTAATGAATATGCCATTCATCTATGCACCATTTGTTTTGTTAATGCACATTATTATTATAATTATTATTTTCATTAATCTTAGTCATATTCATATCAAGATTTCAATATATTTAGGCCAACCCAAAAATGAGTTGTAGCCATTAATTTGGATCAACTTTAAACACTCAAGGAAGCCATGAATTAATTTAATTGATCAATATACATATGTGTGTGTTGTTGATTAATTAAAGGGATGCAAGCAAAATTAAGGAAATGAGAGTATGAAGAAGAAGTAGCTTGCATGAATAAGATCATAAAAAAAGAAATAAATCAAAGGAATTAAAAGCATGGATAAGAATTCAAATAGAAGAAAGTATCAAGGAGAAGATGTAGAATATGCCTTGAGAACATATGAATTTTTAACTCTTTGTTGTCTTCAAGCTTTCTCCAATTCCATTAATGGTGGGATTCCTTCCAGTTTCCTCTCTAGAGCTCTTAGAAATGAATTTGAGTTAAGTCCCTAATGACATCTAACATTTTATACATTTATTTGAAATTCATTAGTGATGGATTAATTAAGATAACCTAACTTAATTAAGTCTAAATCAAAGCTCTCCATCTCATTTCTACTTATGCCAAGAGTCCTACAAAGTGCAAAATGATAATTTTGCCCTTAGTTCATCCATATATTTTCCATGCAACCAATACATTTACATAGATCAAGTGACCTTATTTTTTAACATATTTTCCAAGCATACTGTAGGCCTTTGAATTTATTAGTCAATTAGCCTATTTTTCTTTTAATATTTGATCTCTTTAATTTACTTATGTACTCAATAAATTTAGTTATTTTCTCATCTAGCCTACTTAGGCATTTTCATTATTTCCTTAATTTAGACTAGATAAGCAAGCTTCATTCCATAACTTAGGCACATAGATTTTAAGTAAAAATGAAAACTTAAGTTATGAATCAACCCAAGTCTCAACGTTACACCAATCTAATTAACGCCCGGGCACATTCATCATAAGGAACACTCAATCAAAAATCGACGACTAAATTATTAACTATGCATAGAAGTCTAAATAGGTAATACAAATCATCATTCATTAATAAAATATTTCGGGCCTTTACTTCATCTTTCTCAGTTTTCTCTCTCTTCTCTTTAATTCTCCTCTTTAAATCAATTCTTCTTCCTAATCTTCTTCTTCTTCTCTCTTTCAATCTCTTCCATCCAATTTCTTTAATTAAAATTCCAATCAACTACACAAGTAGTTGCATCAAAAATTTAGTTGGGGTCGGCTACATAGATCAAACTCCCCTAAATAACAACTAAAAATAGTGTCCGGACCCATACCCGTTTTTGAAATGGACATTTTTTGTGTCCGGACCCGTACGTTTATAAAATACATAAGACCCATTTTATGTCTGTACCCTTTTTTAATATAATTAATAATTTTTTTCACCTAATTATTAACAAAAATGCATAACTTTTATGTTGCCATGCATTCCATCACTACAAAAAAGACATCTTATATATTCAAAATTCAAGTCTAACAAGTTTTCATATAAAAATAACATCATCATTAGTGAAATTATAATACAAACATTAGGAAAATTTCAAAATACCTCTATAAATAAATAAAATATTAATTAAATTAATCGTTGAATGGGTAACCTATTTTTTACAGAAATTTTGTTCGGATCTGGACTCATTTTTTAAAACGGACAAAAAAAATATCTGGACCCGTATTTATTTTGAAAAAAATTATGTCCGGACTTATTTAAAGCGGATCCAGACGAATGCGGACAAACCGATCTAGACACTTTTTGTCACCCCTACATTTAGTGCAGTTGATAGTGTGATTTATTTCAAATCCTTTAAATCTTTCTTAATTAATATGCCCCAAGTTAGCTTTGATCTATCTCTATGTCATTGAGTTTCTTCAACTTATATTAAATCGGGTTTTTTAACAGGGCATTTGTAAGCCAAGCCATCTTTGGATGTCCAATCCATCACAACCTCTCTTTCCTAATCTTTTTTTTCTGAGCGTGTTGAACTCTAACTTCCCAAAATTGATCTAGAAATTGGAAAACAAAGATATCATGATGGTCCATCCTTTAAACAAACCTATTTCGACAAAAAAAAAATACTTAATTGATATTCGCTTAAAATATAAATTTGCATTGTTGTTTATCCATTAATCTTTTATTAATTTCCATTACTCTTCATCTCTACAATGCAACTTTCCATTTTTCCTCTCGTTCACACAGTTGATCACCCTCTCATTTTCTGCCAAGCCGGTCAAACTTCAAATCATCAAAACATATATTAAATTGTACATATCTATATAGTGTAATTAATTAATATATATCGCTGTCACATGTTGATTTATTCATCAAACTACATTGATTCTAGGGGTGGGCAAACGGCGATTTAGTTGTGAAAACCACCAAACGCGACCAAACTCGAGGGTTTACGGTTTGATCATTTTGCAAATCACCAACAAACTGCGAACTAGCAAAATCGCAACCAAACCGAACCGTGGTTTGCGCGGTTTGGTTTCACGATTTTTTTTGTTACATGTTTTCTAAAAAAAAAAAAAAAAGTGGTGGGAGGCGGCAGTGAGATATCACTGGTAGGAGATGGCGATGGGAGGCTTGGAATTGCAGGAGGCGGTGGTGGGAAGCAACTGTGAGAGGAGGTGATCAGTGGGAAGCAGTGGGAGAGGCGTAGAACTGTAGGAGCCTAATAGGCGGTGGTGAGAGGAGGTGGCGGTGGGACGCGGTGGTGAGAGGAGGTGGAGGTGGTGGGAGGTGGGAGGCGTCGAGTGGCGCGGTGGAATGAGGCAACTGGTGAGAGGCAGCAGCGACGATGGCTGGTAGGTGGCGGCGACGGCGACTGCTGGGAAGCGGTAGTGACGACAATTAGTGGAAGGCAGCAACGGATGGCCTCAACTAGTGGAGCGAATATGTTTAGGATCTTGAAATGGAGATGAAAAAATGAAACGAATGTTGTTTATATTGGTTAAGGTTAAGTTGTTTATATTGGTTAAGGTTTTAAAATGTGAATTAAATAAATTTACTAAATTACCTTCGGTTTGGTTTGGTGAACCGTGATTTTTCAGAATTGAAAACCACTATCAAACCACGATTTTACGATTTTCAAGTTTTTCAAATCGTCTCCAAACCGAGTTTTAAAAATCAGACCAAACCATACGGTTTGAGCGGTTTGTGGGTTTGGACGATTTTAGGAACCGATGCCCACCCCTAATTGATTCAGATACATACTGATTTATATGTTAATTTAGTCATATACATTATATATAATATATATAATTAGCCTTGTTATTACAGCAAATTATATTATTTGACAATCAAGAAGAAGCAAAGGTGATGGTAAAATGCAAAGGAAGTCATCTCACAATGAATGGCCAAGAAGAGAAGCTCACAATTGACTTTAATTATTGGCCTAGTACTTATAACTTTCAAAGTGCCTTGCTAGATAACGTCAACCACAACTGCGTAAATAATTGGTGTCGCTTTGTTTTATTACATATTTGAAAAGAATTATCAAATGTCATACTTTTATACTTCATTAGCTACACAACTGTTGATCTTATACCATTATATGTACGCACACCTATCAAAGAGCATCGAAAGGACCTAGTTAACAAGTGTGCATCGCATGTAGATGAATAAATGTCAAAGTATGGCTATGCATGTCTCATTCAAAATGGGCAACAATTGACCACTCAAGCCTTTGGAATCCTTGCTTTGCTACAGTATTTTCCTAGTCAAACATCACTTCTCTTGCCCTCCAAAAAAGTCCACCTTCAACTTGCCCTCCAAATCTCACATTCAACAATCATAATGTTCTTTCCCCAAACCCCAACTCCACACAACCTCTCTAATGCCCTCCCTAATGAATCCCAAAACCCATTTTTTCATCTCTCTAGCCTTTTTTTTGTTGTTGTTATTGTTGTTAGTGCCACACAAAGTTGTATCAGATGACCCAAAATTTGAGGACTGCAGGAGAGCCTACAACTGTGGTTCTGGTTTAAACATAAGGTACCCTTTTTGGGTGCAGGGGCATCAAGAGCCCTATTGTGGCCTACCAGGGTTCAACATCTCCTGCAAGAACAGTAATCCAGTGCTTAAGATTTCTAGCAATGATTATGCTATTGTTGATATTGATTACTATAATCAGTCTCTTAGAGTTTCCAATTTTGAAGCTTTTGGTAGTACTTGTACAATACCTATTGTTAGTCATAACCTTACTTTCAATCAGACTCCTTTCAAGTTGGGTGTTGCCCATGTTGATTTGTTTCTCTTTTCCAATTGTTCTGCTACATTCCCTAATGAGTACTTGGCCTATTCCATCAATTGTTTGGGGAATAATTCGACGGGGAATCGTCGGTCTTTCGTGTTGTTTGGCAAGGATGAGGCTTTGAGTTATGTGAGCCAGGCAGGAAAATGTGATAGTTTGGTGATTGCGCCGGTGGATAGCAGTTGGAATGGTAATGTCAGTGGTAATGCAAATAGGGGTTATAAGTTTGTTACTGCGGTATTGAATAAGGGATTTCAATTGACTTGGAATGCTAGTAGGTGTGAAGTATGCAACAACAGTGGTGGGATCTGTGGTTTTGATTATAGCATGTATACTTTTGCATGTTTCTGCCCTGATCGTCCGCATGCGAAGTGGTGCCGCGAAGGTAAGTCCCCATCCATTTCTTATGTGTTCAGTTCTAGATCATTTACTTAATTGAAGAGTTAAGGCAACAATTTAATTTTTTTTGTTTTAAGTTGATGAAATTTCTAATTCTTTATTCTCTATATGATTATGGTTCCAGTGAATATGCCCTGTGCATATGGTGATGTTAGAGGTCGCATTCATGTAAATGCCCCACATTCCCTTTGTTAGATTTTTAAACACCTGAATGCAGCAAGTTAAATTTTCTGCCTAGAAGTCCAAGATAATTGGAAAAGTAGATTTTTTTTTTTTTTTTTTTTTGTTGAATTCTGAAATATGTAGTATTTTCATCTAATACAAAAAATCGTAGTATTTTCAAGTGTGTCATAATCAGAAAGCAAAGCAATAACTTAGAAAATTCAAGTCAATGGTACATCATTAATGGACATAACAATAAAATGATATACCCCTCTTTAAATTTATCTTTTTTCCTTCATAAAGAAAACCCATTCTAGAAAAGAAAAATTCAATGGCAAGTCCGTGGCCCTTGAAGCCCAAGATTAACAAGTGTTGCAGCTAGTATACTGAAAATTGCACTACAAAAAACAAAGAAATCGAAAAATTTTCCGTTTCTTTTTCCGTTTACGATTATTTCCGTCTCGATCCGTTGCTAATCGAGAGACGGATCGAGACGCGAATTTGATCCGTTTCGATTTATGTATCTACATAAACGAAAATTAGAGACGGAAATAGCAACGGAATCCAAAGATTCCGTTGCTATTTCCGTCTCTAATTTTCATTTTTGTTTAGTTTATAAAGTCTTACATATATAGGTCTCAATCCAAGCACATTTAACTCCGCCAATATATAATAAAAATCATCGCCTTTGCACCCCCTCCAACAACTCCTTGGGGTGCTAACATCCCCCAAAAATAAAATTTGACATTCATACATCGACAATATATATCAACAAATATTCAATTGAAAGAACAAAAATGTAAAAATCAAATATTGAAAAAGATATATATCCAAAAAAATTGTATAGTATTACAAATGCTCCAAATTTCTAAGTATTCACAAAACCACCAATCCTATTGTTCAACAACCACAAAAAAAAAAAAAAAAAAAAAAAAAACTTACAATCCTATAAATATGCACAAAAAGAATTATCAATCGAAAAGTCTTGAAATGTTCTTCAACACCACCTGACCAAGGAAAAGAATTATCAATCGAAAAATACACGTATGTTCTTCACATGTTACATTACATCAGTAATCAATTAATGAAATTTTATGGGAGGGGGGAATCAGTACGGATCAAGAAAAGTAAAATTAGACAAATCAGGTTGAGGAAAAATTCAAAATTATGATGTAGAAAACAGGCTATCGAATTTGTCATCTACAAATTATTTATACATAGCATACAAAAGAATGGGTGCACATATAAACACGACACCATTCATTCCAAAAAGATGCTAAGTAGTCGAATAATCAACCTAGATAAACTTTAACATGGAGAATGAGTCTAATCCCAAGTGAAATCAATATTTAAGAGCATAACAGAAAATAGGAAACTGCAACTTCATTTCAAGCTAAGGCATCCACATTTTATGGTTTTAAAAATAAAAATGAGTTTTGATACGGATCGCTTCACAGTGACAACTCATTTTAGGCAACAGTAGAACCAAGATTAGGTAAAACCAGTGAAATATTAACAACTCATCGCATGTTCATAACAAATTACAATTAACGTACGAATCAAGATTGCAATACGAAATTCTAAACATAGTCATTTTTTACCCTAACAAAACGTGTAGCAAAGCAGAAACATTATATTATCAAGAAAATTAGCAAAGGAACACAAACATACTTAAAAATGACATGAGAAAAACAGATCGCATCCATCTTTATAAAAAAAAAAAATGTTTGAAGATCCCACACCATTTTCTCATAATCAGGAAGGAGGCTAGTGAAAGATTTGAAGTACACAAAATTCAAAGAGAGAAACTTACCAGACGTCCTGAGATTTCACGCAATGCTTGCTTCACCAACGAGAAGTAGAATCGGCCATCATACGACCTTGTAACCCATATCTCTGAAGTATTCCGCAATTGTAATGCCTACAACAATCACACACTCATTAGTTTCGATAGGAGCAACACGAAGCATTATATTATAGGCTGTGAAAAATAGGCACTTACAAACAAGAATGGAGTAAAAGAAAACGTTTCGATACTAAGAAGAGTATTCAAGTATCAAAAATAAGGCAATGGAAATGAACCAACAAAGTAAGCATATACTAGAACTTTGGGGTTTCGGTGGAGCTTAACAACTGCTTCTTCTCATATGATATACTAGAACTTTCGGTACCGGTGTATATGGACGCCTCCCTAGCACCACGGGCATGTTAGAAGTATTAGCTACAAGTGTAATTCGCTTCATAACGATTCCTCACGACCATCGAGCAATGTCCTTGTCAATTGAGGAAAATCCATAAGAACTTTGAAAAATTAAGGGATTACACTTCAACCTTCAATGCATAACGAGTTTATGATAAGCAACATAGACATCACATACCTCTGCCATTTCATTTCCTCTTTCTCCACAACCAACATACACCACAAGATCGTCAATTAATACTTGCATTTACCAAAAAACATTAAGCATAAATATCAAAGTCCAACTACACAACTTAATGTAGTAAGACAATCAAGAGAAGAAGATGAGTAGGAGCTCATAAAAATGGACAGCAGAGTGCTTTTTAGAAACTAGCAAAGACACCATAAAAAAATGAACTGCATTACAACATGAAACAACGAGTGCTTAGTTCAAAGAGTTCTTTTTCGAACTGATCAAGTTTTCAAACTTAGTTCAACATAAAAATGGACAGCAGCACTATAAAACACGTTTCTAACTGATTCAAGTTTTCAAACTTAGGAAAATGAAAATACAATAAAATGAAAAATGTAAGAGAAAGATGTTACAACTAAAAATTTC
Source organism: Stephania yunnanensis (assembly GCA_039657365.1). NCBI lineage: Eukaryota > Viridiplantae > Streptophyta > Magnoliopsida > Ranunculales > Menispermaceae > Stephania > Stephania yunnanensis. The sequence goes on from CM077589.1 coordinate 5,571,901, forward strand.
AAAGGAAAAAAAGTATCGATTCGCTTTGGCACTTAATTCACGAGTGCTTTTTAGAAACTATAGGTGTAAAAAAATGATACTAACGGACTTCGTATTCGAAGTGAATTAAAGAAGAAAAACAAAAACAAGACAAATAAACCAAGATTCTATCATAGTTTAGTGAATTTAAAGCCATACACACATGTGGAAGCACTATCAAAGTCCAACTACACAACTCATTAAAAAAATCGGTGATCACAATAAACAGATTAACGAGATATTACCCAAGTTTTGCAAAGACAAATAAACCAAGATTCTATCATAGTTTAGTGAATTTAAAGCCATACATGGCCATTAGCAAGTCAATTATTCAACAATACCTTCGAATATACATTTAACAAAACTAAGGAACATGCAATTGAAAAAAGATGATAAAGGCAAGGCAAAGAACAAGCAAGGAATGCACCTTAATGACCATTTCGGTTAGAAATGAGAAATAACTACGACCATAAAACAAGGCGTCAAGATGGCCATCAAAAGAGATAAATATGTACAAAGTGCACATATGAGTTATCAAGGACTTTAATGGACTGATTGAAGTGGAAATCATAAAGAATTAGACTTAAAGTGCCCCTTTAAATAGAAATCTTTCCTTGGCATGTTCTATTGGGTTTACCAAGGAATATACTATTGATGTAAAATCAGCTAGGGAAACTTGCTCTAATTACACATTCCTATAAGATGGAATTAGTTAGAACAATTGCAAGACAAGAAATGGATTTGATTGGTAAACATGAGGAATTAAGGAATATTTTCATATAGTGAAAATGAAACTACCACCATGTTGGAAACTTAAACCAATTAAGTAAGTGCATAAGACATACATACAGTTAATACATTGAATATAAGTTTAAGTAGCGAGTAAGATTTAAAGAATGGAATGCCAGTTCAACTAATTCTTATTTGAATACATCTACCAAAACCCAAAACCAAACACAAAAGATCGAAGCTTTCAAGACCAAACAAAACTCTACCAAAACCCCATTACCGAAAACACAAAAACAAACCCTAGACACCACAAAACCCCAAGAAACTCACATGCAATCTTCGAGAAACCAAACAATAAAAAAAAATCTAAAATCGAAACCCTAGAAACCAAAAACAGAACTCACATCGAGAATCCCCAGCAAGTCGTCGACCGAGCTGGGGGTCGCCGAGGCGCGTCCGGCTTCGTTGAGCTCGAGCTCCAGTTCCTGGTCCGTCATTTCTCCGAATCTCCGCAGACCCTTCAAAACCCTATCGATCACGAACTCGATTTTAGACTCCACGCCTCATCAAAAAAACCCTAGAACGAACCCTAGAAACCAAGACGGAATCGGAGGGGACTAAATCTAGGGTTTGGTACGCGAAATCGATTCAGACGAACAACATGGCTATTGGTGAGAGTGAGAGTAGAGAGGTGCGAGAGAGAGAGAGAGAGAGCGACAGAGAGAGAGAGTGCGGTGACGGTGAGAAAGAGAAACGAGAGAGCGGCGACGGTGAGAGAGAGAGAGAGAGAGAGCGTGACGGTGAGAGAGAGCGGTGAGAGCGGTGAGAGCGGTGAGGGAGAGAGGTTTGTTGAGAGAGAGAGCGGTGAGGGAGAGGTTTGTTGAGACGAGAAGAGGTTTTGAGAGGTTTTGAGCGACGAGAGAGACAGAGAGACAGAGAGAGGTTTTGAGAGACAGAGAGAGGTTTTGAGAGACGAGACGAGAGAGAGGTTTTGAGAGAGAGAGTTTTGAGAGACGAGACAGAGAGAGTGGTTTTGAGAGAGAGAGGTTTTGAGAGACGAGACGAGAGAGAGGTCCGAGACGAGACAGAGAGAGGTTTTGAGAGACGAGAGAGATTTGAGAGAGAGAGAGAGCCGAGTGATTTTTAGGGAGAGACGGACGGTTGTGGGTATGTAGATCAAGCATGCACGAATCTCGAGACATAATGAACGGTTGAAAAAAAAAAAAGTTTTGGTGGGAATGTTGGCGCCATTTTTTAGAGACGGAATTTAATTCCGTCTCTAATTCCGTCTCTAATTCCGTCTCTGATCCGTCTCAAATCCGTCTCTGAATATTTCGGTCTCAATTCCGTCGCTAACTTTTTAATTTAGAAACGGAACTTATTCCGTTTCTAATTCCGTTTCTAATTTAGAAACGGAACTTCTTTCCGTTTCTAATTCCGTTTCTGATTTGCTGTTTTTTTGTAGTGTTGCTTTTAATGATGTGGATCCGTCCTATTCAAGTTATTGTCAGGTATGAAAAAACTATGGACTCTGAATTAAAGGCTTATTCAAGCAAGAGATAAATTGTAGTTAATGGCGATATTTCCTGCTGATTGGTTGTGCCTTTCTCGCTTCACTTTCCCAAGTTTCCTTTGCTCTCTATTTTGTGTAGTAGTGAAGGAGATGTGAAAGCAATATGGAGGAACGAAAGGAATTGATATGTCATGAGTTCCCATTTCTACTTCTTTGAAACTGTTAGAATACATCCCACCTTACCAATTCTCGACCAATTTTCACAGTATAGTGATAAGGCTCTCATTAGATACAAAGGCACTACAGATGTGAGTCAACGGAGTGCAAGTTAGTTACAATGAAGTGTTTGTGGGTCTTGAACTTGTAGTATAAATAGAAGTTGTAAGGTAGAGAGTGGTATCTTCTTGTCTTGATCGTATTTGAGAACTCTTTTGAGATTGAAGTGAGAGAGTTTTTAAGACTCTTCTCTAGGTTTTCTGGTTCTTCTTGTTGTTACTTTTGTCGATTAAGCAATAAGACTTCAGGATTCTATCATATAGTTATATCAATGAAAGAAAGGTATTCAGGTTTCAAAGAACTCTTTTGCGTTTGGGTTGAGAGAGTTTTAAGACTCTTCTTTGGGTTTTCTGGTTCTTCTTGTTGTTTATTTTGTCGATTAAGCAATAAGACTTCAGGAATCTATCATATAGTCATATTGATAAAAGAAAGGTATTCAGGTTTCAAAGAACTCTTTTGAGTTTCGGTTGAGAGAGTTTTAAGACTTTCTCTGGGTTTTCTGGTTCTTCTTGTTGTTTCTTTTGTTGATTAAGCAATAAGACTTGAGGATTCTATCATATAGTTATATTGATAAAAGAAAGTTATTCAGGTTTCAAAGAACTCTTTTGAGTTTCGGTTGGTTGAGAGAGTTTTAAGACTTTCTCTGGGTTTTCTGGTTCTTCTTGTTGTTTCTTTTGTTGATTAAGCAATAAGACTTCAGGATTCTATCATATAGTTATATTGATAAAAGAAAGTTATTCAGGTTTCAAAGAACTCTTTTGAGTTTGGGTTGAGAGAGTTTTAAGACTCTTCTCTGGGTTTTCTAGTTCTTCTTGTTGTTTCTTTTGTCGATTAAGCAATAAGACTTCAGGATTCTATCATATAGTTATATTGATAAAACAAAGGTATTCAGGTTTCAAAGAAATATGTGGTATAGAGAACTTCAACTTTGTCAATGTTTCTCTATTTTTGGAGAGTATGAGCTAGTAAGGAATTTGATGAAATTTTTATGTGAATAACAAGTTTTTAGCGAGGTGTGAGTCTATAATTAGCACTCCGAAATTGATTTTGCAGAAGGGGCCATTTCTTAGCAGTGAAAGTGAAGTAGTGATTTGTGATGTGTTATTTAGTTTCACAGAGCTAAAGATATGTTGAAGTCTTGGGCATTTAATATTTTAATGAGCAAAGGAAAATTTTATGAACGTTTGAAGAGTAAATTAAACAGTTAAGAATTCAAAACTTCGGACTATGTTTTAAAGAATAAATGAATTATACTTTGGTAAGATGAGTAGTTTCTTTTGTAAAGATGGGTTTAGCATTTTATGTTTGTGTAGCTTCTCATCGTGTATTTTTATCTCTTACATTTATGTTGTAAAAGTCTATAAGTAGGATATGATGAGCTCATTGAGCTGTTTTGGAGAAAAGAACAATATTCCAAAATTTTATTTTTCTGATATAATCCAGCCTTGGGTTTCATGTGAAGGATATTTAGCACCACAAGTTAAGGCTGTAGTAAGGCTTATTAGCCAAAAGATGATAACAGAAATTCAGTTTTATGAACCTTTGTGCAGGATCTAGTCACGGGTTTAGACGCAATTAAATTTGTGCTTCAACCTATGTTGATAGGGAAAAAAAATAAAAAAATAGTAGAAGAGATGAGAGAGATAGAATAGGTAATTGAATAGGCGGAGTTCGTGACTCCTACTTCAATTCCCCCTTTGGTTTCTTTTCACTAAAATTGTTTTCTTTATTGATTCCTTAATTCTATATACTCCCTTATACAGTAAAAATAAAAACTAATAAATAGCAACTTCTACGAATAAGAAACCAACTTAAAATAAATATGAAAACTTTATACTAATTAATACTTAGAAGATAGTAACTACTAAAATAGAAACTACTTCTAACTAGAAACTACTAATAATTCCTACTAAATAATAAACATAGAAACTTTCTTAATGATAAAATAGAAACTACTAAATACTAAACCCTAAATCTAGGACCGTATCATTCAGCAATATTGTTGTTTATTTTTTAAAAAGATAGTAGACATTTACATCCTACTTTAATAGATTTGTAAGATAAAAGGCCAATAAAAATCATCAATGGTTATTGAAAATATAAGTATTGTGTTTTGGAAAACTAAGAATATCAAAACAATATAGGAAAATAAAAACATGAAGTTTCATTGCTAGCCGAATCCTTCTGTTGCCATATTAATGAGGCGGCTCATAAATGTAATAGGTAGCACCACCATTGTCTAGAGAATCCCAACACAAAGTTTAGAATTCTAAATCCGTTCTATCACACTTGCACAAACATTGTTACTGTTCTTCATCGTCATTGGCATTTTCCTATTTGCACACTCTCTTTTTCCCCTTGTAGCTCTGCACATTATGGATGGGTTAGCACATTGTACGACGGTACTAGGAGAGGTTGCTATTCAGTAGTTGTTGCAGCCTAGCAGATATAGATCCCATTCCTTCACGAGTTATTGTGGATTTAAAATAATGAATCTCCACGTTTTCTTTAACGTCAAAAGTTTTATTGCATGCAGCATTTGACAATGTTGCAGTTTACCATTGATTTCACCAGTAGAAAGAAATTATATCCATTGAATAAATCTAGTGATGTGGACCTCTCTTTCTTTGAACATGCTTAGCTCATTCAAAATAATTGAATCTATCTAGATAGGTTCTCAGTGTCCAACAATAGCTGTATTGATGCAATGTGTTTGTTCTCTTTAATTTACCGAAACCAAAGTTTCTGATTCCCAAGCATAGGTCTTCAATATTTTCTTATAATTCTTAATATGAATCCCAATTCTTAATCACTTTAATTTGAGGAAATATGTAACTTCACTTTTAACTGACCAAATTATAAGAAGAAGTTTATCGTTGCTTTGAAATTTATTTATAACAACATGATTTCCATTCACAGCACTCCATATTACTTGTCTTTTCTTTTGTTTTTCCTTTCCTTATTTCTTTGGTTTACCAATCATAATGATTAAGGATGCTTCTCTTCATATGATGTCTATGTCCCCATGGCAGTTAATTAGATAGCACCAAATGAAATATTGTATTCAAGCATGTTTTCTTGCCTGTTCATGGAAGAACTTTTGCAAAGGGCATAGCTTCAAACTTTTGTGCGCTCATCTTATAGCACTTATATTAATTATTGCATTTTCTATTTTATGACACAGAAGCACTGCCCATCAGAAAGAAGCTTACAATAGGTATTTACTTTCCTATTACTCAGCCTTTCGTTTCTTATATATATATTTTAGTTCCAAATGAGACTTTTATCTATTTTTGTTCCTCAAAAATCAAAACACACTCTTTTCATGGTTGTGTTCTTCCAAAATAAGGATGGTACAATATCACGAAGTTCTCACTACTTGAAAAGGGCTTAACGTCCGTTTATTAAAACTGGACCCAACCTAACCTACTATTGATTCTGATAATATAATTTAATTTGTGTTAGACCAGAGGAATCATCAATGATTTCAAAGAATGTATCTATGTCACTTTCTAAAGGAAATTTTTGCTCTCAGCTTTGGCAGAGTCCGCAAAATCCTAAACGATACGATGAAGACCCAGCTTGCATTTGCATAAGTGAAAATTGAACTAGAGCTTTTGCTGTGATTTTTTATCCATATTTCTTCCTTCGAAGCCTCTCTTTTTATAAGAACTTCAGTCAAAGGAGTTGGAGAAGAGAGTGGGATGTTGGGATGGTGGGCAGTTTGAACTGTTTGGTCAGTTGAAACTTCCCTATCTCTTTTTGAATGGGTTCATTAACTGCCACTTTCTTGTTGAGTGGGTCTATTAACCACCCACTTTCAACATATACCTGAAATTGGCAAAAACGCAATCATGGTTAGCCGTCCATACACACACGTGCGTCATATGAGCCACACCGCGCGCGTGGCTAACTTGGCATAGCTCCTATGAAGCTTCTTTTGACACTTAAAGAAGTGTAAAAGATTTTATATTGTTTTTGTGGGCCTAAACTTTCCACGTGGGACTAAACATTTTGTTTTTAAAATGTTTAACGATTTGTACTTTATATTATAAAAGATCCTATAAAATTTATTTGTATTGATGTCACTTTCCATTTGAACTACCAAACTAATCAAGAGTGTTTTTTCAGTATTAGATTCTTTTCATTTTGTTTTTCACAAAAGGTTGGTAGAAACGAAAAAGATCATTGTTGTATCAGGTTATCTCGAAATATCATTTTAGGTCTATATTTTTCTTATTGCTGTAATTTTTGCTTGCGGAGTAACATTAATGAGACAAAATGGGTAGGAGAAAAGATTAGAGAAATAGGAAGCACTGGGTTTAAATTGTGGTACACTGGTATAGATAAAAAATGCAATGGAGTATGAATTATGGTGGATAATGATTATAAGGATAAGGTCGTAGAGGTTAAAAGAATGGGGGATAGATTGATTCTAGTTAAATTACTTATTGGAGATGAAAAAATTAACATACTTAGCGCATATGCACCACAAGTAGGATTAAGCGAGAGCATCAAACGCAAGTTTTGAGACGATATGGATGGATTTATGCAAAGTATACCATTAGATGAAAAGGTTTTTATTGGAGGAGATTTAAATGGGCATGTCGGGGCAAGTAACGATGGGTTTGAGAGAGTTCATGGAGGTTTTGGTTACGGTAATATAAATGAAGAAGGAGAATCAATTTTAGAATTTGCTTCAGCATACGATCTTGTCTTAGCAAATACTAGTTTTAGGAAGAGGGAGTCGCATATAATTACTTTTAGTAGTGGTCATAACAAGAGTCAAATAGATTTTCTTTTAATAAGAAAAATAGATAGAAAAATATGTAGAGACTGCAAAGTAATACCTGGTGAAGCACTCACTACCCAACATAAGTTAGTAGTACTTGATATTAAGCTAACACAACGACATAATATGAATAAAAGAGTTAGCGACCCTAGAATAAAGTGGTGGAGCCTAAAACATAGTAAACAAGTAGAGTTTAGAGAAAAACTTTTAAAGTAAAATGTTTGGAATCTTGACTTAGATGCTAATACAATGTGGCTAGAAATGAGTAGTTGCATAAGGAGGTGGGGATCAAACATATTAGGTATATCTAAGGGCTTGGACCTCTGAGGAAGGAAACATGGTGGTGGAACGAGGATGTCCAATGAGCAATTAAGACTAAAAGAGAGATGTATAGGAAAATACCTAAGTGTCAAGATGAAGAGCATGTCATGTAAATACATGCAACGCACCCTACAACCCTTTCTTTTCTCATATAAATACACACACATATAACTAATCTCTCTCCAATAGAAACCAAATGGGGCATGTCATGTAAGGGACCTTCGCAGTTAATTCAAAAAAAAGAAAAAAAAGAAAGTGGTGAGAAACGTGTCTGAGTCGGATGCAACCGATATTCATTCACAAGTTTCGGTCGTGATCGACCAAAATTCACCCATGAATCTCGACAACCAAGATTGATGGGGTGTAGGGTTTAGGCACCAAATCCGACACTCAAGATGAAAAGCATTGATCAAAATCATCCAAAAAAAGTCAAAAAAATCTGAAAACTTAAGTATATGTTGTCTACACGACCTCCACAATCTATTTTTGACTTCATTCTACACAGGAGATTGTCTGAAGCTCATCGATGGATGGATAGAGAGGAAGAGAAGAACATGAATGAGAGGGGGAAGGGAAGGAAGTGGAGTGTAGAAGGGTGAGGAGGGTTTTACATAAGGATAAAGTTGTCATTAAGTGAAATGTTGTTTTGGTCATAAATTTTAGTATTTATATTGGGGGAAGAGAGGATGGATGGATTGCATAGCTGCCCTCTGCATATATAACCATCGTTTTCCTCAAACAAGCATGTCTGGATGGGAAGATCTACAATATGCACATCTTTTAAGTATACAGTTTTCCTAGATATACATTGGTAGTCTGGTAAACATTTGCATAACTCAGAGTAAACATGCAGAAATGAATTAAATAACTTGTTGATTTCAGTGGCATCAAACTCACGGAGTCTAAGTTGCTTGGAGTCCAAGATAGTATCAAATTTGGAAGTTTCCAAATTGCAACTTATGGCCACAGTGAACATTAATTAGAAAGTGTCTAATTGTATTATACATAGAGATAGTGTGTGGTGAGCACAAAATAGGAAGTTTGATTTCTATATAAGAAACCAACTATATTAGTGCATACATGTATATATATATATACAACATTGAAAAGCAGAGTGTTGCATTGTGTGTGCATTGATGATATGGGTGGTTTAGCACATAGAGAGAATGTGTAGGCAGTTGAAGAGTCGAGTGCCGAGTGAACGGGTTGTGTACACGAGAGATTGAATCTTGTTCTTGGGGTTTCTATCTAGGGTTTAAATAGAGGAGAGTTTTTTTTTGTGTACCAAACTATCGATAGTGGAATACCTTGTCTCTTGCTCGTGGTTTTTTCCCAATTTTGGGTTTTCCACGTAAATCTCTGTGTTCTTATTTTCTATGTGGTTTGTTTACCTTTGGGTGTATTCGTGTGACAGTGATCTTGGCACTTCCGTGGTGATTCATCACAACATGATAGGTTATTAAAATTGATGAAAAAACAAGTATATGCAACTAATAATTCCCATGAAAACAAGGTATTAATAATAAAGATTCTTTAACACAAAACTGAAACAAGGCTTAGATCCAAATTAGTTGGGTGGGCTACGTAAATCAAACTCTTCCAATCAACAACAACAACAACAATATAGCCTCAGTCCCAAATTAACTGGGGTCGGCTGATCAAAATTTTCCATTATGCTCGATTAAGTGCAATTGATGGTGAGCTTTGCAAACCATTTAAATCCCTCTTAATTAATGCATCTCATGTTAACTTTGGTCTGCCTCTACCTCGTCGAATTTCTACAGTTTCTATTGAGTCAAGTTTTCTAGTTGGAGCATTTGTAGGCCGTCTTTGCAGGTGACCAAACCATCGCAACCGCCCTTCCCTAATCTTTGTATCAATTGGTGCTACTCCTACTTGTCTTTGAATTTTTATATTTTTTATTCTATCTTTACGAGTTTTACTACACATCCACCTAAGCATCCTCATTTTTGCTACGTTCATTTTATGTAATTGTTGTTGCTTTACCGCCCAACTTTCACTTCCATAGAGCATAGTTGGCCTAATTGCGGTCCTATAAAATTTTCCTTTTAACTTAGTAGGAACATTTCGATCAAAAATCACCCCTATTGCACTCCGCCATTTCTTCCATCCAGCTTGAATTCTATGTGTGACATCATTCTCAATGTTACCATCATTTTGTATGATTGATCATAGGTATCTAAAGTGGTTTACCTTAGGAACTTCTATTTCCCCTAATTTTACCACTCTGTCATCTCGATGTGTTGTGTTTCTAAACTCACAGTGCATGTATTCGGTTTTCGTCCTACTCGACTTAAAGCCCTTAGGTTCTAATGTATTCCTACAGAGTTCTAATTTCATATTCACTCCATCTTTAGTTTCATCCACTAAGACAATATCATCTGCAAATAGCATACATCATGGTATATCCTCTTGAATGTCTAGTTAGTTCATCCATAACTAAAGTAAATAGATATGAGCTTAAAGTCGATCCTTGATGAAGTCCTACCATAATGGAAAATTATTTGTAGCTCCTCAAAATGTCTGTATACTCGTTACTATTCCATCATACATATCCTTAATAGTGTCTATATATCTAACATGCACTCTTTTTCTTTCTAGAACCCACCAAAGAACATCTCTAGGGACCCTATCATATGTTTTTTTCTAAATCTACGAACGCCATATGAAGATCTTTTTTCTTTTCTTTATATTTTTCTAACAATCGTCTTACAAGGAAAATCGCCTCTATAATTGACCTCCCAGGTATGAAACCAAATTGATTCTCTGATATTGTTGTTTCTCTCATTTTCCTATTGTCAATTATCCTTACCCAAAGTTTCATAGTGTGACTCATAAGTTTAATTCCCCGGTAGTTTAAGCAACTTTGAATGTCTCCTTTGTTTTTGAAGATTGGCACAAGCGTGCTTCTTCTCCAATCCATTAGCATCCGTTTTGATTTTAAAATTTTATTGAAAAGTTTTGTTAACCAAGTCAATCCAATTTCTCCTAAGCATTTCCAAACCTCTATGGGTATTTCATCTGGGGCCACATGCTTTCCCTATTTTCATTCTTTTCAATGCCTCTTTAACTTATACAATTCTAATATTGTGTGTATAGTTTACATTTCTTTCTTGGTGTGGGTTTTCATCTATTATAGTATCAAATTGGCCATCATTAAATAAACTATCGAAGTAACTTCTCCATCTCTCCCTAATATCCTCTTCGCACGCTAAAACATTTTGATTTTCGTCCTTAACACATTTTACATGACTTAGGTCTTGTTTATTTTTATCTCTTAATTTGGCTAGCCTATATATATATATATATATATATATATATATATATATATATATATATATATATATATTTTTTTTTTTTTTTTTTTTTTTTTTTTTTCGCCATCTCTATTACCTAACCTTGTATATAGATCTTCCATTAAATTTGTTTTAGCTTGACTAACTATTTTTCTAGCTTGTTTTCTAGCTTCTCTATATTGATTGTACACATCTTCATCTTGACACTTAGGTATTTTCCTATACATCTCTCTTTTAGTCTTAATTGCTCGTTGGACATCCTCGTTCCACCACCATGTTTCCTATAAATCAAACTCTTCCAATCAATTAGATTTAATGCCTTCATGACTTACTTCCAAAATCCTTCAATCCTTTCTAATCAATGCATCCCAAATTATCTTAAGTCTACCCTTATACCATCAAATATCTTTAGTTTTTACCCAGTCGAACTTTCTAACCGAAACATTTGTAGGTCTTCTTTGAATGCATCCAAACTATTGCAACCGCTTGCCCTTCCCTAATTTTTGCGTTGATTGGTGCCACAACTTCCTTTGAATTTTCTTATTTCTTATTCCATCTTTATGAGTGTTATCACACAATTACCTAAGACTGTTCATTTTTGCTACATTCGTTTTATGCAGGTATTATTTCTTTGCTGCTCAATATTCAATTCTACAAAGCTTAGCTGGTCTAACTGTGGTCCTATAAAATTTTCATATTAACTTAACAAAGATGCTTCGATTACATGTTAGTATGTTACACCTATTGCATTCCTCTGCTTTTTCCATCTAGCTTGAGTTTTTTTTGTAATGAACTTCATCCTCAATATAACTATCTTTTTGCATGATAGGTCCTAAACATATAAAATAGTTCACTTTACGAACTTCTACTTCCCCTAATTTTACTATTTTATATTACACCTATTGCAATCTTTCATGTCTTCCATCCAACTTGAACTTTATGTGAAACGTCATCCTCTATATAATCATCTTTTTGCATGATTAATCCTAAATATCTAAATAGTCACATCAGGAACTTCTATTTCCCCCTAATTTTACTACTTTCTTATCTTGATATCTAATATTTGTAAAACGTATATTGCATATATTCGGTCTAAGTCCCGCTCCACTTAAAACCTTTAAATTCTAACAAATTCCTCAAAGGTCGTAATTTTTTATTCACTCAATCTCTTGTTTTGTCCACTAAAACAATATTGTAAAAAAAAATAATATACACCACGGTATAACCTATTGAATACTCCTTGTATGTTCATCCATAACTAATGTAAAGAGATATGAGCTTAAGGAAGATTTTTTGTGTAGCCCTATTCTGGTGAGATATTCTTTTGTAGTTTCATATATTTTTATACTTGTTATGACTCCTTCGTGCATATCTTTAATAGTGTCTATCTCCGATCATGCACTCCTTTTTCTTTCAAATACCCATCAAAGAACATTTCTAGGAACCTTATTATATGCTTTTTCAAAAAAATATCATATGAAGGCTTTTTTTCTACTTTCAGTTTGTGCCACGCAACAAACTAACTGATTGAACGCACAAAAATAAAGAAAAGGGTACACAATGAATCTAATAGGTGGAAAATGTAAAAGAAGATCTTAGTTCCAGATATTACAATTTCAGGGATAGGACATATCACAAAGGTTTCCTAGATAAAGAAAAATAAGAAAGCAAAAATGAGATAAGAAAATCAATGACGAATTTAATACTATATTAGTTACAGTTTTCAGAAAACAAGTCTTAAAAGAAATATACTCACTGCCCAATTTGGAATAAGTGCCAATATCGTGGGAGAAAGGCCACGGTACAGTCCCCTCACACCATCCTTTTCTATAATGTCTTGCATGCTTGCAACAATCAAACTACCTGATTTCACCATGAAAAAAAAGGCACCACGGATGCAAGAAATTAAAAAAGGGAAACTGGGAAAGTTTACCTTTTTACTCCTAAAACAAGTAACAACAAAAATTCTTGACTATTACTAGTACTATGAGCATAGACTCAAACGAGTTTTTAAGCAACTTCTTAAAGTTCATCAAGAAAAATTAATTGAATATTTCAACAAAAGATGAAAGGCAGAAATTGTGACTCAATATAACAGCATCAAGAAGAGAACTCTATTCTGTTTCTATAATGACTGTCTGGACCTATCAAGCACATACAAGCAACTCCAACATAAACTAAATATAGAAAAGTAAGAGTCGAACATAAAGTAAACATAGAACACTAGTAGTAAAGCGCCTCTCCAATTAACTAGCTCCCACACATCAAACATATATCCTGGTTTTAAGCATGAAAAAACTTATTGATGTTTTCTTCTTTTGATGTAAAAAAAAAAAAAAAAAAAAAAAAACTTATTGATGTTTGCAACACTGTTTCATATAACCTAGCAACAGATGACGACCATTTTATGGCCAAAGAATATAATGTATAATTCAGTATACTCTTAAGTTCTCTCAAGGTCAAGACTCAAGATGTCAGTTGGAGATTAAGACACTTGCATGCAGAATATAGATCACTCTGATAAGACCCACAGTTACAAGGGCAATTTAGAGGAAAAGGGGAATCCCCTTGATAGCTATATTGATCAAAGAAAAGGGAGATACACGAAGATGAACTCCCGAACCAGAAATGAGAGAGAAGAACACTCGAGACCTCACCAGAGAGAGACAAAACTCTTCTCACCATACCTAAGTCTCAATTACAATCCAAATAACAAGATACCTTTCTCTGCCTTACTACATCTATTAATTCTACAAATTCAAAACTACCCACTCCACTTCCTCCATAACTAACTTGAAGTTATGCATACATTGTTGTTGTGGTCCCCCTAACAACCTGATATAAAAGTTCTATCATTACTATCCCCTAGACTTGATCATGGGCTTGGATACCCGCCTAGCCCACCCAAGCTCATGAACAAATATTCGGGCTTGGGCAGATCCCATTTCAAGAAAAGCCCAGGCCGAGCTTGAGCCCAGTTAGGCCCGCTTTAGAATGGGCTAGGCTTAGGCCACCTTAAAAAGCTTTAGCCTGGCCTGGGTCCGACCCGAATATAAGTTAATATACTAATATATTTTAAAATAGTTAGTAATATAGGTGGAATTTGATCCTCGGACCAAATGCTCACACTAAATGATGCTCAACATTTGTGCAACTTTTCCTTTTTGCGAGACAAATGAATATATAATATACATATAAAAACACATGTGGTATTAAAAAAGTCCATAAAAATTTTATTAAATGAATAAACGATTTAGTTTTTATATTTTAATATTAAAAAATTATATATGGGCTAGATGGGCTGGGCTTGGGATTGTATTTTTCACATGGGTCGAGCTTGGGCCTATGTATAGGCCCGCATATATATGGTGGGCTTGGCTTGTGCTAAAGTTCATAGGCCTGAGCCCAGCCCATGAATAGGTCTACTCCCCCCATTTAAAAACCACCTCGTCCTCTAAGTGAGGAAGAAAAACATGGGTTGTCATAGGCTTTCGCTAGAATTCCACCACTCACATAGGAGACAAAAATCACATTGTTAGAGAGAACAACATGGCCAAACAATTTGTTCGAAGTATAAATTTTACTGGCCAAACAATTTGTTCCAAGTATAAATTGTACTGCTGCAGCACAAACAATTATTGGAGTATCAAGTAGTTCAAAGCAAGCCACGAAGACAAATGGTAGCCCATAATGAGCATTGATTGTGTGCACAAGGGACCGACCAGCCTAGTCATATGACTTGTTCCCATAGCAAACCCCAACAACAAACAAGCAATTACTCACGGCAAATTGAACATCAGTGGCATGATCATGAGCCCGAGTAATGACATGAAACTGAGTGAACACAAGAGAGAATGACAATGCCATGATTTGTAAAGAACTCACGGCAAATGTGAGTACTGTTAAGTGAAAGGACATAGTGTTGAGGTGCTTGTTGAGGAGTTGAGAGCAATAGTGAGGGTCATGCATACGAGTGTGTTTGCGGGTATTTACGTGGCTCACTAGACTTTAAGATTGAATCTTGTTGGGGTTTCTATCTAAGGTTTAGATAGAGGAGGTATTTCCTTTGTGTACTAAATTATTGATAGTGGATTGCCTTATTTCCTGCTCGATGTTTTTCCCTGATTTTGGAGATTTCCACGTAAATTCTCGTATCGTCTTTTCTGTGTGGTTTGTTTATCTTTGGATGTATTCGTGGGACTGCGATCTTGGGTATTCTGCGGTGATTCGTCACAACACGCCCTCCCTCTCATGCAACCCATCTTGCATGCGAAGCATCAGGAGAGAGTGCAAATTCTAATATGCTAATGGGGAATGGCAAATGCTGACAAGGAGGCTTGAACCAAAGACCTCGACAAAGCAAAGCTCTTGATTGGCCCATAATATGTTATATTACAAGTGGACCTAAAAGCCATTGTTGTTAGATGCGGCCCAACAATGAATATTAAGCTATTCTAGTGCAAACTATGCTAACGCAGGTCCTGCCTTGGAGTACAAACTAACTCTTTACCGACTAACTAGAATATATGGTGGCGAAGTATTGAATTTTCCATGTCATGTAAATTGTAATACGTGATTTTATTCAAATGCTTTGGAAGGATAAATTTCAGCATGAGCTTGTTTATTCAGAGTCTGGGGAACATGAATAAAGAAAAATCGAAGTCTAGAAAGAATGAGTTTCACTGTACGTTTTGTGTCAGATTAGGAGGGTGAAAATGATTTATTTAGTTTTTCTTTTGTAAGATTTATTTACTTATTATTTTGTGCATGTGTGTGTGTGTGTGTGTGTGTGTGTGTGTGTGTGTGTGTGTGTGTGTTTGTGTGCTCGTGTTTGAGATTTTGTTACTATTGAACATATTATTCATACTCTTAACTTACCGTTGGCCATAAATGATTGTGCTGCAGGAAGACACAAAGGACTGAGGATTGCAATAGGTAATGTTCTGTTCATACGCGTACCTTGCATTTAAAGATTCAGGAGTGTAGGCATGTGAAGAAAGAATAGAAGATAAATGTCTACTTGCAGTTTAGCATGCATGTTGCTAAATACATTATATATGTTATGTTCTTGTTTCCTTTTTCATTTCGGTGATTTTGCCACTTTTTTTTGTATGTTGGCAGGTTTAGGTTCTTCTATTGTTGCTGCTTTCGTGGTAGTAATGGGTGTAGGTGTTTTGTATTTATCGAGAAGTAAAAATCACCCGAATGTGGAAGAATTTCTTAGAAATCATCGGTCTCTAAGCCCCAAGAGATACAAGTATTTTGATGTTAGAAAGATGACAAACTCCTTCAAGGAGAAGCTAGGCCAAGGAGGGTATGGAAGTGTCTTCAAAGGACAACTTCTTGATGGGCGTCTGGTTGCTGTAAAGGTCCTGGATAAAACTAATAAAGGCGATGGAGAGGATTTTGTCAACGAGATTGCAAGTATAAGCAGGACTTCTCATGTTAACGTTGTTGCCTTGCTAGGGTTTTGCATCGAAGGACCAAAAAGAGCCCTTATATACGAGTTCATGCCCAATGGGTCTCTTGAGAAATTCATCTACAATGATAAACTGTCAAAAACAGGTTTTGAAGATCATCAGCAGCTTGGATGGGATACACTTTTCAAAATAACCATTGGCATTGCTCGAGGACTAGAGTACTTGCACCGAGGTTGCTACACGCGAATAGTGCACTTCGACATCAAACCTCATAACATTCTTCTGGACCAAGATTTCAATCCAAAAATATCTGATTTTGGACTGTCTAAACTATGCCTCAAGAAGGAGAGCACCATGTCAACAATGGGCGCTAGAGGGACTATAGGGTACATTGCCCCGGAACTGGTGTTGAGGACATTCGGGAAAGTCTCTCACAAGTCGGATGTGTATAGTTTTGGAATGATGGTGCTTGAAATGGTTGGACAAAGAAAGAATGTTGATGCAGCAGCGGATAATACTAGTGAAATATATTTCCCGCATTGGATATACAAGAGACTTGACCAGTTAGAGGAGTTGGGATTAGGTACAACTACAACTGAAGATGACAAGGAATTAGCAAGAAAGATGAGTGTTGTAGGTTTGTGGTGTATACAGGTTGATCCAATGCATAGGCCTTCAATGAACAAGGTGTTGGATATGTTGGTAGGAAGAATTGAGGATTTGGAAATTCCACCAATGCCTACTTTTTCTTCATCAGCTCCCTCAGTGCACCAACAAACTTGTTCTTCCATCTCAGTGTCGTAGTGATGTTTGTCTTATTGAATGATCTTATTTATCATCTTGATCGATCATAATTATTTATGCTTTTGTAGGATTGTCGTCACTTTTACCTTTTGTGATTAATATTTCTTGAAATGTAGAATTATTGATTTTGGTGCATGCATGAACAAAGAGTATATATCCTCTTAGTCTTAGTAGTTGTAGCTCTACTGTATGAGGGCATGAAGGGTAGTATTTGTTTATATTTCATTTCTAGTTTCATCGGTATCACCGAAGCTGAACCTACAAAACACAGAATGTGGCTAGCCAATTGAGGATTTCCCAAGAAAACTGTACTGATGTGCTCATACATTAAAATGATTGTCTTTAGATTTTCCATGAACTATGATTCAGAGCTTCGCAACCTTCACTGATTCATCTAACTCAATGCACTCCATCTTCATCATCATCTGCAAATTGCAATGCAATATCCATAACCTCAACATGTTTAAGGATGGGAGGCAAACGCCCAGAACAGTGTGGGCATCCGGGGTACCACCTGCAGTGCCAAAATGGTGACACAACAGAGATAGAGATCATGTCAACGAGGTACCAAGTTCTGGGCATCATCGAAGAAACACATATCATGAGAATAGCCAGAAAGGATTTAATGGAAGGCCCATGTCCCTCTAATCACACCAGCTCCACCATCGACTCCACTCTCTTCAATTACGCTCAATTGGATCTGTGTTTGTGGATTTTGGGCGCATCTTCAAATGCGGCTTCTGGAATTATACGATCAATTGCTATGACAATTTTTTCACGGTGGGGACTCTGGGTTGCAGGTGGAGGATCACAGCAGCAATTCCTCAAACAGCTGGTATAAGGCTCTTCAGTGGGGAGTCGACTGTGGATGTTCTGAGGAGTTGATTTGAAGTGGAGATTTTAGTAAATGTTGAAAAGAATGATCAAATCTCATACTTTTATACTTCATTAGCTACACAACTGTTGATCTTATACCGTTATATCTGTGCATACCTCTCAAAGAGCATCGAAAGGACCTAGTTAACAAGTGTGCAGCACGAGTAGATGTATAAATATCAAAAGTATGGCTATGCATGTCTCTCATTCAAAATGGGCAACAATTGACCACTCAAGCCTTTGGGATCCTTGCTTTGCTACAGTGTTTTCCTAGTCAAATATCACTTCTCTTGCCCTCCAAAAAAGTCCACATTCAACAATCATAATGTTCTTCCCCCAAACCCCAACTCCACACAATCCTCTCTAATGCCCTCCCTAATGAATCCCAAAACCCATTTTTTCATCTCTCTAGCCTTTTTGTTGTTGTTGTTATTGTTGTCAGTGCCACACAAAGTTGTTTCAGATGACCCAAAATTTGAGGACTGCAGGAGAGCCTACAACTGTGGTTCTGGTTTAAACATAAGGTACCCTTTTTGGGTGCAGGGGCATCAACAGCCCTATTGTGGCCTACCAGGGTTCAACATCTCCTGCAAGAACAGTAAGCCAGTGCTTAAGATTTCTAGCGATGATTATGCTATTGTTGATATTGATTACTATAATCAGTCTCTTAGAGTTTCCAATCTTGAAGCTTTTGGTAGTATTTGTACAATACCTATTGTTAGTCATAACCTTACTTTCAATCAGACTCCTTTCAAGTTGGGTGTTGCCCATGTTGATTTGTTTCTCTTCTCCAATTGTTCTGCTACATTCCCTAATGAGTACTCGGCCTATTCCATCAATTGTTTGGGGAATAATTCGACGGGGAATCGTCGGTCTTTCGTGTTGTTTGGCAAGGATGAGGCTTTGAGTTATGTGAGCCAGGCAGGAAAATGCGATAGTTTGGTGATTGCGCCGGTGGATAGCAGTTGGAATGGTAATGTCAGTGGTAATGCAAATAGGGGTTATAAGTTTGTTACGGCGGTATTGAATAAGGGATTTCAATTGACTTGGAATGCTAGTAGGTGTGAAGCATGCAACAACAGTGGTGGGATCTGTGGTTTTGATTATAGCATGTATACTTTTGCGTGTTTCTGCTTTGATGGTCCGAATGCGAAGTGGTGCCGCGAAGGTAAGTCCCCATTCATTTCTTATGTGTTCAGTTCTAGATCATTTACTTAATTGAAGAGTTAAGGCAACAATTTAATTTTTTTTGTTTTAAGTTGATGAAATTTCTAATTCTTTATTCTCTATATGATTATGGTTCCAGTGAATACGCCCTGTGCATATGGTAATGTTAGAGGTCGCATTCATGTAAATGCCCCACATTCCCTTTGTTAGATTTTTAAACACCTGAATGCAGCAACTTAAATTTTCTTGCCTAGAAGTCCAAGATAATTGAAAAAGTAGATTTTTTTTTTTTTTTTTTAATGTTGAATTCTGAAATATGTAGTATTTTCATCTAATACAAAAAAAGTGTAGTATTTTCAAGTGTATCAAAATCAGAAAGCAACGCAATAACTTAGAAAATTCAAGTCAATGTTACATCATTAATGGCCATAACAATAAAATGATATACCCCTCTTTAAATTTATCTTTTTTCCTTCATAAAGAAAACCCATTCTAGAAAAGAAAAATTCAATGGCAAGTCCGTGGCCCTTCAAGGCCAAGATTTACAAGTGTTGCAGCTAGTATACTGAAAATTGCTTTTAATGATGTGGATCCGTCCTATTCAAGTTATTGTCAGGTATGAAAAAACTATGGACTCTAAATTAAAGGCTTACTCAAGCAAGAGATAAATTTTTGTTAATGACGATATTTCCTGCTGATTGGTTGTGCCTTTCTCGCTTCACTTTCCTAAGTTTCTTTTGCTCTCTATTTTGTGTAGTAGTGAAGGAGATGTGAAAGCAATATGGAGGAACGAAAGGAATTGATATGTCATGAGTTCCGATTTCTACTTCTTTGGGACTGTTAGAATATATCCCACCTTACCAATTCTCGACCAATTTTCACAGTATAGTGATAAGGCTCTAATTAGACACAAAGGCACTACAGGTGTGAGTCAACAAAGTGCAAGTTAGTTACATTGAAGTGTTTGTGGGTCTTGAACTTGTAGTATAAATAGAAGTTGTAAGGTAGAGAGTGGTATCTTGTTGTCTTGATTGTATTTGAGAACTCTTTTGAGATTGGGTTGAGAGAGTTTTTAAGACTCTTCTCTGGGTTTTCTGGTTCTTCTTGTTGTTTCTTTTGTCGATTAAGCAATAAGACTTCAGGATTCTATCATATAGTTATATTGATAAAAGAAAGGTATTCAGGTTTCAAAGAACTCTTTTGAGTTTGGGTTGAGAGAGTTTTGAGACTCTTCTCTGGGTTTTCTGGTTCTTCTTGTTGTTTCTTTTGTCGATTAAGCAATAAGACGTCAGGATTCTATCATATGGTTATATTGATAAAAGAAAGGTATTCAGGTTTCGAAGAACTCTTTTGAGTTTGGGTTGAGAGAGTTTTGAGACTCTTCTCTGGGCTTGTTTGGTTCTTCTTGTTGTTTCTTTTGTCGATTAAGCAATAAGACTTCAGGATTCTATCATATAGTTATATTGATAAAAGAAAGATATTCGGGTTTCAAAGAACTCTTTTGTGTTTGGGTTGAGAGAGTTTTGAGACTCTTCTCTGGGTTTTCTGGTTCTTCTTGTTGTTTCTTTTGTCGATTAAGCAATAAGACTTCAGGATTCTATCATATAGTTATATTGATAAAAGAAAGGTATTCAGGTTTCAAAGAACTCTTTTGAGTTTGGGTTGAGAGAGTTTTGAGACTCTTCTCTCGGGTTTTCTCGGTTCTTCTTGTTGTTTCTTTTGTCGATTAAGCAATAAGACTTCAGGATTCTATCATATGGTTATATTGATAAAAGAAAGGTATTCAGGTTTCAAAGAACTCTTTTGAGTTTGGGTTGAGAGAGTTTTGAGACTCTTCTCTGGGCTTGTTTGGTTCTTCTTGTTGTTTCTTTTGTCGATTAAGCAATAAGACTTCAGGATTCTATCATATAGTTATATTGATAAAAGAAAGGTATTCAGGTTTCAAAGAACTCTTTTGAGTTTGGGTTGAGAGAGTTTTAAGACTCTTCTCTGGGTTTTCTGGTTCTTCTTGTTGTTTCTTTTGTCGATTAAGCGATAAGACTTCAGGATTCTATCATATAGTTATATTGATAAAAGAAAGATATTCAGGTTTCAAAGAACTCTTTTGAGTTTGGGTTTAGAGAGTTTCGAGACTCTTCTCTGGGCTTGTTTGGTTCTACTTGTTGTTTCTTTTGTCGATTATGCAATAAGACTTCAGGATTCTATCATATAGTTATATTGATAAAAGAAAGGTATTCAGGTTTCAAAGAACTCTTTTGTGTTTGGGTTGAGAGAGTTTTAAGACTCTTCTCTGGGTTTTCTGGTTCTTCTTGTTGTTTCTTTTGTCGATTAAGCAATAAGACTTCAGGATTCTATCATATAGTTATATCGATAAAAGAAAGATATTCAGGTTTCAAAGAACTCTTTTGAGTTTGGGTTTAGAGAGTTTTGAGACTCTTCTCTGGGCTTGTTTGGTTCTTCTTGTTGTTTCTTTTGTCGATTATGCAATAAGACTTCAGGATTCTATCATATAGTTATATTGATAAAAGAAAGGTATTCAGGTTTCAAAGAACTCTTTTGTGTTTGGGTTGAGAGAGTTTTAAGACTCTTCTCTGGGTTTTCTGGTTCTTCTTGTTGTTTCTTTTGTCGATTAAGCAATAAGACTTCAGGATTCTATCATATAGTTATATTGATAAAAAAAAAGATATTCAGGTTTCAAAGAATTCTTTTGAGTTTAGGTTGAGAGAGTTTTACGACTCTTCTCTAGGTTTTATTGTTCTTCTTGTTGTTTCTTTTGTCGATTAAGCAATAAGACTTCTGGATTCAATCATATAGTTATATTGATAAAAGAAAGGTATTCAGGTTTCAAAGAAATCTATGGTATAGAGAACTTCAACTCATGTCAATGTTTCTCTATTTTTGGAGAGTATAAGCTAGTAAGGCTCTAATTTGATGAAACTTTTATGTGAATAACAAGTTTTTAGCGAGGTGTGAGTCTATAATTAGCACTCCAAAATTGATTTTGCAGAAGGGGCCATTTCTTAGCTGTGAAAGTGAAGTAGTGATTTGTGATGTGTTCTGTTATTTAGTTTCACAGAGCTAAAGATATGTTGAAGTCTTGGGCATTTAATATTTTAGTGAGCAAAGGAAAATTTTATGAACGTTTGAAGAGTAAATTAAACAGCAAAGAATTCAAAACTTCAGACTATGTTTTAAAGAATAAATGAAGTATACTTTGGTAAGATGAGTAGTTTCTTTTGTAAAGATGGGTTTAGCATTTTATGTTTGTGTAGCTTCTCATCGTGTATTTTTATCTCTTACATTTATGTTGTAACATTTATGTTGTAAAAGTCTATAAGTAGGATATGATGAGCTCATTGAGCTGTTTTGGAGAAAAGAACAATATTCCAAAATTTTATTTTTCTGATATAATCCAGCTTTGGGTTTCATGTGAAGGATATTTAGCACCACAAGTTAAGGCTGTAGTAAGGCTCATTAGCCAAAAGATGATAACAGAAATTCAGTTTTATGAACCTTTGTGTAGGATCTAGTCACGGGTTTAGACGCAATTAAATTTGTGCTTCAACCTATGTTGATAGGGAAAAAAATAAGAAAATAGTAGAAGAGATAAGAGAGATAGAATAGGTAATTGAATAGGCGGAGTTCGTGACTCCTACTTCGATTCCCCCTTTGGTTTCTTTTCACTAAAATTGCTTTCTTTATTGATTCCTTAATTCTATATACTCCCTTATATAGTAAAAATAGAAACTAATAAATAGCAACTTCTACGAATAAGAAACCTACTTAAAAAAAATGTGGAAACTTTATACTAATTAATACCTAGAAGATAGTAACTACTAAAATAGAAACTACTTCTAATTAGAAACTACTAATAATTCCTACTAAATAATAAACATATAAACTTTCTTAATAATAAAATAGAAACTACTAAATACTAAACCCTAAATCTAGGACCGTATCATTCAGCAATATTGTTGTTCATTTTTTAAAAAGATAGTAGACATTTACATCCTACTTTAATAGATTTGTAAGTTAAAAGGCCAATAAAAATCATCAATGGTTATTGAAAATATAAGTATTGTGTTTTGGAAAACTAAGAATATCAAAACAATATAGGAAAATAAAAACATGAAGTTTCATTGCTAGCTGAATCCTTCTGTTGCCATATTAATGAGGCGGCTCATAAATGTAATAGGTAGCACCACCATTGTCTAGAGAATCCCAACACAAAGTTTAGAATTCTAAATCCGTTCTATCACACTTGCACAAACATTGTTACTGTTCTTCATCGTCATTGGCATTTTCCTATTTGCACACTCTTTTTTTCCCCTTGTAGCTCTGCACATTATGGATGGGTTAGCACATTGTACGACGGTACTAGGAGAGGTTGCTATTCAGTAGTTGTTGCAGCCTAGCAGATATAGATCCCATTCCTTCACGAGTTATTGTGGATTTAAAATAATGAATCTCTACGTTTTCTTTAACGTCAAAAGTTTTATTGCATGCAGCATTTGACAATGTTGCAGTTTACCATTGATTTCACCAGTAGAAAGAAATTATATCCATTGAATATATCTAGTGATGTGGACCTCTCTTTCTTTGAACATGCTTAGCTCATTCAAAATAATTGAATCTATCTAGATAGGTTCTCAGTGTCCAACAATAGCTGTATTGATGTAATGTGTTTGTTCTCTTTAATTTACCGAAACCAAAGTTTCTGATTACCAAGCATAGGTCTTCAATATTTTCTTATAATTCTTGATATGAATCCCAATTCTTAATCAATTTAATTTGAGGAAATATGTAACTTCACTTTTAACTGATCAAATTATAAGATGAAGTTTATCGTTGCTTTGAAATTTATTTATAACAACATGATTTCCATTCACAGCACTCCATATTACTTGTCTTTTCTTTTGTTTTTCCTTTCCTTATTTCTTTGGTTTACCAATCATAATGATTAAGGATGCTTCTCTTCATATGATGTCTATGTCCCCATGGCAGTTAATTAGATAGCACCAAATGAAATATTGTATTCAAGCATGTTTTCTTGCCTGTTCATGGAAGAACTTTTGCAAAGGGCATAGCTTCAAACTTTTGTGCGCTCATCTTATAGCACTTATATTAATTATTGCATTTTCTATTTTATGACACAGAAGCACTGCCCATCAGAAAGAAGCTTACAATAGGTATTTACTTTCCTATTACTCAGCCTTTCGTTTCTTATATATATATTTTAGTTCCAAATGAGACTTTTATCTATTTTTGTTCCTCGAAAATCAAAACACACTCTTTTCATGGTTGTGTTCTTCCAAAATAAAGATGGTACAATATCACGAAGTTCTCACTACTTGAAAAGGGCTTAACGTCCGTTTATTAAAACTGGACCCAACCTAACCTACTATTGATTCTGATAATATAATTTAATTTGTGTTAGACCAGAGGAATCATCAATGATTTCAAAGAATGTATCTATGTCACTTTCTAAAGGAAATTTTTGCTCTCAGCTTTGCAGGAGTCCGCAAAAATCCTAAACGATACGATGAAGACCCAGTTTGCATTTGCATAAGTGAAAATTGAACTAGAGCTTTTGCTGTGATTTTTTATCCATATTTCTTCCTTCGAAGCCTCTCTTTTTATAAGAACTTCAGTCAAAGGAGTTGGAGAAGAGAGTGGGATGTTGGGATGGTGGGCAGTTTGAACTGTTTGGTCAGTTGAAACTCCCCTATCTCTTTTTGAATGGGTTCATTAACTGCCACTTTCTTGTTGAGTGGGTCTATTAACCACCCACTTTTAACATATACCTGAAATTGGCAAAAACGTAATCATGGTTAGTCGTCCATACACACACGCACGTCATATGAGCCACACCGTGCGCGTGGCTAACTTGGCATAGCTCCTATGAAGCTTCTTTTGACACTTAAAGAAGTGTAAAAGATTTTATATTGTTTTTGTGGGCCTAAACTTTCCACGTGGGACTAAACATTTTGTTTTTAAAATGTTTAACGATTTGTACTTTATATTATAAAAGATCCTATAAAATTTATTTGTATTGATGTCACTTTCCATTTGAACTACCAAACTAATCAAGAGTGTTTTTTCAGTATTAGATTCTTTTCATTTTGTTTTTCACAAAAGGTTGGTAGAAACGAAAAAGATCATTGTTGTATCAGGTTATCTTGAAATATCATTTTAGGTCTATATTTTTCTTATTGCTGTTATTTTTGCTTGCGGGTAACATTAATGAGACAAAATGGGTAGGAGAAAAGATTAGAGAAATAGGAAGCACAGGGTTTAAATTGTGGTACACTGGTATAGATAGAAAATGCAATGGAGTATGAATTATGGTGGATAATGATTATAAGGATAAGGTCGTAGAGGTTAAAAGAATGGGGGATAGATTGATTCTAGTTAAATTACTTATTGGAGACGAAAAAATTAACATACTTAGCGCATATGCACCACAAGTAGGATTAAGCGAGAGCATCAAACGCAAGTTTTGAGACGATATGGATGGATTTATGCAAAGTATACCATTAGATGAAAAGGTTTTTATTGGAGGAGATTTAAATGGGCATGTCGGGGCAAGTAATGATGGGTTTGAGAGAGTTCATGGAGGTTTTGGTTACGGTAATAGAAATGAAGAAGGAGAATCAATTTTAGAATTTGGAGAATCAATTTTGGAATTTGCTTCAGCATACGATCTTGTCTTAGCAAATACTAGTTTTAGGAAGAGGGAGTCGCATATAATTACTTTTAGTAGTGGTCATAACAAGAGTCAAATAGATTTTCTTTTAATAAGAAAAATAGATAGAAAAATATGTAGAGACTGGCAAAGTAATACCTGGTGAAGCACTCACTACCCAACATAAGTTAGTAGTACTTGATATTAAGCAACACAACGACATAATATGAATAAAAGAGTTAGCGACCCCAGAATAAAGCGGTGGAGCCTAAAACATAGTAAACAAGTAGAGTTTAGAGAAAAACTTTTAAAGGAAAATGTTTGGAATATTGACTTAGATGCTAATACAATGTGGCTAGAAATGAGTAGTTGCATAAGGAGGGTGGGGATCAAACATATTAGGTATATCTAAGGGCTTGGACCTCCGAAGAAGGAAACATGGTGGTGGAACAAGGATGTCCAATGAGCAATTAAGACTAAAAGAGAGATATATAGGAAAATACCTAAGTGTCAAGATGAAGATGTGTACAATCAATATAGGAAGCTAGAAAACAAGCTAAAAAAGTAGTTAGTCATGCTAAAACAAATTTCATGGAAGATTTATATACAAGGTTAGGTAATAGAGATGGCGAAAAATATATATATAGGCTAGCCAAATTAAGAGATAAAAAGAAACAAGACCTAAGTCATGTAAGATGTATTAAGGACGAAAATCAAAATGTTTTAACGCGCGAAGAGGATATTAAGGAGAGATGGAGAAGTTACTTCGATAGTTTATTTAATGATGGCCAAGTTGATACTATAATAGATGAAAACCCACACCAAGAAAGAAATGTAAATTATACACGCAATATTAGAATTGTAGAAGTTAAAGAGGCATTGAATAGAATGAAAATATGGAAAGCATGTGGCCCAGATAAAATACCCATAGAGGTTTGGAAATGCTTAAGAGAAATTGGATTGACTTGGTTAACAAAACTTTTCAATAAAATTTTAAAATCAAAACGGATGCCAATGGATTGGAGAAAAAGCACGCTTGTGCCAATTTTCAAAAACAAAGGAGACATTCAAAGTTGCTCAAACTACTGGGGAATTAAACTTATGAGTCATACTATAAAACTTTGGGAGAGGATAATTGACAATAGGCTAAGGAGAGAAACAACAATATCAGATAACCAATTTGTTTTCATGCCTGGGAGGTCAACTATGGAGGCGATTTTCCTTGTAAGACAATTGTTAGAAAAATATAGAGAAAAGAAAAAAAATCTTCATATGGTATTCGTAGATTTAGAAAAAGCATATGATAGGGTTCCTAGAGATGTTCTTTGGTAGGTTCTAGAAAGAAAAAGAGTGCATGCTAGATACATAGACACTATTAAGGATATGTATGATGAAGTAGTAACGAGTATAAAGACATTTGAAGGAGCTACAAAAGAATTTTCCATTACGATAGGACTACATCAAGGATCGGCTTTAAGCCCATATCTATTTACTTTAGTTATGGATGAACTAACTAAACATATTTAAGAGGATATACCATGGTGTATGCTATTTGCAGATGATATTGTCTTAGTGGATGAAACTAAAGATGGAGTGAATAGGAAATTAGAACTCTGGAGGAATACATTAGAATCTAAAGGCTTTAAGTTGAGTAGGACGAAAAACGAATACATACACTGTGAGTTTGGAAACACTAGACATTGAAATGACGGTGTGGTAAAATTAGAGGAAGTAGAAGTTCCTAAGGTAAACCACTTTAGATACCTAGGATCAATCATACAAAATGATGGTAACATTGAAAATGATGTCACACATAGAATTCAAGCTTGGATGGAAGAAATGGCAGAGTGCAACAGGGGTGATTTGTGATCGACATGTTCCTACTAAGTTAAAAGGAAAATTTTATAGGACCACAATTAGGCCAGCTATGCTCTATGGAAGTGAATGTTGGGCGGTAAAGCAACAACAATTACATAAAGTGATCGTAGCAGAAATGAGGATGCTTAGGTGGATGTGTGGTAAAACTCGTAAAGATAGAATAAGAAATATAGAAATTCAAAGACAAGTAGGAGTAGCACCAATTGATACAAAGATTAGGGAAGAGAGGTTGCGATGGTTTGGTCACCTGCAAAGACGGCCTACAAATGCCCCAACTAGAAAACTTGACTCAATAGAAACTGTAGAAATTCGACGAGGTAGGGGCAGACCAAAGTTAACATGAGATGCATTAATTAAGAGGGATTTGAATGGTTTGCAAAGCTCACCATCAATTGCACTTAATCGAGCACAATGGAAAAGTTTGATTCATGTAGAAGGGAATGAGGCTATGTTGTTGTTTTGTTGTGAGGTTGTTGTTGTTGTTGTTGTTGTTGTTGTTGTTGGAGTAACATTAATGAGCTTTCTATATTTTCTCTCTAACTGATTAAAATGCATGTACTCAATCAGACACTTATAGGAGATCTTCCATTAGTTTGCATGAGTCTTTAAACTGTAGTTAACATTCCATACAGTACAAAATTCTTTGACATTATCCTACTTAACTCACAATTTTGACTAGGATCAAATATGGAATTGGCCTAAACTTAGTATAGTTCGAATTCAATATTAAATTATTAATGCAGGGGAATCTAATTGACCATGAAATGTTTTAGAATATTTGAAACCATGAAAAGTTAAAGAAAACTTCATCGCGTGCTTGGAAGACCTAAATTCCATCAAGACATAATACGCAAATACTTTTATCCTAAAACATATAAAATTATGATAAATTATTATCTAATATTTGTCCTATCTAGAATGCTTAGAAATCATTTTATGGGCTACTGCATATCCACGTCTTCTTTTTCTTGCAATTTTAATTGATTTATGGTTTTCTTTCACTTTGTTTATGCATTGTATTTTCTACTACAATGTTAGTCTAATTCTTTTTTTTTTAAATTTGTTTGGATGGTGTTAATGTTTCTTCCTGTTCTTAGTTTACATATCATTTGTTAGACATGAGATTGACTTCTACACTTCTACTGTTACAAAAATTTACATATTACAATTTGGAAGCTAACTGCAAAGCTTAGATTCTTAGATTATAACTTAGTCCATTCGTAAAACATTTTCTAATAAAAATGGGAGTCAGATTTTTTTTCCCTGACAGTTTTAACTTGAAAAAAACAAAAACAAAAATGAATCATACACATGTATCTTTTATCCTAATTCAGTGGATTTTTTTTTTGTAAGATTTCACTTGCACTGAACTAGGAATTCAATTTTGTTTTAGAAAATAGAATTAATTCATTGATTGGAGGAGTTTGAAGACTTTGGGCACCATAATTTTTTGTGTCTGTAGTGTCTGAATAAATAAAATTGTGCTGTCATTCGTCACTCGACAGTTTTGTATCAGTTTTATGTCCAGCATATGTTCCCACACTCTATTTGACTTTATAGACGAACACATCATCTTATGGATGATATGGTACCCACTCTTGGTTTTTTTTATCTTAGGCTTAGGTGCGGGGGTTGGTGGAGCTTTCTTAACATGCCTTGCCTTTGTCTTCATCCTTATGCACAAAAGAAGGTTATCTAGTGCCTCGACTTGCTTCCGGGGAGATTTTCTTTCTGATTCAACATCAAAAATGGACTTGGAAAATTGCAGCACTTCATGTTATGGGGTCCATGTATTCTCCTATGCTGAACTCTAAGAAGCTACTGGCAATTTCGATGTCTCTAGAGAACTCGGAGATGGTGGCTTTGGCACTGTATATCATGGTAAGATGGAACTTTTGTTAATATCAATACAATGTGCCATGCAATACTTGATTGGATCGCAATATGTGCGTCTAAACAAATGTATTTGGTCAGGAAAACTTCAAGATGGGCGATCAGTTGCAGTCAAGAGAATGTATGAATACAACTACAAGCGTTTTGAACAGTTTAAGAATGAAATAGAGATCCTTGCGCACTTGCGCCACCAGAATCTGGTCTCTCTTTATGGGTGTACATCATACAACAGCCATGAACTTCTCCTTGTTTATGAATTCATTCCCAATGGGACTGTTGCTGATCATCTCCATGGTGAACGCTGCGAAGCCGGCTTGCTCACATGGCCTATCCGAATGAGGATTTCTGTAGAGACTGCAAATGCACTAGCTTACTTGCATGCTTCTGATATCATACATCGAGATGTCAAAACTAACAACATTCTCCTTGACTCTAATTTCTCTGTAAAAGTTGCAGATTTTGGATTGTCGCGGCCCTTCCCTACAGATGTAACCCATATATCTACAGCTCCTCAGGGGACTCCTGGCTATGTCGATCCCAAGTACTACCACTGCTATCAGCTTACTAACAAAAGTGATGTTTATAGCTTTGGAGTAGTGCTTTTTGAACTCATATCGTCGAAGCCGGCTGTAGATATCAGCAGGCATCAACACGAGATTAATCTGTCAACAATGGCGATCAACAAGATCCAAAATGGTGCTTTGCATGAGTTAGTCGATCCAAGTCTAGGTTTTGAATTGGATTCAAACACAAGACGGATGATCACGTCGGTCTCAGAACTTGCATTTCGGTGTTTGCAACCGGAAAAGGAGATGAGGCCTTCAATGGATGAGGTTTTGGAGGTTCTTAAAGGGATAGAGAGCAATGAATACAAGATAGAAAAGCAGGTAGAAATGGATGTTCCTGCCGACGATATCAGTTTGTTAGACAATACTCAGTCACTTTCGCCAGATCTTAGGAATGATAAAAGTGTTGGCATTCCTAGTTCTCCTGACACCATTGTAGACAGCAAAAGCTTAAGCCTTCCATGATCAACTATTTATATTTTCATTACTGTTGTTAATACTTTTTTGGTGAACTGAACATCAATACTCTCAATTCAACCACCCAACTCATACCAATGCCTCTATGTTTTTTTCTCCTTTTTTGCAGCTCGTTTCGTACAGGTTTTGGGTGTTTGCTTATGGTTTATGGTTTTCTTACATGGATAATTAAGTACTTGTTAAAAAAAAAAAAAAAGTGGACAGGTACTTATGATACTCTTTTAGTAGTTTTGGGGATGAACCAATCACTAAAATATTAAATGGTACAAAACAGGTATAAAAGCTACTTCTTTAATGCCAAGCACTAGCCAATTAAAAGTTACACCACAGAAGCTCTTCATTGTTCCATTCTCTTACATTTGATACAACCCTTTGAAGTGTGATATATGGATAGACACAAGGTTTATGATCATATACATTCCTCAAAAGGTTCCGAGAGTTTGGACGCAGAAGCTTATACTTTGGAAGACATCATATTCACATGGTTTTTTTTTTTTTTTTTTTTTTAAAGATCAGAAGCTGATGTTGTTCCTCAAAGCTTGTAATCCTTCAAGCTAAACAAAGGAATGACAGTAGCATTGTATTACCATCCAACACTAATAACCATGTCATTTGATCTACAAGAGATAATACTGAAAATCAACAACAATCCCAAATTATATAGTTAACGCCAGCTATGCGGATCAAACTTTTTCACTTTGTTCGATTTAATGCACAAGATAAAAGCATGCCATTGGAACAAAAAAGGAAGTGATACCACTTATTAACAGAAACTTGTATCAACTCATCCAAATATTGTATGGAAAAATGTTATTACATTTGCTACTCTTGTTAGACAATTTGTTGCCCAAGAAGATCAATGTCAGACTACAAAGATTGTCAGCAAAATTTATTTTTACAACAAAGTCACTTGCTACCAAAAATGACAGAAGCAAGTGTAAAGAATTGAAAGAGAACCAAAAGACAAGATAAATAAAAAGAAAAAAGGAAAACACAATTATTTCTATCAAGAGTCAAGCCCTTGCTTTCCTCCACCTTCTTCCACAAACATGCCATGAAAGAAGAAACCTCAAACAGAATTGAAGTAGCAGCAAGAAAATTGTACGGCCGATGCAGGGAAATTCCAGCATAGCTCTACAATCAGGATGTAATGCCCAGCAAAAACCTATGCATCATCTCATAGCTTGTAAATGTTATGACAGCAGCTGGGGTAGTTCTCAGAAGGTTAGTGGCACAACCGCGGTAAAAACCAGCGAAACCTTCCTTATGAAAGACCTTTCTGATGCAATCCACAACACCCTCGTATTGTGGATGACAGTTTCGAGCTTGCCCTTGCTCTTGAAGCCTTGAACGCACGACCTGAAATCATTGAACTGAAAATGTCAAGAGAAAAGCAGACACTTGCACCGACTTCTTAGAGGACAGACAAAGTGAGTCTAAGATGTAAAGCCAAAAATTCAGAAGAGTTGAAAAGAATATATACTTCATGAGGGTATGTCATTACTGAAGCAAGGATTTTGGAAATTGAGGAGGCAATAGCGACGTGCCCAGGACTTAGCTTGTCGACAGTTGTATTATCTAAGTACTTTAATCATCAGCAACTGTACCAGAAGTGCAAAAGAAGCAACTGAAGACTTTCTGCATTTGGAGAACATCAAATTACCTCTACTTGCAATATAAGACTTGGCTTTTTCATACACTGGGAGCTGAATGGCAACATGGCTTACACCAACTAGCGATGGCAAAAGACCGCTGTTCAAGAGATTTAAAGAAATTCAGAAACAGCCACGCCAAAATGAACAAAATTGTTAAATACTTGGCTCTCATTGGATGAGGGCTGCCAGGAATGTCTTTCGATGCCCAAGCAGTGAATCTCATTCTCAGCATGAAAAAGGCAGTGCAATATGCAATTGTCATGGCCCTGTACACAATGAGGGCCATTTACACAAAGCCAAATATGTCCCATAACGAAAATGTATGCGTCCAATAGGAGAAACCCATATGTTATTACTTCCATCAATCAACGCACTCAGAATTCAGGTTTAGCACAAATAATGATCAGTATCAAGTGATTTTCAAATTCCAAAATAATATTAGACAAATCAAATAGGGGCTTGCTAAACGTGCACACACAATATCCTTACACACCACTTTTTTCCCTTTTGACCAAAATACCCTTATTTCCCTCACACACACCACCTTGTTTCAAACCACTGCCACCACCGACTATCTGCCGCCATTCACCGTCCACCGCCTCCTACCCGTTGCCGTCCGCCACCTCCCGCCCTCTTTGATCCCCCTCTTTGATCCTCCAAAATGGAATCGGCACCTTCCCTCTTCTCCCCTTCCCCCTCTCTCTCTCTTTCATTCTCTCTCCAAATCTAGATCTGGTCGGATATTGTTTAGATGTGGATGGGTTCACCGTGTTATGCCACTAGAGCCAAACACAATGGCCTTGTTCGGCCACTCAAACTGAACATGTGTAGATGTTTGGCCACTCATGGCCGAACACGATGATAGAAATGAATAATGAGTAAGGCAGGTGGCAAGTGCAACAGTGGGAGATGGGGGCGAGGCATAGGTGGCGAGGTTAGTGAATGGAGAGGTTGAATGTATAAATGAGAGTTTAAGATTAAGGGTGATGGCTTGGGATGCTAGAGGTGGTGAGGGGCTGCAACGATGGTGGAGGGCGGCAGTGGAGGCGATGACGGCAATGGAGGGCATGAGTGACGGTGGCGTATGTGTATTTGGGATAAGGGTAAATATGTCAAATTTTTTAAAATTTGGTGTGTATAATGGCATTAAGTGTGTACAAATAGCAAGCCCCTAAAATATAGGCTTTAATGCTAAAAAGAGGAGTACCTATACAATCCCCGGTAACCCTCCTCATGCACAATCCTTCTAAAAGCGGAAAAAATACCGCTGTAAGGAACCACTTCTGGTCTCATTCCCTGGGTCTAAAAATGACAGAACATAATTGAATAAGGAGTCCAACCACAAAAAGATGAAATAACTTTTTAGAGGACAAAAGATACTGCAGTTCGGATATTTATTGTTCTCCCTCTATTAAGTGGTTTATGACCAAATAAAACAATTAGTAAATGCAAACTTGTGTTCTCAAAAAAAAAAAAAAAAAAAAAAAATTGAATGCAAACTTGCTCCTGAACAAATGATAAAATTAATGTCAAATCTGGCCAAACATATCAAATGTAAAATTTTGAAATCAACTAATTTTGTTTCCGATCGATAATCTAATAAAAACGTAAAAAATCTGATGGTGTAGGAGTCTTATGCCAAGTTCTGGTCTTGGAAGCTCTTACAGCATGACGAACATAGCACTAAATCTTCTTCGTATTCAAGGCATAACTTCTAAAAATGAAATATCATAAACAAATGCAACAGGCATGTGGCAATGACACAGTCTTAAGACAATATCAGGTACAGATCCACCAACAAGGCATTATTGTAACTTACCCTAGTAAAACAAGGATATTACAATAACAACAAAGCCTCAATCCCAACTTAGTTGGAGTTGGCTATATTGATCAAACTCTTCCATTATAAATTAATAAAATATGTAATAGTGGATAAGAAAAAGGATTAAACTCACTTGAAGTCTGGTTTTTACAACCCAAAATGGACTGGTCGCAATGGCTGTTACCACTCCAGCACCAGAAGCAGCAGCGATATGCGCACCAGCTGAAAGCTGATTGCCTTCCTCCCCTACAATATTATAAATTGGAGAATGAAACATGGATTCAACAAGAAGCGCACAAATGGACGAAAGCATATACTAAAGCACTTCATGAATAATTTCATGAGATGAGCACCTCTCATGAAAAAGTACAATATTAAATTGGTTGGAATAAGTTTACAGGGATAATAGGTTTTCACAGTAGAAATAATATATCTTTGTTCGTTAAGCTCAAACAGAAAATAGTCAACTTCATCCAACGAAATAAAAGTAAAAGACTTTATTTTGGCAAGATAAAACTGATAAAGAACCAACCATGGGAGCGAAGCAGGCCTTCGAGTTGCTTATAAACAGTAAAATAAACCTGTAAAAAGAACAATAACAAGAATTAAGCTTAGCAGCAAAGATACACAATAATCATAGTTTCAATGCTAAACTGACTGACATCCATTTTAACAGGAAAAAGAAAAATTGATAGAGATTACATTAAGGATGAGCAATGCCAAAAAAGAAACAAGAAACGGCCAAGACAGCCTTTGAAAAATAGGACAAACTAAAACATAGACCTCCCAGAAGCACGTCACGTTAAAAAAAAAAAAAAAAAAAAAAAAAAAAAAAAAAAACTCTAGGCAATTGTAAGACATTCAAATACGTAAAGCAGTAGAACCAAGAATTAATTTCAACAGAAGAGACTCTAGAAGGCTGTTATACAATATAATTAATCGTTGATGAATAGAATTCAAACATTATCGATTAATATTCAGATTTGACGAAAATTAAGACGTGAATAAACTTGAAAATCTTCAATAAAACTAGTTCTTAAAAATTTGAGCACAATGGAAGAGTTTGATCCATGTAGGGACCCCGACTAATTTGGGATTGAGGCTATGTTTGTTGAGCTAGGAAAAGTTAATCTTGTAAAGATAGAAATAAATTGACATTAGTTTAAGAAGATGCTAGACTGACGGTTAAGAACTTCTTTTGAAATAATGAAGGTTAAAAAAATCCCACAAGTTGTATAGGCAATAGACAATAAATAATGTAAGAAAAAAAAAGATGACATATATGAAAAAAAAAAAAAAAAAAAGAACTATCCTTCAACTAAAAAATTGAAAGAATTGATAGAACCATGACAACATACTTGAAACATATAATTTGACAAAATAAAAGATTAGAAAGTTAAGAACCTTTTTTTTTAAATAATCCCCTTGGTTCAAAGCAGAAAACAATAGACAAAAAAAGGATAATTCGAGCAGACAAAGAAAACCGAGAATCTTAAGAGAAAGAAAAAGAAGAATTTAAGATTTGGGAGTACATTCAAGTGTGTGAGAAAAAGGAGTGTTTCCTAAAAGGGAATGCAGTCATTTTTGGAATTAGAAGCCTTACGTTTAAAAAACAAAATAAAATAAAATAATTAAAAAATATGGGACACTGGACTAATTTAACACAAAATAGTCTATCGTCACTTGAATCTTTGGACTTGACTAGAACCGTTAGATTCATATTGATCGTGGAATTTGACAACAAATCGAGTGATTTAATCCAATTTGCGATTATTGCCTTGAGTCGAATCAATACGTGTTGGATCCAATTCAACAACTAATCGCTCAGAGAGCGATCAATTGCTAATTTTACATCTTTAAATTCTCCTTTTGAAATTAAGTTCAAATCCAAAAAAAAAAAATCCTTTATGGTGTATAAGAATGTTAAATGATGATACAGCTGAAAAAAGTTGGAAACACTTCCAACTCGGTGTGACTACCTTGAGGAAGAATAATGAGTAAGCTTGCACATTTCTACAAAATATCACTTGAATAGATAAGATAAGAAACTTGTCACCACCAG
The DNA here is from genome assembly GCA_039657365.1 of Stephania yunnanensis. Classification (NCBI taxonomy): domain Eukaryota; kingdom Viridiplantae; phylum Streptophyta; class Magnoliopsida; order Ranunculales; family Menispermaceae; genus Stephania; species Stephania yunnanensis. Next base: position 5,608,172 of record CM077589.1, read on the forward strand.
AATCAACAAACAAACTCCCACGCCAACCCAACCAACAATTAAACTCCACAAGGGCAGACTCAAACTCTCAAGCTTTAAGTTCATGTAGAGGTGCAAACATGGCACCGCACAGCTACCACTTGGTTGGCCAACGAGAATGGCTCACGGTGCTTGTGAGTTGTGATCCCAACATACATGAATGTGCACTAATATAAATGTTTGTTATTTCAACCCATACACCCTCTCTTCCCACTCATTCTAAATTGACTACCAATCACCTTTTAAAAAGAACATCAACCCACCCAACAATAATATAGAAACTTCTAAAAGATACCCTTACCCACTCAACTTGGCATTTTGATCAAACCCACCCCACCCCTATAATCGCACCCCCTTCCTCTCATTCTCTCCACGCACAAATCTCAACCATCTCATCCTACCCCCTTCGCAAAATGCACAACCATGCCCTCACCTCTCACTTGACACTCATTTGTCCCTCTGTCTTAGTTCTAAAGTCGTTTGATTTTCACTTCATTCTTAGTTTTAATCCTTAGTTTTGGTTGGATGCAAACTGTTTTGGTGTTTTAAGGATGCATCTTGCTCAAAAAGGTATGATTTTGCTGGTAGTTTGAATCTAGGAGACTAGGAACGCAACTTAGATCTCAGTTGCACAAGGGCAAGACCAACATTATGGATCCCAGCCAAATATGGCGAAAATGCCTACAAACAGGAACAAAAATGGAGGACTTGGACTTCACACTGAGTGCCATTAATTCTCCCTCTCTATCCCTCCTATATCTACAAACACATACATATATAGGCCTATAAATTAATACATGCAACGCACCTACAACCCTTTCTTTTCTCATATAAATACACACACATAACTAATCTCTCTCCAATAGAAACCAAATGGGGCATGTCATGTAAGGGACCTTCGCGGTTAATTCAAAAAAAAAAAAAAAGTGGTGAGAAACTTATGTCTTAGTCGGATGCAACCAATATTCATTCACAAGTTTCGGTCGTGATCGACCAAAATTCACCCATTAATCTCGACAACCAAGATTGATGGGGTTTAGGGTTTAGGCACCAAATCCGACACTCAAGATGAAAAGCATTGATCAAAATCATCCAAAAAAAGTCAAAAAAATCTGAAAACTTAAGTATATGTTGTCTACACGACCTCCACAATCTATTTTTGACTTCATTCTACACAGGAGATTGTCGGAAGCTCATCGGTGGATGGATAGAGAGGAAGAGAAGAACATGAATAAGAGGGGGAAGGGAAGGGAGTGGAGTGTAGAAGGGTGAGGTGGGTTTTACATAAGGATAAAGTTGTCATAAGTGAAGTGAAATGGTGTTTTGGTCATAAATTTTAGTATTTATATTGGGGGAAGAGAGGAGGACGGATTGCATAGCTGCCCTCTGCATATACAACCATCGTTTTCCTCAAACAAGCATGTCTGGATGGGAAGATCTACAATATGCACATCTTTTAAGTATACAGTTTTCTTAGATGTACATAGGTAGTCTGGTAAACATTTGCATAACTCAGAGTAAACATGCAGAAATGAATTAAATAACTTGTTGATTTCAGTGGCATCAAACTCACGGAGTCTAAGTTGCTTGGAGTCCAAGATAGTATCAAATTTGGAAGTTTCCAAATCGCAACTTATGGCCACAGTGAACATTAATTAGAAAGTGTCTAATTGTATTATACATAGAGATAATGTGCGGTGAGCACAAAATAGGAAGTTTGATTTCTATATAGAAAACCAACTATATTAGTGCATACATGTATATATATATATACAACATTGAAAAGCAGAGTGTTGCATTGTGTGTGCGTTGATGATATGGGTGGTTTAGCACATAGAGAGAATGTGTTGGCAGTTGAAGAGTTAGGTGCCGAGTGAACGGGTTGTGTACACTGGGAGATTGAATCTTGTTCTTGGGGTTTCTATCTAGGGTTTAAATAGAGGATAGTTTTTCTTTGTGTACCAAACTATTGAAAGTGGAATACCTTGTTTCTTGCTCGTGGTTTTTTCCCAATTTTGGGTTTTCCACGTAAATCTATGTGTTCTTATTTTCTATGTGGTTTGTTTACTTTTGGGTGTAGTCGTGTGACGGTGATCTTGGGACTTCCGTGGTGATTCATCACAACATAACTTGATAGGTTATTAAAATTGATGAAAAAACAAGTATATGCAACTAATAATTCCCATGAAAACAAGGTATTAATAATACAGATTCTTTAACACAAAACTGAAACAAGGCTTAGATCCAAATTAGTTGGGTGGGCTACATAAATCAAACTCTTCCAATCAATTAGATTTAATGCCTTCATGACTTACTTCCAAAATCCTTCAATCCTTTCTAATCAATGCATCCCAAATTATCTTAAGTCTACCCTTATACCATCAAATATCTTTAGTTTTTACCCAGTCGAATTTTCTACCGAAACATTTGTAGGTCTTCTTTGAATGCGTCCAAACTATTGCAACCACTTGCCCCTCCCTAATTTTTGCGTTGGTTGGTGCCACAACTTCCTTTGAATTTCCTTACTTCTTATTCCATCTTTATGAGTGTTATCACACAATTACCTAAGACTGTTCATTTTTGCTACATTCATTTTATGCATGTATTATTTCTTTGCTGCTCAATATTCAATTCTACAAAGCTTAGCTAGTCTAACTGTGGTCCTATAAAATTTTCATATTAACTTAACAAAGATACTTCGATCACATGTTAGTATGTTACACCTATTGCATTCCTCCACTTCTTCCATCCAGCTTGAGTTTTTTGTGTAACGAACTTCATCCTCAATATAACTATCTTTTTGCATGATTGGTCCTAAATATATAAAATAGTTCACTTTACGAACTTCTATTTCCCCTAATTTTACTATTTTATGTTACACCTATTGCAATCCTTCATGTCTTCCATCCAACTTGAACTTTATGTGAAACGCCATCCTTTATATAATCATCTTTTTGCATGATTAATTCTAAATATCTAAATAGTCACCTCAGGAACTTCTATTTCCCCATAATTTTACTACTTTCTTATCTTGATATCTAATATTTGTAAAATGTATATTGCATATATTCGGTCTAAGTCCTGCTCAACTTAAAACCTTTAAATTCTAACAAATTCCTCAAAGGTTGTAATTTTCTATTCACTCAATCTCTTGTTTTGTCCTCTAAAACAATATTGTAAATAAAAAATAATATACACCACGGTATAACCTCTTGAATACTCCTTGTATGTTCATCCATAACTAATGTAAAGAGATATGAGCTTAAGGCAATTTTTTTGTGTAGCCCTATTCTAGTGAGATATTATTTTGTAGTTTCATATATTTTTATACTTGTTATGACTCCTTCGTGCATATCTTTAATAGTGTCTATCTACCGATCATGCACTCCTTTTTCTTTCAAATACCCATCAAAGAACATTTCTAGGAACCTTATTCTATGCTTTTTCAAAAACATATCATATGAAGGCATTTTTTCTACTTTCAGTTTGTGCCACGCAACAAACTAACTGATCGAACGCATAAAAATAAAGAAAAGGGTACACAATGAATCTAATAGGTGGAAAATGTAAAACATAATCTTAGTTCCAGATATTACAAATTCAGGGATAGGACATCTTACAAAGGTTTCCTAGATAAAGAAAAATAAGAAAGCAAAAATTAGATAAGAAAATCAATGACGAACTTAATACTATATTAGTTACAGTTTTCAGAAAACAAGTCTTAAAAGAAATATACTCACTGCCCAATTTGGAATAAGTGCCAATATCGTGGGAGAGAGGCCACGGTACAGTCCCCTCACACCATCCTTTTCTATAATGTCTTGCATGCTTGCAACAATCAAACTACCTGATTTCACCATGAAAAAAAAGGCACCACAGATGCAAGAAATTAAAAAAGGGAAACTGGGAAAGTTTACCTTTTTACTCCTAAAACAAGTAACAACAAAAATTTTTGACTATTACTAGTACTATGAGCATAGACTCAAACGAGCTTTTAAGCAACTTCTTAAAGTTCATCAAGAAAAATTAATTGAATATTTCAACAAAAACAATACATAAGTAAGACAGACCCGTGTCCAAATGAAAGGCAGAAATTGTGACTCAATATAACAGCATCGAGAAGAGAACTCTATTCTGTTTCTATAATGACTGTCTAGACCTATCAAGCACATACAAGCAACTCAAACATAAACTAAATATAGAAAAGTAAGAGTCGAACATAAAGTAAACATAGAACACTAGTAGTAAAGCGCTTCTCCAATTAACTAGCTCCCACACATCAAACATATATCCTGGTTTTAAGCATGAAAAAACTTATTGATGTTTTCTTCTTTTGATGTATAAAAAAAAAAAAAAAAAAAAAAAAAAAAAGACACTTATTGATGTTTGCAACACTGTTTCATATAACCTAGCAACAAGTGACGACCATTTCATGGCCAAAGAATATAATGTATAATTCAGTATACTCTTAAAGTTCTCTCAAGGTCAAGACTCAAGATGTCAGTTGGAGATTAAGATACTTGCATGCAGAATATAGATCACTCTGATAAGACCCACACTTACAAGGGCGATTTAGAGGAAAAGGGAATCCCCTTGATAGCTATATTGATCAAAGAAAAGAGAGATACACAAAGATGAACTCCCGGACCAGAAACGAGAGAGAAGAACACTCAAGATCTCACCAGAGAGAGACAAAACTCTTCTCACCATACCTAAGTCTCAATTACAATCCAAATAACAAGATACCTTTCTCTACCTCACTACATCTATTAATTCTACAAATTCAAAACTACCCACTCCACTTCCCTCGTAACTAACTTGAAGTTATGCATACATTGTTGTTGTGGTCCCCCCTAAAAACCTGATATAAAGTTTTATCATTACTCCCCCCTAGACCTGATCATGGGCTTGGATACCTGTCCCGACCCGCCCAAGCTCATGAACGAATATTCGGGCTTAGGCGGAGCCCATTTCAAGAAAATCCTAGGCCGAGCCTAAGCCCAGTTAGGCTCGCTTTAGAATGGGCTGGGCTTAGGCCACCTTAAAAAGCCTTAGCCTGGCCTGGGTCCGACCTGAATAAAAGTTAATATACTAATATATTTTAAAATGGTTAGTAATATAGGTGGAATTTGATCCTCAGACCAAATGCTCACACTAAATGATGTTCACCATTTGTGCAACTTTTTCTTTTTGCGAGACAAATGAATATATAATATACACATAAAAACACATGTGGTATTAAAAAAGTCCATAAAAATTTTATTAAATGAATAAATTATTTATTTTTTATATTTTAATATTAAAAAATTATATATGGGCTTGATGGGTTGGACTTGGGATTGTATTTTTCACATGGGTCGAGCTTGTGCCTATGTATAGGCCCGCGTATATATGGTGGGCTGGGCTTGGGCTAAAGTTCATAGGCCTGAGCCCAGCCCATGAATAGGTCTACTCCCCCCCTTTAAAAACCACCTCGTCCTCTAAGTGAGGAAGAAAAACATGGGTTGTCATAGGCTTTCGTTGGAACTCCACCACTCGCATAGGAGAAAAAAATCACATTGTTAGAGAGAACAACATGCCCAAACAATTTGTTCCAAGTATAAATTGTACTGGCCAAACAATTTGTTCCAAGTATAAATTGTACTGCTGCAGCACAAACAATTATTGGAGTATCAAGTAGTTCAAAGCAAGCCACGAAGACAAATGGTAGCCCATAATGAGCATTGATTGTGTGCACAAGGGACCAACCAGCCTAGTCATATGACTTGTTCCCATAGCAAACCCCAACAACAAACAAGCAATTACTCATGGCAAATTGAACATCAGTGGCATGATCATGAGCCCGAGTAATGACATGAAACTGAGTGAACACAAGGGAGAATGACAATGCCATGATTTGTAAAGAACTCGTAACCAAATAATGATCCAACTCAGTAGTCAACCCAATACTCAACCAAGCCCTATAGGACGGTTCCTCAACAAAAATGTTTAGAGGTACGACCAAAATAATCCTAACAACAGTCGACCTACTCATCAACAACAATTCTTCAATCAACTGAAATGCAAGTGTATGATATGGGTGTTGCCCAGATAACACCTTAAAACCCATAATTGCTCTGACCTCAACAAGAGAAGCATATTAATGTCATAACTTGCGCGCTAGTTCATAACATCATCTCTACAGTTCAGAGTCTTCAGACACCATATTGGAGAACACAAAATGGAAACTTGCAAGCCAGTACTATCACCTGCTCCAGTTAAAAGGAAGAGATCAAGGGATGGGCACGAAGCCAGTCTAGTAAGAAATACCTCAATCAGGGTGTTTAGTGCATCTAATTTAATGATTGAACAAGAAGGATGAACAGTCAAAATAAAGTGGAATACCATCGATGCATCACACAGCCAAACGACCCACCAGTGTTGGAGCGAAAGGAAACAAACAATCTTCATGCCCCTGCTAATTGACAATGGTTGCTCTTGCAAATCTCCATGAATAACCCATCCTAAGATCCTGGTCTTCTTCCTGAACCGCGTAAAATCAATCGCACCAATCGACCGAGTATATGAGTCGAATGAAACGACCCCAAGCCCCAACCTTTGTAAAGCAACAAAATTCCCACGAGACGAAGGCAAAATCGTATCATCAAAGGGCGTAAACCAAAAGTGGACCAGCAAACTTAAGAAGTGCGCAAGTCAAGGAGACCCCAGTGGCTCAAAAGGAAGCATATGAAGTTCTATGATATGTGCGTAAACACCATAGTAGTCATACCCACTTTGATGCGTTGTTGACCCTTGCATCATCTGATCTCCTCGACTAGCGTGTTGAGCAAAATAGGTCGTCTTCCCCAAACATACTGCAGCAGAGAGGGTACGACAAACTAACGAAGGAGAGTGCAAATTGTATCCATCACCATGGATTTTCTTCCTCAAATGTACTGCAACAAATAGGATGCAAGTGAAAATCTACCGTATCGACGAAGAATTGTAGCATCCGAGAAAAAGGGTGGAGGCCATCGTGGAGCACTCACTGCTATGGACTCATCCAATCTCTTCGAAGACACACAAATGTGCAGATATGCTAAATAAGTAGTGAGAAAGTTAGATCTGATATCACATAGACTTTCTCAACTACCGATTCAGCCAAATGTGGTCGAACTTGTTTGACGGACGAGATTTGTGTGGAAGTAGGTGGTAGATTTGGTTTCACCACATCGTTCAACGATGAAACATTGTTCATTGATGAGGTTGGAATTTGTAGTAGAGGTAATTGTTGTTGCAGATCTGGTTCACCAACGACTGACAACACTTCATACACTTCTAGATCTGCCAAAACTGGGACTTTCATGTTGCTTGACACTTTGATTTGCTTTTCTCCGATGTTGATTGACATGTTCCTAAGATGATTAAGGAAGATTTTGTCAATCCTTTAAGCCAAGTCTTTGAGATCAGTCTTCACTTAAGATCTAAGCTCTTCTTGAATGTGATCTAGTCGAGCTTCCACCTTTGAAGGTGTACTCTGATACCAATGATAAGATTCACACTAACAAGGGTGATTCAGAGGAAAAGGAAATCCCATTGATAGTTTGATTGATGAAAGAAAAGAGAGATACAAAAAGATGGACTCCCGGACCAGAAACGAGAGAGAAGAACTCTCAAGACCTCATTAGAGAGAGATGCAAGTCACACAACTATCTCACTAGACCTAAGTCCCAATTACGATAAAATAACAAGATATCTTTTTCTACCTTACTACATCTATTTATACTACAAATTCAAAACTATCCACTCAACTTCCCTTGTAACTAATTTGAAGTTATGCATACATTGTTGTTGTGGTCCCCCTAACTTCCTGATATAGAGTCCTATCACAGTCTATGCAATAACTATAGCTATAAAAAAGCATCATACATATGTATCACCCGTTTGAAGGCTTAAAGCTCATATTTTAAAATAGAAACAGCATACTTCATACAGTCCATGTATTGGCTAGTTGATCGACTAGTAAAAGCAACAATTAGAAAAAGTACACTAATTACAGCCTGCCAGATAATGGCTATTTGATTTTCTAGTTACGGCCTCTGCCAAAAGTATGCATCAGCCAGTTAATTGTGACTGGTCAATTAATCAGACCAACAAGAGGTTAACAGACAAGTAACAGATCATCAAACCAACAGATTAAAGTACAATTATTTGAGTAATATGTAACAAGTTCTCACTCAACTAACCAAAAGTTACTGTTTATATTATGCAACTCGACATCACGCTCCCTGGTTTATATATGCAAATGGAATGCCTTTATCCATAATCCATCAAAGAATTGATGACATTCACCTGATCATAAAAAATATTTTGCTCTTGCTATGGAAATTGAATAAATTAATAAGCACTTTCTCCAATATTTTACCCCAACTTATGGAATCCACTTCTGCAGTTGAGGTGGAAGAAAATAAGAAATTCAAGAAGTACAATCAATTAGACATGCATGCTATGAAGTTTCCAATCATTTGTCAACTAAACCAACTACTCCATGGAAGGTTATATATTTTACAAGTGCAATAACTCATCTGATCTGCTCCATTCTCAGCACGATAGGTAATTATATGAACTTTTGGATGAGATTTTAAATGTGTGCATATTCATATTGTCTTATATATTAATGGGCAATTCATGGTGAATGTATTTCAAGATTTAACCAACAAAGATGCAGATCAATCATTCAAATCATAGTCATTGTACAAATCGCACAAGACCAGCATTATGAAAACGACTCAAAATCACAGAGACATAAGCCAAACAATTTAACGTCGCCGCTAATCCCAAAACTCAGAATAAGAAAATAGCAAATTCAAAGACAAGTGGAAGTAGCACCAATTAACACAAAGATTAGGAAGGGTGGTTGTTGTGGTCTGGTCACCTGGAAAGATGACCTACAAATGCCCCCACTAGAAAATTTGACTCAATAGAAATTGAAGAAACTCGACGAGGTAAGATAGACCAAAGTTAACATGGGATGCATTATTTAGGAAGGATTTGAATGGTTTGGAGAGCTCACCATCAATTGCACTAAATCGAGCACAATTGAAGAATTTCATCCATGTAGCCGACCTCACTTAATTTGGAACTGAGTCTGTGTTGTTGTTGTTGTTGTTGCTAACCCCAAAACTCAACCAACAACTGCGACTAACTCAAGATAACTAATTTCCTAGAACTGTCATTTGCTCGTAATCATGCCAATATAACTGCATCAACCACTCCGACGAAATCAAACTCGTTTGCGCCTACAAAGTCACATTCCCCAATTCCTTCAACTAATCAATTCCGCGCCAAACATTCTCATTAGATACCACAAAATCATACATTCTCAACAGCTAATCAAACAAATCAACGCGCAAAGACCGTAGAAAAAAACTACCTTTTTTACTCGAATTGGGCAGCTGCGGCAACCCATGAACCTGAAGCCTAGTCTTGATCACATCCAACGGGCAAACAAATGTGGCCGCAATAGCACCTGCACCATCAAAAACCCCACAAACCCCTAAACACCCACTCTTCAAATCAAACACAAAAACCCCTTAAAACAACAACCCAGAACAAGCAAACGAACAGTCAGACCTGAAGCGGCGCCAGAAGCAGCGCTGCAGAGAAGATCTCTCGCGCTTCGACCTTCTGATTGATTACCCATTTCGTCAATTCGATTCTCTACATCTTGATCTCAACACCGACGTTAAATAGCTCTCGATCGGTCTTCAGTTCTCGGATTTGAAGGTTTCGCCTCAACTGCACTCTATGTGTTTGACGAAATGTCTCAGAGAAAAGTTTAATTTGTAAGGCAACGGGTCTTAGACGCCGAGTTAAACGCGATGAGTAGATGCTGCAGTTGCGTGCCCGTGTTGGACGGGCTTCACCCCTGACTTGTCCAAGTACTGTGGCGACCCCATCATTATATATACATATATATGGAAAATTTTACAATGTACCCAAATATATAACCCTCAAAATGTGTTCTACGTAAAATGATTTTTACGTTTATATATATATATATAAGTAATATAATAAGTATCAACGTTGAAAGATTTCTCCGTTACTTTAATGGTCATTTTTACCCTTTAATTAATTATTTATTAATTAGCTAATTACTTTTTTTGGTCTATTTGGTTACCTATATTTATTACATAAAAAAGCCAATTTTTATACAAATTTAAAATAGTTATAATAAATCATTGACTATGTTTATTTATATTCTACACAATAATAGAAGCACTAATATCAATTTTGCTATTGACACATGAAATTTTATTTTTTAACGTTTTTAATCAATACTATTTTTTTTTTTTTTTCTCTTGTAAAGTCATGTATATTTTTCAAATAATAATAAAAATAAGTTGCTCATTAAGTTTTTGCGAGCGCAGCGAGCGGATTCGAACTTGCGTAGCACGCATATAAACTAGTACATATATATAAGTCGAAGCAGGGAGAAACTTAAGAAGTTACCTCCTCTCACCATTCCATTCGAATTTTCTATTTTTCTTAGTTTTCTAATTTTTGCTATTTATTTATTTTATTATCAATTGTTCCAAGAGATATAATTATATACTAGTTGGCATCGCTCACTTCACGCGCGGGTAAGAATAAGTATCTACATATTGGATAAAATAATTTTGATGAGGAAAAAAAAAAAAAAACCTTATGATGTTTTCCCTATTTTCTCAAATATTTTTGTCATGTTTTGAGAAATTTTTGTTTCAAATGTAACTTTAAAAAATTAAAAAATTAAGCATCAATTGTTTTATTTTCGATTCTAATCTCACTAAAGACAAAAATCGCATCTTTTAATTTCTCTATAAAAAATGAAGAATATACAACTCAAAATCACTAAAGTGTTTTAATCACCTTTAAATTTTCAAAAATATGAAAATAACAATTAATATCACATAATTCACATACTTAGAATGAAAGCAAGTTTACCTCGAAAAAAAAAAAAAAAAAAACAAAAACAAAAGCACAAAAAATCTATTAACACATATTAAAAAATCATGAAAAGAAAAGAGTCAAATAAATATGGTTAGAGAAAGACATATACTATTATATTTCTTGTTGAAAAAATAGCTATAAATATTAATGAGAAAAAATGTTAAGAAAAGAAAAACAAAACTTGTGATAATATTATGACATTAAGCAAGTATGTCCCGCGTGGCTAATGTGAAAAAATGCCACTTTTTATGTATAATATATATCTATAGATCAAAAGAAAATCTTATAGATACAAGAATAGAAAATCACACACACACACATGTGTGTGTGTCAGTATATATATATAAACTCACATCTATTGAGAGAGAGAGAGTAATGTTGCAAAATTGTGATAAAGAATCATAAAGTGCTATTTATAAGATACTATAAGTTTTGTATATTTCTATTACAATAAATAATAATTGAATTTGTGTTATAATGGATAATAAGAAAAAAAAACTTGTGATACTTATGTTACATTTTTTTTTCAAATACTTGTGTTACAATTGAAACTTCAAAAAAAGACCGAAAAAAAACAAAAATTATTAAAAAAAAAAATTAAAAAAAAACTCCCCAAAAAATCGAAAAAAAAAACTCCTAAAAAAACACAAAAAATGTAACTTATTAAAAAAAACTAAAAATTAGATTTTATTATCCTACCTCTCACTTAAGTGCGAGAAATATCAATGTCTTGTATTTGTTATTTTCTTATAAAATATAAATTATAACATCATAATGTCACATGTTACGTTGTGAGAACTTCTCACAGAAACAATTCCTCAATATCTATATATATAGATTATGTGTGCATCTATTAATAATTAAGAATGGTTATCTTATCAACAAATGGATTAATAAAATGAGTGCGTTTAACTTGATATCATGGGCAAATACATAAAATGGGGTGTAGTGCAAGTTTTTTGAAACCATGGACAGATACATGGAATGGAGTGTGGTGCAAGTTCTATTCTCCCTATTAATTTCACCTCTCATTCATTTTTCTTGCAATCCACTTGAATTTTTTTCCCTTCCCCTACAAAGAATCAAAAAATAAAAACACAGTACAATTCTACATACTTCATTTCATTTTTTTCATTATATTTACTAAAAATATGGTATTGTTTGAATTCAACACTTAAACGAGAGGTCAAAATGTTTTACTAGTGTGATTATTAGTATTGGGCAGATAATATTGTCATAATACTATCCAAAGATATCGATGTGGACACTTAGTTAATGATATAAAATAATTTAATAAACCTTATATTGTATAGTTTCAATAACACATATACAAAGCGCAAGAAAATGACTAGTTGTGTATAAGGTTAAGCCAAAGTATATATTTTAACGAATGACATATGAGTAATTTCCAATGAAGGTTCAAAAAAAATTACTAGGTTGCCCTTCTGCACAACTGGAATGCCTTTAGAGCAACTCCAACCCATGGGATATTGGCGTAGATTTAGAGCTTATGGCGCAATATTGAAATCCAATCCCTACCTACACTAAATGCAACACTACTCAAGTGTTGCTGTTTTTTTTTTCATTGCAGTTTTTTGTTGAAGATTTTGTCTTTTGGAGTGTTTGAAAGTAGGGTCCACTTTATTTTTATTTTATTAATGTGTGATTTTGAGTTAATATATTTGGGAGTTTGTGGTAGGGCCCACTTTTGGTATTGAATTTGTGTAAAAGATTGGAGATGAAAATAATATTTTTGGTATTTTTTACATCAAAATAGTGCGAAAATTACACCATTTTGGTGTAATGTATTGGAAATACCTTTAAGGTGACTCTTTTATTTACTAGTCAATTCGCACATGCAGAACATGTGATGTGGATATTTTCTAAATTAAATTAATTAAATTAAGATTTATAAATTATTTAATTAAAGTTTTTTCGGGATGTGCAAACAAATGAAAAAGAAATGAAATATTATTTCTAAATCAAATGCTATTTTTAGAAACTGGATAAATTTTTTCCAGGATGTGCACAAAAATCAAATTTTATTTTTGAGATGTGCGTTGTGAACCATATTGAAAGGAAAAAATGTAAAATAACTTATTGAAAAGGTAACCATGTGGAAACTGAGTTCTATTTTGTAGGGAATGAAACTGGATAAATTTTTCTAAAATTATGTCACAAAAATAGCTCAAAGAAAGTTCTCCAAAAAAAAAAAAGATTTTCGCTAAATAATTGAAAAGCATAATGGAATAGTTTGATCCATACATGTAACCGACTTCAATTGATTTGAGATTGAGACTATAATGTTGTTGTAAGTAATCTCCAGATATCTGTAATGTTAATTCATTTCTATCAAACAATCAAAGAATTACAAAAGCTAAAACCAACAAAAAATAAGAAGAATCACATTTGTAACACATACATTATGGGCTACACCTTAAGTATCTATTGGGCCTAAATAAAACCAACAATGGTATCGCTTCTTTATGCTAGCATTAACTCCAATGTTGGGAGCTTCCTACCTTCAGGTGTGCAATTCGAAGCAAAGTCGGAGTAGTCAAATAGTCTGAATATTAGATAATTGAAATAAAAAAATCTTCATTTTTGTGATGGTGGTTGTTGTTAACCATTCAATTAAGAGTTAAACTATTTGATAAATATATAATAAGATCAAAACTAGAGAATCTAATATAAAATCGAGTCAATTAAGTTGTAAAACTAACTATTGAATCAAGTGTGTAACATCCCCTCTCCCAATTAGGGCGATATTCAACTTGAAACCCTAAGTAAGCCCTGTTCACTAGCTAGACTAATTAGAGCTAGCAACCACTCCTTCATACCTGACAAACACAAACACGTATATCAATATCAATATATAAATCAAAGTATATACAACGAAAATTAGAACTTTTTCGATAATACATTCGATCTACATAAATTAGAAGTTTAGCAAAATCAAAATACATTTGTAAAATCTCCCACCCTGTTATATTACAACAATGTAACTAAAAAAAGTATATATATATACACACATGAAGGTTCATTACATCGTAGAGAAGATAATAAAACTAATAAATCTTATTCTTGCCCTTAGCTGAAGCACCTGCATGTTAACTTGATATGTTAAGAAGAGTGAGCACTCCAACTTGCTCAGTAAGTGATGCTCCTAAATTGTGACGACCCAAAACCTAAAAAACTTGCCCTAGGGGCAATTAAGTGATTTGATAAACCCTACATTAATTAGCCCCACTATATAAATCAAATTGAAAACTCTAGTCCCTTTTTGTTTGAAAATTTAACCACGGGGAGAGAAAGGGAGATTGAGGTGTTGGAGGTCCAACTCAAGAAGAACCTTAAATCGAAGGTACACGCATCTCCTCCACCCTCTTAATCTTGTTTTAAATGAATATTAGACTTGAATTCGACAAAACGATAACGAAAAATCACGTTATTAGTGATTTGTGGAGTCGACAAAGCGATCGATGACCGAAGCGATCGGCGATGGCCTTACTGTCGCCACTACCGGCGACTTCCTTATCATCGCAATCGACAGGGTGAGAGGCCACTAGGTTGCCCCTACCAGCATGGTGGAAGAGGACGGGAGGGGGTGGTATCATGACCACCGTCGCCCCTATTGTTGTTACATCCGAAGGCTGGTAGGGGCTACTGGGGAGCGACCAGTCCTGACCGGTGGTCAGGGAGGGGGTTTCCCCCTCCATGTCAACCAATGCACCAGGGGTTGTTGGCCTTTGGTTTGGAAATCAAGGGCCAAACAGCCCTTGGACCGGTCAACAGTAAAATAAATAAAATAAAATAAAACACAATAATATATATTATAAATAAACAAAAAAATATATATATATACATATGATAAAATAAAAGAAAATATTTTCTTTCAAAAGAGGCACTACCGCCCGGTTCACTGTTCATCCAAGAAGGACCAAAATGTATCATGATATGAAAAGACATTTTTGGTGGCCTGGGATGAAAGCGGACATATCAGAGTATATCAGGAACTGTGGGATCTGCCAACAGGTGAAGGCAGAGCATCGTAGACCTGGAGGATTACTACAGCCACTTCCCATTCCACAATGGAAGTGGGAAGACATAGCTATGGATTTCGTTCGAGGACTGCCGAGGACGGTTCATAGACATGATTCCATCTGGGTGATTGTGGACAGATTGACGAAATCTGCCCATTTCATACCAGTTGCAACTCATTACACATTTGACCAGCTGAGTGTATTGTTCGAGAGAGAGATTATCACGCTGCATGGAGTACCTTTGACTATTACGTCAGACAGAGATGCTATGTATACATCCAGGATGTGGCGGAGTATGCAGGAGTAATATGGTACACGTTTACAGTTTAGCACAGCCTTTCACCCTCAGACTGATGGACAGACTGAGAGATTGATTCGAACTCTCGAAGATATGCTCAGGGCGTGTGTACTTGAGTTTGGCGGATCATGGGAAGAGTATTTACCTTTGTGTGAATTTGCACACAACAACAGTTATCAGGCGAGTATTGAAATGGCGTCATTTGAGGCGTTATATGGCAGACCATGTCGCTCACCATCTTGTTGGGCTGAGCCAAAAGACCGAAATTTGTTAGGGCCTGAAATTGTTGTCGATCACAAAAAAAAGGTAAGACAGATTCGCCAGAAGCTAAAGGGAGCCCAGGAGAGGCAAAAGAAGTATGCAGACATGTATCGCAGCGATCTCACGTACGATGAGGGAACTTTAGTTTATCTAAAGGTTTCTCCTCGTAAGGGTCATCATCGATTTGGTTTGAAAGGCAAATTAGCACCGAGATTCATCCGACCTTTCAAAATCAAGAAACGAGTTGGAAAGGTTGCTTATGAGTTAGAGTTGCCTCCGCAAATGTCGGGTATTCATCCGGTGTTTCATATTTCGATGCTTCGACTAGCTAAGTCAAAGCGGGCGAGAGGCAGACGGACAAATGATTTGAGTCGATTGATTTGAGTGAAGATATCTCATATGAAGAGCAACCCGTTCAAATTCTTGACCGAAAGGTACAACAGTTGAGAAACAAGTCTATCCCGAAGGTGTTAGTGAAGTGGCAGTTTCATGGAGATTCGAAACTCACTTGGGAACGGGAAGACTATATGCGCGACAGATTTCCGTACCTTTTTGAGTCAGGTATATTTTAAAATTCGTTTAGTTTAAGTTCGAGGACGAACTTCCTATTAGTTGGGAAGTATTGTCACGGCCCAATAATTAATACACGTTTAATTCGTTAATAAGGACACAATGACTCGTGACGTGGGACCCGCAGTGCGATACGTGTCACTACCGAGGCACGGTGGCCGAGGTAAATGTTATATTTGTTGTGTTGTTTGCCTAGTGTATTGTATATGTGTAGACTACTAAATCATTTACGGGTATGTAGATACCGAGACGAGCGGGGACGCGCCTCGAGTCGCGCGCCGACGTGTGCCCGAGACAGCAGCTCGTGGGGTAAGTCTAATTAGTTAAATCAACTATAAAAAAAAAAAACAAATGTGTAGAAGTGAGTGGTGGGGGTGAGGCCACATCACCTCACTTATCCATACACCATATCTATCATATATATAAAAGCACGAATCACAAATTTTTGAGTCGTAAGCAAATTTACTTTTTTGTCCATCGCCCACACATTTTTTTTTGTGCGTTCCTTATCTTTTCCTTTTACTCCTTTTTTTTCTCCTGCGTCCCTTATCTTTCCGTTTTACTATTTCCTCTTCTCTCACGTCTCTCTCTCACCGATCACTTCGATCTGTCCTTCCGTGATTTCTATTCCACTCTTATTCTCTCACGGCTCTCCCTCACTTCCTATTTTTCATCTTCTCCTGTCTCTTTTTTGCCTCTTCTCCACCATTATAACTTTTCTTCTTCACGTCTCCCCAATCTCACAACTCTTCTTCTTCACCATTATAACCCTATTCAATTTGTTACTTCTCCGGCGTTCTCTTCATCTCAACTCCGCCAACTCCACGAATCCAACATCACCACCGCCGTCGCTCCTCCGCTTCGCCTCTCATCCGTTTCCACAACCCTCTCTCTCTACACCAAAGCTTCGACCGATTTCTTCCTCTCTCGAACGGTCTCAATTTTACCAGGTTTGGTTGATTTTTCTCATTATGGGTGTTCGTCGATCTCAATTTTACCAGGTTTGGTTGATTTTTCTCATTATGGGTGTTCGTCGATGAGTGCAAATACAGTCACACTCAGCGAATATTCAAGGCAGCCAAGCACTACATTCACACTCAACGAATATTCGATGAGTGAAAATACATGTGCGTGAAAATACTTCTGCTATAACTATGATCATGATGTGCATAGAGTGCAGAGTGTAATTTATTGTAAATAGTTAAATTGTTAAATTTATAAGAGAAGCTTGAAAAGAGAAGCGATATAAATTATGGTCAGTTAAAAGATTTGTATAACTGCTTCAACAATTTTGCGATAAATTTGTCCTTGGAACATCGAAGAAATACCATATATTTGTTCTTCCTTGGATGGATTAGTTAATTCTTCATGACTATTGGTATTTGGAATTTTTTCCTCTTTTCTTTCATAATAGAGGACACTCGTTACGTAAGCAAGTTGCTTTGGCCTTTAGCATCGATTGTGTTTACCTTTGCTCATTCTCTGATGCAAATACGATAGTAATCTTCTTTGTAGTGCCTTTTAGCTTGGATATTATGATATCATATCGGGGCTCAAAATTTTAGTGCCTATTATCTTGAGTAGTAAGGGCCAGGATCGGTTCCTCTTGGACAATAAATTGACATTGCGACAAATGTGTCAAAATGTAAGGCTGAGACATTACGTGTAGTTGATTATTATCGGCATTTCTGTGGGATACTTTCTTACCGAAACTAAAATTTGGAGACTGCTAAAAAAGTATAGGACTTTAGAGGTTATGAACAAATGCGAAAAGCCAAAATGGAGGGATATGTATGTATTGAATTGAGAAAAATGTTAGAGATTTCGTATATACGAGAATGCTTGATTTGTGATGTCTTCTTCTCACGAAGTGAAACTGAGGAGAGAAAATTTGACTTCAAGACGTATCTTTCCTTTCTCCAAGTCAAGTGAGCTCTGTTACTATCCAAAATCCTGGATCGTCTGGGGCCCTTGCATACCCGTGTTGTCTCTACAAATTTCATTAACTTTCGAGTGCAGTACAGGCATTGGAGGACCATTAGGATACACAATGAGTCTACCACAATTTGGTTTGGTTGTTTCTCTTTTCCGTGTTTCCTTTTATTGAAGTGCTTACTGAGAGAAGAAGGTGGACTTCGAATAGAGTCGATAATCCTTGTTCCCGATCGTCTTGGAGATGGTGCAATTTTTCACCTTGGAGTACAGGAGAGCTGCAGATGTAGAACACTCTTGGATGCGTGCTTCTTCACCGAAGCTGTGCGCTGTGACAATGAAGGCCGGGGAGTTGCTTGGCCGCCCAATCGTTTCGTATTCCAGGTGCTTTGTGCATACATGTGAAAATTTCTTCCACTGAACGCCTCGAGGTATCGTTCATTATTGTCTACGTCACTTGATCCTTTCCACATCGACCCTCCTTCGAGTTTGTCTTGGAGGACTACTTTTGGGGTGCTTGACAAGTGCTCCAAATGGATGGCTAACCTGAATATTTTGTTTTCGAACTCGGTTTATAACTAACATTTAGCGGTACTAGGAAATGTGAAGGAAGAAAAATCGAAATAGTAGCTGACCTACCTATTGTATTTCATGCCCTCAAGATGCGTGAGTCCGTGATTGCTCGCTTATCGACTATTACCTTACGGATGAAGACACCCACACCCATGATGATCGTTGATAACCAGACTCAAAAAGTATTATCTGGTTTATATGGTTTAATTTTATTCAATTAAAACTTTTAGAGAGTTTCTAAAAGTAAGGTGTATTCAAACTTTTATAGAATTTTTCAAAGTTTATAAAAGTTTTGGGATATTCAATTTAAACTTTTAGAGAGTTTATAAAAGAAAGGTGTATTTAATTTTTTGATGACTTTTGTAGTTTGGTTACAAATCTCGACTTTTATAGACTTTTTGTATAAAAATACACAAACAAATATTCAACTTCTCCTCACCTCAACCCAAAAACTTTTAGAGACTTCTAATTTTTGTTGGTTCCCTTATTCAATAAGGACTTCATTGTTCATAATGTCTTTTCTTATCAATTGTTTTTATCAACTTCTCCAATCACTCAACAACTTGTGAATTTCATTGCTCACTCATTATATTCTAATGTTTATGTTGATGAAAATGAAAATGATTTCGTTATTAACAAGATCTCATTTTTGCATCATTGTACATTTTATAGGATTTTTTTACAAAGAAGTTTTATTTATTAAGTGTATAATTATAATCTCAAAAAATGTAATATTATTATTTTTAGAGAAAATAATCGTGTATTTTTTTTTTCAAATGCAAGAAGTGCATTTTAAAAATTTTAAACTATCATTCTTAAAGAAAAATATATAAGTTTTTTTTACTTAAGTAAAAAAAATGCAAAATTTTTACACAAAATGATCTTACTTGGTTCTTATTTGCCACTAAAAGATTATTCATTTGCATATTTGTTTTGTTGATATTTATTTACTTATTTATTATGTTACTATATTGATAGTCGTAATTCATGACTATGTCTATATGATTTTTTATAATAAACTGGTTTACAAGTTTATAAATTCTCAAAATTAGTTCTCTGTTGACATTTGCGGAATAAATATTTCAAAAGGCTAATAAAGTTTATTTAATATCTTGATTAATGCATCTGAAGAAATCACTTTTAGACCAAATAACATCTAAAAATTTTATGAATAATGAAGAAATATTTCAAAGGGCTAATAAAGTTTATTTAATATCTCTCTCTATTCCCAATTTGTGTGCTTTTTAATGATTTTGTCATCGAATTGATGTTCTGATGCGTGTGAATCCGAAAACCCAAATTGGGTACTCGCTAACAATCCATTTGATGTCCAGATCATGGCCTCTCATGGCTGTTTATTGATCCCATCCACTCGTTCGCCCCATTAACTACAGACACCCATCAACTACAGACCCTCCCCTGCCGCCAATTCCCGACCATTTGATGAATCCAGTCCCCAATTTAATTGTAGGCAAAATACCTACTTTTGTATTTTAATTTTAAGGATTATAAGTAGTTTTGTAGGCAATATATAATGATTTTAGTTTGTATGTCTTCATCAATTCTATATTGTCCAGGGTTAATTTTTTAAGTATTTAAATATTTTAAGGATTATAAGTATTTAAATATTTGATGAAATGCCAATTAGATGATTAGTTTGATTTATTGAGATGGCGTTGCATTGATAATTTTTTGTGCCTATGAGAATATTAGTTTGAGATACCCATGGGATAATTAGTTTGATTGCATTGAGATGAGTTTGTATTGATAATTTGATAGTTTAAGAGTGCTTTGTAGTTGTTTGATGAAATGCCCCATAAGATCCATTTTTTGGTTTTTTGTTTTTAATTTCCACATTCATCAAAGTTCTTATTAAACCTTCTAATTACAATAATCAACCAAACACGACAAAGAACATTGTTTACAAAGAGTTGTTGTCACTCGTGGATGCTTCTCTTGCAGAATCACTTTAATTGAAATGTAAGTTTTAAACCATTTTATAGTTAATATGTTTTATAAGTTTTCTCATTCTTTTAATAATTTCCTTTAAAAAAATTAATCTTTTAAATATAACAGGGACAAACTGATAAAGAACCTGGAGAATTATTTCATGTTGGTTGTGTTTGTTTTTATTGGTAAATTGCATTTCATTCGGATATTAGATCTTTTAGACAAAATAGAAATAGAAAAGGAAAACAAATACAAATGGGAAAAAAAATTCGTTTAGGATCATGGAACATATAGGACTGGCCTTCGATAACTTGAGCATGTGCAATAGTTAAAGTTGTATAATGATTAATTGGATAATGCTTAATTTTGGTTTGTCATTTCTGCAGCTCATTACATTCTCTTTTTTCTAAGTGCATGTAATGTTACTGTATGAAGTACTACAGGCTTGAGGAAAATAACAAATGTCAAGGAACATCAATCTCCTAGGTTTGTCAAATTCCTTCTCTTAGAAATTGTTGAGTGAATGCACATGTCTTACATCTGTTAATTTCATTTTTATCCTCTTTGTGATTATTTGTTGATGCTCGTGTTTTTTTTTTACATTTGGAAACCATGTATGTGAATGAATGAATGTGATTAGTTTTGAAGGAAAGCAACTATAATTTTGTAAGCGAAAATATGTACTTACGCTTAATGTTTCCTAAGAATGTTGGAAATTTCATAAACCTTATAAATTATGTTTGTTTTCTCAAATACTTGGTTGTGGTAGATTGATTTGTATCTGTTTCATTGAATAGACACTCTTCTTGATGCTAACGCCTTCTATTGGGTTCTACATGTTGGGAATTTTACTACATTTAGGAGTTAGGATTGTTATAGATCCTTTATCTTATAAAATATGATTTTATGTTCTGTTTTGCTGTTGAACATTTATTTTACTATTAATTGATTGAAATGTATATCTCATTATTGTGCTTTTCCTTCTAATTTACCACCTAATATTCTCGAGATGGGTTTTTTGTACCCTCGCAGTAAATCATTGTAGTTCATCACCTATTGGTTCCACCTTGATTACTAAAGTATGGTCGCATAGGAAGGGTGTCATATATTGGGCTCCAATTTTCTCCAACACATCAAAGAGATAGCTCAAGTGAGTCGCATTCTCCTGGTGAATTGAACTTTACTTTACATATTGTTTGGTTATGTTTTTTTCATTTTATTTATTAAGACTATTGTAGTTCATCACCTATTGGTTCCGCCTAATTACTAAAAGTCACATTCTCAATTTAAGTTGTTGAACTATGTATATGGCGGAGTCAAGAGGATTGCCTCCAAATTATGACGTCCAAATAATTCCTAGAGAAAGTAAAATTTAAGGCTTGCAGGATACAAACAGGATCGAACAAAGATGCGACCCTACTGAAACGGGCCATGCGAGATAACTTGCAAAAGAATGCTCCCGTAACGTGTAAGTCGTGACTTCATAGTAGATGATAGCTTGTGACATCATTGTAGTCGACGTTTTTATTGTTCGCATACGCTTATTTCCTTCTTTGGTTTAGAATAACATCTTCCGTCAGCAGAGCACCGAATAAATGTGTTTCTTCATCTCGCTTCCAATTCTGCAATTCAATTCTCTCGTAATAGTAGCTTACTGCAACTGAATAACAGTTTCATTGATGCGTTTGGTTTATATTTACTTAATGTTCGCCAACTACTTGAGACAATACCAAAAAGAGAATTTTTAAGTATAAGATGTTTAACTATTTTTTTTATTGTTGGAGCAAGTTGTAATGCAAGATGTGGGCATTGTAATCGCTTCCAATTCTCGCAATTGAATCATCCCTTTCTCTTGTTGGTTCGACTTGATGCGTAAATATTCTCTTGTTGGTTGTTTCGGTTCGCTCACCAAGTGTTTGTTGAATTGCCTCTGTTGTGTTTTTGGTTTTGTTCTTGAATATTCTTTAATGGTTTGGGCTGAATTTGGGTCCTTTTGATCGATGGGTTGTTGCCCTTATGAGGGTAAGTAGAGATTTTTATTGGGAATATATGGTATATAGACATGGGTGTATGATTTATTGATTGGTATGGTTGTTGGTGTAATGTATGTGACTTTGTAATGCACAAGTATATGTATTAAAGATTACTATATTAATTTTGTTTGCATTTTTCATGAACCAAGACAATAATATAGGAGCCTCATCTTTCATGTTTGTGATGGTTGTAGGGTTGGACTTTCAATTTATAATGCACTTTATTCTTTTCTTTGTTTAGGCTATTTCAAGGACTCAAACATTATAAGAAAAACAAAAAAGATGGAAACTCATAGATTTTGAAGTTATAAATCCTCTTAGAATAAGAAATTTTGGACTAATCTACTTGGGGTTAAGAAAGTAGTTAAGTGGAAAAAAACATTGCACACAATATCATCCAATCGTTACTCCTGAGTGGGCTCCAACTATAGATCGAATCGTTGTTGCGTTAGAATACAAGACAAATCACTAAATAATTTTTTTTTTGTCAAACAAGGTAAAAACTATAATCAGTTTTTTTGTGGCGTCTAATACGCAAATTACGAATAAGAGTCCTGAATTTGATGGGCCAGGATTGTTGTGGCCGTTACTTGAGTTTGGGCCTAAATCCAACTGTTTTAATTTTGTTAGGCACACTTTTAAGTATACTTAAAATCAAACTCTAACTCCTTATCAATCCACTACACGTTTTTTTTTTCTCCAAATCAATCATAAACTCATTCTCATCAATCCAATAAACTTTTTTTTATCTCAATCATAGTAGAGAATATTGATAAGCTAAAAAAGGTACTTATATTTCTAATTTTTAAATTTTAATTAAAATTTTAATTTTTATTAATAAGTTCTTAGAAATTAATTCCCGCGAGCGAAGCGAGCGGGTCAATCGTGCGTAGCACGTCCTGAAACTAGTATGTATATATATATATATATATATATCACTTTGATCTTTCAAACAAATAAAAACAAAAACAACACAACGCACAGAGAGACAAAAACGAAAACAGAGAGGAAAGAAAAGAAACAGTAAAGACGATCGGGAGGAGAAGGAAAGTAGAGTGACGGGAGAGAGATCGAGCGAGCTCGAAGAAGGCAAGGGAAGGTGAGTGATTTGTTGTTCTTGTTGATTAGTGTTGTTGGGGCTGTCGTTGTTGGCCGCCATGTTCAGCCATGGAAGGCTCGGCCTTCATGGCCGAAAGGCGTGAGGAAGAAGATGGCAGGGGGTCTCCCATGCCATCAACTTCT
The DNA here is from genome assembly GCA_039657365.1 of Stephania yunnanensis. Classification (NCBI taxonomy): domain Eukaryota; kingdom Viridiplantae; phylum Streptophyta; class Magnoliopsida; order Ranunculales; family Menispermaceae; genus Stephania; species Stephania yunnanensis. The sequence continues at coordinate 5,632,063 of CM077589.1, forward strand.
GATGGTTTGGGGATGGACGCCAAAGTCCCAACGCCTCAAAGAAAAAAAAAAAAAAAAAAAAAAAGAAACCAGAGCACGAATGCTCTGGTGAGGAAGAAGATGGAGTCGGGTCGGGTCGACCCGAACCCATATGGGTCGGGTCGGACCGACCCTGACCCGCGGAGGACCAGGTCAGACCGACCCGGATCGGGTTGGACCGGGTCGGGCTGACCCGGATCCACCCTAATATATATAAGATATATATATTTAATTATATATATTGAATTATTTAATTAATTTAACAGTTTTTAATACATAATAAATTCCTGAAAATAGATAAAAATTATAAAAAATTCAGGAAAATTCCAGAAAAATGGAAAAAATAGATTTTTGACCCAAATCAATAAAACATCCATATTTCTATAAAAAGTAAAATTTTCGGGAGTCGGTTGAGGCGTTATACTGGGGGTTTACCTCGAAAAACGCAAAAAATCGAGAAATTGGTATTTCGATCGATTTCGACCAACTTATAACTTGTGAATAAGTAATAATAACACTAAATTGATAAATTTTCAAATGTTAGGACAATAGAGGAGCTATTACGGGGTTTGGGTGCGTACATCGACGCGACGGAAGCCGGATAGCTTAGGAATTGTTGTGTGTATGTAAGTAAACTGATTTGAGACATTTATTTACATTTCATTCCATTTATTTATTTATTTTCAGTTATTCAAACTGAATTACCTTTGAAATTCATATGCTATGACTTGTTCAGTTGCTCATTTTATGATGTTCATAGCATACTCAGTTTTGTATATCCTTGATTCTAATTCCTATACTTTGTCATATTGATTGTCGTGTGTGAGTCGGTGATATAGCATGCTATTAGGATAGTTTGTATACTTTGACTCAAATCCTTTGTGCAAGTTGATGATATGCTATTACATCTCTTGGATTCCAATACTTTGCGTCGTTTTTGAATATTAAAGTGGTTCTTGTGGTTAGGGTCATTTGATGATAAAAATTCCGCTTTCATATGAGGGTCACTAGACTTGTCGGGATGTTAGGAAATTTCTCCACTACCTTGCATGACACACGAGGTAACGTGCCTCGAACTGGGTAACCGGGACCTCGGGGTTTGTTGGCGCAAGAATAACTTGGTTGAACATGACGAGTTTTAAAACTCGGGTATGTTAGCAAGTATACATTCCGGTGACGACTAATTCACTTGGAATAGAAAATGCGTAATCGTAAGTACGACCTTTTGAATTATGATAAAGAGCTCAATTTGAGATGAAATGATATAGAGCAGAGCTCAAATTGTAGTGGACAGGCTGATGTGATGAAGATCGCGGTCGACCGACCCTAATCCATTACTACTTAGCCCCGAGTCAGTTTCATATGTGATTAACTCAAGTATCTCTTTGCACGATATTCCTTTCAACATAAGTGTCTATTTAAATTATACAATTTGATACTTGTTGCTTATTCGGGAATGTGGATCGATGTCTCTCAGTATTACTTAAATATATTCATGCACTCACCGTCTAGTTTGTGACGGTGGTGCAGATCTACCGAGTAGCAGACCAGACAAAGAGAAGATTGGTGACTACCTCTGAGCCGACGGAGGACTGCTACGACCTACTTTTGTACGTTTTGTATGCTTTTGTATAACTTTTTGTTATGTACATGCTTATTTGCCTTTTGGGTTGAGTGATAAGAATATAGGACTAGACACATGTTATATATATCACCATTTTCGTTTATATATGCATGTGATATTTATTTCCTGGTTTTTCCACAATAGGTTAGGCCTTAGGATTTCATTTCCATTAGTAACTAAATAAGACTTCCGCTGAATAATTGGTTAGATAAAAAAAAAAATTAACTCTGATTTATAGACAACCATAGGTTAGTCACTAGAACAGTTAAGTTAATCGACAACCGCGTCTCCGAGGGAGGTCAATTAGGTCCCACCCCTTGACCCTCGCATCGAGCGACGGGGACCCGCGTGACCCACATTAGTGGATCCCAAAAACCAAAAAATAGAAGATTTACTTAGCTTAAATTAAAACATTTATTTATGAGATGTATTATGATTGTATAGTGTCGCGCGAAGGTTCACATCAGGTCCCGAGCATACTATGAGTTGTTATAGGCGTAGCGGCGAGTCAAGGTGAGTGGGGAGCTTTGCTCGCGCATTAAGTATGACTTGCTATTAGATAATTAAATTTCATGCTTTGAATGAAATACTTGGGCTAAGGGTTGCATCGAGGTATTGGTTTGAATCTCTAAATCTATAGAATGTGAATGAATTTATTTCCCCATTTATGCCATTTATTGCCCTAGGATGTTTGTAGAGACCCCGCTGAAGGCCTAATAAATGCCTCATGATGTTTGTGGTACCACCGAGGGCTTTACTAGTTAATGCCCCATGATGTTTTATAGAATTCGCCACCGAGGGTTTACTTATCTAATTGAATGCATAAATGTGTCATATAAGTATATGAGTTGGGTTTTATAGAATTCGCCACTCGAGGGTTTTACTTATCTTATTCTATCTCTAAAATCGTCGTCGCTGATTCAATCAGCAACGGAAATGTGTCCGTTGCTGATTAGAAACGGATTAGAGATGGAATTTAGAAACATAACATAGACGGAACAGAAATGAAAATTCTAAAAGGTAAATGGAATTGCATTCTTCTAAAATGTACAATTGTAATTGTATTCGTCTCTATTATCGGATCGTCGAAATTATTATATTTCGTCTCTGATCCGTCTCTGACTAGCAACGGATCAGAGACGGAATACAATAATTATGTCTCTGATCCGTTGTTGATTCATGCATCTATTCCTCGAAAATTAGAGACGGAATAGCAATGGAATCTCTGAATTCCGTTGCTAATCCGTCTCAATTTTGTTTTTTTAGTTTTCAAACCTAAGCTTAATCCAATTGGTTCTCCATAACCTCTAAACCCGAAAATATAACCATAATACCTACTACATCGCTTGCACCCCCTCCAACAACTCCTTGGGGTGCTAACATCTCTCAAAAAAATAGAATTTGACATACATACATTGACAATATATATCAACAACAAATATTCAAATGAGAGAAAAAAATGTACAATTAGACATTGAAAAATATTTATATATCCACGAAAGCTTGGAAAGTTTAATAAATGTTCCAAATTTCTAAGTATGCACAAAAACTACCAATCTTATTGTTTAACAACCACCAAAAAAAAACTTTCAATCCTCTAAATATGCACAAAAAGGCCTTATAATATCTATAGCAACAGTGTCAGGACAGCACATTTACATGAAATTCAACATCATAGATAAGTAAATAGATCATGTACATAGCTACTCAGTTAACTCAAAGGGATAGCAAAAGAGGGGGAACACAACCATATATCAAGTCGAGTGCAACTTTACAATGAGATATATGCACTAATGGTGGCAAGTTCTCCCATTCTAGCACTGCATCTCCATTTTCGTCAATGGCACTGCTTTTGACATTCAAACCAAAACTTTTCCATTCAATGCTTGCCAGTGAACTAAGAAGCGATGAGGAAATTGGGCATAGGAGAAAGTTCTGGAAATAGAAAACCTGGACAAGCAGTTCATATATGATAACCCCATTCATAAAAAGAATGTTGAATAAAAAGAAAAAGATGCGACATAAGATTGAAGTTCCCAATGGTGAGAAAAGCACCACTTGCCGCATTTAAGATCATTTGATTCAATAATTTTGGAAAGCAAGACATTTGCAAGATGCTATTGGAGATTATGCACCTAAGCCTTTACTATAGCTTATGCATGAGAGCTCCAAAAATAACTTCAACCAATAGTTGGATCATTCTGTTTTAAACAAGATATCAATGCTTTTACATTGTATATAACAAGATGAGCGATGATAGATCATGCATTGGGCAAATTGGATGGATTTTAATTCAAGGTAGAAATTCTTGTGGCAAAATGTTTGGACTAAAATGAAGTCTAAGTGTTACCTCATAAAGAAGTACGCGAGTGTGAAACTCCCAACCAAATGCAATGGGAGCTACAAGTACTATAACTAATTTATCTTTTCTCCCAATAATGTATCCTGTAGCGGAAGAAAAAGCAACCATCAGCTAATAAAATTTACATGCATGCATATGAAACTCCATCAGTGACCAAAGGGTGTGACTTTACCATATGTTGGTATCTGTGATGGTTCTGCTTCAAGTGATAAAGCCTTGAAAGCAAGCGACATGCAAACTCCATCAGTGACCAAAGGGTGTGACTTTACCTCTATTAATGAGCTTGCATTTTTATCTTTAAGAATAATCTGTGCTAAATTACTCGATGGTCCACTGGTCAATATGGTAATCTTAGAGCTAGGCTTCATTAATTTGGAAATTGATTGCCAAACTTCAAATTCCAAAGGTTGTCTAAGTTCGGGGTGATCGGTGTCTCTAGGAGCTCCATATTTTACTGAATTTTTAGTTGTGTACCTGATATTCAAACCCTAAAATATATAGGGTGTGTTAATCAGCAAACACAAAAACCAAGGCATATGAATGCCAAACTTCAAATTACACCTTTAATTAATTAAGATTGGAAGGATAATCATATAAAATTATAAGAATGGCATATGATTTTTTATTTTTTTGCAAAAGCATATGATAAAATTAATTAAAGAACAAGTGGTTATAAGAACCAAGGCCATGTATGCTTAAAGTTGTATAATTGTGTAAAAATGTATTAAGAACATACTACCTCACCTTAAGGTCAATGACTTCCACATGTACTTTTAAGAGATAGATCAATGCAAGAAAATCTCCAGAACTCATATCCATGTCGAATACGACAGGCTTCCAAAGTTTTTTTCTTCCAAGATCTGGCTTGTATATAACTTTTTTATAGTGAGGAAATTGTGTCGTAAAATTGAACCTGCCACGTTGTTGGGAAAGGTTCAGAACCTGCAATCAAAAAGGGGAAGAATTAACACAACTTTCTTCTATGCAGATATTTTTTTCTCCACGGTACTAGTTACTATGCAATGAAGTTCTGGTGTAAACTATAACAATTATAGAGTACAAAAAAAGATAACGATGAATTACGGAAGAAAACACATTTGGGAGAACTTACATTTAAGAAGCTCACAAAAAATTTCCTATCCAAATTTCTCTCGAAATTGCGATTTGGTTTTGCTTTTGAAGCAACAAGAACGCGCACTCCTTCTGCACTAGTTACTTTCATTGTGTAGCCATCCTATTCATATCATCACCCATGGTTTGAATAGCAATTTTGTGGTGCAACCTTAGAAATTTTTATATTTAACACTTACTCGTATGAAAAGAAATATTAGAAACAAGGCTTCTGAATTAGAGCTGAGAATGCATAGTTTAAAGATCCTGCAATTGTTTCTATATTTACCCATTGAGATTAAAGCTCAAAATATATTTTAGTCTACAAAACAACAAGTGACAGAATTCCACAAGCTTCATAGATAAACTTGAGAAGTAAAAATATAATTAAGAGTTTTAGAATGAACGAGAAGTATAACCTATCATCGCCGGAAAACAAACCGGCATTAGTTACATGGCATTTCCCTTTCCCATTCAGAACAAAACAAAATGGATCCAGGAGCCCCTTCTGAACATGACCACTTTGTACTCCACTCTTCCGCAAATTGAACTTGGGGAATGCACGACCATCAAAGAATGGATTCGAACCATCAGAAACACTATAACGTTTATTGGAAGTCATTACAGTTATGTAACACCCATTCAAAAATAAAAAACAAAAAAAAACTAACGACTTAGGGTGTTACCTTGACTAGTTCGGCGACGGCTTAGGGCGTAGGTCGAGGCTCCAATTCTCTCGGCGACTGCGACGCAGAGCCGACGGCCTGACTCGCGGCCGCAAATCGCAGCGACGACAGAGATTTAGGGTTTGGGAGAGAGATTTCGGTGAGAGAGAGCTGTGAGAGAGAGATAGCTGGGAAACGTCTGTCCGAGAGTGGTGAGAGAGGGAGAGAACTTCTTCGACGAGCAGAGAGCGGTGAACGGAGCGGTGAGCATAGAGCGACCGAGAGAACAGAGCGGTGAGAGAGAGAGAGAGCGAGAGCGGTGAACGAGAGATGACCGATGAGAGAGCGTTGACCGGTGAGACCAGAGAGCGATGAGCGGTGACCGGAGAGAGAGCAAAGAGTCGATTAGAGGCGGTGAGAGAGAGAGAGAGACCAGAGCGCAAGGAGAGAGACGAAAGAGAGTTGAGAGAGACGAGTGTTTTTTTTATTTGGACGATCGATTTTTGGGGGGGCTAGATCGAAGCACGCCCAAATCTCGAGATTTGATGAGCGATTATAAAAAAAAAAAAAAAAAGTTTTAGTGGGAATGTTGGCGTCATTATTTAGAGACGGAATTTAATTCCGTCTCTATTTCCGTATCTGATCTCTCTCTATTCCGTCTCTGAATTAGTCCGTCTCAATTCCGTCTCTAACTACTTTTTCTTAGCAACGGAACTTAATTCCGTTGTTAATTCGTTTCTAAATATCATTTTTCTTGTAGTGATTAATAGTCATTAATCTTGATGTACACGCGTATCTTGAGACTAATATAATAGCCTACGTCTTGACTCAATTCCACTAACTCCGTCTTACTTAACACCAATTGCAACTCAATTGGTCTCTTGATGTGTCAACACATATCTCGAGGAATATCAATGACTAATATTTTACTAAGCTAACTTAGGTTTTATTTAATGTAAATCACATATAGCCACATCTAATTCAACTATTTAAGCCACATTAACTTAAGTTGGCTTACCTCATCACTCTCTACCCCGGTCTCACGTCAACACGCATCTCGAGGCGTGTCCCTCTCGCATCTCGACGCCTAATCATAAGTAGGAGGGACTTATAAGTATCATACACATATGCAATACACTATGCATATACCACAACAAATCTAATATATACCTCGGTCACCTACGTCGGTTAGCTTATCTCGATGTGGGCCCCACGTCACGAGTCAACACTCCTAATTAAGGGAAATAAATTTGAATTAGGAATTTGGCAATACACATAGTAGAATAACCCTAATTAAGAAGTTATAAACTACATACAGTGAATAAACAATGATACGAGTCTAAGCAACAGACTCCAAAATCTGGTGGTCAATTTGCATGCAAGCCTTGCAACAAGTCATTCAACTTTAAGAACGCTCTACAATCTCGCAACAAGGCAAAGCACAGTGCAGGGAAGGTGAGGAACAATGACAACGCAAATGGGTCATATGCAATTGTTTTTTTTTTTTTTTTTGCCAATCTTGTTTTGAGGGAGGGGTAATGGGTGGGGGAATATATAAATCTCTGATGTTGAGTAATAGATGTATACCTGAATCACTTTTTAGTATTGTCAAGGAACTCACAACCAACTTTCACAACTCACAACCAACTTTCTCAAATATGTCACAATTAATTTTCTCCATAATGTATATTGATTGACAGCTCAAATAGCAAATAACAAAAACTCTCAACACAATTGCAATTCTCTTTGTGGTGCAAATACCATTTTCTCGATTTTCTAACTCCTTTTATTGAACTTCATAAGCAAAATATAGCAACAAATAAACCTAATACAATACTTTCTAAAATCAGATCCTGTGGTTTCTTATTTTCCACAAGCTAAAGAAGGGAATAAAATATAGATGCGATTCTATCTAAAATAAAACTTCAAACCAAAAGGAAATAAAATAAATTCCCTAACATACCCTTGCAGCCCTAACTGGCACAACAATGACTTATTCCAACATTTTCCCCTAAGCTTTGTTGTGCCGTCTTTGGTACTAACCACTCCTAATCGATCTCTTAATTCTAGAAATTTTACCCCGCCCAAAGGTTTGGTCGATGTCGACTAGTTGATCTCTCGGTTCCAACATGCTCAACTTCTAGCTTTCCTCAAGCCACACCACAGCTTATCTCTTCAAATATGGACAGTCAATTAATTTTCTCCATAATGTATATTGATTACATTCCTACATTAATTGACACGATTTTCGTGTAAATAAGAAGCTGTTTGTTTCCTATTTTGTACTTAGATGTGAGTTTCCATATTGTAGATACCTAGCAGAGACTTAGTGTTGTGGCATAAGATCCTAAAATCTCCTTAAACTAGAAGCTAAAAGGCTGATTAACCCCAAAAGTGAATGAATGAACATTCAAAACTATAGTATGAAAATTTGAGTAAAAGGTTATATAGACCATGATACTTCCAAAACTAGAAGAATATCGGGAAAACATTTTTAAAAGTTGTGCCGCACTCTTGGATAATGATAAAATTTGTCGAAAACTAAACTTCGTCTCTAATTATGTAAAAACTGACATTTAAAGAAAATAGAAAAGAGCTAACTAAATTATATATAGTTTATTCACGCATTTATATTGGGTCCCCTTTTTTATATATTTTGTGGGTGTCCAAGCGAGCCTGATTATTCCTACGAGGCCCTAGGTGCAATCGGCCTGAGCGTACTTCAGTGGCTCGAGCGATCCTGCCACACCGGAGAATCAAAATCGAGGTCGTGCGCTTAACTCACATAACCCCACTTTCACCCTTACCGTTGTGGCAACCCGTATATATATATATATATATATATATATAAATTCTACAATGGAGCTCAAATATATACCCATGTCATAGGAACCCTCAAAATGTATTGTGCATTAAATGATTGGTGCATTTATGATGTCTTGATTAATGTGTTGGATTAGAATCCAATAATTGTAAATAGTGTACCCATGGCATGGGTATGGATTTGGTTCCCATGATATAGCTAGTACTCTATATATATAATCTATTCAACTATATAACATTAAATCATTGTAGAATAGTTACATATGATAGTCAATTAAAGTTTAGATTTCCATTAGGAGAATAGAGTTCTGAGTCCCGTGAATGCCATAATTAATAAAGGTTAGAATATATATATATATATAGGGTGTCTCTATCATAGAACCCAATTACGTAGCATTTATTGCGCACATTAAATGAACTACATCAATCACCATTATATTAAAATTTGATAGTAATTCAATAGTGAGATATGTATATAGTACGTACCATGAAATTGGTATATATTTGAACTTCATTGTAGAAACACTCATATAAATATATATATATATATATATATATGAATTTTGATAGTTATGTGGGCCCATTGCAGCCCAATAAAGTTTATATAGTATACTATGATTATTTTGAATTGTCCACTACATAATTCATTAAGACTGAAATTGATCCTAATAAGCTTGTATTAGAACAAAGGTACGTTTCTCTTGTAAGGTGCATTAGAGATAGCTTTTAGCCTTGTTATTAATATAATCAAAACCATATAGTAGTTAGTTAAGAATAAAATATTGAAAATTAATTATTTAATTAAGAGGTGATATCTCTATTGATATAATTTACTTACTACTTTCTTCAACAATATAGAAAAAATCATTAGGTTCATTTAAATGAAGCAATTAATCTAATTAAGTTAAAACATATTATTCTTTTATTTAAATCGAACGATCTTTTTTTTAACCGTATTGCATAGTATAAAACGTTTCTCCACACAAGATAATACTAATTAATCGCCCATGCATGTATACTTCCAACTTTAGCAGTAATATGAGTACTACAGTAATTTTCAACTCGTCCATAAAAATGAAAAAAATCCACATACATAATCAAAAAATATTAATGTATTGAGTAAAAAAAAGCCCACTGAGATCTGGAGTAATAAAATTAAAGGTTCATATATATTAAGGAATAATTAATGCAAACACTTGTATAAAATGAGAAGAACGAAAGGCCAACAAAGAAAAAAAAAAAAGAATAGTTGCGTCGTGCCCATGCAACATAGCAACGCAACTATTCTTCCTAGCTATATACGTACGTAATTAATATTCTCTTTTATTTTGATCACTAGCCATCAATTTCTTTCATACAACAAGATTAACTACTCATACATACCAATCAATCAATATAATTCATTAAAATGACTGCCAAAAAAGAGATGAATAAGATTGTTGTTATCATGGGGTCGACCGGCGTGGGCAAGTCCAAGCTCTCAATTGAGCTCGCCACCTCCTTCCCCTCCGAGATCATCAACTGCGACAAAATGCAAGTCTACACCGGCCTCGACGTCACCACCAATAAGCTCACGCCACGTGAGCAGCTCGGCGTACCACACCACCTCCTCGCCCACTTCGACCCTGTGGTCTCCGGCGAGGTCTCCAACGCTCACTTCCGCATCGCCGCCACCTCCACCGCCTCCCAAATTCACTCTCGCCGTCGCATTCCCATCGCGGTAGGCGGTTCGACATCGTTCATCCACGCCCTCGTCTCCGCCGACCACGACTCCCCGTCGAGACCACCAACCCCGACTGGATACTCTCAATCTCACCATCCCTTCGTTACGACTGCTGCTTCATATGGGTCGATGTGGCTCTCCCTGTGCTCTTCGATTACCTCGGTGTACGTCTCGATGACATGATCAACGGTGGCATGTTTGATGAGTTGGCGGATTTTTATAACCAATACGAGACTTACACGTCAGCGCCCGAGGGGCTTAGGAAGTCGATTGGGGTTCCTGAATTCGAGGACTACTTTCGGAGGTTTGGTTCGGTGTCCAAGGAGATGAAGTCTTAACTGGCAACGAGAGGAAATCCATGTTTGAAGAGGCTAGGAAGGCTACCAAGGACAACACGTGTGAGCTTGCGAAGATGCAAGTGGAGAAGATCAAACGGTTGAAAGGGATCGGGTGGGACATCCGACGGTTGGATGCGACTCAGGTGTTCAAGGCGATGTTGGCGTCGGATAATAAGAGAGCGTTGGAGCTCTGGAACAAGGACGTGGCCGAGCCAGCCATGGAAATTGTGGAGGCATTTTTAAAAGATGAATGATTAAATTAAAATCAGAGGCACGTAATGTCTTTGTTTTGTCGTCAAATGATCTTAAATATCGCTAGCTAGTTTTAAATAATTTGAGGCACATATAGCACTCTAGAAAAGTATGTGTTTTGATGTTTGAGTTATTGTTTGTTTTTCTTTTTGTCACAAAGTTGAGGGACTTCTTTTAATTTGGATAGTACTCGGTCTTTGCTATTTGCTACATACAAAAATGTTTGGCGTACGTACATGACATAGATGCATTTGATACACGCAGTTAAGGGAGCTTTTGGATATATACGTACTCTTTGTCATTTGCGCGTGCACATAGTGCAAGAGCAAATTTATATATAGCTATTATATTTATTAAAAAAAAGCTAAAAAAGTTGCTATCGAGTATAAAAAAAAAAAGAAAAATGGAAAATTGAAAACAATGTACTTAAGCTATTAATTAGGATACTCAAATTAATTGGGCTAATGAAAATACTTAGGCTATTAATTCCACAAATAAATTAATACACCAACATTTTCAAATATATATGTAGAGTTGACATGTATCCGCGATGTACGTAGTTTTCTTAGAGCATCTCCAATGATAAATGTGGATTGTAGGAGTGGATTAATGAATAACCTTGTATTTTTAAGTACATGTTGATTCATAATTTTTGTAATTAAATTAGATAAAGAAAAGCATGCCTTACGTTGTTATTAATTAGTGGCATTAATTATATACATATATTAAGCGCACACATGCATCTTAATTGATATCTTGATGTATAACTACTTGAACAAAATTTGCAATATCTCAAAGGGGATTTTTTTATTTTTTTTTCCTTCCAAATAGAAGCGGCCTAATGAATTGTAAGGGACACTTGTTCCCAATGACATGGTATTAATATTGTGCATGATATGGTAAAAGTAATTTTGTGATGCTTTTGCCCCATAAAAAAACTTTGGTGTGCAGTTAAATGTTATTAAGATTAGCGTATCAATATACCAATATATATATAAAATTTGTTTTATGTCTGGTCGTGTTCCATCATTGAATGTATTAATGGAATATCTATTTCTTCTTCTTTCTTCAATAAAAAGTCTAATAATGAATGAGGCTTTAGCTTATCTTATCACTAGTTGTTTTTCTACGCTTCGCGAAGTTTTCAGTGAAGACCTTCATGCTTTATATGTATGAAAAATGGTAAAAAAAAAATAGGAAAGTTACAAAATGATGGGTGTCGTAGTTGACCCATATGTCAAGCAAAAACTATATATAAAAATAAAAAATAAAAATAAAAATTGGCTTGCTTGACTTTTTACATAAGCCAACTCATGGTACTTATGCATCCATTCAAACACAAAAAACCTCTACAAACATGTGCACTTGGAGACCCAAACAAATATTCAGATGATGGTCAAGCACTCCCCAAAAATTCCTCAAACTGGATGCGGGAGAATTAAAGCGTAGAAGAATGGATAGGAGGTGAAATTTATAGAGGGAATAGAGCTTGCACTACACTCAATTTCATGTATTTGCCCATAATTTTTAAAAACTTTTACCACGCTCAATTCCATGTATTTGCTCATGATTTCGAGTAGAATGTACTAATTCTATTAATCCATTCGTTGATAATATAACAATTATTAATTATTAATAGATGCACACATAATAGATAATTATATATCTTGGGACAATCGATAATAGAAATAAATAAATAATAAAAAATAAAAAATCAAAAAATTAGAATGGTGAGAGGAGGTAGCTTTTGAACTTTCTCTCTCCTCCTACTTTATAATAATACTAGTCGTTTCCCTGCGCTTCGCGCAAGTGTAATAATAATAATAATAATAAATAAATAAATAAAACACTATATTCATAGTTATTCTCATCGAGTCAAACGAAAGGTTCATAAAAGAACAATAATAATAAGAAAAAGCAAAACTATATTGTCTTCTTTAGCTTTTGTAGCATTCTATGGAGTGAACAACATCTTTAAGCAATCGTAATCCCATGCAGTAGTGTATATTGATCCACTATAACCATTAAATATAAATTCCTTCATATCGTCTGTTCACTCAAATTGAAGAATCTAAACCAACAGACAACATAACAAAGGCAGCATAAAGGTCACGTGATTATTGATTTGTGTTATAGATGTAATGATTCACTTCAGTCTTGAACTTATGGAAAACGTACAAACGATTATATCCAATATAGAGCAAACATACATAAATGATGGCGATCAAAAGTGGTTTAGCTTATAAGCGTTGTGAATGGTTTTTATATCACTGGATGCATGAAGCTATGGGTAAGTAGAACAACTTTTGAATATACAGGCGATGTTGAAATCCATCGATCATATCTTAAATTTATTGGGTGATAATTGGTTGAGAACTTGAGGAATCTAAGGTTACGTATAATAAAATTGGTTTTTTTTTGTGATTTTTTGAAAGGTGAAGGAAGAAAAAATCAAGTCAATTGCAAGAAGAATGGATGAGAGTTGAAATTTATAGGGGGAATGTAACTTGCACTACATTCAATTTCTTGTATTTACCCATAATTTCAAGTTCAACGTATTTACCCACTATGATTTCAAGTTCATTATATCTCGAAATAATTAAATAAATAACAAAAAATAACTCAATCTATTAATGATAAGATAACCACTATTAATTATTAATAAATGTAGACATAATGTATAATTATATCTCTTGAAATAATAAATAAATAAATAACAAAAATAAGAAAATTGAGAAAAATAGAAAAATAGAATGGTGAGATGATGTAACTTTTAAACTCTCTCTCTTCTTCGACTTTTATATATATATATAGATAGATAATAATATAATATAATATATAGATAGATAAATAGATAGATAGATAGATAGATATAGATATAAAATAGTATCAATGTTTCGGTTGGTAAATCATGGGCTTATCTATTTCTTTAAAAACCAAAATGAGCATACATAAGATAAGCATCTCTCCAAAGGTGTATTATAAATTTATAATGCTCATCTTATTTATGGAAATTGGAAAAGTCGCTTATAGCTATGAAATCAATCAACTCGTTCAATTTTGTAATATAGGTCACAATTCAAGGTGAATATTTTTTATGTATAGGCTACAACTCGAGAAAGTGAGGTTCACTCCAAAATGCTAAGGCAAGATGGAGTGTCCACTCCACATTTATAAGCCTTATTTTTATTTTCAAGTAGTCGATATGGGACTATCCCAACATCTCCAACACTCCCCCCTCAAGTCCAACTAGAACTTGACCGCGGAACATTAATCAACCACTTTTGTTGGATGTCTACAAGGCCCTTGGACAATGGGCAATCAAGCTAAACATCGGCTCTGATACCATGTTCAATTTTGTAATATAGGTCTCAATCCAAAGTGAAGAGAGTGTGGTGACTAATATTATGTATGAACTACAAGTGTGATGGGCGTTCACTCAAATTGGATCAAGTTATGATTTCGTTGGACTGGCCGGATACAATTTAAATTAATCTTGCTATTCACAGATTGTGGTTGTGTATTTTGAAATCTACAAATCCAATCAAGTTTGTTGTCATATATATTTAACGATAGAAAAGTGTTGAAATGACACATATCACGCTAAAAGTTACATCGAGTCTTTGAACGTCGTGTACACCTGCTTCAAGATGCAGCTTACATAAATTATGATGCATAACACATGTCGAGACTGCATAGACGACTCTTATAAGGTGATGTGACTTTTGATGTGACATATGTCTATTGTCATTTTAATATTTTCCTTAATTACATGATCGTTGAATAAGTAGTGGACATGGACCATTTGCAATGTATACACGTGGGAAGTGTATACATGAACCTATTTCTTAAGCCCATCATTTGGTCCTTAACTTTATGTTGTTATGCTTTTGGTCTTGAACCATTATTATACAAAGGAAAATGCTAGAATAACACCTCAAATAATATCTCAAATGACACCCGAATGATGTAGCATGTAGGTCCCACATAAAAAAGTGCGCAAAATAGTTCTTGATACATAACACTCGAGATGTGTATCTCAAAGTGCGCATGACGACTCCCATGAATGTGGGCCAGCATGCCACATCACATTTTTACGTGAGACTTGCATGTCGCGTTATAGAGTTATTACTTAAGGTGTCATTTTAGCATTTTCCTACTACATATTTGGTCCCTGAACTTTTTCATAAAGGCTTACATTTGATTCTTTCACTATTTAAAGTGTTAAATCCCACTAACGTGGTTAACATAATTGTCACGTGGCTAGCCAAACATAACAAATTGATTTATATTACTTCCAATCAACAAAAACCATAAAAACAAAACTCAACTTCCCAAAAACATAAAAAAACTCAAAGCTGAGTAACTAAAAGCATAAAAAATTCAAAGTTGGAGGACCAAAAAAATATGTTTTGCCTTAATTTTCGGATCCATCTATTGGCAACACTGGTATGTACCAAAATTAGTCCTGTTAACTGGCTGGGCTTGGGCTTAAGAACCTTAAGTCAAGTCTAGCCCAAGCCCAACCTATCATATATATGCGGGCCTATACATAGACTTAAACCCAACCCATGTGAAAAATAAAAAGACCAAACCCAAGCCATCAAGCTCATGTATAAATATTTTAACATTAAAAATATAAAAAATAAATTAGTGGCACTGGCACCCAAATATCAAATCTACTAAAAGCCCTTCTAAATGAAAAAAATTACAAAAGTACTAATGTTTTTAGTTTAAATCCGAAAAATAAGGTTGTGTTTTTTTTTCTCCAGAATAGGCAATAACGCATTTTCAAAAGGCGCTATCAAAGTGGGTGAATTTTTTGCTGACGTGGACTGTGTTACACGGATAGCGCCTTTTCAAAAGGCGTTATCCGTGTAACACGATCCACGTAGGCATCCTAAGTGGACATGGGCCGACCGAATAGCGCTTATGGGTTGTACGGGTTGTCCGCCTCGCAATATGTGACACGGTCCATGTAGGATGACCACGTGGACATGGGCCGACCGAATAGCGCCTATGGGTTGTACGGGTTGTCCGACTCGCAATACGTGACACGGCCCACGTAGGATGACCACGTGGACATGGGCCGACCGAATAGCGCCTATGGGTTGTACGGGTTGTCCGACTCGCAATACGTGACACGGCCCACGTAGGATGACCACGTGGACATGGCTCGACCGAATACCGCCTATGGGTTGTACGGGTTGTCCGACTCGCAATACGTGACACGGCCCACGTAGGATGAGCACGTGGACATGGGTAGACCGAATAGCGCCTATGGGTTGTACGGGTTGTCCGCCTTGCAATACGTGACACGGTCCACGTAGGATGGTCACGTGGACATGGGTCGACCGAATAGCGCCTATGGGTTGTACGGGTTGTCCGCCCCGCAATACGTGCTAACGTTTACATGAGGTCTATGATTTGTAGTGGATATGCATGAGTTGCCCCCTCGAGATACGTGCATGACGTTTGCATGAATTACCCACCTCGGGATACGTGCATGACGTTTGCATGGATTGTCAACCAGGAGATACGTGCGTGACGTTGACATTGGCATTGGCTTTACCACCTCGAGACACGTGCGTGGCGTTTGCATGAGTTGCATGGGTCGCCCACCTCGACAGATGTGTCGACATTTGCAAGAAATCTGCACATCGACATGCATGGGTGACGTTTGCATGAGTTGTCCACTTCGATATGCGCGTGCGTCACCGCCACCTCACCGCCACCTCACCAACTGCAAAATAGGCAATAACGCATTTTCAAAAGTCATTTTGAAAAGGCGTTATTGCCTAATACACCACCCTATTTTATGAAATAAATTGTAAATTTGCCTTACTTTTCAAAAAACACCCTTCTAAATACCCTCCCATCGCCACATTTAATACCAACAACACTCCTCTCTCTCACTCTCTCTTCAAAGTCTCACTACTCGCTACTCTTCAAACCCCATCAATGGCCGCAAAAACCCACCTCAACCTCATGACCTTCATGACCCTGATCACATTCCTACTCACACTCTCCAACTCCATCTCCACCTCCCAACACCCAGATCTCAAACCTTTAATGGCTTTCAAGTCCTCCGCTTCAGACCCCAACAACACCCTCTCCTCATGGACCAACACCAACGCCACCACCAACCCATGCTCATCCAATTGGTTCGGCGTGACCTGCATCAACAACCGCGTCTCCCACATCGTCCTCGAGGGCCTCGGCTTGCACGGCTCCCCCTCGCCCCCTCACCTCCCTCTCCACCCTCCGCGTCCTCAGCCTCAAACACAACCACCTCTCCGGCACCTTACCCACCAACCTCTCCTCCCTCATCTCCCTCAACCTCCTCTTCCTCTCCCACAACTCCCTCTCCGGCCCCCTCCCTCTCTCCCTCCCCTCCCCCTCCTCTACCGCCTCGACGTCTCCTTCAACAACCTCTCCGCCCACCTCCCCCTCTCCGCCCTCAACTCCCTCCCCCACCTCCTCACTCTCCTCCTCCAATCCAACCTCTTCACCGGCCAGATCTACCCTCTCAACCTCCCCAATCTCCAAGACTTCAACATCTCCAACAACCTCGTCGATGGCCCAATCCCCAAATCCCTCTCTAACTTTCCAATATCCTCTTTCACCAATACTAATAATCATCATATTCTCCTTTGTGGCACCCCATTGCCGGGTTGCAAGCAGCTCATTGTTAGCAACCCCTCAAGAAATCCTACATTGTCAATCTCTTCCTCTCCTACGTCTAATCCCTCCTCTGCAGCGCCCACACGCGGGAAGAAAATGAGCTCCGCGGCGATAATGGGGATCGTTGCAGGAGATGTGGTGGTGGTGGGGTTGATGTTAGTGTTGGTGTTTGGTTATTTCTACAGGCAGGGAAAGAAGGGGGCGGTTGGAAAAACGGTTGGTAGACAGTTGGTGGAGAGCGAGAAGATTGTGTATTCTATGAGGAGTAATAATAATGAGGGTGGTTTTCAAAGGGGGAAGATGGTTTTTTTTGAGGGAGAGAAGCGGTTTGAGCTGGAGGATTTGTTGAGGGCGTCTGCGGAGATGTTGGGGAAAGGCGGTTTTGGGACGGCGTATAAGGCGGTTTTGGATGACGGTAACGTGGTGGCCGTTAAGAGGTTGAAGGAAGTTAACGGTGGTACTGGTAGTGGAGGGAAAAGAGAGTTCGAACAGGTGATGGAGACGTTAGGGAGATTACGGCACCCTAACGTCGTTTGTTTGAAGGCTTATTACTTTGCTAGGGACGAGAGGTTGTTGGTGTTTGATTACATGGCTAACGGTAGTCTCTACTGGCTTCTTCACGGTAAGTGGTTTTCCGTTACCGTTAGTTAAGTGAAAGTACTAAATTGACCCTGACTGGAAAGTGGAACAATTAGGCCCTTTTGACCCAACTTTTGTCTTAATGAGTTTCCCTAGTTGCAGTGCTTTTTGAGCTTTTTATGTCTTTGTGAATCACCTACTCTGACGACTAGGACGTAGCTAGGGTGCCTTCGTTTTCTCAAATGAGGAAAAAAAAAGTAGGGGTTAATGGGTCCACCACGTTGAGCTAATGAAGCCCAAAATCGCCCTTTTTGCTGTCACTGTGACCACTTCGCTGTCACACACACACAAGCGTGCTATGTGACATACTACATAAAGCATGTATAATAATTAACACATCGTTTGCGTATATAATTTGGAAGAGCAAAATGTCATGATAATACTCGAAAGTCATAAATCACACATGCATTGTGGTCTGTTGGATGAGTGTGTTGAACTGTGCTTGTGCATCTCAAGAAGTAAATTTTATGGAGTATGCGCGATTGGTGTATTATTTTAACTATGTTATTATAAGGGTTTTACTGAAAAAAAGAATTAGATGGGGTCGGCATGTGGATGAAATTCGTCATTTGCGATTGATTTAGCGCACTAAATGGCGTGTTTTCCTTAAACCAGCGAAGGTTTATGCAAAAAATCTTGACTTTTTAATTTCTTGCAATTGTAACCTCGGTTGCCATTATTTGAGTGCGTTACACTTGAGAATGTGAAAAATTATGCTCAAGAGTAAAAAATGTCATTTCATTTCATGTAATGCAATTTAGTGAACCCTCGTTTCTCATTTTAGTTCGATAAATAATACTAATAGTAATAAGGATACAATTTGCTAAAATCAAAAGTTATGATATTTTTATGAAAACTTAAAAGAACATATATAGTTTGCCTACCTTATTATAACATTACACTAAACAAAAATTCGTTTGTTATGATTGCATTTGAAAGTGCAATTCTGATGTATTAATTGAAGGTCAATTGGATGTGCCTTAAGATTTTTTCTGATAGGCATCTAAATTAGTTTGTTGTGTTTGTATCTGCCCTGCAAAATGCCTCTTTTGGAAATTCGAGTCAATAGAAATGAAAGAAATTTGATAATGTAGAGGGAGACCGAAGCTGAGTTGGTACTTATTGATTAGGAGAGATTTAAAGGATTTGGAAAGCACGCAATTGCAATGAAAGAATTTGATCCATGTGGCCGATACCAACTAATTTGGATTGTTTTTGTGATTGTGTCTGCCATATTTTTGCTTAGAATCTCAAATTTTTGTTTTCAATGTGGCGCGAGCAGGAAATAGAGGACCAGGAAGAACTCCACTAGACTGGACTACAAGGATGAAGATAGCATCAGGAGTGGCTCATGGACTGGCCTACATTCATCACTACTGCATCAATCGAACAACAAACAAGCTTTGCCATGGCAACATCAAGTCGACAAACGTTCTTCTCGACAAGATTTACAATCCCAGACTCTCAGACTGGGGACTCAACACCCTCTTCGCATCGTCTCCCACAACCACTAACACCACAGCAAGGCCGCCTAACGGGTACAGAGCGCCGGAGGCCTTGGAGGGCAGGAAGTATTCCCATCAAAAGGCCGATGTGTATGCCTTTGGCGTTCTCTTACTCGAGATCTTAACAGGGAAATGCCCTTTAGTTGTGGACAGCCATGGCGTTAGCAGTCGCGGCGCTGTGCTTGATTTGCCAAGGTGGGTGCAGTCGGTAGTGAGAGAGGAATGGACTGCAGAGGTGTTTGATTTGGAGTTGATGAGGTACAAGGACATTGAGGAGGAAATGGTGGGGTTGTTGCAGGTTGCCATGGCTTGTACTTGTGTAAACCCTGATCAAAGGCCTAGAATTGGAAGTGTTTTGAGGATGATTGAGGAGATTCGGGGAGTCGAGGTTTCGCCCTCTTATGAATCGTTCGATTCGGATTCGCCGTCAGTGTCCGAGTACACAGACGGATAAGCAAGCTAAGCACATGGAGAGTGTACTGAATGTGCTTTGTTTTCATGTAATCACAGGGCTGGAGAATGCATACAAAGATGGCTCATCAGCTCAGGCACTTTGGATGGAATGAAGGGTTGAAAAGAAAGATTCTCAGTTTTTGTATCTCTCTAGCTTTACATGTGATGATGCTGAGTGTTGTTGGGGAACAAAGTTGAATGTGAAATTAAATCAAACTGGGAACATGAGAGAATTCCATCTGCCTATACAGTGCACATGTTGTTCTTCTTGTCTCTCTCTCCTGGCCAATTAGCACTACTGAGCAACTTTTCAGATTTATATGTTTTAATTAACAAGTGGATGTAATATCAAATTAAGTTTAATCTGGTAAGGACATAGTAAGAGTTCTTTCTTTATGTACTTTTGGTATCCGGTTTACTCCGACTACTCAGGTTTGGGCATTGTCGGACACGTAAACATAGCTGGCGACTAGACTAATGTTGCTACATGTACATGCAAAGATTAGAATTCTAGTCGTGCTTAAGAGGGACATGCAATTTCTTACCATGAAACCCAACATTTGTTGGTAGAGTACTTACTGTAATTAGATTGTCTAAGGATCAAAAACCTTGTAGAGTTGATGATAACTTGAGCAATGGCTCCAGAGAGCTAGGTTGAAATTTCCTAGCAAAAAGGAAGCAAACACTAGTCATCCTACCATTATAAGTGCAGTTGGAACCATCTCTTATTTGATTCAGCAATGCTTCTGAAACATCCTTCTTCAAAAAGCTTTTCGGGTGCGACCCGCGGGTCGACCAATCAACCCAAGTGATGGTCCTGTTGGAATTGAGACCCGGACTGATCATGGCCACAAGGGTTGCTAGGTAATGCTCATCCATGTAGCATGGAGGCATGCAATGATCCTTGAAAACTGGGTAGTACTTTCTGTCTGAGACTATCTGGATGGCAAGCTTGCGGTGGACTTCAAACCACTGCGAACCCTTTCGCCATTCAGCGATAGATATGGTAGGCGACATTCGCTTGTTGTATCGGCCACGACCTATAGGCCTAGGATCGTCGAATGAGCTAAGGAAGCTGTGGTTTGAATTGATGAGGTGGTTGTAGATTGTGGTGAAGTTGAAAATGGGAATGCAGGTCTCTGAGAGCAACACAAACCTCTCATTTGAGCAATCTAGTAGAGCATTTGCTAAGAGTCTTCTTTCGGCGTCGACCATTGAAGCCCTTCCCCATTCAACAGGCTGTAATAAGAACAGAACCATTTTTGTAAATAGCATGTGTACATCAATACAAGAAGTTTGTACGTAAATGAAAAATGAGACATTTCATGCAAACATATGTAACTGACTGACCTTGCTCGGTATTCGACGATTATGAAACACCGACGATTCAGAGTGGACATCGTCGGTGAACTCAGGTGAGGAATGAAGGTAGATGGAGAAGAAACTCTCATGTCCCTTGAAGAACTTCTCCCATATAGGCTCTAGTGGCAATCTCCCTCTAGCTAAGAACATGAAAGCAACCTTCGGAGTCCGTCGGTGTGGTTGACTTAAGACAAGAGGCAGCATTGATGCTCGCCGCATGAGCTCCTCCTCGCTCATCGAATGCCATACCTGCTTTGGATTCACTGTTAACGATAAGTTGATTGCTAAAGACGGCGACGAAGAAGAAAGCGGCAGGGCATATGATTCATAGGAGCTCAGAAACTTTCTCAGGAGATCCTTCATCAGCATGCCCATTAGAATCACAAAGAGTGCCAATGATAAGCCAAAGAGTAATGTGGCTAGGAACTGAAAACTCCCATCTCTAATTTCTCTTCTACCGCGCGCCGAGAAGTCTTTCCCCAACACAGTCATCTCTTCCAATCTTGCGCCGTTCCGAAAATGTGCATAACTTGGATCTTCTTGAGAAGAACAGCAATCCATATTTAAGAACTCATCAAAGCTAGAGCTCAGAAAAAGTTGTGTTAGTGGAGTGGGCACATGAAAAGTCTTGTATGTGGGGTGAGTTTTGGCTAAGAAATTGAGAGCATATGCTTTAAGACACATGATTTTGCTCAAATAAAGCAGAGAATGATGCATGGGAGGCGTGGTGTCTTCTCAATTGATCACTCTGTGCACGAGAGTGAACAAGGTTGTCAAATGGATGTCATTTCCAGGAACTGGGACATACAAAACTGGAATTGGTAATACTCTTCGTCTTCGTCGTCTGTGTTGAGTTCACATAAGCTGTTGCTTGACAACATTCTTCTCACAAGTTAGTTTTACAACCTCTTTTTTTTTTTTTTTTTTTTTTTTTTTTTTAAGAAACAACTTTTTATATCAGTAATGTGAATTTACAGATACAAAAGTAATAGTCCAAAGACAACAAGAAAGACAATAAAAAATAAAAAAAAAAAAAAAAAACACATGATAGACCAAATATCATCCATGTACTCTAAACTAGCAAGACAACAACATAGACAATCCCACATCGACAGTAACTTAGTAATTTGTACACTTTATATATAGAAGCACTATGAGCCTAACATTGAGTGAGATGTGGATTGGATATCACTCAGTTGGCATTGGGTGCTTCCACTCAACGCCAGCTGAGTGATAAGGAATCAATCTCTCATTATTTTATTCAAAAGGGCTTTATTTAAATTTTTTTTTAGACTTTTTCTACACCTATTTTAACAGCTCGAAAAAATCGCTCTCCCACACCAAAACGAGAGCCTCTATGTGATTGTTGTTCTCCCGTTCGAATTTATCTTCGATGATTGTGGCAAAAAACAAATTGAATTAAAAGAACAATTTAGATTTTATTGAGAATGTTTCTTGATGTATTATGAGAGTCTATATGTTATTCTAATATTTATAATAGGTACAATATTTAAAATATGCAAAGTGACCGTTAGTGATACAATAAGTGATAAGTCGGTATTTATAAGATTTTAGCGGTATATTTTAATGTATTTAATATAGAAAGTCTCTAAAATATATATTTAATTATATTTATTGGTCGTTTTCAAGTGAAACGGAGTGCGCGATTAAATTCGGGGTGAAAAAATACTCAAAATGGAGTATTTACACATAGCGATCAGGTGCTAAAAGATTTGCCTCGAGTTATGTACTGCGCAGTTGGTGGTGTAGTGACCAGAAGCGCCAAGTGTCGCATTTTCATTGGACCAGCTTGCCCACGTGTCTTTCAGCATTTTTAATTAATCCCCGACGATAGTCCTCCAATTCCTTCTCCAATCATCATTTGTGAAACAAAACAAATTGTTCGACGTTGTTAGCCAAAGAATTGCACTCTCTTTAGCCATTTCCCATACCTCCGCAGCTCTTCGACATTTGTTTTCGAAAATAAGTTGGTTCATTTCCCTCCAAAAATGCCAAAGAACTGCAGCAACTACAACATTCCAAGCCACCTTAAAAATTGAGGGCCGCTATGGGCACCCCACCAATTCATGAAGGCACCTAGTTGTTAAGGGCACAAAGTCATTTACTAAGGGCACCCAAAATTGAGGCCCGAAATCTCCAAAATACCCCTCGTTCAAAACAGAGGCACCCCACCACCCCACCACTGTCCTCTTGAACGAGCAAGCAATACTCTCTTGAACGAACGAGCAAGCAATCCCGAAAGTCATTTGTCTTCGTTCCTCTCCGTCTCTTTCCTCTGTTGTAGGCGGAATATCGAGTTTGAAGGCTCTGGGTTTTGTTCAATCTCGTTTCCACATTAGGGCTCGGTTCAAGTTTTTCGTTCACACACTCAAGTCGTGAAATCGATCGTTTGAAGGTACGTTGATAGTCGAATTAAGTTGCATTGGTAGAATAGTTGTTATGTTTGTGTAGCGGTGCATTAAATGGTTCTTTGATTGGAAAGTCGTGGTTCTCGGCCACACAGGCCAGAGATGTTATTTACAATCTCGGCCAAACATGGCCGAGACAGAGGGGAAGTTTTTGGGAACTCGTGGTTCTCGGCCAGACAGCCCAGAATAGTTTACACAGTCTCGGCAACCAATGGCCGAGAGTAATTGTGTTATCTCGGTCACCACATCACGAGAGTAACCATAAGCGTATAGTTTATGTCTTGTCGGTGATGTACAACCGAGAATGTAGCATTGCTCTCGGTTGCCCAATACCGAGACTATTATTGTTTTCTCGATCATGCGCCACCGACATTCTTATGGTTTTCTCAAACCTCTATGACCGAGACTATAGAAATGGAAGATTTTGTTCTTTTTTTTTTGAATTGTTTTAGGTAGCGCGACGCTGTGTTTGCTCTCGGTCACCACATCACGAGAGTAAGTCGAAGGGTATAGTTTATGCCCTGTCGGTGATGTACAACCGAGAACGTAGCATTTCTCTCGGTTGTCCATTACCGAGACTTTTATTCTTATCTCGGTTATGCATCACCGATATTCTAAGGTTTTTCTCGAACCTGCTTGACCGAGACTATAGAAATGAAAGATTTTGGTCTTTTTTTTTTGAATTGTACTTTTGTTTCTACTCCAAGCGCTTACATGTTGTAGTCTTTTCAGGTATGGCTCGTTCGAATAAACAACTAAGTTAGTTTTACAACCTCTTTTTTTTTTTTATAAGAAACAACTTTTTATATCAGTAATGTGAATTTACAGATACAAAAGTAACAGTCCAAAGACAACAAGAAAGACAATAAAAAATAAAAAAATAAAAAAATAAAAAAATAAAAACATGATAGACCAAATATCATCGATGTACTCTAAACCAACAAGACAACAAGATAGACATCCTTTTAATTAATCCCCGACGATAGTCTTCCAATTCCTTCTCCAATCATCACTTGTGAAACGAAACGAACAAATTGTTCGACGCTGTTAGCCAAAGAATTGCACTCTCTTTAGCCATTTCCCATACCTCCGCCGCTCTTCGACATTTGTTTTCAAAAATACGTTGGTTCCTTTCCCTCCAAAAATGCCAAAGAACTGCAGCAACTGCAACATTCCAAGCCACCTTAAAAATTTTAGAACCATTGGACAAATCTCTTCTTTGAAAGATAAGTTCCCAAGACACTTCCACTATGTTGTTTCCACCAAACAAACTTAGAAGCTCACTCTACAATAGTTTTACAACCTCTGGAATAGCAATAATTCGACATTCAAAATCTCTGACCTGATCACAATTAACATCAATAACGTCGAAAATACATGAAAATCTTTGATAAAGAACACATACAGAGTCGCCTAAGACCAACACTTTGTTCAGGCATTTATTGCTTTCAACAAACGAACTTCTTGGCTGAAGTTCATGAAATTACTTGGTTCCTATCACTACCTAGCCACTGAGTTCAGTGTCAATCAAACTGCAGGACTCAAAGCAAGTTCAATTTCCTCCAGGGACCGCCCTTTCGTTTCGATCACATTACTCGCAATGTAGACAACAGCCAAAACACAAACCATCGAAAATCCCAAATACACTGTGCTGATGCCAAACTTGTTTACAACACTCAGGAAATAGAGACCGATGGCGAAGTTGGACACCTGCAAAAAAGTGAGGATGAAATTCATGAATGATGCAAGAGGTAAGAGTAGATGAAAGATCCGAAATGCACCCAAAATATGATAGAATTATCGAAAAATGCAAAATATTTCATCATCTAAAATTCAAAAAATAGTATCAAATTCAGTGCACAAACTAGTGTATTTAAAGTGACAACATGCAAAAAATCACTAGAACCAAATTTAAGGGAAGACTATGAAAAAGATGCAGTGGAGTTGCACCATTCCACAATCTTTGTAAAATACAATACTTCTAATAAATAGTGGTACCTAGCATCTAGTACCTAGTTATTTAATAAAATCATTCAGTTTTTTACGCAGACTCGACCAAATTGAAAACTGAATAAGGTTCTTTTTATCATAAAAAATAGCCTGTTGAAGGCCGGAACGTAACAAACTGAAGCAACATCCAATCTGTACAATTCCTCCAAGAGTGAAATAAACCTTATTACTGTCTAATGAAAAAATATTGATATTCAGTTTATCAGCACTTACCCAGTGCATGCCCAATGACAGGGAGACTGCCTTGGCTCTGATTCTGGAGGCAAATATCTCGGGCAAAAGCAGAGCTGGAACAGGCCCAGCGCCAAGTGAAAAAGACAAAACGTAGCTGTTCAAAACACAGGACGTATATTGACATCATTAAGGTTGAAGGAAATAGACAACAGACCCCAAGACAGGCTTATGTAGGGAAAAAAAAAAAAACATTAACTCACAGGATTGTGCCCAAAACAGCAAGTGTGCCCGCGTATGGTGCAAGAACCTTCCATGTAAAAGACAAGGAGAGAAGCAGCATGGACACGGCCTTCAAAAAATAAAGGAAGGGAAAATCACGTCATAGAGAGTTGAATGAGGTCCTTATTAACTTCGAATTCATAACCACATGGTTTATCTATAAAAATATAGTAGAATCTCATGCAAACAATAGCCAAAGGCACAAATTACACTCGTCCAAGAAATTTCAGGATGACCAACAGTGAAAATGAACATTCCCCAAAATCTGTTGATAAAAAAATGAGACAATTTAAATACAATGCAAGAAGCCATGATAATCACTGGAATGGACCTCAACTAAATGACAATTGTAAACTAACCATTGATAATCACTGGATAACCAACAGTAAAGATGATTGTTCTTCCCTCTTGACTCCTTTGTATAGAAAAAATTTAGGAGCGGTTTGAAATTTGAATATGGAAATCAGAAGAGAAAAATAAAATAACTTAATATAGCACTCCGGACTTCTCTGGATTCCCTTTGGGAGGAAGTCATTTAGAACGAGACTTTTGAGAGCTAATCGTTACTAATTAGAGATAGATTATGTAAATATTATTGAAATTTGAAAATGAAATGCGTGGAAAAATAAAGATAAAGAAAAAGCCAGTCAGTTGACATCTTTGGGACTACCAACTCTACCTAGACTAAAAATAAAAGGCCAAGAGTTGGCGAAGCTTCAATACTACCGTAAGCAAATAACTAGCAGATATAATCTTTAATTCAAGGTCAAATTTCTAGAATGAAATGATTGATTCAAGAAGATTACTTTGGACCATTTCTAAAAGATGGCCAACTCAATCTACAGCCAGCAAGGCAGCAACGCTAGATTGTTTCTTTTCAATACAGCATTTTGCAAATAAGTAACTGAATCAGTTTCCTTCATTCAAGTCTATCAAGAGCTAAAGTTTATTTTCCTATACAAACTTCAAAATAAAATATTGCATGGGACCTCGCTTGGGACTCATTCAGGAATTCTTCTTTGCATTTACATCCTTATCAAAAACCAAATCCATATTCTGAAAGATTTGATTACTAAAAAAAACTCTGGTGATGTACTCATTTGGTGGTTGATGTTTTTCCTTCTCACATCACACCTTTTACTTTCAATAAATGAGTATTCTAAGTCCATTCAAATTCCATTAGTAAGGAAAATAACAGAGTGATGTGAAAAGGAATTTGGGTGTCAAGGTAGATTGATGCTGAGAAGGTTGAGTTAAATTGGAATTTGGAGATAGACCGAGAGGGATAGTGTGTTGAACTAGAAGCTCCCTTCAGTAAACTAGTGCTATATTGATGCTTTTATCAACAAGACTAGATATAAATACTAGAAACTATTAACAATTTGGAAATTCATCATTAAAGGCTTTAAAGCAAAAGTAGAAATCATGATATTGTGATGGAAAAAGATTTTTTGACATTCTTTTGGTCATACATTTGCTACACAATGGTGTAGATTCCTGATAGCATACGTGGGAGACCCCCCCATTCATAACGTATATAGCAAGAGGAGCAGGGGATCAATTCCCGTGCAAGTTGACTTGATCCAACTCAGAGTGAGCCTACCATGCAGCGTAACTAACGCGAGCATGAGCGTGGGGCGTGGTACTGACTGATAGTGAGATATAGGAAATGTGTATGAGTGTACAAATGAGGCTCAGAGTGGGATTAGGCGGGGTGGGTGGGTGGGTAGAACAGCCTGTATGTTAGAGTAGGACATCTGAATTGTATCTTCTAGTTTTCCTGGGTTGAGAGGAGAGAGTCTCTCCATCTCTGGGTAGGGTTGCCCACTCTTGAGTGTGTACCCTATTTTTATCTGGTTATCAATAAAGACACTGAGGCGACCCCCTCTTTCTATCAAGAGTGTATCAATTCCCTTGGAACTCGTGCGACACACAACCCAATCAAATGTACACCATTGTGAAGCAAATGTATATCTCTTAGTATGTTAAATTATCATCTTCCCCGCTTGTAATTTGTACACAGTAATTCAATAGCCATCAAATGATGCAAGTCACACACCTACTTGATAAAATAAGTTCACGCATATCTCAAGATACATCACACGGCTTTCAAAGAGGTGTGTCACTTTAAGTGTGTCGAAATATCGTTTCCCTTGAAGAAAATCCATTGGTCATTAGTATCTGGCTTTGGCACTAAACATGCACAAGTTGTCGCATATTATGTCAGAAGGATCAAAATCAGGAACATTTTCAAAATCACCAATTAAAAAAGGTCAGCAAAATTAATGGATTCATCAATCGCTAGAATATCACATTTTCGGCCTTCAAAAAAAAAAAAAAAAGAATAACACATTTTCAAGATTATGGATCTGAAGTAGGCAAACACCACTAAAATAGCACTACACACTGCATTACGTTTCGAAGTTCAGAATAAATCTAGAAAGTCGCCGATGTGTTCAAACACTAAAAATTTACCATTCCGCCAAAGCTTGTCATTATAAGACTCTTCCTTCCTTTCTTGTCCATCAAAGTAGAAGCAACAAGTGTGCCTGCAGGGTGACGGGATCTATAAATGACTTGAACACAGGGTAGATGCATGTAAATAAGAGATAGATTCCTAACACAACCATCGATAAGCAGTGGGGCCTCAAGAACTAACCAAATACATTAGCTGCTCCAACAAGAGCACTGGCTGCAACATCAGATTCAATTCCAGCACTCCGAAACACAGAAGTAGAATAGTATACTACAGCATTTATTCCAGCCAACTGTTGAAACAAAAAAAGTGCTGCACCAACACTCACAACTGCAAAATAACATGGACGTTAACACTATGTAGTATGTACATGCTTTCATATGCTCCGTTATAATTCAAAAATAAAATTCGAAAATTTTCGAAAACAGAAAAGATAGTGAAATTGTAATCAAAGTGTCAGAAAACAGAAAACATAACAGTAAGGTGGGAATTGAACATGACGTAAATGGCACAACATTAAGTCATAAACTAAATCCAAGCGTGAAATGTAGCCCTCAATAAGTAACAAGCATACATGAGTAATAAATTAATAATCAACAATAGGGAAAAATAGGAAAAATATAGACAATAAGTTCTATATTTGTTTTCACATTATATTTCCGTATAACACAATTAACTGCTAGTCAGAACATAATCTTATAAAACAGGCATTTTGAGGCCAAACCGTCAAAGCATTTGCCTAAGCAGGCGGTGTCCTCAATAGTTTTTATAAAATTGAAGAAGCTAATTACGATTAAGTTTGGTAATGTGGATACTCACCCAACAAAATCTTAACATAATAAATGTTACATAAGGACTTAAAAGCTTATTAATATCCTTGAAATATATATTGAATATGCATTGTAGTGACCAATAGAAAATTATTGTTACTTAAAGATCTATAAATAAATAATTTGGGGACCTCTAAAAATATATTTTTTTAGCCGCCTAGGCATTGTCTAGGTGCCATCTAGGCACCACCTTGCCAAGGCCAAGGAAATCACATCGGTGTCTTGCAATTATTGTTATAATATATAAAAAGCATTTACTCAGCTATTTGTTGGAAAGAGAATATGCCTCACTGACACTCACAACTGTAGAACCATGTCCTAAATTTAGAAACTCCTATGAACAGTTTATATCACAATTATGATCATAGTTTTGCTAGTTATCATCATATCCTTTTATTTCGAGTAATTATATCTGTTCCTTTTTTTAGGGGTTCCTCTCCTCAAGAATCACCATAACTGTTAAGAAAATGTCGCTCTTAGAAACCAAAACACATTGAATGTGTTCAAACAATTTTATAACCAAGCAAGAAGTACAGTGCTTTATATATATATGAAAAATCGATTTACTAATTATATCTGTTCCTTTTTTTAGGGGTTCCTCTCCTCCAGAATCACCATAACTGTTAAGAAAATGTCGCTCTTAGAAACCAAAGCACATTGAATGTGTTCAAATAATTTTATAACCAAGCAAGAAGTACAGTGCTTTATATATATATATATATACGAAAAATCGATTTACTAATGAAAATACTACTTCCTTAAATAAAATAATATATATTAATCTAATCCTCTCATTTTACCTCCAATTGAGACTACTACTAGCTGTCATCAAATGTGGGGACGATATCGTTAGACTTGGGATCACTCGGTTTGCCACCAATTATATTTCTCTAAAAAGTATTTTGGAGAAGAAACAAGGTCTAAGGGATATGTTTTCATCAAGAGAATGGGTGAGCTACCTCTATAGTAAAACTCCACAAGTGCAAGAAGTTGAAGAACTGGTTGCATCAACTTTTGTTTGGGATAAAGCTCGAGGTATAGTAAACTTTCTTGATCCAATTGTCAAAGTATTGAGGATGGTAGATGGTGCGAAGAAACCTCAAATGGGAGCCTTGTACGAGGCAATAAGATTGATGAAAGAGACAATTGAGGCAACCTCACCTAGGTCGCACAACTGGATTATAAAAATTGTGGAAGAAAGATGGACAAATCAATTGTGTCACCCACTTCATGAAGCTGGTATATTTGGCAATTAAATTCAACTGAATAATAGATTGTTGGTTGATTTATAGAAATGCGTTTAATCGATTCTCTTTTAAATTTTTGTAGCTTACTTTTAGAATCCAATGTATCAATATGAAGAAGATACGAGCATCAACCCAAGGTTGCAACAAGCTTTAAATGAAGTGATAGGAAAATTAGAACTAGACCCAGAAATACAATCAGCTGCATTGAAGTTTTAAATAAGCATAATTTTCTTTTTTTAATAATATTTCTATCAACATTTAAAACTATATACGTGCTTATTTTTTGTAGTTGAAATATTTTCGGGACTCAATGGGGTCATTTGTATCTTGAGCGGCTGAAAGTGGACGAAAAAAACACATCCAGGTAAATAAAAACATTAAGCATTGATATATTTCCTCATTAGTTGCACTTCTGATTTTTATTTAATCCACTTTTATTTTTGACTTGATCAACAGAGTGGTGGTATTTATATGGTAACTCGGCTCCAAACTTGAGGAATGTAGCCATCAAGATTTTATCACAAACAACATCTTCTTTAGGTGGCGAGCGTAATTGGAGTACGTTGGGCTTGATACATTCAAAACAAAGAAATAGGTTGGGGTATGAAAGACTACAAAAGCTTGTCTTTTTGTGCTACAATATGAGGCTATGTGCAAAAATTACCAAGGAAAATATGGAGAATGCTTTATCGCATGAGCCAATTGATTTAACAAAAATATTTTCTGAAGAGGGGGAAGAAAATCCTTTATATGATTGGGTAAGAGAAGTCGATCAACCTCTGATGGATGAACCAGGGGGTAGGCCAAACTCACATATTGCAACTGAAATGGGCGTTGATGTTAATGAGTTTATGGAGAATGAGGTCACTAGGGGCACAACTGGCTTATTTGTGCATTCGATCAATGACGACGATAATGATGTTCACATTTCAAACGGTGGCAGTGATGATGAAAATGACTCCACAGGTTCAAGCAGTGATGAGTCTGATGACAATGAGGATAATGATGGCGACGATGGTGGTGATGCTGACGGTGGTGGTGATGATGGTGGAATTCACATTGATAATCAATATCCAGAAGAAGGGCAAATGAGTAGATTTAATACTACTCACGAAAATCAAGATCACAGTTCGCGCAGATCAACACCCAAAGAAAGAATTATGTATCAGCGTCGCAGCCGTAAGCATGCATTTCAAGCAGATATAGAAATCGGTGATGTTAATTCTTTGACGAGTGCAGTTGGTAGCATTAGCGTTGAAGATAGCTTCTCAAGCAAAAGCAACTACTTCACAAGGTCAACTTTGGACTATAGCAAGTCTAATGACTATCCACAATTTCCTCCCCAAGGTAAGATATAAAAAAATAGATTATTACTCATTACTTTGCTCATATTAACCACATATGTCGTTGATTTGTTATTTTTAATAGGTGCATTTGGTCATAATGAAATTGGATGGCACGAACGCTCTAGGCATGCGGATTTTGATTCTTCAAGCTCATATCCATCGACGACGAGTAATCCAGAGGCATTGGCATGCTTCTCTTTGGGTCCTTATGAGGATCCTATGTATCCAAGATTAGGAATATTAGTCAACATGGATTCTCGACAATATCAGTATCACATTGAGTCATATAAGGACAATTATTGTAACTATATGCCATGGTTTCAGTATTGTTTTAATCTTGGAGAGCAAGCCATTTCACATAGTTCAAGTGGTGGGGGAGGTTATGAAGAACCTCGTCGTTCTATATGGTATTAAAATGTATGCTTAATCAAACGTTCCTGACTCAAGCATTTCATCTAATTTAACGTACTTTTCTATTTTTGCAATGGATTGCAGTGAACTTATTAGCTATTATGATTCATGAATCTATGATGTAAATATCTGTGTGAATTATAAAGAGAAGAAAAATTTTAGAACAATCTACCATAAACACGTGTAATGTATATGGATGTAGATTTTTTGTGGTAAAAATGTATAATTGTGCTTATTTTAGCATTTCATAAAATAAAATTATGTATACATTTCATTTAAATAACAAATCTCCAAACTTCTCTAAGTAGGCAAATTTTTACAAAAATTCTCCGAAGTGAATTTAACTTCTCCGAATTCTGATTTTCACAAGAGCGAATTACATGGCGAAGTCGCAGTTTCGATCCTTGATAAAAAGAATGCATTGCACAAAAGTCAAGCAGTCCTAAGGACTAAGGAAGGAAACATCAAGCATCTAGACACAATTATTCTCCAAGGAACTCTGCAAAATAGCAACATAACTTTAGGAGAAGGAGCAACTCCTAAGGGGTCATAGTAACGAGGCCCGAATGACGGTTTCCCCAAAACCCACATAATCAAATGTGAATAAGCCCTCCCTCCTCCCTTTCAATTAAGAAGCGCTTCTGCCTTTTCAGTGTTTCAAACTATCATCGTCTCCACGTTACCCATTCGGAGGGATGATTGAAAGTATATGATTATGAAAAAGTGCATCCTAGGCTCTAGCTAAAATTATAAATGTATTTAACAATACATGTTTATCCCTTCGTTATACCTACTAAAGCAGTTACACATACAATTTATACAATTGAAGTCTATTTTGATCATTCTGACACTGAGTCACTGACTGCAACATTTTGATTAGTTAAGAACGGTCCAAGAGATACTTGCCCGCCCATCCCAAATGTGCACCAAAGTGACCAAACACAACAATACCAAAACAAAAAGATGAGATCAAGCACCGAGTCAAATCATTAGGACGGATTTTAAAAGATTTCGAAAAAACACCATCAACAACAACAACAACAACAACATAGCCTCAGTCCCAAATTAACTGGGGTCGGCTACATGGATCAAACTTTTCCATTGTGCTCGATTAAGTGCAATTGATGGTGAGCTTTGCAAACCATCAAATCCCTTTTAAATAATGCATCTCATGTTAACTTTGGTCTGCCCCTACCTCGTCGAATTTCTACAGTTTCTATTGAGTCAAGTTTTCTAGTTGGGGCATTTGTAGGCCGTCTTTGCAGGTGACCAAACCATCGCAACCGCCCTTCCCTAATCTTTGTATCAATTGGTGCTACTCCTACTTGTCTTTGAATTTTTATATTTCTTATTCTATCTTTACGAGTTTTACCACACATCCACCTAAGCATCCTCATTTCTGCTACGTTCACTTTATGTAATTGTTGTTGCTTACCGCCCAACATTCACTTCCATAGAGCATAGCTGGCCTAATTGCGGTCCTATAAAATTTTCCTTTTAACTTAGTAGGAACATGACGATCACAAATCACCCCTGTTGCACTCCGTCATTTCTTCCATCCAGCTTGAATTCTATGTGTGACATCATTTTCAATGTTACCATCATTTTGTATGATTGATCCTAGGTATCTAAAGTGGTTTACCTTAGGAACTTCTACATCCCCTAATTTTACCACTCCATCATCTCGATGTCTAGTGTTTCCAAACTCATAGTGCTTGTATTCAGTTTTCGTCCTACTCAACTTAAAGCCTTTAGATTCTAATGTATTCCTCCAGAGTTTTAATTTCCTATTCACTCCATCTTTGGTTTCATCCACTAAGACAATATCATCTGCAAATAACATACACCATGGTATATCCTCTTGAATATGTCTAGTTAGTTCATCCATAACTAAAGTAAATAGATATGGGCTTAAAGCCGATCCTTGATGTAGTCCTATCGTAATGGGAAATTCTTTTGTAGCTTCTTCAAATGTTTTTATACTCGTTACTACTCCATCATACATATCCTTAATAGTGTCTATGTAACTAGCATGCACTCTTTTTCTTTTTAGAACCCACCAAAGAACATCTCTAGGGGCCTATCATATGCTTTTTCTAAATCTACGAATACCATATGAAGATCTTTTTTCTTTTCTCTATATTTTTCTAACAATCGTCTTACAAGGAAAATCGCCTCCATAGTTGACCTCCCAGGCATGAAACCAAATTGGTTCTCTGATATTGTTGTTTCTCTCCTTAGCCTATTGTCAATTATTCTCTCCCACAGTTTCATAGTGTGACTCATAAGTTTAATTCCCCGGTAGTTTGAGCAACTTTGAATGTCTCCTTTGTTTTTGAAGATTGGCACAAGCGTGCTTCTTCTCCAATCCATTGGCATCCGTTTTGATTTTAAAATTTTATTGAAAAGTTTTGTTAACCAAGTCAATCCGATTTCTCCTAAGAATTTCCAAACCTCTATGGGTATTTCATCTGGGCCACATGCTTTCTCTATTTTCATTCTTTTCAATGCCTCTTTAACTTCTACAATTCTAATATTGCGTGTATAGTTTACGTTTCTTTCTTGGTGTGGGTTTTCATCTATTATAGTATCAACTTGGCCATCATTAAATAAACTATCGAAGTAACTTCTCCATCTCTCCTTAATATCCTCCTCGCGCGTTAAAACATTTTGATTTTCGTCCTTAATGCATCTTACATGACTTAGGTCTTGTTTCTTTTTATCTTTTAATTTGGCTAGCCTATATATATATTTTTCGCCATCTCTATTACCTAACCTTGTATATAGATCTTCCATGAAATTTGTTTTAGCTTGACTAACTACTTTTTTAGCTTGTTTTCTAGCTTCTCTATATTGATTGTACGCATCTTCATCTTGACACTTAGGTATTTTCCTATACATCTCTCTTTTAGTCTTAATTGCTCGTTGGACATCCTCATTCCACCACCATGTTTCCTTCTTTGGAGGTCCCAAGCCCTTAGATATACCTAATATGTTTGATCCCACCCTCCTTATGCAACTACTCATTTCTAGCCACATTGTATTAGCATCTAAGTCAAGATTCCAAACATTTTCCTTTAGTAGTTTTTCTCTAAACTCTACTTGTTTACTATGTTTTAGGTTTCACCACTTTATTCTAGGGTCGCTAACTCTTTTATTCATTTTATTCCGTTGTGTTAGCTTAATATCAAGTACTACTAACTTATGTTGGGTAGTAAGTGCTTCACCAGGTATTACTTTGCAGTCTCTACATAGTTTTCTATCTATTTTTCTTGTTAAAAGAAAATCTATTTGACTCTTGTTATGACCACTACTAAAAGTAATTATATGCGACTCCCTCTTCCTAAAAAGTATTTGCTAAGACAAGATCATATGCTGAAGCAAATTCTAAAATTGATTCTCCTTCTTCATTTCTATTACCGTAACCAAAACCTCCATGAACTCTCTCAAACCCATCGTTACTTACCCCGACATGCCCATTTAAATCTCCTCCAATAAAAACTTTTTCATCTAATGGTATACTCTGCATAATTCCATCCATATCATCCCAAAACTTGCGTTTGATGCTCTCGCTTAATCCTACTCGTGGTGCATATGCGCTAAGTATGTTCGGTTTTTCGTCTCCAATAATTAATTTAACTAGAATCAATCTATCCCCCATTCTTTTAACCTCTACGACCTTATCCTTATAATCATTATCCACCACAATTCCTACTCCATTGCATTTTCTATCTATACCAGTGTACCACAATTTAAACCCTGTGCTTCCTATTTCTCTACTCTTTTCTCCTACCCATTTTGTCTCTTGGAGGCAAGCAATATTGACTCTCCTTCTAATCATGGTATCTACTAGTTCTATTGACTTCCCCGTAAGTGTTCCTATCTTCCATGTTCCTAAACGAATTTTTTCTCCCCTTTGTATTTGTTTTTCTTTTCTATTTCTATTTTGTCTAAAAGATCTAGCGTTCGAAAAAACACCATCATTTGCACTAAATCGAGCGCGATGGAAGAGTTTGATCCAAGTAGCCAACCTCAACTAATTTGGGACTGAGGTTATGTTGTTTTTAGTTATTGTTGTACACAGTGCCATGATATCATTTTCTCTAAACAACAACAACAAAGCCTCAATCCCGAATCTACATGGATCAAACTCTTCCACTCCACTTGATGTAATGCAGTTGATGATGTGCTTTCACAATCCTTTAATCCTCTTAGGTCAATCCCTGTACCATCATTTTTTTTCAATTTCTATTATATCGAGTTTTGCCACTAGGACATTTATAATTAATGCAGATGATAAACAACATCTATGCCTGAAGAACTTGAGAAGTTCATTATCTTTTTGCTTCTAGTTGCACAGATAAGACTTTTCCACATAGTAGTAACTCATGGGTGTCAAGAACGAATTAGAGTAAATTGAGTAATTAAGAAATAATGGATCATTTAAGCACCTCAGTAATGACACAAATAACTGAAGTATTACCTAATCAGAGAGATTTCAAACAAAAAGGGAGTGGTTTAGCTCCCCAAAAAATATGCATAATATCAACAAGTTGTTTCTGCTTGGATATATAGTATAAAAAGAATATACCTTTCCTATAGCGGCTGCTGAAAAGATCTAACCATCCTGCTTCTGCTTCATTTGAACCCTGACTACTAGCTTTTAAGTCATGCATAACTTCAGCAACTCTTTCTTTTCCCCAGAGTTTCCTTATAGCTGTTTCTGCTTGAGAATATTTCCCTTGCTATAAGATCATAAATTATTGTTTAGTGATATATTGATATCCATAATAAATCAATATATGATACTTCACATAGAACAAGATATAAGGTGACTATGGTCATACACGCCAAAGCAAATGAACAAACCTGAAAAAGCCATCTAGGACTGTCAGGGGAAAAGGCCATTCCCAAAGCCATCAAAATAGCAGGAACAATTGCAATACCAAACATGGTCCTCCACCTAAGAAGAGAAAAAACTGAATCAGAGTGGATAAAAGAGCGAATTGGAACTTCTTTATCTTTATGCCATAATAGACTATTACAGATATAGGAAGGGAAACATGATAAAGTCCATGACCTAGGTCCTTCACAAAATTGCAAAATGCAAAACAAACTAAGTAGCCATTATATCATTTTTTTATTATTTTTTTTCTTTTTATTGTGTGTGTGTGTGTGTGTGTGCATGCGTGTGTCAATAAAAACTAGTTTGCAATTCATTATTACGTGGGTTGGCAGGCTCACCCACGTCCATAGTAGAAATCAAAAAGAATTTACTGGCCCAGTATAATGTTTCCAACCTACTTATTAGACTACTAATAACCCCAAATGACTTTAATGCTAGTGTTATTTAGCGCAAAGGTTATGCAGTTTTGTAGCTTGGCATCAAAAGGGCGTATCCAGGAGACAAAGGGGATATCATCATAAGCAATTATATCATTAGAGAATCAGCCAGAAAATTACCATAAACAATCTCTACCAAGCACTTAGCTTTGGGGATCAAGCCACCCAAATTGGACATGGAATATTTAACAATGAGTGGAATGCATGTTTGGCCCATCTTTCTAATCATTAAAGTGCACGGAAATTCATATTATCACTCAATTCTCTCCCCTTCCGACCTGCATTGAGCATGTCCACCCAAATTAGGTACCCTCGGATCAAGAAGTTGAAGGACGCTTGGTGTAAGCCAAACTAATTCAGCAATTTCATTTTTTCATTGTACTAGATCTCTAGACCATCATGAAACCATCTCATCAATCTTTGAAAGATCCAAACCGCCACCAAAATTCCTAGTTTGGAATTTAAATCTTGGGAATTTGGAGAAATCTCCGAGGTAGTGAAGTTTTAGAGTTGAGGTCTCTTCTAGCTTTTCTTGGGGAGATCAAATTAATGTTAACATCCTAGATAGGAGAATGTGAAGCTTCTTGTTCACCAATAGTTTTCTTGACAAAAAATCCTTTTGTCCCTTATTGATATCCAACTTTTCCTCCCTTAGACCTAATATTTTGAAAATCTAAACCTTCACAAGGTCAAGATTTTGGTTTCGCTTACAGCTCTTGGATTGACAAAAGTAGAAAGGAAACTGTTTGTTACTTATCTCCAAGTCATGGCAACTCGTACAAAAAAAAAAGATTAAGAATCAAATGATAAATCTATTTGTTGTCAACTTCGCTTTAAGTTTATGAGAAAAACCTTATAAGTCAGCTTACTCCTATCCCCATGAGTTGGTGACCAAGTCTATGAGAAATAAACAAGCAGAGTACACGAATGGATTGGAAGAGGAAATTAATCAAATTCTACACCTCTTTTTTGGTTGCATGAAAATTAATTACCCATGATCTAAAAATGACTTAGAGATGTGGTTTCGCAAGACTGATTATATATTTGCCTTCTTTTCAAAGTTAGAGGTGTTTTTATTTTGATGCTGCAGGAGAACATGTTTGTTGTACTTGTACCTATCATTTCATTCAAAAACCTCTGACAGCAAGAGGTTCTCGACTCATATGTTATGTGAAAAAAGGCCATCATTTAGGACATTGCAACTTTGCATAAGATAACTTTGCAGTTGCCTGAATTTTGAGCTTTCTGAAAACATTACTTTTTGCAACAGACCCAATTAAGTACAAGTTCCTCAGCCATAATATCTCTGAGTGTGTGTACATTTTGCACATAATAAAACATCTGTTTACCATAGTTTCTTATAGGATTCTTAATCTGTACTTGAGACAATATTTCAGTCATCTGAAGTCTGAACTAATGTAATAACAATTGTGGTTAACTGATTACTTCATTCAAATTACACAGGCATCCTCCTTTTATAAATGCATTTATTAATTGCGTGGTTATCAGGATGGAAAACTACCAAGTGAATCCCCATAGATTCAGCCAAGGAGAAGCATACAATATTGTTTTCAGAGATTTTAAGTTATGGAAAACAATACCATGAGGGATTTGCTGCTAAGGGCAACCCAGCCACCAATGCAACCAGAATACCAATACAAATAAAAAGTTGGTTGACAGCTCCTAGTGTGCCACGAATTTCTGTGGGTGATATCTGTCCATCAAATACTATGTCAATCAAAAGAAGAAATCTATATAAATTACACAACTCATGTATAGTGAGATGAGAACTACGTCAATTAACATTCCTACCTCAGATATGTAAAGTGGTACAAGTGCAGATGAGACACCAATCCCTATACCAACAAGTAATCTGCCAATTATCATTGAATTTACACTCTGCGCCGTAGCACTGCATGCACAAACCAAACAAGTTCAACATAGCCGCTCCTATCATCAATTAGACTACAGATTGTCATGGTCAATGACAGTGAGCGAACCTGAGAAATGACCCAAGAGCCAGCGGGATAGCATCTAGCACAAAAGTTTTTGTTCTGCCTAGCTTGTCAGCAAATGTTCCTCCGGTAAATGAACCAACGGTAGCACCAGCAAGTGAAGCACTAACAACCCATCCTAGAAAAAAATGCAATATTGTGCACACATGTCAATTAAGAGTATCAAATAGATATTTTACTCTGTAACTCTAAATTCAAAAATCGGAACATAAAAGCATAACCAAAAGGACTTTGAACTGAAAGTAACAATATGTTTACACATCAAATAACAAAAGAATCAAGATTATCAATAGTCAACAAAACTCACTATTGTAATTGTGCTATACAGCAAAGTTAACGCACGATAAATCATAACTTGTGAGATATCAGATTTTGAAGTGTACAAAATACAACACTTTCCTACCAATACTTAATCACTATTTATTCTCGCAAAGAGAAAGAAAATTCTACTTCTAAGTGGGTTTACTATTATCAGGATCTCTTTTGTCCCTTTTTATTTTTAAGGGAAGTCTGGTATCAGAATCCATGACGCCAATGAGATGCATAAATAACTTTACTTATCAGAACCAACTGCCCGGAACTAGTGCACAAAATACAATAACAACTGCCATTTGCATTGATATACTGAACAAGTTGAATAATGCCTACTTCAACAGTTTTTGTTGAAATGAAATCTAACAAGCTTCAAAACTTGCCTTTTAACACAGTGTTCTCCGCGATTCCCAGATCCTTAGCAAGGTACTCAAGTGCACCATTCACCACACTGCGGAACAATAATGCAATGGTGAATTAAGATTCTTAGAACTACTGGTGCTGACTGTAAAACTTGAACTGCATTGTAAAAGCTAACAATGTAAAAACAATGTAAAAACACTGTAAAAACACTGCAAGAACGCTCATTAATGTAGGGAAACAACCAAGCAAACCATGTCGTACTCATACCCTAGATGGTATCCAAACAATATCGCTCCCAAACAAGCAACAGCAACATAGGGCAAAACGGATCCAGAAGACTGTCCTCGAGGCTTGCTTGATGTCAGCTGCTCGAGATCATCTCCTATAATTAATTAATTAATTCACCATCCACACAGTCAACAAATTATGAGATCAAATCAAAACCGAACAAACCAGAAGCTTGAGCCCTAACAGATCTAGCCCTCGCCGACATCCCAACCATAGTTTCCACTCTCATCTTTGCACTGGCAAGCTGTGCACCCATATAATTCGAGTCCAGTCCCAATTCACCACTATAGTTTTTACAGCTAATGCAAAGACTCTTCACGTTCAAACTCCTAGTACTAAATTGGCCAGAAACGATCCTCCTCCGGTTATGTAACTCGGAACCGACCA
Source organism: Stephania yunnanensis (assembly GCA_039657365.1). NCBI lineage: Eukaryota > Viridiplantae > Streptophyta > Magnoliopsida > Ranunculales > Menispermaceae > Stephania > Stephania yunnanensis. The sequence goes on from CM077589.1 coordinate 5,673,531, forward strand.
CGCCGCCGCCGCTCACTTTTATCGCAAACGCCGATCCCTGCATTTCCCCTGCCAACCATAGCAACTTAGATTTCAAATAAATCGCCAAATAGGGTGCCTCGAAAAACGTGTAGATTTAAAGAATCCAAACCTGTGGTAAAATCCCAATGAAATAAGAGCACTTTGGGAGAGTCGATTGTGATCAAACTCTGCGTCTCTTTCGCATAGAGTACGAAGGGGAGGAATGGAGGAAGAGTTTGAACAAAGAAAAACAAAACAAAAAAGTGGGGCTTTGATAGGTCCGCTACTATGTCGGATAAGGCTTTCACTCTCTAATTGTGTTGTTGTTGTTGTTGTTGTTGTTTGTGGCTTAAAACGGTAACCAGCTCAGCAGGGGAAATTTGGAGCACTGGTGAGGACTGAGGAGGCAGGCGAGTGACCAACAAGGTTGACATGGGTTGGACTATTTCGATTTAGGCATCGTTTGGTTTATTTTTGTCCAAACTCAGCAGTGTAAATTCATATTTCATGTTTGGTTAAACTTTAAATTTGCAAAGAAGTTGCAAATTTTTAAAAACAATAAAATGCGGGAATTGACATAAATGCACTTCAAATATATTTTTAAAATAAAAATGATGATTTGTGAGGGATATTTTTGTCTATTGAACTCCTGAGCGATATCTCTTTGTAGGAGGGGAGATAACTCACCTCCTCCCTTGTAAGTTGGAAGATATCTCATAACGAGTTGAACAACCAAACAAGATTATTTGTCCAACTCCCTGTGAGATATCTCCTGACAAATAACAGAAAATATTGAACGGTAGACAAGTAGAAAAAAGGAAAATGCTTTTGTAATCCAACAAGACGTATCTTTTTTTTTGTGCACATGTATCTTAAAGTGTATCACATGGATATCGACAAGTGTTCGTATTAGTAATTGTTTCTAATTTTATATTAAACTGATTCATACATTTGTTGCGTAATGACGCCTCGTTACTATTATGCCAAATTGATTCATGTCGACAAGTGCTAAAGTCGCTCACTTTAGACACTCAAATGAATATCTAGTTGTTGATAGATATTAGATATACATCTATTTGCATGTACAAAAGTATTGATGTACAATTAGTGGACGCTAATAATTAAATGTCCATTTTGAATGTTCAAAGCGGGGTCACCCAATCGTATTTTTTTCTATAATTGTGTTGATGAGTGTCATGTTGCACCTCAACACGGAGACAGCATGGACACGCGCGCATCATCCACCCTTTGTTACACCACTGGATGCGTATGTGGTCAAGAATCAAAGGCAGTTCCTTTGACGAATGTCTTTCGTGCATATTCGTGCTGGGGCGCCAAATCATTTTCAATTGTGTTTATCCTACTTCCGTGATTTTCCCATCACACAAACTTAGCTGCTGCTGCTTTTCCGCTGGCAGTTAGGGAAGTGAGGCACTTCGCAGGAATTTTAATTCCAATAATTTTTTAAGATTGTGTTTGACAAGCACAGATTTAGCTTAGGATCTGTTACAAGGCACTTCTACCAAATAGTTGTATTTGATGAATTAAAAGTAAGCTAAATTGACTTTAAAATTTTGAACACTTGTATTGAAAGCTCTCCAAATATTATGTATATTCTCTAATTTATCAAGTTTCCTTGTTTTAATTTTTTAGTTAGGATGTGTTGAATATATGGAATTGTTTGTGTAAATGGGCAAGTCTAGAACTTGACAAATTGTATAGCATATTTTTAGGATGATTGATGCAGCAATCAATCTATATATTTGTGTAAGTTGTACAAGACTCTTATGAAGGGTCGGATCTGCTATGCTAGTTGGCCCAAAATGTTCTCTTAGCCGAGCCCAAAAAAAAAAAAAACTCACGAGCCCCCTAGAAACTATCCAAACCCAAAAAAAAAAAAAAAAAAAAGAACAAAAAAAAACTTAGAACCCACCTACAAACAGTCCAAACCCATAAATGCCCAAGCCGAAAAAAAAAAAAAAAAAAAAAAAAAAAACTTCTTCTATCCCACATGGCACGCTCGCACGAACGCTTCGGCCAAGCTTTAGACATGATTGACACACTTTAGACATATATTTCACAATCCAACACACTACTATAAGTATTTAAAAATCTAGCATCTACAGCTGAGGTGGCAAGCCACTTAGGCAAGATAAGCCTTTGGGGTTGCTAAAAACACACACCCATTTATTTCGCACACACCACAAACCAACAATGACCAAAATACTTTCGCCTCTTTTAAACACACCACCTCCTTCAAAGTCACTACCCTCCACCGACCATTGTCGCTCGCTGCTGCGATTGTCGTTCGTCATCATTCACCCATCCCACCGCCGACCTCCCCTCTATCTCTCTTACTCACTCTCTTCAAACTCCCTCCTTGACATTCGATCGACGAGATCCGACTAGATTTAGGTCGACCAGACTTAGATCTCGGCCCAATCTATCGGTCGGAGGTCAAGGAGGGAGGAGGAGGAAAGGAAAGAAAAGAAAGGAGAGAAAAAGGGAGGTCGGCGATAGGAAGCAGCGGACAGCAGCGCATGGCGGGGGTGGCAGTGTGAGTCTTGGCCCAATCTGTCGGTCGGATATCAAGGAGGGAGGATGAGGATAGGGAAAGAAAAGAAAAGAGAGAGAGAAAGGGAGGTCAGCGGTAGGAGGCAGCGGGCAGCGGCGGGCAGCAGCGCGTGGTGGCGGGTAGCACTGCGCGGTAGCAGCGAGCGACGGTGGTCGGTGGAGGGCAGTGACTTTGGGGGAACTGGTGTGCTTGAAAGAGGTGAAGATATTTTTATTATTTTGTTGGTTAGTGGTGTATGGAAAACAAAATAGGTGTGTGTGTTTTTAGCAACCCAAAGAATTTCTCTTGCCTGCGAGTAACTACTTGTTACCTTGAGCTGGCGATTATTACTAATCCAAATATTAATTAACCCAAGTTAGGCTCAGGGTTAAGATCGGCATGCATCGATTAACGTGTGTGTGTGCATTTGCATGATGTTTTGTGTTTGTTTGGATTGTGAAATTTAATATAAATAGGTTATGTATAATAACGGGATATATACAAACCTATAATTGATAAAATACACTATAAGTCATGAAAATATCGGTACACTGTGAGTGACGAAGGAGTCGTGGCATGAATGTGCACGCTCGTGGCTACACGTAGGCATGTCCGATGGATTTATTGACGAAGAAATACGTGAGTTATATATATTTATATATAAGGATATATATAAATATATATTGGAATTAAAAAGAAAAATGAAATTATATAGATTGTTTGATCTTCTCGAATGATGCGAAAGTACAAGATGTATCAAAATTTGTGTCACTTTAACACATCAATGACTCGATCATCTAGAAATGACGCGACACGTGTCTCGAGAAAAATCTATATATAGAAAAAGATGATGTTTATCAACTAAACAATTGATCGAAACCAAAACTGAGGGTCTAGGGGTTTGAAATTGATCGAGACAAGTTGTCCGAGGTGCAGAATAAAGTTCAATGGAGGAGCTTAATCGATCACAAAGCTCGTGCACATCGTACACGTATAATTTGTTTTAGTGTTTATCAAAGTTAGAATTGTTGGTAACGCTAGGATTACGGTTGTTTAAGCTATTTGTTGATCAATTATGGTTTCTCACCTTACTAGAGGTTGTTATGGATCAATTTTAATGATTTTTGTGACTGTTTGGGATGATTTGAAGGTGTTTTGGATCGATTTGGATGAGCAGAATGGTGATGTTATTACAGGTCTGGTGCGCATAGCTGCCAGGCTTTGGGCATAGCACGCTATGCGTACTGGGAGGATGAACTGACATGCAGGTAGCGCGCTATCCATGTCTACCCACACCCAGATCAGTGCAAAACTGATTTGGAGTTGGTTGGTTTGTCAATAAGCTTAGGGACTATTTTAAGGGTTTTAATAGACTATAATACACTTATATCAACTACGATTGGTCTATGATAGGTGTTGGTTACCTGGGAGAGAGTTATTGACCCAGAAAGTTAGGAAATTGGATGAGAACTTAAATCGTGGTAAGTACGGATTCGCTTATTTATCAATATTACTTGGCATTTTTAGTATATATAACTCATACAGTTGTTAGAATGGAATGGGGGATTACTTATACTGTGATTGTTTTTAATAAAAAAAAAATTGTGTTTACTATGATTCACGAGAGTTAGATCCCAGAATTGAGACAAGGCGATATAGGAGATGGGTTAGTTTCCCAGCCTATATGTAACATCGTACTTAGTTTATAGGTGGCGTGACTTACATTTACACTAGAAGGTTTGGGATAAAATCATTGGGCATTAATGGATGGGCTAGAGAGCATATCGACCAATATGTTGGTCTAGCAATCGCATTAATGACGTCAGTGGATAACCGACCCTAGTTTTATAAAATAAACAGATATCACAGTGTAATAGTCCAAATTACTTGTTTTGCATCTGATTATGTATTGAGTTTATAAACTTTCCATATTCTTGTTAGATATCATTGGTGCATGTTGTTATTACATGATATCATTGTTTACTATATGGAATATTGATGGTTAGTGTGAATCCATACTTACTGAGCAAGTTGGAGCGCTTACCCAAATTAACTATTTTAGGTTTGCAACCAGGCGCTTCGACTAAAGGGAAAGAGAAGATTTATGAGTTTCGTGTATTATCTTTGATGTAATGAACTTTCTTCTATTTATATACTATATTTGACTTATTTTGATGTATATAAACAGGGTTGGGGTGATTTATATATGAGTTCAGGTTTTGATAAACTTTGTATTTCCGTATGTTTGTATATATCGAAAAAGTTTTAAATTTTTCGTTGCGTAATACTTTGATTTATTATTTCGATATGAATATACAGGTTGGGTTTATCAGGTATAGACGGAGAGGCTGCTGGCTCTAGTCAAGTCTTATAGGATTAGCGGGCTTGATTAAGGTTTCAGGCTGGACATTTTCTCTAATTGGGATAGGGGATGTCACAGCTTGGTATTAGAGCCTTAGTTTTATCACTTTTAGAAGTAAAGTGGTAATGTTCAGGTACATCGACCTGAGGCACAACCTGCAACCAGTCCCAGGGTCACCAGGCTGAGGAAGGAGCTGATACTGTAACAGTTCCAGTTCAGCCAGTAGTTCCACATGTTCAGGTATTAGAAATAGTTGACAAGGTGCCAAAAGATTATGAGAAGGTCGCATTCCTCAGAACTCGTAAGGAATTCATGAAATACGATATTATGATATTCGATGGCGCTATTGAGGAAGGGGTGGCTGAGACCTGGATATTAGAAATGGAGCAATGTTTTGTTGAAGTTGAATACCGATTTAAGGTTAAACTGGTTACCTTTTTATTGTTTAATTCTGTGAGGAAGTCGTGGAATTCTCTAGAGAGAGACGAGAAGACTATCATATCATAGCTGCAGTTTCAAACAATATTCTACAGACAATATTTCCTTAAATTAGTCGAGAATAGGAAAAATATTGAATTCATTTAACTGAAGCAGGGAGGAATGTATGTCAAGGAATACGAGCGAAGGTTCACTAAATTGAGTGAATTTTCTTCAGAGATGGTAGAGCTGGAGGAGAATAAGATTGATTTATTTCTTGGTGGCTTGAACTATGAGATTAGGATTGTTGTTTCTTCTCATCCTCATACTAGTTACGCTTTTATATTTAAGAGTGCGATGGAAGTAGAAGAAACCATTCTAGCCAAACCATTAGGAATAGTTGTTGCACCACCACCAGTACCATAGAATATTAGAAGTCAGAGAGTTCAGTAGTTTGTTCATTTATGGCCTGGTATGAGGAGGAGGGTGTAGGAGGTACAACTAGACAGTCAAAATCTGCGAGAACAACATTTGTTCCACTAGTTTCTCAAACTTTAGTAGCGAAACTATATTTGTCGCCTTCACTGACTAGAGGTAGAAGCAAGGGTAGAACACAGTCTTTATAGAGACCGAGTGGATCGGAACAGGCTTCACATGCCAGTAGTTTACCATAAAGGGCACCGGTTATATGTTATAGGTGTGGGCGTCGAGGCATATTGCGAGGAAGTGTTCCATGCCGCTAGCCACATCATAGGCAGTGTCACACCACCTGAGCGAGGAAAGGCTCATGCAGTGGCGGAGGCAGACCCAAAGGCCAACCGGAGATTAGTGGAAGGTATATTAAATATTTGGAGATATGCATACTTTAATTGATGTTGGTTCTACAGTTTCATTTATTGTTGAAGCAAAGGTTGATGAATTGAAATTGAAACCTGTTAGAGTCGATACATTTTTTGATTCTAAGCATAGCAGTGAGTGAGAAGGTTTATCCTAACCTGATATATGAGATATGTGTAGTCAAAATTGGGGAGAACGAACTTCCAATTGATCTTGGGGGTTCCTGGAATTCGATGCATTACTAGGAATGGACTGGTTATCAACGTATCATGCCTGTATCGACTGTTTCCATAAGACAGTGATCTTTCACATTCCTAACCTTTTTGAAATTATAGTCTATAAAGGCTATAATCCTTCATGATTTGCAACTCATGGAAGGGAAGCTACACCTCGAGATTTAGAAGTTGTGGCGGGAATTGTCGCCTTTGGAGAGCCTGGACAGGAACTTAAGGTTAATGAGATACATGTGATTTGTAAGTTTCCAAAAGTTTTTTCATTTGATTTACCTGGATTACCACCGCCACATGTCATTGACTTCATCATTGATCTTATTCATGGTATTAAACCTATATCTATTCCTTCGTACCGTATGACATCGAAGAAATTGTATGAGTTGCAGACTCAGCTTGAGGAATTGCTTCAGAAAGGGTTTATTCATCCTAGCATGTCACCGTGGGGAGCACCTGTTCTTTTGTGATAAAGAAGGACGGAACCCTACGAATGTGCATCGATTATAGACAATTGAACCGGGTGACTATTAGGAACAAATACCCATTGTAACAGCCTGAAAATTTGACCAGTGTAAAGTGACAGGTTAGGGTTGTATGTGGGATCCACTCGTCAGAATACGTATGTCCAAATATCCAATTTGATATTATAATGCAAATTGTTGAGCTGTTTTACGAGTTGGTACACGTGAGAAATTTGTTGAGCCGAAACACGAACGGGGGCGCGCCTCGGGTCGCGTGCCGACGTGGGACCGACGTAGCGGCTTAATGTGACTATAGTGGTTATAGTGGTTTTAATGTGGTCACATTAAAATAATATAAAATGGATGCACCTCGTGATGTGTGTGGCGCGAGTGTTGAGAATGCGAAATGAGGTGGTAGTGATGTGAATATTCATGGTGCTTCGAGACGCGCGCTGCACAATTCTTTTGGAAAATATTGAATAAATATGTTTTTGATGTGCCTCGAGATTCGCTCCGCGCGAATCTCGAGGACACATTTGATTTAAAAAAAAAAGATTTGGATAAGAATCGAATGAAGGAGAGAAAATGGGGGAGAGAGAGAGAGAGAGAGAGAGAGAGAGAGATGATCGGCGTGGGCGGCGAACCATAGCTCTAGCCGACGAGGAGCGACGGCGACGCGAAGGCGTGACCGGCCACGCGAGTAGCAGCGGCGGCACGGAAGGCCAGTCGCGGACGAGAAGTGGCTCGCGGACGAACGGACCAGCCGCCTGCGCCGAGGAACTCCAGCAGTGCGACGCCAGAGAAGTGGTAGCCGGCAGCAGCGCGACGACCGGTGGGACAGCGAGCCGGCGAGGAGCATGCGGAGCAAGCGGGCAGCAGCACCTGCGAGGCTGCGGACGACGCTCCGCGACAGAGGTTAGCAGCGGCGGTGGCCGGATCGGCGGACGACGACGGCCACCATGCGGCTGCGTAGCGATGACGCGGGCGGTCAGCGGCGCGGCTCCCGCAGCGACGCAATGCGGTGAAGCGACGGTGGCGCGACAGCGATGACGGTGGCAGCGGCGCGACGGCGGCGTCGGAGCGACACTGGCGTCGACAACGGCTCGGTGAACGGCGCGGTGGCGCGTTGTTAGACCGATCGCTCCTCGACGAGGGGTGCGATTCGACGAATTTTGACGGCGCGATGGAGGCGAGGTATACTTCACCTAATTTTAGTTACGATTGGAATTGTTTAAGTAATGTAATTGGTATAAATGGACATCAGGGACTTAGGAGGTAGAGTCGGGTGCGCCGATCGAGACGCGAGCGAGACGTTTTGAGGTTCACGATTTCTCGAGGTAAGTAAACCAATGAGAAACTGTACGTAATTTCATTGCTTTGATATTGTTGATTCATTGCTTTGATATTGTTATTTATTGCTTGGATAGTATCTTTGAAAGTGCTATTGCGTGGAGTGGTCTATTGGCTATTGTTCACTGCTTTGAGATAGCTTCCTTTCATTATTGTTGATTGCTGCTTGGTGATAGCTATCTTTGAAATTGTTGTCGGTTGAGTTAGGGCTAGCAAAAATTCGGGACCGGACACCCATTTCTATAATGATTAAATTTGGTGCCCGGACCCGGTCCCGTTTTTTAAACGGGCAATTTTTTTTGTCCAGTCCCGTATGTTTGTAAAACATACGGCTCCCGTTTTGTCCGCTTTTTATTTTTAAATATGATTAAATATTTTATTAATCAATTATTTAAAAAAAAACCTCTCAACTACAACTTACAAGTCACCAATTACCAAAAAATAAATATTAAATATATTATAAACAATCATCGCAAATAATCACAATAAAAACTAAATTACAATCATACATGCATTTTATTTTTCAAAAATATAAAAAAAATAATACGTATCAACATAAAAAACTATTATAAAATTTTATTCAAACAATTTAATGTTTCACCAAAAAAATTATACAATTGCACATTTTTCATATAAAACATCATAATTACACATTAATTTTAATTAAAATAAATAAATTAAAATCAATTCACAAATTAAAAATCACTTTAAAATCAAATTAATCAATAAACGGGTACCCATTTTTTAAGAATTTTTGTCCAGTCCGGTCTCGTATTTTTAAACGGACAAAAATATTGTCCGACGCGTATGTTTTTCACAAAAATATTGCCCGGTCCCGTTTAAAACGGGTCCAGACAAAACCGGACAAACGAGACTGGGCACATTTTGCCAGCCCTAGGTTGAGTGGTTCATTTGGCAAGTGAGCCATGGTTACTGTTATCTTCGATATGAGAGGGTTAGGGCTGGGAGGCAGGGGTCTCGTCCTAAACCCGAGGTCTTTCATGGTCGCCCGTCGATATCTCCCAATTGAGTGTACGTTGGGGGCACTTATCCCGAGTCCATGGATGGTTCATAGTCGTACGGGCTAGGGCTGGGAGGCAGGGGTCTCGTCCTAGATCCGGGTCTGTGAATGTCTCATAGTCGCAAGGGTTAGGGGCTGGGAGGCCGGGTCTTGTCCTAAACCCGAGTCTGCTGGGCTTGTACCGCGACTCAACGACCTTTGGTCGGGACTCCTTGTTATTTGGCCACACTCATCGATTGATTATTTACAGCCTTTTATATTCATGCGTTACCTGTTCATTTTTTTCAAATTGCATGAATTCGACTGCTTTGGTTATTTTGAAATGCTGTATATGTCATACTGGTTTTACTTACCTGGGCTCGTCCTTTTTGGGTATGACTGAGTGCATATCCGCGGTCCAACAAGGGAAGGCTTCATAGCTAGGTGAAATTTTGTATATCTTGTATTTACTCTCCTCTGATGATAATATATTTACTGGGTTCCACAATTAGGTTGCCTAACTTTTTACATTATTGTTGAGTTATTTAATTTGTAGAAATTGCTTCCGCTAAACTGTAAAACTTTCAAAATATTAATAACTCAACTTAAAATGGTGAAATTGTGCATAATGAGGGATTGGAAGGCTGACTAAGTCTGTGTTGACCTTGCGAGACTGGCTCGGGGGTCCACGTGGGCTTAGACCGGGCGGGGCCCAGTTTATGGGAAACTGGGGCCGTCACATCCATTGCCCATGATTGATGATTTGTTTGATCAGTTGAAGGGTGCCAGATATTTTCTCGAAGATTGATTTGAGGTCTGGTTATCATCAACTGAGAATCAAGGCTGAGGATATCTCGAAGACAGCTTTTAGTACTCGCTATAGGCACTTCGAGTTTACAATGATGCCATTTGGGCTCATTAATGCTCGTGTTATGTTCATGGAACTAATGCATATGTTATTTAAACTTTATATTGACCAATTTGTCATAGTGTTTATCGATGATATTTTGATCTATTCGAAGACTGAGGAAGAGCATTCACACCACCTAAAAGTTACATTGTATACTCTAAAGGATAAACTGTTGTATGCCAAGTTTAGTAAGTGCGAATTCTGGTGTTCAAGGGTCAGATTTCTTAGACATGTGGTTAATGCTGAAAGTATATCTATTGATCCAGTTAAGGTTGAGGCAATCATGGATTAGCCTACTCATACCATAGAGATTTGAAATTCTTTGGGGTTAGAAGGTTATTACGGGCGATTTGTTGAGGGATTTTCTCGTATTACTCTGCAAATGACTCGGCTAACACAGAAAGATGTCAATTTTACGTGGTCAGATGAGTGCAAAGTCACTTTTAAGGAGTTGAAAGCCGGATTGACTATGACATATGTTCTTACATTAACTGAATCAGGGATGGAAATGGTGATTTATACTGGTGTTTCTCATTCAGACTTGGGTTGTGTGCTGATGCAGGAAGGCAGGGTTGTAGCTTATTCTTCGAGACAGCTAAAGGTTCATGAAAGAAATTATCAAGTTCATGATCTTGAGCTAGCTGCAGTGATTTTTGCCTTGAAGATTTAGAGGCATTGTAACGGCCTAAAATTAATTCACCATTATTAATGACGTGGTTCTAGATGTGATTGACAACTCAGACGCTCGTGGGACGCGCAGTTAGGCTTGTGCGTATCTGAAGCTAGGTAAATAGCTATTTTGTATACTGAATTGTTTAATTTGCGATGTTTATATTGAAATAGAGTAAATGACATCTCAATGTGTGTGATTATATTACATTTGACGTGCGAGACCGTGTGTTAAGTATTCGTCTTGATATGCGTGTCGACGCAGGTACCGGGTAGTCTAAAAGACTTAATAATAGGCTGGGGGAAATAATACACACATAAAATAAATAAAATGGGTTAAATAATAATAATATGGAATGTATATAAGGTGGTTAGGGACATGGTAGTACTCGTATGTCGCGGTTCGAGACGCAAAATCGGGCATTGGAACACCTGAAATGTCACTTTTTGTGTTAGAGACAAGGGCGAGTGTGCCATTGGTGTTAATTTTTGAGTCATGAGAGGTTGGAAATGGGGCAAATGGAGGTCATTGGATTTCCTTGAGTTGCATAAATGAGATAAGATGCCAAATCAACTATACAAGTCACATTGACTTCAAACTCACCACCTTTTCTCTCTCCTTGTCTTTCTATCCGAGAATTGAAGAGAAAAAACAAGGGTTTTGAGGTTCTAACTTAGTGATTTGAGGAGCTTGGAATGGGGGAAATCATTAAAGCAATGTGAGAATTACAAACACCTCAACTGTTTTTACCTTTTGATCTCGATTTTTAAGGTGTTGGTGTGAATCCAATAGGGATTATTTAGTGGTTGTTGAGTTGTTGTTTTGGTAGGTTTTAAGTGCTATGAAGTTCGGTGGTTGATGTTGTGGTTGTTGCTGATGTTGGTGGGGTTGTTAGAAACCCAGAATTTTCAGCAAGTCTGCTGTCAAGAACGCGATTAGCGCGTTAATGACGTCAGCTAGCGCGCTAGATGACAGTTAGTGCTAGGCAAAAAATAGCGCTCTAATGTTCTTCCTGACGAAGAACGTATAACTGACTGGAAATCTAGTGCGCTAATTCCCAGACCCAGCGTGCTAGATCCTGCAGTTTGAGGTGTATAATATCTCAACTGAAATTTCTGGGACTAGGAAGAGCCGGATCGGGGGTTATTGACTGGACACGAAGTGCGGTTTGAGGTGTGTAATATCTCAACTGAAACTTATTGAGCAGTACTTTATTTTGCTTTTGAATTCATATTTTGTCTTTCATTACTCTATTCTTGGGGTGTTATAATGGATGGACGTTGAGGCTCTCCCTCCGTGCCATTTCTGTGTGTAAGTCCACTAGGCCATATCACGTGTGCCAAGGATCTCGGTGAATAGGTTGACCCGAGAGTCGCGTCGGGGCACGTGTGGGTGCATTGTAGGTTCCATGCCGCCACCTAGCGGATCCATATATTGGCCTTGCTTGAGTGCTACTCGTCGGCAATGGTCTGTTGGGAGTCCGAAGTATGGCGCTAGTCTGACCCTAGGCTCCAGGAACACACTTTGAGCTTTCATTATTACTTATACATGCGATGAGCACAGTTGCTTGCATTTATTTCCGCATGTTTATTTAATAGATTTATTTAAATTTCAGTATTTACTTTCCGGATTGCTCACTTAATTTCCTTGGGAATACTCACTCTGGACTCGTCATTTGCCTTTTTGTGATGACTTGAGTGCAGATCCTAATTCAAGTCGAGGCGAAGGAGAATTTTCAGAATACTTGTGATTCAGAGACATTAAGCTAGGCTTGTACGTTTGTATTATATATACTTTGTCTTTTAATTTGGGAATTTAGGATTGAGAGATACTTCAGGACTCTATATACACTGATATTTTGAGCTCTTTGAGGTTTATATCTGATATATGATGTTATATGGGTTTTCCACACTAGGTATCAGAGTTAAATGCATGACTATAATGTTTCATATTTTAATTGTCATGATAAAAGACTTCCGCTGTGGTTTATTTGGGATTAAATGATATTATAAAATGATTTGAGTTCGTGAACAATTTAAAAAGTAAATTGTTGTTTATTGAGGTTAATAATTATTAAATGGTGGATGAGATGACGTGTGGGACACAGCTAGCGCTGGTAGGCTAGATTGTGGGCGCGCATTGGCCCCCATGGCGGTCTATTTGAAAAATAGATCGTTACATGCACTATCTATATGGCGAGAGGTTCACAGTATTTTTGGATCATAAGAGTCTAAATTACTAATTTACTCATAGCGAATTGAACATGAGATGGTGTAGGTGGCTTGAGTTCCTTAAGGATTATGATTTCACTTTGGAGTACCACTTAGGCAAAGCAAATGTGGTTGTTGATGCCTTGAGTAGGAGAAGAACAGACAGAGAAAACATAGCTACTACCAGAGCTTCTCAATTTAGACTTCTTGAAGAAGTTTCAGTGATGATGATTCGTGAAAGTCCAGCTAGCACATCATCAATTGAGAGAGCTAGTTCTAGAGCTACTAATATGTTCTTCTGTGCTCAGATTCGAGCTGAATCGGAGATGATTCAGTGGGTGGTTGATAGTCAGAAAACTAATCAAGAATATGTAACACGTCGAGGGTTAGCAGCTAATATAGATAATCATGATTGGTCAGTTTCTGACGACGGGGCTTTGCGATTCAGGGATAGATTATAGATTCCAGCTTAGGGTCAGTTGAGGCAAGAATTGCTACGGGAATCTCATCGATCTCTTTACTCTATTCATCCAGGTAACACTAAAATATATCTTGATGTGAGACGTGTTTATTGGTGGCCAGGGATGAAGACTGACATTGTTGAGTTCATAAATAAATGTGAGATATGTCAACAAGTTAAGGCCGAACATAGGAAACCTGGAGGATTATTGCATTCATTGCCTATCCGTGAATGGAAATGTGAATATATATCGATGGATTTTATTTCTGGTCTACCTCTGAGTCAGCGCAAACATGATGTCATTTGGGTTGTAGTTGACAGATTGACGAAATATGCGCATTTCTTACCAGTTTCTATGCGAGATCCTCTAAACCATTTATGTGAGGTGTATGTACGGGAGGTATTGAGATTCCATGGGGTTCCAGTGTCGATTACTTCAGATAGGGATTCAAAATTCACATCCAGGTTGTTGAGTGAATTATAGAGGCAGCTGAGAACTGTGCTTAACCTTAGTACGACATACCATACTAAGACTGACGGACAGACTGAGCAGCTGATATTGGTGTTTGAGGATATGCTTCAAGCTTGTGTCTTGGAGTTTGGGGTAACTGGGACAAATATATTCCGTTGTGTGAGTTATATTATAATAATAGTTATAAGGCCAATATTGGAATGGCTCCATTTGAGGCATTGTATGGTCGGCCTTGTCGATTACAAGCGTGTTGGGCAGAGATTGGAGATATAGTTTTGTTAGGGCCAAAGTTGATTCAGGACTACACAGAGATGATACAACAGATTCGCCAGCGTCTGACTACAGCACTGCTCAGACAAAACAGATACGCCGACAAACACCATAGGTTTTTTGACTTTTCAAATAGACGATTTTGTCCTATTGAAAGTCTCGCTTATAAAGGGTTTATATAGATGATAAGCTAGCTCCAAGGTATATTAGGTCGTTCAGAGTACAGGAAATGATTGGTCTTGTAGCTTACAGGTTAGAGTTACATCTTCAGCTTGCCGAAGTTCATAATGTCTTTTATGTATCTATACGACGCAAGACGGAGACTCAATTCACTCCAAGAATTAATTGGAATGAATTTGATCTTCGAGAAGACTTATTTTACGATGAGCAACCGATTCAGATACTTGATCGTACGATTCAGAGGCTGAGAACTAAAGAGATTCCTTTGGTCAAAGTGCAGTGGCAATTTCACGGAGACAAGAAACTAACCTGGGAGCGGGAATCCTACATGAAGGAGCTATTTCCATTTCTCTTTGAGAATATATGTAACTTTATGTTTACTTTAATTTCGATGAAGAAATTGCTTTAAATTGGGGAGACCGTGATGACATGTTACCTTAAACTGGTGATTAGTACTAATCCAAATAGTAATTAACCCGAGTTAAGCTCAGGGTTAAGATCGTCGTACCTCGATTAGGTGTGTGCGTTTGCATGACGTTATGTGTTTGTTTGGATTGTGAAATTTAATATAAATAGGTTGTGTATAATAACATGATATATATATACAAACCTATAATTAATAAAATACACTATAAGTAATGAAATACTGGTACGATGTGAGTAACGAAAGAGTTTTGGCATGAATGTGTACACTCGTGGCTACACGTAGGCATGTCCTATGGATTTATTAACGAAGAAATACGCGAGTTATATATATTTATATATAAGGATATATATAAATATATATTGGAATTAAAAAAGAAAAATGAAATTATATACATTGTTTGATCTTCTCGAATGACGCGAAAGTACAAGATGTATCAAAATTTGTATCACGTTAACCCGTGTCACTTTAACACATCAATGACACAATCAATCTCGAAATGACACGACGCGTATCTCGAAGAAAATATATATATATAAATCAAAAGTTGATGTTTATCAACTAAATGATTGATCGAAACCGAAACCAAGGGTTTAGGGGTTTGAAATTGATCGAGACAAGTTGTCCGAGGTGCAAAATCAAGTTCAGTTGAGGAGCTTAATCGATCGCACAACTCGTGAGCATTGTATAGGTATAGTTTGTTTTAGTGTTTATCAAAGTTGGAATTATTGGTGATGCTAGGATTATGGTTGTTTAAGCTGTTTGTTGATCAATTATGGTTTCTCACCTCACTGGAAGTTATTATGGATCAATTTTAATGAATTTGTGACTGTTTGGGATGATTTGGAAGTGTTTTGGATCGATTTGGATGAGCAGAATAGTGTTGTTGTTGCAGGTCTGGTGTGCATAGCACGCTATGCGTACTGAGAGGATGAACTGACATGCAGGAAGCACGATCAATGTCAGGTAGCGCGCTACCCACACCCAGATCAGTGCAGAAATAGTTTAGAGTTGGTCGGTTTATCAAGAAGCTTAGGGACTGTTTTAAGGGTCTTAATAGATTATAATACACTTATATTAACTATAATTGGCCTATGATAGGCGTTGGTTACCCGGGAGAGAGTTATTGACCCGGAAAGTTAGGAAATTGGATGAAGACTTAGACTGAGATAAGTACAGATTCGCTTATTTATTAATATTGTTTGGGTATTTAGTATATATATAGCTCATACAGTTGTTAGAATGGAATGAGGGACTTTTTATACTGTGATTGTTTTTAATAAAAGGAAAACGTTGTTTACTGTGATTCACAAAAGTAAGATCCTGTAATTGAAACGAGGTGATATAGGAGATGAGTTAGCTTCCCGGTCTATATGTAACATCCTACTCAGTTTATAGGTGGCGTGGGTTATATTTACACTAGAGGGTTTGGGATAGAACCATTGTGCATTAGTGGATGGGCTAAAGAGGATATCGACCAATATGTTGGTCTAGTAATCGCATTAATGGTGTCAGTGGGTAATCGACCCTAGTTTTATAAAATAAACGACGATCACAGTGTAATAGTCCAAATTACTTGCTTTGCTTCTGATTATGTATTGAATTTATATGTTTTCCATATTCTTATTAGACGTCATTGGTGCATGTTGTTATTGCATGATATCCTTGTTTACTATATGAAATGTTGATGATTAGTGTGAATCCATACTGAGCAAGTTGGAGCGTCACCTAAATTAACTATTTTAGGTTCGCAACCAGACACTTCGACTAAAGGGAAAGAGAAGATTTATGAGTTTTGTGTCTTTTCTTTGATGTAATGAAACTTCTTGTATTTATATACTCTGTTTAACTTATTTTTATGTATATAAACGAGGTCGGGGTGATTTATATATGGGTTCAGGTTTTGATAAACTCTGTATTTTTGTATGTTTGTATATATCAAAAAAGTCATAAATTTTTCGCCGCGCAATACTTTGATTTATTATTTCGATATGAATATACATGTTGAGTTTATCAGGTATAGACGGAGAAACTACTAGCTCTAGTTAAGTCTTGTAGGATTAACGGGCTTGATTAGGGTTTCAGGCCGGACATTTTTCCTAATCGGGATGGGGGATGTCACACTACGTGACTTGCCACCTCAACCATAGATGTTAAGTTTTTAAATACTTTCAGCAGTGTGTTAGATTAAGAAATATTTATCTAATGTGTGTCGATCATAGGGATGTAAATGGGAAAGGTAGGGGGTAAGGACCCATCTCCATCCCCATCCCCGCTTAAGGATTCATCCCCCCATATCCCCATACTCATCTCCACATGAGGATGAACTTTCATCCCCATCACCATCCCCGCTTAATCCTCGCGGGGATGGGGAGTCCCCATGGGGAAAAGTCTTTCCCCATTTCATTCCCCATTGAAGATCCCCACGGAAATTTTTGCGGAGATTTTACAAAGAATCACTGCGGGGAAACATTTTCCCCACTTAATTTTATTTTTCAAAAAGATTTATAAAAAGTATAGCACATATACATAGGATCACAATTGTTGAAAATCCCAACCAAATAAACTATAACATATAAATATAGTTGCAAATAATTGAAAACAAAACATATAATTAACGAAACAAGTTAAAATCATGAATCACGCTAGAGTTTATTTATCATTAGTGTCTTGGGTGAAAGCATTGTAATATAATATAAAATTGATATATACAATATATATATATATATATATATATATATATATATATATATATAGATAGATATATTGATATATACGGGGATCTCCACTAGAATCCTCATGGAAATCTCCAACAGGGATACCCACGGATATTACCAATGGGATTCCTTGTGGGGATCCCGGCCAGCAAATATAATTAACGAAACATTTTTCTCCTCGTCCCCGTTCCCATACCCGCGTGGATATGAGATTTTATCCTCATCCCCACATCTATCCCCATTTAAATTCCCCATATTCATCCACGTTGCGGGGAATCCCCATCCCCCGTGGGTATTCCTCTCCCCGCTTGCATCCCTAGTCAATCATGTCAAAAGTCCAAACTTTGTTTACGCTTTTCGAAGTTTATCCAACTTACCCAACAATGATAGCAAATTTTATGTCTTTTCAGATTTCAATCTTCTTTTAATGTTTTCTAGCTCAATTTTTAGTTTTTAGATGCTTGAAGAAACAAATCAATCTTTTTGGGTTATTTTCTTGAAACATTATTTTCTTTATTGCTAAATATTTGATTTTTCAAAACTAGATTGTGGCATATTGCAAGGATAGACAGCCGACTCTCTTACATATAGTGCGAGCAACGAGGTACGCTAGTTTTTAGCTTTAATTATATGTATGTGTTTTTGAAAGGGGTATACGTCTTCTTTGATGTAGGAACAATTTAATGTCACTTCACTTTTTTTTGTTTATTAAGTGTACAGTAGTTCTTTATTGAAATTTTGTTTTACATTTTTTTGGAAATTTTTTTTTGTTTCACTACTAGTTCCGCATTGCGATAAAATAATATGAAATGAAAAAAAAAGTGTAAAACACTTTATAACCTACTCTAAATCCGAATTTTCATAAAGCCTCAAAAGAGTAAAACTCAATTTTCTTTGAGAGACTTTAATCTCAAGCTCTATCCCAATTTTGTAATAATTTCTAAAAAGAAAATGTCATAATGACACCTCAAAGTCACACCCAAAGACGTAGCGCGTCGGCTCGCGTTCGTGAGAGTCGCCCGTGTACGCCTCGAGATACATACTCGCGCGTTATGCTCGAGAACTACGTGCACAAATCCATTTTTACATGAGGCTCGCAAATCATATCACCCCGAGTGTGACTTTGGAGTGTCATTGTAGCATCTTTCAAAAAGGAAAATATTTATAACTCAAGGCTATCAAAAATCATAGGTCCACCCCTACTCTTATGAACAGGACTCTCTATTCCATTATCTCGTTTTGGTACCATATCAGTATTTTTTGTGTTATACGTTTTAAAATTTATGTCATGGCTGACAATATGAGTATTAGTGTAAGTACGTATTCAAATAGATGTTTGTTGCTTCATCTATTGTTGTTGTCGATGGTGATATCAATATCTCTCTACAACTAAGTTCGATATTGTTAAATGAGTTCAATCATCTTCCTTGATGTATGGCAGTTACTATTGCTCTTGGTGGAAGATCGAAATTGGATTTTACAAATTACAAGGAAAAAGCTTCAGATGTTGATTCATTAGAGTATGAAGCTTGGTTGTTGAAAGAACAATATGTACGTCTTTGATTTTCAATTCTATAGAGTGTAATCTTGCTGAAATCTTCAGCCATTATGAATCTTCCTTTGGCGTTTGGGAAGTTGTTTATGACATATACGACAACCAAAACAACTTTGCTAGACTTTTCCAAATTTAGCGAGACATCATAAGTTTTCGTTAGGATGAAAAGTCCTTCGTAAGTTTATTGGAAAATGTAAAGGGTTTGTGGAATGAATTGGAAGTTTATCAACCTCCTTCTGCTGATTTGATTGTCCTACGAAAACAGATAGAAAAAGATTAAATTTTTTTAGTTGTTGGTGAGCCTTGGTCCTGACTTTGAGGATCTAAGGTGTCACATTTGGATGAATGTTGAGCTTCGTTCCTTAAAGGGTGTGCGCACAACTATTCAATAAGAACTTTGTCGAGAAGTTATGCCTTATAATGCTTCGAACAACATAGAAGTTCATGCCCATCTTGCCGATCTCAAAAAAAAAAAAAGCCTCACAAAGGCAAGCGTCCAGATCTCAAATGTGAAAAATGCAATGCTATCAAATATTCTATGCACCAATGTTGGAGTCTTCACCCAAATATGAGACCAAAATTTGAGAAGGATAAGAAAGACGGAGATAAAAGTCGAGTCACTGCTTCTAAGTTTAACTTGACTGCTCATAATGCTGATTATTGATTCTTTTCACTCTAATTCTGTTGCTTTGTTGAATGACTTTGCAAGTTATTTATAAACAAATAATAGAAAGGAAGCAATCAATGATGAGGCAGATGGGTCAGCTGCCGGTCTCTTCTAAAAACCAAAAACTAAAAATTCTAATTATACCTAAATTGCATAGTTACAACCCTTAATCCAATCATAACATGGAACATTCAGTTGAATCTCGGGTACGGACGTTGAAGCACGTTATTTTAAAGGAAAACATTATAATGACAACCCTATGTCACATTGTAAGACACATTGACTTACAAGAGTCGTCAATGCAGCTTCGACCCGCTTGTTATGTATCAAGATTTGTGTATGCTCGTATCTCAAGGCATACATAGACGACTTAATAATCAATGTGTCTTATGATGTGATATTTTCGTTGTCATTTTAGCACTTCTCTATTTTAAAATGATGGATACATATTGGATGTATTGTATACTACCTGTATAATTTGACGAATCTCGAAAAGGTGGTAAGTTAAGCTTAAATCGATTAAGGGTAACAAAACGGGTTAACACGTCGTGTTAGTATTGGGTTGACCTATCAGACGACCCGATTAAGGTCAACATGAACACAATCTATTTATTTAACGAGTTGACACAACATGACACAAATTTTGAACGGGTTGGCACGACACGATACGACACGTATAACCCGTTAAGTTGAATGAATTGCTAGAAGATAACATGGTGAAAGAGGCAAAGAAGATGAAGGGTTCTCACAGATATTAAGATATTCTCCCATAGAAGATAAATAGACTTTAGTGATTTGACTGGCTCGACTAAGAAACTTATTACATGCTAAAATTAAAGATAGCGTTTCTTGTTTAGAGTGGCTAGTGAAATGACTGATTTCACTCATTTTACAGGGGTGTATTCAATAGAGAATTTAATAGACTTTTGGTTACTTTTATAAGTGGATGACTTTACTGAAGTTTATAAATTTTCGTAGACTTTTAAAGACTTTGATAAACTTTTATGTAAACTTTATTTTGATTGATATTAGTAAATTTTTGTGATTTTTATATTGAAACAAATATTTTGCATTTTATTATTAAAAAAATAGATGAATCATTATATTTCTTTTTCTTAAAAATTATTATTAATTTTTTAAAAAGTATTTTCTTATTAATAAAAAATAATATATACATATTAATGAATTACTATCAAGATAGTAACATAACAAATAAGTAAATAAATATCAACGACAAATAAGTAGATGAATAATCCTTTAGTGGCAAAAAAGAAGCAAGTAAGATCATTGTGTGTATAAACTTTGCACTTTTTTTACTTAAAGTAAAAAAAATTATATTTTTTCTTAAGAATGATAGTTTAAATTTCTTAAAATGCACTTCTTGCATTTGAAAAAAATACACGATTATTTTTTCTAAAAATAATAATATTTCACTTTTTGATATTATACTTATACACTTAATAAACGAAACTTCTTTGTAAAGAAAATCCTATAAAATGTATAATGATGCAAGAATGAGATCTTGTTAATAATGACATCATTTTCATTTTCATTAGACATTAGAGTATAATGAGTGAGCAATGAAACACATGAGTTGTGGAGTGGTTAGAGAAGTTGATAAAAACAATTGATAAGAAAATACTTTGTGAGCAATGAAGTCTTTATTGAATAAGGGAACCAACAAAAATTAGAAGTCTCTAAAAGTTTATGAGTTGAAGTGAGGAAAAGTTAAAGACTTCTTTATGTGTATTTTTATACAAAAAGTTTATAAAAGTCGAGATTTGTAATCAAACCACAAAAGTCAAAAAAAATTAAATACACCTTACTTTTATAAACTCTCTAAAAATTTAAATTGAATACCCCAAAACTTTTATACACTTTTAAAAAGTCTACAAAATACTTTGATAAACTCTTTAAAGTTTTAAATAAATACATCTAAATTTTTTTTAGTAATTAAAAGTAATCAAAATTCAATAAAATCTCAATTTAATACTCCCAACTATATTTTCGACCTTGAAAATGAGCGGTTTAAGAACTCGAAGTTAGGACTTTTTCCTTGATTAGTATATTTAGGGAAAAAAAATTTATTAACCCAACACACCCACTAAAATATTTTCAAAACTGACACACTTCTCGCCACATCATTGCCACATCACGCGCAACGTGGCGTGTTCCGTTTTTTTTTTTTTTACTTATTTGAACGGAAATCGTGACCTCGGGTCACGATTTCCACTCAACTTTTTTTTTATTGATTCGAAGGGAAATCGTGACCTCGGGTCACGATTTCCACTCAAATTAAAACAGAGCAGAACGCCCATCTTCGTCAACACCACCCGAGCTTCTCCATTTCGTCTGCACTAATATACTCCATCTTCTTTCCATCTTCAAGTCCAGATCGTCTCAACTGTTGTTTCGGAGGAGGTCAATCAATCAATCGACCGAATACTACTCTATAAGATCAACTTATTTGGGGATTTTGATTTTTTAAGGTTCCTGCGGTTTGTGAACTGTTGCGTTTTTTTTTTGTTCTTGTGGATTTTGTTGATTTAAGGGTTCTTGTGGATTTTGTTTGGAGATATTGATTTTTAGGGTGACGTTTTTTAAGGGTTCTTGTGGTTCAACTGTTGCGTTTATTTTTTTGTTGTGGTTTAACTATTGCGTTTTTTATGTTTTTTTTTTGTTCTTGTGGATTATGTTGATTTAAGGGTCACTATGGAGTTATGAGTGGTTGTGTATGGGGATTAATAAAAAGGTTAGTTAAAGTCCCACCAAAAAATCAAATTGATTTGGATCCCTCCTACTAATCCCATGTCACATGCAACCTTTAGACTGCAACATTGTAATGAAATGGAATATTCAATTCTTAGTATTTGGAAAGTTGGATTTTTTATGTGGAATAACTATTTATTTTTAAGGTCACAACTCACAAGTTTTGAAGAGAAATTCATGCATTTACGAAAAGAGTATAAGCAAATTAAAAGGTATATTTGTCTAGCTGATAATGAGACCTAAAAAAAAAAACTTATATAATGATTGGTAGAAAGATTTGTTTGAGTGGAATTTAAGTATTTGTTGTTGGGTCTGGTGTACTTAAACATGCGAGTTTGTTGATGATTTTTAAGTAATGTTGGAGCCATAATGGACATTATTTTCAATATAAATTATTCTTTACACCTAATCATGTTTAAGAGACATCTAATTCCTCATCACTAAACCATTATATTTGTGAATTATCGCATAAACATTGCATGAATAAATAAATAAGTTAGAAATAGCCTACACTATCACTCTTATTGGTAAAAAAATAAAATCAGTTGGAGTTGTATTGAAAAAAACTTATTATATATTATCAATTTTCATTGTTTAAAGTAAAGAAATAGCTTAATGAGGTAGTTAAAGTAAACTTTTTTGGTACCAAACAAAATGACAAATCCACCCTAAAAGGCTAAGTAGAGAAGTTTACCAAGTATTACCTCAATATAGTGGTTATAACATACTAGCTACGAAGCCAAACTTTCCAACATTCATATTAATTGTTGCTATTGTTGAATGCTCCTTTAGTACAATTGCTTGGACTAATCAAGACCAACTTTTTATATTTGTGCCAAGTGAGTGTAATAATTATCATCACCTCTATCGATTAACAATTATATTCTACATATATAGATTCAATAATGGTTGATTGAAGAGTAACTTTGTTGTACTATATGAATGGAGACATGGTTGATGGACCATCAGGGATTTCATACACGAAAACGCCTATTCGACATCTCAGATCGAAGATGGGTTTAGGGTACGAGCAACTTGAGAGTTTTATCTGTAATTCATTGGAGATAGACAATGAAAAAATGATATTAAACATGACATATCGATATCTTGCGTACATTGGAAGTGGAACGACCAACTATGTCCCTTTGCGAATAGATGATGAATCGACTTTGAAAGATGCTTGGGAGATTGTGGCAGAATTTCCACCACCAAATTGCATGGAGCTATTTTTAGATTTAGTTTTGAGGCAATCGTATAATAGTTCTAATTGTAATATAGTGTTAGATTCTGGAACTGGACCTAGTACTCAACCAATTTTTGAACATAGTCATTATGCATCGCCTATGATGACCGCAAATCCCGAAATGGACGAGGATGTTCGTTCCTGTGATGATATGAATACTGAGGAAGATGATGCCTATCGTGGTAGTGACGGAGATACTAATGAAGAGAGCAGCGATGATGATGTAGACGATGAAGGGGTTGATGCTCATCATGTTAACGATGGCATGATTTGATATACATTAAATCGAGTCATAGCCGATGATGACTCATTATCTTGTCCTCCTATTTCGAACGAATATGGGAACGATGATTTTTTCGATGAAGAGGCTGCTGGAATTGATGGTGCGCACGTGTGTGTAGGTGAATTTGTCGTACCTTCATCTGTATTTATGGAATTGAGTAGTGAGGCAATGCAACCCATCCATGAGAATGCAATGATCCATTTTAGGTCTTTATGGAATGAGGCATCAGAATTTGAGAAAGGCATGCAGTTCATGTGTAAAGTAGATATCCAGCATGCCGTGAAATTGTATAGCATCAAAGGACACAAACGATTTGTGGTGACTCATTCTACACCTAATGTATGGATTGTCCGTTGTAAGAAATATTTAGATGGATGTACTTGGAGGTTGCGGTGTTCGTGAAGAAAATCCCATGGAATGTTTGAGATCAGTAAATATGATGGACCACATACATGTATCTATGCTAAACTGTCCAAGGATCATGCTCATTTGGACTCCACCGTTATATGTCGTGAAGTAGAAAATGTGGTGAGAAAAGATCCATCCATCTCAGTTCCAGTGCTTCATCAGATTATCAAGGACAAATTCAGTTATGATGTTCATTATAAAAAAGTTTGGTTGGGGAAGAAGAAAGCAATTGCTAAAGTCTTTGGAGATTGGGAAGAATCGTATAAAATGTTGCCGCGGTGGATGGCCGCTCTTCAAGAAAGCAATCCAGGGACACGTGTGGAATGACGGTATGGCGAGCCTAATGCAAACAATGAGGTTGTATTCAAATGGGTTTTTTGGGCATTTGCACCTTTTATTGCTGGCTTTAGACATTGCAGACCAATTATACAAATTGATGACACATTCTTATATGGAAAATACAAACAAAAACTCCTAATAGCCACCGTTGTTGATAGTAATAGTCATATATTTCCTTTAGCATTTGCCATTGTTGATGAGGAAAGTTAAGATAGCTGGGGATGGTTTATGGCTTGTTTGCGACATCATATGACTGATAGGGATGGTATATGTGTCATTTTTTATCGACACCCTGGTATATTGATGGCAATGAACAATCCTAAAAATGGATGGACCCATGAAAGAGCTCACCACAGATTTTGTCTCCGTCACATATGCAGTAATTTCAACATGAGATTCGGGAGTAGAGAATTAAAGGATTTTGTGTACTTAGCTGGTGCACAACATCAACCACGAAAATTTAAGGCAGTCATGAAAGAACTTCATGAAATGAATGCGGAATGTATTGCGTGGTTTAATGACCTTGATCGAGCACAATAGACGAACGCATACGACAGAGGATATCGATACGGATGGATGACTACAAATCTAGCGAGTATTCATTGTGTCTATATTTTGTTACTATTATTTATTTAATGTGTTTGATTTATTACGTTTAGAAACTAATACATATATGGATATTTTTTGTCACAAATGTAGAATGCTTTAACAGGGTCCTTAAAGGCGCGCGATTTTACCCCATCACCGCTTTAGTGCAACTGACATTATATCGTGTCATGGCGTACTTTAACAAAAGGCGCGACGAAATCAGTGCAGCCTTAGGAAGGGGCGAAATGTACACAAGGTACGCACCGAATAAGTTGTCACATTGAGGAAAGGCGGCCGGAGGGCACAATGTGACATTAGTGAATCGTGAGAATTGAACATTTGAAGTCATCACTGCACCACGTGGCTATCATTTGAGAAAAAGGGTCTAACAAGCAAGTGGTGAAATTGGAGGCTCGCAGATGCACTTGTATGAAATGGCAGTGTTTTGGCATTCCATGTTCCTATGTTCAAGCAGTTTGCGCCAGTGTTGTCATAAATCACTGTCAGTACATTGAGTCATACTATAGATTGTCTGTGTACAGTCAATGTTATGGTGCGAATTTTCAACCCATTCCTCACGAAGATTATTGGCCTAACGCTAGACTTCTACACACATTGTTGGCAGATCCATCTTAAAAGCAAGTAAAAAAAGGTCGTCCTCAAACAAGACGTTTGCGCACTGATATGAATTGGAGAGGCAATCAAAAACATCCACGTCATATACAGCGAGAGAAGGAATGGAGAGAAACCCCTACAACGCTGCGATGTAGTAAGTGTAAGCATGATGGACACAATAGACGCACTTGCTCTCGTCGTCGGCAAGGACAACCATCTAATGCTTCATAGTGAAAGACTCTTTCAAGTCTTATGTTTCGCACCCACTTATATTTTCCTTGTATTTGATCACTTTCTTATGACTTTGTCGTACATGAACTTAGTTTCAATTAAACCATGTTTTCATATTATTCGCACACTTTTGTTTTAACTTTAGTAGTTTCTTGAATGGAATGTATCGTTAATTGTATTGTTTCTTTATTGGTTTACGGAATTAATGACAACGTTGTTAATGATTTGGGGCTCATTTGGGGTTCAAGCGCGATATGGATCCTGACCCTATAGATGATTCGGTGTTGACTATGCAAGCTCTACATAGATCTACTCGCATTTGGAATGGACCGGTAGTACTTCTTTTCACCCGTTTGCATAATTTTATAGCTTCATAGTTACATTTTAACTAATGTAACTTAAATCTCGTTTTCCATAGGAGCCTGATATATTGACTATGAGGCGTAATTCAACTGCACTACATCGATCGGTCCCACTGGATCAACGAATATTTGGGCATCTTCAGGAATCTGGGTTTTATGGAACGGCACGAATATGTTTCATATCAATTGGTTGACATCTCATTACTGCCCTTGTAGAGAGGTGGAGGTCAGAAACGCACACGTTTCATTTCCCAGTTGGCGAGATGACTATTACCCTACAAGATGTACAAGTCATCTTAGGGTTACCTGTCGATGGATTACCAATCACTGGTCGTGTCGAGCAGGATTACGATGCCTTTTGTATAACACAACTAGGCTTCCCATTCCCAGAAAACAACAGGACTGGAGGACGGATCCAAATTCGCCAACTATCAAGATGGTTTCCAAACCTTCCAAATAATGCTGATGATGTGGAAGTGCAACGCTACGCAAGAGCGTACATCTTACAACTTCTTGGAGGAACTTTATTTGCGGACAAGTCTAACAATATAGTTCACATCACGTATTTGCAATTTTTGGAGGATTTTGAGGAGGCAGGCACTACAAAAAAACAGCAAATCAGAAACGGAATTAGAAACGGAAATAAGTTCCGTTTCTAAATCAGAAACGGAATTAGAAACGGAATAAGTTCCGTTTCTAAATTAAAACGTTAGCGACGGAATTGAGACGGAAACATTCAGAGACGGATTTGAGACGGATCAGAGACGGAATTAGAGACGGAATCAGAGACGGAATTAAATTCGTCTCTAAAAAATGGCGCCAACATTCCCACCAAAAATTTCATTTTTTATGACCGTTCATCAAATCTTGGGATTTGTGCATCACATCTCGATGTTAATCCCTCCCCCCCCCCCCACACACCCACAAACCAAAAGCCCTAAATCGCTCTCCCTCTCTCTCTCTCTCTCGTCCGTCCGTGCCGTCTCTCTCTCTCTCTCTCGTCGTCCGTGCCGTCTCGCTTTTTCGATCCGTCGATCGTCTCGTCTCTCCGTCTCTCTCTCTCTGTGGTCTCTCCGTCACGGCTCTCTCTCTCTCTCCCGGTCCACCGCTCTTAGTGCGTTCTCTCTCTCGCTCTCTTCGTTCGAGCCCTAACCTCGCGTCCCTCTCCTCTCCGTCAACGCCCTTGTCCCCTCTCGCCTCCGTCAACGCTGTCCCTCTCGCTCCGTCAACGCTGCTGTCCCCTCTCGCCTCCGTCAACGCCTTGCTGTCCTTGCTGACGCCGGAGCCCTCGCATTCGCGTGTAAGTCATCACTCTCTTCGCTTAGGGCTTGAGAAAAAAGGTGTTTACTACTTCATCCAATTGAGGCTATGTTGTTGTTGTTGTTGTTGTGTAATTATTTTAAAATTTTCTCTGCCGTTTGTGGATTCATAAGCGTAAATCGGGCTGTTTTATAGTTTCCAATTGTTTTATTTTGTTTATGGATGTGGTTTGCAAATATGAAACTAAGGTCACTTTGAAATTTCCTATTTCGAGTTACATTCAAGTTAGAAAATACCTTGATTCTGTGGCCTATATTTTTGTTAGTGTTTCAACTTGCCCCAATTGGAAAAGTTTAGCAACTAAATGAAGAATCAAAATCGTCAAGGTTTTGCGATGGCGACTTCATAGATTTATGACATAATTAGCTAATGAGTAGTAATTAGAAACTATTTATTCGGATTTTATCTTTTATAGTTTCACTCAATGTGCCAAACAATTTATTAGAATTTTATTAGAAATTTGCTACTTGCTTACAATGTATTCTTTTTTGGAACTTTGTAGGAAACCGATAGGCTTAGACAAGTGATTGAGAAGGAAATGCTAAAAGTCGAGGTAAGTTTGTTCTTCCCAAAATAACAACTAAAGAGAGAGATCCTTTGCTAGACATGTTATTTCAAAGAAAAATTGGAGTTGAAGCCCTCTATTGAAGGCATGGTGAGAATCTAACTCCCTCAATTAGTTTATTAAAACATGGACTTGTCGATAAGGGCCAGCTTGGCTCATCAAGTTTTTTTAATGATCCTTAGTTTAACTTTAAAAACGGATTTTTATTGGTCGATTCAAATATAATGAGTTTTATGGACAAGTTGATTAAGTTGTTATGGTTAGTTGCATTCCATGAAAAAAATTTATATGATATTGATGATTTGGGCTAGTATTCAAAAGTGATCATGCCTTGTAAAAGGTATTGGTGGATAATGTGCTCTTTTGTTTGATGAAATTGTCAAAAGAGACCTTAACTTGTTCTTTTAACGAAGTGCATGGAAAAGCATGATTCTAAAGTCTCATGGATTCTTTATTGAGCTTTGTTTCTATGATATGATTTAATCGAGCAATCATTAGTATGATTTTTCATGTCTCGAAAGGATTGTAGCTAATTTGCATTGATTTGGGTAAAATCCTTTTAAAACGCTTCAAGGAGAGCTCATTCATTTTTTTCCCAAGTCTTGAAATATGTTCAATCCAACTTTATTGAATGTAGTTAGTAATCATCATTTTGGGTGAGACTTGAAGCTAAGTTGAGATGCGGAAGAGACTTTGTTTTATCCATTGAAAAAAAGACTTCGATTAAATCATGGATTTTCGACTAAATGCTATGATTTGA
The DNA here is from genome assembly GCA_039657365.1 of Stephania yunnanensis. Taxonomy (NCBI): domain Eukaryota; kingdom Viridiplantae; phylum Streptophyta; class Magnoliopsida; order Ranunculales; family Menispermaceae; genus Stephania; species Stephania yunnanensis. The sequence goes on from CM077589.1 coordinate 5,702,760, forward strand.
GAATTTTAAGTCGAACTTGACTCTAATGAGTTGATTTGAATCTTTTTAGTTGTGATTAGTCGATCGCATTCAATTTATATTGGATAACTAAGTTTATGAGATTTTTCTTGTTTTGCTTCACCGCATACTTGTTTTACTCGAATCGTCGATTTTGATTTGAAAGAATGGTTTAAAAGTCGAATGACTTAAGTCGATAACTAGGAATGAGGTTTGAGTCCTTAAATGATTTAAGTTAGTCTAAATAAATTCAAGAAATACTACTTTAAGAATCCATGAAAAACATATTTAAAATTGGTTTTGGTTCATTCATTTTTTGATTGAAATATTCGATTAAGTGGTTTAATGCATAAATTTTACTTGAATATGATCTATAATTTGCATTGTTGTTTGAATAAGGATATGTCTTCTTTAAATTTAGGCAATAACAAGTCCATATCATTTTTTTTGGTGTGATCAATAGTTTGATACTCATTAAGTTCATACTTCACAACTTAAAAGGTATCCTAGTTCCTCATCAAGTTGATATTGTCAAACTCAACCTATGTAGAATATTGTGTGCTCTAGATAAAGGTAAAGGAGTCACCGTCACGCTTGAAAAATAAGGGGTGGGTTGCAATAGGTGAAAGCCAATGTAAATCGATCTTTATGAAATGGATTAAACAGGTTTATTGTTTGGTTCTTGAAAGTTAAAAAAGCTCAGTTTGAAATGAGATGAGTGAGCTTATGATAAATTTTGTAGCTTGTGAAAGTGGATTGATTGAAAATAGTCTTATGAGTTTTTTGGTCTATCTATGAGGTAGCATATTTTTGTTTTCTTATATGTTTTTAGAAAATGAAGATAAAAGTGAAAATGACAAACATTGCTATCTTCCTCCTACTGGATTGGTAAGAATTTAATTTACTTAAATCAAGATATATGCGTGTTTATCATCGTTTGTGGATTCTTAAATCTCAAATGAATTAATGTTAATCTTTTTGCTTGTTTGTAGACTTTGATGGTCGAGTGCAGGGATCGTCACTATAAGTTCGATGTGAGTCATTGCTCTTCTACCTTAGCTCTATCTCCTATGATGCTTATGTCCCTGAAAAATTTAAGTTCAACTATTCAATTATTAAGTTGTTTCAAATGTCCCTTGGTCACAAGTGCGGTGGTGTTGAAGAACATCTCAAGACTTTTCGATTGATAATTCTTTTTGTGCATATTTATAGGATTGTAAGTTTTTTTTTTTGTGTTGTTGAACAATAGGATTGGTGGTTTTGTGAATACTTAGAAATTTGGAGCATTTGTAATACTATACAATTTTTTTGGATATATATCTTTTTCAATTTTTGATTTTTACATTTTTGTTCTCTCAATTGAATATTTGTTGATATATATTGTCGATGTATGAATGTCAATTTATTATATATTGGCAGGTTAAATGTGCTTGGATTGAGACCTATATATGTAAGACTTTAAAAACTAAACAAAAAAAAAAAATTAGAGACGGAAATAGCAACGGAATCTTTGGATTCCGTTGCTATTTCCGTCTCTAATTTTTTTTTTTTTAGATATGAATCAGAAACGGATCAAATTCCGTCTCTGATCCGTCTCTGATTAGCAACGGATCAGAGACGGAAATAATCAGAAACGGAATTTATTCCGTCTCTCTAATCGAAACGGAATTAGAGACGGAATAAATTCCGTTTCTAATCAGAAACGGAATTTATTCCGTTTCTGATCCGTCTCTAAATCAGAAACGGAATCCATTTTCCGTTTCTGATCCAATCAGCGACGACGTTTTCAGAGACGGAACGCATTCGTCTCTCGTTCGTTTCGAATCCAATCAGAGACGGAATTTTCGCAAATCAGAAACGGAAAATTCCGTTTCTGATTTGCTTTTTTTTTGTAGTGAGGACAATACAGTTGGGGTAGTGCAACTCTGGCTCATCTATATAGACAATTGTGTCTTGCAGTCGATGTTGACGGAGCAGAGATTGCAGGTCCGGTCATACTATTGCAATTATGGGCATGGGATATGTTGCCTTTTCTTGCACCAATAATGAGAGGGCATCTTCGAGACGACATCATACCAAATGAAGAATTATTTCCACCTCCTCCATATGGTCATAGCTAATTAGTATTTTTTAACATAATAATTTTAATTTGAGTATATTAATCTACATGTACATTCATTCATGCTTTGTGTTGTTTTGTACATTTCTATAGGTGGAGACATGCCTTGGAGACCACGGGAACATCAATGCATGTGCTGACAAAATACCAAGAAATGATTAACATGCAAGCACCTGATGAAGTAAGAAATATACTCAATTATGTTTTCCAAATACCTTATTCTACAATAGTGAAATGCGAATTTTATTCATTTCAAGTTGTTTTTTATAACTTCAAGTAATTTGGGAACCGTATCCTGAGACGATTATAAGGGACCTGCCTGCGTATTGTAGCAGTGGTCGTGCTATTTGGCGAACGAGGGCACCTTTGCTTTTCTTCCGTTTTGTCGAAATGTATAATCCTGATAGAGTCATGCGACAATTCGGTTTGAACCAAAGGATACCACCTTTACATAGCATAAGCATGGAGCTATATAAGATTGACTTGAGAGGGAAAACGAATAAGGATTGGAGCGCAAAACATAGTGCTTATGTCTGCCTGTGGAACGAGCGTGCTTCCAATATTGCAACTGATGACATATTGGAGGAGCCATTGCAATTTTACGACCCGTATATGCTATGGTATCGTCGCATTACACGACGATTCATGTCTTGTCGTGGAGCTATTACTAAGGCATTGGTAAGTACAATTTCAATTGTTTTAGTCATGAAGTCTTTCAAATAGTTGTTTTCATTTTACTTTCGCATACAAATTCATAAATTTTTAATATGTAGGCACATGGAATGGCATCAATTCATCAGTTGACATTCAGTGATGATGCGTCTATTGCGCGTATTAGAGATGTAGCTGCATCGACTTTGACTGCAGTACATGTGGATTATCTCATGCATAATATGCCCACATCATTTGAAGCTTTTCATCAATCTTCTCATGATGATACACGTTCGAGGCATGACACTCCAGTGTATACTCCATCAGTACATCTCAACCAGTTCGAGACTCTGTACACTCCATCAGTACCTATCAACGAGTTTGACACTCCACATACTCCATTAGTTCCTCCCAACATGGCATTCGAGGCTACGGAAGCCTTTCCATTTGATAGGGCACCTACATCTTCGCGCCATTTTAATGCAAGTCCAGTAATGATGAATTTTTTTGGGACTACAAGTACTCACGATGGTGGAATGCGTGATATCGATGATATTCAACGAGAAGATGCTCAAAATCGTGCTGATGTGGGTCATTCGAATGTGCCATTAGCTTTAAATCGTAGTGCGCGAGTCGTAAAGAGAACACGTTGTGGGACTGGAAGTCATTATTTGGGGCCAGACTAAGACTTTTTTTACTTTCACATGACATGGTTTGTGGTTTATATAATGCTTTGTAGTTCTTCCACTTCAATTTCCAAGTTCTTCATTTATATCAAATGAAATTTTTGGCATCACTGAGATTACTTTTATTAATTTTGTAAATTACTTGTAACTTCATATTTTATACTAGTTTGTATTAACAAAATAATCAAAACAACGACAGACGACTTGCATCAAAAGAAAATATCGGGACTTCAAAGGCATGCTTGTGCCATTCTCCTTCTTTCTTTTGCCAATAGGATATTCTCCGGTGACCAAGCCTACCTAGCTCGAATAGGCGGTTCTTTTCGATCCACGCTTCGCCATCCAAAGAGGAAACCATGTCCGAGAGGAACGCAGTTTGATTTCTTTTAGAACGGAATCGCTCGACCGTAAGGGAGATAAGTAATCGATAACAAAATTTTTGTATAGGCGTGAGTGACACTTGAAGTGACTGAGGTTGTGAGTAGGAAATAGAGTCCCAGGGATGAAATAGCTGGTGAGATAAGCAATCCTCATTCAGTCCTTCGCTCTGGGAATTCTGTGACATCTCGCTCAATTTTGTGACAAAAAAAAAATTCACTTGTTTTGAAGCAAGTCGTGAGTTGCGGTCACGTTTTCCCTACTCCAAAAAAAAAATAAAATGAATTGGCAGTGACGTGACACGAAATGCGTTAGATTTGTAAATATTTCTTTGGGTGTGTTAATGTGATATATATTTCCGTCAAATGTGTCAATCAAGCAAAAACTCCCTCGAAGTTAAGCTGCCACGTGTGGCATTTAGCTACCTTTTAGTTGGTTTACTTAACCTACTCCACGCACACAGAAGGCTCACCGTCGCCGTAAAAGTCTTCACCGTCATCGACTCATCGTGTCCAAAATCACGAACTACCCATCACCAAAATTGAAAAAAAAAAAAGAAAAAGAAAAATCAGTTAGAGTCCTCGAAAAAGCTCGATTTTCTCTTGGCAAAAACCATTCCACGAACTACCTCTTCAACGAGATTCGATCTCCGAATTCGTTCAATCACATTGTTGTTGGTCGTCGTCTTTCAGAGATCTCGTTTGGTAGATTCGATTGAGTCGTTGATTTCGAACGATGTGGAGATAGCAATTGGTGGTTGTGAGATTGAAAAGGTCGAGGAGGAAAAGAGAGAGAGAGAGAGGGTTGAGATGGGTCCGAAGACGGAAGGATCTCGCGTGGCGCGTCGAGATCCGTACGAGGTGCTGAGCGTGACCAGGGATTCGTCTGATCTGGAGATCAAGGCCGCCTACAGGAAGCTCGCTCTCAAGTAAGATCGACAGTCGCGATCGCCTTCACTTCAATTGGTTAAATTTTAAGTTGATTGGTAATTTTTTCTTTTTTTAATGAAAAATGAGGTTTTGAGTTTGATCTTTGTGGAATTTGGCGTTGGAATGGTTAGAAATGTTGTGTTCATTTTGCGCAATTCAATGAATTGGGAATATTTGTGGCAGTGTGAATGAAATCGCTAATGACACCAATTTGTGCAGGGGTTTCTGTGCTTGTATTACAAATTTATGATGGAAAAGCTTAACTTTGGTGCATTTGTGAGAAATTAGTGAGAAGTTGGTGTGTGGATTTGGGGAAACTTCGCGGTCAGCATGCCCATTCGATTTATTCGAATATGGGAAGACACCCATAAAGGATAGGATTGGAGTTCTGAAATTAGGTTTCGTAGGTTGATTTAGATTGGTTTTGACATTGGAGTGAATTTGGGACTGCCTATCTACATTTTGTTCTTTGGCGAAAAATAGCCTATTAGATATAAGGTGTAGAGAATCTCTGTCTCTCCATATGTGCCTTCGACTTATGAAAATGGGTAGGGATGCAAGTGGGGTGAGGAATCCCTGCAACGGGGACTGTTTAGAGGAGTTTAAATGGGGATGAGGAGAAAATCACATACTCGTGCCAGTACGGGTATGGGGATGAGTAAAAAAATATATCTGTGGGAATTCGAATCTCCATTGGTAATCCTCGTGGGTATCCCCATATATTAATTTTATATATGTATACATGCATACAATATGATATATTATATATATATATTATATGTGTATATATATTAATATTCCATGGTTTTTATCTTAAAACACCAGTGATACATATAACAAACAAAGTTACAAACTCTAATGAGTTTTATAATTTTAACTTATTTAGTTAAATAAATAAAATATTTTTTTAACCAAACTACATTAATTATATATTTTGTTTTGAATTGTTTGCAACTATATTTACATTTTACAATTTTAGAATCAAATGAAAAAAATTGCAAAACTTGTTCTACAAATTACCAAACTACATTAACTATATGTCTATGCTAGCAATAGACATGTATATTATGTGTATAAATACTATTTAAAAATACCAATACACATATACACATGTATGTGTCTTTGACACCTTACTTTTTATAATTCTTTTTTGAGAAAAATTAAGTGGGGAGAAATATTTTCCTGCGGTGAAACCCCCGAGGATCCCCAATGGAGAGTTAATACCCGCGGGGATCCCTAATGGAGAGTTAAATGGGGAAAAAAAAATTCTCCACGGGGATTTTTCATCCCTCGGGAATTAAACGGCTACGGGGGCAAGGATGAAAATTCATCTCCGCATGGGGATAGGTACGGGGATGGGGGGATGAATTCTTAAGCGGGGATGGGTACGGGGATGGGGGGATGGGGATGGAAATGGGTATTTTCATCCACTCATTTAACTTTTCAACTAACTCTCTGTGGTCACAAATGTGGTTGGAGCATGCACTTTCACGATACCTACAATTGTTTATTCTTGTAGTCACTAGCTTTATGTCCAGATTTGCCGCATCCATGAAAATTAATCTGGTGCCTATCAGTATGTTGACCATGAGAATGTCTGCTTCTACGACCTTGATTAGCTTCCGACTTCTCCTAATTGTTACTTTGTTGGACGGGTTGTTTATTCTTAACCTCTACCATTGTAATTTAGAGTTCTAATCTTAATTGCATTTTTGAATTGGAAAAAAAAATTCGAAAAAAATGTCATCCCTATGGTTGACCTCAATGCCTAAAAGTAAGACATAAGGCCTTGTTTGTCATCCTGAATTCCGGCTTCATGACTGTCTCAAAATCTCTAATTGTGTTGATATTATTGCTCATAAAATCAAATTATCTATGTAGCACCAGTAGACGCATCACTTTTCACATACAAAGCACGTTCAAAAACACCTAAATGATTCAAGATGGAAGAATTTCTATCTTAATATCTTGATTGTTCATCAAGGCTTCGTCTTTCAAGTGATTTTAATTGTTGGGCAGAATTCTACTCCCCCCCCCCCCCCCCCTAATATGATCAGCTGCTTCCCTTGTCTTCATTTTGAGGGTCCTGAATTCATGGTTTAGAACATCAATTTCTATTTCTTACTTCCATTATGTGAGTAGTCTGTCAAGTTATGCCTTTTTTTATACTTTTTCTTGATGATTCTTATATATTGTTACGCAGTCCTTTCACTGATTACAAGTATGAAATTCCATCTTGGGGGTGTTGATGACTAGCTGCATGTCTTAGGTCTACATTGTTTCTCTGAGTCAAACCTGTACTATGTATTTTAATCATTTTCACTTTTTTTATTACTTTTTGTATTCCCAAATGTGCAAGGGTGTGTTTAACGTCACCGCCTGGGTGTGAAGAAAAATGAACAAGATCAATTGCACTAAATCGAGCGCTACGAAAGAGTTTAATCCATGTAGCCAACCCCAACTAATTTGGGATCAAGGCTATGTTGTTGTTGTATTTTTTATTTTTATTTTTATAAATCTTAGTTCTGTACTAAAGGGAATTATATAGTGGTTGGATGGACAAAAGATGGAGTGAATTGAAAATTAGAACTTTGGAGGAATACATTAGAATCTAAAGCCTTTAAGTTGAGTAGGATGAAGACTGAATACATGCACTGTGAGTTTAAAAATACTAGACATTGAGATGATGAAGTGGTAAAATTAGGGGAAGTAGAAGTTCTTAAGGTGAACCTCTTTAGATATCTAGGATCAATCATACAAAATGATGGTAATATTGAGAATGATGTCACACAGAATTCAAGCTAGATGGAAGAAATGACAGAGTGCAACATGGGTAATTTGTGATCGAAATGCTCATACTAAGTTAAAAAGAAAATTTTATAGGACTGCAATTAGGCCAGCTATGCTCTATGGAAGTGAATGTTGGGCGGTAAAGCAACAACAATTACATAAAATGAACGGAGCAAAAATGATGATACTTAGGTGGATGTGTGGTAAAACTCGTAAAGATACAACAACAACATAGCCTCAGTCCCAAATAAAACTCGTAAAGATAGAATAAGAAATATAAAAATTCAAAGACAAGTAGGAGTAGCACCAATTGACACAAAGATTAGGGAAGGGCGGTTGTGGTGGTTTGGTTACCTGCAAATAGGGCTGGCAAAATGTGCCCGGTCCCGTTTGTCCCGTTTTGTCTGGACTCGTTTTAAATGGGTCCGGGCAATATTTTTTGGAAAAAATACGGGTCTGGACAATGTTTTATGTCCGTTTAAAAATACAGGACCGGGTCTGGACAAAATTTTTTAAAAAAATGGGTACCCGTTTAGTGATTAATTTGAAGGGCATATAAGTAATTTCACACTCCATAACCTAATTTCACTCTCACACTCACAGTCTCACGATTCACAACTCTCACCGCCTCACCGTCTCTCTCACGGTCTCTCGACTCTCTCTCACCAAACCCTCTGCGGCTCTGCCTCTCCCACCCTCCAAAACAATCCGGCATCGCCACCACCATCTGCCAGTCGCCAGACTCACCGTCGCCACCATCTCGCCGTCTCACGGTCTCTCTCACGGTCTCTCGACTCTCTCTCACCAAACCTTGCGGCTCTGCCTCTCCCACCATCGCCATCGCCGCCACCATCTCAGTCGCCGCTCTCGCCAGTCGCGCTCTCGCTGCCGATCGCCGCTCTCTCGCCGTCTCGCGCTCACCAGTCGGCATCGCGGCACCGCCTGTGCGGCCTCGGCGTCACCGGTTGTGCGGCCTCACCGCCTCACCCGTGCTGTCGGCGGTCGGCCCGTCACCCTCTCCCTCCAGCTCTCGCTTGCCAGTCGCCACCGCGCTGCCTCTCCTCTCAGCCTCGTCGGGCGTCGGCGACTGTCTCGAGCTCCACTCTCCGGACTTCCGCAACAGCGCAGCCGCAGCGCACGACTAGTCGGGCGTCACCGTCACCCCTCGCCAGTCCGCCACAGCTGTGCCCACTCATCTCTTTGCTCTCAATGTAAAAATAAAAATTGGACAAAACGGGAGCCGTATGTTTGTAAAACATACGGAACTGGAAAAAAAAAAGTGCTCGTTTTAAAAACGGGATCGGGTCCGGACACCAAATTTAATCATTACAAAAATGGGTGTCCGGTCCCGTATTTTTGCCAGCCCTACCTGCAAAGACGGCCTACAAATGCCCTCATTAGAAAACTCGATTCAATAGAAACTGTAGAAATTCGACAAGGTAAGGATAGATCAAAGTTAACATGGGACGCATTAATTAGGAGAGATTTGAATAGTTTGGAAAGCTCGCCGTCAATTGCACTTAATCGAGCACAATGTAAGAGTTTGGATCCATGTAGCCGACCCCAATTAATTTGGGACTGAGGCTATGTTGTTGTTGTATTTTTATAAATCTTGGCTCTGTACTAAAGGGAATTATATAGTGGTTGTGGTTGGATATAATCTGGCATGCAATACTAATAAGTCATACCATCTGATCATGCTTCCTTTGTTAAAATTATCTTTTTGTGGTTGTATCCATTTGCTGATGCTATTTCCTTTTAACTAATTCAATAAGTGTTACTTTTAAAAAAGGTTCTCATCACGATTGATATATCAATTTTAGTTCAAATTTGAACAGGTATCATCCAGACAAAAATGCTAGCAATCCTGAGGCTTCTGAACTTTTCAAGGAGGTTGCTTATTCTTACAGTGTTTTATCAGATCCGGAAAAAAGAAGGCAATATGATTCTTCAGGATTTGAGGTCAGGATGATTTATCTTTTTTTCTTCCCCCTCTGTTGCTGTATTTTTGCTCTAACTGGGAGCCAACAAATAAATGATAGCTCATTTGTACAGAGGATTCCTATAGTTCAATTAATAATCTTTCTAGTTTAATTGACTATATAATAAAAAGTAACTTTTTGGATTTTCTATGCTAGTGAAAACTGCCGAAAATGTGCCATTTGGAGGCAAATTGTATCATTCAACAACAACATAGCCTCAGTCCCAAATTTAAGGGGTCGGCTACATGGATCAAATTGTATCATTCATTTCTATAAAATAAATTGTAAAAAACTATGTCCAGTTTTGGATCCTTATGGCAATAGTCATGCAGGCTCTGGAAAGTGATAGCATGGATATGGAAATTGACTTGTCCAACCTGGGAACTGTCAATACAATGTTTGCTGCATTATTCAGGTGAGAATGCTGGTTGTATTCAAGTAAATGTGGCTTTACAATGGTCATTTTATGGCCACTCATTCTTATTGTCTCTAGCAAGTTGGGTGTCCCCATCAAAACAACAGTTTCTGCTACTGTTCTTGAAGAAGCCATGAATGGAACTGTGACTGTGAGACCTCTCCCTCTTGGAACATCTGTCAGTGGAAAGGTAACCCGGTTTAACTTTGGATAAGTCCCCTATTCAAGTTCTCTATTTCTTATTGCTTCTTTTGTTTTAAAAAAAAATCTGCAGGTAGAGAAGCAAGGTGCCCACTTTTTTGGCGTCTCAATAAATGAGCAGCAGGCCCTAGCTGGAATTGTAGTAAGAGTCACCTCAGCTGCACAGAGCAAATTTAAGGTAATCATTGTCAAAATTTGTCATGCAGTTGACTACAGTTTGTATTGTATATTCCCAAATTCCTCATTTCTCTCTCTCTCTCTCTCTCTCTCTCTCTCTCTCTCTCTCTCTCTCTCTCTCTCTCTCTCTTATCTGTTTCTCATTTTATCTTTAGACCTGTAATCAGAATTCACAAGCAATAACACGTGCTACGTTAAAACTTTTTTGCAGCTACTTTATTTTGAGCAAGATGTCAATGGAGGTTATGGCCTGGCTTTACAGGTAGAAACTGGTTTTATTGGACTTTCGTTGTTCGACGCAACATGTTATCCTTTTCATGAAGACGCTTGATATTTTCTGTTATTTCTGTTTATTAGGGTACTTGGGTTAGTTATTTGATACAGAAAACAAGAGATATTTTCTCATTATTTGAACAGTAGTAGGGTGAGGTGTTTGATTGAATGAAAAACAAAGGTTTTTCTTAGTATTATTTATCTAATAATGGATAATCGTCCCAGACTTTTCATAAATCATGATCATAAGGTCGCTTGATTGAACTGTTGAATTTTGTCAAGAGTTGCAATTGATGGTTTATTTGTTAGCATAATTTAATTGATGATGACTTAAGTTTTCATTGAAATTTAGTAGCTTTAAACAATACAGGTTGATGGTGCAAAACATGCTAAATTGTTCCATATTTAATTTGTTAGTCTGCTGTTTTAAGAACAAAAAACCTTGTGGATTCTACCACATTTAACACTTATATCCCGTCCCTTTAATTGGTATTTGGTATTTGAAAATCTACATATAAACTTGAACTCATCATTAACACAAAGGATATAGCCCTATTATTATGGTTTTCTTGTTTGCATTTCTAGTGATTACTTTAGATGTAAGGATGGATATTTATTATGTGAAATGGAAACAATAAGAAAGTTCTTTTGTTACCTTGATAGGAAACAAAAAACAAGGAAGGCAGGAATACCATGAGTCTTTATTGTGAGACTATTCCATTGAATAAGAGGGTTATCATATCTTGATGATCTTTATAGGAATCTTGATTAAGGGTGTGTTTGATAGCAAATAAAGTTTTCAATGAGAAAAAATATTTTCTTTAGCAAATTTTCTCTAGAGAATTTTCTTTGAAATTTTTTCTCATTATTGTTTGATTGCACATTGGGACTGAGGCTATGTTGTTGTTGTATTGTTTGATTGCACGTGAGAAAATTTTCTTTTTCAATTTTTTATTGTTTGATTACTAATAATATATATTTTTTTCATTTTTCTACTAGCTTTTTCTGCAATCCCATGTATTCGGACATGCTTAGAGTCACAAATCAACAAGGCCAGAGCTAGGAACTAGTCGTAGTCCAAAGGGAACTCAATCCATATAAATAATATTTCTCAGTCCTAATGTGTCCATCCTCACTTATGCGATCAAAGACCTCAATGCCGATCCCATCCCGTCACCCAAACATTGTACATACATGAACGCATACAGGAAACAAATAAAATCTATTGGCATTATACATTACCTCAATCACATGATCATCTCGTCTTCAACTTTTTTAAGTACATATGGAACCATGCGATTTCATAAAAAATAAAATAAAATGGAACTCATGCGAAGACCCCACAACCATCACCACCAAAACCAAAGCAATCCAAAAACCCCGCCTGACATAGTGTGCAATTAGGCTCCAAAAACTCCTACCATCTACATAAGATTACTATCATAGTCCAAAAGAAAACAAATCACAAGTCGACCTCATCTAAAGGACCACATTCCACTAAGTGGAACGTCACAAGGAAATGTTGTGCTTGACGAAATATTTAATTCAAAAGATGCAATTTTGAATCAAGAGGGCAACTAATCAAGTTTACGCACGGAACTTAAATCACAACTATCTTGAAAACCATTAATGAACTCAAAAGAATCATAAGTTAATTAATTGATCACTAACATAAATGAAAGAAAATAAATTAAATGAAAGAAAATAAATAATGTTTCAGCATTCTTCAAAAAAAAACTTATGTTTTAGCTTCTAAAAGTAATCTAAAATTTCCTCTGCAGATATAAAATCACCCAATCTTTCTTCAAGTCTTCATCCAATTGAAAAAATATATTCGCGTCCTTAACTTCACCTCCCAACAAAAGCACGACACACATTACGTGTTCTCGACTTAGTTCAGGAATACTACTAAGCTCTTTCTGAAGGCGTGCACAATCTGTGTGCGCAAATGCATCTGCTAGTCTGTTGGCAACTGCAGTTAGTCCTTGCTCAGTAGGATCAATGACACTACTCTTTTTCCTTTTAATCCTTTGGCCATTTGATGCCATACGAGTTGAACTAGATGATGAGTGATTCACCTCCTCTTTTTCTTCTTTAGTTGGGAGTGACTTCTTTACATTGCCTACAGAAAATAATAACAATAATTATAAGACATGAATTATTTCTTTTAAAAATGCAATATGAGGCTAAAAAGTGTAATATGAAATAAGCAATTACTTCTTCTACAAAATTTACTCACTCATTTCTTCTAAAGAAGACAATTCTATGTTTTCCTCATTACCAGTCATTGCAATCCCTCCAGTAGCTTGATCATCTCCAAATATGACAGATAGCTCATCGTTGTATGTCACACGCTTCCTGCGATATGATTCTTTTTCTAGATGTTTTTGTTACAAACAAACATATACACCAGCACAGAGGAAGATATAATTAGTTAATATACGTCACTAATACAATCGTATATTCCAACAAAACCTAAAATGTACCTGAAGATATTCTTTCCATGTCAAAACATATGCCGTGGCAAGCTGTGTATCTGGATCCCATTCGAACCCACTTTGTGATATTACCTCATTTGTAGAGAAGTAATTGGCTTTCAATATTTTGATTCTAGCCTTCTGGGTTCACTTGTTGTTTTAATTGCTTTAGCAACTCTAGGCAAATTCGAGTATACACCTCAAGTTTTCATAAATTACCTGAAGCGTTGCCAAATCCATACTCTTCCAAAATAATTTCAATCATGATCTTATCCATTCGGTCGTTCCTTCTCACTTGCCCCTTTGGCACTACTTTCACGCTCCCAATTGATTCTTCCATTTGTGTTTTTATATGATACCAAAGTTGTATATACTTTTAACGAAAAAATGGCAAACTATATATGATGATATGACATAAGACTACATATGGCAATCTACTAATTAAGAAAAGTTTCAAAGAAATCAAATTTCAAGTGATAAAAGAGTTCATACAAACTATGTACCAACTCATATGCTCAAAATTATATCATTTTATCTAAAACTAGTCAGTAAACTTGTCTAGGCTAGTGGTACTCATTCCACTTTAACTCAGCCAATGCATCCCGTTTAGCCATCCAAATTGGAGATTTATGTATAGAAATATTATTTTCTTGTGTGCTATTATCATCTTCTTCATCTTCATAAATATCCTCATCATCTTTGCCTAGATCTTCGGGATTTTCTTCTCTCAAAAAATTGTGTATCGCACAACACTCTAAAATGACATTTGATTGAGTTTTAACGTCATAAAATGGTTGGTGCCGCAAAAATGCAAATTTTTTCTTAGAAGTTCTATTGTTCTTTCTACTATGTTACGCAAGGACGAATTTCAAAAGTTGAAGAACTCCCTTCCATTTCTAGGTGTATGACAAACTTGATCTTTTAGGTGATACTTTGTACCACGATAAGGTGCTAAAAATCCAGGAACATTAGGGAACCCAACATCAGCCAAATAATATTTTCCTACATTAAAATGATATCATAGTAGTTGTTATTAGTTGAAAGTATCACGACAACACAAAAAATGACAATAGTATTTATACAAATGTTATACAAAATGTATCTAACCTGGTGGTATAACTAGTCTATCTACTTGAGTTGGCCTAACAACATCTCTTAATACGTGACGATCGTGAGCCAAGCCCTCCCAACTGACAAAAGTATGCATGTAAATCTCATATCAAATGTACATGCCACTAAGACATTTTGGGAAGTAAAACCTTTTCCATTGCGATACTTTTGCCTCTCTTCAATCAGTATTGCCACTGGGAAATGAGCTCCATCTAATACTCCGTCCGCATCCGAATATTTAATATTTATTTAGTTTATACTCACAAATTATTATAATTTATTATTATGCTATTTACAAGACAGACTTAAAAAAATATCCTAAACAAAGTTATTACCTCAAAATAGCGATGCCAAGCATTTGGGTTCAATTCTTTATCTTGTGGAGAATTATTTATATTTGCAGGTTTGACTATGCCTTTGTACATACTGATGAGAGCTCTTGTAACAATGTGGAAATAGCGATTAATTGTCTCACCAGAACGAATAAATTCAAAATTTGTCCGTCTATTTCGTTTATCGTGTCCAACTATCAACAAAAACGTAGCTACTTGTTCTTTTACTAAATTTGTCCATCTATTTCATTTATTGTGTCCAACTATCAGCAAAAACATAGCTACTTGTTCTTTTGCTTTTACACTGCGTCCGTTAACCAACCCATGTGTATGGAGAATTATGCAAAGCTCTTTGAATGGACCTCATTTCAATCGCAATTGATCTTTACAATTTTTGTTAGACTCTGTGTAAAAACACTTTAATATTAGTTTCCTTTCTTCATCTCTATTGACTCGAGGTTGTATGTTCAACGAGTTACGACGCCGTACGTTAATCGAGTAGCAACATCATCCTCATTATAACTGCTGCTCTTTTTCCATCTTCTTCAATAGACATCTAAGTAAATGAAACTTCATCAATGAGGACATTACATAAATCAATCCTTGAAACAATCTCTAAACTATAAGCTCCCTAACAAGGATTAAGCATCATTTTAGTATTGCTACTTATATATGGATCTAATTTAAACTCAAAAAGTTACCTTACCAATTAGGTGTTTTAATGGGTTGCACAGGGTTTGAGGTTTGAGAGTAAGAGATCGTGGGTTCAATCTCCAGTGGGGGCAAGTTGTTTCTTTCTTATCAAAAAAAACTTAAACCCAAAAAGCTCGATCCGAATTACTTGCACATCTAAAGTTATTAACTCAACAATTATACAAACCTCACAAAAATAATAGTCTAGTTAATGGTTCAATGGGTTATTTAGTAACTTGGAATGAGCTAGGATAATACATGTGTAGGTGCTAAATAACACCGGTGCTAGAAGTAACTAATTTGAAAATTACTATGTTTGATTTAGGAACTCAATTATTAGCCTAAAAATCCATGAAAATTATCAAAATCTATGAAAGTCTGTACCAGTCAAGGGTTTGAGGAACTTATCAAAATCCATGGAAATTTATAAGTCAGTGCTTTGATCATTACCACCAAATTTACAGTGCATTGTAAAAAATGGGTGAAGGGTAGAGCAATTTTAGGAGGATGTATTGAATCAAAATAAGACCTTTGAAGCTCGATTTTCCTCAATTATATACAATTGCTCGACAACCATAAGCAATTCAACATATATATGTACACTCATGTCATGGGAACCCCTCAAAATGTGGTGTGCATTAAATGTTTTGTGCATTTATGACTCATCGATTAATGTGTTGGATTAGAATCCAATGGTTGTAAATGTGGTTCCCATGGCATGAGATTTTTTGTGGTTCCCATGGTAGTAGTACCCTTTATATATATATTTAGTATAGGTCATATATATGTTGCATGTAACATTTGATTTGAACATGTTTTTTGTTGGTTTCTAATACAAATCTATGTTTAGTAAAGGTCATATGGTAACATTATAAGATTGAGGATTGAAAAGCTAATTAATAGAAAAAGATTTATTTTCATATGCAATTTTAAATAATAGTAAGTGTCAGAAATCAACCATAGAGTACAAGAGATTACAAACTGCTTATATTGGATAAGAAAGAATTCAAAACCAACTCATTCATAGGGTAATGAACATTTGACAAAAAGCTATACCGATATGGTTAACGTATTAGAGGGAGAAAGCTAAAAGAAAAAGAGAGAGATAGCAGGGCTGCATTTTGCTCCTACAAGAAAAATGGAAACCCACAGCTCCATCAAAAGTGAAGATCCTGGCTTGGCTCATTGTATTGGCCAAGGAACTTCACATGGTGTGGGTGTCAACAACATTATATAGGGACATCATTTTGCATGGGCAATGGACATGACACAATAAAGTGCACAAGACGATGTGGTTCACATGGGCTCTGGTACTATGGAATGTGCAGCATAAATAAAATCAACACATTTTAAACAACAAAAGTAAACAACAGGGACATGGTTTGTGACTCATTATCAACAGCGAAAGTGTTGAGAATCTCAAGTTCTTGAGTTAGGAGAAGAGTCTTTGAGAAGAAAGTGAGAATCTCAAGTTTTCAAGGGGATGAGATCGTTGAGGCAAAAGTGAGATTTGAGAGGAGATTAGTGGAGTTTATATAGGAAAATATCTGAGAGGAAATCGTTGCAACATGGTAGATGGGTTTTTGAAGGAGTCCGAGTTTGGGTCGAAAACGAAACCGCTCAAGAGAGAAACTCGATTTTCCAGGCCGAATTAAGAGAAAAGAAACAAGGAAAAATACGATCGTGGTTTTTTTTTTTTTTTTTTCTATGCAGTTATAAGCCTATCAAACATCAAATAAAACAGTTACACTAGAAAAACACACAATTTTCCATGATATTTTTTATTTTTTTATTTTATTTTATTTTTTTGCTATCAAACACACCCTAAGAGAATAACTGGACATGGAACACGTATTTTTTCATCCTACATCTGTTGGCTTGCTATTTGTAAATGGTTTTGTGAAAATCCTTATCAATGATCATGAGTTTGTTATTCAAACTGATTAATATGTATGGTTCTTATTATGAGGTACTTTTTCATTTGGGTGAGGTGGTTATTGTATTGCTCATGATGAAGTATTTTGGTTTGTGAGGAATATTGTCATTGATGAACGGGTCTTACGTAATTTGCAGATTCTTTTGGCAGTTGTAATTGGCAGTACCCTTTGTAACATTTGTACTGACCACCCCTTTGGATGTTTGCAGCCTATTTTCTAAACAATTTGATAAGTTACCATGTTAGGATACATTCAACCACTTGTTTTATCCGGCTGCAAAATCTCTCAGAACTCCTAAAGAATATCATGATTTACTTTGTGCAATGCTAAATAATTTTTCGTTCTAATTTTTTGGGCCTATGAACTTCAGTAACTCAATGTTATATTGAAAAGGCTTTTATTTTATTTTAAGTTGCGAAAACTTTATAGGACCGCAATTAGGCCAGTTACGGTTAATGGAAGTGAATGGTGGGTGGTAAAGAAATTTAAGAAACATCAAGTACATAAAATGAATGTAGCAGAAATGAGGATGCTTAGGTGGATGCGCAGTAAAACACATAAAGATAGAGTATGAAATAAAAAAATTCAAAGAAAAGTAGGAGTAGCACCAGTCGTCACAAAGATTAGGGAAGGGCGGTTAAGGTTGCTTGGACACCTCCAAAAATGGCCTAGAAATGCTTCCACTAGAAAACTTAACTCAATAGAAAGTTAGAAACTGAAACTCGACGATGTAGGAGTAGACTGAAGCTAACTTGGGAGTTGGGACCCATTGATTAGGAGCGATTTGAAGGATTTGGAAAGCATTCATCAATTGCATGAAATCGAACACGATAGAAAAGTTTGATCCATGTAACTGACTCCTACTAATTATTTGTTGTTGTGTTTTTATTTATAAAACTTTAGGGCGTGCAACTTGGCACTTTACTTTGTCTAAGAGCTCCTGTTTGCTGTTATATATAGGCAGCTAAATACTTGAAGTGATTATTGACCATAACTTGACCTACATTCTTTCCCCAAATTGTCCAACAGGAAGATAGTGAGAAGGCTGGAAAAGTAACATCTGCAGGAATGTATTTCTTGCATTTCCAAGTGTACCGTATGGATTCAACAGTTAATGCGGTATGCAACCATTTTTTCACCTTTTTGTAGGGATCTCTCTAGCACACTGTTTCTTAAGTAATTAGTTTATCCGTGCTTTGATGGCTATTGCAGTTATCAATGGCCAAGGACCCGGAAGGTTCCTTTTTTAAGAAGCTGGAAGGTCTTCAACCTTGTGAAGTCTCAGAGTTGAATGCTGGCACTCACATATTTGCTGTTTATGGTCTGAATACTTTCACCCTTTGATTTCAGGGGCCAATTTATTTTTGTTCTTATTTCCTGATCACCATTTGAGTTCTTTAGGTGATAACTTCTTTAAGCCTGCTAGCTACACAATTGAAGCTCTTTGTGCTAAATCCTACGAGGAGACCACCGAGAAACTCAAGGACATTGAAACACAAATTTTGAGGAAGAGGAATGAGTTGCGGCAATTTGAAACGGAATATAGACAGGTATAACACTAATTTTTTGAACTAGGATAGGTCAAGTGGATACTTTGTATTTGTTTAGGCTTCACAATTTACAAGTGGATTTTGCAGGCGTTGGCTCGCTTTCAAGAAGTCACAAACAGATACAGCCAAGAAAAGCAATCTGTAAGTTCTATTTTTGTGCAGCATAAAATTGTCTTAAGCAAGCCTGGGCTAGCAATGCATTTTTTTTTTTTCATCTTTTCTTGGTGTTAATTCAATGAATTCTGTCCTCCAAATTTGTTGCTATGCCTTGGTTTTGTTGACACAAACTTTTAATTGGCGATTTAAACTTGTTACAGTCGTTTAACACTGTTTTAACGCTTGAGACTTTGCGACCAGCTTTCTAACTTTTTGCATTTTGCGATGGTGCTTCTTGCTGCATGTTCTCCTTGTATAAGAATATGGGCTTTGTCATGGTAGAAGAATATTCTGTAAAGAGTATGCTTCTTGGAGAAATTCTCTTTATGACCCACTGCTGTCATGCTACCTGTCTGTTATTAAAGGAAAATTGTGCCCGGATTTGCTCGCTGAAGAAGCATTCCTGAATCCTGATTGGAAGTTCATGATTTTTCCTTTCTTTTTGTACATGATCATGCAGAATAGGTTTCCGTTACTTAAAGCTGCCAAACAGAACTACTCCTACTCCCATTTATTGAAGATGAAAATCCTTAAACTTGCTACTAAACTTAATACCTGACAAGAAAGGAATAACAACTGTATAATTATAACTATGCGGCCTATGTGGGTCCCTTCGGACCTCATTAGCTCACAATCGTAGTAGATCTCATTGTGTGTAAAATTAACTATTTTTCTCGACCTTGATGTTGGGAATAGATTTTGAATCCTAACCTTAAGGATGAAAGTTGAAACATCTCTTTACCACTAAATCAATGGATTTGGTAATAAAATAAAAATAAATTCTGAAATCAATAAATTTTTCTGTCACTCTTGTGGTTGGTTGGTTTCCTATAGATACAACATTTTAATTGAAATTAATAATTTTCTTAACGGAATTAAATTGTTCACTTGTTCTTTCTAGTTTTTTCCATTTGGCATTAGTATGGAACTTATGTTCCCTTCTCTCGTTTGTCTATTCTTACGAATCTCTTTCTCTTTCTACGGTTCTACCTCCTTTTGCATCTGATAAAAGTTTTTCTTCCCTAAACATGTGCTCGTTCCCTTATTTATTGTTTTTCTTGAAGAAACTTGTTTTTGTATTCAATGTAAAAGGCTTCACAATACATATATAAGCATAACCTCATTCAAGATACATGATCTCATTCAAGATACGTGGCCTACGGCTGATTGTTCTGTTGTTGTAAATAGTTTTTTAGAATGTTTTTATTTTTAGGCTTTATAGGCAAATATATCTTAATGTTTCAAGGTTTTTGAAAAAATATCATAACGTTTGAATTTTGGCAAAATATCATAACCTTTTGATTTCTTGTAAATTGTATCCTCACTTCCTATTTTTTAGTGAATTACACTTAAAAATATAATAAATTATGCATACAATTGAGAATATTATTTCATATAAATACAATTGGTATGTAATCTAGTGACCATTCATCACTTTGATTGTGGTTTGATACATAATAATTGCAAGCAATGATACAATTTGCATGAAACTAAAAAGTTGGGATATTTTTGCAAAAATTGAAACGTTAGGATATTTTTGCAAAATTTTTGAAACTTTATGATATATTTGCCTATTAAGCATTATTTTTATTAAGTGCCATATTTCAAGGTCACATATAAGGTATTTTAGCATTTTACTATCCAATTATGCTTGGAGTTTTAAAGGATTTTTCCTTTTTCTATAATACAAGTACTAGGATTGGATTAACAGTCTTGACTTTCTAGTAACAAAAGAATTTGTGGTTCTACATCACTTTTCTTCTATAAAGAATAATGAATGGCGATGCCTAGGTCATGGGCTTAGGATAGATTCGTATTTCTCATATACCTAGAGATTTATTATACGAACCTCTTATACTAATTAGGGGGGTCAATTTTTCAGGTTACTGTGTTCTGCTTTTTAAACGTTCCACTGTCTCAATTGAAGGTCACCTATTTATTCTTATTCTTATGGCCAAGGCGGTTGTTTAGTGTTTAGTTTAATAAGTCGTTCCCTTCTTTTAGTAACTGAAAAGATGGCAGCACGCATTTGGATCATTCTTTGAATTCAACTGTGGCAAACGCTCTCTCATTTCTTTAGCGATTTGGCCAACTCGAGGGTGTTGTAATTAAGTTGGTTTTTTTATCAAAAGAAAAATTCTTTAGTGATTTGCCAGTTGTGCTTTATTGCCGTCTTTAGTGCAATACATGGTAATATGCTTGTCTTCATTACAATACATAGTAATATATTTTAAACAAGGAAAAGCCTCGCGGACTGGTGCCTTTGGGAATTCTAAACTAACTCAAACAAAGTAACATCGAAGCTCATAAAAATACCTCTTTTAATCCCAAAAGTTAGAGAGCATGAAAGGGGACATTCGTTAAGTAATGGGAAGATGTTTTGTCCTGTAATTTCACATGTTCATATGGTTTAGTGGCTTTAGTCTGTCTTCTTGGATTCATTTCATTGGGGGGTTTGAATCCGCCGTTTCTTTCAAACAGGTAGACGAGCTGCTGAAAGAAAGAGATAGCATCCATTCTTCATATACTGTATCTAGGACTGTCACCGATGCAAGTGAGAATGGTGCTAGCAGTAGCGGCAAAATTACTAGTGAAGAGTTCAAGGCTACCAGTCCTAGTGAAGAAGGAAATTCTGATGGGAAGGATAAATCAAGCAAAAAGAAATGGTACAATCTCAATCTTAGAGGCTCTGATAAAAAGCTTGGTTGAGCACTGTCCAAAACAAAAAGGCAAGCAGCTAGGCACGTCGCATCCACAACTTCTATTTGCTTTGGAGGAAGCGTGTCCATATTCTCATCCACCTGCAGTAATCTCATAATCAACTTGCAAAGGTTAGCCTTGTATTTCCTTCATTTATTTTCTCTATATTTTTGGTTTTGTGATCTATTTCATCCACGAACCGTTCAATACAGAATGGAAATTCCCAGATACGTGTATCATTAAACCGAGTTAGTTCATCCAACAGTGGAATTGTTCCTGTATCATTTCTTCGGTATACTTCCCACAAATTTTAATGAGAAGATTTCTCCTATTCATTTGAATTGTTGTGGCAACTCGTGATTCTCTCTGTTGCAGATAGTATTTGTTGGATCACAACCTCAAGCTAAGGTGGTTCCTTCGGCGACGGTATTATTCATGTATTTATATTTCGTTACCTGAACTTCACCGGTTTTGAAGTTTACAAAATTCCTCTCAGTCATTTGAATTACAATGGGAATTATGAGTCTTTCCTCTTTTTTAGTCGAGGAGAACTTGTTGGATCTTATTTTTATGGAGTGTGTATAGGTGCCAATTTGTATTGTGCCGTTATTGTACAACTACACCAAAACGTTCTTATTTTTAAAAGTCATGTTCTATTGTAAGGGTACACAATAGTTTGTGTAATTTCAGTAAATGGGAACCATTTTATGGTCCCCGGCCTATGCACAGATGTCTTCTCATTATAAATTACAAGCAAATCTCGGGAGTGTGGACAGCTGAGGAGATTTTTCACTTTGCTCCACAACTTTGTTGTGATTATTGGGAAGGACCCTGCTAATGTTACCCAGAAAAAGACATACATAAACGAAGAGAACTTGTCGGCCTACCTTTCATGCACGTCGGAATGCGTGTGTATGCATCTCTGCGTGCGAAAATCAAGAGACATAGTTTCTGCATTTCTTTTTGCGACACACGCTAGAAATCACTTTCAAAAATTATTTTACGTGAGAGATTTACAAGGAAGCCTAGTCGATTTTATCATTCTCTTAACATATTTGAAAAGTTGTGTCGTCAGTGTTGAGGCACTTTTTTTTTTTTTTTTTTTTTTTCAATCGTGAGTATTCAAATACTTGTCTAATTAGTCCCACGAGCTTCGAGATTGCAGAAAGAGATTGACATTTGGCTGTCATGAGAAATCAAACTTCAGACTATGTGTCTAATTCATACAATATCACTTTCGCCATTACCACTATGCAAACCAATTCGAATATTACCAATTTGACAGAGAAGGTTGTTACTAGTGATGCAAATGGGGAAGAGAAGGGATGATGACCTCATCTCTATCCCATCCCCACTTAAGAATTCATCCCCCATCCCCATACCCATCTCCACACGAAGATGAATTTTCATCCTCATCTCCATTATCGCCTAATCCCAACGGGGATGAGGAATTCCCATGAGGAAAAACATTCACCATTGAATATCCTCGCATGAATTTTTGTGGGATTTGCGAAGATGCGGGGAAATATTTTTTCCCACTTAATTTTTTTCAAAAATTTATAAAAAGTATGGTACACATGCATATAATTACAATTGTTGAAAATTTCAACCAAATAAAGTATAACATATAAATATAGTTGCAAACAATTCAAAACAAAAAATACAATCATTTAAAAATATATATAATTAACCTAACAAGTTAAAATTATAAATTAAATCAGAGTTTGTTTATCTCTAGTGTTTTTAGTGAAAACCTTGTAATATTATATAAAATTGATATATACAATGTATATAAATGAATTTGATAAATACACGGATCTTTGTGGGAACCTCTCGGATATTACTAATGGGGATCCCCACGAATATTTTTTTTCCCATCCTCGTATCCATACCCGTGTCATGTGGGTATGAGATTTTATCCCCATCTCTACTATCCCCATTTAAATTCTCCATCCCCATCCCTGTTGCGGGGAATCCCCGTATCCCTGTGGGGACGGAAATTCCCCACCCCCACGCGGATTCCCCGTTCCAATTGCACCCCTAGCTGTTACCCATTGAAATTTGATTCATAGGAGTCAACGAGTTCAGCTGGTATCAAACAAAGGAAAAAGAGCACTAAAAAAAAAGTGTGACAAAAGGATACTTAATTAAATGGGTACTGAAAAGCGCGCGAACATTTATAAAAAAGTTCAAAAACGCTTTTGGCGCCAAAATGGAAACCCAAAACGAGCATAGTCGTTCCTTTTTCCGGTTCAGAGAAAATCAGGGACCAAAGAAGAGATGGGCATTCCTCATCTCCTAAGATTAATGAAACCGTTCGTTGAACAAATCAACATCAAGAAATACGGGGGCAAGCGTGTAACAATCTCTCATCATTAATTTATTAGCTTTTGCTTACATTCACAGATTTCACTACTCAATTTC
The DNA here is from genome assembly GCA_039657365.1 of Stephania yunnanensis. Lineage (NCBI taxonomy): Eukaryota > Viridiplantae > Streptophyta > Magnoliopsida > Ranunculales > Menispermaceae > Stephania > Stephania yunnanensis. Next base: position 5,726,737 of record CM077589.1, read on the forward strand.
TGATTCAATAAATCTATTCATTTCATCTTGCTCTGAACAGGTTGGAATCGATGCGTATTCGTGGCTTCACAAGGGAGGTAATTAATAGATTTGATTTGGTTCACTTTGGTGTTCTTTTTTTTAAAAAAATCATTTTATTACATTATTTTGCTTGCTAGGTGTTGTTGATTTGATGATTTCAAACCCTGCCTGACACTTTTTTTTTTTGGCAGCTTATTCGTGCAGCTTGGAGCTGTGTCTGGACTCCGCGGACGAGAAGAAGCTGCATTACGTGCAGTACTTTATGCACCGGATCAATTTGCTTCGCCACTACAAAATCATTCCGGTTGTGGTGTTCGACGGGGGGAATATTCCTTGTAAATCTTCCACCGAGGATGAGCGCGGCAGGCAAGTTTACGATCTCCTCGTGTTTTTGATATGTAGGTTGAAATCAATGTGAATTTGGATTAGGTTTTATCTTTTCTGTATTATCTTTGTTTGGGTGTAGGAAAAGAGATGCCAATCTTGCTTTGGGAAAAGAGAAGCTCAAGGAGGGGAACTATGCCGCAGCAATTGTGATGTTCCAGGTAATAATTTCATATTGCTTTGGTGGTAATTATTCTGTTTGTCAATAGATTCATACTTAATTAGGGAAATTACTGTAGAAAAAAAAAGAAAAATGTTGGGCCTCTCTACCTGTTAACTAGGGCTTTTAAGTTCAGGTATTAATTAGCATGGTTTGATATTGCGTGAGGCCGTAACTAGTGTTGATGTTAAATTAATATTCGTAGTTCCTCTTTTATTCAAGGGCGTCTTTCTTACGCGCAACTGTAGATGAAGACCACAGTTGCCAATTATTGAAATGTATAAAAGGGTTCAACACATTTTTTTTTTTTTTTCAGTTCAATATCTAAATATGCTGGACTTTTCATGATCCGACGAAGTCGATTGTTGAAGCACTTCTTACAATCCACTTGACATGTTTGGTACTGTTTTTGGTCTCTAGATGGACTTTTATAGCCTGAGCATACATTTTCATGTTGTTACTCCCTTGATCATTGTCTTTTTTATTTGAATCACTTACATTGAGTATGACGCAAAGTTTAGCGGTTCCTCTAGAATTAATCTAATGCTACTTTCATTTGAATGCAACCACACCTAAAATTTGATTCTTTAACTCTTGCGCTCTCTTTTTCTTCTTTGATAGAGAGCAGTGAATATTACTCCATCAATGGCGCATCAGTTGATCCAGGTACACTTCCACAGATGTGTCTATTACCGGACTGATTGATCCTTGAGGATTTTTTCTGACTTCTCTAGATATGGAGTTTAGGTTCTGCGATCGGAGAATGTTGAATTCATAGTTGCTCCTTATGAAGCAGATGCACAGTTAGCATATTTGTCAAGCCTTGAAACAGGAAGAGGAATTGCTGCTGTGATCACAGAGGACAGCGATCTGTTGGCTTACGGTTGTAAAGCAGTAAGCAGTTTGCTAAACTTTTAACTGAAAAGAGGGTTCAGCTCTAAATTACTTTGACAGACATTCTTTTATTTGCTTGGTCTTGAAGTTCTCTTACATTAGCTCTTTCGTCTCAACCAGATTGTTTTAAAGATGGATCGCTATGGAAATGGCGACGAGATTGTTCTTGACAAGGTTCTTAAGTCTTCAACCTTCAACAAATTCACTAAGGAGTTGTTAACTGGTGATTTCTCTTGCTTTTATGAGGGAATTGGATAGATTGTCTATTGTGACCCCTCCCTATGTTGTACAACTAAATATACTCAATAATTTTAATACTATATGTGATTGTTGGGACTGCTTGTTATCAATTTCCGAGCCCGAGCTCTTATTTCTACGTCACTTGCAATCTAAAATAGTATAAGAGCAATAGTTTCTTGGGTATGCCTGTGCTGATTTGCTTTACCACAAATTGATATTGTTTCAGGAATGTGCGTCTTGGCTGGTTGTGATTTCCTTCCTTCAATTGCTGGAATTGGGATAAAGCGTGCATATTCATTAGTTTCTAAGTATAGGAATTTAGACCGGGTAAGTCATTGCAAGCAATTGTGGTTAACAAAAATCATAACTCTGAGGGTTTTTTTTATTTATTTATTTAACATGTATAAATTATTTAACTAGCTGGTGGCTCCAATGCAAAAAGAAATGTTAAGATATGGTTTTGTTAATACCTAGATAAAATGTGAAATCACGTTGAATTTGGGTGTTTTAAGTCTTAAAAATGGCATGACAAAAGAAGTTTTGAAAGCGTTTTTACTGCAATTACTATATTAGAAATGGGGTTAACATCCTGTTTAGATTTCTGGGCAGGTTATTAACTTTAAAAACCAATTTTAAACATATATGGAAACCAATCATGGTCAAATTGCAATCATTGATTCAATGATATTGTTAGAGATGTGTGGACCGAAATAATAGTCCCACATCGGTTAAGTGTGACTTCATAAAGAAGTACTCAAGTTGATCTCTCTCTGAATTGTACCGAGGCCTTTTGGAGTAAAACCTCACATTTGTGAGTTGAAGGTGGCTAAGGTGGGGATAATATTGGTACTAGTGAGATTCACGGATCTGCAAATATATATATATATATATATATATATATATATATATATATATATATACCCTTGCTTCTTTTTTTTTTTTTTAAAGAAAAGAGTTGTGAAAGACTCAGTTTTAGCATTTCAGGTTTTCTTTCACTGTGGTTGTTTTAAGCATTAGAAATATAGATATAGATGAATCATAAACATTGAAAAAGTAAATAAATTTGCAAGTTGTAATCATCACAATGATCTTTTGTCATACATACGAAATTTTCTAGTTTGTGCAAACTGAATTCCATCCGGAATAATGAGAACTCTTCTCAAAATTACGTGTCGTTCCTTGTAATTTTCACTTCAGTATTGCTTCATAACAAGCAGTTTTCATAGGTAAATGAGATCTTTTAAGAAACTGCAGTTTATTGCCTTCTTATCCCATTTTATTAGTCTTTCCAATGGCATGAATATGCAATTTTGATTTTTTAAGGCCAAATTAGTTAAAATATCTTAATCTTTATCAAATTTTGTTATTATATTCTAACATTTTTGAATTTGTAATTATATCCTAACCTTTTTAAATTGTTAGATTTGTATCATAAGTCACTTTTTAACTCCAAATTTGATGATGTGACACTTAAATAATGAATTCAAACAATATTTTTAGCAATTATTTTAGTAATTATAGGTGATGAGGTGACTTTAAAGTCATTATTTAGGTGTCACTTCATCAAACTTGAAGTTAAAAAGTGACTTAGGATACAAATCTAACAATTTAAAAAGTTTATGATATAATAGCAAATTCAAAAATGTTTGGATGTAATAACAAAAATTGATAAAAGTTAGGATATTTAAATCAAAATTTCAGCCAAAAAGTAATCTTTCTACATCTACATGTGACATTTCTTTTCAGGTTTTGTCACTATTGAAGTTTGAAAAGGGTAATCTAATGCCTGAAGACTATGTAAAATCATTCAAAGAAGCAGTTGCTGTCTTTCATCACGCACGAATGTATGTGAAAAGTTCAATCCTTACATGTTTATCTTTTTAGTTTGATTTTTCCTAAAAGAACCATCTTGTGCTTGTCTTCTAATGTCTCTTATCTTTATAGATTTGATGCCGAAACAAAATGTACCAAACCATTAAAGCCTCTTCCAGAAGTGCTTCTGCAGTCTCTTGGTGAAGGCCTGGATTTTCTAGGACCGTATCCTTTCTTAGTTTCATTTCTAGGATAAAACTACAGGAAACCAAAAAATAAATTAGTTAGTACAGCTCCAAGTTTACGCGTTAAGTATACTCTCCCTCTCTCTTTATTAACGATATTGCTTTTATCTGCTGCAACGTATTAGGGATATCAACATTCAATTATCTATTTTTCATTATTATGTTTCTTGCTCTTTAAGTTATCTTTTAGTTGTTGATAAGTTAGATTAGGCTACAAGTTTCTATTTTTTTGGATAAGAGTTTTATTCCAATTTTAGTTCTTGTTACTTAAGTGCATTAAAATACACGTGCAAATCTGTTTATATACAAATCGCAGCATCATGAAATAAAAGAACCAGATTTCAGTTCTTGTTTTTCTTCCTTTTATATAGATCAAATTTTCTTCTCTCCTCTATTCAATTTTACTTCTTTTTGATTTTCTCCAACAAATTGGTATCAGAGCCCTTATTTTCTTAAGGGACTTGTGGTTGAGAGAAACTTTTTTTCTGCATCCAAGAACTTCCATGGATTCAGATTCAATTCTTGAAAAGCCTTTCACCTCGCTTGCACCACCGGTGTTCGATGGTGAGGTTATCATATATGGGCAGCTAGGATGGAGGCACATCTGGAGGCGAATGATCTCTGGGAAGCCATTGAGGAAGACTACGAAGTTCTTCCCTTACTCGCAAATCCAACAATGGCGCAAATCAAGTATTACAAAGAGAGAAAGTCAAGAAAATATAAGGCAAGAGCTATGATATTTGCTGCAGTCTCTTCTGAAGTTTCGTAAGGATTATGTCATTAAAGTCGGCCTTTGAAGTATGGAACTATCTAAAGAAGGAGTACGAAGGAGATGAAAACATCAAAGGAATGAAGGTTCTCAACTTAATTAGAGAATTCGAGCTCCAGAGAATGAAGGACTTAGAGACAATGAAGGAGTATTCTGATAGATTACTTGGATTCGCGAATAAAGTGAGATTACTCGATTCTGAATTTTCGGACTCTAGGATTGTGCAAAAAATCCTTGTAACCACCCCGACAAGGTTTGATGCTACTATTTCATCACTTGAAAATACAAGAAATTTGGCCAACATTAGTTTGGCGAAATTGTTGAGTGCTATGCAAGCACAGGAACAAAGAAACCTTATTAGATCTGAAGGGTTTGTTGAAGGTGAGCTAGATTCAGTCAAGGACAAAAAGGAAGAAAGTTGAGAAGAACAAGAAAGGAAATTCAGGTTTTGATTCTCCTAACACTAATAAGGGAACAAAATATGATTTTCCTCCTTGTAAGCACTGTGGAAGAAAGGGTCATCACCCTTCTAAATGTTGGAAGCGGCCGGATCAACAATGTGAGAAATGTCAGAAGATGGGACATCATAAGAAAATATGTAGAAGCAATCCACAATAAATACAAGTGACTCAAGTCAACCTTCAACAAAAGAATGCTGCACAAGTTGCAGATCAAGAAGAGGATGAGCATCTTTTTGTCGCATTTTGTTTTGCAACAAGTAGGACAAGTGATAAGTGGCTTGTAGATAGTGGTTGCACAAACCACATGACTTTCGATCGAGACCTCTTCGGAGAATTAGACACTTTTGTAACCTCCAAAGTTCGAATTGGCAATGGCGAGTACCTTGCGGTCAAGGGAAAAGGCATAGTTGAAATTGAAAGTATTTTGGGTACAAAACTAATCAAAGATATTTGTACCTAATATAAGCCAAAACTTGTTAAGTGTTGGCCAACTTCTTGAGAGAGGTTTCAAAATAATCTTTGAAAACAATCAATGTTTGATCAAAGATTCGAAAGGTGAAGATGTGTTTAAAGTTAACATGAAGGGGAAAAGCTTTGCATTATATCATTTGGAGGAGGAAAATGCAAATATTCACCATGAAAACTAATGCAAAATTGTGGCACAAAAGGCTTAGACACTTCAATCATAAAGCTGTGATGACTTTGCAGAAGAAGAATATGGTTCAAGAACTTCCTCATCTTTAACTAGATATTCGAGATTGCATTGCTTGTCAACAAGGAAAGCAAACAAGACTTCCCTTTAAACAGGCAACCTGGAAAGCCGCTGAGAAGTTGAAGCTGATTTATACTGATGTGTCTGGACCTCATAATACTCCATCTTTAAATGGGAGTAAGTATTTCTTGATTTTCATTGATGACTACTTAAGAATGTGTTGGATCTATTTTCTTAAATTCAAATTAGAAGTTGCTGGTGTGTTCTGGAAATTCAAATAATGGATTGAAACACAAAGTGGTCACAAAATTCAAGTCTTGAGATCAGATAATGGCAAAGAATATACCATAAATCAGTTCAATCTATTTTGTGAAGAAGCTGGAAATTGAACATCAACTCATTGCTCCATATACTCCACAACAAAATGGAGTTAGTGAGAGGAAAAATCGTACCATAATGGAGATGGCCAGATGCTTGATGTTTGAGAAGAACTTGCCGAGAGAGTATTGGGTAGAAGCATCACATACTACAATCTTTCTTCTAAATAGGCTGCCTACAAAAGCAGTAGTTGGAAGAACTCCATATGAAGTATGGTTTGGATTCAAACCTTTTTTGAAAAATCTCAAAGTATTTAGATGTCTTTGTTTTGTTTATGTTCCTCAAATTAAAAGGGACAAACTAAACAAAAAGGCAGAAGAATAGATTTTTATAGGTTATAGCCTAACTTCTAAAGCATACAAAATTTTCCAACCAAACACCAAGAAAATTCTGATCAGCAGAGATATGTATTTCATGGAAAATGATGAGTGGGATTGGAAAAGAAAGCATCCAATTTCGGAACCTATCCATGTTTCAAAATTACAATTCAATCCAGATGAGTTGGTTGATGATGTACCAGTTAGAGGTATGAGATCACTTTCCGAAATTTATCAATCATGCAATGTAGCTTTACTTGAACCTTCAAACTTTTGGGAAGCTGCAAAAGATTCAAGATGGGTTGTTGCAATGGAGGAGGAGATAAGGATGATTAAGAAAAATCAAACTTGGCAACTGGTGAAAAGGCCTGAAGATAGAAAAGTGATAGGCGTAAAATGGGTGTTTAGAACTAAGCTAAATCTTGATGGTTCAATCAACAAGCATAAAGCTAGGCTTGTTGTGAAAGGCTATGTTCAGATTTTTGGTGTTGATTTTTCTGATACTTTCGCTCCTGTTGCTAGATTGGAGACAATCATGTTGTTGCTTGCAATAGCAACACAAAAGAGCTGGAAAGTTTATCAACTTGATGTCAAATCAACTTTCTTGAATGGCTTATTGGAGGAGGAGATCTATGTAGAGCAACCTGAAGGATTTGTTGCAAAAGGAAAAGAAGATGATGTGTACCTTCTTAAGAAGGCCTGTATGGCCTGAAACAAGCTCCAAAAGCTTGGTATAGTAGAATTGATGAGCACTTGACGGAGTTGGGTTTTAACAAAAGCCTCAATGAATCGACTCTCTACATCAAAGGTGATGAAATCAGTTTTGTGGTTGTTTCACTTTATGTTGATGACTTGTTGATCACAAGAAGTAATGAAGAACTTGTGAGAAAGTTCAAAGAAGAAATTATGCAAACATTCGAGATGACAAATCTTGGAGAGATGTCTTACTTTCTAGGGATGGAAACAAAACCTCTGTGAAGAAGCAAGTTCAAATTTCTTAGAGAAAAGCTTAGAGTTTGCAGCAACCAAAGCAAGGAGGAGTATTAACGATATTTCTTTTATCTGCTACAACGTATTAGGGACATCAACATTCAATTATCTATTTTTCGTTATTATGTTTCTTGCTCTTTAAGTTATCCTTTATTTGTTGATAAGTTAGATTAGGATACAAGTTTCTATTTTTTAGGATAAGAGTTTTATTCCAACTTTAGTTCTTGTTACTTAAGTGTATTAAAATATACGTGCAAATATGTTTATATACAGATCGCATCATCAAGAAATAAAAGAACCAGATTTCAGTTTTTGTTTTTCTTCTCTTCTCTATTCAATTTTACTTCTCTTTGATTTTCTCCAACACTCTTAAGTGTCTATGAAGTGAATTTGCTGCATGTTATGGCAATGTGACATCATATACTTCAGTGTGTCAAAACACTCTGATCAATCTATATGTTATGAGAAGATTGTAACCGGCAGCTTTCATTATAGAAACTGATACTTTAACATTCAATGGTGGCTGTTTTTTCTTCTGAATCTGTTATTGTACTCCTTAACCAATCATGATGAATAACAATTAGAGAAATTCCTTCATCACTGGCAACTGCAATAGCTGAGGGTCACTTAAACCCCATTTCTATGGAAGCGTTTGATTGTCAACCTAAAGTTGAAGCTCATCTGCGTCCAATCATCACTCGATCATCTGATTGTTCCTCCAGAGGTGAGCCCGTGGTTAAGTCCACCCAAGAAAGCGGCTGCACGTTTTCTTCGTGCACAACTGCAGAAGATGTTCAAGGCAAGATTATTTACATTCTTCATTCTTAAGCTTTCAAGAACTGCAATTAAAAATACCATGCATGCTGCACGCCACAAAGATCAATATGATTCTATTAAGCACTACAGGCTGCTATCCAGCTATAGATGATAGAGTGATCTTACAACACAATATTACTAGTGAAGCTATTTATGACACCTGACCAGTTGGTTTCGCAAAGATCTTTACCTTAAACATTCCACTCGGTTAATAGAATCTAAATAGTTTTAATAAGCAAGATTAAGCAAGATGGTGGTGTTACAGCGTCTACTGTTTCTTCACATCTTTAATGTGCATGCATATATATATATATATAGATTAAGTATGATGATATATTTAGTGACTCTATGTATCCCCAACTGGTTGGGCATCATATATGTCGTATTGATTTTCATACTTCAATGAAGTTATCTTGATGGATACATACACTAATCTCTCGGTCTTAACACTTATAAGTAAAGTAGATGGCTTGGCTTTACTTCTAGTTTCTATGCTTTTTAAGTTTCAAGTTTCTGTTTGTGTTTCTGGTTGTTTTTATCTATTGGATCTCATTTTTACTAATTACTACAGAAGTTGAAGAACAGAAGCCAATTTTGATCAAGAGGTACTTGAAGGAATCCATTGCCCTCCATAGATTAGTGATACCGCATGAATCACAGCAGAAACCCATTGATGAAGATGGAAGTAAAGATTTTCCTTGCAACAATCCATTCAAAAGACGAAAGCTCGAGGACGTTTATTTAAAACAGCAACAGGATATTTCTGAACAAGTCTCACAGGTTACAGAGGCTGAAAAACCAGTTGAACTACTGAGCACAACTCCTGGGTCTCAGGAGAGTGTGACATCCAAGCCCACCAAAAATATAGTTGTGCATAAAGCAGCAAAGAAAACTGTATCAAAACTGAAAAATAATAAGAGTTGCAGCAATTCAGCAAATGGCAACAGCAGCATTCTCAGTTTTTTCAAGCCCTTGTAATTTCCCCACACCGCCTTTTTGTTTTTTTTTCCTAGGATTGGGGACTTGACTATTTTTCCAAGAAGGCTAGACTTTGCTTTCAATTTGAGCCTGTAGAAATTATTTGGTAGCAGAAAGGTAGCATTGAAAATATGGTATAAATAAGATGTGCAATTAATTTGTTACCAAAAGTAACAAATTATGACGAGTAAAACCCAGAGGAGCCCATGATGTTTTCATAAGAATCAACAATAATGACCCAAGTTCATACGGGAAGTTAATAAGAACTGACAGGATCAACTTCATGGAAACAAGTTATAACAACTAAAACAAAGATAAACATTGAATATCCAGAATATTTTTTCAAAAAATTATTAGGTCTTTCGATTGACCAAAAAGTTAAATTAAAACTTGGTCTTTGTTCATCCCTTCAACTGGCCAAAAACAAGTCCAAGTTCTACTTAAAACTTCTGATGTGACAAAAATGTAACAACGCATGCTTACTTACATTAGAAGTGTTTTTGAACAGAACATTAGAAGCAAATTAAATGCTAGTACATAGTATATCTGGATGAGTTTCAAACTCAACAAAGAAGTCTTCATCCAGCAAGCTAACCCAAGCTTCAATTCCTTGTCCATCTCTTGTATCCATCAATATGACAACATTGTTGTGTATATATATAATGGAACCAATTGCATAACATTTATTGCGCATTTAATGTGTTTTGCGTTAAATGCACTACATCAATCCCCATTAGATTGAAATTCCATAGTGATCTAATGGTGAGTTATGTAGTACTCATAACATGAGTATATATTTGAGCTCCATTGTAGAAGCACTATATATATGTATGGATATTCTACAATAGAGCTTAAATAGATATCCATGCCATGAAACCCTTTCAAGATGTGTTGTGCATTATATATATAGAATAGCCAACACCAACTACTGAAAGTAATCAACTACTGAAAGTAATCTGCTCAACCAACTTACCTTTGATGTGTTTCAAATACCATTAGTCGCCGCTCTCCAATTTTTTCACAAACTCTCCATCAACCCCTCTGATGGAACTTCTAATCTTGGCTACCAATTAAGCTGCAGTAGTCATCGTGATCGTCTACTGTTTCAAGTGATTCCATCACAACTACACTCGTGTTCCCAAAGCCATGTTCTGGCGGCAAGGGAGGAGTCCTTCTCTTTCTCAAGTTCATCGCGTGAAATACCGAATAAGCAGGCTTAATGCTATGTGGTTTTGTCCATCTATTTCAATTGCATCTCAATTTTAATGGGCTACTAGGTGGTTAGGCTTTATGTTGATTTCCTTCATCGATTCAGGTTTATGTCTTCAACACCAGTTGATCATGTCAGACATTAGTTCAGTTTTTCTTTCAAGGGGTATTCCATTTGACAAACCCATGATGGATTTTTATGGATTTCATGGAATTGAATTCGAAAGATTTGATTCAAATCCATCTAAATCTTATGGATAAGTGTGAGATTTAGTTATATATATTTTTTAAATAAAAATTTACCAAAATCTATTAAAATTCATACTTAAGACTTTTTACAAATTCATTAAAATTCATCAAAATTTTAATTGAATACCTACTTTTACTTTTTAAAAGTCTATTAAAATCCTTTAAAATCCAAATTGAATATACTCGATTTCAAAATCCTCCAAACTCTTTTAAAATCCTTCCAAATCATCCAACTTCAAATTACCTATTATATTATTTGCAAGCTATTTTATTATTGAAAAGCTATGCTGAAACATCTTCTTCAAAGAATAGGACTTTGTATATGTAGGTAATAGGTGGCTTCACTTACTTTTCTTTGTTGGGATGGATTGTTTAAGTGAAAATCTTGACATTAGGTATATGTTCACCAACTGTTTGATGAAATTTCCAAAAGCTTATCCTACAAAAACCTCTTTGATGTTGCTCTCTTCGTGTCGTAGAACCTCAACCAATCTAAAATAATTACATTGCCTCAAACATCTATTTAATTAGTCTCACAACGACCGACACAATGTCTAGCAACCGTGTATATACACTACAAAAAAACAGCAAATCAGAAACGGAATTAGAAACGGAAATAAGATCCGTTTCTAAATCAGAAACGGAATTAGAAACGGAATAAGTTCTGTTTCTAAATTAAAAAGTTAGCGACGGAATTGAGACGGAAACATTTAGAGACGGATTTGAGACGGATCAGAGACGGAATTAGAGACGGAATTAGAGACGGAATTAATTCCGTCTCTAAAAAATGGCGCCAACATTCCCACCAAAATTTGCATTTATTACAACCGTCCGTTACGTCTCGAGATTCGTGCGTGTCTCGATCTCGATAATTCAAAAATGGGGACCAAAACTCTATCTCTCCCTAAAATCTCTCTCCCACCGCTCTCTCTCTTTCTCTCTCAACGAAACCTCTCTCCTCACCGCTCTCTCTCTCACCGTCACCGCCGCTCTCTCTCACCGTCACCGCCGCTTCTCTCTCACCGTCACCGCCTTCTCTCTCTCTCTCACCGTCATAGCTCTCTGCTCTCTTTTCACCGTCACCGCTCTCTCTCTCTCTCGCGTCGCTCTCTCTCTTTGTCTCTCTCTCGCTCTCTCTCTCATTCTCTCACCCTCTCTCTCACCGCTCTCTCTGCTAGGGTTTGTTGCTATAAAATGTGGTGCTAACTAGCAATCAGCGATGCCACAAGTCTTCTTCTCTTCTCTCGCTTCGCTAGGGTTTTGTTGCGGCGATTTGCGAGAGGAATCTCCTTCTCTGTGACGGCCGAGGTGAGATTCTATCTTCTCTTCTCCTTTCGAGCTTGGATTCAATTCGTTTGTGATGATGTTCTTTGCTTTCCGATGTTGAGCATCGTGGTTGATCTTGTTCTGGATTTTAGATTTGAATCGTTTGTGGCTTCAAAGTCAGTGATTATCATGTTGTGTTGACTGATTATTGTTTTGTGTAGATCTGGATCTGCTTAGTGTTTTTTTGTTGTTCATAGATCTGGTTCTACATTTAGCTTTGATTCTTGGAAGGTTGAAAGGAAAGTCTTTTATGTATTATTTCCTTGTACATCCATTTTTGTTGATTCTTAGACTCTCGTTTAATTGTTTTAATTCATGGATATTGGATTCATGCATCGCGTGTCGTGACTGATTGTTAGGTATATTCATGTATTGATTCACTGCTGTGTGTTGTCTTACGCCGTCTCACTGAACAAATATGCAAAATTATTTTAATAAATGATTTGTTTGCGTGACTTGTAAGTATAAGCGCAGACTTGACTGTGATTTTTCCTGCTATTGGACTATTGATGCACTGTTTATTTCTTCGCAGCTGAAGATGATCATATATAAATATGGTGGACTTGGTTTAGTAATTGTTGTTTGAACTAGGCAACTTTATCTGTATTTCGATCGTAATCTTGCCGTCATTGTGAATCAGGAGTTAGATTTGAATCTTACTTTTATGAAGTTATTTTTCAATGTCGAAAAATGCATGTTTGCAACTTTTCTTTAACTCTTTCTAGTAACATAAGGTGATTTTAGCTGGAAAGGTTCCCTAAGACTAAGAGAATGTGGATTTCTTGGTAAAAAAATGTGAACAGTACTTCAAATGTGCAGCTGGTTTACTCTATTTTAATCTTCATTTTTCTTTGCTTAAGTAATGTAAGCTGTTTTGTTTTTGCTTTTTTCAGTTTGTGTGGGGGTATGGTAATTCAGTGAAGTTCGGAGACGAGTGAAATCATGCTAATTTATAGTTTCAATATATTGGTTTCCTATACCATAATGTCTTTCATATATTGGTTCAATATTTTAGCGTTTAATTTTTTGGTGAGCTGCTAGAAATTATAGATATCTTGACTCGTTTCAAGCACTGTATGAAGTAATAATTGTATGTTGCTTACCATTTGGTCTTCCTCCACAGGCCAACAGCTCTGGATTACTCAATGGATTGATCAAGGGCTTTAAAAGGGGTGAAAAGTGCCAGAATTCTTGGTAAGATAGAACCATCAAACAATGAGTTGGTCAAGTAGTTGGGATTTGAACCTATGATATTAAGGCTTGCATGTTATTTGCTCTATTCAAACATATGTGATGTTACATAATTACATTGGAGTGCATTGGTGCATCTTATTTTCTTTACGCATACTTCCTTTTGTTCTTGTATTCTATACTAATGTTGTGTTCTCGCTTTCCATCTTCCTAGCAAGAAAGTAAAAAAAAACTAAAACAACAAACCGTTTGATCGCTTTTTTTAAACGCTAGTGAACAACTTAGGAGAAGTTGCATAGTTGAGTGTTTCTTATAATATTTACTTCCTTTTGTTCTCGTTTTCATCTTCCATCTTCCTTTTGTTCTTGTATTCTATACTAATGTTGTGGTAAAAAATGTTCTAGTGTTTCTTATAATATTTACTTCATTCTTTCTTTCTTTTGGCCTAGGTACTATTGATATCCATTTATGGTTTTCTCTGTTCTTGCGCCAATGGTGGTCATATATGCATGTTCATATTACATTATCTCATTTCTGCTCTATACTTTTTGTATTTATCTCCCATATATGATGTGTGAGATAAACTGAATAAATGGTTTTGAAAGCTAGCCAATTATTCTTTTTCGATATTCGTAATTCTTACGTCTTTTTACATCAATGCAAACACGAATGAAAGCGAAAAAGTTTTTTTTAAGGTTTTTTTAGCTATTTGACATTTTACATCAATTCATTACTTATTCAATTTAAATAAAGTGTGATTCAGATTGATTGTCTTTTACATGTTTTGCAATTTAGGTTGATTTGGGTTGGATCAAATAATGAAATTATAGGAGCCACCATTTTGATTAGAATTCTAATAATTTGGCGGTAATGGTTATTCATCTAAAAGGAATATCCTGAATTGTTCTTTGATTATGATTGGCAACCTTTATTTTCTGATGGTATATTGTCTTTCCTAGTTTTGTTGATTTCCTTGCTTATGGATTTTTGACTTAACTTACCATTCAGGATTTTGAACAATATTCAACAATCCAAGGCAATAAAGAAGGGCAATCAGGTATAGACTTATCTGACTGCTTGATTAAGTTCTCTAAATTTCCATCATAAATTCATTATATGCAATATATCTAGTGGAACTTGCTTTGTTAATGTTATCTTACCATCTTTGCAATATATCTAGTGGAAATTTTGCAATTGGAACTTGGAAATATGAACTTGCGCTTATTCGGATCGCCCGGAAAGTTTTATGGACAAGCGCAGGCGCATGTAAGTTAAAAAAGCTCAGTTTGAAATGAGATGAGTGAGCTTATGATAAATTTTGTAGCTTGTGAAAGTGGATTGATTGAAAATAGTCTTATGAGTTTTTTGGTCTATCTATGAGGTAGCATATTTTTGTTTTCTTATATGTTTTTAGAAAATGAAGATAAAAGTGAAAATGACAAACATTGCTATCTTCCTCCTACTTGGATTGGTAAGAATTTAATTTACTTAAATCAAGATATGCGGTGTTTATCATCGTTTGTGGATTCTTAAATCTCAAATGAATTAATGTTAATCTTTTTGCTTGTTTGTAGACTTTGATGGTCGAGTGCGGGGATCGTCACTATAAGTTCGATGTGAGTCATTGCTCTTCTACCTTAGCTCTATCTCCTATGATGCTTATGTCCCTGAAAAATTTAAGTTCAACTATTCAATTATTAAGTTGTTTCAAATGTCCCTTGGGTCACAAGTGCGGTGGTGTTGAAGAACATCTCAAGACTTTTCGATTGATAATTCTTTTTGTGCATATTTATAGGATTGTAAGTTTTTTTTTTTGGTTGTTGAACAATAGGATTGGTGGTTTTGTGAATACTTAGAAATTTGGAGCATTTGTAATACTATACAATTTTTTTGGATATATATCTTTTTCAATTTTTGATTTTTACATTTTTGTTCTCTCAATTGAATATTTGTTGATATATATTGTCGATGTATGAATGTCAATTTATTATATATTGGCGAGTTAAATGTGCTTGGATTGAGACCTATATATGTAAGACTTTAAAAACTAAACAAAAATGAAAATTAGAGACGGAAATAGCAACGAAATCTTTGGATTCCGTTGCTATTTCCGTCTCTAATTTTCGTTTTTGTAAGATACATAAATCGAAACGGATCAAATTCCGTCTACGATCCGTCTCGATTAGCAACGGATCGAGAGACGGAAATATCGAAACGGAATTTATTCCGTCTCTAATCGAAACGAATTAGAGACGGAATAAATTCCGTTTCTAATCGAAACGAATTTATTCCGTTTCGATCCGTCTCTAAATCGAAACGGAATCCATTTTCCGTTTCGATCCAATCGACGACGTTTTGAGAGACGAACGCATTCGTCTCGTTCGTTTCTCAATCCAATCAGAGACGGAATTTTTGCAAATCAGAAACGGAAAATTCCGTTTCTGATTTGCTGTTTTTTTGTAGTGATACAATGGGATTACTATAATGACGTCCATCAATGTATTTCCTTTTGGGACAATTTTAGGGTGTTTTCATTTTTGATGGAATTATTTTGGGGGCCTTTCGTGCTTTGTGTTTCCGAGGTTATTGATGGAATTTTTGCTTTCTTCATTGTTCCTTCAATTTACCAAATTTGATATTTGGCCTTCCATGTTCTTTGATGATATATTTTTTCTTGAGGACCGCTATGTGCACCCCACCAATTCATGAAGGCACCCTCTTGTTGAGGCACAAAGCATATTACCAAGGGCACCCAAAATCGAGGCCCGAAATCCCGAAAATACCCCTGCCACCAAAGTAGAGGCGCCCCACCAGCCCACCACCGTGCTATTGAACCCTCGAATTTGAGCTCAATCCATTGCAAGCAACCTACGAACCCCAGATTTGTCTTCGTTTCTCTCCTTTCTCCTCTGTGGTAGGCGATTTTTGGTTGCGTGTCGTTCGAGTTTGGAGGCTCACCGAATTGATAGATTTGGTCTCGACATTAGGGCTCGGGTTCGTCGTTGTTCTCGCGCTCAAGCCGTGAAATCGATCGATAGAAGGTACGTTGATAGTCTAATTAAGTTGCATTTGGTCGATTATTTGTTATGTTTGTGTAGCGGTGCATTCAATGGTACGTGCATTGTGAAGTCGTGGTTGTCGGCCACACAGGCCAGAAAAAATTCGTACAGACTCGGCCAAGCATGGCTGAGACATAGGGGAAGTTTTTGGGAACTCGTGGTTCTTGGCCAAAGAGGAGAGAATATAGTATCGGCAATGAGTGGCCGAGACTAATTTTGGTATATCGGTCACGCGTCACCGAAATTGTAATTGTGTTATTATTTTAGGTTGCATAACGCTGTGACTGCTCTCGGGTATCATCTCACGAGAGTAATTCGAAGTGTATAGTTAATGTCATATCAGTGATGTACAACCGAGAAAGTAGCAGTTGTCTCGGTTGTGCATTACCGAGACTTATATTGATATCTCGGTCACGTGTCACTGAGATTGTTATTGTTTTCTCAAACTTGCTTGACCGAGACTATAGAAATGAAAGATTTTGCTCTTTTTTATATTCCTCTTCTATTTTTGCGGCGGATGCTTATATGTTGTAGTCTTCTCAGGTATGGCTCGTTCAAAAGCCTCGGTGAGTAGGGAGGATGTTGGTATTGAGGTGTCGAGGGGTAACCGTGGGCGAGGCGAAGAGAAAGAGAAAGAGAAAGAGAAA
Source organism: Stephania yunnanensis (assembly GCA_039657365.1). Taxonomy (NCBI): domain Eukaryota; kingdom Viridiplantae; phylum Streptophyta; class Magnoliopsida; order Ranunculales; family Menispermaceae; genus Stephania; species Stephania yunnanensis. The sequence goes on from CM077589.1 coordinate 5,743,595, forward strand.
GAGAAAGAGAAGGTGGATGTGAAGGGAAAGGGTAAGATTGGTGGAGGACGTGCAAAGAAATTAGAATTGCACGATGAGGGTTCAAAAATTGACATGCAGCGACACTCAGATCTTGTAGTTGCCCGAGGCGAGGATGAGGCTCATGTATAAGAGTCAAGTAGTTGTGACTCATCAGCACCGGCGAACACCACAAGTAGTGATCGTAATGTGGGTAGGAGTACTAGTGGTGGAGGTGCCCATAATGAAGGAGAGTCACAAGGGCATATGGAAATGTGTGCTCATTTCCCCGGTGGTGTCGAAGATGGATCATTGTTGAAGAGTTTTAAAGATCATGTCGCATTGGCGATTTGGAGCAATGAGGTATATAAATTTTCGTTGAATTGAGTAGTTAAAAATTTGGGTTTTCACTAAGTTGACGAAATGTTTTTTGTTGTTACAGGATCGTCCGACACTCAAGTGTATCAATCACTGTGCTCAGATCCAAGAATGAGATTTATAGTCGTGCCACCCTGACACCGCGGGCCTTTAGAGAATTATTCAGTGCTCTGGGTTGAATCCGCTGATCAACTACTCATACCGCAAGGCTAACAAGGAGGTTATCTATGCCTTTGTGGAGCGATGGCAGCCGGAGACGAACACATTTCGCTTACCATTCGGTGAAATGTCGATCTTCTTGGAGGATGTGAGCATGCCCCTGAAGATTCCTGTCACGGGCAAGGTGGTGGCAGTTGAGAACTTTGCGAGACACACCGACAAATCTCGCTCGGATGCGATTAAGCTGGTCTCCAAACTACTTGGGGTTAGCATCGAAGATGTTGAGGATGAACTGAACATTAGCAAGGGGCTCACAATGCGAAAATGTTGGCTGAAGAGTCGATGGTGCCCCAAAGCTGGATTAGGAACACAACTTATCCTCTTGTAGAATGCACGGTCGGATGTACTTGTTGTACCTACTTTCTTGCACATTTTTTGCGGATAAGAGTGGATCTCGGGTATCCATTGCGTTGTTGAAGCTTCTAGAAGATTTGGCCGACGTGGGAAACTATGCATGGGGTGCAGCTGCATTAGCCTACTTGTACCGACACTTGGGGCCACCACAGTACAAGTTTCTTAGATTGCCGGCTACCTCACATTACTTGAGGTTTTTTATTAAATCGATTAGACTTCTTTTCTGAGCAATTAGTATTTATTTTTGCATTTTTCCTCTAATTAGTGTTGTAACTATTTGCAGGGATGGGTGTACAAGCATTTCAAACTTGGACTCGCCACACTCAATGCAAAATACATGGACTACGCGCAACCTCGTGTCTGCAGATCGGTTCAAAAGCACGAGACCGTGATGAATATTGACAAGGTTGGGTCCATTAGGCGAACATTGGACGAGTTGCGCCCAAGTGAGGTGAGATACTACGCCCTTCTTGTCGGTAAATGTTGCATTTAGTTTATGGTTACTAATTATGGTTGTCTACGTTTCATTAGGTTACTTGGGACCCATATGTTAATCACCGGGAGAATGAAGTTGTACACGCGATGGCTTTCTACAGTGGCACACTGAAGTACATGGATGTGGTGGAGCCCTACTATCCGGAGAGGATTCTGAGGTAGTTTGGTCACGTGCAATCTATACCAGATCCTCTGTACCGGCCATTGGAAGCACATCGAGGCCCTTCTGCACTCAAATACTCGGTCAAGTATGGGTTCTAAGCAGACAATCGGGAACGTTGGCGCAACCATTTGTTGGCTCCTGAAGTTCGCGGTGAGAAGGCAGAGTTCGAGTTTTTGGCTACACCACTATTTACCTTGTTTCCTCAAAGTCTCTCATCAATCGATCACCAACCCAAGGTACTTTGATGACGACATGGTTGCCACGACCATCGCTGACCAATGAGCTACTTGAGGTATTGAATGTGGTATAACTATTATGTAGAAGTGTTAGCCAACTCTTGAAAACCCGATATGGGGAGTGTTGTAAATTAGATGACCCTTTAACCAAGCTAATGAATGATCACATTATCAAGCATAACTCTCACATTGAATTGTAACATTAAACATGACTTCTACATTGAATGTAACTTTTACATTCTACATAACTTGTATTCAACTCTATTGTATAATCACTTATCCATGTATTGTCATGTAACTTGTAATCCTCTCCAATGCACACCAACTCTTCTATGTACTGTCTATGTTGCTTATGATGTGTTGTATGACTTGAGGTGTATGTATAACTTGTACACATTGTATAAGTACAATTATCATCATCACCAAATGTCTTATATAAATGGTGTCAACTCCATTGTAATTTACACACCAATGTATAAATGAAATCTCTACATTTTCATATCTAGCTCTCTTCTCTCTTGTCTTTTCTTCTCTACTTGTTCTAATAGTTCTTAGTTTATGTCTTCTATGCTTAAGTCTCTAACAAGTCCAACTTAAGTTCTAGTTGGCTTACAACTTAGTTTACTACAGGTGTGACATATATATCGCAACTCCTTTATTTTGGCATGAGTAAAATGTGCAAAAATTAGAGCTTAGAACATGCACGCCCGCTCATGTAGGCCCATGCCCATAGATCTCCACCAGTACACTGTTCCAACTTACCCACCTTCAACTCGTAGTGTTGGGTTTTTACTCAAAAGACTTTAGTACTAATATAATAGAGGAAGATGTGGGACTACTTATCGAAATAAAAAAAAATAAAAATAAAAACCAGATATGATAAAAATAAAAACCAGATATGAGACTATTATTTCAGCACACACATTTTTAACGTGTATATCTCAAATTTCAAGTATTTCTAAGCAAAATTATAGAAACCAAGGCACTTACAGAAATACCAAAGCATGCAATATAGATGTACCCAAAAAAAAAAACAGTACAGTGCAATTAAAATTGCAGGGTATGCTCTAATATATTAGTTAAAAGAGACATTACAGAAGTCAAAAGTATGCAGTAAACTATATAAGCAAGCTAATTTTCAATTTGGTGGTTCTATTCTCACGTGCTAGAGATCCCACAGCATGTCAATATGCAAGATGATGAGTACAAAATAAGTGGCAAAATATCAAACATGTATTAACAGACAGGAGTAAGTACGTACTTAGCGATCGGTATAGGATTAGCAAAATGTACGGTTAAGTGGGCATTATTAGCTAGAGGCATCCAACTATATAGATTCAAAAACAAGTTGGATAAGATTATATACTAACTAGACAGTGATTTTGTTACTAATTGGATTTGCTTTCGGGGAATCGAAGGCGGGTCTAACTTTTTCTAATGGAACAACTTCTTGGACAACCCTGTGAATGGAGACATCCACCAATATTTCTCCACCCTCCTGCACTCCGCATAGCTCGAACAAACACACATCCCCTACCTCCAGGTTGTTGTCCATTACGAAGTCTGCCCATCCCCCATCCAGTCCGATGAAACGAGATACATTACCGGTGAGACGAACAATCCATGTTTTGGGATTTGGAGGAACATGAAGAATGGCAGCCTTAGTTTGATGCGGAACATGTTCTTGGACAAGTTTTCGAGGGATAGTCTGCAAAACAAAACATTAAAATTGCTTACGATTATTCATTATGAAAAGAAAAATGTAACGCGGTAAAACCAAGTAAATTATAACGATCGAACAACATAAATCATTTTGGTGAAGGATTTATGTAGTCCCTTAATGAATTTAAGTATGTGAAATTACTTAATCCGAAATTCATAAAGATGATTGAATAACAGATGAATCGAAGCCTTACCAAAAAGAACTTCTTTTCTACATGAGTCGGGACCATTGTTGTAACAAAATTTGGCTTGCATGAGATAACTTCAGCAGCTGATTGGTAAGCTTTCTTTTTCTCTTCTTCCGTCACTGTCCTTCTGTGCGACTTAAAATACAATCTGTATGATCCACGTGGAGATGATCCGCCTAATAATTCAAACAATGAGACAGAGAATATTGTGGGTGACATACTTTCTAATCTTTTTTTTTTTTTTCGAAAAATTAGCTATTTAAATATTAAACATAGAAAAGATTTAAGATCAGACCGGATGTTTGTTTGATACGGCCTTTCCTTTGTACCGGCTTCTTCTTGGATGTTGATGAACTAATGGGTTTCTTCCGCTCATATTTCCTTTTGGTGCGCTGACCACAGCTTTTCTTTGCAGAAACTTTTGAAGAAGGTATTGTAATAAGTTGTTCATTGGAAGGATCATGTACATCCTGGACACCTTTGTCATTTGTTGCAGATGTTTTCGAAGCAGGTGTAGTAAGCTTGATATTGGCAAGTCCATGTACATCATCTCCTAGGCTGTCCTTTAGTCTCTTTGTAGAGAGAGCATCTTTGTCATTTGTTGCAGATGTTTTCAAAGCAGGTGTAGTAAGCTTTATGTTGGCAAGTTCAAGTACATCATCTCCTAAGCTGTCCTTTAGTTTCTTTGTGGAGTGCACATCTTTGTCACTTGTTGCAAATGTTTTTGAAGCAGGTGTAGTAAGCTTTTTACTGGCAGGTTCATTTGCATCATCTCCTACACTGTCCAAGGCCTCCTTTCGTTTCTTTGTGGAGAGTTTACTTGAGCAATTAATCTTCCACTTCAAAACAAGGGAGGTAAGCCCGAATAATGCTTAAACTGAAAATAAACTTGAAGAAACAGTTTCCAATACATATTCCAAGATAGATCGGAACAAGAGGTTAGATGATTTCTTAAAACGCTTGGTGAAAGAATACAAGATTTTTTTGTATGCTTAAAAGAAAAATGAACCTTAGACATGGCCTGACTAGGAGGTGAATCAAGTTTCACAGGATCTGGCCCAATTACCCTCGCGCGATTTGATTCAATCTCTTTCTCTTCTTGTGCTAAAGGAGATGGTGTTTCTTTATTCATCACATCATTGGTTTCGACTTCTGCACCCAAAAAAAAAAAAAAAAAAATATGACTTCGACTGATCCTGAAATATTTACTCAGTTCAAACATAAAACACTTAGTTCAAACCGGAATTCACTTGTCTATGGAAGGAGATTGAACAATAAAATTGCCATGCATACTAAGGAGTTTGCCAATGTTTTTTTAAACAAAATTGCAACAAACTAGTGCACGCAATTACTCCCAGGGGTATGGTGCAGTGACAAAGAAAGAAGATAATGGTCATGGGTTTAACTCTTGGTAGCTACAATTCCATTGATATTCGGGGTTGGGGCACCAGACTAACTCTCATAGGGTTAGTCGAACCAAAGCAAGTAGGGTTTGAAAAGGTTCAGACACCCATCATTATCAAAACAGAAAAAAAAAAGTGCATTCAAACATATCGCCATGAATTATTTTACTAAGAAGGATACCAATTTATAAAACTACTATAAAATCATTTGAGGTAAGAGTTGAACCAGAGTCAAGTTCGTCGTCTTTCACGTGATCTTTGTTCTTTTGCAACTCTCTGATGTTGTCGCAGGGTAATGATTGCACCTTCTCCCATCCCGTTCGATCAAACAATGATACATGGAAGCATACTTGTCCATAATTATGAAACTTGAACAACAAAACATCATTCTCTTTCAATGAATTGTCTTCCACAAACTCTTTCCAACCATATTTTGTAACCAAGCTATCCCCCTCTTCTTTAACCCCAACATTCCATATCTTGCCAGTCGAAAGCACCAGAGGAACCAGTGATGGTAGTTTTGGAATGACATCTTTCACACATTTGGTGGGAATAGCCTGTATTTGATGCAAGGCAACAAAATTCACAAGCCAAATATATTTTTTTCTTTTAACTACTAGGCTTTCTTGACCCCTTTGAGAATGAAGCAAATAATAAAAAAGGCTTTTCGGCCAAAGAAAACGCCTTCTGAATTGAAGGCATCAATTTGGATCAGATTAGTGCTCTCAATCTCAGCTCCTATGTATATTAGTTAATTAAGCAGTTGAGTTATTCATCCAAAAAAATAAAAAATAAAAATAAGCAGTTGAGTTCGAATTCTAAACTCGTTCAACTACTCAAGCATGTGTCTCATTTGACTATAAACGCTAAAGACAGCTTATAAATAAAATGACTAATGAAAATCTTAAGGAACCTTTCCTAGTAACGGAGGAAAAAGAATCATTGGGTTAATAAAGACTACTCCAACATCAATTGATGAAATAGAAAATACTTACAAGTGATTCACTGCAATCTTGTGTAAGAACTCTAGCGTACAAGTGATCTTTCGGCTCGTCAAGCTCCTTCGCTTCCTTGGTCATATTTGCTCCCATCTTAAATAAGATAACCAACATATCATAAACACACATTAAATAGATATACAAGTTTACAGTTCGAGATAAGCAAGTATTGGACAATAGCTTAATTATAGTGTGGAGCTTCTTCTCAAATAATTAAGAAAGTTGAAATGTTTGTTCCATACAGTGGTTTTCCTCTTGTGAGTCTAACTACTAGCATGGAACATATATATATATATATTTGGAGATGGGTCTGCAAGTCCTCCAGTAGGATGAATTCAAGTGATTCAATTGTCAATTTTATTAGTTATATCAAAGCATCACTATATGAAATAATGCAGAAAATGGGATCAAACGATAATAAGAAATTAAACTGCATCTGATTTCTCATTAATTTAAAGTAGCAAAGCAGTAGGTAAGAGAGTCACTCATAAACAAAAAAATTGACAAAACGCTTGAATTGAAAGGAAACTCATTCTATATATAATTTTCATCATCTGGCCTGCATACAAGGTTATATTTCTCACAGGAAGTTTCAAACTGATTTGTTCAAGGTCCCTCTCATTATGATCATATTATAACACAAATAATCTCCATCTTCTTCCTTTATATAAGAAATATATAGATGTTTGATTTGTCTGTCTTTTTACAAGTTAGAGTTAAAAAATTGCACTTAATCGAGCACAATGGAAAATTTTGATCCATGTAGTCGACCCCAGTTAATTTGGGATTGAGGCTATGTTGTTGTTGTTGTTGTTGTAGAGTTAAAAAATTGCATAATCGTTATGGACACTATAACTATTTCCATATATTTTGTAGGAAGGGTCTGCCCTTGTTCTGTTATGGTCCTGCATCTTTTATATTGATATTAGCATACTTGAAAAAAAGAAGGACATGAAGTATATATCGCGTACAGTTGACTAATGGGGTACTCTAACTAAGGTAAACTTACTTGAAAGAAGTTCAATCCTCCAATGGGTGAGTTAAACTACTTGCATTCGGTGGGGTAGTTATAACTTAACATCAGAAAATTGAAAGAGTTTCTTCTTGACTGAGTTAACTCAGAAACAATAACTCCCTAATCTTTTGTTTTGATAAGAAACCAACTTAATTAGTTACAGCACTTGACTCCAAAATGAGTCAACTGCCCCCAACCTTGCCTTTGACATCCGCCTCATTAATTCATCTAATTAGAGATGCTTAGGCATAACCTCTAATTAATCTTTCCTTCTTGCTTTCCACTTTATTCATCAAACAAGTCCAATTTGTAAAGTTGGTCATCTTTCAATTTCAGGCTACTATTTCTTTTTTTTTTTTTTCTAGAAAAAATAATCAAACACTATAAAAATTAATTAAACGTATTTAAAAAACCTGAAGAGAAACATACTATTTTTTTTTTAAACACGCTAGTTTATTAAAGTAAAAAATCTCATTCTAACAAAGCATCTCAAGCGAGATGAATGAGGTATCACTTGCCAAAAGAGACAAGTTTTGAAGAGCTCGTGGGTTCGAGACTCTCGTTTAGGTCAAAAAATAAAAAATAAAAATAAATCTTCATTCAAGTTAAGTATTCTTTTGAAACACAGAGTCCAACCACTAAGCCACTCCAACCATACACTGATATACTCCACCATCAAACTTCATTAAAGGGTTATGCTCCACCATTAAAACCCTTTTAACTTCCAAACCTCGTTTCTATAAGAAACCAACTTTTACTTAATTAGGGTTATTTCTTATTTGGAGGGGTGTCTTCAACTTCTTTTTTTCTTTTTTTTTTTAAGTTCAACAATGTACACAACATATATAGATTTATTAAACAAGAAAAATAAATAAATAAATAAATAAATAGAGAGGATTGACTTGCCTTTGAACTTGTAATGTTGTCCGAATTAAACTGATGAAGTATATAGTTGCTCTTCTCCGCTAGCTAAGGAGTAGTACTAGAAGTAGTGGTGTAGTTGTTGAAGAAGCAATGGCTTCATTAATTTAAATTAAAAGTAGAGTACGTCAAGGAGGATATCAGAGCAATAATGAAGATCTATCAATGTCTTTTCTAGGCTATCATGTCTTCAGTTGTTGAGCTCCATTTGGAACACAAACTGCAGGCAGCGTGACATGCATGGGATGGAGCCCTTCCGTTACACATTAAGATGTGTACTATACATATCTAAATGCATAATTTAAATGCACGCGTACATATATATCATGAAGGTTTTACTTTTATGGGACGGCTCAAAGATTCAAACTTAGCTAGCTATCCAGTTCTACAATGATGTAGCAAAAGTTGATATTGGGTTAAATATTTGTTGGATTTTGAGCAATTGATCGAGTTTGGGTTGTTTTGTCTAAAGAAATAACGATGGAAATCTATATCTATCTATGATTATATATATATACTAGTTATCGATAAGTTGCACGTGTTTTGCACATATATAAGGAGTTTTTACATTATACAAATTAAACTTATCAACCAACACACCCACCAAAATATTTTCAAAACTAACACACTTTTGATTAGTACATTTAGGGATAAAATTTATCAACCCAACACACCCGGGTCAAAATATTTTCAAAACTAACACATTTTGGCCATCGTCAACTCACTCTTCCTTCTTTCCTTCAACTCCCCTTTTTTGTATCCTAGTTTTTATTGTATCCGGTTGTTTTTTTTTTATCCGGTTGTTTTATTTTTATTTTTACCAATTAGTTGATGTGATTTACGTGGGGTTTTTTAGTTTTTTTTTGCCAATTACTTGATGTTAATTCTATACGCTTGTTATTTTTGTTTTTTTTGTTGCCAAATTACTTGATGTTAATTCTATCCGGTATTTATGTTTTTTTTTGCCAATTACTTGATGTTAATTCTATACACCTTTTAAAAATCAATACGCGCGATTTTTTAATTAAATAGCTAGAAAGTTTAATTTTAGAACATATATATATATATAGTACAATGTATACATTAATTAGTGTGGATATATGTCATTGACCCATATTGAGATGTAAAGCATGTGGGGGGGGGGGGGGGGGGGGGGGGGGGGGTGGTATTAATGTTTTGTAAGGTAGTGTAGAGGAACGGTGGGATCAGTTTTCTATCTTTTTGGTTGCAGTTTTTGTATCTGAAACTGCAAGGATTGGCAATGCAGGGAGGGAGGGAGGGAGGGAAATGTTGTTGATGCTTTTAGTCCTACCAACGCCCGACCTTAATCTTTATTACCACCTTTTCCCAATGCACTCCAATCTTATTTATCTACATGTGCCGACATGCATGCTTTGTGTTATTTTTTCATTTGTACAAGTGGAGACATGCGTTGGAGACCACGGGAACATCAATGCATGTGCTAACAAAGTACAGAGAAATGATTGACATTCAAGCACCCGATGAAGTAAGAGATATACAGAATTGTTTTTTCCACCTAGTACTTATGTTGACATCATGGAAAATGCGTATTTTATTCATTTCAAGTTGTTTTTAATGACTACAGGTAATATGGGAACCGTATCCTGAGACAGTGATAATGGACCTACCTGCGTACTGTAGCAGTGGTCGTGGTATTTGGCGAACGAGGGCACCTTTGCTTTTCTTCTGTGTTGTCGAAATGTATAATCCCAATAGAGTCATGTGACAATTCGGTTTGAGACAAAGGATACCACCTTTACAGAGCACAAGCATGCAGCTACATAAGATTGACTTGAGAGGGAAGACGGATAAGAATTGGAGCGCAGAACATAGTGCTTATGTCTGCATGTGAAACGAACGTGCCTCTAATATTGCAACTGATGAAATATTAGAGGAGCCAATGTACTTTTACAACCCATATATGCTATGGTATCGTCGCATTACACGACGATTCATGTCTCCCCGTGGAGCTATTGTTGAGGCCTTGGTAAGTACAATTTCATTTTTTTCAGTCATGAAGCCTTGCCAAATAGTTGTTTTCCTTGTACTTTCGCATAAAACTTCATAAATATTTTATATGTAGGCATATGGAATTACTTCAATTCATTAGTTGACACTGGGTGATGATGTATCTATTGCACTTATTAGAGATGTAGCTGCATCGACTTTGACTGCAGTACACGCAGATTATCGGATGCATAATATGCCCAGTTCATTTCAAGCTTCTCATCATTCTTCCCAAGCTGATACACCTTCGAGGCACGACACTCTAGTGTATACTCCATCAGTGCCTCTCAACAAGTTTGGGACTCCACATACTCCATCAGTTCCTCCCAACATGACGTTCGAGGCTATGGAAGTCTTTCCATTTGACGGGGCACCTACATCTTCGCGCCATTTTCATGCAAGTCCAATAATGATGAATTTCTCTGGGAGTACAAGTACTCATGATGGCGGAATGCGTGACATCGATGATATTCAAAGAGAAGATGCTCAAAATCCGGCTGATGTGGGTCATTCGGATATTCCACTAGCTTTAAACCGTAATGTCCGAGTCGTAAAGAGAACACGGTGTGGGACTGGAAGTCATTATTTGGGGTCAGACTAGGACTTTTTCTAAACCGTTATAAGACATTTTCTCCTTATTCATTTTTGCTTTGTAGTTGATCACCTACCAATTTCATCATTTATATCAATTCAACTTTCAAGTTCTTCATTTTTTATGGGTTTTAACTTATTTTTTCTTGATGTGTTGAACCTCTTGTATTGAAACTTTGTGTATGCTATTATTGGAAACAACAACTCCATTTAACCTTGCACTCCCATATTTACTATTTGTCGATGTTCTCTACCTTCAAATCATTTGAAAGCTTCATTGTTGAGATGGAGGATAATTTAGTTACCATAGCCTGCATAATATATTTAGATAGATCAGAGTAGGATGCATCAAATCGTACAACTGATGTAGTAATCTTCTATCTAATATTGTTAGAAATGACACCATCTTAGGACATCCCTTCATTACATGGAAATACAAAAGCAGTACTCAGGTGTGAAATTTGATTTCCAAACTTCAGTTACTATCAAATAAAATAAACAAGGAGATATTGAACATCGCCGCAAATTGGCAATATCAAAAGTTAAATCTTTTTCAACTAAAACTTTTAATTCATAGTCGATGTAAACAAATAAGGCCAAAATCAACAACAATGTGGCAAAGAAGCAACCTTTGAAGCTCCATAAGAAAGGGCACATTAATAGTGTTTGGATGCCCTTTAGGTTATACATAAATATATTAAACTAGTATATTTCAAAAAATATCTTAGTCTCATAGTGATTCAAGTGATCTTGTTTAGAGAGGTAATTATGTACTACCGAGAGATTAGTTGAGCATCAATCTGGTCTTCGCTGCCAACATTAAAAAAAAAAATTCAGAATTCCATCCGCTGGAAAACGTGACTTTAAGTCACGCGTGATGTGGCACCAAACCTTGAGGTGGCGTGGCCAAAAGTGTGTTAGTTTTGAAAATATTTTGGTAGGTGTGTTGGGTTGATAAATTTTACCCCTAAATGTACTAATCAAGGAAAAAAGCCCTTATATAAATTAAACTTAGCAATGAAAACATAGTTATAAGATTGAACAAACAATATAAATATAAAAATTAAGTATAAATTACTCCTTATGTAAAAAAAATAATAATAAATAAATTTGAAAGATGACAATGGACATGTCGAATGTAAAAAAATAGAAGTACATACTTAAAGCTGAAATAAAAAATCTATCTTCTTTATATTTTGTAAATGATTCTAGAATGTAAAAAAAATCGAAGCACACGCCACATAAATTTAGAATTTAAAATATAAATTATAGAAATACAAAAAATCACAAATTTTCTAAAATTTTAGTATAACTTTAGAAAGTTGTAACTTGTAACTAAGTTTATTTTTATTTCACTATAATTTTTATTAGAACTCAATGAATGAACTTTCTTTTGTTCTTCTCTATCAAAACTCAACTATATCTTCTTTGTCCACCTCAAAAATGCTTTTTAATTATAGTTGAACTCGTAGTTTCCACTCTATTGGTCATCCTTACATAGTTAAGAATTAAAAAAGAAATTCTTTGTTCCTCGCATAGGGTTGTTACTGAAGTTGGTCTCGAAGCCGAAGATGAAGAACTCAGGATTTGCGTAAAACGAAGTTCGGTTGAATTGGAATTGGAGTTAAACGCAGATAGAGCAAGGGTAGATTTGGTATTTCATCACGGTCCACATTCACTCTTTTATTATAGTAGTAGATATATATATACACTAATCATGTTCGAGCATTCTCCACATCATTCACTTATTGAAGATCTCCAGTATGTCACGTGACATTTTCCTTTTCCTTCAGCCATGTCATCCAATTATTCATTTTCTTAGCTACATTATCTACTTATTCATCACTAAGCCATGTTTGTTAGTGTCATTATCTATTTTGTTGTCGTTAATTGTTTTAAGTAAATGACTTTGCTATGGTGTGTTTCACGTGCTCATGAAACCAATCATAGTTCAATTAGATATTTGATTTCTAAACTAGTTTGGGAACTTATCCTCGAATCAGTTTGGATCAGTTTGTTATGGATAAGGATAAGACAGTTGCAACAAGGAGGCGATATTTGCAATAGGATCTCAGAATAGATCAATTGCGGATTTGATCTCATTAACTCCAACATAAGAGATGTTGTTAAAGTTTTTGAGACATCATTACCATGTGATGAGATGTGGAGATTTGAAGATCGAAACACATTAGATTGCAAAAAGATTGTGTGTTATCGGTTGTTGTAGATTTGTTATTATCCACATCAAAAATAAGTGATGGAGATGATATTAACCACGTGATAAAGAAGATGATTACTAGATCTTAAAAGATGTTGAGATTGTGTGTCCCTTTTTTGTCGTCTATATATTTGCCAAAGTTAATAGAGTATGTATCTCGTTTAACTTTGTAATTGTCAGCGTGAAGTTCATTTCATTCTTTTGAGATGTAATCATCACCAAGGGGACTTGGGTATTCCAGTGAGGGGAGCCTCACAATGCAAGTGGGAGACTTGTGTAAAACTACCAAGGGGATCTTCGATAGTCCAATCAAGGGGAACTCGACATACTAATGAGACTCGAGAGAGAATCTATTGAAAGTGTGAGAATGAGTGCATCAAGACTAGTGAACGAGTCACTAAAAAAGGGTCTTGTGTAAGTCTGAGTTTTTAGCTTAGTGAGTTTTCATATATGGGCGTGGCCCTGCATCTATAGGTCGTGGATCGAACTACATAAAACAAATTCTTTGTGTTGTGGTTTGATTTGCTTAATGCCAATTTCGTTTAAGTTCTTCCACTCTAGTATTTATATCTTGTTGTAACAACATTTTGTTATTTCACTTATTAATAAGTTAATGTGATCTTGCAACAATTACACTAACGGTCCACTTATTAATTCATAAGTTATGAAATCGAATAAATTATGTAATCATTTTATTTTTTTATTTATTTTATTTATTATTTACTAACGGTCCACTTATTAATTCATAAGTTGTGAATTAATAACTTATTAATTCATAAGTTTAATTAAGTCAAACCTTAGTTATTTATTTTTTCCTATACCTTATCTTTTGACAAGTAACCACCATTACATCTATCTCATTAGAAATGCTTTAGCATTTTTAAGTTATGCCTTAGTTATTTATTTTTTGCCTCTTGATTTTTCTGTATAAATGTAACCACTATTACCAAGACAACAAAAAAAGCTCGTCGCGCCAAAATCCAAAAGTAGATTTCAAGGCAATAGAATTGTTATCAACCAAATGCTCAGTCAATATCTGAATAATAGTACACCAAGAAAGAAAGAAAAGAGGATTAGGTATATTTTAAAAGTAAAATAGCTGAAAAGAAAAATATATTACACGAGAGTCGAGAAACACATAAGAAGATAAAAAATTGCAAACGACTCAAGAATTTCATTTCTCAAATAATGACACAAATATTCATACGAAAAACATATTTGACAATATCGAACATTATTGATAAATACATTATTAAAAACATATTAAATGCATAATTAACACATCAATAAATATTCTAAAATAAATTTAACATATAATTATATGTATGTTAGTGACATAATTATTAAGTTTGTATAATTTAATAAACCACCGTATGTAAATTTCCAAACTTAATAACATAATGTAATATATATAGACATTTCCATTAAATATTGATTAAGTTTTAACTACGTAGCCTTAAACAACACTTATTCAATGTTTTAAAAATTATTTTGTGTCACCGCAAATGTAATCAATAACTTGTATAAAAAATGTGCCACTCTTTCACGATATCTAGTTGTCTAACACCACCCAAAAATTTCACACTAATGAAAGATTTGTAACATTATTTGTTATTGTGCATATTCGAACCTGGGTTAGCCATATTTAAGATGAACCAAAGATATCACAAATCTTTATCCATATATAACTAATTCGTGAAAGATATATAAGAACAACATTCATCACTTAGATCATAATCAATATTAGTTAATTACTGACATCCAATAGTCAAAAGAACTTAATAAAGTAAAAATAATCACATTGATGATCATCACATATCACCTTTAGCATCCAATAGTCTTTTAATAGCATCTCATTGATGATCATCACATATCACCTTTAGCAGTTCGGCGTCTCAGCTTCAGTCCTCAGTTGCAACATGGCATTGTTGCAACTGATTTTATCAAAGTCATATCAGGGTTAAGCAACATAATTATTACAAACCCATATTAACAAAAATAATTGTCTTCTCAATAGAAAATATCAAATAACCATAATAAAATCCTACCCATAATGCTACTCCAACAATACTACTCTCCATTATTCTTTACTACTCCCCTTTAGTCGGATTATATATATACATCCTCCTTTGTGAGATCATAATGACAAAATAAGCTAAAAGGAGACAAACTAAACCCTTATTGAGGAAGATGGCATCTTGATTTCATGGATGCTTGGTGGATAGTAGTTCCTAGAGATTGAAAAGATGATTTGGTGGTGTTTGGATAACTGCTAGTTGTTCATTTTCATGTGATGCTCTGGGATTAGCAATATCATTAACATTGCTAGGTTCAACTGGATCAGATGCAGGAGCATCTTGGTTTCGTGGATGCTTGGTGGCTATATAATTATTTACTTGTTGGCATTGTAGGGATGGTCGATGAGCAAGGGCATCATGAAACTAATGAAAAGGGTGTTGCATTTTTTGATTTGCAAAACATAAGGGTGCCTATACTTACCTTGTATATTTTGTAGCTAATGTTTTTTTTATATACACACTTATATAATAAAAGGTGTTCCGCCTCCATTTCATCAAAAAAATCTTTTTTCTTCATACCAGTGAATTCAATTGATAAGTTGGTTAAGGGCAATCAATCGAACCAACCAAAGCATCAACAAATAATTGAAGTAAGACCACCTATATATTGATCGAATCACTTAATCATCAACAATCTCATTCTCATTCCATCTCTACTAAGTTTGTTGAGGATCTGTTTCTCTCCCTCTGTGTGTGTGTGTGCATTTCTTCTTCCTCTAACTTTCTCTGTGTTTCTTTGTTTGTCTGAGGTTCTTCCATGGTTTCCAACATGGTATCGGAGCATGAACTGCTAACGCTGAAGGTCTCTGGGGTTTTTGATGGTGGTCGTGACGATTCGATTTCACTTCTGGTGAGATCGAACTCCGCTGTGTAGATTTGCTCAGCATCGGAGTCCTTCGACGCTGAGCATCAAGCCGTGAATCTTGTAGATCTGCTCGGCATCGGGGCCCTTCGACGCTGAGATTTCACTGTCTTTGTTACTTCGCCAGATCTGAAGAAAGAAGTACAAGATCCGGTACAGACAGAGCGAGATCTGTGAAGAAAGAGCCATATATGAAGAAATAAGCACAAGATCTGGTACAGGAAGAACCAGATCTGAGAGTAAGTGAATAAGATCTAGTGAAAAATGAACTAGATCTGAAAGGGTAAGTTCTGAATCTTGTAATAACTAGATCTGGTGTATAGATCTGAGGTTGCAGGTGTAAGATCTAGTTGTACAACAACTAGATCTGGGAAAAAGTCAGTGAGATCTTGAAGAAATTAAAGACACGGAAAACTAGAAGAATCAGCAGATCTAGTACAAATGGCGAATAGATATGGAGTCCTAGAACAAGGCTCTCCGTCATCAGGGTTTGTATCAGGCAGTATCTCAGGTTTGAGTTATGGTACTCCATTTGGTAACTCGTTGAGTCATTTTGTCACTATAAAATTAGATGGAACAAATTTTCTATTGCGGAAGTCTATTGTTGTTCCGGCTATTCAAGGATTTGATCTTGATGGTCATCTTTTCGGTACCCTGGAAATTCCAGAACAGATCTTGACTGATGGATTACCAAATCCAGAGTACAAGATATAGTTCAGTACAGATCGATTTTTGTTAGGATGGTTGATAAATGCTATGTTACCTGAGACTGCAATGCAGATTATCGGAAATACACCGAAACAGACAGCGAATGAGTTGTGGCGAGAAATAGAAACATATTATGGCTCTAATAATAGAGTTCATGTTCAATCTCTCAAGAAAGCACTTCATACAACTCGTAAGGGTGCTATGAAAATGAGAGAGTATTCGTCTAAGATGAAGTGTATTTCTGATAATCTGGCAATTGCAGGATCAGTTGTGAGCACAGATGATTTGATTTCCAGTGTACTAATTGGTTTAGACAGGGAATTTTTGCCTATTACTACTTTCTTGCAAGGCAGGTGTGATTTGCGGTGGCAAGAACTTCACTCTACACTGATAGGATTTGAAGAAACTCTGGATCAGTATAATGTACTTCAAGATGGAAATGCATTAGCGTTGCAGGATTCTCAATCTGCAAATGCTGCTGAGGTAAAAAATAGTAGCTCTAAAGTGAATACTCAGAATTGAAATTCAAATGGGAACATAACAAATAGTGGTTTCAGAGGTCGTGGTAATGGAAGGTTTCGAGGCCGAGGAGGGTTTAAATCCTCCAGTAGTAATAGCAAGCCTACATGTCAAATCTGTGGAAAGTTTGGGCATTCAGCAGCTGTGTGTTACTACAGGGCAGACATGAAATACATGGGGACTCAAACAGGGAGTTCTCAACAGCCACAGTCGAGGCCTTTCATTCCACAATCTCATACACCATCTTCTTTCTTTACTGCATCAGAAGCTGGTCATGATGGATCATGGTACATGGACAGTGGTGCTACTTCTCATGTTACTGGGGATTCCTCACAGATGCTAAACAACTCAGCGTATTCAGGTACTCAGTCTTTAATGGTTGGTAATGGTCAGTTGCTGAAAATTGCTGGTACTGGGTCTGCTTGCATTCCATCTGTTAATTCTAAATTGTCATTTCATAACACCTTGTGTGTACCTAGCATAAAAAAGAATTTGTTAAGTGTCTCTCAGTTAACTAGAGACAATAATGTGTTGATTGAGTTTCATCCTCATGTATGTTTCTTGAAGGACCTTCAAACCAATGAGATTCTTCTTCGCGGAACGGTACAAAATGGTCTATATCGCATCTCTGGTCCACCTGCATAGTTATCTCCTTCACATACTGCTTTCTTTGTTTCCAATAAAAGTCTGTCGTCACTGTGGCATTCTAGACTTGGACATCCTGCCCTAAAGATACTTCAACAGGTTATGCATCAAAAACTTCATCTACCATCCAGTTCAATAACTGATCTATGTCAGTCTTGTCCTTTGGGTAAGAGTCATGCATTGCCTTTTTAGTCATCAAATCGAATGTCGAATAATGTTTTGGATTTGATACATACTGATTTGTGGGGTCCTGCACCTATTACTTCTCAGAGTGGTTTCAACTATTACATTCATTTTATTGATGATTCTACTCGTTTTACATGGTTATATCCTTTGAAGTTGAAGTCTGATGCATTGAATGCTTTTCTACATTTTAAGTTTATGGTGGAAAATCAGTTCAGGTCTACTATCAAGAAAGTACGGTCTGACTGGGGTGGTGAGTATAGATCGTTTAAATCTGTACTTGATAAATGTGGAATCATTTTTCAGCATCCTTGTCCTCATACACATGCACAGAATGGTAGAGCTGAACGTAAGCATAGACACATAGTTGAAATGAGTCTGACATTGCTTGCTCATAGTAAAGTACCTTTGAAATACTGATGGGATGCATGTTCTACTGCTCTTTTTATTATTAATCGACTGCCTACTAAAGTACTGCATGGTATGTCACCTTTTGAGAAGTTGTTTCATGAATCTCCTGATTACAGTTTGCTCAGAGTGTTTGGTTGTGCGTGTTTTCCATATTTGAGACCATATAATGATCATAAGTATCAGTTTAGATCTGAGAAATGCATTTTTATGGGATATAGCAGTCAGCATAAGGGATATAAATGCTTGAGTCCATCTGGGAAGGTGTATATCACCGAAAATGTAGTTTTTCATGAAAATGATTTCCCTTATCATTCTTTATCTGCTGATGAGTCTATTACAACAACATCGTCCTCAAATGAGTCGACTACCAGTTTTCCGTTGTTGGTTCCACATCAGCCCTTGGTTCCATCTGGTTCTTCTTCACATTCATCTGGTGTGTCAGATGTACCTGCTCCGGTTAAGGTTACACTTCCTGGTATAGTGGATTCAAGGCCTGGTGTGGATCCTCAAAATATTCATCCCATGATTACTAGAGCCAAGGATGGAATCAATGTAAGAAAGGTGTTTTTGTCTACTACATCCATTCATGATCATGATATTCTGCTTCAGTTGCTGCTGCTCTTCAAATTCCTCATTGGAAGGCAGCAATGGATCAGGAATATCATGCTCTCATGAAGAATGGTACTTGGTCTATCGTTCCTTCTTCTTCTAATCAAAATGTTGTTGGCAACGAGTGGATTTTCTCAGTTAAAAAGAATTCTGATGGGTCTGTTAATCGATACAAGGCTAGATTAGTGGCTAAAGGGTTTAAACAAGTACCCGGTATTGATTTTGATGAGACATACAGTCCTGTTGTGAAAGCTTCTACTATTCGAGTCATTTTGTCTTTGGCTGTTCATTTTGGTTGGTCTTTGAGACAGATTGATATAAATAATGCATTTTTAAATGGTCAATTAGTTGAGGAGGTTTACACAAATCAGCCTATGGGATTTGTGAATCCCTTTCAACCTACTGCTGTGTGTCGGTTGCATAAAGCATTGTATGGTCTTCGTCAAACTCCTCGTGCATGGTTTGATCAGTTAAAATCCACTTTTTTGTCTTGGGGATTCCATAATTCTAAAGCTGACAGCTCTTCGTTCATTTTTCATCATGAACAAGTTGTGCTGTATGTGCTTTTTTATGTGGATGATATTATAATTACTGGCTCTCATCAAACTTCCATTCAATTTTTCATCAATAAGTTGAATGGTAAGTTTGCTTTGAAAGATATTAGAGATTTGGTGTTTTTGGGAATGGAAGCTCATAGGACTGCCAAAGGACTGTACTCGACTCAAACTGCTTATATTCAACAGCTCTTACAAAAGGGAGGCATGTCTAATGCAAAGCCCATTGCTACTCCCTTTGCTGTTGGTAAGCTATTGTACAAGGATGGCAATGCTTCTTTTCATGATAAAACTCTTTATCGAAGCTTACTTGGTGGTCTCCAATATCTTGTTAACACACGACCAGACATTGCTTATATTGTAAACACTTTAAGCCAGTTTCAGCAGTCTCCTACATTGGTACATTGGCAGGCTCTTAAGAGGGTCTTGAGATATATCAAAGGTACAGCTGATTTGGGTTTGTGGTTTAAACCAAGTTCTGATTTGTTCCTTCTTGGGTATTCGATGTCTTGATTGGCCGTGCATCTGTGGATGATAGAGAATTTGTGGCGAGGTTATGCGGTGTTTTTGGGCTCTAACTTAATTTCTTGGCGATCTAAGAAATTGCAGGTTGTTGCTCGTTCCAGATCTTGAATCGAATATAGGGCTCTTGCCCAGTAACTTCTTGGAATTAAGTTGGTTGCATGAGTCTTTGTTTTCTCGAATTGCATGTGTCTATTGGTGCTATTCCCACGGTTTGGTGTGATAATATGAGTGCTGCTGCTTTAGCCAAGAATCCAGTTTATCATTCTCGCACTAAACATATTGAGTTAGACATTCATTATGTTCGTGATAAAGTGTTGGGTGGTTCTCTTAATGTGCATCATGTTCCTTCTGTTGATCAAGTGGTTGATCTCTTCACTAAACCGTTCTTCGTTTCTAGATTTTTGTATTTGAGAGACAAACTAAGTCTCACTTTACTTCCCCTTAGTTTGAGGGGGGATGTTAGAGTGAATCATTGATTCTGGTGTGATGTGGATCTCGAGGTGTATCAGTTGTAATAAGTTTGTAAGTTGTTGTTTGTGTGTGTGTTACGTGATTGTAATCGAGCAGGTACATTTATACATTGAAATGGACGGTGTGATGTATTGATTCATTTTACTATATAAATGAAATACATAGATCATTTCCAACACTACCAAATTAAAATGGTTTATGGATTGGTAAATAATGAGGAACAAGGTGGTAAAGAAGGTATGAACTGGAGAAGTCAACAAAAAAAAAAGTTAGGTTGTTATTGCCACGTCATCAAGAATATACTCAATCCACATTACCCATTAGAGACGATTTTATGCATTGAATGTGTATTTACCCCACAACCCCTTCGCAATAATGATGTAGTAGCAATCCACATCCCAAATCCACATTTACCATTGGAGATGCTCTAATCAATTCGACTTAAATATGCTAATGACATACCACGTGCCACACCATGTGGCGCCACTTGTCGCAACCTCATTAATCTTTTTTAGAAGATTTTCTTTTATATCTACTATACTTAATAAACATGAATAATCAATCTTTCAACCGTCACTTGAATTTACTATTCTACCTTTAATCAAGTCTTTCAACCGTCACTTAAATTTATTATCATACCTCTAATTAAAGGCGTAATCAATCTTTCAACCGTCACTTGAATTTATTATTTTATCCTTGATTAAGTCTTTCATACTTCACTAAAAATTTACTATTCTATCCTTAGTTAATGGTCTAACACGCTCCAGAAACTAATATATATATATATATATATATATATATATATATATATATATATATATATATATAGGGTTCTTCTACCATGGGTATTAGAAAGATACCCATGCCATGGAACTAAATTTCTTCACCTGCTTATCAGGTAACATAACATTAATGAGCACTTGAGGTAGGACCCACTTAATTGTCTTCTCACAAAAAAAAATCATAACTTTCTTTCTCTTTTAGTTAATCCAATAAAACAAAGTTCTTTAAATAGTATTGAAGCATGTGTATACACATCACGATGCACATCAAAAGACTCAAACAATTATGTGACAAGTGTAATTATCAAAAAATATATCAGTTTATTTCTAAAAACAAAAATTGCTACGCCAATTAGACACCTTTTTTTTAAAAAGGAAGGTAAATATATTATAATTCGATTTAGAAAACTGTTATATAACTTTTTTGAGATAAAATGTCATATAGCTAATATTATTTTTTAACTGGCGTATTTTTTGAATGATCTAATAAACTTCTCAAAAATAATGATTATTTTATTTGTCAAAAAATTATGTTTTATTTATTTATTTTCGCAATTGATTAGATGTGTTGCAATAGATCGTATTTTTTATTTTTCAGTGCCAAAAAAAGTAATATAGTATATATTATTTTTCAAAAGAAAATTATGCTCAGTTTTATTTTTTTGAGAAGATGACTATAACATAAGTCAAACTAACTACCTCTAGAATCTTAATTTTTAGCAAGATTATTGGACAACAACCAAATTAATTGGGATCGGCTACATGGATCAAACTTTTCCATTGTGCTCGATTAAGTGCAATTGATGGCGAGCTTTGCAAACCATTCAAATCCCTCCTAATTAATGCATCCCATGTTAACTTTGGTCTACCCCTACCTCGTCGTATTTCTATAGTTTCTATTGAGTCAAGTTTTCTAGTTGGAGCATTTGTAGGTCGTCTTTGCAGGTGACCAAACCATCGCAACCGACATTCTCTAATCTTTGTATCAATTGGTGCTACTCCTACTTGTCTTTGAATTTCTATATTTCTTATTTTATCTTTACGATTTTTACCACACATCCACCTAAACATCCTCATTTCTGCTACGTTCATTTTATGTAATTGTTGTTGCTTTACCGCCCAACATTCACTTCCATAGAGCATAGCTGAGCTAATTGCGGTCTTATGAAATTTTCCTTTTAACTTAGTAGGAACATTTCGATCACAAATCACCTCTGTTGCACTCCGCCATTTCTTCCATCTTGCTTGAATTCTGTGTGTGAAATCATTCTCAATGTTACCATCATTTAGTATAATTGATCCTAGGTATCTAAAGTGGTTTACCTTAGGAACTTTTATTTTCCCTAATTTTACCACTCCGTCATCTCGATGTCTAGTGTTTCTAAACTCACAGTGTATGTATTCAGTTTTCGTTATACTCAACTTAAAGCCTTTAGATTCTAATGTATTCCTCCGGAGTTCTAATTTCATATTCACTCCATCTTTAGTTTCATCTACTAAGACATTATCATCTGCAAATAGCACACACCATGATATATCCTCTTGAATATGCTGGTTAGTTCATCTATAACTAAAGTAAATAGATATGGGCTTAAAGCCGATCCTTGATGTAGTCCTATCGTAATGGGAAATTCTTCTGTAGCTCCTCCAAATGTCTTTATACTCGTTACTAATCCATCATACATATCCTTAATAGTGTCTATGTATCTAGCATATACTCTTTTTCTCTCTAGAACCCACCAAAGAATATCTCAAGGGACCCTATCATATGTTTTTTCTAAATCTACGAATACCATATGAAGATTTTTTTCTTTTCTCTATATTTTTCTAATAATCGTCTTACAAAGAAAATCGCCTTCATAGTTGACCTCCCAGGCATGAAACCAAATCGGTTCTCTGATGTTGTTGTTTATCTCCTTACCTTATTGTCAATTTTTCTCTCCCAAAGTTTCATAGCGTGACTCGTAAGTTTAATTCCCCGGTAGTTTGAACAACTTTGAATGTCTCCTTTGTTTTTGAAGATAGGCATAAGCGTACTTCTTCTCCAATCCATTGGCACTCGTTTTGATTTTAAAATTTTATTGAAAAGTTTTGTTAACCAAGTCAATCTAATTTCTCCTAAGCATTTCCAAACCTTTATGGGTATTTCATTCTTTTCATTGCCTCTTTAACTTCTACAATTCTAATATAGCGTGTATAGTTTACATTTCTTTCTTGGTGTGGGTTTTCATCTATTATAGTATCAACTTGGCCATCATTAAATAAACTATCGAAGTAACTTCTCCATCTCTCCTTAATATCCTCCTTGGGCGTTAAAACATTTTTATTTTCGTCCTTAATACAACTTACATGACTTAGGTCTTGTTTCTTTTTATCTCTTAATTTGGCTAGCCTATATATATTTTGCCATCTCTATTACCTAACTTTGTATATAGATCTTCCATGAAATTTGTTTTAGCTTGACTAACTAATTTTTTAGCTTATTTTCTAGCTTCTCTATATTGATTGTACGCATCTTCATCTTGACACTTAAATATTTTCCTATACATCTCTCTTTTAGTCTTAATTGCTCGTTGGACATCCTCGTTCCACCACCATGTTTCCTTCTTTGGAGGTCCCAAGCTCTTAGATATACCTAATACGTTTGATCCCACTCTCCTTATGCAACTACTCATTTCTAACCATATTGTATTAGCATCTAAGTCAAGATTCCAAATATTTTCCTTTAGTAGTTTTTCTCTAAACTCTACTTGTTTACTATTATTTAGGTTCCACTACTTTATTCTAGGGTCGCTAACTCTTTTATTCAAATTACGTCGTCGTGTTAGCTTAATATCAAGCACTACTAACTTATGTTGGGTAGTAAGTGCTTCACCAGGTATTACTTTGTAGTCTCTACATATTTTTCTTGTTAAAAGAAAATCTATTTGACTCCTGTTATGACCACTACTAAAAGTGATTGTATGCGACTCCCTCTTCCTAAAACTAGTATTTGCTAAGACAAGATCGTATACTGAAGCAAATTCTAAGATCGATTCTCATTTTTCATTTCTATTACCGTAACCAAAACCTCCATGAACTCTCTCAAACCTATCGTTATTTGCCCCGACATGCCCATTTAAATCTCCTCCAATAAAAATCTTTTCATTTAATGGTATCACTACAAGGAAAATGAAATTTAGAAACTGAATTAGAAAGGGAATTAATTCCCGTTGCTAAAAAAATAAGTTAGAGACGGAATTGAGACGGACTAATTTAGAGACGGAATAGAGACGAATCAGAGACGGAAATAGAGACGGAATTTAATTCCGTCTCTAAAAAATGGCACCAACATTCCCACCAAGAATTTCGTTTCTTACGACCGTTCATCAAATCTCGGGATTTGTATATGATTGGTTCAAGGTCCCCCCTCCCCCCGGAATCGAAAAACAAAACACCCCCAAAGCATTCTCGTCCAAAATCCAAAAAAAAAACCCCTAAATCCGAGCGATCGTCCCTCCCCAAAATTCATCTCGTTCGATCGTCTCGTCCCCTCCCCAAAATTCCCAAATCCCGTTCGATCGCCCTTCCAAAACCCCCAAATCGATCTCCTTCTTTGCTCTCAACTCGTCTCTCCGTCTCTGATTCCGCTGGCCTCTCTGGTATCTCTGGTCTCGCCATCTCTCTGGTCTCTCCGTCTCGTCGCGCTGGTCTCCGTCATCGGCTCTCAACTCTCTCTCTCTCTGGTCTCTCCGTCTCTTGCTCGGTCACGGCTCTCCGTTCTCTCATTGGTAAGATCAACACTGCCCATTAACATCTGTTGTTTCTTTGTTGTGGCTGATTGATTTTCTTAGGAAATAGTTGTTGATTGATTTGTTTTGTTCATAACCTGATATAATGTATTGGTATGTTGTACGATAGAGCATGAAATGGTTGAGATCATGGACAAATCCAAGGAACAAAAATCGTGAGATCAACACAAGGAATCGAAGTCAGAGCACATCAACAAGTTGGCAACATCAAAAAATATTACGACTCTTTCCAGTGGGTGATCTGTACTGTCTTATTATTTTAATTATTTTTTTCTTTTTTTGTGAAGTATATTAGAATATATGTTGTTACAATTTATATTATTCGGCCTTGATGAAATCTAATGTGAACGTAAAATTTTGATATTTTGTGAAATATATATATATTGGAGGCAGATTCATTGGTGGTGTGATAAATCAATTTGAGGTTTGATTATCAAAGAAAACACGAGCAATGTCATGTGAAGTTGAGCTGAAGTGAGGGATAATTTTTTGTGGTGAAGAAATCATTTTATTTTTATTAATTTATTAATTTTTCTTTTATTGAAAATGAAAAGAATGCATGCCTCCATTGCGAAGCACACGCTCACTTAATAGTATATATATTATATGAGTTAAACATGCAAATCATTTAATTTCATAACTTAGGAGTGACGAAAAAGCTCTGGAGGAAGAACACCAAAGATAAATCTGTAGAGGTAGAGAGATTTTGGAGAATTTTTAAGGAGATGATCAAGCTAGGGGTGGTGTACAAGTTGGTAAGTAGATCTACACAATTAGTTAGCAAAGTTTTGTTTAAAATTAGAGGTTCAGTTTTTGTTTTTCTTTGACTAAGAGGGTAAATGAAGTTATTTTCAAAATTGCTTTACATATTTGGATTCCTTGTGAAAACCATTAGATTTTTCTTAAAGAAATTGAAATTCGAAGTTAAATTGGTCAAGTTATGATCAATCAAAGTGTTAGTGTGTTATTGAGTTTTAATTAAAAATGCATATATAATTTATGGTTGATGAATATATATGAAATGCATGCTGATGTCGTTACTATGGATGATGTATTGGGTCTGTAGTGGAAGGTAACAAAAATCTACGGCTTTTAATAATTGCCATGTGGAGGAGGAAACCCAAATATTCGAAGTGCAAAATTTTTGAGATTTCCAGTTTGTAGCGCGTTAGGCATGCTAGCTAGCTCGCTACCTATATGTAGTACGCTAATGAGTATAGGTAGCGTGCTAAGGGAGTCACTAGCATGCTACATAAAGTACCCAACGCGCTAAGTGCTATAGACAACACACTTACGACAATTTCCTAACTTAAACTTAAACACCTTAAACAAGCTTAACACCCTAAGTGATAGTCTAAACATATTCTAAAATATATCAAATGATACGAGGAGCCTATGGAAGAGTCTCGAATGTTTGAGTACGAGTATTAAGGTGTCAAGAGATCGGATTAGTATAGAAGCTTAATTAGCATGGTTAGTAAGTAAACCGATTGAGACATTTATATTAATTTCTTTCCATTATGCTTCTTGTTTACAGTCATTTACAATTATGTGTTATTGTAATCTAAATGCCATGACTTTGTTATCCACAATTGGAAGTAATTCTTTTATTTGGTTGATTGTATTGCTTTGGTGCTTATATCCAAACAAGGAATCAATTGTTGCTGAAAGTAAAACTTGTTTGCTTGCTTGAGTGATTTGATTTGTTACGTGGTTGATTGTGCAGTGAATGAGTGCACAACGTTCTGAATCTTTTTGAATTTCGATCTTGAATCTCCGTCTCTTTCATTGCTCTCTGCTCTCTGGTCGCTTTCTGTGCTTACCGCTCCGCTCTCTGCTCGTCAAGGTAACAATCAAAAAAAATATTTTTAACACCTGAATTCTCTTGAAATTGTATCTGCTCACATTTTCCTCCGGATTGGCTTTCATGTGCATTTGTTGGTGTTCTTCACTTGATCTATTCAGTTAATGTTGTGTATTTTGTTTGGTTTAGAAGTTTATGTTCTGCAATTCTCTTGCATGCTTAGTGTTTTGTGGTTATGCTTGTTCTATTTTTAGGTTTATTAATATTTAATATATCATTTCAACAATTTACTTGAGCAATTCAAAATTTCTATTGATTTTGTATTTGGTTGGTATTTCATGTTTATTTTATCGGTAAAGCATGTCATGATCAACATTATAATACATTAGAATCATGTATTGAGGTAATTACTTGGTCGTTTGATGTTATGTGGGCATCTGCGGTTGGTGCGTCGCTGGTTCACAGCCGAAGGAGATGGCCTTACAAAACAAGTCTTAGGCTTATACATGCAAGGTATATACCATAGTTTACCAAATCTCTACCTCTTTGTTTTGGACTAGATTATCATAATTCATTGATCTGATATAATAACTTATTGTGTAATGATCAATGGCGCAGGATGCACGCGCAGGCGCTAACCTTGGCAGTGTCATCTGGGGCAGCTATGATGCATTTATATGAGAAGAACAAAACTGGAGAGGAAGCAAAGAATGTTCCCCAAACTAATCAACTTTGAAGACTAACGTGTATTTCATTATCTGTCTCTACTAATGTTGTCCACTACTATGTTAAACTTAATAAA
Source organism: Stephania yunnanensis (assembly GCA_039657365.1). NCBI lineage: Eukaryota > Viridiplantae > Streptophyta > Magnoliopsida > Ranunculales > Menispermaceae > Stephania > Stephania yunnanensis. The sequence goes on from CM077589.1 coordinate 5,771,265, forward strand.
AACTTGGATCCTCATTTCACTGAACTGATTATAGCAATTGGGACGCAACTGGTCAAATTTATTTTATATTGCATTCCTTTTTCTTTTCCTAGCTTTTGATTGCAAAATTATTTGCAGGATTCTTCTGGCATATTTTGGGATAATGATAGTTTGGCTGCTCTGTTAGCTTTGGAGCTAAAAGTGACCTTCTTATTTTGTTGGGTGATGTTGAGGGTCCATGCAGGTGGACCTCCTAGTGACCCGCAATCAAAGTTAATTGATACATATATAAAAGAGAAGCACCAGGGAGAAATAACATTTGGAGGCAAATCTAGAGTTGGAAGAGGTGGTATGATTTGCTAAAGTAAAAGCTGCTATCAATGCGACTTATGCGAGCATCCCCTTTGTTATTACAAGGTATGACTCCTCTTTGCTTAAAGGCTATGGTTGGAGCTATATACATTATCTTCACAATTGATGCAATTTATTTCTTTTTACACTCGTAACTTTAAAAATGTTTGCCCGCTTCCTTTTTTTCTCATTGAGATTTTTTAAGGCTATCTTCTTGTCGTCTGAAATGGAGCTTACATGGATCAAACTTCTGGTTTTCATGGCTTGCTTGTCGTTCCCTTTGATGGTCGAGTGCAGGGATCGTCACTATAAGTTCGATGTGAGTCATTGCTCTTCTACCTTAGCTATATCTGCTATGATGCTTATGTCCCTGAAAAATTTAAATTCAACTATTCAATTATTAAGTTGTTTCAAATGTCCCTTGGCAGTGCAGGTGGTGTTGAAGAACATCTCAAGACTTTTCGATTGATAATTCTTTTTGTGCATATTTATAGGATTGTAAGTTTTTTTTTTGTGGTTGTTGAACAATAGGATTGGTGGTTTTGTGAATACTTAGAAATTTGGAGCATTTCTAATACTAGACAATTTTTCGTGGATATATAAATCTTTCTCAATTTTTGATTTTTACATTTTTTTCTCTCATTTGAATATTTGTTGATATATATTGTCGATGTATGAATGTCAAATTTTGCTTTTTTGGGGGATGTTAGCACCCCCAAGGAGTTGTTGGAGTGGGTGCAGGCGATGTAGTAGGTCATATGGTTGTAATTTCAAGTTATAGGTTGGAGAACCAATTTGATTATGTTTATGTTTGAAAATTAAACAAAAAGGAAAATTAGAGACGGATTAGCAACAGAATTCAAACATTCTGTTGCTATTCCGTCTCTAATTTTCTAGGAATATATGCATGAATCACAAACGGAATCAGAGACGGAAATAAAAATTCCGTCTCTGATTCCGTTTCTGATTAGCAATGGAATCAGAGACAAAATTCATGAATTTCTTATTTCCATCTCTGATTCCGTTTCTGATTAGCAACGAAATCAGAGACGGAATGCAATTACAAATGTACCATTTCGAAAAAAAATCCATTTCTATTCCGTCTCTGTTCCGTTTCTAATTTCCGTCGCTAAATCCGTCTCTAATCAGAAACGAAATCTTTCCGTCTCTATTCCATCTCTAATCAGAAACGGAATCAAATTTCCGTTTCTGATTGGATCAGCGACGACTAAATCAGAGACGGAATCCATTCCGTCTCTGTTCCGTTTCTGAATTCAATTAGAGACGGAATTTATGCAAATCAGAGACGAAATTTTTTTTTTCTGATTTGCTATTTTTTGTAGTGTATACTTTGCATAAATCCATCCATATCGTCCCAAAACTTGCATTTGATGCTCTCGCTTAATCCTACTTGTGGTGCGTAGGCGCTAAATATGTTAATTTTTTCATCACCAATAATTAATTTAAGTAGAATCAATCTATCCCCCATTCTTTTAACCTCTACGACCTTATCCTTATAATCATTATCCACCACAATTTCTACTCCATTGCATTTTCTATCTATACCAGTGTACCACAATTTAAACCCTGTGCTTCCTATTTCTTTACTCTTTTCTCCTACCCATTTTGTCTCTTGGAGGCAAGTAATATTGACTCTCCTTCTAATCATGGTATCTACTAGTTCTATTGACTTCTCCGTAAGTGTTCCTATGTTCCATGTTCCTAAACGAATTTTTTCTCCCCTTTGTATTTGTCTTCCTTTTCCATTTCTGTTTTGTCTAAAAGATCTAGCGTCCGTATCTATAATTTTGTTTTCGTGTTTGTTTTGAACTAGTTTCTTTACCCACACCCGTCCTTTGTGTGGGAACCCTTGCTCATTTTTCTTCACATCCGGGCGACGATGTGAAGGCGACGATGTGAAAGGACTAGCTTCTTTACCCACACACGTCCTATGTGTGGCAACCCTTGATCATTTTTCTTCACAACCAGGCGGCGATGTGAAACACATCCTTGCTCATTTCTCACTACACTCGGGCTTCGATGCAACGTGTCGCTAGGTGGAAATTCCCCAATGTTTATATATGTTTGATCCATTTCATGAAAAGTGACAAAAGTTTTACGCTGGCTGTCAACCTATTGCAACCCTCCTCCATTTTCCAAGAATGAAAAATGAGCTTAGGGCCTCCCTCCCCCACTTTTTGGGTATGAAAAGTGAGTTTGAGACCTCCCTTACCTATTTTTCGGTATGAAAAAATGGGCGTCAGAGTCTTCCTCCTTTATTCGGACTTGGGACCGGCTATGTAGCGCACATAATGTACAACATAGGTGGAGTTATTATTGGACAATAACGCTAAATAATAATACATGTGTACTTGATTATTTATTTTACTTTTTATAATTAAAAAACTATATAAATAATTATTTTTTATGTAATAGACAAGACATCGCTTACCGAAAAGTAAGGTTAGGGCTAAGGGCGGACCCATAATTTTATGTCACCCTGCGCTGAACTACATATATTCGTAATGATAATATATCAATTGCAATCAATTATAATTAGGCTATGACTAAAACATAAGTTAGCAGCACAATCGTGTCATTGCCAAAATCAATAATTTTATAAGACTTCTCCATAATTTAAGAATTATTTTAACAGGAAAAAATATTTATACAATTTACTTAGCAAAGTATTATTTTTATTGAAGTTTTATATTGTATGATTACTTTAAAAAACATATAAAAATATTGTTAATGGGAAAATAATTAAGTTGAAAAAATATTTGTAAGAAAGAGACATCAAATTTAAGAGTTGAAATATAAAAATAACAAAACTCTAAAAAATGTATTTTTAATTTAAAGAGTTTAAAAAAGCGGATTTCATAGTACAAGAAAAAAAATATTTACTTTTATTTTTAAAAAAAATCTTGCTATTTATGAAGATATACAATACATAACAATCTTATAAAAAAAATATACAATATATTTGCTACACTCTATTAAGAGTACATCATCTCATACTAACAGGTTATGAATTTATTATTTTATCCTTGATTAAGTCTTTCATACTTCACTTTTGAAAATTTACTATTCTATCCTTAATTTTGAATAAATACGTAATTGCTTAAAAATACATAATCTAACTCTAAAACTAATATATATATATATATATATATATATATATATATATATATATATATATATATATAAGGGTCTAGCACGTTCTAATATATACCAGGGTTCTTCTATTATTAGAAAGATACCCATGCCATGGAACTAAATTTCTTCACCTGCTTATCAGGTAACATAACATTAATGAGCACTTGAGGTAGGACCCACTTAATTGACTTCTCAAAAAAAAAATCTTAAATTTCTCTCTTTTAGTTAATGCAATAAAACAAAGTTCTTTAAATAGTATTGAAGCATGTGTATACACATCACGATGCACATCAAAAGACTCAAACAATTATATGACAAGTGTAATTATCAAAAAATACATCAATTTATTTCTAAAAAATGCAACGCAAATTAGACAGCTTTTTTAAAAAAGGAAGGTAAATATATTATAATTTGATTTAGAAAACTGTTGTATAACTTTTTTGAGATAAAATGTCATATAGCTAATATTATTTTTTAATTGACATTTTTTGAATGATCTAATAAACTTTGCAAAAATAATGATTATTTTATTTGTCAAAAAATTATGTTTTTATTATTTTCGCAATTGATCAGATGTGTTGTAATATATCATATTTTTTATTTTTCAGTGCCAAAAAAAGTAATATAGTATAGATTATTTTTCAAAAGAAAATTATGCTCAATTTTATTTTTTTGAAAAGATGACTCTAACATAAGTCAAACTACCTCTAGAATCTTACTTTTTAGCAAGATTATTGGACAATAACGCTAAATAATAATACATGTGTACTTGATTATTTCTTTTACTTTTTATAATTAAAAAACTATATAAAATAATTATTTTTTGTGTAATGGACGAGACATCGCTTACCAAAAAGTAAGGTTAGACTAAGGGTGGACCCAAATTTTATGTCACCACCCTGGGCTGAACTACATATATGTGTAATGATGATATATCAATTGCAATCAATTATAATTAGGCTATGACTAAAGCATAAGTTAGTTGCACAATCGTGTCATTGTCAAAATCAATAATTTTATAAGACTTCTCCATAATTTAAGAATTATTTGAATAGAAAAAAATATTTATACAATTTATTTAGCAAAGTATTATTTTTATTGAAGTTTTATATTGTATGATTACTTTAAAAAAATATATAAAATATTTTAATGAGAAAATAATTAAGTTGAAAAAATATTTGTAAGAAAGAGACATCAAATTTAAGATTTGAAATATAAAAATAACAAAACTCTAAAAAACATATTTTTATTTTAAAGAGTTTTAAAAAGGCGGATTTCATAGTATAAGAAAAAAAAATATTTACTTTTATTTTAAAAAAAATCTTGCTATTTATGAAGATATACAATACATAACAATCTTATAAAAAAAGATATATAATATATTTGCTACACTCTATTAAGAGTACATCGTCTCATACTAACAGTTGCTATGCAATTACTTTATTATAGTATTTGAATTATATATACATTATGATATGTGTAAGTACAACACAAAAAATTGTGTGTGGAGCATCGAGGAGTTAAATAACAATATCATAAATTTGTTTTTGAAGTAATAATAATATCATCAATCAATTAAGTTATTTTTTAATAAATACGTAATTGCTTAAAAAATACATAATCTAACTGATCTAAAAATTTGGTATTAATTCACCGAAATAACTCGTGCTAAATTCTTATCAAAATACCAAAATGAGATTTTTTTAATTTTCATCCTTCAATTTTTTGGGACAAAATAGCTAATAACAACATTTATTTTATTCAAATAATAATATCATCAATTTTTCTTGAACTAATAATAGTTTTGGGAGTAAAAGCATCTCCTATGCATTTTATATATGTTATGATCTATTAAGAATGAAAAAAATAAAGGTGAAATTGTGGTTGATGTTCTCCATTTGTATGTTTCAACTCTAAAGCTGAAAAATGTGGATTGGAAAGAAGTATTCTTCAATGCAATGGAAGTCAAGAGTAATTCCTCTCCAAAAAATTTTTTTTTTACTGCCGGCTTGTTTGATCACTTCATGTAAATTGATGGTATATGTAGTATCCTTGCAGCCCCAAGGAGCAAGGCCACATGAATCATGTCCACAAGCATGCATTTTCCCAACCAATTTGCTCTTGTGCTCCCACGCAACTAATTCATGAAAAATGATGACAAAGCTATTTATGATTCATGAGAGGAGACCATTGACAATCCAAATACTTTAGTACCTTTTTCATACACATAATAACATACACAACTTTTGAATACAAGAGGTTAAACACATCAAGAAAAAATTAGTTAAAACTCAAAAAAAATAAAGAACTTGAAAGTTGAATTGATATAAATGATGAAATTGGTTGGTGATCAACTACAAGACAAAAATGAATAAAGAGGAAATGACTTATAACAGTATAGAAAAAGTCCTAGTCGACCCCAAATAATGACTTCCAGTCCCACCGTGTTCTCTTGACGACTCGGACATTACGATTTCGTGCAAGTGGAATATCCGAATGACCCACATCAGCCGGATTTTGAGCATCTTCTGGTTGAATATCATCGTTGTCCCGCATTCCGCCATCCTGAGTACTTGTACTCCCAGATAAATTCATCATTATTGGACTTGCATGAAAATGACGCGAAGATGTAGGTGCCGTGTCAAATGGAAAGGCTTCCATAGCCTCGAATGTCATGGTGGGAGGAACTGAAGGAGTATGTGGAGTCCCAAACTCGTTGAAAGGCACTGATGGAGTATACAATGGAGTGTCATGCCTCGAAGGTGTATCAACATGGGAAGAATGATGAGAAGCTTGAAATGAACTGGGCACATTATGCATCCGATAATCTGCGTGTCTGTCTGCAACCAAAGTCGAAGCAGCTACATCTCTAATACGGGCAATAGATACATCATCACCCAGTGTCAACTGATGAATTGAAGTAATGCCATGTGCCTACATATGAAATATTGAAGAAGTTTTATGCTAAAGTACGAGGAAAACAACAATTTGGAAAGGATTCATGAATGAAAAAAAATCAAATTGTACTTACCAAGGCCTCAGCAATAGCTCCACGAGGAGACATGAATCGTCGTGTAATGCGACGATACCATAGCATATACGGGTTGTAAAAGTCCATTGGCTCCTCTAAGCTTTCATCGCTTGCAATATTGGAGGCACGTTCGTTCCACATGCGAGACATAAGCACTATGTTCTCGCGCTCCAATCCTTATCCGTCTTCCCTCTCAAGTCAATCTTATGCGGTGAATGTTTGTGCTCTGTACGGGTGGTATCCTTTGCTCGAGACCGAATTGGTGCATGACTCTATCGGGATGATACATTTCGACTACACGAAGAAAATCAAAGGTGCTCTCGTTCGCCAAATAGCACGACCACTGCTACAATACGAAGGTAGGTCCATTATCACTGCCTCGGGATACGGTTCCCATATTACCTGTAGTCAACAAAAACATTTTGATATGAATAAGAAACGCATATTAGATGATGTAAGTGTAAGGCACTACGTGGAGAAGTAATTCTGTATGTCTCTTACTTCATCCGGTTTTTGCATGTCTATCATTTCTCTGTACTTTGTCAGGACGTGCATTGATGCTCCCGTTGTCTCCAAAGCATGTTTCCACCTTCACAAATGAAAAAGAAAAACGCAATGCATGTATGTCGGCACATGTACATAGATATGAAGATATTGAAATTATAATGTGAGAAAATAGTAATTACCTATGACCAAATGGAGGAGGTGGAAAGAATTCTTCGTTTTCTAATACGGGGTCTCGAAGAACGCTACCCATTATTGGTGCAAGAAACGGCGACCTATCCCATGCCCATAATTGCAATAAGATGATTGGACCTGCTATCTCAGCTCCATCAATGTCAGCTGCAAGACATAATTGTCTATATAAGTGAGCCAGAGTTGCACTACCCCAATCAGATCTTGTCCAGTAGCCTCGAAATCTTCCAAAAATTGCAAATATGTGATGTGAACGAGGTTGTTCGACTTGTCTGCAAATAGTGTTCCCCCTAGAAGTTGCAGGGATGTATGCTCTCGCATAGCGTTGCACTTCCACATCATTAGCATTGTCCGGGAGGTTTGGAAACCACCTTGAAAGTTGCCGAATTTGAATCCGCCCTCCGATCTGTTATTTTCGGGAAAGGGAATCCGAGTTGTGTCAAGCACAAGCCATCGTAATCTTGGTCGACGCGGCCGAATTGGTAATCCATCGACCGGCAACCCCATATGATTTGTACATCTTGGAGGGTTATAGTCATCTCGCCGACGGGGAAATGGAATGTGTGAGTTTCCGGCCTCCACCTCTCTACAAGGGCGCATGAGATGCCAATCAATTGAAATGAAGCCTACTCGCGCAGTCCCGTAAAATCTAGCTTCCTGAAGATGCCTAACTATGCGTGGATCCAGTTGGACCAACCGGTGAAGTGCAGCTGAATTCCGTTTGATAGTCAATATACCAGGCTCCTATGAAGATATGAGATTTAAGTGCAATTAGTTAAAACGTGGCTATGCAGCTAAAAAAGTCGAGAAACATGCGAAAATAAGTATTACCGGGCCATTCCACACGCGGGTAGATCTATGGAGAGCTTGCATAGTCAAAATCGAGTCATCTACAGGGCCAGGATCCATATCGCGCTTAAACCCAAAATCATTACCAATGTTGTCATTAATTCCATTGTAAACTTCATATGAACAAGTAGAAATACTTCATTTATTAACTGTTAGACTAAGTGGTTAGTCACTCACACTCCGACCGATATTTTGATGGAAACAAACATGGTGAAAATGTACTAATAAACATCTAGTGTATTTCAGTTTGTGTTAAAGGATGCAAAACAACATATCAAGGGTACTCAAGAAATACAAGTTCAAGACTCGGCATTAATGAAGAAATGAAGATGAAAGTTCAAGCCGCAATTTGTAATTTCAATGTAAGGTATACAAATTCTTTCACGCAAGCCAAATGCATTAGTTCATGCATACATTAAGTTTCTAAAACCATTTTTCAAAGTTACAACTATACTTCAAGCTTCAAAGTGGAATTTAAACACATAACTAGGTCTATGAGTTTAAACAATGTGAACTTTGTATGAATGGTCATTTGCATATTAGAGTTCATTATAAATGTTTTCGGAAAAGAAAAACTCATTTTTGAAAGGTCTTCAAAAAGAAAACTGCAAATTTGCAGAAAAGCCCCTAAAACATTATGAAATTGTGAATTTCCATTTTCGGGATTTGTAAAAATATCCGGACCACCCAATTAGGCTTAATGACTCATAATAAACATGTATAACATGTTATATAAGGGTTGGTTAGGTCCCGGACGAGTATAAAGGTCGATTACACAAATGGGACAAAATAATTATTTTGAGGTCCCTCATAGCTTAGCGCTAATAAGTTTATTAGCGCGCTAAGTCCAGATCTTAGCGCTAGGTCCCGAGAATTAGCGCGCTAATTACCCACTGCCAAATTTTTATTGACTTTGGAAAACGAAATTTAATTTGAATTTTTGATTCATTTTTGACCCTTGATCCCTAGAACGGTCATAAACGGTCATATTGGAATACCTAGCACTATAAAACCACCAAGAACATGGTTTTAACAATAAGAAGAAGATACACACTCAAAAACCAAAAATCTACAAAGAAGAAATCTGATTTTTGGATTGGTGCAATATACGTAGCATACTACAACGAAGTTCAAGATGCATATAATGCATTACTACTCCCCTTCCATCATTGCAAATCATGGAAGAACTTAAATAAAGCACATCTATCTCTCATCAAACAAATAATACAAATAAGCAAAGACCTATACTACACACCCAATATAGGTTCGTTCATGACATAAAACTTGAAATAGTCTTTCACTATGAAGCATTAGACGGTTGTCCTTGCTGACGACGACTGCAAGTGCGCCTATTGTGTCCATCCTGCTTACACTTACTACATCGCAGCGTTGTTGGGGTTTCTCTCCATTCCTTCTCTCGCTTGCATATGCCGTGGTCATTTTTCGATTGCCTCTCCAATCCATCTCGGTGCGCAAACGGCTAGATTGAGGACGACCTTTTTGACTCGCTTAGATATGGATCGGCCAACAACGTGTGTGGAAGTCTTGCGTTAGGCCAATAATCTTCATGCGGAATGGGTTGGAAATTTGCAAAGATAACATTGACTGCATACACGAGACCATTTGTAGTATGGCTCGATGTATTGATAGTGATCTATGGCAACACTAGCGCAAACGAAATTGAACATGGGAACATGGAATGCCATAACACCGCCGCTTCATACAAGTGCACCTACGGCCTCTAATTTCACAACTTGCTTGTTACCCCTTTTCTCAAATGATAGCCACGTGGTGCGGTGATTACTTCAAATGTACCATTGTCATGATTTACTAATGTTACATTGTGCCCTCCACCACATTTCCCCATTTTGACAACTTATCCATTGCGTACGTCGTGTACGTTTCGCCCCTCCCTAGGGCCACACCTATTTCGTCTCGTCTTTTATTAAAGTATGCCACGACACGGTAAAATGTAATCTGTACTAAAGCGGTGATGGGGTAAAATCGCGCGCCTTTCAAGACTTTGTTAAAGCATTCTACATTTGTGACAAGAAAGAAATCATATTCGTATTAGCTTCGAAACATAATATTTCAAACACATTAAGTAAGTAATAGTAACAACCGTAATAAATCAAACGTAATACCCGCGAGACTTGTAGTCATCCAGCCGTATCGATAACCTTTGTCGTATGCGTTTGTCCATTGGGCTCGATCTAGGTCAGTAAACCACGCAATACATTCGGGATTCAGCTGATGGAGTTCTTTCATTGATGCCTTAAATTTTCGCGGTTGATGTTGTGCTCCTGCTATGTACACCATGTCCTTTAATTCTTTGCTCCCAAATCTCATGTTGAAATTACTGCATATGTGGCGGAGACAAAATCTGTGTTGAGCTCTTTCGTTGGTCCATCCATTTCGAGGATCGTTCATTGCCAACAATATACCTGGGTGTCGATCAGAAATGACACATACACCATCTCTATCAGTCACATGATGTCGCAAACAAGCCATAAACCATCCCCAGCTGTCTCGACTTTCCTCATCAACAAGCCAAATGCCAAAGGAAATACATGATTATTACTGTCAACAACAGTGGCTATTAGGAGTTTTTGTTTGTATTTTCCGTACAAGAATGTGCCATGAATTTGTATCATTGGTCTGCAATGTCTAAAGCCAGCAATAGAAGGTGCAAATGCCCAAAAAACCCATTTGAAGACAACTTCATTGTTGGCATTAGGCTCACCATGCCGCCATTCCACACGTGTCCCTGGATTGCTTTCTTGAAGAGCGGTCATCCACCTCGGCAACATTTTGTACGATTCATCCCAATCTCCAAAGACTTTAGCAATTGCTTTCTTCTTCCCCAACCATACTTTCTTATAATGAACGTCGTAACTGAATTTGTCCTTGATAATCTGGTGAAGCACAGGAACTGAGGTGGACGGATCTCTTCTCACCACATTTTCTACCTCACGGCATATAACGGTGGAGTCCAAATGCGCATGATCCTTGGACGCCTTTTAGCATAGATGCATGTATGTGGTCCCGCATATGTACCGATCTCAAACATTCCATGCGATTTTCGTCTCGAACACCGCAACCTCCAAGTACATCCATCCAATATTTCTTACAACGAACAATCCATACATCTGGGTGTAGAATGAGTCACCACAAAGCGCCTGTGTCCTTTGATGCTATAAATTTTCACGGCATGTTGGATATCTACTTTACACATGAACCGCATGCCTTTCTCAAATTCAGATGCCTCATTCCATAAAGACCTAGAAGGGATCATTGCATGCTCATTGAGGGGTTGCATTGCCTCACTATTCAATTCCATAAATACAGCGGAAGGAACGATAAATTCACGTACACCCACTGGCGCACCATCAATTCCAACAGCCTCTTCATCGAAGAAATCATCGTTCCCAATTTCGTTCGAAATTGGGGGACAAGATAATGAGCCATCATCTGCTATGACTCGATTTAACGCGTATCGAATCATGCCATCATCTACATGATGACCATCATCCCCTTCATCGTCTGTATCATCTTCGCTACTATCTTCACTGGTATCCCCATCACTGCCGCAATAGTCATCATCCTCGCTAGTATTCATATCATCACAGGAACGAGGATCCTCGTCCATTTCGGGATTTGCGGTCGTCAAAGGCGATGCACAATGGCTATGCTCAAAAATTGGTTGAGTGCTAGGTCCAGGCTCCGAATGTAACTCTACATTGCAATTGGAACTATTGTATTGTTGCCTCTAACTACAAATATATAAATCTCCATGCAATGTGGTGGTGGTAATTGTGACAAAAAGTCCCAAACATCTTTGAGACTCGACTCATCATCTATTGGCAATGGGATGTAGTTGGCCGATCCACTTCCAATGTACGCTGGATATCGATATGTCATGTGTAATCTCTGTAAGTCATTGTCTATCTGCAATGAATTACAGATATAACGCTCAAGTTCATCGTACCCTAAACCAATCTTCGATCTGAGATGTCGAATGGGCGGTTTCGTGTACGAAATTCCTGATGCTCCTTGTACCATGTCTCCATTCATATAACACAACAACGATACTCTTTGATCACCCATTCTTCAATCTATATATGTAGAATATAGATGACTCATTGCGTACATAATTCAAATAAATATGACATTCATATTTTTTCTTATGGACCCTAATAGAATTGGTGTAGTGGTAAATAAATTATTAATATATATATATATATATATATATATAAATAAATAGCCTAGTGATCAAATTAAGTACCTTATTCAACAACAAATCAACTATTATATGCGAATAACTATTATATATTATAAACAACTACCCTAGCTAGCTTAGAATATAAGAGACCTTAAAGCAACCTTACAAAGTACCTTATTCTTCGAAATTTTTCTACTAAAGTATGGACATGTATATGAGATTTTTGCTTCATTAATACCACATCAACTAATTGGGAAAAAGTAATAATATAAATCGGATAAAAAAACCGGTCTTAAAAAATTTGTAAAAAAAAAAAAAAAAAAAAAAAAAAAGAACACAAATTAATGTGACACAAAATAATAACAAAAAATTAAACATACAACATGACATGAACCACATGAAGCTTTAACATACAAAATCTCCAAAAAATAGCCCAATATAAATCGGATAACAAAAATCACCCTTAAAAAAAAAAAAAAAACAAACACCGATTGTGAGACATAAAAATAAAAAAAAAAAATTTAACATACAAGATGACTTGACCCACATGAATCATTAACATCCAATATCTCCAAAAAAACAGCCCACGCGATTTAAATAACAAAAAAAAAAAAAAAAAAACAGTAGAATGTATTTAAATAACATAAAAAAATTAAAAAAAAATAGCCTAATGTGGGAAAAACTTAAAAAATTTAAACATTCAACATAACATGAACCACATTAACCATAAACACACAAAAGCTCCAAAGAAAAAGATCTTACAAATTAGTTGACTTCGGTGGGTTGCGGTTCGGATCGAAGTTGACGATGGAGATATGCACCTATGGAGCCAATCTAGTGGAGCTCAAGGAAGGGATCGGTGGGAATAAAAGGAAGGGATCGGTGGGACAAAAACAAAGAAGAAGGAAGAAGGCGGTGAGAAGAAAATGAGAGAATGAGAGAAACCAGATCGGTTCTCGGTTTGTCTCTCGGCGCGTTAAAGTGAAATCGTGACCCACGATTTCACTTTAACGGTCACGACACGATTTCCTTACTTTAGTAATGAAATCTCGGACAAACGATTTCACTACAAGCTACGTCACGACTTCATCAGGCGCTTTACGTGGCAACACGTGGCAACGCAGTGTGTTAGATGGGGAAATAGTTTGGTGGGTGTGTTAGGTTGATAATTTTTACACCCAATCATACTAATCAAGGAAAAAATCCTTGGATTTTGTACATAATTATTATGGTGTACTTTAATGTATACAATTAAATGAGTGTAAAAACTAAAAGGCATGGTTTAATGCATTAATTACGTCCATTAATTACAATGTGATTGGTCAAACATGTTACCCACTTTGAAAGAATCAAACTAAAGTGTAATCTACGCTATTGATGCAAATCCAAAGGCCATTATTTAGGTTCCATTGCATGGGTATCTTTTTGATACCCATGGTAGAAGAACTCATATATATATATATAAACAACCCATGAAGTTTTAAACTTTGTATTTATCTTTTTTTTTCAATATATATTCCTATTTATCTTTAAATAAAAAGAAACCAAAACAGAGGACTTGCAACTGTTTTTCATTAGTTATTTTGGGACTTAGGCTATTTTTCAATTTTTCTTTAATTTCACGACGTAGCATAGTGGATAATGTCTATAGCATGCACCCTATAGAAATGGAAGGTGCGACAGACAGTGTCGATGTCATATCAACCACATATTCTAAATCCACAATCTCATTGGAGAAGTGTTTTTTTATTATTATAACGTGTATTTCATCATATACGACGCACATCCTCCCCCAATTCACATCTCCAATGGTATATGTGAATTATGGGCGTGGATTCTCAATGTGAAGAGGATATCAATCCCACGTGGCTCAAATTGACATTGAACTTCAAAATAGATCTCCAATGGTAGATGTGAATTTGTCGCTCAATTGATGAGGTGACATTTCTTTTTGTAATTTGAATAATTAAAATGCGAAAATAAAAGTGTAAATAAAATAAGTAAATATTTTTAAAAAATCATATTATCCAACATGGATGTCAATTTGAATGTCAAGAAGTGACATTCAAAATAGACAATGTCTATCCACCTCATCTTGACATTCAAAATGCATATTCCATCGGAGATGTGTTTTTTACACCAATGTCTATTAAGTCCTTAATGGCACACATCGACATCCAATCCACATCCCTATTGGAGATGCTCTTATAATGACACTTCGAAGTCATATAGGGTGATGATGCATGCGGCCCACATGAAAATAAGTGTACATTTGGAGTGTGTGCATGATTCCAAAGACTCGGTCCGCATGTTACATTACTCGATGTGACTTTAGAGTGTCATTTTAGCATTTTTCATGCAAAATATACCGTCTAAGGAACCACAAAGCATTCTACGACGATATAGTAAGGAGGAGTCATTAATGAAATATGGATATAATAAAAGAGCAATATATTACACGATATAAAGGAAGCCTGAAAACCTCAATATTTTAAATATTAACCAGAAAGGAACTTGTATGCACTCAAGAATTCAATTAATTTAGTAATTTATTTTTATATTTCAAAAAGTATACTATTTCGATTTTATTCTGACTTTTTTGACAACTATTTGTAACTATTTAAATTTAATAGCGGGAAAGCCCTTAATTAAGGGTAGAATAGTAAATTTAAGTGAATGTTGAAATACTTAATCGATGGTAAAATAGTAAATTCAAGTGATGGTTAAAAGATTGATTATGCCCTTAATTAATGATAGAATAATAGATTTAAGTGACAATTGAAAAACTTAATTAATGGCAGAATAATAAATTCAAGTGACGGTTAAAAGATTGATTATTCGTAGTTATTAAGTATATATATATATATATATATATATATATTATCGACCGTATAGTGAATATATATCATATATATATTGTCGACTGAATTGTCTCCCTGAGGCATCCTCAAGGCGGTCACAACATCACCCAAAAGGCATTTCAGACCCGCTCATCCATTTTTTTTTACCATTAAGTTGAATTCAGGAGTGCGTGAAATTTGATGAACATATAAATAAATACAAGAAAGTAAACAAGAACCTAAGTAAGGAAAACGCCTGTCATACCATCAGTGCTGTAAATTCAAGTCAAAGTACATGTCCAAAAGTATCCCATAATCAATACATAAACAAACGTAAGTTCGATATATAAAACAAAATATATACACAAAATAGATCACTCCTACTGTGAAGATCAGTGCAGTCTGAAGTTGTCATCTCAGTGGTGCGCCTCGCCCTTACCTCGATCACTGCATGATAGATCTGGGTTTCAAAAGGCCCTCGGTAAGTGAACATCAGGGTTTTATAAAAGTTACAACATAATGTAATTTGACAAGGAATAATATAAGTAAATTGCAGTAATTAAACATGATTCAATCCTTTTCTAGTATGAACAGGCGATTCCCATGAACCTCATATGCAAGGGCCTAGCTTGAATCCCATCGACTTGGCGAAGTTCAACATCGATGATTGGGGAGGTCTTGTCACGCTAATTTTTGAACCCAAACGTCTCCAACATACTCTAACTCCGTCATAAGAAAGGTCGGAGGACGGAAACCTCCTCCAATTACCACACTTGCTGGAGGGTAGAAGATCGTCGTATAGTCATCTCTCGAAGCTGCCCGACTGGCCAAAAGGGGAGATTCTTCGTCGTCGAAGCCACCCCATATAATTATTGGAGATGGCTCTTATAGGTCCTTATGTCTAAATGCATGGCCACAGATAATCATGATGCGATGCATACCTAACTTATGCAATCGTAATATGATGCGTAATAAAGTTTATAAATCTTCATTGTTCACAAACCTCGCGAATGGCGTGCTGAAGCATGACCGTGTGTCTCGTACCTCGTGGTGCTTGTCAATCTCCCTGTTAAGTCATCATCAAGTCCTATCCACATAGATTGACGTTAGTGAGTAAATCGAGGTCATAAAACCCCGGACCCCGTGCATGTGTCTTGAGAAAACCACACAAATTTTATTAAATTTTTAAGTTTCATTATCACGGCGTTGTATGTTTAGGCCACCACTTGCTTCAAACTGAGCGTCTGATACACGACACTAGTTCTCTCGGTTCCTAGTATCGTTTTATGTTAGTTTAGGCGTGTTATGATCTTATTTGAATACTTATGAGTAATTATAGTTTAGCTAACTATTTTTATAGAGGTTGCTTCAAGCTATGTTTGAGTCTACTCAATTATAACATTTAGTATGCTCTAAATAATAATGTTCAACATGCTTTGAAATACTAACATATGAACTTTGAGTAAACTCAAACTAAGTCAAACATTCTTAATCCAAATAAGCAAGCTCGAAAATCCATAACAATTTTATTTCTATTGAGTAAGCTCAAAACTTATAACAATCTTAATATTATCAAGCACATTATAAATTTATCCTCTTTTGGGTCAGCTCAAAACTGCAAAGAATAAATTTTATGCAACTCTAATGCTTTCAATTCTTGAGTCTAAAATATTCAAATCATCTCAAAATCGGTCCATTGGCTTTAAAACAACTTTATTGAGTTCCAACATCATCACGCAATTATTTATACTCAAATCCCATTCAATAAATAGCCAATTACCATTAAGTAAAGTTACTATTCATCTTCTTCTTCAAATAACACAACTTATCAATCATAAAAATCTCCAAAACAATCGTATCAAGGGATTTTTACTAATTAAAGGTTAATTTACTCATATGAACCCACACGTACTAAAACTCATCAATAAAAACAACTTGAACATAATTTTTATGGAGATTTGGTGAAGAAAACATATCGAGAGCTTTAATGGAGTTGTCTTTTTTCGTTCTATGAACTCTACTAAGTTAGATTCACACTCTCTAGCGTCAACCTTTTTAGATCTTCAAAAAATTCCAACAACGAATGCAAGATTTTTCTACCTCTTCTTTGATCTTCAAATTTTCTCACGAGCTCTCTAATGGTTTCGGAGTTTATTTGCATGTTGAATAAGAAATCATAAAACTTAAATAGTCATTTGACTTTAAATCTCATTCCACTCACAAATCTTTAAGTGAATCAAAGGCTCACGTTTAAGCCATCACATTCCACTATTAAAAATCAAACTACCACTTGTCCCATTTTACATGACACACAACATGCACCTTATTCTCTATTAGTCCATCTACACATGTTATAAGGCGTTTCCTATTTTGCCCATGGCCTTTTAAATTACATGCAAGTCTAATTCCACAAATTTAAAAGTTGCCTTTGAATTTCATTTTATTTACAATCAAACCATAGGCATATTAATCAAATTTAATACACCACTTAGGCCGAATTAAATCAAGTTAATAGTAGATCAAGATATTGTTGGGGCATGTGCCCTAGGTCAATCCATTAACTGTCTTTATGAATACTTTTAGTTAATAAAATATATGATTTCATTTGTTGTTTATTATAATTAATTTGCAAGTTTACATTATAATAAGATCCATGGGTATTTACAGAAATATCCTAAATGTACCTAGTCGATCATTATACTTGGAATTATAATGAATTAAGACTAGTGTGAGTCTTGATTGATGATCATATGATGATTATACCTACAGGGATACGAATCAAGATCACGAGTACTTGTTAGGGAACAAAGTACTGGATCGACTCACTATGAGAACATCACATGGATTAAGTCATAGTTGTTTCTCATGATAGGTATATTTTTCAGTCATCTGACTTGAGATTACCAGAGACTTCAACATTAGGAACACAGTGATTTGACACAATCAAACATTGTCTTTAACCGGACGATTATAAAGGTTGTAATTGGTTACTATGTGAGCAATATGATGAAGTTGTGTAATCAAGATAGAATTTGTCCCTCTCATATAAAGAGAGATATCCGGTGGATCCCTCGATGTGTTAGACTGTTAAAAGGCCTAGTCTAAGTGAATCGATATTGATGATCAATGTCGCTTGGATGTTTTCAGTCTACCTAGAGATCGAGACTAGTACGATTGAACATGTTGGATGACAATTTCATGTCTTATGTTTGATCAAAAGGATATCGTGTGACAAAAGGATGTTATATACACTATTGATTAGGTTATATTGATTTGATATTCGTACAACTTGGGTAGTCATAATGTCTTGCTAGAGGCCGCTTATGACTTGTATACCAAAATGTGTTTTGGTACACTGCCAACATTGTATGAGCCTATTGGGTTGCACACTAAGAATGGTTTTGCGAGATTTTAAGATGGTTCAGAAAAATGAATTTTATATGATAAAATTCATGACAGAAACATCTTTGTGGTGTATTACACTTATACTTCTTTAAGTAGGGGTATATGTGTAATTTACTTAACCGTCTATATACAAAGGTTGTATAAATAGACGCTTTAAGTTAGAACATACGTATGAAAAGATTAGGGGTCGAAACTCTATTTTCGTTTGAGAAATGAATTAGGGTTTCTGGTACGCTCTGGATCGTTTTGGAGAGAAACATAAAGTTTGGTATTCTCTCAAAGCTAACACTTCGAATCTCGGCCGCCTTTCGTGTGGACTACTGGTAGAGGGCGTTCGTCGTGGGCGGCGCCTTAGAGATCGATCAACCTTCATAAATGTATATTGCGACTGAGTTATGATTAAGTTTTTATGGTTTAAACGTTTTTAATGGAATTAGATTCAGATCATGTAGGGGGTTTCGTCAAAATTGTTTTGTAATTTTCGTTGCGTATAAACCCCAAAACTCAACAGTGGTATCAGAGCCTTCGAGTTTGATTCCATTAAATTCATCGCGTGTTTTCTTCTGATATATACATGATATATGATTGAAAGCATGTTAATAGTTGATGTATATGTGATATACAAAAGTTTTCTGTGAGATTTATTATCATGTTTTGTGTATATGATACACATATTTGTGATTTAATTGAAATCAGTTTCGTACATGCTAGTAACCACGTTAGGTTAATTCGAATAATTTTAATTAATTGAATTTCGTGTTCTGTGATCCATGACACCATTTGGTATAATCTTTATTTTTCGTGTATTGATGCATGGATGAAATCTCTGTAATTCAGTATACATATTTAGGTTACATTATTTTAAGTTTCTTAAATCGTATAAGTCTGAATATTAATTCGAAACTAATATGATTAGGTTCGATTGGGATAGTAGTTCATGATTCAATTACATGTTTGTGATTATTTGGATGAAGACCGAAATAGCAAATAATTATTTTTCGAAATTATTTATTTATCTCATTATATCTATTTTGTTATGAAATTTCTATTTGATAAGAGATAGATAACAAATTAGATTAGGAGATATTAGCAAAATCGGTTTCGTTATCCCTATTGGATTGGAGATAAATATCGAGAATTTTGCTATTGGAGATATGCTAGGATTCAAATATCTTAAGTCATAATTGGATTAGGATAAGATAATTAGTTAGAAGTTGGCAGGGGTTAATTAAAAATATTTTAATCGACTTAATTTTAGATAAATTAAGGGGTTAATTTAGGATAATAAAATCAGCGAAATATATGATTTTCTATAGCGGATTTTAATTTTCGGAATTGAGATTCATCTCCTAAAAAAGAAAAAAAAGGGGCGCTGCCCCCTGTATCCACTGACCAGCCAGCGGGACCGCCGTCTAACTAATCTTAGCGCACGAAAATTCTTTTATTAGTGCATAGTATAAAAAATTTCCAAATTGTTTAGTGATTGAACAAATCAATAAAATATATGATATTTCATTGTTTACATAAAATCATTAAAACTGAATAAAAATCCCTCTATTAAATTTTAAGTCTCCCGTCATCCATTTTAAACACTTGTCAATGCCTCGATCACACTAATATAGTTTCAGTCATAGCTGGGTGTATTGTGTTATCTTGGTGAGACAAGTTGGGTAAGAGTTACTTAAATGTTTAAAATGGTCCGACTTAATAAAGCTATCAAAATAGTTTTGAGCTTTAAGCACATGATGAGATAAAAACATGCTAAGACAAAAGATGTTCCGTATCTCATAAAAGTATCTAAAATTACATAAGATGTAATTGGTAACCGTTACCTACCTAAATAATCTACTTCTATGTTTCATGCCATAGCTATCATAGAATTAGGCGAAATATGGATTTTAGTCCCCTAAATAAACAGTATGTTTTAGAAGGGTTGTTGATTTAGTGGGAGTCTATTCCTTTATACTAAAATAAACTTTGCATAATCTTTATTGTAGATCAATGGCCTCTTCAAGTAACAATAATCCCATGTCACTGTGATCCATCCTTGAGAAGGATAAGCTATATGGGACTAACTTTCTTGACTGGTTCAGAAAATTGAGAATTGTTCTTAAGCATGAACGCAAGTTGTATGTCCTGGATGCACTACTCCCTGAGGACCCATCAACCAATGCTACGAAAGCTGTGAAGGATGCGCATAATAAGCATGTCAACGATTCTACTTATGTTGCATGTATTACGCTGGCAACTATGGTTTCTGAACTTTGGAAGGAGATGAAACTAATGGAAGCCTACGACATGGTCGTAACGCCGAAGGAAATGTTCCAATAGCAAGCTAGGCAAGAAAGGTTCGAGACAGTCAATAACCCACATTCTTGCAAGATGATTGAGGGTGCGTCAGTTAGTCCTCATGTTCTGAAGGTGAAGGGCTATGTTGATCAGGTTGATAGACTCGAATTTCCCATAAGCCAAGAGTTGGCTACGGACTTGATCCCGAATTCATTACTGAAGAGTTACTCACAATTTGTGATGAACTAGTATTTGAATAATATGGAGAAATCAATTTCAGAGTTGCATTTGATGATAAAAACTGCTGAACAAAATATCAAGAAACCCTCTAGTAATGTTTTGATGGTCCAAAAGGAAAGGTGAATGAAGAAGAAAGGCAAAGGAAAGGTTAAAGTTGCCAAGGCTGCTGCTGCACCTGTCGTAAAGCCAGTGGAACAAGTCAATCCCCAGCCTGTTCCTGCTTCAAAACACCCAAAAGAAAAGGAAGGAAATTGTCATTTCTGCCATACACCTGGACATTGGTTCGGAAATTGCAAACTCTATCTGGAAGATCTAAAGAAGAAAAATGGTAGTGCGACTACCACTACAGGTATTTATGTTATTAAAATTAGTTTATCTACTAGTGGTTCTTGGGTATTAGATACCGGATGTGGATCTCACATTTGTATAAATGTGCAGGGACTCACCAGAAGTAGAAAGTTGAAGAAAGGAGAAGTCATCCTCCGCGTAGGGAATAAAGCAAGAGTTGCTGCCCTGGCTATTGGATGATATGACTTAGTCTTACCTAGTGGACTTATTTTAACTTTAAATAATTGTTTTTTTTTGTGTCTGCCTTGAGCATAAACATCATTTATGTTTCATGTTTGGATATGGATGGTTTTGATTTTATTGTTGCGAATAATAGATGTTCCATTTATTGTAAAGGCATATTTTATGCAAATGCTAATTTGTGTGATGGTATTTATATTCTAAGCATGAAAATGTCCACTGATACTCCAGTCTTTAACATAAATATAAAGAGATTTAAGTCAAATGATTTGAATCAAACCTATCTTTGGCATTGTCGTCTCGGGCACATAAATGAGAAACGCATAACAAAGATCCATAAAGATTGACTTCTAGATTGATTTGATTTAGAAACATATGAAAGGTGCGTATTTTGTTTACGAGGCAAGATGACTAAAAGTCCCTTTATTGGACACAATGAAAGGGCAAGTGATTTATTAGGTCTAATACATACTGATGTATGCGGTCCTATAAACACAATGGCTAGAGGAGGTTATCGATTTCATTACATTACTGATGATTTCAAAAAATATGGTTATGTATATCTTATGAAACATAAAGCTGAATCATTTGAGATGTTTCGAACGTTTCAAAATGAAGTGCATAATCAACTTAGTAAAACTATCAAAATACTTCAGTCAGATCGAGGTGGTGAATATTTGAGCCAAGAATTTAATGATCATATTAGAAATTGTGGGATTGTCTCCCAATTGATTCCACCAGCAACTCCACAATGGAATGGAGTTTCCGAAAAGGAGAAATTGAACCTTATTAGATATGGTTCGATCTATGATGAGTCATGCAGATCTTCCATTATCATTTTGGGGTTATGTATTACAAACTGCAGCTTTCACTCTAAATCGAGCTCCTTCTAAAGCGGTTGATAAAACACCATATGAGATATGGTACGGGAAGATACCTAGTTTATCATTCCTTAAGATTTGGGGTTGTGAGGCTTACGTAAAGCGACAAGTCTCAGAAAAACTAGCACCTAAATCTGACAAGTGTTTATTTGTGGAGTATCCTAAGGAAACAAAAGGATATTACTTTTATAATCCGGCTAAGAACAAAGTGTTTGTTGCTCGGTATAGTTCCTTTATGGAAAAACAGTTTATTTCAAAAGACACTAGTGGGAAAGAAATAAATCTTGAAGAAGTTCAAGAATCACAGATAAACACTGAACCGCTACTGGAAGTTCAACAACGTTCTGAACCAGTTGAACCTCCACAAGTGACACAAGACCTACGTAAATCTGGTAGGGTAAGACATGAGCCAGAGAGATTCGGATTTCTCTGTACTGATAGTCGTGATGTGTTGCTTATGGATCAAGATGAGCCCACCACTTGTCGGGAGGCTATGTCTGGACCAGACTCAGATAAATGGCTAAGCGACATGAACTCTGAGATGCAATCCATGTATGATAACCAAGTTTGGAACTTGGTCGATTTACCTGAAGGTGGTAAGACCATTGGATGTAAATGGGTTTTCAAGAAGAAAACTGACATGGATGGCAAAGTGCATACTTTTAAAGCAAGACTTGTAGTAAAAGGCTTTAAGCAGACTCAAGGTGTTGATTATGATGAAACTTTATCACCAGTAGCCATGCTTAAATCCATAAGAATTTTAATTGTCATTTCTGCATATTATGACTGTGAGATATGGCAAATGGATGTAAAAATAGCATTTCTTAATGGAAAGCTGGTTGAGGACGTGTATATGACACAACCTGAAGGTTTTGTACATCCTGAGAATTCTAGGAAGGTATGCAAGCATCAAAGATCCATTTATGGATTAAAGCAAGCTTCTCGGAGTTGGAATCTTCGTTTTGATGAAACAATAAATGATTTTGGTTTTATTAAGAACGAATATGAGCCTTGTGTATACAAGAAGGGCAGTGGGAGTGTAGTTGTTTTCTGGTACTGTATGTTGACGATATATTACTCATTGGAATGACATCCCAACAATGCAGAATGTCAAGTCTTGGTTAGGGAAGTGTTTCTCAATGAAAGACTTAGGAGATGCTGCCTATATCCTAGGGATACAGATCTATAGGGATAGATCTAAGAGGCTAATCGGTCTAAGTCATAGTACTTACATAGACAAGGTGCTGAATAGGTTCAGTTTGCAAGACTCTAAAAGGGGATTGTTGCCAATGTCTCATGGCATAAGTCTCAACAAGATTCAATGTCCTCAGACAAAATGATGAGGGAGGCTGTATGAAAAAGATTCCATATGCATCACCTATTGGATCTATCATGTATGTCGTGCTATGCACTCGATCTGATGTATCATATGCTTTGAGCACTACAAGCAAATATCAGTCAGATCCTGGTGAGAGTCACTGGATAGCAGTAAAGAACATTCTTAAATACTTAATAAGGACTAAGGAAGTGTTCTCGGTCTATGGAGATTTTGAAAATAATCTAGTTGTAAATGGTTGCACAAATGCAAATTTTCAAACTGATATAGATGATTTTAGATCGCAGTCTGGATATG
Source organism: Stephania yunnanensis (assembly GCA_039657365.1). NCBI lineage: Eukaryota > Viridiplantae > Streptophyta > Magnoliopsida > Ranunculales > Menispermaceae > Stephania > Stephania yunnanensis. The sequence continues at coordinate 5,795,365 of CM077589.1, forward strand.
TGTTTACTTTGAATGGGGTGCGATGGTAAGTGGAAAGGTTTGAAGCAAGAGACTGTGGCAGATTCTACAACAGAAGCTGAGTATATTGCAACGTCCGATGCGGTAAAGGAGGTAGTTTGGATCAAAAAGTTCATTTCTGAACTAGGTGTGGTTCCAAGTATTGTTAACCCTGTTTGTTTGTATTGTGACAATAACGGGGCATAGCACAGGCCAATGAACCTAGATTACACCACAAATCCAAACATATACTCAGGCGTTTTCATCTCATCAGAGAAATTATTGAGATGGGAGATGTGAAGATTTGCGAAGTACCTACTGAAGACAGCGTTGCGGATCCGTTGACAAAAACGCTTCCACAAGCAAAATATGAAGGTCATGTTAGATCATTAGGCATTAGATGCATATATGATTGGTCTTAGTGCAAGTGGGAGATGTTGGGGAATGTGCCCTAGGTCAATCCATTAACTGTCTTTATGAATACTTTTAGTTAATAAAATAGAGGATTTCATTTGTTGTTTATTATAATTAATTTGCAAGTTTACATTATAATAAGATCAATGGGTATTTACAGAAATATCCTAAATGTACCTAGTCGCTCATTATACTGGGAATTATAATGAATTAAGACTAGTGCGAGTCTTGATTGATGATCATATGATGATTATACATACATGGATACGAATCAAGATCACGAGTACTTGTTAGGGAACAAAGTATTGGATCGACTCGCTATGAGAACATCACATGGATTAAGTCATAGTTGTTTCTCATGATAGGTATATTTTTCAGTCCTCTGACTTGAGATTACCAGAGACTTCAACATTAGGAACACAACGATTTGACACGATCAAACATTGTCTTTAACCGGACGATTATAAAGGTTGTAATTGGTTACTGTGTGAGCAATGTAATGAAGTTGTGTAATCAAGATAGAATTTGTCCCTCTCATATAAAGAGAGATATCCAGTGGATCCCTCGATGTGTTAGACTGTTAAAAGGCCTAGTCTAAGTGAATTGATATTGATCAATGTCACTTGGATGTTTTCGGTCTACCTAGAGATCGAGACTAGTACGATTGAACATGTTGGATGACAATTTCATGCCTTATGTTTGATCAAAATGATATCGTGTGACAAAAGGATGTTATATACACTATTGATTAGGTTATATCGATTTGATATTCGTACAACTTGGGTAGTCGTAATGTCTTGCTAGAGGCCGCTTATGACTTGTATACCAAAATGTGTTTTGGTACACAGCCAACATTGTATGAGCCTATTGGGTTGCACACTAAGAATGGTTTTGCGAGATTTTAAGATGGTTTAGAAAAATGAATTTTATATGATAAGATTCATGACAGAAACATCTTTGTAGTGTATTACACTTATACTTCTTTAAGTAGGGGTATATGTGTAATTTACTTAACCATCTATATACAAAGGTTGTATAAATAGACGCTTTAAGTTAGAACATACGTACGAAAAGATTAAGGGTCGAAACTCTATTTTCGTTTGAGAAATGAATTAGGGTTTTCTGGTACGCTCTGGATCGTTTTGGAGAGAAACAAAAAGTTTGGTATTCTCTCGAAGCTAGCACTTCAAATCTCGACCGCCGTTCGTGTGTGGACTGTTGGTAGAGGGCGTTCGTCATTGGCGGCGCCTTAGAGATCGATCAACCTTCATAAATGTATATTGCGACTGAGGTATGATTAAGTTTTCATGGTTTAAACATTTTTAATGGAATTAGATTCGGATCCTGTAGGGGGTTTCGTCAAAATTGTTTTGTAATTTCGTTGCGTATAAACCCCAAAACTCAACAGATACTAGCATAAGTTATGTATTTTTCACCCAATGCATATCCCGAGGCAAGACATACGCCTCGTCTTGCCTTGCGTCACGTTTGTATTTATAATTACTTAATTATTTATTAAATATTACACACACACCAAAAATATTATTTTATTTCTTATGGTACACTACCATCAAACACGCCTACGTCACCCGATTAAACCAAGTTCGGGCCTCCAATCCACTCATATCGGGCTGAGTCTGGTTTGGTCGGGATAGGATGTCACATCTATAAATACTTAATAACGGAGAATACTCGTATCTTTCGAGCATGACTTGATAAGTCACTTATGCCCTCACTATATTTCTATTCTTGTTCTCTTCTTTGCTACCCTCGCACTATCTCTCTACCTTTCTATTATTATTCAACTTTTCGCTATTGTAACAACTCAAATTAATTAAACTAAGATTAACATTAATCTCTAGGATTAACGGTCGTAATTGAAGTCTTGCACGGACAACTCGGTTGACTCGGACTTAAAAATCAAGGGAATATGTTATTTTTGCGTGACGGTTGTTATATTGCGATGTTTAAATTGTTAACTATCATATTACATCGCATGTGTGTACATTGTTATCGACGAGTAGGTGTGACGGGAGTTACCTCGGGAAGCGTGTCGACACGGGTATTAGGTAGGAGTGGCCCAAGGATGTCAGAATGGGCTAAGAATTAGAATGTGATGTTTAATTAAACTATAGCCTAAGTAAGTTAATTAAATAAAGTGAAATATGGTGCACCTAGAGATGCTCGTCAGGGTGCGGGGCACCAGGTGTCTGGTAGTCGGGGGTCGGTGAGATCACTAATTTATTAAACTAAATGTCTCGTTAACACTAACCATATGTATTAATGTGCCTAAGTTATGTTAATTGATCAAATAGATGGTTGTCATATAGTTTGGATATGAGTTATTTAAATCTTTGATCAACCTAGTGATGATCCTAGACTGAAGAAACTAAGCAACATGTGTCAATGATTTGTATCACATTAGAGTCATAATGTTATGTGTACAGTTTAAAAGAGAGCTCTATTTGATCAATTAACATAACTTAGGCACATTAATACATATGATTGGTGTTCATAGACACTTTTATTAATAAATTAGTGATTCCACCAACCCCTGACTACCGACACCTAGTGCCCCACTCCTGACATGCATCTCCAGTGTGCGCCATATTTCACTTTATTTAATTAACTAACATAGGTTATGGTTTAATTAAACATCACACTCTAGTTCTTAGCCTATTCTAACATCCCCGAGTCGCTCTTACCCAATTCTCGTGTCGACACGCTTTCCCAAAGTAACTCCCCGTCACACTAACTCGCCCGGTAACAATGTACACACATGCGATGCAATATGACAATAAACAATTTAAACACCGCAATATAACAAGTGTCACACAAAAATAACATATTCTCTCGGTTCTCATGTCCGAGCCAACCGAGTTGTCTACGTAAGGCCTTAATTACAATCGTTAATCCTCGAGATTAACGTTAATTCTAGTTTAATTAATTTGGGTCGTTACATCTACCCTCGCACTCTCTCCTACCTTTCTATTATTATTCAACTCTTCCCTGAATGTCCTCACTTTCTACTATTTTAATATATATATATATATAACATTAATATATAAGTATAATGTATGTTCTATATAATCAATAAAACAAAATAATAATCAATTGGTTAGGAAGAAAATGAATGAATGTCAAATTTGAGAGAATTGGTCAAGTCGAGATTCAACCAACGCGGTTCAACTCGAGACGTGGCCAATGTGGTCGCAACCTGAAAAATATCATTTTTTTTAAAAACTTTGGTAAATGGAGAAAAATATAACTATATAAATTATTGCTTAAATTAGTTTTCGAAACAAAAAAAATACCAACCTAAACAACTAATAAGACACTTGTCGAATCAGTGTTGGGGTCCAACCATAGATACCATAATTAGAGTTTTGTGTCAAGATATGTGCAACAATCAAAAATTGTTTTAAGGTGATTCACGTCAAGACCAATTTTAGTGAGTTTTAGGGAGATTTTGAAGTTGAATGCCAAAAGTTAGTGTAGGAGAACCCCGCGAGGGGCAGCGCCGCCATGGCATCGCCAACAAGGAGCGGCGAGCCACCACCACCGTCGGAGGGCCTCGACTAGGAGGCCTCATAAACCATAAAAGGAAGGGGCGATCTTTGGCAACCCCCTCCCAAGCAAGCGCCTACTAAGGATTGCACCATCGCCCCTTGACCGACCCTGGTAAGGGCACCCCAACTCCCGTTTGGCACTGAGGCATCCTCGGGCCAGAGACCTAATGGGAGCAGGCGCTAGGCAGGGGCATGGGCTAGTTTAGCCCCTAGCGAACCCAGAACAGGGGCCAAGTTGGCACTTGACCTAAAAAAGGGACCAACTTGGCCGTTGGCCCAAAAATATTAAAATTAAAATAAGTAAATAAAGATTATAAAATAAAATAGGGGCCTTTAGCCCCTAGCACTTATGAGGGGTGCAGTTCTCACCCTAGGGAAAGGTTGGTTGGGTCTCACCCCTCGAACCTTGCATTGAGCGAATGGGGACTTGCGAGGCCCGCACTAGTGGACCCCAAAGTAAATTTAAAATAAATTAGAATTAAAATACAATATGTCGATGATGTGCATGCATCTTTATTTATTTAGATTCGCGAGGTAATTCACATTGGGCCCCAAGCGCGTTGGAACCGGGAATGGATACCGCAATGAGTTGAAGTAAGTGAGGAACTTGCTTAATTATCAAGAATGACATGCTATTAGATATGTTTAGGTCTCACGATTCTAATTCAAGACTTAGAGAATGAGTTGCTACTTATTATTGACTTAAATGTGATTATTTATGGGTTGTGTGTATGTTGCTCATCGCTCATGTTGTCTTTGCCTCAGTTTCATGGTTGTCGCCACTATTTGATTATTTCGTGGTTGTTGCCATTATTTGATTATTTCATGGTTGTCACCACTATTTGATTATTGCATGATTGTCGCCGTTAAGGGCCTTGGTATATAATGACTCTAACATAATTGTGTGGTCGTCGCCACCACTTGAGTGTTGTATGGTCATCACCATTACTCGAATCATACCATGATTTATAAATAGGGCCATTGGTGCACACATCACTGATAGATTTGGACAAACCTAATGTGGACTTGATGGGACTAGGTAGGGGAAACAAAGGTCTTTATGTCGACTAATGATTTGTATATTTCGAGAGTAGGGGAATCGGTCACCAGATTCTTATCAATAACTAGTACGCATTAATGGAAACCAAATTAAAATATTATAATGCTTTTATGATACTATCTTGAATCACCCTTGCATGATGATTTGATTTAAAAATAAGAATTTTATGTTCCTTATGCGTTGATTTATGAATCATGACTAATGCTATTCGTGAAATACTATTGTCACGACCCAAATTTCTAATTCTAGTTTAATCTCTTAATTAAGATCAAATGACCCGTGACGTGGGATCTACACCAAGATAACCTATCGTGATAGAGGCGAGATGGTTGAGGTATATATTATATTTGTAATAATGTATGTCAAGTGTTTTGTATATATGTAGACTACTAAGTCATTCCTACTTATGATTAGGTGTTGATACGTGTGTGGGAACGCGCCTCGAGTTGAGTGTCGGAGTGGGATCGACGTAAAGAGTGATATGGTAAGTTGGCATAAGGCTTTTATAGCTTTTATGGTGATTTAAATGGGCTATGGTCGATAATATATTAAGTATGCCTAAGTTAGTAAGTTAAAAGAAAAGCCACTTGATTTTCATCGAGACACGTATTGACCAATCTCAACACCAATGAAGTTACATATTGGTGTCACATAGCATGAGTTAGTGGGACATGTGTTAATAGGTGTGTCACTAGATGAGCTTCGAGACACGTGTGCACGATGAGATCAATGGTTATTAATCAATCATATTCACTTACTATATAAAGCTAGTAATCAACTCATACAACCAAATCAACTTCGTTTCATTTGCTTAATTGAAAAGGAAACTTGTTGGAGAGAAGGAGAAGGGCTGGAGGAAGAAGAAGACCAGCAACCAAAGTGGGTTTGGTGAAGAAGAGATCAAGTTAAGCTAGGTGTTTATCAAACTAGGTACACATCTCTCTATTTAAGTTTGAAACCAATGCTGGTTTTTAGCCATTTTCAGAAGATAGATGATTAGGCCTTTGAAATTGGTTGATATACTTGGATTCTTCATTTCAAGATGATAATCCGGCTATTAAAAAGTTCTTGACTTGGTTTAGAAATAAAAAAGATATGCATTTATGAAGTTATAAGTCCAAAACTGAATTTCTGCATGGCGTGTATTATGAACTAACCCATGTAATTTGGTTATAACTTGGTCATTTAAATCAAAATAAACCCAATTTGGTGTCATTTGAAAGCTAAATCAAAGTGGAACAACTTTGTCTTACTAGAATTTTGTAGTTCAAATGTTTTCATATCTAAAGATGCTATACAAATAGGTGATAAAATGCATTACGAGATTTTTGAAACTAAATTCGTAAATGGCATAACTCCCTAACTGCTCATCCAAATAAGCCGATATTTATTATGTTTTTGTTTAGTATGTTAGATGCCTTGTGACCAAATATCACTAGTTTTTAAACTATATATTAGGAGAAATGAATTTTCTAATTCTACTAGTCAGTGTAGGTTCCATTTTGAGCTATGTTTGGTGAAATTGCAATATCTCTTTCGTTTTAAATCAGAATTATGCAAACCAAACCTTTTCCAAAAGCTAAGTTAGAGACCAAAAACTTTGTGCAAGTGAAGGTGTTGTGATTTGGACAATTGCATGCCTAAAAGTGTGTAGCAATAAAGGACTAAAATTTCAATATTATTTAGTATTAAGGGGCTATTTTGGGTTAAGGTTCCTAAACCTATTTGACCTGACCTAAACTCGATTTATTTGGATTAGTTTGATATCATGAACCTAAGGAAAAGTCTCAGGAGTTCGGATACGTGATACAAGGTGTTGGGAGACCTGATTAGCATAGGAAATTACGTGGATTGTAAGTAAATTGATTGAGATATTTATTTATATTTCATTCCTATTTATTTGTTCTTTTCCAGTCATTTGGACTTATTTTCCTTTATACTCCATATATCATGACTTGTTGTCCTTTCTCATTTCATGAGGTTGCTTTCATGGTATAGATTGTTGATTAAATGAGTTCATTGACTCTAATCATGTGTATGTCATTTTTGTATGTTAGTACAAATGGTCAGTGGAATAGCATGTCATTATGTAGGTGTTACATAGTATTATAAATCTATTTCCTTTGTGCATTAGATATGCAATTGCTTCATTGGATTCTCAAACCAAGTTATTTCTTGAAATATGAAAGTGGTTCTTGTATTTAGGGTCATTACATTATTGAAGTCCGTCGGACATACGGGGTCACTAGACTTACAGGGTGGTCGAGATCTCTCTACTATCTTGCAAAGCACATAGAAAATGAGTCACGAGGTTGTTGGCAAATATAACTTGTGCAGCACACAGGGTATGTGATCCGGTGTTCAGTCGTTAATTATGTAATTATATATAGTTTATTTATATATTTTTTATTGTTAAATCTCCAAAATATTAGTTTAATTATATTTATTTGTTATATTCAAGGTTAACGGAGTGCTCGGTTGAATTCAGAGCAAAAAAACTACTCAAAGTAGTGTATTTACATTCGGCCTCGAGATACGCATTGCACAGTTTGCTAATAGTTGACTGTAGGACATGTGATGCAACTCGCGGACAAACATTAATTACTCACAATCACAGCCGTCGATGAGTTTCTCCAGATCCGTGTGTGGATGTTTCCTATTAATTTTGAGGGCCGCTAAGGGCGCCCCACCTATTAATGAAGGCACCCAAATTTTTTGTAAAAATTCCAGCAAAACTGGAAAAGACCCTTTTGCCCCTGTATATATAATGATTCAAACCCCAAAATTATTTTGACAAAGAAAAGGGCACCCCACCACAAGGTTGAACCACAAATCCACACTGCGTTTGTCGACTTTTTATCGATTTTTGCGGATTGACATCATCCAACAGCGAAGTAACAATGTTCGACAACCGTATGATGATTTTATAGAACTGTTTAGTTGTGAAAAACTGTGAAAATGATGATTTGTTTGTCAACATAGGGTTTGATAATTTCCTCAAATCCGAACTTGTTTCCACTATATAATGGAGGATTGTACTGCTACCGTGCAAGAGGAGGTCGAACTTGAGGTAATTTTGTAAATTTATTGTGTTTTTTATGCTGTTGGGAGAAGTTTTTGTCTGGGTGCGTGATTGTTTCGGCCTCGCAGGACCGAGATGTATAGTAATGTCTCGATCATAGAGGACCGAGAGGTTTCACGTAGGTCACGGACTGGTACGACCGAGAGTACTAGCAAATTCTCGGTTGTGCACTACCGACACCACATTACCTAGCACTAATTCTAGCTCTCGTCATGTCTCGGCCGAGATAACGGAAGTATTCTCGGCCATACGTAATCGAGACACTGTGAACTCTTTCGGCCTTTGTGGCCGAGACTTCGAGTTCCCAAAAACTTAGCTTCTGTCTCGGCCATGCGAGGCCGAGACAGTTAGCACAGTCTCTAGCCTGTGTGGCCGAGAACCGCGAATTCCCATTTCTTTAACTATTCAACCGAACCCTAACTTGGAGACGAAATCGGCTCACACCACGTGGGTGCCCTCATTAAATGGTGGGGTGCCCCCCTCTTAATTCGGCCCATCTTGTGCGAGCTTTCCGCACTTCAGCTAGCTGCCACGTGGCACTTCCACACTCGCCAGCACGCCCAACAAGCAGCTTTCTTCTCACTTCAGCTACCATCAAATCTCCTCGTGATGCGTGATTGTTGTCTCCCATATCATCAAGCGAGCTTCCTGTGCGTCCTTCCTCATCATCAGCATCCGTTGATGAAGCCTCGTGATCTATGCTGTGAGGTATCCCAAGTCTTCGCTAATTCTACATGCAATTTTCTCCCCCATCGCGCCTGCCATGTGTCCTCGCTTCACCCGTCACCAGTGGTCCCACCAGTAGTCCCTCCTCGAATCAGCGCCCTCCATGTCAGTTCAGCCAACCACGTCACGCCACGTGTCTCTGACCTGCAAAAAATGCCCAACAGCCGTATGATGCTCCTCGTGCATGAGTCACTCTACCACCCATGAAAATCACATTCTCTCACCTCGAGAGACAAATTTTTAGTAGTTTTTTATATTACAACTTTAGGGGTTTTTTTTAGTAAAGGTTGACTTCTATAACTCTCGACTACCATTCTATTCCTCTCTCTTTTCACTTTTTTTTGTTTTTGTGTTCTACTATAAGAGACTAAACTCATGTCCTAAGCAAGATGACGATGGAGGTTCGAATGCATTATTCATGAATTTGTGAGATTTATATATTTTAATTTCATTGCTTTCATTGATATTTTATTTCTTTTGGTATTGTTTGAATAATTAGAGTTGAATTCCTATTTAAACTTTGATTTAATTGTTAGTGAGTCGTAAGCATATGTTCTTATACAATAAGACCACATTAGTGGCGATTGACCATACCAATTGATTGGCCTCTTTTGGGACTAGTTGAATACCTTAGGAATCTAGGTTAAATCGACACATTTGTGATCCGGTTGTCTAGGTGTTAGTGCCTTCACGAAACCCATTGCGGTCATCGTGTTAAATCCAATGCACTTGAGTATGGGGTTATTCGATTGGCTAGAGAAATAGTCATTGTCGTACCTTGGCTATCGAGATTAGGAAGTGCGAGGAACCGTGTAAGTTATCGGGTCTATAGCTACACAAGGAAATATTTGATTTGCATATTTTACATAAATCGAAGACCAAATCCAATCTTTTATCAAATCGAACTTGTATGTCTTGACCAAGGTATTTTTATTAATTGATTTCAAAATAATTTCCATTGCTTTATTGTTATTTAGATTAGTTAATTTATTCATTCTCTTTAAACCCTCGATTCCCTTTTTGTTGTTTTTGACCTTAGAAAGATTACCAATCTCTGTGGGATCGACCATTTACCACTATTCTACAAAATAGTTGGTTTAGGTAATATATTTTATTGACGCGTTTGGCGCGCGTCAATTTTGGCGCCGTTGTCGGGGTTGATTTTTTTTTATTATTTGGTGTTCTTTTATTTATTTATTTCCTATCTAGTCCCTTGTTCTTAACATTTTTTGCAGATAATCCCATAATGGCCTCCTACTTCCATAATTATGGTCGATACAAAGACTCATTCTATCATGGTGTGAATGGGGTAGTTATGTCACGTAATGGACATCAATTTTCTAACTCGCAATTTTTCGTGCAACATGGCGGGGTTTGTAGAAATTGTAGGGAGTACTTTCATCTCACATATGATTGTCTTCACTATCCGAATTATATGAATCGTCATGGTTCCAGTTATGCATCGCCACAACCCAACTTCTATATGTCTAGGAGAAGTCCATAGATTCCTCAACAGGAACAGAGAACCATTGCAGACATTGAGAGAGATATGATCTCCGACTGGCTTTCTTAAATCACTACTCAACAACTCTTGCAGGAGGATATGCAGCATATAAAATAAAAGTTTCAAAATTAAGAAACTCAAGTTACTATTATACTTAAGCATTTGATGGAAGAGAAAGAGTTGTCTCCGAAACCAATTTCTAACTCAAAAGAGACCATGAATGTTGTTATATTAAAAAGTGTTGAGTTTGGTGAGTTCTCAATTGTGGACGCGTACTTGAGAGAACCAAAGAAACACTAGAAGTTTCTTCACATGAGCCGGATGTTACCATTGCACAGAATAAATATGATGAAATGGAGAAAGAAATTGAGTCATTTCAAAAAGGTCAGAGGAGCCGCAAATAGAGATCGAGGAAGACGAACCTTTGGTGTTGGTGAAACCACCCACCCTCCCATATGTATTTGTTGAACCTTACAAGGGGGTGGAAATAAAGGAGCGTTCATATACTTTCTACACTTTCGACACCATTGTGTTATATGATTATGATGCGCAAGATTCTTTTGTGTTGGAAGTCCCGAATGAGCTCCCAAGTCCGAAGGATGGCGTGCATATTTCATTGCCAAAGCTGTAGATGCACTATTATTTTTCGATATCTCAAAAGGAGAGGGCATCACGTGAGAAATCACGCCAAGTCTAGCCAAAGACTTAAAAGAAAAGTGCTCGTTGGGAGGCAACCCAACCTTAGTTTTTTTATTTCTTTCGTTTATTTTGGTTTTAGTTTAGTTTTAGTTTTTCATGTTTAATAAAGCCCTAACTTTGTCTCTTGGGTTTCTGCAGGTGTTATATTTAATGAGCACTGAGGCACGAGAACATCCCATGAGTTTTGCTAGGTTTGACAATGGATTACATTTTTTAGACATAATTTGAGCATTTTTTGGGAATTAACATATTATTAGTATTTTAGTTGTTTTGAGACTTGGTTGGGACATATCCAACTTAAGTTGCCACATTAGTGGTGGGTCTTTAAGTAGACCCAAAATCCTAGACTTCATTCCATCATCTTGTTGATTTCACCCTTAGTTGAAAGACTTCAGGCTCGCACGATTTGATAGGAATCATTTGAGTTAACTCATATGCTTATTAGTTCTTGCTCTTATTATGATGATTTTATTTCATAGTTTCCTTAGTCACCTAGACCCGTAAGATTTTGTGCATTCACTAATTTTTGGAGACTTTTGTAATGCATACATTTGCATTATTTTCTTATTTATTTATACATGTCCTCTTTTTCACCACTATTCTTTTTCCTTTTTTTTGCGTGGATTCCTTGACTTGTTTTGAACCTTGAAGACAAGGTTCAAAATAAGTTTGGGGGTACTTTAGGATTTGTGGATTGAGTTGGATGAAATTCTTTGTGAATGACCGCATGTGAGATCATTTAAAATTATCAATTATATGCGGTTATATCACTTGACGGATGGTAATGGTGGTGTTTAGTTCCTCATTATCTCAGTTCTTTCATATCTTATCCCTTCATATTTCTCTTTCTCATTTCTTTAGGAGTTGACACACTTTCATGCATTTATTTATATAGTTTTCATTTTTATAGGACGAAAACCGAATACATGCACTTGTGAGTTTGGAAACACTAGACATCGAGATGACGGAGTGGTAAAATTAGGGGAAGTAGAAGTGCCTAGGGTAAACCACTTTAGATACCTAGGTTCAATCATACAAAATGATGGTAACATTGAAAATGATGTCACACATAGAATCCAAGCTGGATGGAAGAAATGGCGGAGTGCAACGGGGTGATTTGTGATCGACATGTTCCCACTAAGTTAAAAGGAAAATTTTATAGGACCGCAATTAGGCCGCTATGCTCTATGGAAGTGAATGTTGGGCGATAAAGCAACAACAATTACATAAAGTGAATGTAGCGAAAATGAGGATGCTTAGGTGGATGTGTGGTAAAACCCGTAAAGATAAAATAAGAAATTAATATAGAAATTCAAAGACAAGTAGGAGTAGCACCAATTGATACAAAGATTAGGGAAGGGCGGTTGCGATGGTTTGGTCACTCGCAAAGACGGCCTACAAATGCCCCAACTAGAAAACTTGACTCAATAGAAACTGTAGAAATTCGACGAGGTAGGGGTAGACCAAAGTTAACATGGGATGCATTAATTAAGAGAGATTTGAATGGTTTGCAAAGCTCACCATCAATTGCACTGAATCGAGCACAATGGAAAAGTTTGATCCATGTAGCCGACCCCAGTTAATTTGGGACTGAGGCTATGTTGTTGTTGTTGTTGTTAGAGTCACCCGAAATTTTGTTTCATGCCTTTGGTTGTGAATGAGTACATTATGGTTGCCTTTTTTACTTGAAACTTAGAAAAAATTAGGAGAAACACTCATTCGAGCTCGTAGCCCGACATTTTTATGATTTCATGATTAGGGACTTAGTATGATGGTTAAGCCTTGTGCTACATACCAAAAGGGGCATACGGTCAAAATTATGCAAGTGATACTATTTTAACCCACATTGGAAAATTTGTTTAATCATAGTGAAAGTGAGAGGGCTAACATGAGTTTTCTTAAATCAAAATATAGAGTCCGACAGGCTTCCATAGGAAATGGAGTCGGGAATCTTATGGCGGGAAATAGTGAGAAAAGCGATTTCCACAGGAAATGGAGCAGGGACCATATTACTTGAAAAAAATGGAGAAAAAATAAAGAATAAAAAAGATAAAAATAAAGGCGAAAGTTTATGAAAACTGATCAAATAAGAAGATTTAGCTTGATGGCTTATAACTAGATTAAGTAAGATTGTAAACTTGAGTACTTCAATGCGTAGACCAAGAAAACTCGTGAGTAGTTGATGGCCTTCGTCTTGACCGAATTTATGTCTTTAAAGTGTAATCTTAATTGTGTTTGGGTTGCAGTTTTTGACATATCATAACTTCGAAATTTCTTGAGTGGCTTGTTAACTTGGCAACTATGTAAACCAAATGAACTCCATGAATTTTTGAATCGGGTATAGGACTAGTTGAGTCAGCGCATAATTATATAAGGAGTCTAGTTTACTTATGTTTTGTCTTTTAACACATTAGTTACTCGGAATCGCAGCTGTCGTTGAGTTTTCGAGATCCGCGAGTGGATGTCTCCCATTAATTCGGTCTCTCTTGTGCGAGCTTTCCTCGCTTCAGCCATCGGCCACGTGGCACTGCCCCACTAGCCAGGATGCCCACAGTAGCAGCCTTCTTCTCGCTTTAGCTGCCATCGATTCTCTTCGAGATGCGTGCGTGTTATCTCCCATATCATCGAGCGAGCTTCATGTGCATCCTTCCACATCATCAACATCCATTAACGAAGCCTCGTGATTTGTGCTGTTGAGGTCTCTCAAGTCTTCGCCAATTCTTCATGCGATTTTCTCCCCCATGTGCGCTTGCCACGTGTCCTCACTTCACCCGTCACCAGCAGTCCCTCCTCGAATCAATGCTCGCCGTGTCATCTACACGGCAACAGTTCGGCTAACCATGTGACGACTCCAAATTCTCTACCCACCGTCGCATCCCACGCCAACTAACCTTGCCATGTCATGGCCCATTTTTCCTTGACGCCTCGCGACCTAAAGAGTTGCTTACACTTTTTTAACTAACCCTAGTTACACTAATTAACCTTAATATAAGTATTAATAATTCAGTTAGCCAATTACTCAATTTATCAAGTTATATTATAATTTTACGACGGAAGTCTTTTAATGAGCAACTTATGCAATATTTAACAATCCTAAGTAGTGAAAAACTTGGCAAAAGATACCATGTATATATATCAAAGGCGAGATAAGCATAACAAAAGTTTCATATACATGTAATCAGTGTTCTGTGGTCCCTAAAACCCAAAGCAAAATAAATACATATTGATATCACACACGAGCTGGCTCCACAATCTCAGAGGTAGTCGCCCAGGTACTTCCTTGCCCTTGCTCGTCGAAGGATCTACACTCAGTCACACAACAAATACAATGACGAGTCCAGTTAGTAAAATCCCAAGAGAAGTCCACACAATATTCATGAATTAAAACTGATAAACTATGAGACATACGCAAATATAACACCTGACAATAGTACGTCATATTCCCATGAATGTAGGAAACATACGACAAGTAAAAGCAATAGCGTGAAATAAATAAACAACATGTACCAACTAAACCAAACCTACACTAGCCGAAATAAATCATTAATCGGAGTTGTTGGCAAGCATACATATAATCACAAATGAAAACCCTAACCTATGGAAATGTGAACAAATGTCTCTCAGTGTTACTTTCTACTTTCATGTACTCACCATCCTTTTTATTACGGTGGGTGCAGATCCATCGAGTAGCAGACTAGTCAAAGAGAAGATCGATGACCACCTTTGAGCCAGTGGAGTGCTGCCACACTAGATTTTATAGGTTTAGGTTTTTTTTATGTATTACTTTTATATGAATATCATATATTTTTTGGGTTGTATATTATGGGTTGAGCGAGTAGTACCTTGAGAAGACATATGATGTTATATATCGCCATTTCATTATATATATGCATGTGACCTTTATTTCTTGGTTTTTCCACAATTGTTAGGCCTCATGTTATAAGCTTCGGCTAATTGGTTAAGACTTCCGCTGAATAAACTTTTAAATAAGTAAAATCTTAAATAACTTTAATTTATATTCATTTAAAAAAAATAAAATTATAATTGGTACGTAATAAAGTTTTGGAAAGGCTGACTAGTCTCTTGTTATGTCCTATATGGTGAGATTATGGCTTAATAACAGGATTAGGCCAAGTGGTGCCCTAATTTGATAAGGGGTCGTCACAACTCTCTTTCTAATTACTTATTTTCGAATTTACGTTAGACTCGCATGATTAGTAGATATTACTTGTATGTTTGATGGTTGAGCGGGTTTTTCGCTTTTCGGGCTCCATTGTCCCTTTTATCTTACCCTGATATGATCAATGCCCCCCAAAACTAAATAATACAAAATAGTAAACATAATGAACGTGCCAAACCATAACGCTAAGATCTTTTTTACGTAGTTCGGACCTCCCGTCCTACGTTTACGGGGACTCACCCAAGTGTAAGATATATTGATGTACAAATTTATACAAAACCCATAACTAGTGACCCCTCATCTACTAGTGATCCCTCACCAAGCTCCGTTACACTCCTCACTTCCCTTACAATGAATCAACACTATTACCCAAGATCCCCTTGGTACCAGAGATCCCCTCGGCTTACAAGTCATGTCCCCTTAATAGATTTGTAAAAAGAAGAAAAAAAGATAAAAAAACTAGTGTACGTCTATCTCAAGATCGACTTTTGGTCTCTAAAGAAGGGACATTTTGCGATTTTTTATTACATAATATATAAAGAAAACACAATACAAGATTTTAGAAACTTTATATATTGCGTATTCAATCAATGAGTTGGCATATCTTCCCTTTCCTTCATTCCTTCATTTCGTGCAAGGAAATATTTTCAAATCTTGTGGGTTGACAACCAAAGTCAGCACTGGCTATAGTGGGGAATATATTTGAAGATATCCCAGCTGTATATTCCATCCATTGGAGAATATTCTCACATCCGTCAAATATCCTTAATATATGTCAAATATTCTGAATGTGTACACAGACTTTTACAGGCACAAAATCGACAAACATAGTTTTGCATATTTAACCCATAGTTTATAGTTGATCACATTATATCCACTTGCTTACCATATCAATGATGTGCAAATAACTGACAATCTTAAATCTTACCTTAACACGCCCCACTTACATTTTAGGATTATCCACTTCAATGTTAATTCAAGACAAGGGAAAAATGAATGTTTGTAGCATTCTCTTGATGTGAGCCTTGTATTATTAATTATGTATACGATTTTGAAACTATTGATCTTAAAGTGTATTTAAATAGGTCTATTGGGTAGATTGGCCTTACTTTCCTTAGTTGAACTATTTGAAAATATTTCACATGTACATGCTTGAATATAGAATTGAAAACTCAGATATAGTTTCATAATACGTCGTATGGTTTTCCTTTCATTTGTTTTCGCATTTATTCATCCATATGAATTAGTTGATATTTCGCAGGTTGTTTTAGGCATAACAGTCCATTTGCTTGGGCTTGATTCGGGTATTAGGCCTGAATGGCGGTATGGGCAGGGCGACCCAATCCTAGGTCATGCGAGGATCGCCACAGGGGTCGTCACACTCACCCTCACCCTAATCACCCCACATTCATTTTCATTTTTCATTTTGCCATTTTAAAACACTTGTACAATGATTTATTTACTTATTTGACCACATTTCCAATTTTTATTTTCTCGTCATAAATTTTCATCATGCGCCATGAATTTATTTTTGGTGCCCCATGCCATGAATTTTTAAGAAAGAACCAACATCATTTAACACACTTTCAAACAACAAAAATCGACTTATCACATTTTTGTTGTTTAAGAAGTGTATTATATAAAACCCATAAATTAATTGGGGTTTTTTCTAAAAATAATCCAAGACAAAACAGTAAATTGTTGTAAATGAATATTTGAGGTGTAAAACTCTTGGTTTAGAGTTTACCTGCAGGTACCCTGTTAGCCAGATGTGGCTTTATAATGTAGACGTGATTTTGAGTTTCGTGGATAAATTAAAATAAGTTTGGATGGCAATCCCTTACAAGAATAAGTAGTGTTGACGTGATAAGAAATCTTTGGTGATTTTTTCGAAATTTTGGTGGAACTCCGACTAGATAAAATGCCCATTCAAGGAGGTGATTGCAAATAACGCGAGACTTGTCACCCGTAACATGCCTAAGTAATTAAAATTTACAACACATCATTTAGAGAATAATGGTGATGCATTACTTAGCATGTACACGACTACTTTGTTGAAATGCTTTCGCTTAATTAGCTCAACTTAAAGTAGTTGATAATGTGTTTTCATAATCCATTATATATCTAGCGTCAAAATTATCTTAAATCTATTTCTATATTTTCGAATTCCTTCATTTTGTTTTTAATGTTTCAAGTTTTTTAATTAAAGATGATTGTTATTGATGATAAAAATTGCAAAACAGAATGTGAGATGTTATGCAAATAATGCAATCAAGATTTATGCAAATTAAGGCTAACCACAACAACATATACATATCTTTTAAAGTGCAATTCGAGCACTACCATGCCAACCAAACTTTGATGCTCAAGTCGTTAAAATAAACAAATTAAATGAGAAAAATAAAATTGAAAGTAAAGTAATAAGCTAGTGTAGAATGAGTTTTAATTGATTTGCCTCCATTGATCTCCTTTATATATTGAAAACTTGAAATGCGGTATCTACACTAATTATTTGAGATATAATTGTATAAATTAGGATTTGACTCTTCATTTAATTTTTTATTTTAGAGTGAGTGCACTCTCTATATTGGTATTGAAATAACTAAGGGCAGTTACAACCAAATACAAATGTGGTTGTAACAGAAAAACAATAATCAATGCGAGTACTTAAAAATAAAGTATGCATAAAAGTAAATTAAACCAAGACACCAGAGAACTTGTTATCGCAGTTCTGTTCACGACCTACATTTGCGGGGCCACGCCCATACGTAATCTCCACTAAGTATCAAGACACCGAACTACATGACTCTTTGCGCGATTCCCTCACTGAGCTCCTCCTAGTACCTTCTTTGTGACATTCGAGAATTTTATAAACTTAATTAGATGACTGATTAAGTGATTTCAGATTTCATTTGGAGTTTAAGAATTCAAAGTGGGACCTACGCATTATGGACCAGAGATAAGAAAATACCAACTTTGTCAGCCCTTTCGTCATTAAGACGACTGACCGGCCTAAATTACCTTAATCCCCTGATAATCTAGTCAACTTAATCTGTTCTTTTTAGTTTAACCTCCAAATACTTTGCATTTCAATCCTTAATAAGGCTCCAAAAATAAATTATATCCTCAATGAAACTTAATTCATGATTTTTTCAATTAAAGCAAATTAGGAAATCATATGGATTATTTTTTCGTATTTTGTAAAAATTTTGGCAGCACCTTCTCTAAAAGTGGTCTGCTGAAAAATTCACCTACAAGACAGCAGAATTAGGAAGAGGCCTGGAAAGACTCACAACTCCTCACAGTTCACAATATATATCAAGTTCAAATTTATGAACTAGCTTAAAGTCTTTGATCGCTTAATTACAAATGTATAATCCCAAATAGACCAAAATTGAAACATAAACTTTTCAACGTATTTTAAACTAACTTAGGAGACTATCATAAACATTCAACGTAACTTCACGTCCTACACTCGCCCAAGAGTCCTAAAACAATATATATAAACTATTTACAACAAGAATTAAACTTTAAAAACTTAAAACATATCACCAAAAGTCTCTGAGTTTTATTCGTTCTTCCTTGTCTTCACATGACACCATAAAAAACAACTCGAAAGATGTCAGGCAAGTAAATTCCTACATTGATATGTACTCATGCAATTGTTAGTTTGATACATGGAGACATGTAATTGCATTTCCAAATAAACAATAAAATATGTGTCAACATGACATGCAATCCACTTTATCGCTTTCTCCTAACTATAATCAGACGTCGACTTTCAAAAATAGTACAGAGACAATATTAAGATATCATGAAATGCAGAGATAACTTGTCGACGGTAGACTCCGTTAGTCGCACTAGACGACGTAGAGGTAAGATCGAAACCTAGTTTCAATCAAATCGGACTCTGAACAATCTTATCCCTTCAATCACTCTATGTATGCATGACCAATAATGATAAAATGCAATGCATACTATATTACAATTACAAGTACAAAAATATTCAATAAATAGTAAAGATCACTGTAAGGTTTACTTATAACCAACCAACTTTGAGCGAACTTCTCGGGGTTCTCGAAGCATCGGATCATCTTGAAAAAGGTTCCAATAGCTTCCCTCCATACCCAATTATACTATGGGTCAAGTTTCAAGTAAAACCAAATCACGAAACTTAATGAAAACTACGGCCAAAGTACGCTTGAGAACAGTTTCCAAAAATATTAATTTTTATAATTATTTCATCTGGCTTTCAACTAGCCAATTTGAGATAACTTTTTAACCTTTAAAACGTCAATATTTGTCATGATGACATGAAAGGAACTTGTAGTACTCGTCATATTTTCCTTATACTCCAAGAACACTCAAATCGAAACATCGACGGAGAAGTTATGAATTTCTTAATATGGTCTGTCAACTAGGCAAACGTTATTTATTTTAAATCGAAAACATCTCCAAATCAATATTTTCACAATAAATCTTCAAAACTCAATAATAAACACCACGAAACCACTCGATACCAACATCAAAATATTTTTACAAGTCGTGGTGTCAAATTGAATCAAAATGAATAATCAATTCATCCAGAAACCCAATGTAAACCAATATCAACTTTAATAACATGTCCAAAATAGTTATCAATTGAATCGCATTAGTTCAATTCATCAAAACCCTAACCTACGTCGGTAGAACTTATTTCAAATTAGTGCACATCAACCCAATACATTAATTTTCAACAATTCCTACCAATTTTTATCAAAACCTCGCGAAATAAATTGAGAAATTGCTAGAATTCAAATTGAATTGAGAAAAATATCATTAATTGAGTATTTACTAAATTGCGTGCCAAATACCTCGTTTTTATCCCATAAACTTAGCTCGAATTGACCGTTTCACTATGTTCTACGATTTTGCAAAAAGAAACTCTTATGGACCAATTATGTTGCAATATTTAGCCAAACGTGCACCATTTAGACCTAATCTATGAAAAACTTAGGATACACATCAATAACAAATCCCGACTTGCACGCAAATCGAGTCAAAATCTTCACATGCCCACTTAAAATCTCTAACCGTGTTTAATTCCTTAAACATGATCAATGACCCGTTCTGTAGGACCCACATCGTGATATGTCCATTAACCGAAGCAAGGGCCGAGGTATATTTTATATTTGTTGTGATGTATGCCTAGTGTATTGTATATGTGTAGACTATTAAATCAATTTTATACGAGTGTATAGGTATCGAGATGAGCGAGAGACATACCTCGAGTCGCGTGTGGATGTGGGGACCGAGGTAGTGGCTTATGGTGTAAGCTTAATTAATTTGAAATTTAATGGGAATTTATGTTGGTTTTAGTAAGTGTCTTTAATGTGGTCACATTGAAATAAACATTAAATGTGTCTAAAGTCGAGAAATAAAACAATAGGCATTAAATGTGCATCGAGACACCCAGTTAACTCATCAAGAGACAAGGTGTCAACTTGTTGAGTCACTCAATGGTGACTTGAGGGACAAGTGCGACAAGATGGTCCATGAGATAAACCTCGAGATACGTAAGCACACGATGATCAATGACCATCATTTAAACATATCACTATGGTCAAGTTTAACATATAAGTCACTAATGGGTTTCTTATCTTTTTCATCAAATTGATAGGGAAGGAGGAGAGGAAGAAGGGAGGCTGCTGGAGTGATTGGAGAAGAAGAGAAATGTGTCCATTGAAGCTTTGGTGAGGAAGAAGAATAACAACAAGTGAGGTAACTTCTCCACACCATTCACTTTGTGATTTCATGAAATTGATGTTGTGGTAGCTGGTATACATTTTTAAACAATATAAATGGGCCCAAAATCAATCTAAAACCTATCAAACTACTCCGGGAAACTAAGGGGAGATCTCAGGAGTTTAGGAACGCATTTTGGAGTGAGGAGAGGTCGGATAGGCTTGGACAAGGGTGTGAATTGTAAGAAAGTTGTGAGGATTCTATATTTGATTTCATTCTCTTATTAGTTTATGGTATATTTGTAGACATTGCTACTTATAATCTCACATCATGTTGTTCTTGTGTCTATTCATAATCGAATGTTGTAACATGATGCCTCTGTTGGGTTTTGGTGTTCATACGAAGCGAAATTTACAAAACAATTTTGACAAAAACCCCAATAGGATCCGAATCTAATTCCATTAAAAACGTTTAAACCATGAAAATTTAATCATACCTCAGTCGCAATATACCTTTCTGAAGGTTGGTCGATGTCTAAGGCGCCGCCCACGACGAACGCCCTTTACCAGTAGTCCACACGAAAGGCGGCCGAGATTCGAAGTGTTAGCTTTGAGAGAATACCAAACTTTATGTTTCTCTCCAAAACGATCCAGAGCGTACCAGAAAACCCTAATTCGTTTATGAAACGAAAATAGAGTTTTGGACCTTAATCTTTTCGTACGTATGTTCTAACTTAAAACATATATTTATACGACCCTTGTATACAGAAGGTTAAGTAAATTACACATATACCCCTACTTAAAGAAGTATAAGTGTAATACACCATAAGGACGTTTCTGTCATGAATTTTATCATATAAAATTCATTTTTCTGAACCATTTTAAAATC
This sequence comes from Stephania yunnanensis, assembly GCA_039657365.1. Taxonomy (NCBI): domain Eukaryota; kingdom Viridiplantae; phylum Streptophyta; class Magnoliopsida; order Ranunculales; family Menispermaceae; genus Stephania; species Stephania yunnanensis. The sequence continues at coordinate 5,817,208 of CM077589.1, forward strand.
TCGCAAAACCATTCTTAGTGTGCAACCCAATAGGCTCATACTACGTTGGCGGTTTACCAAAACACATTTTGGTATACAAGTCATAAGCGACCTCTAGCAAGACATTATGACTACCCAAGTTGTACGAATATCAAATCTATACGACCTAATCAATAGTGTATATAACATCATTTTGTCACACGATATCCTTTTGATCAAACATAAGGCATAGAATTGTTATCCAACATGTTCAATCGTACTAGTCTCGATCTCTAGGTAGACTGAAGACATCCAAGCGACATTGATCAATATCAATTCACTTAGACTAGGCCTTTTAATAGTCTAACACATCGAGGGATCCACTGGATATCTCTCTTTATATGATAGGAACAAATTTTATCTTGATTACACAACTTCATCACATTGCTCACACAGTAACCAATCACAACCTTTATAATCGTCCGGTTAAAGACAACGTTTGATTGTGTCAAATCACTGTGTTCCTAATGTTGAAGTCTCTGGTAATCTCAAGTCAGAGGACTAAAAATATACCTATCATGAGAAACAACTATGACTTAATCCATGTGATGTTCTCATAGCGGGTTGATCCAGTACTTTGTTCCTTAACAAGTACTCGTGATCTTGATTCGTATCCCTGTACGTATAATCATCATATGATCATCAATCAAGACTCACACTAGTCTTAATTCATTATAGTTCCCAGTATAATGATCAACTAGGGACATTTATGATATTTCTGTATGGATCTTATTATAATGTAAACATGCAAATTAATTATAATAAACAACAAATGAAATCCTCTATTTTATTAACTATAAGTATTTATAAAGACATTTAATGGATTGACTTAGGGCACATGCCCCAACATGTGACATGTTTCATTTATTCTAATTCCTACTCTCGATATCATTTTTGATAAATAATTGATGAAAAACATACTATCGGGATAATTTGGATTTGATTAGACTTGTAATCTATGCCTTTGAGTTTTGTAGCCTATTGAGTTTTGAAATCCTAGAGATTTGGAATTCTTTGTCTTTGAAAACTAAAGTAGGGATTATTTAGTGTCTATTGCACAAGAGATGCGTGGTTCACGGGGACATGGGTCTACCAGGGTTTCGACACTCACCACTATACTTGCGCGACACACGAGTTATGGGACTCGAGTAGGTCGGCAAGATTGAGATTGATGATGTATATGCGTAGAGCGCAGCTCTTTTTCGGTGTGGAATATGTTGAGCACAACTCCATATAGTAGTGGGAAAGTTTAGGCGATAGTTCTCATCGCCGATCAGACGTAAATCATTTCGACTTAGCCTGTATCAGTCTATACATCTTTAAAAGTGGTATTTACTCGCATTACTTGTTTCGGCAATTTATTTCGCTACTTTATGCTTTTACATATCATTCTTTATTTTGAAAATGTGGCATATAATTCTCCAGTTATTACTTAACTATTACTATACATACCGTCTAGTTTGTGACGGTATGTGTAGGTCCGTCGAGCAGCAGCAGGTCGGGGAAAGAAAAGATCGACGACTTCCTCTGAGCATTTCAGCGACTCTCTTATCTCATTTTGTATGTCTCGACTTTTGTTGTATTATTATTGTTTATGTATTTACTGTACATTTTGGGTTGTACATTGGGTTGAGTGAATAGTTCCACATATGTACACATGCATATGATGTTGAATTTTCCTGGTTTCTCACACTTAGGATTTTCGATAATGAAAGCTTCCGCATAATTTTTAAAATACATGAAAATGATGAAGAAGTTTTAACTAACTCTGAAATCTACAAATATCTGAACATGCGTTTTGAGGAATATAGGGATGAAAGGCTGACTAATACATAATTGAGTCTTATAAGGTTAGGCTTAAGGCTTGATTACGTGATTAGGCCGGGCGGTGCCCTATTTAGAAGTTGGGGCGTCACATCAACACACCCTGACTTCGCGACAAAATACCATATAATACACACATTAAGTCATAACACATAAAAATATAATATATCTTATGATCTTTGGTCCATAATGCGTGGTCTCACTTTGGATTCTTAAACTCTAAATAAAATTAAAAATCACTTAATTAGTCGCCTAATCAAGTTTATAAAATTCTCGGATGTCACATTCTTACACTTCTCTCTGTGGACCTTACTTGTACAAGACTCCTCTTATGTGTGATGCTCCTCCTCACTAGAACACCGAGGTCCCCTTGGGGTTTTACAATTTGATAAAGAATGTGAAAAAAAAAACAAGTTCATAATTACAAAGTAAATGAAGCGATGGTGTACAGACTACGTTACTTTGACAAAATATATAGACTATGAAGGACATATAATCTTAACTTATTCCTAAAGATCTACCCACTCTTCATCTTCAAATAACCACGTCCTTGTATATTAAACACGTGCTAAGCATGTCTCTGAATCGCAACTCCAACTTCCATGAGATCTTTAGTTGGTTGTAGATAAGATCAAATCATTAACAAACTGATTCAGAGATCTGTTGCAACCATTTCAAAATCCTATTGCAACCCCGTATCTATCATCCAACCACCCAAAGTTTATCTTTTGATTTGAGCAAGTGAATCATGTTTTGGGTGAGTCATTTACCAAACAAACAATCCGAATAACATAATGACAATCCAAACGATCGATCACGACACTATCAGCTAACTTTGTATCTGATAACTCTATCATAAAAGCATGACATTGAACTTCACACACACCTATTGCAATTATATGTAACTTGAAGAACAATCAGTTACAACTGTATCACATAAAAAATATCAAAACTGCATATGGGTGGAATTTATTAATGAGGGCCGCTAAGGGCACCCCACCATTTAATGAGGGCACCAAACTTATTTGTAAAAATTCCAACAAAAATGGAAAAGACCATTTTGCCCATGTATATATATAATGGTTCAAACCTCACAAACCATTTTGACAAGGAGTTAGAGCACCCCACCAGCAAGCTTGAACCACAAAGCCACAGCCACATTGCGTTTGGCAAAGAGCTAATCGATTCTTGCTCGTCCGACAGCGAGGTAACAATGTTCGACAACCATATTCGGGTTTTTTAGACCTGTTTAGTTGTGTATAACAGTGAAAATGATGATTTTTTTGTCAACGTAGGGTTTGGTAATTTCTTCAAATCCGAAGTTGTTTCCACTTTATAATGGAGGATTGTAATGCTTCGGTGCCAGAGGAGGTCGTCCTTGAGGTAATTTTGCAAATTTTGTGTGTTTTGTTTTGCGGTTATCCGAAGTTTCTGTCTGGGTGCGCGATTGTTTCGACCTCGCAGGACCGAGATGTATGATAATGTCTCGGTCATAGAGGACCGAGAGGTTTCACATAGGTCACGGCCTGGAACGACTGAGAGTAATGGGTAACTCTCGGTCGTACGTAAACGAGACTCTGAAGAACGTTTCGGAACTGTACAACCGAGAACCTATTTTTTTGGGTTCTTTTGTGATCGTGCTGTACATTTTGGTTGATTATAATGTTACACTGTTTGTATTGCAGGTAATGCCGCTATCTAGTAATTTTCCAGACTACAAGGACACTTTTACACCTTCTAAGCCATTCCCCTCTCGAGAAGCGGCCACGGTATAGCTTCAAATGATTAGTGGTGAGAACAAGTTTGTGTTAGTAACGAAGCGCTCGGATGCCAGGGGCATTAAGCGCAGGGGAAGAAACTTGCTCATGAGAGGTCCGCACGTATATGGGGGACTGGCTCAGAGAGTAGGGAAGGGGAAAGCGGCAAAATTTTTAAAGAAATCAAGGAATGATGAAAAGGCGAGGACTCACACTAGTACGAAGAAATGTGGATGCCCTTTCCAAATTAACGTCAAGGAGAATGTTGACTCCTTATGGTATGTCACTGTGATTTGTAGGAGGCACAATCACGACACCGTAGGAAGATTGGATACGAGGGAGGAGGAAGTTGATGATGCGGGGGGAGGACTGAAAGTGAGCAGCTCAGGGAGATTAGTCCACCTTCGTCTTTTGTGGAGTGCGAGCAGGAAGTTGAGGATGCGGGTGGGAGGACACCGGGGTCTCCAATTGGAGGCACCCTAGTGTCGGAGGCACCCCAGTCTCCAATCGGATTTGAGTCCTCCCACTCCACAAAAGCTTCTAGGCAGAAGAAAGGCAAGGTTCCACAAATGCGTCGTGTCAGTCGACGCACGCAAAGTGGATCTAACATGGCTTATGGTCATTGCTTAGAACCGGATTGGTTGCCACATGTTGATGCCATTATCGATGTGGTTTCCGATGGGAATTGTGGATATAGGTGTATAGCCTCTGGGCTTGGACTTGCCGACGTAGACGGGTGGAGGATTGTGCGTAGACGGATGTACGATGAGATTATCGGGTATGAAGACCTTTGGCGGGAAGTGCTTGGCTCGAGTTTCGAAACTGTCAAGAATGCGGTGCATTGCCCAGAGAAGCAAGAGGGGGCATCTTTCAAATAATGGTTGACACTTCCAGACATGGGATTGTAGTATCCACCGCATTCAATGTCATTCTTGTCAACCTCTCGCATGGGAGTGCCTCCACATTCCTACCTCTACGTAGTACTCCAACGTCGTCATTGCACAACAGACTTATCATTGCAATGGCAAATGAAAGGAATATCCATTGGGTTAGGGTAAGTTCTATGATTTTTTGTGAATTGGTTTGTTTCCCCCTTAATCGGGTTTGCGACAATATCTTCTATGTTCTACTGTTCACTTTGACAGGCGCAGTTGCGTGTGAATGCACCGCTGCCATCCTTATATCCATCGTGGGATCGGTACGTTGAGGACTGCGCCAAAGGTTGGCGAGATGGATTCGTTTTTCGAGACATCACGCCCATTGCAACCGCTGATCATGCAGCCACCATACCTGTTGTAGATTTAGATACACCGTAGGTTAAAGCTTGTACTAGACGGCTAAACATTTAGAAATTTTTCAAATTCGTCCGAATGTTCTATGAGGGCACCAAATGTTTGTGCTGTGTTTTGATTGTTGTTGTGTTTTGATTGTTGTTTACTTATGGATGGACCCTTTTTAGAGTCAGTTTGAATGTTACGGAGATTTATAATTAATTAAGTTTCGGTGCAAATTGTCGTGATGGATTTTCAATCTTGTATTGTTAGTTTGCCGATTTCCCAATTTTTTTGAAACTGTAATGTTCAAATTCATCCATTTATGATGTTTCGGTCAAGCATGTTCGTGAAACAACCCATATTTTCGGTCACCTATGACCGACAAGTATTCCATTATATCGGCCGTGTACAACCGAGTCCTATTTCAATTTCTCGATTGTACACCACCGAGATGGATTGACCATTTCAATTCGCTGACTTTCGTCCTATGACGACCGAGCCTACTGAGACCCTCTCGGAAGTGGACAACCGATACGCTGTCAACTCTTCCGGTCTACGTGGCCGAGACTGCGAGTTCCCAAAAATATTAGCTTCTGTCTCGGTCATGCTTGGCCGAGACAGTTGACACCGTCTCTGGCTTGTGTGGCCGAGAACCGCGATTTCCCAATTTTTTTACACTTGAACAAACCGCCACACACACATTACAACTACTCTACCAAATGTAACTTAATTCGACCATCTTCAACCGAGCCCTAATTTGGAGACGAAATCGGCTCACACACCGGACCCTACAAAATGCAGAAACCTCGAACAACGAAGGAGAAACGCACGGCGAGGGACGGAGAACACGATTTCGGGGATTCCTCTCACTGGTCGGTTCAAAACAAATGGATTCTTCCACAAGGAGTTCGGTGAACGAGGGTGGTGGTGGTGGTGGTGGTGGCGGTGGTGGGGGTGGGGGGGTGGTGGGGTGCTCGGGGGTTTGCACGAGGGGGTATTTTCGGTAGTTCGGGGCTAATTTTTGGGTGCCCCAAGTAAAACAGTTTGTGCCCACATTAACTGAGTGCCCTCATTAAATGGTGGGGTGTCCTTAGCGGCCCTCTTATTAATCTCCCATCATAATGCCCTTGAAAGAGCCAAGCCAACTATCACCATCCCCACTTCAATGTTTGATAAAAAAAATTTCAAATAAAAAAAATTACAATCACAATAGAAGACCGATAAGGCCAAAGTCTAGCTTTTATTGTAGGAGAGTACATGATCAGAATTTAATGGATTATAGAACAAATGCGCTAGACCTTTAGCTGATATTTGTTCACGTTTATTGTGAATCTTGGTTGAAAAACACAATGTCCATTATGGATTGATCCGTACAATTATTGGGTCCGCTGTGGTTCACTGGACTCAGCTAAGCTCTGTACTCACTGTGTCCCACTTAGACTCTATAGGGGGCGATCACGACCGCACAAGTCTGTCCACCACACCTCAATCAAATTATTAATAGGTGGCGAACTCGAAAAAATATATATTAATTGGTGGCAACTTGATATTTATATGGAGCTTACCTTACCTCCATTGATTTTGGCCTGATCACTTATACTTCAGAAACAAATTAAACTTGGTCACATATGTACATATAACTCTTAAATGACAAATCCCATCACTCACCTACTTCTATAAATATCAAACCACAATCAATCAACCATATGCACCCACAATCATATAAATACTACTTTTCCTTCACTCTTCTCATCTTTTTTCTTTTCAAACTAGCTACTCGAACCATCACAGTTATAATTAGCTACAAAAATCTCATAGTTTTCGTTGTATTGATAAGAGAAGTAATTCTTATAAAAAAAAAAAAAAAAAAAAGAAAAAAAAAAGAAGAGGAAGAGGAGAACTAATTCAAAGGAGATCATGGGGTTTCTTGACCATTTCTCTGGGCTCGTCTCTGTTAAGAAAAGGCGCAAAAGCAAACCAATGCAGGTACTGTTCCGTAGATAATATATATAGTATTGAATTATATATCAAAAAGTTTTTATATTTTAGCTTTTCCTAAGTGATCAATCACGCAAAGTGGAAGAATTTGATTTGTACAGCGGACTCTAATTAATTTTCTTTTTTTGTTGTTTTGGTTGTTGTTTAGACGGTGGATATAAAGGTGAAAATGGATTGTGATGGATGTGAGAGGAGGGTTAGGCATGCCGCTTGCTCCATCAAAGGTTTGTAAGTACATACTTATATTATGAAAAATCGATTTTGCATGTCTCATATATGCTTTGATATACATGGCTGATGAGTGATGATTGAACTCCCAAATCTATAATAGGTACCGTATGAAAACTAATGAAGCGAGGATCTTCCAAATTGAATTGTCTGAAAAATCACGAATAAACAACTTAGGGCACAAGAGAGTAACACTAATTCTCTAACAAAAACTTAATTTTATTAATCATCAAAAATCAATGAATTACAGCGAAAATGGTGTTTTATATAGCAAAACTCTAATATTTGCCAAAAATAGTAAAAGTCTAAAACGCCCTAAAACATAAACTAGACAAAATAAGAAACTCAATGCCACAAACAACGTCAAAAATGGAAACTCCTACTAAAAGTTATAGTCGAACTAAAATATTTCAAAAAATAATAAATCCGTAATTTCGAGGCTTAAACTAAGGAATTTGGCCAAAAAAACGTCGTTTTCACAGCTATGCTTTGAGTATTGATGACCACGCCGTTTCCAATAAGTCTATATCGTTGAAACTCAAAAATTCTTTAGTCGGTCCTTCCAAGACTTTCTATTTAACTATACTTCTAAATAAAACATATTCTAATTAAAACCAACTTCCTAATTAAATACTATTATAGTTCTAATTAAACTCAACTTTCTAAATCCACATTAGTTGAGTTTGGTGTGCATGTCAACTCATCTCGCCGACCTACACGAAATCGATCTTCATTGCCCTGCATCATACACTCCCCGTTGACTAAAGCTCGCCCTCGAGTTTTCGTACCTTCTCGCGACCTTCGATTCAAAATAAAATTCTCCTCAAAACTAAGCTCGACTAGGCAGGACAAAAGGAAATAAGACAAAGTAGTCAGTCACACTTTCAAGACCCACCAAATCTAAGTGATCGAAAAAGTCTGGAGAAACTTCATTGAAGTCGACATTGACCACAATCTCGGTTAACGAACAAAAATGTTTTGTGAATTTGACTTCTTTTCTTGCAACAACTTCAACGGAACACTGATTGATGGTCACATCGTCAACCACTGCTTGCACTTGGGAACTTGTAGACAGTGGAATATTTGTGACAACATGACCTTCATCTCCGAAGACCACCACCGTGTCTTCGATGAAGGCTTGGTCGTCGTCAAACTTTGGCGGCTCGTCAAAATTGACATAATTTTCCTCGTCTTTAAATTCACATTCCCCATTAGAAGAGTAGTGTCCTTCTGTTTCTTCAAAAACCATAGAGTCTCTTCGACAAATTGGGACCATGTTCTTATAAATCCTTAACAACTCTGCCATCCCCGTAGATAACTCATTAAGTTGCACATACATTTTTTCCTGCGATGCAAGATATTAAGTAAGAAACTGCTTGGTTCGGACTAGGTCGTCTCGTTGATAAACATCGTCAACTTGTTACTAGTTCTGGTTCTTCTTCTGCGCCATGATTATCTCCAAATCACTATTGATGAAGGTTCTAATACCAATTAACGCAGCGAGGATCTTCCAAATTGAATTGCTCGAAAAACCATGAACAAACAATTTAGGGCACAAGAGAATAACATTAATTCTCTAACGAAAACTCAATTTAATTAATCATAAAAATTAATGAATTACAAAAAAAAGGTGTTTTACATGACAAAATCTTAATTTTTGCCAAAAATATTAAAAGTTTAAAACGCTCTAAAACATAAAGTAGACAAAATAAGAAACACAACGCCACAAACGGCATCAGAAATGGAAATTCCTACTAAGAATTATAGTCGAACTAAAATATTCCGAAAAACGTAAATCCACATTTTCAGATGCTAAAACTAAGGATTTTGTATAAAAAAACACTGTTTTCACAGTAATGCGGTGAGTATTGATGACCACGTCGTTTCTAATAAATCTATTTCCTTGAAACTCGAAAATTCTTTAGTCAATCATTCCAAGACTTTCTATTTAACTATACTTCTAAATAAAACATATGCTAATTAAAACCAACTTCCTAATTAATACTAATTAATACAATTCTAATTAAACTCAACTTTCTAAATTTATATTAGTTGAGTTTGGTGTGCATGTCAACTCATGGTGCTGACCCATACGAAATTGATTTTCATTGCCTGCATAAAAAAACTATGAAGGTGCAAATTTGGAGGTAAATAATTAATTAAATCCTATTTATTTAAGGACTAAAATCAACCTAAAAAGGGACTAAAATCAGCTCCAAAGTTGGACATGATGAAGGCCTCATTTAATTGAGGCAGTTGAAAAGTACACTTCTTGATAAGCTGATCGAAAATTAAAATAAATGATATATACAACATTCAAAAGAAAATTAAAGAACAATGTTTTAAGCACAAGAAATGGCTTGCCTATACAAATAAATAAGGTCTTGTTTGGTATAAGGTGGAGATATCTCCAAGGAGATCACTTGTGACGGCCCCTCCCCTGATCTAGGGCACCGCCCGGCCTAATCCCGTAATTAAGCCCTCGGGAAAGTGGCATACGAGCTTGAATTGCCTCCACAAATGTCAGGGGTCCATCCAGTGTTCCACATTTCGATGTTTCGACTAGCCGAGTCCAGGGCAAGTGCGCGACCGACAGTTGACTTGAGTCAGATCAACCTGAGTGAGGATATCTCTTACGAGGAACAACCCATTTAGATCCTAGATCGGAAGGTACAACAGTTGAGGAGCAAGTCCATCCCGAAGGTACTCGTCAAGTGTCAGTTCCACGATGACATGGAACTCACTCGGGAGCGGGAGGACTACATGCGAGATAGATTCCCGTACCTGTTTGAGTCAGGTAGAACCGTAACTTAAACTTAATTTCGAGGACAAAATTTTCATTTTGTTGGGAATATTTATCACGGCCCAAATCTCTAACCCCGTTTTAATTCCTTAATCAGGATCACCGACCCTTGACGTGAGACTTACATTGTGATACGTGCACCGACCGAAACACGTGGCCGAGGTATATATTCCATATTGTTTACTTGATGAAGTTTTATTCAATTTGTGTATTTTTGTTTCCCCGACCTAATATTCGGTCCCGTCAACTACCTGGTACCCGCGTCGACACGCATATCGAGGCGTGTCCTTCTCGTCTCGACGCGTACAACTGTATAAACTGACTTAGTAAGTCTACACAATTCATAACACTAGGCACACATCAAATACAAAAATACGATATACCTTGGTCACGTGCCTAGGTCAGTGCACGTATCATAGTGTAGGTCACACGTCAAGGGTCGGTAATCCTGATTAAGGAATTAAAACGGGGTTAGAGATTTAGGCCGTGACATAACTCATAACCCAACTTACACCTGAGATATCTCCCTACCACCTCCTCTAGGGATTTATCTCCCAAGAGTTGTAGACAAAATTACCTTTATTAATGACTCTTTTAATACTCATCTCTAGGGCCGGCAAAATGTGTCCGATCCCGTTTGACCCGTTTTGTCCGATCCGTTTAAAACGGGACCGGGCAATATTTTTTTGACAAACATACGGATCCGGACAATGTTTTATGTCCGTTTAAAAATACGGGACCGGGTCTGGGCAGAAATTTCAAAAAAATGGGTACCCATTTGTGATTAATTTGAAGGGCATATAAGTAATTTCACACTCCATAACATAATTCTCACCCTCTCACCGTCTCACACTCACCATTCCTCTCCCTCAACTCACTGTCACCACCGCCTCGATCCCTCTGCCTCTCTCCTCCCTCAACACCGCCTCTTAACACCGCCTCTCGCACCGCCTCTCGCTCCTCAACACCGCCTCCCTCACACCGCCTCTCCGCCTCTCTCGCTCTCCTCAACACCGCGCCTCTCGCACACCCGCGGGAGCACCTCGTCCTCCACCTCGCCAACGCCCGATGCGCCTCCGGACCCCTCCCGACCCCTCCCGACCCCATCGACTCCCTCAACCCCTCCGTTTGGATTCTCGGAGATGACGGAAGCGAAAACCAACCCTCCTTGTCTTCCTCTCTCTCTCTCTCTCTCTCTCTCTCTCTCTCTCTCTCTCTCTCTCAACTCCATCACAACAACACACTCGTGAAATCGTTTGTAAAATTAGGGCTCCGATCGCGACAAATCGTTTCTGCGATTCTCGATCAAGCGTCTGGGTTTGCGTTTTATTTTTGGGAGGCTTGCGAGCGATGGACGGTCCGATCAATGGAGGAATGTTGTACCATGAGGTTCGGGAGTCAAAGCTCACGCGGTCCATTTCGTCAACACGGTGTTGCAAGGGTCGTTCTTCTCCGAGTTCGATTTTGCGGCTCGCTTCGATCTCGATCGGACGGAGCGCGATGATGATCCGAGCTCCGGCGATTTCACGCGGTTTGGCGGTGCGCGCGACGAGTCGCACAATGTCTCCATGGGCGGTGATTTCGGTATCCAGGTCTGCGATTTATTTGATGTTCTTGGATTTGGTTATATGCTGCTGCTGATGATGTTTTTGATTGTGTTGGAATTCGCGAAGGTTGTTGTTGTAGATTTTTAACAATAAAAAATGGGACCGGGTCCGGGCACCAAATTTAATAATTTTAGAAATGGGTACCCGATCCCGTTTATGTCCGTTCCCAGATTTTTGACAGCCCTACTCATCTCTCTCTTGCTTGAAAGCTATTTTTGTCGATTCATATTTTTTATTATTTAAAAATTTGAAACTTCTCTGCAAATTGAAAGTTGAATCAAACATGAAAATATTAACTCCAAGGATTTAACTCCAAAGAGATAACTTCGAACTAACACTAACACTGTAAGTTATCAAAAATAAACCAAACGAGACCTAAATATATAGATAGACAAATTAATTTTAAGTTTAACTTGTCTAACTAATTATGATTTTGAATAAATTTTCAGGGGCAAAGACAGTGGTGGTGAGCAGGAAGGAGAGCAGGGTGAGTGTGACAGGGTATGTGGATGCAAACAAAGTGTTGAAGAAGATAAGGAGCACTGGGAAGAAGGCCGATATGTGGCCTTATGTGGCCTACAACTTGGTGGCTTACCCCTACGCCTATCAGGCCTACGACAAGAAAGCTCCGGCCGGTTATGTTAAGGACGTGCCTCAAGCCATGCCCAGCCCTCGCGACCTCGTCAACGAAAAGTTGGTCACTCTCTTTAGCGACGAGAACGCCCACGCTTGTTCCATCATGTGATCTTATATTATGAACAGCGCAGCGGCATTTCTCTCTCTATATATATTACTCTTATATAATTGTCTTTGCTTTTGCGGCTTTATAATGTTTTAGTTATAAGTCCATCCCTTCGATTCCAAATAGAAAGATGGATAGTTTGAGCTTATATTCACATGACTTTTCAAGGTGATTTGGTTTGGAGGGTGGACTTCAAGTTGAGGTTTTGTTCTGATGGGTTGGTGCATGAAAAAATTTTGTACATTGTTACTCAAGTTTTGGTAATTATTAGGGAAGTTTACAAATGATCCTTTTTGTATGCATTAATTAATTATTGTTAATTTTCTTCGGGATTGTACATTGAGAAGCGTGTACCCACATCTCAACGAGTGTATTTACAGAGCTAAAACAATTATAAGTATGACACGCTATATATGTAAAGTACTAAAGAGTAGACTTCATCTTCATATAGCTTCCTGGGAGAAGCGTTAATGCACATACCATGCTAGTAAGGTATATATAAGAAATTAATTTGGCCTTGCCAAAAGAGGGACTAATAAACTTTAAACCCTAAATCCTAAACCGAGCCAACTGAAAACAAGAAAATAGTAAACAGAAGATACAAATAGATGCATTAAAAGCGCTTTATTATTTAAGTATACATAAGCATTGAAATTGAGTTACTGAACTCGCGTTTAGAACTATCATTTCTACACTTCTTAAGGCCTAATACTTCTTTCTGGCGAGTAACATCTTGAACCAATAGGCTGACATCTTCGAGTACCGTCGGAGGGTTTTGTAAACGACGTAGACGGTTTTGTAATCGACGTAGACGATACCAAATTAATCTTGAAGTGTATCCTGATTTCCATTCAAAATTGTTGAGCAATGACCACGCAAAGTAACAGATAACATTTGCTCCTTCATCAATAGCCTTCTTGAGCTCTATCAAATAGCTCCTAAAGAAATTAATTCGTGTGGTGTCATGCAGTGCCTTCGGCAGGGTGACATTACCCGAATCGTCCATGCCTTCAACATGTGAATGATATGAAATTCAGAAACCTAGTAGAAAACCTAACGAGAAAAAAATAATTGTAATTAATGACCTTTCTAGTTCATACCGTTTTCGGATAGAATCACAGTTGGGTTTCCATAATGCTCCTTTACATATCTTACAGCTTTATATATACCCCATGGTACCATATAAAGCTAGTAGGAATATGCCTGCAAAAACAAAATATTATCATTTATGAGATTCAATCTCAAAACAGCAATCCAGTATAAGAGAGAAACCGTAAACTAATTAGTATATCAAGTCAATCGGCCACTCTACAGATTTATAAGCACCATATATAGTTTACAGTGAGTGTATTTTCAGCTAATGAGAACAAAAGGGTAACCAAAGAGTTGAAATTTGGGACTTGAGTGAATTATAAATGCACATATCGACTTACCCTTTGCCCGATCGGTACTCCATTTCTCTCATCTAAAGATTTCACAAAAAAAAATAGAGAGAAATAAAGTTTTATCATCAGTCAAATGAAATGCGATTAATGTTTTTTAATTCTCTCAAAAATCTGTTAGATAGAAAAGAAAACTTACAAGCAAAACCGGCATTCCAGTCATTTTGGTAACAAGTGACTACAGTACTGGTTATATTTGGATCATACATGTATATGTCGTATATTGACTTACACCAAGAAAATCAAATGAGCCATTGACCATCTTAACCTCTGCCTCGGTAAACTTAGGAAGTCTCTTACCAACAATTTGTTGCAAATACTATAACTATCCTGTGAAAATAAACTATCAGTCAACAACACAAATCTGTTAATTATCTCAGTAAGAAACGTATCACATATTATAGGTGCGTGAATTGAACAATGTTACCATCCAATATTAAAATCCCTTGCCCTTTGAGCTGCGGCGTGGTCCTTCACTGATTCAGTGAGAGGCTCGAACCAAACAAAATCTAAAAGAATACCAATCCTTCCTTTTTGTTTCGCCCGAAAAACAATTAATCAATCATATATCGGAAGACATAAATTCCTGGAGGATTAATATGCACGATTAACTAACAAGACTCCTACCTGATACTTTTCCCTGTATCTTTCAACTGCAGCTGCATGGGATAAAATTAAATTATGGGCGACAATATAAGGCTCAGTTGCAGAATTCCCAGCTGTACAATTTCCAACTGGTTTTGAACATCGTGCTGGTGCAAAGAAACCATTGCTATAACCAAGATCAGCAACAACCCTTGGTTCATTGAATGTCATCCAATTTTTTACCCTATCACCAAATGTCTTGAAACAGAAGTCTGCATAGTCAGCAAAATCCTTCCTGTTTTGTTCAGCATTGATCAGATCATTCTTTTTTTTTTTTTTTTTTTGGATAAGAGACTGCTATGATCCATGTAGCCAACTCCAATTAATTTGGGAGAGGCAATGTTGTTTTGTTTGTTGTTGATAAGAAACTGCTATGATCAGATCAATATTAGACCATGAAAACTCTAATTCAGAATGAAATGACAACTGCATACTCCTTAAGAAGTAAGTAGCAGGACATACAGAGAATATTAAAAGATTCAGTGTATGTTAGAGATTATCAAAGCACAAGTACTGATATACGCACTTAAGGAGAACCAAACTGGTGTATACATATTATGATCCTATCTCGAGATTTGCACAAGCATCTCAAAGAGACTTCAAGATAGACCCAAATCTGTGATATACTGAATTAGTTGAAACCTCACCAAAAAAGGAAATTTAGGATTTGCCAAATCTGATTAAAATAAGGAAGTCGGATTTGGCAATATCCCGAGTTTGGAACCAACAGAGTAAAACTCTAAGGCTATAAATATATAGAGAGATCGAAGGAATAGGTAGGCTCTCCTTTCTAACTCTACTCATTCTTTCTCAGCGTCCCTCATCTAACTTAAGCATCGGAATGTTCTCCCCGGAGGCCCCCACTCCGGGTCTGTTTTGCAGTGTGCGTTCTTAGGAGGTCACCGCGCTTGCCTCGGGATTCACGCGGCCCACTGCTCCCGGACATGGTGCAGTAGTTGACGCATCATCTGGCGCTAGAAGGAGGGTCATCGATCATGATGGTACGAACAAGAAATCCTGGAGCAAGAACTCCTCGACATCAAGAGCGAGTTTCTGAGCATTCTCTTTCTGAGATCCCAGAAAACCATCGTCGTGAACCCTTAAGGTCGTCTCCATCCCAAAGAGATATGCACGTCGAGCAAACAAATCTTAGGAATGAGTTGGAGCGACGACGTGTCGAGAAAGGAAAAAAGGTCATAGACCCCCAAAGCAAAAGAAACAATGAAGTGAATGAACTACGTGAAAAGCTTAGTCATTTGCAAGATCAAGTTGAAGCACTAAGCGGAGGGCGACATGGCAGAGCACTCTCTGAAGGTTCTCAACCGACCACAATAAGACATCGATGCAAGTGTCGAGCGAGAGGTGGAATGGAGAGTACAAGAACGACTTAGAGCTGCAATAGCAAAAGGACCGGTTCTCCCGATCAAGAAATCAAATGAATGGATCATCAATAAAGCAGGCCTGCCCCCTTTCGTCTAGGCGATAGCGGAGGAACCCCTTGCCCAAAGGGTTTAAGATGCCAAGTATCGATAAATACGATGGCACGGGAGATCCGACTGAGCATGTCCTCAATTTTAATGCAGTTATATCTCTATTTATCCATGGCGTTTCAGGCACAATCAAGTGCAAGACTTTCCCTCAGACATTAAGAGGTCGACTCAGGATTGGTATCGCCAATTACCTGCAACATCAAACAGTTCGTTCAAACAATTGAGTGAATGATTTGTCAACCAGTTTATACGAAGCAAAACTCATGCTAAGAGTTGATGAAGTCCAAGAATTAGCTTGCAAATTCTTGAAAAAATATGATGAAAAGATATGACAGGATGACATTTTGGAAATTTCGGTGAAGTTCGGGCGTTTGAGTTTTGGCGTTCCAGGGGCATGGGTTGATTAGAACGGCGTGGAGATCACGAATCACAACTATGTTGTGGCTACGACGTTTTTGGCGAAATTCCATCGTTTTGCCCTCCGAAACGACAATTTTTCTATTTTAGGAAAGTTTTGTTTACCTTATAACTTTCATTAGGAATTTTCGTTTTTGTTGCCGTTTGCGGCATTTGTTGCTATTTTTTGTCTAGTTTCCAGTTTATGGCTTTTTAGATTTTTTACTATTTTTGGCAAATTTTAGGGTTTCGCTATTTAAGCGACCTATTGGATGTAATTCGCAGTTTTTGGCTGGAATAAAAGAATTTTCAAACTTTGGCTTAAGTTCTGACCTAGATCGAGTTGTTCGTGGATTCGTTCAACTGGTTTAGAAGATCTTCGCCGTCAGTTGGTATCAGAGCCAAGTTCAGCATGATTGGAGAAATCATGCCACCAAGAGGAACCAACAGCGTATCGAGGAGGTATATGACCGTGACAATCTGAATCGACAAATTGGCTAAATAATTGACCAACGCATGGGCGCGGTGGGAGAACAAGTAACTGCCATAATCGATCAGTTGTTGGGTCAGAATATGGATCGTGTCCGTAACCATCGAAGGGAACATGTTGGTGATGAACCGAGGGAGATTCTTCCACCGGGCGGGGAGGATGAGTATGTTGAGGCACCGAGGAGGCGCTACAGTAGCGCGGCAATTGAGGATGATTGCGGCGATGGGAGTCTGGGATGAAGACGGAGGTCCCGAATTCCATGACACCACTTTTCAACCGAAAGAATTCTTAGACGGGCGAACATTGAAGAAGTCATAGAATTCAAAGGTTTGCCCGAAGACAAGATGTGCAACTGGTTGCGACCAGATTCCGCAACAGGGCCGCGGCTTGGTGGCAACAGCCGAAATTGATGTGGTATATGAATGGAAAGGCGAAGATCACCTCGTGGTAGAAGATGAAAAAACTCTTATGGGTTGAGTTTTTGCCTTACAACTTCCAACACCTTATGTATCAGAGGTTGCAGAATCTGAGACAATGGGCAAAGTCAGTAGATGATTACACTATTGAGTTTTATCAGTTAGTCGCTAGAAATGAACTGCACGAGACTAACGACCAATCAGTGGCGCGGTATATTGGTGGACTGAGGGTGCAGATCCAATATGTCGTCAACATGTTTGATCCGACTTCCTTATCTGCAGCGCACCAGCAAGCATTGTTGGTAGAGAAACAACAGCGTCGGGGTGTGAGTAATGCTTCCAATAATGTTAGTGTTGGGACGACAATACTTTGGAGGTAACCACCGCAATTAACCTCGCTAGTCGCACGAACAGACCTAGCACTAGTGGGATTAAATGCTTCGGTTGTAGCGAAGTTGGTCACAGGAAGTCAGAATGTAAAGTGAAGAAGGCTCTCTTTATTGAGAATGAAGAGGAAGATGAAGGGGAAGAGGCCAACATCACTGCAGAACCAGCCTTTGATACTTTTGACAACATAGAAGAGGAGATCGTGACTGGAGATATGGGTACTACCTTAGTTGTGAGGCGTTCTTGTATGTCTTTTAGAGCAGTCGCTGATGATGAGTGGTTGCGGAATAACATCTTTCAGTCCAAGTGTACCATCTTAGGCAAGGTGTGCAGGTTCATAATTGATGCTAGCAGGCATGCGAGAATATCGTCTCAGTTGAAGTGGTTCAGAAGTTGGGCATTGCAATTGAACAACACCTCAGGCCCTACAAGCTAGCTTGGCTGAAGAAGGGTGGTGAGGCGAAGGTGTCGAAGCGCGCCTTGGTGACTTTTTCTATTGGTGCTATATACAAGGATTCAGTCTGGTGTGATGTTGTGGCTATGGATGCTTGCCACTTGTTACTGGGACGTCCTTGGCAGTTTGATAGGGGAGTTGTGCTTGATGGCAGAACCAATAAATACACCCTTATATTTAAGGGAGTAAAGATTGTGCTAGTACCGCCAAGGATCCTGGAGGAAGTTAAGTCTACTAAAGAATCTAGCGACTTCTTTGTCTTTGGCAAGATTTGAAGATGAATTACGGATTCCGAGATAGTTTACATCTTGATGAGAAAGGAGGTAGATAGAGATGTTGATGTTTCTGAAGCTGCAATTCCTATTGTTAAGGAGTTTTGTGATGTTTTCCCTGATGACATGCCAGAAGGACTGCCACCATTACATGATATTTAACATCAGATTGACCTTGAACCTGGTGCGTCACTACCTAATAGACCACACTACCGAATGAGTCCCAGTGAGCATGAGGAGTTGCGCAGACAGGTTGAAGAGTTATTGGCGAAGGGATTCATCCGTGAAAGTCAGAGTCCGTGTGTGGCTCAGTACGGATGTGTGTGGACAAGAGAGCAATCAACAAGATTATCCCGCTTTCCTATCCCTCGCTGGATGACTTATTTGACCAATTGAGTGAAGCAAAAATTTTTACAAAACTGGATTTGAAGAGTGGGTACCACCGTGATTCGCATTAGAGTTGGGGATGAGTGGAAAGCTCGCTTTTAAAATCAGGGAGGGGCTGTATGAGTGGTTAGTCATGCCGTTTGGGCTGTCAAATACACCTAGCACCTTCATGAGAGTCATGAACCAGAGCTTGAGACCTTTGATAGGCAAGTGTGTTGTGGTATATTTTGATGATATATTGATATACAATACTAACGAGGAGGAACACCTCCAGCAAGTGCGAGATGTTCTGACTATCTTGCGCAGGGAGAAGTTCTATACTGCGATGAAGAAGTGCTCATTTTTAACACCGAATGTCATTTTCTTAGGCTATGTCATTTATGGAGAAGGGTTGCAGGTTAATGAGTCTAAAGTAGAAGCCATCCGCATTTGGCCTAGACCCACTACCGTTACGGAGGTTCGCAGCTTTCATGGGTTGGCTTCCTTCTACAGACGGTTCATTCCACACTTCAACAGTATCATGGCCCCAATTACAGACTGTATGAAGGGCGTAAAGTTCGGGTGGAGCAACGAGGCAGATGAAGCATTCCAACTGATCAAGGTGCGGTTAACCACTGCACCCATTCTGGTATTGCCAGATTTTCACCTACCTTTTGAGTTGCATAGTGATGCATCCAAGGTAGGCATTGCAGCTGTCTTGAGTCAGAATAATAAGCATGTTGCCTATTTCAGTAGAAGCTGTTTGGGGCGAAGTTGAGGTATAACACATACGATGTGGAGTTCTATGCAGTGGTACAAGCCATGAAGCATTGGCGGCATTATCTTTTCCATAGAGAGTTTGTGCTATGTTTACAGACCATGAGGCATTGCGACACTTACTTGGGCAGAATAAGGTCTCGGCCAAACATGCTTCTTGGGTGGCCTATTTGGAGCGCTTTACTTTTGTGGTGAAACACAAGTCTGGTGTGACCAACAGAGTTGTTGATGCCCTGAGCAGACGAAAAGGTTTGTTGAGCCGCATGACCATTGAGGTACATGGGTTTTCCTCCTTCTCTGATTTGTTTACTACTGATCCTTTCTTTGCTACTATTGTGGAGAAGGTGCGGAGTGGGGAGCGTACTGATTACAAACTCTATGAGGGTTTCTTATTTCGGGGCAACCAGCTTTGCATTCCTAATTGCGGCCTGAGATTGCTGATTATTAGAAAGTTGCATATAGAGGACATGTTGGGCGTGATCGCACTTTGCAGCTGGTGCACGCCTCTTACTTTTGGCCTACCATTCATAAGGAAGTGGACAAATATGTGCAGCGGTGCCGGACTTACCATCTTTCGAAGGGTACCGCAACTAATGTCGGTCTATATATGCCTTCGCTCATTCCAGAACAGCCATGGGTTGATATTAGCATGGATTTCGTGTTAGGGTTGCCTAGAACACAACGGGGAAATGACTCTATTTTGTGGTGGTTGACCGTTTTTCCAAGATGGTTCACTTCATCCCATGCAAGAAGACCACATATGCTGTAAAGGTGGCTCAGCTGTTCTTTCGGGAGGTGTATAGATTGCATGGCCTTCCTAACTCGATTGTTTCAGATCGGGACATCAGATTCCTTAGCCATTTTTGGCGCAGTTTGTGGGCTATGGTGAACATGCAGTTGAAATTTAGCAGTGCTTATCATCCGCAAATAGATGGGCAAACTAAAGTTGTCAATCGTTCGTTAGGCAATCTCTTTGAGGAGCTTGGTAGGTGAGAATGTCAGGAGTTGGGACGTCAAGTTGAGCCAGACATAATTTGCACACAACCATGTTGTTAATCGAAGTACCGGGTTTAGTCCTTTCCAGGTTTTGTATTCAGTACTACCTCAAGTCCTCTTGATCTGTTACTAGTGCCAAGTAAGACTAGATGGCATGGCAAGGAATAAGACTTTGTTAGTGGGCTGCAAGAGATTCATCAATCTGTTAAAGATAACTTCCAGAAGGCTGCTGACAAGTACAAACAATATGTAGATCGGAAGAAGCGTCACGTGGAGTTTGAAGTGGGTGACTTTGTGTGGGCGGTTCTCACTAAAGACCGATTCTCTGTGGGTGATTACAACAAGTTGTCAGTTCGAAAGATCAGTCCCGTGGAGGTTCTTGAGAAAATTAATCCTAATGCTTACAGATTGAAGTTGCCAAGTCACATTCGCACGGCTGATGTATTTAATGTCAAACATCTTGTTCCCTATTATGGGGATACGTCCGATGATGACAATTCGAGGGCAATTTCTGTCCACCCTGGGAGAATGATGAAGTCCAAGAATTTGCTTGCAAATTCTTGGAAAAATATGATGGAAAGATATAACAGGATGACATTTTGGTAATTTTAGTAAGTTCAAGCGTTTGAGTTTCGGCGTTCCGGGGGCATGGGATGATTGGAAACGGCGTGAGATCACGGATCGTAGCTATGCTGTGGCTACGATGTTTTTCGGCGAAATTTCATCGTTTCGCCCTCCAAAATGGCAATTTTGCTATTTTAGGAAAGTTTTGTTTAGCTTATAACTTTCATTAGGAATTTTCATTTTTGTTGCCATTTGCGGCAATTGTTGCTATTTATCGTCTAGTTTCCGGTTTATGGCTTTTAGAGCTTTTTAGACTTTTTACTATTTTTGGCAAATTTTAGGGTTTCGCTATTTAAGCGACCTATTGGATGTAATTCGCAGTTTTTGGTTGGAATAAAAGAATTTTCAACTTTGGCTTAAGTTCTGACCTAGATCGAGTTGTTCGTGGGTTCGTTCAACTGGTTTAGAAGATCTCCGCTGCGTCAAGAGTTCAGCGTCCATGATGGCTATAAGCAAAAGAATGGCGAGTCTCTAAGAGACTATATAACTAGTTTCATAAACGAAGCATTGAAAGTCCCGAACTTGGACCAATCGGTAGCAGTGGTTGCCCTCACTAATGGGACGACCAATGAACACCTCAAGGTTTCCTTAGCCAAGAACCCACCTAAAACTATGGCGGAGTTGCAAGAAAATGCTGGAAAAATATGGTGGTCGAGGAGGTCGTTCATCCTAAATGGGAAGGCGAACAGCGAGGTGTTTGGGAAGACAAGAACAAGGAGCAAGTCAAAAGGCCCATGCATAATTCTATTTCAGTGCCAAAAACTGGAAATTCTTATAGATTTCATCAATATAATCCTCTTAATTCCTCGAGATGACAAATATTGCTTGAAATCCAATCTGAACAATATGTCAATGGCCAAAACCAATGTGGTCTAATGCCGCAGAAAGGGACAAAACATTATATTATCGTTTTCACAAAGATCACGGCCACGACACTGAGATTGCAAGCAACTGAAAGAGGAAATTGAGTTCCTAGTTCCGAAAGGACGATTGGAGAAATTCATTAAGCATGAAGGCAATAGAGGCGGTAAAGACTCAAAGCCAGTGCATCGGGAAAAAAGATTGGAAAAGAGGGAACCGAAAAAGACAGAGAAGATAAAGGGAAAAGTCATCAACGTCATATCCGAAAGACCGGGGATTGGAGGCAATATTTCTTCGCCTATGAAAGCATATGCAAGAGAATGTCTAACTGTTTAAATTCCACCTAAAAATGTGCGTCTTGATTTAGAAATTACTTTCACTGATGCAGATCTGGAAGGAGTGAAGTTTCCACATGATGATCTGATAGTTGTTGAGTTAATGGTTGAAGATTTCATGGTGTTGAGAGCTCTAATCAATAATGGATCTTCTGTGGATGTGTTGCACCACGAAGCCTTCAAAGGAATGGGTTATGAAGATAATCAATTAACTCCTTGTATGACTCTGTTGTAAGGATTTAATGGAGCAGAAGCAAAGGTAGAAGAGTCAATTATGTTGCCAGTAACCCTCGGAGGGACTCCACGTCAAGTCACACATATGATAAACTTCATAGTAGTGAAAGTTCCTTCTGTTTATAACATCATCCTCGGTAGGACAGGTCGAAATATCTTCAAAGTCATTCCCTCGACATACCACATTCGGTTGAAGTTCTCTACACCTAATGGTGTGGGTGAAGTAATAGGTGATAAAAAATGGCAAGAACTTGTTATTTCATGGCCACTAAATCAGGCAAATTAGTTGGTGAGCAGGTTTTACCTGTGGATTCAATAGACATGAATGACAACAAGTTATGGCCGCAACCAATTGAAGACCTGGTCCCAGTCATGTTGGATCCACAAAAAGATGAGAAAGTCACCTACATATGATCTAGTCTCGACAAAGGCATCACTGAAACTCTTACTCAGTTTTCGAAAGAAAACCAAGATGTTTTGCGTGGATTCCAGAGGACATGCCGGGGATAGATCCGGTGTCATCAAACATTGCTTGAATGCAGACCCAAGAAAGAAACCGATAAAGCAAAAAAAGAGATCTTTCACCCAAGAAAGACAAAAACGTTATTGATGAGGGAGTAGACAAGTTGTTGAAAGCACAAGTCATTAAAGAAATCAAATACCCGGAGTGGGTCTCTAATCCAGTAATGGTTCGAAAATCGAATGACAAATGGAGGATGTGCAATGATTTTACAAACTTGAATGATGCATGTCCAAATGACTATTTCCCTTTGCCGAGGATTGATATTTTGATTGACGCTACAACAGGCCATGAGTTGTTAGCATTTACAGATGCTTTTAGCGGATATAATCAAATTTATATGGAGGAGACGGATATGCCAAAGGTTGCATTCATCACTGAGCATGGACTCTATTGTTATCAAATGATGCCTTTTGGATTGAAAAACACGGGAGCGACATATCAAAGATTAGTGAATTTCATTTTCAAACCTCTGATTGGCACTATTATGGAGGTTTATGTAGACGACATGCTCGTAAAAAGCCTTTATGCTGATAATCATGTTCAAGACTTGGACGAGGTATTCCAAGTACTCAGGAAATATAGTATGAAATTAAATTCGACAAAATGCGCATTTGGGGTCTCCTCAGGAAAGTCCTTAGGTTTAATGGTCTCGAAACGAGGAATAGAGGCCAACCCGGAAAAAATACAAGCAATAATGGACATAAGTCCACTGAAGAGAGTCAAAGGCTAATATGGTGCTTAGCTGCATTTGAGCGATTCTTATCAAGCTCTGCTGATCGATCTGCTCCATTTTTTTTACTGCTGAAAAATCCAAAAAGTTTTGCTTGGACCGAAGAGTCGCAGAAGTTTTTCGAAAACCTAAATCAATATTTAATGACATCACCATTGCTTTCAAAGCCTGTCAAAGGAGAACATTTGTTCTTATACTTGGCAGTATCTAACGTGGCAATCAACACATTACTTATCCGAGAAGAAAACAACGTTCAGAAACCAGTGTACTATGTTAGTCGAATCCTTCAAAAGGCTGAGAAAAGATACTCAATGGTGGAGAAGTTTGCCTTAGTAGTTGTTATGACCGTTAGAAACTACGTCCATACTTCCAAGCTCATCAAATAACAGTCCTAACTGATAAGCCTTTGAGGAAGATCCTTCATAGTCCTGCCACCTGTGGTCGAATTCTTAACTGGGCAATTGAGCTTGTCGAATTTGATATCATATATAAGCCTCATACTGCAATAAAAGGCCAAGCTTTAGCAGATTCTGTTGTGGAATTCACAACTCATAACAACGAACACATCCATGATCACCCGGATAACCATGAGGAAGATTTTTTGAGTCTATACATTGATGGACCTTTTTGTACCACGGGAGGCGGAGCAAGATTATTATTGGAGGCCCCCAAAGGCTTCACGGTGAAGTATGCAATTAAGTTTTCATTTTCGGTAACAAACATTGAATCTGAATACGAAGCATTGATTGTCGCTTTAAGCCTAGCGAAGGATTTATGTGTTACCAAGCTAAAAGTATTTAGTGGTTCTCAATTAGTGGTCATGCAAACCACAGGGGAATATGAGGCTAGAGATCCAAAAATGAAGGGCTACCTTAACATGGTAAAGCCAATGATGTTAAACTTCAAAGAGTGCCAAATTCATCATGTGAATCGATCACAAAATCCAAGAGCCGACTCTCTATCAAAGCTAGCAGTATATGAAGGAGACGACAATAAGCCAATCTATTTAGAAGTGCTACAAAAATCAAGCCTTGAAGGCCAACTAATGGCATCGATCACTACCGAAATTTCTTGGATTGATCCGATCAAGAAATACATCGAGGAGAGACTTTTACTCGATGACCGGGGGCAGACGAAAAAGCTAATGACAAGGGCGGCAAGATACGCGGTGAAGTGTTGTATAAGAGGTCATTCAGGATACCTTACCTTCGTTGTCTCCCTCCTATAGAAGCAGAATATGCTCTAAAGGAAGTTCACGAAGGCATTGGTGGACAACATTTAAGGGTGGTCGTTCTCTTGCTTTCAAGATATTAAGACGAGGTTTCTATTGGCCGAACATGCAAAAGGAAGTAATAAGCTTTGACAAAAAAATATAAGCAATAACTAAAGCATGCCTCCCTCCACCACCAACCGGGTGAAGAAATGTCGATAATACACTCACCACTCCCTTTCGCGATATGGTGAATGGACATACTTGGACTTTTCCGCCAGCTTCTGGCCAAAGAAGATTCGTGGTAGTGGCAGTGGATTACTTCACAAAGTGGGTAGAAGCAGAGGCACTTGCTACCATTACTGATCAAAAAATTATCAAGTTTTTTTGGGAATCAGTAATAGCCAGGTATAAAATACCCCAAGTTTTAATTACGAATAATGGAAAGCAATTTGATAGCTCAAGGTTTCGTGGATATTGTCAAGAGTTCCATATCGAACGAAGGTTTACATCAGTTGCGCACCTCAAACAAATGGTCAGACAGAGATAACAAACATAATTATCCTTAATGGACTAAAGAAGAGGTTAGAAAGCGCAAAACTGATGAGTTTCACAACATTTTGTGGGCATATAGGACAACCGCTAAATCTTCTACCGAGGAAACACCATTTTTATTAGCTTTTGGAGCTAAAGCAGTAATCCCAGTAGATATAGGAGAATCTTCTTACCGTGTCACGCACTTCATCGAAACGGACAACAGTTATGCGTTTCGCCAAGGTTTGGATTTGATCGATGAGACTCATGAGGTTGCAACTTTGTGCATGCAAGAGAACACTAGACAAGCAGCGCGATTCTACAATTTTAGAGTTAAAAAAAAATTCTTTCAACTAGGAGATTATATGATGCAAAAGTTGGAAGTATCTCAACCGTTATTTGTTGGCAAGTTATCTCCAAAATGAGAAGGTCCATACAAAGTTCGCAAGAAGATCACATCAGGCGCATACAAGTTGGAAACTTTGGAAGGGAAAAAAGTACCACGGTCATGGAATGTCTCTAACTCGAGCAAGTATTACCAATAAGTTTATTAGAAATTGAGAATTTTATTCCCGCGTATGTTTCATTCCAATAAGAAGCCCAGTTGGCTCATCCCTTTAATATCTTAATAGATTTCATCTTTTTATGCTTCATTCTATAGTACTACATTGCATTCCTATAAAGCTATCATCAAGCCAAAGAGCCCATTCTTAGGCTTTAAGATCCGTTTCAATCCATGAGTTACGTTGAAGCCAATGAGCTCATTCTTAGGCTTTAAGATCTGTTTCGATCCACGAGTTGTGCTTCGGCTTTAAGATCTGTTTCGATCGATGAGTTATGTTGAAACTAATGAACTCATTCTTAGGCTTTAAGATCCATTTCAATCCATGAGTTACACTAAAGCCAATGAGGCCATTTATTGAATTTAGGAATAGTAATACTATTCACTAAAGCTAATGAAGTGCTAACACTATTCACTAAAGCCAATTAGGCCATTTATTGAATTTATGAATAGCAACACTATTCACTAAAGCCAATGGAGGACTAACATTATTCACTAAAGCCAATGAAGCCATTTATTGAATTTAGGAATAGTAACAGTATTCGACAAAGACAATGGAAGGATTCCATGATTTAGTGAATAGTAACACTATTCACTAAAGCCAATGGAGGGGTAACACTATTCACTAAAGCCAATAAGGCCATTCATTGAATTTATGAATAGTAACACTATTCACTAAAGCCAAAGAGGGCAAGTAGTCAATTCATGGATAATAGCCTTGTGTACTCCTACACAAATTTCGCTTTTTTCATAGGAGTAGGGGGCACATGTTGTATACATATTATGATCATATCTCGAGATTCCCACGAAACATCTCGAAGAGACTTTAAGATAGACCCAGATCTGTGATATACATGAATTAGTTGAAATCTCACTAAAAAAAAATTCGAGATTTGCCAAATTTGATTAAAATAAGGAAGTTGGATTTGGCAATATCCCGAGTTGGAACCAACGGATAAAACCCTAAGGCTATAAATACATAGAGAGATCGAAGGAATAGGTAGGCTCTCCATTCCAACCCTAACTCTTTCTTTCTCATCAGCCCTCATCTAACTTAAGCATCGGAGTGTTCTCCCCGAGGTCCCACTCCGGATTTGTTTTGTAGTGTATGTTCTTAGGAGGTCACACATCACAAACCAATGTTGATCAAGTATGGTTTAGAAGTGCTTAGCGTCCATGAAGGTTGACACATTGGCCTCTTCTAGCAACCAGTGTTATTCTTAATAATTATCGCAAGTGTTTGTACTTCATTGAATTTGCAATGCGTAACTTTTGAACTCTGAATTCAAATATGGTGATACTGAATGCATGAAACATGGAAAACATTTTCACTACTATGAATTACTATATATTACACAATTCATCCCTTCTATAATCTAATATGAAAGGATCAAAGGCGTTATCCACCAAAACTTGTCACTTTTTTTAGTTGTACCCCATACGGGACTAACAAAAACCTGCATTAATAATCAAATGAGTAAAATAGTTCCAATTTTCAAAATTGAAGGAGAATGCACATAATGGACAATTGGGTTAATATTCCTATGATTAAAAAAAACATCCAAATTAAAGCAACTTTCATAACATCGTAAAAAGGATGACATATATTCCACAAGATGGAAGAAAGATTTTTACTTACACAACTTGGTGGCTTTAACAATCCATTATAGCGATTTTCTAATGTTTCAGGATGATCATAGTGATAGAGGTTTGCATAAGGAGTGATCCCTAGATTTGTGAAATTTGCACGACAAAAAAAAAATCAATTTGATTCAATTTAAGCCTCAAGCCCGCCATTTGGCTTTTGTGGCACCTCCAAGTCACAATTAAACTCACAAGTCGGCCTATTAGAGGATGTCCAAATGGTAAATGTGGATTGGAAGCATGGATTGATAACGCAGTATTAACTTGCCGAGGATGCGGCTTAAATAAATATTAAAGTTGAAATTTATTTTCCAATGATAGAATGTGGATTTGTAAAGTGTGGATGACCATGCATGTACACCAACTCTTCCATGTATTGTCAAATTACTTGTAATGTGTCGTATGACATGGGGTGTATGTGTTAATTGTCCCACATTGATTACTTGTAAAGTGTTGTATGACATGGGGTGTATATGTTAATTGTCCCACATTGCTAAGGCACATTTGTCAGCATACCAAATGGCCTATATAAAGGGTGTTAACCTCATTGTAAGAACACACCAAGTTGAATGAAAACTTTTCATTCCGACTATCTTATTTCTCCTCTTCTCCTTTGTAGTAGTAGAAGTTCTTAGTCTCATATTTTCCTTCTCTAGTTCTTAGCAAGTTCCAATTCAATTTACAACACGTTATTAGCACGAGCTTGCTCTAGCATTAAGGAGATCTTGAAGTTCAAGAAGGCTTGTTAAGGAGACAAAGCTAGGAAGGTATAACTTTTATTATTTAAATAAGTTCAATTTATTTCTATATTATCATGGTTGCTTCCTTTTATTACATGCATCACTTATATATACTATGCATTATAATGTCACCGATTGTGAAAATATGCTCTGTAGTTACGTCTCGTACGATCTTCTACATCAGAAATCAAAAGTCAATTTGTGACATATAGTTTTTCTCTTAAAACTCCAAACAACTAGTTATTGTAATATTCTTGATTTTATAATACAAATAATGCTATAAGTTTGAGTTGATAGTGGATAAGCCTTGTCCCTGGTAAAGCTAAACATTGAAAGGGAGACGAGTTATCCCGTTCGAGGAGGCATGGTATTAAGTAGACTTTGTCTTACCACCCACCCTGGAGGTTGTCCCACCAACTTGTACGAATAGTACATTTTGTTTATTAATGAATCAAGTTATGAACATATATTTAATCATATGTTATGCTTTTTACATAAAAAGATAAAATTATTTTATATTACATTTACTTTCAAAATATTAGTCAACCATAGTTGGAATAATTGCTTTATTATATTATTGACAAGAATTTATTGTCATGACAATTAGATACTACAATTTGTGAATAAAGCATATATGTAAAATCGTGTGTTATACACAATTATTCGTCATTTTCTTTTTAGAGATTTGAAAAGTGAATATTTCACTTTATATATCTTTTCACCTTATGGAGCTATACATATACATACCAAAATGGTAATGCTCCAAAAGCTCAAAATGAGCGGCTAAGTCTCATGCTACAAAATTTAATCAGTCAAATATTAATTATAATTTCGCAATTTTAATTACCTTTATGTAGAGGCTTTGCGAAAATATGACTGATGAGACAGTAAAAGGGTCACGTGACATGCCTCGATTTATTGCTGCAACAAATATCGAGTGCGCACATCAATCCAATAAATATTAAAGATTGATTTCTTGTCTTATGGTAGCTGAGTAAAATAATGAGATGAAATATAATATCGCTCCCGTCCAATTGGTTCAGCTTCAAATTAAGAAGCATATGTTGCATATTATGATCATGATGACAATAACAAATTTATGGACGTGGAAAAGATGAAAAAATATGGTAAATGTCGTATTGACAATTCCACTAAAAGTGGGGATAAAAGTGGTGCACCACTAGAAAGGGTAAATAATTATTGACAATGAACGCTCATCATTGTGATATTTTTCGTCACAAATGAAAGACTATTTTGCCAAAAGATTGTCATATATATACCCGAATATTTTTATGACCTTACCATGCCTTCAAAATCAAAGGCAAAATTAAAATGGCTCGATAAAAAAGACACATTGAGATGTGTTCAAATCATGAGCTAAATATAGGCGATGAATTTATCGCTTATGTATTATGGTATATGACTTTTTTTTTAATTCGCTAAATATTATTTTTCCAGATGGATCAACAAATCATGAGTTCAAATCATGAATCAAATAAGAGCGATATATGTCTTGCTGATTGTGATACAACGCACACAATCCTTCAAAACAGCGAATATTTCTCCAATTTGAAATTAGCTGAGGCTAATGTTCAAACAATATCTGACATCTCCAATTTGATTAATGGCTCCAGAAGAGCAAATATTATGTTGCTTGGGGGAACAACAATTCATGTCGACAATGCCTTATACTCTGAAAAATCCAGAAAAGATTTACTCAGCTTTAAAGATATTCGACAAAATGGATATCACATTGAAACCATGAACGAAAACAATAGAGAATTTCTTTATGTCACATTGGTTTCAAATGGGAAAAAAAAGTGTTAGAAAAACTCTCAGCTTTATCTTCTGGATTATATTTTACTCATATAAGGCATGTCGAAACGAATGTCGTCTTAAATAAAAAATTAATGATCCAAAGA
Source organism: Stephania yunnanensis (assembly GCA_039657365.1). Lineage (NCBI taxonomy): Eukaryota > Viridiplantae > Streptophyta > Magnoliopsida > Ranunculales > Menispermaceae > Stephania > Stephania yunnanensis. The sequence continues at coordinate 5,847,509 of CM077589.1, forward strand.
CATTCATTTTATGGCATGAACGGCTTGGTCATCCAGAATCATCAATGATGCGAAGAATAATTAATAATTCGCACGGACATCCTTTAAGGAGTCACAACATATTTTCAGCTGGTGATTATAATTATGCTAGTTGTTCTCAAGGTAAATTGATAGTTAAACCATCCCCAAGTAAGATTGTTGTGGAATCCCCAGTTTTCTTATAACGCATTCAGGGAGACATATGTGGTCCTATTCATCCTCACTGTGGACCATTTAGATATTTCATGGTTTTGATAGATGCATCAACTAGGTGGTCACATGTTTGTTTGCTTTCGACCCGCAATGTTGCATTTGCTAGACTTTTAGCACAAATCATTAAGTTAAAAATACAATTCTCTGACAACCCAATCAAGACCATCTGTCTTGATAATGCTGGGGAATTTCAATCTCGAGCATTTAAAAATTATTGCATGTCTATAGGAATTACCATTGAACATTATGTTCCACACGTGCATACCTAGAATGGTTTGGTAGAATCTCAGATTAAATGCATTCAATTAATTGCCAGACCTTTAATCATGAGAACTAAGTTATGAACTTCAGTTTGGGGACATGCAGTTCTTCATGCAGCATCTATCATTCGTTATAGACCTAATGCATACCATGAACATTCCCCCATGCAACTCATTTTAGGTCAACAACCAAATATTTCACACTTGAGAATTTTTTGTTGTGCAGTGTATGTTCCTATACCACCTCCCAATAGAACTAAGATGAGTCCACAACAAAAACTTGGGATTTATGTTGGATTTAACTCATCGTCCGTTATAAGATACCTTGAGCCCTTAACAGTGGATTTATTTACTGCACGTTTTGCTGATTGTCACTTTGATGAAGCAATTTTCCCACCATTAAGGGGAGATAAGAAGCCAATTCAAAAGGAATGGCGCAAAATTGCTTAGAATGCATCAACTTTATCACATTATGATCCACGCACAAATCAGTGTGAACTCGAAGTTCAAAAGATCATTCATCTGCAACAAATAGCAAATCAATTACCCGATACATTTACAGATGCAAAACAAGTGACAAAATCGCATATTCCAGCTGTAAATGCTTCTGCAAAAATTGATGTCTCTATGCAACAAAATGCACAAGAACCAACAAAACGCTTAAAGCGTGGAAGACCAATTGGTTCAAAGGATACAATTTCTCAAAAGAGGAAAATGGGAGTAAAAACAAATACAAATCAAAATACTCCTGAGAAAGCACAAGAATCCTTTGATAAGGTTTTATCGGAACTAGTTGATCCTGACGAGGGACAACGACCTCTAGAAAAAGAAGAAAAAGATGAAAATAATGAGATCTCAATAAATTATTTAAACTCTGGTAAGATTTGGGATCGAAATAAAATTGTTCCTGGTGATATATTTGTTTTCAATGTGTCCTTTGAAATATGTGAAAATGATGATGATCCAGAACCACGATCAGTGGACGAATGTCGAAAAAGACCTGATTGGCAAAAATGGCAAGAGGCTATCCAAGCAGAGCTAAACTCGTTAAAGAAACGAGAGGTTTTTGGACCGATCGTTCAAACGCCAAATGACATAAAACCCGTTGGATATAAATGGGTATTTGTACGAAAGAGAAACGAAAAAAATGAAGTTACAAGGTATAAAGCAAGACTTGTAGCTCAAGGTTTCTCACAAAGACCTAACATTGATTATGAGGAAACATATTCTCCTCTTATAGATGCAATCATATTTCGGTTCTTAATAAGCCTTGCAGTTTCTGAAGGGCTTGATATGCATTTAATGGATGTCGTTACAGAGTATCTGTACATATCTCTAGACAGTGAGATATATATGAGAATCCCTGAATGATTTGAAATATTCGAAGAAATAAAATTAAAACCTCATAACATGCATTCTATAAAATTACAAAGGTCTTTGTACGTATTGAAACAATCCGGACGAATGTGGTACAAATGCCTTAGTGATTATTTACTGAAATAAGGATATGTAAATAATCCGCTTTGCCCATGTGTCTTCATTAAAAGATCATCAATATGATTTGTGATTATTGTTGTATATGTTGATGATTTAAATATAGTTGGAAATCACGACGATATCGTTAGAACATCTGAATACTTGAAAAAGGAATTCGAGATGAAAGAACTTGGAAAAATAAGACTTTGTCTTGGTTTGCAAATCGAACATTTTTTAAGTGCGGTATTTGTCCATCAATCAAATTATATTGAAAAAATATTAAAAAGATTTTATATGGACAAGGCGCATCCATTGAGCTCTCCAATGGTTGTCAGATCACTTGAAGTAGATAAGGATCCATTTCGGCTTCATGAAAGTGATGAAGAGCTACTTGGTCCGGAGGTACCATATTTAAGTGCAATTTGTGCACTTATGTATCTTGCAAACTGTACAAGACCTGACATTGCTTTTGCTGTCAACCTACTAGCAAGATATAGCTCTTCACCAACTCGAAGACATTGGAATGAGGTTAAACATGTTTTTCGATATCTTCGAGGAACAAGTGACATGGGTTTATTCTACTCGAGAGGGGTAAAATTGAATCTCCAAGGTTATGCTGATGTTGGATTTTCATCTGATCCCCATAAGGCCCGTTCTCAAACGGGATATGTATTCACATGTGGTAATACTGCTATATCATGGAAGTCAGTAAAGCAAACTATGGTTGCTACTTCTTCCAACCATACTGAAGTACTTGCAATTCATGAAGCAAGTCGTGAATGTGTATGGTTGAGAAACATGATTGAACATATTCAAGAATCATGTGAATTGTCTTCAATAAAAAATTCTCCAACCATATTATATTCAAGAATCATGTGAATTGTCACCAAAATTCTTTTATGCGCATGAGCTTCAGAAGAATGGTGAAATTGATGTCAAGCAAATCCGATCGAGTGATAATCTTGCTGATTTATTCACAAAAACCTTACCAACTACGACATTTAAAAGGCTTACATATGGTATTGGTTTGCGTAAACTTAAAGACATTGCAAGTAAAGAAACTGAACAAGTTTCACCCATGTTCACATGAGGGGGAGTTATTGATTAGTGTATTGCACTCTTTTTTCCCTTAGCTACGGGTTTATCCCATTGGGTTTTCCTAGCAATGTTTTTAATGAGGCATTCTCAACAATATTATGCCCGTCTTAAGATTTATGAGAATAGTGTACTCTTTTTCTTTTACTATATTTTTTTCCACAGGGTTTTTCTTAGTAAAAGTTTTAACGAGGCACAATCTCTAAGCAAGGGTCATCCAAAGGGGAGTGTTGTGAAGTGTGGATGACCATGCATATACACCAATTCTTCCATGTATTGTCAAATTACTTGTAATGTGCACTACAAAAAAATGTAAATTAGAAACGGAAATAGCAACAGAATTTAATTCCGATTCTAATCAGAAATGGTTAGAAACGGAACTGAGACGGAAATAGTCAGAGACGGAATAGAGACAGATTACAGACGGAAATAGAGACGAAATTAAAATCCATTTCTAAAAAAATGGCGCCAACTTTCCACCAAAAATTTAGTAGCTTATAACCACACATCACATCTCGAGATTCGTGCATCAATAGATGAAATATTTATTTGTTTCAAACTCTCTCTCTCCTCAAACTCTCTCTCCCAACTCTCTCTCCTTGAACGAACTCTCTCCCTCTTCCTCGACCGAACTCAACCTCTCTCCTCGACTGAACTCGACCTCTCTCAAGCTCACCGGCAGCTCAACAACTGCTCTCTTCACCGGCGGCTCCGCAACTCCTCTCTTCACGGCTCTACAAACCCTCAACTCTCTATCTCGTCTCAAACTCTCTCTCTCTCCCAAGCCCTAAATCTCTGTGAAAGTCGTCGCAGACAGCTTTTGTTCACTGGTGCTCTCCAAATCTGATGTCTTCATCGTCGAGGGAAGTTACGACTTTGTTGGATGGAGATTGAAGAGCTAGTTTGGGAGATTTGGTGTTGTTTGAAGAGATTTGGAAATGGGGGTTTGGATTTAGTGGGTTTTGGCGGTGGTGTTCGGAGCTTGAGTTGCTCTCTGCCGAAGCTCGTGCCTTCTGTCGTCATCGTCATATAAGCCCTCGCCATCGTCTGCTTTGTCTATCGCCGTCTGTCCCTCGTCGTTGTCGTCTGCTCTGTCCCTCTTCGTCGTTTGCTCTGTCCGTCGCCGTCGTATCCTCTCTTCACTGCAGCCATTGTTTTAAGGCTTGGGATCCGAAGCCCCGTCTTCGACATTGAGGCAAGTAATCCACGAAGCTCCCGGTGTGGTTTCGGCTTGATACCCTCTCCTTTGTGAACCCTAGTTGTTGATGAAGACATGCCTTAACCTCACTCGAAGTCTCTCTGCTTCCTCTCTATCCTCTCAACCTCTTGACGCCCTGAACTCGCGAAGCTCAGAATTGCCATCAAGTTCATCTTTCTTTTGCAAGATGCAGCAGATCAGACTTGGAAGGTGGTGGAGATGCGAATGGCTTGCTTGAGAGAGAGGGCGAGGAGGGTGGAGAAGCGGAAGGAGCTGAAGGAGTAGACTTGGAAGGCGATGACGTTTTCTGCGAGCCTCAATGGTGGGGCGCAGGTTGGGTTGGAGGTCAGGGTGTTGGTGGTGTTTCGGGAGTCGATTGGGTTCCAGGAGAGTCCTACGAACACTGCGAATGCGTACAGCGAGTTCACGCTCACGATGTTGTCCAGTGCAGTCACGTAGATTGTGGTTCCGCCCATTTCGCTTTTGGATTTAAATCTGGAAGTGTGGAGCTGTGTGGCTTTTGGACTGAAAGAGTAAAGAAGATCCGTGGAGTTAAGAAGGTGAACTAATGTCCACATATCTATCTCGCATTTTTGTTTTTCCATTCCAATATTTGGTGCTTAGCCTTTCTTTTACCCCTATTTACGGACTATGCCGGAGATGCTGCTAAGGCTGGAAAGAATAAATGAGGTGATTGAGGATAATCTGGTTATCGTATTTTGTATTAGTTATTTTTGAGTAGCTTTCATTTAGTTTTGAGTATGGCATTTGCGGGACAATATTTTTGTCGTGTTAAATACAATTTCATTTCCAAATGAACTTAATGTCGAAATACCGATCATGAAAGTTTCTAAAGTTGGAGAAAGACCCCAGGGTTTGAGATCTTCCCCGATGTGCTTTTTTTTCTTGACATTCCTGTTTCACTTGTTAGATGATAAAAATGTGTGGTAATTAATGTTTGTTGAGGTGTTTTCTTGGTTTATAAGTTTTAGTTTCAGCGTTATGTTGGAATTAGAGTAGAGTTGACAAAGCACACAATCAAACCTTAGTCAGTTTTGCAATTGATTGCTTTTATTTACTTTCTATTACTTTGTATGGATCGATGTATGTGGCTGATCCACTTCGTCGTTTGTTATTTTTGCAGCTTGGAGCCAATGCTATTTTGGTCGTTTCTATTACAGTTTGCAAAGCAGGAGCAAGCGTGAAGAAGGTTCCCCTTTACAAGGTATATTGTTATCAAATGTGTATTTGATAGTATTAATATTTTGCTCACACCGTTTCTCTCATTCGCGAAGGTTAGAAATGCCTCCTCTCTCATTTGTGCCCTTATCTCCTTTGCCTGATTTCTCATTCTTTTCTAGTTACTCACATGGTCAAGTAGTTGGAGAATTGTCACAATATTGTTTCTAGTTACTCACATGGTCAAGTTAACCACAAAAGTCATTGTTTGGTGAGAGATTATTTGCATTGGGAATTGTCTCCAATTGCTCACCAAGTGATCAAGATTTTCTGCATGTTGTTGTTATGGCTAGTGCATATACAAGTAGGCTATCATGTAGGAACAGTGAGTTTCATGAAAATTACTCAAACTGGAATTAGTTATTTGTGTTGCATTTGTTTATATATTATCTTTCTTAACCTCTAAGCGATTCCTTATTTTGAGTCAATACGTTCTGGATTCCGTGATCATTATTTTTCTATTGCAATGGAAATTAGCTTATTAAATCTGGTTGTCAATTTAGTTTTTCTATGTAATGTTCGAATTCAGGGTGCTCCAACAAACCATGTAGCAGACTTTAAACAAGATGAAAGTGATTCAGATTCAGATAAACAGCAGAAATCAGTGGTGAGTTTGGACTTTGTACTTTGTTTTATGTGTGTGTTTTTCAAACTTTTTTTTCATGTTTCCTTTTAGAGGACAAACATAGGAACATATTTTCTTATTTGGATTCGTCTCTCACGTACCCCTTGCAAACACAACAGAAAATAAAAAAGACTCTCAAAAAGGGGTAGCAAGAAAGCAATAGAATATTCCTTTAACAAATTGACAGCTGAACATTATATGTTAGTAATGTGAACTTTTCAAACTAATAATTGAGAACAAAGATAATATTAAAACATATCCAAAGTATAAACCGTATAATATATCCTCAGTGAAATCCTCAATGTAATGAACCACTTCATAATTGTATTTGATGAATGTATCCCTTGTCCTGATTTTTCATCTCGAACTCCTAAACCATGTTGGCCTCATTTTGAAAGATTTTTTATATTCATCACAAGAGTGAATATTTGTAGTTTACAAGTTTAAGACAAAATTGGAACTCATTGAATAAGAATTGAAGTGATGGAATAGAGAAACTTTTGGAACATATTATTGAAGATATCGCTATTCTAGAAAAACAAGAAGAACATGACCACTAACATATGGAGATACTACAGATGAGGATAGAAGCCATGGATCAGCTCCATTAGATGAGGCTATTTAGTCCCAATTTGGTAGAGTGAAGAAACCAAAACCAACATACTCAATTTGGTTTTGGTTTTGGTTTCTAGGCTTACAACTGCCCTTTTGAATCTTATGTCTTTGTCAGTTCTTCATAAGTTGTTTATATCATTGTATGATCTGATTTCTGTTGATTTCATGCTCTTGCTCATGCATTTAATTTTATGTGTCAAAAACTTTTATTTTATTCTGCCATTTTTTCTTGTTCAAACTTGTATGCATGGCCACCTCTTCTGCATTTTTCAGTACTTGAACTCGTTTTATGTGGTTGTATGGCGGACTGCAAGTTTCCCATTTACAATAGTGTTTACTTTTGAAAGTTTAATTGTTGATCACTCGCTTACAACTGCCTTTTTGAATCTTATGTCTTTGTCAGTTCTTCATAAGTTGTTTATATCATTGTATGATCTGATTTCTGTTGATTTCATGCTCTTGTTCATGCATTTAATTTTATACTAGTTTATTGTTCATGCATTTTCAAACAACCATATGATTCTTGAGTTGGTTCTCTAAATATGAGTGATGTACATGATTCTTGTATGTTTGTGATACATATATAATTATTGCAAAGCAAGAATAAGTACTAATTCTCCATAGTGAATCGATGTCTTAGTCTTACATGTTTATTGATTATTAATATTGCTCTTAGTCAGGACGCCATTGTTGGTTTAAGATGGTTGGAAACTTTTGTTATGTTTGATGGTTTTTTTTTCTTAATTTCAGGCTATTGGACATTGAATAAACAGTTCGTTACTATTATTGGTATGCATTTGGTCTCTAAACTTTTATTGGTATTTTGTTAGGTTTCATGGCGGGCAGTGATCACCCCCCACTTCGAGGGCGCACATTACCTCATTGTAAAGCTGCACTCGACTTGATATATGGTTGTGTTCCCCCTCTTTTGCGATCCCTTTTGAGTTAACTGAGTAGCTATGTCCGCGATCTATTTACTTATCTATGATGTTGAATTTCATGTAAATGTGTTGTCTAGGCACTGTTGCTATAGATTGTATAAGGCCTTTTTGTGCATATTTAGAGGATTGGAAGATTTTGTTGGTGGTTGTTGAACAATAGGATTGGTGGTTTTTGTGCATACTTAGAAATTTGGAACATTTATTAAACTTGACAAGCTTTCGTGGATATATAAATATTTTTCAATGTCGAATTGTACATTTTTTCTCTCATTTTAATATTTGTTGTTGATATATATTGTCAATGTATGTATGTCAAATTCTGCTTTTTTTGGGGATGTTAGCACCCCCAAGGAGTTGTTGGAGGGGATGCAGGCGATGGAGTAGGTCCTATGGTTGTATTTTCAGGTTTAGAGGTTATGGAGAACCAATTGGATTAATCTTAGGTTTGAAAACTAAACAATGCGGAATTGAGACGGATTAGCAACGGAATTCAGAGATTCCGTTGCTATTCCGTCTCTAATTTTCGAGGAATAGATGCATAAATCAGCAACGGATCAGAGACGAAATTATTGTATTCCATCTCTGATCCGTTGCTAACAACAGACAGATCAGAGACGGAATACAATAATTTTGTCTCTGGTCCGTTGCTAATCAGAGACGGATCAGAGACGGAATCCAATAATTCCGTCTCTGATTAGCAACGGATCAGAGATGGAATGCAATTACAATTGTACCCTTTAAAAAAATTTTCATTTATGTTCCGTCTATGCTCCGTTTCTAAATTCCGTTTCTAATCCGTCTCTAATCAGAAACGGAAACACATTTTCGTTGCTGATTGAATCAACGACGACGATTTTAGAGACGGAATAGATTCCATCTCTGTTCCGTTGCAGAATTGAATTAGAGACGGAATTTATGCTAATCAGAGACGGAAATTTTCGTTTCTGATCTGCTGTTTTTTTGTAGTGGTGTTATATGACGTGGGGTGTATGTGTTAATTGTCCCACATTGATTACTTGTAAAGTGTTGTATGACATGGGGTGTATATATTAATTGTCTCACATTGCTAAGGCACATTTGTCATCATACCAAATGGCTTATATAAAGGATGCTAACCTCATTGTAAGAACACACCAAGTTGAATGAAAACTTCTCATTCCAACTATCTTATTTCTTCTCTTCTCCTTTGTAGTAGTAGTTTGTAGTAGTAGAAGTTCTTAGTCTTATATTTTTCTTCTCTAGTTCTTAGCAAGTTCCAATTCAATTTACAACAGATTGCACTTTCTATCTAAAAGTTTTATTGTATTTTTTATATATTTTAAAAATAATTGATAATATGGCTATGAATTGTATTGTTAAAAGTAGATATTTAAAATAAACAATATTTATCCACGTCAGCTCAACATTCAAAATGCACATTTTATTAGAGATGATTTTTTCACTCCAATGTCTATTTTAGTACTAGTCACATCCAATCCGCATTTCGTTAGAGATGCTTTTACATACAGTCTATATGCACAAGGAGCAACGTATGTAATATATCACAATTGAATTTGAACTGTGACTTCTGGTGGCACTTAAGGGTATATAAGAAAAAATACTTGTACTGAAATATTTTTTTAAAAAAATACACGATTGACAATGTGTAACTACTAGGATTAGTTAGGGTCTTGTAAACCATAAATATTCCAACAACCAATTGGTTTGATTGCAAGGGCAGAGCCAAGCACTATCCCATATACCCCTATGCATAGTTCATATCTTGATGATATGCTTGGCTCTTTCACTATGCCCCTCCCTTGGGCCGACCCTGACATTTTTTAGGCCTAGGGCGAAACAAGAAAAATTGGGGCCTTAATAATTGATAAATTTAAATTAATTTAAATAAAGAAGTATAAGTAGTGAAAATCGACAAAAAATAATTTATATTCTCATAGATCGATTTGTGTAAAAAATTAAATAGTCCTTTCGACATTAATTCTAACATTATCTTTAGTTTATTATAACTTCTTTTTGATAAAAATAATAATTTAGATTTTTAGATAATAATAAATTGTTGCTAAAACTCAAAAATAAAAATTAATTTGAGGCCACTTGGTTAAAAAAAAAAAAAGTGAGGCCACTTAATTGCAATAAGTGAACTCATATATATAACAAAACCATTTATATCAATAAAATATTAATGCCAAAATAGTTTATGTTTCTCATTTTTTATTTTTATAGTTGTTGATATATGTAGTTGAATTTTTTGAGGTGACATGTATAAAAGTATATAATTTTCGTAGTGCCACTCTATCATTATTAACTATACTTACTATTAGTGTAGAATTTAACATAACTAAAATATGAAGGAAAATGCAAAAGTAACTCATTTGGGCACAGATCTAATTTGATGTCGTGCATTTTGCTTAGAGAAATGCACACACATTTTGACATATATTACACAGCTTCTAATTAAGTCGGTGCCTAAAGTTGGTGGCTAAAATGGTTTACTCTAGCCGTCCCTAAATATAATATTTAAAAGATTGACGTACTTTTAGTACGTACTCTCATCAAGTTAATTGTGTTACTTCAATTTCTTGCAACGAGATGTGTGCACACTAACAGCAAAGTTTATCTAAACACTTCAACAAATGGGTGACAGTTAAATGTAAGTATCAAAGTAGATTACCCATTAAAACATCAACATTTATTAGCAGAGAGAGAATCTGACACATTATAGAGAGAAGGAAGTGGGATTATTAATTTCTTATAACTCAACACTGAATTTATGGCAAAAAAAAGGACAGCTTGTTTTACACAATATTTTCCCCATTACTAAAAATGTAATTAGGGGGCCTTTCTGGTGGGGCCTGGGGCGGTCGTCGGCCCCGCCCACCTTCAAAACCGGGCCTACCCTTCCCACATTCATGCAAAACCCACCATTCTTATAATAATGCTACCGTGATATTGTAATACATACATTTGCTACAAAAGTCTTTTAGATGCACATTGTATTGAGTGTGCACAAACATTGATGCACAAAAAATATACATGTTACATATTTTTTGGTGAAGACATATGTAACAACCCAGTTTTAATTACGTCGTTAATACGACGTATTTTCATATGTGGACACCAGCTTAGCATCTCGCCACTAGGACCGAACACGCCCAAGATAGGTAAATAGTTAGTTTTATGTGTTGTTTGCTTAATTTGCGATGTTTATGCTTAATTACGTTGATTTGCACCGCAATGTGTGCATTTATATTGTTATTGTTCATGTGAGATAGTGTGACGGATATTCATCTCGATCGGCGTGTAGACGCGTGTACTGGGTAGGCGATTGACAGTACACAAGGTTGGGAAACAATGCACATATGATAAATGAATAAAGTTCATTAGTAATTAATATAAATTGTCATTTTGACGTTTAACGACGTGGGTGTTCGCGGACAATACGCATCGCGGAGCGGAGCCAGGTATCCAATGCCCGAGGGTTTAGTGTATTGGATTGAAGGGGGATAAGACCAAGTGACAAAGTCACCAATATAAGTCACCTTTAATGGACTTTTTGACCTTATCTCAACTATTCATTGGGATCTACACATACTAGAGGACAAAAAAAACTATAAAAGTCCAAAAATATCACATTTTACCACCTTTTCTCTCTCATCTCTCGTTTTGGACGAAAATTTAGGGAAATTTGGTGAATCGCAAATGCAGATTTGGAGGTTCATAAACGAGCAATCGACAATCCAATGTGAGATTCACGTTCTCCTCGTCGTTTTTTACATTTTGAGTATGGATTTTTGGGTTTTGACATGTGTGGCGGCCCCACATTTCAGGCCAACCCACCACGTTGCATCCCACGTCACCTAGCCTTGCAACATCATGGCCCGCTTATTCTTGACACCTCGCAGCCTAATGAGTTGCTTACATTTTTTCAGCTAACCCTACTTACGCTAACTAATCTTTACATAAGTATTAATAATTCAATTAGCTAGTTACTCAATTTATCAAGTTATATTATAATTTTACAGCGAAAGTCTTTTAATGAGTAACTTATGCAATATTTAACAATCTTAAGTAGTGGAAAACCCAGCAGAAGATACCATGTATATATCAAATGCGATATAAGCAATGTAATCTGTGTTCTACAGTTCCCAAATGCAACAAAAGTAAAATAAATACATACTGATGTCGCACACGAGCTGGCTCCAAAATCTAAGAGTTAGTCGCACAAGTACCTCCTTGCGCTTGCCTTTGCTCGTCGAAGGATCTGCACTCAATCACCCAACAAATACAGTGACGAGTCCAGTGAGTAAAATCTCAAGAGAAGTCCACACAATATTCATGATATAAAACTAATAAACTACAAGACATATGAATATAACATCTGGCAACAATACGTCATATTCCCATGAATGTAGGCAACATACGACAAACAAAAGCAATAGCGTGAAATAAATATACAGCATATACCAACTAAACTAGTTGATCAAAATTAAAGCATAAATCAGTAAACATCCGTATAATCACGAGAAAACCCTGACCTACACCAGCCAGTAAATGGTAAATCAAATAGGAACCACGTATATACTTACAGGCTTACAGTGACTAAACCTCAACTACGGTTACCGGATGAACCCCTTGCTATTTCAAGTCAAGGGAACACCCTAAATCCCTCCCGATAGTCATAAATATATTCTACGCCATCGACACGAGCACTAAACACAAGTAACTCGTGTAAACGATTTAGCCACAACTAATAAATACGCGAACCGAAATAGGAGTGAAAACCTCATGTGTGCCCACCAGCGAACTCATATGAAATTTGATACCGATAAAACAAACCATAAATTTTGTCAGGCATTCTAATGAGTTTACGCACCTTAATCCACGCTTCGACTTCCTCGGACTCCCGTATCCGACCCGACTAGCTCCTCGATACCCGAGCTACGGTCCCCTAAGTCTCCGAAGTCCGATTTTACATGTTTAGTATGTTTATAGGTGTTTGAGATATGTATTAAGTCAAAAATCTCAAAACAGCCCTTTATGTTAAGTTTATGTATGTTGTTAGCGCGCTATGTAAATAACTGCTTGTAGCGCGCTATGGACAGGATATAGCGCGCTACTGTCCTTCATCCCGAAGAACAATTGAAAACCTATAAGGTAGCGCGCTACCTAGCCTCCGGGACAGAATTCTCAAGTCGAGAATTCTATTTTTCCCCTCCAATTTGGCTACCTAAACACATTCGTACCCTTTTCATGCATAATTAACTCCAACATAGTAACTAAAACAACCTCAAAATAACAATTTGATCACAATTGCACTAAAATCACATGAATTCACTAATTTTTCCCAAACTTCACCAAAACCTTAACTCTTTAAAATCAGTTCATAAACTCTAATTATATGATATTATAGCATGTAATTCATCAAACTTCTATCAACATCAGTAGCCTAACCCTCCATCATCAGTTCACATCGATTTCACATTAAAACAATAAATTTGGCTAAGTTACTAATGTAGAATTGTTACTTAATTGAAGTATCACTTGGCTTGATCAGTTGCTCACCAATATTTCATGGATTCCCTTACATTCTAGCCACTCCTTCTTCTCCAGCAAAAATGTATGAATGATTTAGTTTGCATGTTGTTTGATCAACTAATGTTATATATGAGCTTGATTCTTGACCATTGATCTTCATGTATTTACATATCTCGAGGCTTGTCTAATGGTTCACCTCTAGCCACTTAGCCCACTAACTCAAATCCATGTGACACCAATTTAGCTCATAGATGTGCCAATGTGTATCTCTAGGTAAATCATATGGTTTTCAATTAATGAACTAAACTATAGGCATTGATTTGTTTTAATTTAATTGCACTAAATTAGGCCCATTTTTATACATATGGTTAGTGTTTTATCTATCAAAATTAACCAAATTATGGTCTCACTAGCCTTTGACTACTCGGTACTCGGTGCCCCATGTCTCGACATGCATTTCGAGGCACGTCATAGCCTATTGTTCTAATTTGAATTTACTTAGCCTACGGTCACATTACCCAGTTAAATTGATCTACAATTCATCTTGACCTGGATTAGTCGAGTTTCCTAGCATACCCGTGGTTCGCCTACTTGACACCCGCATCGACACTCCTTTCGTGGTGAACATCCGTCATAAAAACTCATCTGATAGCAACATACACACATGCGATGCAATATAATAATAATAATTTAAACACCACATATACACAACCACCATCCATAAATGACATATTTTCTCGATTCTCGTGTCCGAGTCAACCGAGTTATCTACGTAACGCTCGAATTACGACCATTAATCCCCGAGATTAATGGTAATCCTAGTTTAATTAATTTGGGTTGTTACAATGTAGAGTTTGGATATGCGAGTTAGCTCGCTGATTTGAGAGTTTTTGATAAGACTTTTGAGTTGGATGAGAGCAATTATCATGATATTAGATGTTGTGGATGGGGGTGTTGAAGTTGTGGAGTTTTATCGGGGTTTCGCCGAGTTTTATCGGGGTTTTAGTTTGAATTTCAGACGAGTTTTAACGTGGTTTGAACGCACCATATGGTAGTTTTTGTGAACCATAAGGGAATGGATCGAATTCGGGTTGTAAAGTTGAAGCTGGGGTTTCTGGAAAAACCCCGGGGAGCACCTTTTAGGAAGGGCCCCATGAGCGGTGCAGTGGGAGTAATCCCATGGTGCCACCTGCAGCATCGTTTCGCCAACAACAACAACAACAACAACAACAACAACAACAACAACAACAACAACAACAACAACAACAACATAGCCTCAGTCCCAAATTAATCGGGGTCGGCTACATGGATCAAACTTTTCCATTGTGCTCGATTAAGTGCAATTGATGGTGAGCTTTGCAAACCATTCAAATCCCTCTTAATTAATGCATCCCATGTTAACTTTGGTCCGCCCCTACCTCGTCGAATTTCTACACTTTCTATTGAGTCAAGTTTTCTAGTTGGGGCATTTGTAGGCCGTCTTTGCAGGTGACCAAACCATCGCAACCGCCCTTCCCTAATCTTTGTATCAATTGGTGCTACTCCTACTTGTCTTTGAATTTCTATATTTCTTATTCTATCTTTACGAGTTTTACCACACATCCACCTAAGCATCCTCATTTCTGCTACGTTCACTTTATGTAATTGTTGTTGCTTTACCGCCCAACATTCACTTCCATAGAGCATAGCTGGCCTAATTGCGGTACTGTAAAATTTTCCTTTTAACTTAGTAGGAACATGTTGATCACAAATCACCTCTGTTGCACTCCGCCATTTCTTCCATCCCGCTCGAATTCTATGTGTGACATCATTTTCAATGTTACCATCGTTTTGTATGATTGATCCTAGGTATCTAAAGTGGTTTACCTTAGGAACTTCTACTTCCCCTAATTTTACCACTCCATCATCACGATGTCTAGTGTTTCCAAACTCACAGTGCATGTATTCAGTTTTCGCCCTACTCAACTTAAAGCCTTTAGATTCTAATGTATTCCTCCAGAGTTCTAATTTCCTATTCACTCCATCTTTACTTTCATCCACTAAGACAATATCATCTACAAATAACATACACCATGGTATATCATCTTGAATATGTCTAGTTAGTTCATCCATAACTAAAGTAAATAGATATGGGCTTAAAGCCGATCCTTGATGTAGTCATATCGTAATGGGAAATTCTTTTGTAGCTCCTCCAAATGTCTTTATACTCGTTACTACTCCATCATACATATCCTTAATAGTGTCTATGTATCTAGCATTCACTCTTTTTCTTTCTAGAACCCACCAAAAATCATCTCTAGGGACCCTATCATATGCTTTTTCTAAATCTACGAATACCATATGAAGATCTTTTTTCTTTTCTCGATATTTTTCTAACAATCGTCTTACAAGGAAAATCTCCTTCATAGTTGACCTCCTAGGCATGAAATCAAATTGGTTCTCTGATATTGTGGTTTCTCTCCTTAGCCTATTGTCAATTATCCTCTCCCACAGTTTCATAGTGTGACTCATAAGTTTAATTCTCCGGTAGTTTGAGCAACTTTGAATGTCTCCTTTGTTTTTGAAGATTGACACAAGCGTGCTTCTTCTCCAATCCATTGGCATCCGTTTTGATTTTAAAATTTTATTGAAAATTTTTGTTAACCAAGTCAATCCGATTTCTCCTAAGCATTTCCAAACCTCTATGGGTATTTCGTCTGGGCCACATGCTTTCCCTATTTTCATTCTTTTCAATGTCTCTTTAACTTCTACAATTATAATATTGCGTGTATAGTTTACATTTCTTTCTTGGTGTGGGTTTTCATCTATTATAGTATCAACTTGGCCATCATTAAATTAATAAACTATCGAAGTAATTTCTCCATCTCTCCTTAATATCCTCCTTGCGCGTTAAAACATTTTGATTTTCGTCCTTAATACATCTTACATGACTTAGGTCTTGTTTCTTTTTATCTCTTAATTTGGCTAGCCTATATATATATTTTTCGCCATCTCTATTACCTAACCTTGTATATAAATCTTTCATGAAATTTGTTTTAGCTTGACTAACTATTTTTTTAGCTTGTTTTCTAACTTCTCCATATTGATTGTACGCATCTTCATCTTGACACTTAGGTATTTTCCTATACATATCTCTTTTAGTCTTAATTGCTCGTTGGACATCCTCGTTCCACCACCATGTTTCCTTCTTTGGAGGTCTCAAGCCCTTAGATATACCTAATATATTTGATCTCACCCTCCTTATGCAACTACTCATTTCTAGCCACATTGTATTAGCATCTAAGTCAAGATTCCAAACATTTTCCTTTAGTTGTTTTTCTCTAAACCCTACTTGTTTACTATGTTTTAGGTTCCACCACTTTATTCTAGGGTCGCTAACTCTTTTATTCATATTATTCCGTTGTGTTAGCTTAATATCAGGTACTACTAACTTATGTTGGGTAGTAAGTGCTTCACCAGGTATTACTTTGCAGTCTCTACATAGTTTTCTAACTATTTTTTTTGTTAAAAGAAAATCTATTTGACTCTTGTTATGACCACTACTAAAAGTAATTATATGCGACTCCCTCTTCCTAAAACTAGTATTTGCTAAGACAAGATCATATGCTGAAGAAAATTCTAAAATTGATTCTCCTTCTTCATTTCTGTTACCGTAACCAAAACCTCCATGAACTCTCTCAAACTCATTGTTACTTACCCCGACATGCCCATTCAAATCTCCTCCAATAAAAACCTTTTAATCTAATGGTATACTCTGCATAAATCCATCCATATCATCCCAAAACTTGCGTTTGATGCACTCGCTTAATCCTACTTGTTGTGCATATGCGCTAAGTATGTTAATTTTTTCGTCTCCAATAATTAATTTAACTAGAATCAATCTATCCCCCATTCTTTTAACCTCTACGACCTTATCTTTATAATCATTATCCACCACAATTCCTACTCCATTGCATTTTCTATCTATCCCAGTGTACCACAATTTAAACCCTGTGCTTCATATTTCTCTACTCTTTTCTCCTACCCATTTTGTCTCTTTGAGGCAAGCAATATTGACTCTCCTTTTAATCATGGTATCTACTAGTTCTAATGACTTCCCCGTAAGTGTTTCTATGTTCCATGTTCCTGAATAAAAAAAAACTTCAAGTTTGGATTTCGATTCGACCAATTGAGAGCCTATCCCGAGGATCGATACCGAGTATAATATTAATTAATATGATGGATTTGATACTCTAATGTGAATTTAAAAAATTCCAAAGTTTGAGAAATTGACAAATTAATGAATATTAGGTACTTGGATTTGATCGACGAGTGTTAGGGCACACATTTGGAGGCATGAAGATCGCTTTTGTATTAATGGAGCACGGTTTAAGATGTGTAGTAACCCAATTAAGATTTTCTCGAGTATTTATTTATATATTTCCTTATTTGCTTTCCATTTAGTTATTTCATTATTCCTTTCTGGTATGGTTTATCTGAACAGTTTGGTTAAGTGTGCTCCCACTGGGCCATTTTGTGTGTATGTCCACTAGACCAAAGCACGTGTCACTCGGGGTCTCGGTGAATAGCTCGACCAAAGGATCTTCTCGGTGCACATGTCGGTGCACTATGGGACCATGCCGTCCATTGAGAGGATCCGGAGGCTGGCCATGCTGGAGTATGACTCACTGGCAAGTGCCCATGGGAGAGTCTGAAGTATGGTGCTAGTTTGACTTTGGTTGACACACATTTTGAGCTTGCCTATTATGTATTCATGCGATGAGCACAATTGTATGTTTTAATTTTTTAGATGTTTATTTAATATAGCTTTATTCAAATTCCTGTATCTTATTTCTATAAATGCTTATTGAATTTCCTTAGGATTACTCACTATGGACTCTTCATATGTTTTGTTGTGATGGCTTGAGTGCAAACCCCGGTACGAATCGAGGCAACGGGAAGCTTGAGGATTAACTGTGATAGACTACAGCCTCTCTCCTACGTTTGCATATATTCATATTTGCTTTTAGAATACGACATACATTGTGAGCTACCTATGACTTGTATATTGGCTTATTTTGAAGATTTTGGCCATCTTTCTGATTACGATGTTTATATTATGGGTTTTCCACATTAGGTTGATGCTCTTAAGACTTGAATTTATTTGTTTACTGCTTGATCAAGTCTAATAATTAAGTCTTCCGCTATAATTTGATTGTTAAAAATGATATTAACAGGTGAATTGAATCTAATGGACTAACTTGTAACTTTTCATGATGTAAGTTGGTCAAGTATTGGGTTTTGAATGAAGTTGTGTAGGTTAATGCACGTGGGACATAGCTAGGCCTTAAGTGGCAGGGCAGTGGGTTCACGTTGGCACTCGTGGCGAGCACTCGTGGGCTCACAGGTGAATTGAATCCAATGGACTAAATTACAACATATATTCCTATTTTATGCATAGGGAAATACTATTTTGACAGCGTATTTACACACAATCATAAAAAATAGCCTCATGTGATGCAATAATAACACTAATATAAGTATGGTTGCACCTTAAAATAAAGGCAACATACTAAATCAAGATTAGAAAATTTTTAAGCCCCCCTCCCTCCCTCCCTCATTGAAGAGTCAAGGCTGGTTCGGCCCCTGTCTAAGTGGTAAAAAACTCAATTCCCCTTATGTACGAAGGACTTGTGTTTGAGTCTCACGGATAAAAAAATTGAGTTGGGAGGCTACCTCACGTAAGACATATGGTACATTGTTGTCCTAAGTTTTATACGAAGGTTGCCTTGTATATATGTACTTGAAATATTTAAGTTAGCTCACCCCTCAAACTAATGTCTAGACTTTCGTTAATCTAGCCAAGAGCTTGAAATCTTGGCTCCGCCTAGGGGTGTACATGGATCCAGTAATCTACATATGCAATTCAATTCGGTCCAATTATTGCGAATCACATCAAATTTTATAACTAGAAATTTTATAACTAGAATTGGATTGAATTACAAAAATGTCAATCCGCACGAATTGGATCGACTTACGGACTTTTGGCCTTGCTCTGTCCTCATCTCTTCGGATTGAATTGCAAAAATTTTATAACTAGAAATTTAATAAAAGTGCTTTTTATGCATCCTCGTCTCTTCGGAGTGAAATGCAAGTTGCCCCTTGCTCTGTCCTCATCTTATATAGCTTTCAGGAAGAGTCACTAGCTAATGAATAATAATAATAATAATAATAATAATAATTATTATTATTATTATTATTATTATTATTATTATTATTAAGGAAGGCATATAGCATACTAATAAAAAGAAGGGAGCCAAGCTGAAAAATAGTAAACGTAATTAAGATACAAATAGATGCATTTCACTCCGAAGAGACGAGGATGCATAAAAAGCACTTTTATTTAAGTATACATATGCATAACATTAGCAACACACATGATACCACAGTGCTGAACCTACAGCTTCAAAACAAAGGAGTACATAAAATAGGATTAATTGAGAACTCGCACTTAGAACTCATCATTTCTACACTTCTTTGAGGCCTACTACTTCTTTCTGGTGAGCAACGTCTTGAACCAATATGCTGACATCTTCGGGTACCTTTGCAGGGTTTTGTAATCAACATAGACGATACCAAATCTTGAAGTGTATCCTGATTTCCATTCAAAATTGTCCAGCAATGACCACGCAAAGTAACCAATAACATTTGCTCCTTCATCAATAGCCTTCTTGAGCTCTATCAAATAACTCCTATAGAAATTAATTCGTGTGGTGTCGTGCAGTGCCTTTGGCAGGGTGACACTACCCGGATCATCCATACCTTCAACAAATTAACGAGACGAATTTAAGAAACCTTATAAGAAAAAAGCTAATTTTAATGAAGAACTAATTGTTGAGTTTTCTAGTTCATACCATTTTCTGATAGAATGACTATTGGGTTTCCATAATGCTCTTTTACATATGTTACAGCTTTATATATACCCCATGGTACCATGTAAAGCCAGTAGGAATGTGCCTGCAAAAAGAAGATTTCATCAAAATGAGATTCAATATCATATAATATTAATTGACATCACGAAAAAAAAAATTCTAAATCCAGAACCGTATAATAGAGAAATCGTAAACTTAATATCTCAAATGTCATATCAAGTATATTTGCGCTAATGAGAACAAAAAGTTTACTAATTATAACATCATACCCTCAGTCCTAAATTAATTAGTGTTGACCACATAGATCAAACTCTTCCATATATTGTAATCAATTTAGTGCAATTGATGGTCAGCTTTCCAAACCATCGAAAAAGTTCACTAATTAAGAGTTTAAATTTAGGTCTTAGAAAATTATAATATAAATATATAATCGACTTACCCTTTGCCCTATTGGTACTCCATTTCGCTCATCTAGAGATTTCACACAAAAATAGAGAAATAAAGTTTTGTCAGTGAAATGAAGTACAGTTAATCCTTTTTCTCTCAACATATCAGCTTAGGTGGAAAGAAAGCTTACAAGCAAATCCGGCATTCCAATCATTTTGGTAGCCAGTGACTACAGTATTGGTTATATTTGGATCATACATGTAATAAGCCGTATATTGATTTACACCAAGAAAATCAATTGAGCCTTTGACCATTTTAACTTCTGCCTCTGTAAACTTAGGAAGCCTCTTACCAACAATTTGTTGCATTGTACTCGGGTATTCACCATATACAATTGGATGAAGGAACCTGTGAAAATAAACCATCAATCAACACACAGATATATAATTACCGCGTAAGAAAGTGTTCGCATTATAAGGGCATGAATTGAACAATATTACCATCCAATATGAAAATCCCTTGCCCTTTGAGCTGCGGCTTGGTCCTTCACTGATTCAGTGAGAGCTTCATACCAAACAAAATCCAAAAGAATGCCAATTCTTCCTTTTTGTTTTGCCTGAAAAACAATTGATCATATATTAAAAGGCAGACCTGGAGGATTAATATGTACAATTAATTAATGAGACTCCTACCTGATACTTTTCCCTGTATCTTTGAACTGCAGCTGCATGGGATAAAATTAGATTATGGGCGACGATATAAGGCTCAGTTGCAGAATTCCCAGCTGTACAATTTCCAACTGGTTTTGAGCATCGTGCCGGTGCAAAGAAACCATTGTCGTAACCAAGAGCAGCAACAACCCTCGGTTCATTAAATGTCATCCAGTTTTTAACCCTATCGCCGAATGTCTTAAAACAAAAGTCTGCGTAATCCGCAAAATCCTCCCTGTATTGTTCAACATCAATATTAAACCACGCGAGCTACAAATTTAGAATGAAGTAATAACTGCTCTCCTTAAGAAACAGCGTGGCAATGCAAAGAATGTTAGAACTTAGAAGATTCAGTTTATATTAGAGATGAAAAGCACCAAGCACTGCAGCAAGGATTATTCCATTTAGACTAAGCACTTTAGAACAACCAATGTTGATCAAGTATCTAGAAATCCATGGGCATAGAAAGCGTTGGGTCACACACGCACACGTGGGCATATAAATGGGGTTGAAGCACATCTTGCACAAAACCAATTGGCTTGTGCTAGGATCCAATCTACTCCACTCATACACCACACCAACTCTTATTATATTTCCGATGTGGATTTATATACTCCAACAAAGTATGGTGGAAAACTACTTGATTAAGAAGTGCTTCGCATTATGAAGGTTTACACAGGCCTCTTCTATCAACTTATACAATGCAAAAGCTTGTAACTTATTGAATTCGCTATACATATCTTAGGTCTAATCCAACTTTAGTGAAAACAAGAAAAATAAAAAAACATTGATCCGCTACCAGTATTTCGTAATTCATCCTCCTATAATCAATAGTCTAACATCAAAGGATCCAAGGAGTCACCAAGACGCACATCACAATGTATCGCTTCTTAGCTTTACGGATGGACTAATTCATAAAAGCAACTTTCATAGTCATTGAAAAAATGTTGGCATTTATGGACGAATATGAAGGAGGAATAAATTTTACTTACACAACTTGGTGTCCCAACAATCCCTTGTAGCGCCTTTCCAATGCTTCAGGAAGATCATAGTGATAGAGATTTGCATATGGAGTAATTCCTAGACGTGTGAAAGCATGGGACAAAATCAATATGCTTCAATTAAAATAAAAAATACTAATCCAAAACAAGTAAAAATGAATATTTATTAACCTTAAATCCTTGCTAGTAATTCACGGAATGAGATTTTCACAACAACAACAACATAGCCTCAGTCCCAAATTAACTGGGGTCGGCTACATGGATCAAACTTTTCCATTGTGAGATTTTCACAAATTCAGTTTTTTTTTTTTTTAATAAATGGAGGCGACTCCTGTATGTATATTATAAACATGTGTCACTTTAAATATATACTTGCTTTTCAATAACCAAGCTGAAAACATAATGGAGATAAATTATACTTTCAAGGGAATACTCACAAAAGCTAGGTTAAAAAGATTGAAGTTAAAGACCAATTTTGTTTGATAAGTGCTACAATGACAAAAGGGTATGTCACATCAAAAATCACATTAAGCCTTTAAGTTGTCTATGCACGCCTTGAGATGCATGCATACCTAAATCCTAATAAATAATACACAGGTTGATGCCCTATAGATGGCTCATGTGTACTTATGTGTCATAACTATTGTCATTTCTTTTCCATTTTGTTTTTGTAACACTAGCTTAATCAATTCTTTCAAAAATATGAATTAATTAACACCTGTCTTGATCATGTAATCAATCAATCTGTTGTAGTAGGCAACTCCCTTCCAGTTCACCTTTCCACTTCCATCTGAAAAACATAAAAAAAAACAAAAGAAAGAATTTCTTTGAAAATCATAAAATAAATCAAAATAAAAGGAACATCAAAATAAGATTTATTTATTTCAACCTGGGAAAATCCTGGACCATGAGATTGAGAAGCGATACGCATCGAAATTCAACTTTTTCATGATATCCACATCTTGCTGCAAATCAACGACCAGAAAATTTTAAAAGAAAAAAAGTTTGAGTCAGTCACTTGGTCACGCATCAATATACGCATCTCGATGCACAATCTAAAAGACATGGACACAAATCGAGATGAGTGCACGTGCACAAATTAATGCCTGATCCAACAAACACACTCACTCTGTAGTGGTGGTACTGATCCACAGTGACCGCCGCAGTAGCGTTGTTTGCAATAGTCCCTGAAAAACAACGGCGACGACGACAACATTAACAACCGATTGTTGTTGAAAGTCGGTGACATGAATTGAAAAGAGGGGAAAGGGGAGGGCAATTTGGGAATACAGAATGTAATTACCGGGGGTTTTGACGAAGACGTCCCAAATGCTGGGCCCACGGCCGTCCTGGTCGGCCATGCCCTCGACCTGGTAAGCCGAGGTTGCTGTGCCGAACACGAACCCCTTCGGGAAGCTTCCTCTGCTCAGCCCTCCCGTGTCGAATCGCACATTCCCGCTCTTCGAGGCCCACATCGGATCGTCTGATCCAGCCGTTGATGCTCTTGCATTAATTAATGCAGCATCGCTGACGATGATCAAGAACAATGCGACGATGATGATTATGATCAACGGCTTGAGCTCATTCAGTGGCTTCATCATCAGTGGAGCTGCTTGAAGCTGAGCTGATAATGAGTAGGAATTTGTAGGCTGCGAGAGAAGAGAAGAAGTGAGTGAAAAGACGGGTCTGCCCTTCCTTTTTCTTAATACCGACAAACGCAATTTCTGCATTTTCCGGGATAACGCTCGCTCGCTCGCACGTCTTCCCATGACGAATAAATCTGACGGATCTCATCAAATCAATAAAAAAATGAACAAATCTGACGGATCTGAATGATACGTTACAAAAATCCTCATTTGACTATTCTGATCAAGCCTTTTGGCTTTTGTGCTCCTTATTTTTTTGGAAAGTTTATAATGACAATATTATATTACACCGTAAAATATATTACCTTACATGAGTCATTCAACGCTTTATTGAGATACATAGATTTCGATATCGATGTTTATTACGTGAATCGATGTTATATAAAAGATTTTTATGAGTCAATATATCTTACAGTGTGATGTAATTATTATCTTTCTATTATTTTTCTTTTTTTGAGTGTATATATATTAATTTCTTTTGAAAAGAGAAATTGATTTTTCTTGCACAATATGAGATTTCAACCTCTCCTCTCTTATTACAATATCATGTACTAAACTATGGACCCACCTAATTAGTTGATTTTTAAAGATATACATTGGTGCCCACACCATGCAGGCACACCAACTCGAGAGCGGCTTACATCCAGTTATATCTCCTCCAGTCCATGCAGTCCTTTCTTTATATACCTCCACGTGTACATTTTTTAGAGAGTAAAAAGGCATGCAAGCTGTGTTTTTAATTTCCCACTTTACTCTCTAAACTTTCGAGGGCCGCTAAGGGCACCCACCATTTAATGAAGGCACCCAGTTAATGTGGGCACAAACCGATTTACCTGGGGCACCCAAAAAATAGACCCGAAATACCTAAACTACCCCTCGTGGAAATCCATCTGCACCCCACCACCCCCAACACCATCTTCACCGCCTGGACTCCAAGAACCCGTTTTGTGTGAACCGACCAGTGAGAGGAATCTCCGAAATCGTGTCTCGCCTTGTCTTTCTCCTTCGGTTTACGGATTTTTTGCAGTTCGTAGGGTCGTGGTGTGAGCCGATTTCGTCTCCAAGTTAGGGTTCGGTTGAACATCGTCGAACACACATTGTTTGCGCGAAATCGATCATTTGAAGGTACGTTTTTAGTGTAATTAAGTCACATTTGGTAGAGTAGTTGTGATTTACAGTGGTGGTTTGTTCAATAGTTAAAAAATTGGAAATTCGCGGTTCTCGACCACACAGGCCAGAGAATGTGCTAACTCTCTCGGCCAAGCATGGCCGAGAGAGAAGCTACATTTTGGGGAAGTCGAAGTCTCGGCCACAAAGGCCGGAAAAGCTCACAGTGTCTCGGTTACGCAAGGCCGAGAGTACTCTAGGTCTCTCGGCCGAGACATGACGAGAGCTAGAATTACTGCTAGGTAATGTGGTGGCGGTGGTGTACAACCGAGAATTTGGTCATACTCTAGGTTGTACCATGGCGAGAGTGTTAGAGTAGGCTCGGGCGTGATTGGCCGAGAGCAAGGCGAATTGAAATGGTCAACACATCTCGGTGGTGCACAACCGAGATCGTTTCATTGGACTCGGTTGTACACTGTCGATATATTGGAGGAATTGTCGGTCATGGGTGACCGAAAATATGTGTTGTTTCACGAACCTGCTTGACCGAGACATCAGAAATGGATGAATTTGAACATTTTTTTTTTGTAAATTTATTTTGGGATCTGTTCCATGCACTTATATGTTGTAATTTATTCGGGTATGGCTCGTCCGGCTACTGCGGTGACTAGGGACCAGGTTGGAGCCGAGGTCCCGAGGCCTAACCGGGGCGAGGTGGCCGGAGACCCCGACAAAGATCGTACTTAGGAAAGAAAGAGAAGGAGAATGAGGATGTTAAGGGCAAGGCGAAGGTAGATGGCACTCGTGGAAGGTTACATTTGCACGATGAGGGTTTGACCCTCGATACCGGGCGACTTGAGGATCTTGTTGTTGCCGGAGGTAAAGAGGAGGGGCATGCATCGAAGTCTAGTAGCAGTGACTCTTCAGAGGCGGGGAACACGATAGAAACAGATCGTAATGTGGGCGGGAGCAGTAGTGGTGGAGCTGGCCATGATGAAGGAGAGCCAGAAGTGCATGTTGAAGCGCGTGCTCCATTCTCCGGTGGTCCTATAGACGGGGCGTTGTTGAAGAGCTTCAAGGATCATGTGGCTTTATCGATTTGGAGGAATGAGGTAATTTCAATTTCATTGAACGGATTAACTTAACACTCATGGTCTTCACTTAATGACGAGATGTTTTTACATTTGCAGGAGCGACCCGTTCTTAAGTGTATCAATCACGGAGCTAAAATAACGGAATGAGATTTACAGTCGTGCCACCCGGACACGGTGGGACTTCAGAGGATTATTCAGCGTTCCGGGTTGAATACGCTGATAGCTAGACTGTTCATACCGCAAGGCCAACAAGGAGGTTATCTCTGCATTTGTGGAGCGGTGGCAGTCGGAGACAAACACATTTCACCTACCTTTTGGTGAAATGTCTATCTCATAAGAGAATGTCAGCTTCCTCCTGAAGATCCCTGTGACGGGCAAAGTTGTTGTAGTGGAGAACTTTGAGAGGTACACGGAGGAATCTCGCTCGGGCGCTATCAAGATGGTCTCGAACCTACTTGGGGTTAGCGCCGAGGAAGCTGAGGAGGAGGTGAATATCAGCAAGGGGCTCACAGTGCGCAAACGTTGGTCGAAGAGTCGATGGTGCCCCAAAGCTGGTTCGAGACCCAGAAATTATCCTCCTGTGGAATGCACCGCCCGAGCGTACCTGCTGTACTTGTTGTCCTGCACTCTTTTTGCCGATAAGAGTGGGTCTCGGGTATCGATCGCGCTGCTGAAGCTTATTGAGGACTTGGACGACGTAGAAAACTACGCATGGGGAGTGGCTGCGTTGGCCTACTCGTATCGACACTTGGGGTCCGCCACGAGAGTGTTAGTGTCTCAGCTTGCTGGCTACCTCACATTGCTTGAGGTTTGTTATAAAATAGACTTAATTTTCATTTTGAATTTCAATTAGGCCAACTTGCAATTGTGGACAAACTAACATTGTATGTATTTGCAGGGATGGGTGTACGACCATTTCACACTTGGTCTGGCCACGCCCAATGCGAAGCACCTGGACTACGTGCAACCTCATATCTCCATATGGATTCAAAAGCACGAGACGGTTGCGAATGTTGACAAGCTCGGGGCCATTAGGAGAACCTTGGATAGGTTGCGACCAAGTGAGGTGAGATGGTTATCCATATCCTCTGATGATTGATGTTTCTTGGTAATTTATTTTGCTAACAATGGTTGTTGCATTTTTACTAGGTCATTTGGGACCCATATGTGAATTTAAGGAAAATGGCGTTGTGCAAGCGATGGCCTTTTACAGTGGGAAAATCAAGTACATGGATGTGGTGGAGCCCTACCACCCGGAGAGGATTCTGAGACAGTTTGGCCATTTGCAATCTATACCAGATCCTTCGTACCGTCCATTGAAAGCACACAGAGGCCCATCCGCGAACAAGTACTCCGCCAAGTATGGGTTCGAACAAGACAATTGGGAGCGATGGATGAACCATTTGTTAGCTCCTGAAGTTCGGGGCGAGAAGGCAGTATTTGAGTTTTTGGCTACACCAGACTACCTGCCTTGGTTCGTCAAAATGTCTCATCCCGTTATCACGAATCCGAGCTTTGAGGACCTTGAAATGGTCGCCACAACCATCGCAGACAACGAGCTACTTGAGGTATTGGAATGGTTATATGTATTACGCATTTATTATTAATTCCGATATGTTTTACATTGACAGTAACCCGATTTTTTTCATTAACGTAATAGGCGAGCGTTGGACGCGGCGTTGCGATGGATGGACCTCCCGCCGGAGGTGTGTACGATTGAGTCGGCGAGGACCATTCTGAGTGACATCGTCAACTTTCTTTCGGGGAGGAGTATAAGTCCCACCCCCACGAGTACGACTCCGGCGACCGCAACCGGCACAACCGCAACATCCGGCCCTACCGAATCAGGCCCGAGGCAGTCCAAGCATGGTAGCACTTCCACACACTCCACCCCGGCCACAAATCAGCCTGCCACGGCCGATGCTCGACCTCCGAAGAGAATGCATGGGAAGGAGTATCGAAGAAAGAATATGAAAAAACCCAAGCAATGACCGGTCGAGAATGGAGGGATAGACATTTGTATGGCATTCTTCGAGTTTTATGATGTCATCGTCAACTTTTTTATGAGAGTTTGTAATGTTTTATGAGTGCTTGTTGGGTTGCGATTATATGGTGCGTATGGACTAGACATTTGTATGACATTTTTAAATGTTTGATAAGTACCTGTTGCCTGTTGACTACATTTTTATGACAGTTTATAATGTTACAGTGCCTATTATTTTATTTTGGTTGTAATTTGTTCTTGGATCCTAGTTTTTTCTGCTTATGAGGGTGTCTCGGTCAAGCAGGGTCGACACTCATGTGCAATTTTTGGTACTAAACAACCGAGACCAGTGCATGATGCACGGTCTTGGCCGGCCGTGAATGTACCTGTTGTCAGTATTTAAGTATGTGTTGGTTACTCATGGCCGAGAAGCCATGAGTAATGTCGCGCATAGGTCAACGATAAGAGGCAATTTCGGTATTGTGCGACGGAGCCTTGACGTTAATTCTCGGTGGTGTATGGCCGACGCATTACCATATGTCTCGGTCATCCAGGGCCGAAACGTCTGTTCCAGCAACAATTTCCAATTAACAAGACAACTAACTTTCCAATTAAATTTACATGAATGACAATCCAGCACGACAAGAGCCACGAAAACAAAATTAATGATATATCAGTGTAGTATGATAAAATCACTATACAAGAATCAAACTGTACAACAATACCCGAAAGGTAGGATAAATTCACTCATTCTATATCCATACAACTTGACAGCTAACTTTCAAAATTAGTAAATGTACAACCAACCAAATTTATAGGTACTAGTTTTAACACTACGGTGTACCTAAATCTACAACGGATATGGTGGCATCAAGTAGAGTTGCAATGGGCGCGATGTCTCGAAAGACGAATCTATCACGCCAACCTTTCGCACTATCCTCAACATACCGTTCCCACGAAGGGTATAAGGATGGCAATGGTGCATTCATGGTCAACTTCACCTGTCAAAGTGAACAGTAGAACATGATCTTATTGTCAGGAAACAAAAAAACAATTCAACAAAATTCGTATCACTTACCCTAAGCCAATGTATATTCCTGTCACTTATCATGGCAATGACAAGTCTGTTGTGCGCGTTGGACGGTGGAGCACTACGTAGAGGTAGAAATGTGGAGGCACTCCCATGCGAGAGGTTGACGAGAACCACATTGAATGCAGTGGCTACCAACAGTCCCATGTCTGGAAGTGTCAACCATTATTGGAAAGATGCACCAACTTGATTCTCTCGGCAATGCACCGCAATCTTGACACTCTCGTAACTCGAGCCTAGCACTTCCCGCCAAAGGTTTTCATGCCCGATAATCTCATCATACATCTTTCTACGGAAAATCCTCCACCCGTCTACATCGGCAAGTCCAAGCCCAGACGCAACACACCTATATCCACAATTTCCATCGGCAAGCACATCGATGATGCCCTCAACATGTGGCAACTTGCACTTTGCGTTGGTCGACTGGCACGACGCATTTTAAGAACAACTTTACTTTTCTTCTGCCTACAACTAGAGGCCTCCCGAGTCGATAGCACATACTCAAATTCGTTCGGCAACCGTCTCGTAGAAGAATCGTCACCATCGTGTTTTCTTTTCAAAGACCCCGGTGTCCTCCCTTTTGTCTTAATTTTGGCCGGTGGCACAACACCCGGTGTAAACGAAGGTCGACTAATCTCCCTGAGCTGCTGAATAATCCTGAGTCGATCGTCCTCATCAGTGCAAACATGAAACTTTTTCAACACCCGTTGAATCTCATCGTGCACGTTGTACCCAGACGGGTCCACCGGATTCTCAAGTATCATACTCAATTTTCGCCAGTAAACATGAATGACCTCGAGAGGGATGGGCGACCCATCAAATATATGATGGTTTAGCTCATGTGCACAAGGAAGGCCATGTGTGGTGCGTATCTCGCAACCACAACGAGTGGACTCGTGACCAACATCCTCTCCACGTGTCAATTCATCTCTAATTAGCCTAAGCGCCCGTTGAGAGACATAACCACGCAATCGTCGATACAACTCATCAATGTACTCATGTTGGACGACATTCAAACTTAGCTCAAACGATGCCTTGATATTGTTGTGTTGGATTCTAAGGAGGCCATCAACCACATTCCACATAGTCTCAAAATTGGCCTAACTATTCCCAAGGTGTAGCTTAAGAATAGAATGCGCAGACTCCACCCTCTGCGTTGTCGTTTCCCCAAAGTGCATAATTCTATTTGTCCAAGCAGAGACAAATTTCTCTTTGTAGTTCTTTAACCATGTGTTGTCCAAGTACTGAGTAAGACCCTTTACATTCCCAAACTCACAACGCAGGTCATTCACCCTAACTTCGAATAAGGCCTCCGAGTTGGCATACATCACGCTCGTCCACCTATCCATAAAACGCGCGAAACCATCGTTCTCCCCAAACATCTTCTTAGTCTTGGCCAATACTACTTTGTTGATGTGCCAAGAGCAAAGGAGGTGAGACGAGGCCGGAAAAACTTCTGCTATGGCACTAATAAGGGCTAAGTCCCTATCGGTAACGAACACGTCAGGCTTAGGCCACCCATCCAATATGGATCTCAAGTTCTCAAGTGCCCAAACATAATTCCCATGACTCTCTGATGATAAGAATGCGAACCCAACGGAGAACGTCAAGTGCGTAGAAGTGATGCCAACAATCTCCAACAAAGGCATTCGGTACCTATTTGTCTTGTACGTGCAATCCATCAAAATAATCGATGAGAAACACCTTACCAACTTTATTGAGTCGGGATGTGACCAAAATAACTCCTTGACAACATTCGTAACGGGATGCTTCCTATGCCATGACAGCCACTTATTCTTCTCCAATATGTGCAACAGTTGTTGCATTTGAGTCCTCCCACCCGCATCCTCATTTCAGACTTTTTGTCTTGCATTATATATTGTCCTCATTGTCGATACGTTTCTAACGTCTATTTGCTTCAACGTATTTAGGATGTCTCTTGGCTTCACATTCCCCTTTGTCATTTGCACTACAACTTCATGCTCCCCCTTATCCAATCTCCCGGCAAATGAATGGCCGTTCAAGTTTTTTGCTGCCTCGTGAATGTGCCTCCCACATATAACAGTGATATACCACAACGAGTCAGCATTTTCCTTTACGTTGATAAGGAAAGGGCATCCACATTTTTTTGTACCAGTTTGAGTCCTCGCCGTTTCCTCTTCTTCTTCATTTCTTGGTTTCGAAGCAATTTTTGGCGCTTTACCCTTCCCAACTCTTTGTGACATTCCCCTATAAGTCCCTGACCTCTCACAGGCAAGTTTCACCCTTCCCCTACGCTTAATGCCCTCGACGTCAGAGTGCTTTGTCACTAGCACAAACATGTTCTCACGGCCTATCATTTGAAGCCATGAAACTGCCGCTTCTCTAGTTGGGAATGGCCTACAAGGTGTAAACATGTCCGTGTAGTCTGAAAATAGGGTAGAAACCAGCATTACCCGCAATACAAACAGTTTAACATTATAATCAACCAAAATGTACAGCATAATCACAAAAACATCCAAAAAAAACAGGTTCTCGGTAGTATAGGTCCGCAACTTTCTTCAAAGTCTCGCTCACGAACGACCGAGAGTTACTGAATACTCTCGATTTTACCGTTCCGTGACATACGTAAAACTATCGGTCCTCTATGACTGAGACATAACCATACATCTCGGTCCTGCGAGGCCGAAACAATCGCGCACCCAGACAGAAACTTCGAATAAGCGCAAAACAAAACACAATAAATTTGCAAAATTACCTCAAGTACAACCTCCTCTGGCACCGAAACAGTACAATCCTCCATTACATAGCGGAAACAAGTTCGGATTTGAAGAAATTACCAAACCCTACGTTGACAAACAAATAATCATTTTCACAGTTATACACAACTAAACAGTTCTAAAAAACCTGAATATGGTTGTCAAACATTGTTACCTCGCTGTCGGATGATGTCAATCCGCACGAATCGATCAACGCTGCCAAATGCAATGTGGCTTTGTGGTTCAACCTTGTGGTGGGGTGCCTTTTTTTCTTTGTCGAAATGATTTGTTGGGTTTGAATCAATATATATACAAGGGCAAAATGGTCTTTTCCATTTTTGCTGAAATTTTTACAAAAACTTTTGGTGCCTTCATTAAATGGTAGGGTGCCCTTAGTGGCCCTGAAACTTTCAAGCATCACCCCCACAAACACAACGCACACAATGAACCATTCACATATTTCTATAAATTTTTCAATCACACAACCCACACAGATTTCGTTTATATATATATATATATATATTAAATCAATTTTACATTTTTTTTGTGAAACACAAGCCAATTTATTGAATCAAACTGGAAATACTACAATCATACAAATACTACAATCATAATCTAATAGCATAAGGATATTAGGGGGATTACATATAATCATGAAATCATTTTTAGAAGAGATGTCTAGAAGAAATATAAACTATTGAAACAAAAACATAAAATTATTAATTCTTTCTAATAAATTTATTTTATATTATATTTTGCAAGATGCATTGTAAAAGTAAATAAAGGTTATACAAGTCCTTTCCCCTCCTCTTTTCTTCCGGGCTTGGGACCGAATGAACAATAATTTTCATCGGCAGAGTTAAAAAGAGGTGTTAATAATTTAATCAAAAGAGAAGAAAAATATTCAAAACAATGTGCACAAACTATAAAATACCAAAAGTAATAAAAAAAACAAACAAGACCTTACAAATGTCAAAATAAAAGCTAAAAAAACTTTTGCTATGGCATGAATTTATGGATGACTGTAGATTGTCCATCGGTCGAATCCTATAAATAACAAACAATATTAAATTTTCGATTAGAAAAATAATGCTAGAATCACATACAGATTTTTAAAATACAAATTATTTTTGAAAATTGTATCTAGACGTACTTACCGTTTGGCTTGCTCTTTGAACATGTTGTATTAAATATGAGTCTTCCAAATTATTAGAACTCATCTCTAAATTAGGTAATTGATATGTGCTTGAAAAGGTGGAGCCTTCACCAGCATTACATTGTCCCTACAAAAAGAAATCTTAATAAAACTCATTAAATTTTCTTAAAGTAATTTTATTTATTTCAACACAAAATACATGTACCGAGCTATTGTTCCAAGTCAACGAGAAAACTTGAGAGTAAGGAGAAAATGAAGCCGCAACTGGTAGATTTGTGTTTTGATTGTTCTTGTTGCTTTTTTTTCTTCAACCAATTCTCAACACAACTCTTTTTTTGAAGTCCACCACAAATTCCACCCTCTTTCTTTTTAGCCCTTTTGCTTTTCGTAGAATCACATCATGTTGAGTTGAATCATCAAGTTTCTCCTTTTGAAAGTCGTCATTTATTGAAACTTGATTCTCATTCTTCTTTGTCAACGTAATCCTTACTTTTTAAAGATGTTTCATTGTAAAATGGAAGTCCTCTTCCGTTTCAGCTGCTACTCAAGACAAAGTAATGGCACTTCTACATAGATCTTTTGTACCGTTTTTGTAATGGCCTAAATTTAATTCGTCGTTAATAATGACGTGTTTGCAGACATGGTTGACAGCTCAACGCTCATGGGACCAGCAATTAGGCTTGTGCGCGCCTGAAGCTAGGTAAATGATTATTTTTTGGTGTTGACTTGTTTAAATTGCGATGTTTATATTAAAATAGCGTACATGACATTGCAATGTGTGTTATTATAGTACATTTGACGTGCGAGACCGTGTGTTAAGTAGTCGCCTCGAAATGCATGTCGATGCGAGTATCGAGTAGTCTAACGTACTTACCATTAGGCCGGGGGAACTAAAACATACAAAATGAATAAGATTGGGTAACTAATGAATAATGAATGCATATTTGGTGCTTAGGGACATGGTAGTACGCGTAGGTCGCGGTTCGGGATGCATAAAATCGGGCGTCGAAACACCCAAAAGGTCAATTTTGAGTTAAATACAAGGGTGAATGTGCCATCAGAGTCACAAATGGAGCCATTTGAGGTTAGAAAAGAAACAAATGAGGTGCTTAGGATGGCCTTGAGATGTGTAAGTAAGTGGAGATGACATTTGACCTATATAAGTTAAGTTGACCCTCATTTCCACCACCTTTTCTCTCTCTTATCCCATAATTCAAAAATTGGAGGAGAAAGAAACAAGGTTTTAGTGATTTTCTTGGTGATTTGAGGAGCTTGAAATGAGGAACACATCAAAACCAAGGTGAGAATCATAAACACCACAACTTCCTCTTATTTTGATCATAATTTGAGAGATGTTGGTGATATTTTGGAGGTTGGTGAGTTGTTGTTATGATGGGTTTCTAGTGTTTTGAAGTGTTGTTGTTGGTGTTGTGGCTGTTGTTAGGTTGGTAGGGTGGTAAAAAATCCAAAAATCTTCAACAGTTGTGATGTCCAAAACGTAATTAGCGCGCTAATCACAACATCTAGCGCGCTAGGCCATAAAATTAGCGCTAATGTTAATTGGGCTAAGATCGTATAACTATCTGGGCATCTAACGCGCTAATGCCCAGACCTACCGCGCTAATGTACCTCTGTTTTGACATAATTTGTGTGAAATGACTTAACACACAATCAAATGACAAAATATCACTTATACATAGAAATAGGTCAGTACGGGCTATAATTTGGGATATCCGGGATTAGGCAGAGCCGGATTGGGGGTTAGTGATGGTACACGGAGTGCGGTGTGAGGTGTGTAGTATCCCAACTGAAATTTCTTGAGTAGTATTTACTTTTGCTTTTGAATTCATTTTCTAGTTTTTCATTACTCTATTCCAGGTGTGTTGTGATGGACGGATGTTGATGCTTTCTCTCCGTGCCATTTCCGTGTGTACGTCCACTAGGCCATAACACGTGTGTCATCTCGGTGAATAGGGCTACCCGATAGAGTGACGGGCACGTGTGGGTGCATCGTAGGTTTCACGCCGATCACTTAGCGGATCCAGATACTGGTATTGCTTGAGTGCTACTCGCCGACAATAGTCTGTTGGGAGTCTGAAGTATGGCGCTAGTTTGACCCTAGGGGCTAGGAACACAAACTTTGAGCTTTCACTATTACATATACATGCGATGAGCATAATTGCCTATTTATATTTTCGCATGTTTATTTAATAGTTTTCTTTAAATTCTAGTATTTATTTTTCCATAGTGCTCACTTAATTTCTTTGGGAATACTCTCTCTGGACTCGTCATCTATCTTTTCGTGATGGCTTGAGTGCAGATCCTAGTACGAGCCAGGGCAAGGGCAAGCTATCGGGATTCAGAGACGTTTAGCCGGGCTTGTATGTTTGTATATACATATTTTGTTGTATTTTGAGATTTGGGCTTGAGAGTGATACACTAGGACTCTATATTGTTGATATTATGTTACATTGAGGTCCATTTTTTATCTACGATGATATATGAGTTTTTCACACCTAGGTATCAGAGTTACTTTCATGACTTTACTGTTATATATTTTTCATGCTAAATACTTCCGCAGTGATTTATTTGGGTTTAAAATGATCTTAACGGATGACTTGAGTTCAGTAACAATTAAAATAGTAAATTGTTATCATTTGAACTGAATAATAATTAAATGGTGGATGAGATGACATGTGGGACACAGCTGGTGCTGGTAGGCCAGGTTGTGGGCCCGCATCGATCCCATGGTGGTCCATTTGGAAAATGGGTCGTTACAGTCTTAATATTGCCAGTTTAGGATATTCCACATATTTTACATTAGAACACTTAATTACATTCGTAACTGTAGCATCGTTTGTCCACCTTTTTAAAATATACTGGCTCGATATCAACTTGATGTCCTTTCGATCAAATACGTTGAGAACATGACAACATAGAATTCCAACAAACTCAAATTTCTTGCAACTGCATGTTATTGTATTATTTGTCGAATCAAATATCATTGTATGTTGTCGAGTCATTGCATAAATGTTAACCTTGTATGTCATTATCGAGTCATGTTCTTCATACCAATTGATAAGAAGATTCATGGTTTTCTCAAATTCTTCTTGAAACCATTAAAAAATATTAGATGTGTATTCATCTCTTGCTTGCTCCAACAAAATGGAATTCACTTTCATTTTTGAGTATTTCTGAGTCATTTCAAAGTTAGAATCATGTTCTTTGTACCGAAGATCTTCAACATCCTTTCAAAATGATTGAAAAATCTCAATATATTTAACTGAGAATGCAAGTATTTTTTTTTTAATTTGCTATTGAAACTATCACTTAATTGGGTACTTTTCATGTCAGCACAAAATACATGTCTTCCATATACCATTGCCCACTTTTCTTTTATTTTGAAGATTCTTTTCAACCACTCATTGTCTTGAAGGTTAAACTTAACCAACATATGCTCCCACGAGTTTAAGAACCAAAGTCCTTTGCAAATGATGGTTCTCTCTTAAATACACGACCAAGGTGCTTGTAACAACCCTAAAATCTAACTCGTGCCACATGCCATTACAGGGTCGTATGTGGGACTCAATCGTCGTGATCCGTATGTCCAAATCTCGGGTGTAGCCATCGAGGTATGCTATTTTTGAGTGTCATGTGCTTAGTGAATGTAATATACTTTCATCGACGCAACATAAGGGTCAAGTTAAGGTTTAGACGCAGTGTCCCCGTGTTTCGGAGTGCAAACAAAATTGAGGAGATAATTATGAAAAAATAAATAAAGTGGCAAAAAAAAGATGAGATTTTATTTGAACTGATAAGAGAGAGAAAGAAAAGAGAAAGAGAGATAAGAGAGAGGGAGAAAGAGAGAAAGAGACGGCGAAGAGAGGGGGACCCGCCGAGAGAGAGAGAGAGAGAGAGAGAGAGAGATAGAGAGCTTGCAAGGTCAAGGGAGCTCTGGCGAGGAGCAGCGGCTCCAGTGAGGGCTAGCTGGACGCGGAGAAGCAGCCGCGGACGGCAACTCGCGGGCGATGTAAAAAGGTGAATGGCCAAGAAGAAGACGACGAGAAGAAGACGGACGGACGGCTGCCGCGAGCGATGCGCGGCACGGACATGAAGGTGGCGCGGCTGTGGGGGAAGACTACGAGCAGCGGCATGGTCCATGATGCCGACGAGGACCAGGACGCCGACAAAGAACAATGAAGCCGGTGAGGAGGAGCGGCGAATCGGCAACGACAGCGACGCGGTGAATGGCGTGGAGCAACGGCGCAGTGGCGCGTTGCCAGACCGATTCATCCCCGACGATACATAATAACAGTGGATAATGAGTCATGTTTTCGACGAAGCTCGACGACGCGATAACTGGATAGGTTAGGAATAAGTATGTGGATTGAGGTAAGTAAACCAGCTAGGAAGTTGTACAGTAATTTCATTTTAAGCTATTGAATATTGTTGTTCATTGCTTTGATATCTATCTTACTGTTGATATCTCCCAATTAAGTGTACGTTGGGGGCACTTATCCGGGTTTGTGGATATCTCATAGTCACAAGGGTTAAGGTTGGTGGGTAATGTCTCGTCCTGAACTCGAGTTTGCTGGGCTTTTGTCGCGACTCAATGACCTTTTGGTCGGGACTCCTTGTTATTTGGTTTTTCATATTCGAACCCTCACTTATCGACTAATTTGTTTACAGTCTTTTATATTCATGTGTTCCCTGTTCATTTATTTCTAATTGCATGAATTCGATTGATTTAGTTATTTTGAAATGTTGTATATATGTCCTACTGGCGTTACTTACCTCGGCTCGTCATTCTTATGTTTGACGGAGTGCAATCCACAATCCAGCAAGGGGAAGGCTCCATAGCTAGGTGCATGATTCTTTTATATTATTAGATATACTTGTTTTAAAACACTGAGAGTTGGGTTTTTGAGAGATTTTGGGCATGTATATCTTGTATTTACTATCCTCTGAATGTTCATAAATGATGATACACATATTCGGGGTTTCCACACTTTAGGTTGTCTTAACTTGTATCTTTGAATTTTTTTCAGTTAGTTTGAGGTTTAATTGCTTCCGCTATAACTATGATAACTCACTAATTGATTAACTCAATTTTAATTGCTTGATAAATTGTAAATGATGAAGGAAGGCTGACTAGGTTTGCATGACTCAACGAGACGGGCTCGAGGGTCTACGTAAGTCTAGGCAGGGCGGGGCACAATTTAGGATTGTGGAACTGGGGTCGTCACAATTGGTATCAAAGCCGTCATAGGTGGTATTAGAGCCTAGTTTTGAGAATCTCATGGCTTAAAACATTTTGACACCAACGTCACAGTTGGTTTCTGAGCCTAGGTTTAAAGACCTAGATGGTTTAAGGCAATATGATACCAACATAGTTGGTATCAGAGTCGAAGATTTTAAATACTCGACTTTTGATTTAAATCACAAGCCATTGAGACATAAACCAACAGAAGTTAGGAATGGTTGAACTTAGAGTGGAACCCTATGATCATAACCTAAGTCTTAGTTGGGAAGTGAGGAGAGTTGGGGAAATTAAAATTTGGACTATATGAGCTATTTAATGTGTGTATATGCTTACATCGATAGCTATGTTGTGATCGAGAAATCGCGTTTTATTGCAATGGCCGATCAGCC
Organism: Stephania yunnanensis; assembly: GCA_039657365.1. NCBI lineage: Eukaryota > Viridiplantae > Streptophyta > Magnoliopsida > Ranunculales > Menispermaceae > Stephania > Stephania yunnanensis. The sequence goes on from CM077589.1 coordinate 5,886,200, forward strand.
CGAGATAAGTGATATTGGTCTAAGAGTGATGTTCACGAGAGATTAGAGGAGATGTCCCAACTGGTCACTTCACATGGCTAGCAACTTCAGGAGATTCTCCGATTATTTATAGCACAGGCTACAGCATTGCCTTCTACATCACCGACCAAATCGAGGAGTACACGTTTAGGCTGAGAGAGTACCATTTACTCATGATACACCGTGGATGATACACCAAGCACGCCCATTGATGGGAGCACTCGAGCGACGACTGAGGTGAGGCAGTCTCGCGAGTCTCAGAGGCATCACCTGAAAAAGTTTCACGGTGGTACGGATCTCGAAGCAAGTAGAGAAGTTTATGAGGAGTCACGAGAAGATTCATGACGTATTGGCCACACCAAAGCATATGAGGCCGAACATCTCATCAACTTTGTTGTTCGGGGAGGCTGATGTTTGGTGGCATAGCATTGGAAGCCCAAGGACTGGGCTGAATTCAAGGAGATGTTCAAACAAAAGTATTTCCTTCCCTCGGTCATGAATATGAAGAGGATTGAGTTTCAGAACATCCGACAAGCGGCTGACGAGACAATGATGCAGTATATGGGCCAATATTTGCGGTTGATGGATTATACCGGAGGCATAGCTATATGGACGTTGACCAGGCCTGCTACTTCATAAATGTCATGTAGGGTGAGATTGGGTCTATGATGGTGACCACAGCTCCAGGGACTTTATAGGAGGCGTATAAAAGGAGTTTGGCCAGTGAGACTTTTCTAAGCACAATAGTTGCCGGCACCATCAGGTTCTCAGCAATAACAATATCTTATGACTGAGGGCAGTGGCAGGGGCAGAGGCAGTGGTCAAGGGCAGAGGTATGGATGGGGACAGAGTCTTCCATCTAGATCGGGATCTCAGTGTACTTGTTGGGAGTGTGAACAACCATGTCACTATAATTTTATTTTCGGTCGCTTGGTCGATGAGTTAGGTTTAAAACCCACTTAGACTAGAGATATTGATTCACATTCTTGCGGATGTACTGAGGATGTGTGTGTTAGAGACGATGGACCAGGTCAATGGTACCAGACTCGCCAAACATGCGTGCTTAAACCCCCAGGGCGCGTGTTATAATTTAGAGATGCAAAAAATTGTTCCCAATATATGTTTCGAGGATGTTGCCCTGGCATATATCGGAGGGAGGACATAGATGGTGTGGGTAGTTAAGTCCCACACTACTTGGAGGTCTCAGAGGATCCCATCTCGTCTCGGAGGAGCCCAGCCCAGAGTAGGGTATGGTCTTGGGCCTTAAATTCTTCCATTGTGAATTGCTTCAATTTCGAGGACGAATCTTCTTTTAGTTGGGAAGACTGTAACGACCCTAAAATTTAACTCGTGCCACGTGCCATTTCAAGGTCGCATGTGGGACCCACTCGTCGTGATCCGTATGTTCAAATCTCGGGTGTAGCTATCGATGTATGCTATTTTTGTGTGTGTCATGTGCTCAGTGAATGTAATATACTTTAATCGACGCGACATAATGGTCAAGTTAAGGTTTAGACGCGGTGTCCCCGTGTTTCGAAGTGCAAACAAAATCGAGGAGTTAAATATTGAAAAATAAATAAAGTAGCAAAAAAAGATGAGATTTTATTTAAACGGATAAGAGAGAGAGAGAAAAAAGAAAGAGAGATGAGAGGAGAGAAAAAGAGAGAGAGAGAGAGAGAGAGAGAGAGAGAGAGAGAGAGAGACGAGAGAGAGAGAGAGAGAGAAAGAAAGAGAGAGGGGGAGCCGCCATGCGAGAGAGAGAGGAGAGAGAGAGAGAGAGAGAGAGAGAGACGTAGAGAGAGAGCTTGCGAGGTGAAGGGAGCTCCGGCGAGAGCAGCGCTCGTAGGGCAAGCTAGGCGCGGAACAGCAGCGCGAACGGCGACTCGCGGGATACGCAAAGGCGTGAACGACCAAGAGCGGACGGCGACGGCGGCGAGGCGACATGAAGGCGCGAACGGCTAGCAGCAGCGGTGGACCTGCAACATAGACGGCGGCTCGCGGGCGATGAGAAGGCGCAGACGGCCAGTACCAGCGGCGGACCAGGAGGTCGCGCGGCTATGGGGAAGATGACGAGCAACGACATGGTCCACGACGCCAACGAGGACCAGGACGTCGGCGAAGAGCAGTGATGCCATCGAGGAGGAGCATCAAATAGGCAGCGGCAGCGGCGTGATGAACGACGTGGAGCAACGACGCGCTGGTGTGTTGCCGGACCGATCGATCCCGACGAGGCACAACAACAATGGACAATGAGGCGTGTTTTCGACGAACTCGACAACGCGATGGCCGGATAGGTTAGGAATAAGTGTGTGGATCAAGGTAAGCAAACCAGCTAGGAAATTGTACAATAATTTCATTTTAAGCTATTGAATATTGTTGTTCATTGCTTTGATATCTATCTTTGAAATTGCTATTGGTTTAGTGGTTCATTGGCAAGTGAGTCATCGGTTACTATTTATCTGTATATGAGCTCTTATCTGGACGCCGTTGATATCTCCCAATTGAGTGTACATTGGAGGCACTTATCCAGGTCTGTGATATCTCATAGTCGCAATGGTTAGGGCTAGTAGGCGGTGTCTCGTTCTGAACTCGAGTTTGCCGGACTTTTGCCGCAACTCAACAACCTTTTGGTCGGGACTTCTTGTTATTTGGTTTTTCGTATTTCGGACCCTTACTTATCGATTGATTTGTTTACGGTCTTTTATATTCATATGTTCCCTGTTCATTTCTTTCTAATTGTATGAATTCGATTGATTTAGTTATTTTGAAATGTCGTATATAAGTCCTACTGGCGTTACTTACCTCGGTTCGTCATTCTTGTGTTTAACGGAGTGTAAATCCATAATCCAAAGAAAGGAAAGGCTCTATAGCTAGGTGATTCTTTTGTATTATTAGATATACTTGTTTTAAAACACTGGGAGTTGGGTTTTTGAGAGATTTTGGGCATGTATATCTTGTATTTACTCTCCTCTGAATGTTCATTGATGATGATATACATATTCATGGTTTCCACACTCTAGGTTGTCTTAACTTGTGTCTTTGAGGTTTTTCAGTTAGTTTGAGGTTTAAATTGCTTCCGTTATACCTATGATAACTCACTAATTGATTAACTCAATTTTAATTGCTTGATATATGGTAAATGGTAAATGAAGGCTGACTAGGCTTGCATGACTCAGCGAGACGGGCTCGGGGTCCACGTAAGTCTAGGTCGGTGGAGCTCAGTTTAAGATTAGGAACTGGGATCGTCACAGTGCTTGAGAGCATTTTGGTATAGATGTTATAGACACAATCTATGTCGTGTTTCTGGTAATACTATGATGCAATTGCATTGGTCATTGCTTGATCTTGATCTGTTAAAATTATTTTAGGCTTTCGTCAACTATTGCCTCAATCAATGCTTCAAATAACCTTTCGAAAGACTCCATTGTTTCAGCATACAAAAGTGCAACACCAAAAACAATTGTTTCTTTGTGATTGTTTATTTCAATATACGGTGCAAATGGTTGACAATCCCTATTTGTCATGTAAGTTGTGTTGAAACAAAACACATCTCCCAATTGATGATAATCAGACACCTATTTTGCATCAGTCCAAAAAATTTTAGTTTTTTGGTCATCCCTATCAATTTGAATTGCATAAGCAAAAGATGGATTTTCATTTTATTTTTTTTTGTTAAAATAATGCAACAAAGTGTCAGCCTCTCTTTGATTCATATTTCTCTTTCTTTTAGAAGACAAATAATTATTCAAATCCTTATGAAGAAATCCTACATTTGTCTTTCCACCTGTTTGTTGACTCATAAACTCGTATGTTTGCTTTTGTCTCATTCCTAAACTTTAAGCTAAGTCAATATCAAGCTTTGAGCAAAATTGAATTTTTTTTGAGAACGAAGAAATTGTACTTTGCTAGGTGTAACAAGTTGTAATGACCCACATTATTCAATCTTAATTAATTATTAATTACATATTAGGACACGTAGCTCGGACCCACGTGGACACTGCTGACAAGTCTAGGGCATGCCAACCAAGGTATAAATAATTATTTTTATGTGATGTGTGTTAAATTGTTGTATTATTAATGAATTCGCGTCACATTAGTTGATATTTTATTAGTCGCATTGTGCGCGGGTAGGACGACAGGGTGCAACTTTGCGGGGTGCGTGTAACGCGGGAGTGACATTACGGGGTGCGCGTAACGCGGTGTATGGGATAATCAAGATTTAATAGGTTACATCATATGTCACATCACACCTACCTATCACATCACCCCATACCACCCCTCACTTTTCTCTCTCTTACCTTTCTCTCTCATCTCCAAATAAACCCACAATTTTTCTTTCTCTTCCCCCTCACCAAACGATTTTCATCTTTTCTTTCATCCCTCACACCACTCTCATATTCTCCCTCACCAAGCTCTCCTCTTACACTCCTCGGTCTCATCGCCTCTCTCGCGAGTCTCTCCCTCTTGGCGGCTCCTGCGGTGACCTCCATTGACCAAGGTGAGTGGTTGATGTTGTTGTTGAATTTTGAGGAGTATATGACCTTTAATAGTGTGGTGCTTGTTGGATTGTTGCTAATGTAGTTGTTGATATAACTAATTTGTTGTTAATGTTGTTATTGTTGTTTGTAAAAAAAAAAATGCTTCTAATTCGTCTCAACAGAGATGAATTGGAAGATGGGGGGGGGAGGGGGATGCCAAAAGGGCCGGGTCACCTCCTCCAAATGGGCCGAGTCGGGCCGACCCTGGCACGGTTGACCCAAATCCGGTTAGACCGGGTCGGGGTCAACCCGGGTCCAACCAATATATATAAAATAATAATAATAATAAATTATCTAAAATAATAAAACTGATTTTTTATAAAATAAATAACAGAAAAACAGATAAAATAGTTAAAATAGATAAAAATTTATGGAAAATTCCGAAAAAATATAAGAAATTAGAAGAAAAGCTAGGAAAATGAGTTCGAAGCTTTTTCGGACATTTGGCACCCCGGTATGATTCGAAAAGTGTGCCAAAATCAAACTTTTTGGAATAAAAATTACTAATTTTGGTCTCACATTATAAATTCATTTAATGTGACTCTAAAATAATGAAAATTGTATAATTGGACACCAGGACTTATGATACCATAGTCAGGTGTCTTGGTACGTATTTTGAGGCGTGTGCGGGACATTTTGATGGCGATTTGCGATTTGTTTGAGGTAAGTAAACCTACGAGAAAATTAGTTAAAATTCATTTATGGTACTTACTTTATTTCACATTTCAATTATTATTTTGTGTTATTTATTATTGTTCATTTATTGTTCATCCACTTCCACATGTGTATGTGTGTTTGTCGACGGGGTCGGGCATGACATGGACTCACACCCCGAGGCTAGCTACCCCGCGTTGTTCGAGTAATTGGCCATGTTAGGGTTATGCGGTGATTATTTTCCGCGAGACCCGTAGGTTGAGAGATGTTTGACGAAGACTTAAGTCTTCGTCATAGGTTCCTCTCGATAGATGTTTGGATGGGGTTCTTTCATTCATGGGTTCCTCTCATTCGATCGTAAGATGTTTGGCGAGGTGATCGTCATGGGTTCCCCTCTGTTTAGCTAATACGATTCCCGGATGTCGACCAGGGTTCTATGTCACGCTACACTCGTGTCCAATTTCGACTTCTCAACGACTTATTTTCATGCTATTACTTTATTCTTGTTCCTTATTTAAATTGCATGAATTGCAACTGCTTTATTGGTTTTCGTGAATATTAGCTAACGTTCTCTGGGATTTACTCACTAAGATTTGTCATTGTTTTTAGTGACAAATCGCAGATCCTACGACGAGTCGGGGCTAGGGGGTCTTAGGCGACTACCTCTGAGTTAGGAGAGCCCCATAAACTTTTTTATGTAGGTGTTTATATGCATTTATTTACTGCTTTTATGAGATTTTTGGGAGGACTTGTATACCTGATACATGTATATGCTCATCTTTTGTACTTTTGTCGCTCTTTGATATACATGGTATCTCATCTTGGGTTTCCTCACTATAAGGTTATTTATAAAATGCAAACTTTTCATTTCTACAATATTTGCATGCTTCAAAGACTTTCCGCTTTGATATTTACTTATATTAATTTAATAAATTGCGAACAACTTAACTTAGTTAATTTAATGTAAATATTCATAAAAACATCCACAAATACTAAGTTAATGCGAATAAGATACGTACAAATGTTTAGGTCGCGGTAGTTAAAAATAAGTGTGCGGTGACGTGGCATGTTTGGTGACGTGTCTGGCGACGTGGCGGCACCCGGTTTACCTCGAGTTTGGGGTCGTCACACAAGCACGTGATTATGATTATTCAAAGCATGTAATGACATATTTTCCATTCGATTGAATACATATTGTCATTCTAGCCATACAATTAGTTCTAACATCTTTTTTTGGTGTTTCACTTGCAAACTTTGTTTTGTCTCTTGTCTGCGCCCTTCTTTGAAATAAGTAAAGTTTCTACAATCCCATCATTATTTTTGTTTACCCAATTCTTTCGAATTCCAAATCCTTTAAAGCTCCCATAAGAATTGTAAAAATAATAAGTCTCATCTTCATAATTAAAACTCATACCGATTTTAGAACTTCATATCCGGCTTTAGGTGTCGTGCAATAAACTTATTTAGAATAAATTCTTCGCGTTATTATAATTTTCTCCTCCATATTAACATAAAGATCTGTTAAGAACAAAATTAATAAGCCAAAATAATGGTTATAAACGGGTTTCTAAAGAATAGATAATAAAGAATTGGTAAAAGAAACCCTAAGTTGAATTGATCTTAATGCTTAATGCTTACTTATAAAACTTTTTTTTACAAACTTTCTAATTTAATCTTGCTATAAGGAGTCAAAGAAACCCTAAGTTGAATTGATCTTAATGCTTAATTGAAAATCAAGAATTGGTAAAAAAGAAGAAGAAGAGAGAAAGTGGAGAGAAGAGAAGATAAGTACTAGAAACAAAAAAATAAAAGAAAATTGTTGTAAATTGAATTGGAACTTGCTAAAAACTAGAGAAGAAAAATAGAAGACTAAGAACTTCTACTACTAAGAACTACTACTACAAAGGAGAAGAGAAAAAATGAGATAGTTGGAATGAGAAGTTTTCATTCAACTTGGTGTGTGAATTACAATGGGGTTGACACCCTTTATATAGGTCATTTGGTGATGACGATAATTGTACTTATACAATGTTTACAAGTTATACATACACCACAAGTCATACAACACATTACAAGCAACATAGACAATACATGGAAGAGTTGGTGTACATTGGTGAGGATTAAAAGTTATGTAGAGTGTACAAGTTACATTCAATGTAGAAGTCATGCTTGATGTTACAATTCAATGTGAGAGTCATGCTTGACAATGTGATCATTCATAAGCTTGGTTAAAGGGTCATCCAATTTACAACACTCCCCTTTGGATGACACTTGCTGAGAGAATATGCCTCGTTAAAACCTGTACTAGAAAAACCCTGAAGGAAGAAAATCTAGTACATGAAAAATAGTACAATGTTCTCGTCAATCTTGATTTGCAGTATAATATTATTGATTGCCTCATTAAAAACCTTGCTAGGAAAACCCAGTGGGACAAAACCAAAGCTAAGGAAAAGAGTGCAACACATTGATACACTTTGAGAGAATATATATGCCTCATTAAAACCTTTACTAGAAAAATCATGTGGGAAAAAAATCTAGTATAGGAAAAAGAGTACATTGCTCTCATAAATTTTTTATACAGAGAATAATAATGTTAGGATTGCCTCATTAAAAACCTTTACAAAGAAAACCCAATGGGATAAAATCATAGCAAAGGGAAAAAGAGTGCAATACATTAACCAATAACTCATTTTGATTCTCCCCCTCATGTTCACATGGGTAAGACATTTTGTGCATTTTGTTGCACATGGACATCGTTTTCTATATGAACCATTTAATGTTGAACCATACGATTGTCACTCTTTTGTATATTGTACTTGCATCAAGTAATTGATTCATAACTTTGTTACTACTGAATGATCCTTTGAGCTTCGAGTTCATATTAATTTAAACATGGATCATAATGCAACAAATTTAATGCAATTTGATGTGTTTCAACCAATTTCACGTCATTCCTTTTGAATTGGCTTATATCTCCCCCTAATGGTGGGAAAACTGCTTCATCAAAGTGACAATTAGCAAAACTTGCTATAAATAATTTCCCTATTAGGAATTCAAGGCATCTTATAATATGATTAATGGAGAGTAAATCAATATACGTCTCCTATTGATTTACCTTGAGATAATCTCCAACTAAAAAAAATTCAGTTCAATAAAGGATGTCCATGCGAATTTATGATATTTTCGCATTATTGATGATTATGGATAATCAAATAGATCTTACCACATTATGAATGTCATTTGATTTATGATGACATTCGTTTTAATGTGTCTTATATATTTCAGAAGTTAAAGCCGGGAATATTATACTCAGATTAAATCGTATAGATAAATTTTCTATTATTCTGAGTAGACCTCTTCTGAACATGACATTAACAATAAAATTGTTGTATTAGATATTGCCTGAACATTAGCCTTCACTAAGTTCGAATTCGAGAAATATTCACTTTTGTACATGCATATAGCACGATACATAAAACATAAACTCATCGCCCATATTTAGGTCACGATTTAAACACAGCTCGATGTGCTTGTTTTATCGAGTCATTTTCAATGATAAAATTCGTAATATTTTGTCTTTGATTTTGAAGGCATGGTAAAAGTAAAAAGAATATTCGGGTATATATATGACAATATTTAGGCAAAATAGTCTTTCATATATGACCAAAAAAATGTCACAATTATGAGCGCTCATTGTCAATAATTATTTGCCCTTTGTAGTGGTGCACCACTTATATTCCAACTTTTGGTGGAATTGTCAGTACGACCTTTACCTGATATTTTCACCTTTTCCACGTCCATAAATTTATTATTGCGATCATGATCATTATATGCAACATATGCTTCTTAATTTGAAGCTGAACTAATTGGACGGGAGCGATATTATATTTATAATATCTCATTATTTTACTCAGCTACCATGAGACAAGAAATCAATCCTTAATATTTATTGGATTGACGTGCGCACTTGATATTTGTTGCAGCAATAAATCTAGGAGGGCCACGTGACCTTATTTTTATTGTCTCATCAGTCATATTTCAACATAGCCTCAACACAGAGTTAATTAAAATTGTGAAATTATAATTAATATTTGACAAATTAAATTTTGTAGCATGAGACCCAGCCTCTCATTTTGAGCTTTTGGAGCATTACCCTTTTGGTATGTATATATAAAACTCCATAAGGTGAAAATATATATAAAGTGAAATATTCACTTTTCAAATCTCTAAAGAGAAATTGGCGAATGATTATGTATAACACACAGTTTTGCATATATGCTTTATTCACAAATTGTAGTATCTAATTGTCATGACAAGTAATTCTTGTCGGTAATATAATAAGGCAACAAGTTTAACAATGGTTGAATAATATTTTGAAAATAAATTTAATATAAAATAGTTTTTCCCTTTTATGTAAAAACATAACATATGATTAAATATATGTTCACAACTTGATTCATTAATAAACAAAATATATTATTCGTATGAGTTGGTGGGACAACCTCCAGGTTGGGTGGCGAGACATAGTCTACTTAATGTCATACCTCCTCGAATGGGATAACCCGTCTCCCTTTCAATGTTTAGCTTTACCGGGGACAAGGCTTACCCACTATCAACTCAAACTTATAGCATTATTTGTATTATAAAATCAAGAACAGAACAATAACTAATCATTTGTAGTTTTGAGAGAAAAACTGTATGTCACACATTGACTTTTGATTTCTGATGTAGAAGATCGTACAAGACGCAACTACAGAGCATACTTCTTTAGTCGGTGACGTTACAATGCATGATGTATGAATAAAGTACATTTACATAATTAAATATGTATGTAACAAAAAAAGAAATTAACCATGATAACATGGAAATAAATTGAACTTATTTAAATTAATAAAAATTATACCTTCTTAGCTTTATATCTTTGAAAAGCTTCTTGATCTTCGAGACCTCCTCTTGTAGAGCAAATTCGTGCTGATAACGTGTTGTAAATTGAATTGGAACTTGCTAAGAACTAGAGAAGGAAAATAGAAGACTAAGAACTTCTACTACTAAGAACTACTACTACAAAGGAGAAGAGAAGAAATGAGATAGTTGGAATGAGAAGTTTTCATTCAACTTGGTGTGTGAATTACAATGGGGTTGGCACCCTTTATATAGGTCATTTGGTGATGATGATAATTGTACTTATACAATGTTTACAAGTTTTATATACGCCACAAGTCATACAACACATTACAAGCAACATAGACAATACATGGAAGAGTTGGTGTACATTGGAGAGGATTACAAGTTATGTAGAGTGTACAAGTTACATTCAATGTAGAAGTCATGCTTGATGTTACAATTCAATGTGAGAGTCATGCTTGACAATATGATCATTCATAAGCTTGGTTAAAGGACCATCCAATTTACAACAAAAATAACTTTTTTGTTAAAATAAATCTTATGATTTGATTTTAACTACTCGATATTGATCTAGTGTTTATTTTTACTATAGGCTATTTTATTAAAAAATAGTCATTCTCATATAGTAATACATGAAAAAATAAAATAAAATTTGTGTATGGGTTTTGTGATTGAGAGATTTATAGAAATATGTGAATGGTAGGGTCCGCAAAAAAACAAAAAAAAGAAAAAGAAAAATAGAGTGTGTGCGTGCATTGTGTGCGTTGTGATTGTGGGTGTGATGCTTGAAAGTGTAGAGGGTAAAGTGAGAAATTAAAAACACAACTAGCATGCCTTTTTACTCGGTGTTTTTCCAAAAGGGGAGGACATTTACAATTTATTTCACAAAATTGGGTAGTTTACTTTTTATTTTCAAAAATAGGTGATAACACCTTATGAGAAGGAGTTATTGCATATGAGTAGGCTTCATGGGTGTGAGGTGGCGGTGAGGCAGCGTTGAGTTGGCGAGGCAATATGTATAGATAGCTCCTTTTGAAAAGGAGCTATCTATACAAAACTATACTTTCTACTGATAGCTCATTTTGAAAATGAGCTATCAATACAAATCATTTTCCCCATGACCGCTACGTGCATATGGAGATGGACGACCCCACGCCACTCGCGTATCTCGAGGTAGACAACCAATTTAAACAATGCGCACGCATATCGATGTGGACAACCCATGCAAACGTGACCCATGTATGTCGAGGTGGAGATTTCATGCAAATGGCAAGCACGTCTGTCGAGGTGGGCGACCTCATGCAACCTCGTGCAACTCATGCAAACGTCACGCACGTGTCTCGATGTGATAAAGACAATGTAAACGTCGCGCACCTATTGCGAGGCGGACAACCCGTGCAACCCATAGGCGTTATTCGGTCGGCTCATGTTCACTTAGTCATCATACGCGGACTGTGTTACACGGATAGCACCTTTGATACCACCTATGGCAGCCCCATATCCCGAGGTCGCCACGTGGGGAGGCGTGGCCCCGCAGTCCTGTCAGATCCTTGACTCACTGGGTCCCATGCACCACGAACGTCCTTTGCTACATCATGACTACTCGATATGTGTGTCAAATTCACTTCGTTAATTAGTTTAGTTAGACGGTTAGATCATTTTTATAGCCTTAACAACAGCGGAAGTCTTAAATTTAAAGCAAGTAAACAATTAAGTTTATCTTCATATAAAGCATCACTGTAAAAGCAACACCTATTGTGGAAAACCAGGGAAAAGTACTTTGTATATAGGCGACAATACTAAGCAATAACATATACAAGTACAGTGTCTATCCGGTCTCCCATTTCCCAAAAGTAAAAGCAAAATATCAAAAATCGCACGTACTAGTAGGTCATCAACCGCGGGCAGTTAGATAAAGTCGCCTAAAATCCCCTTGTCCCTACTAGCACTGGGATCTGCACTCGACCATCACAAAAGCGCACGTACTAGTAGGTCCTCGACCGTGGGCGGTCAAAATTTTTTATTTCAAATAGTTTGGTTTGACCCATTTTTCGAGTTATACCTGGGTGTCAACGCCCGAAAAATTCTCGAATACCATTTTTCTATCTTCTTCTAATTTTTTTTTCATATTTTTCCCGATTTTTTGGATTTTTTCATAATTTTCTACCCATTTTTCTTATTTTTCTGTAATTTATTAAATTTTAAATTATTTTAAAATTAAATTTTAATATTATATTTTTTAATATATGGGTGGGTCCTTGGACCGGGTCGGCTTGACTCGGTTCGGGCCCACTTGGGTAGGGTCCGGTCCGGCCCAACCGGGTCGGGCCCGAACCGGCCCAACCGGTCCAGGGGGTTTGCACTTGTGCGTGCACCGTTCCTCCACCCCATCTTCTTCAACAGATATGAAGTCTCTGGTTTTTTTTTTTTCTTTTCTTTTTCTGGTTTGGGTTGGGGGCTATCCACCCCAACCTCGGTGGACTCGATGGCAGGGGGAGACACCCCAGCCATCTCCAACCCCGACCTCGGTTCGGCCTCCATGGTCGAACTCCCTTCTCGGCCACCATGGCCGACGCACAAACAACAACAAAGACAACGACTCACCTCGACCGTGACGTCTCCACCTCCTCTTCTCTTTCCCGGCGCGTTTCTCCTTCTCATCCTCCTCTCCTTTCCTTCTTCTTCCTCTCGGCCTCCCTGTTTTGTGTGACGATTACGTGGATCCAGCATGTAAACTGATAGCGCATTTTCAAAAGGCGTTATCAGTGTACGCCGTCCCACTTGGCCAGGACACATGGTAGCGCATTTTGAAAAGGCGCTATTCATGTGTCCACGTCAGCAAAAAAAATCAGCCATTGTGATAATGCCTTTTGAATAGGCAATATTGCCTATTGTGGGAAAAAAAAAAATTAAACCTCATTTGCCTCTTTTAAAGTAAAACATATGTACTTTTGTAATTTTTTCTTTTTACTCTCTAAAAAAAAGTACACGCGGAGGGCTGCATGGACTGGAGGAGATACAACCGGATGTAAGCCGCTCTCCACCAACTCACACAAACTTAGGAGGTTTTAATTAAGGAACGATGAAGTTGCCAAGACGAGTACAAAATGTCTCCCTGAGCCTTTCGCTATCGGTTTATGCAAGAGGAATGGTAGAATGAGAGTATATGAGACCTTCAAGTCATCGTAATAAAAATCAAAAGGCCTGTTACAAGCGGACGAGATGCATATCATACCAGATGAGCACATATCTCGAGATACACAATATAGTAATTAGTGACCATTGTGACTTTGTGATGACTTATTAAGGTGTGTGAAAAATACTTTAATTGAAATGATAAAAAGACAAATAATTGTCAATGTATAAATGTGGTTTTTTACCCTTTTTTTACCATTGAGAGGATTAAAAAATGTCGGTGCATGCAAATGATCATATGTCCTGTTATTTTGACTCCAAATTCGCACGCTAGCACGCACTCGTTATTGAGAATCCTTTAGGTTCAGATCAAGTTTCATGTGTGCATATCGTTGTACACACATTGATTCAATAATCAAAGGTCATAGTTAAAAATAAGCGTGCCAAATTGACGTGCTTAGTTGGAGTAAAAAAAAAAACATTTCTCAATGATCATTGAGGGACAATTAATTGCTAATTAAGTTTGTTGGATATACTTTGAGATACGCATGAACATATAATGCACGATTAAGAAAACCCAACAATCGTATATAGCATATGCAAGTAACAAAATACCGCACAATCATTTTCTTAAAACAAATTAATAACTTTTGTTTTACTTCAACACGTGTCGAATTTATGACTTCCTCAAATTTTACTTTTTGACAAAAGATGCCTCCCGCATTTCACCAGAAATGTTTTGGCTAATAAAATTGTTATTAAAGTTAAAACATCATAATTTAGATTAGACACCAAAATCAAATGTAATCGGACTTTCAAACTTTCGACTGACGTAACTAGCAAAGCATATAAAATTTGTAATTATTTGTAGGTAACTTTATTTGCTTTCCGACAGGTTAATTCCCAGTTTCAGTCCACGTAAAATGCACATGCCCCTTCATTACTCAACTGGAAAAAAAAAAAAAAAAAGTTTGGATTAATGCTCCAATACAAATAATTACAATTGGTGGATATCAAATCCTTCCAACTCTATCCATGAATCATAAAATACTTTAGTATCTCCGAGTAAAGGGTTGGATGATCTATTGATTATAAATTAAGTCTAAGTAGGAAGGAATTTAAAAATGCTAAACAACCACGATTACCAAAAAAAAAAAAATATAGTCCTACTACATTATTATTATTATTATTATTATTATTATTATTATTATTATTATTATTATTATTATTATTATTATTATTCAACTAGAGTATTTCAGCAATTTATTACTTTCTCAGCAATTGATTGATGATGGTGTTGAGCTGCTCACGACTTAATTTGATTTACTATACAACAACAATTATACTAATGAAAATATTTGATGAGTTAAAAATATTCATATAAACTATTTAAGATGTAAAACTCTTTCTATGGGGCTATATATTCACTTAAAAGGCTAGGAATAATAAAAGGTAAATCTCGAGGCATTTCAATCAAATGTTCCTTAAACACTAGAAATAATATGGTCCTATACCCTTGCCTTAAGATAATTTAGTCTTTGGTTATATTACAAATTAAGATTGAGTTACCATATAGCTAGGTTACTTTTTTTGGCACTTTCATTTAGACTTAGGACTAACAATTTAATGTCTGGACCCACCACGGAATGAAAAGGATTCAGACAATGTTTTAATAAATCCGGGCCGATTCTGGACAAGACTTCTTGTTTGAATTTAAAATCGGGTTGGGTCTGACAAGACCTCGTAAATTCAAACCCGGCCCTGCCCGGGTTCAAATTTTAAATATAGTTAAAATATCTTTGATAAAGACTATATTAAACACTTGCTACTTATTAAATAGATTAACAAACATTAACTACTCTAATACATATAAAACTTAATGTATTAAAGATATCTTATGATAGTAGAATGAATTAAATTTTATTTTTTTATACTTGAATAATTGTATATAGATATTAAATGTTTAATTACATGAATTTGAGGGTACTTTTTCAAACTTCATCATATGAGATTATAATGTGTGGGTATTTTAATATTTGAAGAGACTTTTAATATAAGAAGTTAATTTTCAAGCAACAAATTCCCGAAAATTGGACAACTCGGATTTTTAACAATACGTGTCTGGACATGTTAGTCTTGTCCGAATTTAAAATCGAGCCGGATCCGAACAATGAGTTTACTTTTTTATGGTAGGGATTGTCCACACTCGGACCCGTCAGGACCCGAATTTTTATCACCCCTATTCAGACTACTTGTAAGGTATAAGAGAAAACTTTTTGATCGAAGATATTCATGCAATATCTAGTTTGATTTCTGCTTTTGTTCGTAGAAATATACATTGTATTATAATTAATTTATTTATAATTTTATATCAAAGTAAAAGTTGTTTTGTTCTTAAAAAGAATAAAGGGTGAATATATAACTCATTAATAAGTTAATAACACTAATATTACATAAACAAAAGGCCCCGACTAGCTATGTGCATCCCACAAAAAATTAAGGGCAAGCCACATGATAATGCAAGCCAGCATTTGTTAAAGGCACCCAAAAATAATTTGATTTCTAAAATGCCCTTATGTTTGTAAGGGCAAGCCACATGATGAGTGCAATCCAGCGCTTGTTAAAGGCACCCCACAACTCTTAAAAAAAGAAAAAAAATTTTTGAGTCATCCGTACGAACGAGAGCATGAGCCATACGTGTTGATTTTGGTCGATCTTCACGTCACACCCCCATGACTTGTTTGTTCGGTGGTGGTGGTTCGATTTGGGGCTTCATCAAAATCGTCTATGTAAGGTGAGATTTTTTTGTGTATTGTAATGTTATTCATCAATTTTGTGTTATGTATATGTTTGTTGATGTTGTTTGTGGTCGAAGTTGAAGGTCATTTCATCTAGATCTAGAGCTCGCCTCTGATTCGATCACACAGGACCGAACAAAATCCATTTGTTCAGTTGAAGGTGACCGAACAAATTGAAATTGTATGATTTTGCCACATCCGATCGAGCAAATTGATTATGTTTGGTCACATGTGACCGAGCAATACCCATCTGTTCTGTCGGGTGCGACTGAACAATTCATATTTAATCGGCCCTGTATGGCCGAACCAAAGGGCGGACAACATGAAAAAAATACAAAAATGAACTAAATCAAAGGAAAATTCAAGAGATACATCTCCGTCTTGCACATTCACACCCCTTTGATGTTCATCCTCCATATTGTAAGATCAAGAAACACCAAACAACAACAACGAACAATACACTACAACATAAAAATATTGTACAAATCCCATTAAAACAAACCAACAATACTTTCAAACTATCAACTTCCATTAAAAAGCATGAAAATATCTCTAACGATGGTATATGCCTCCGAAATGTAACTTCGTGTCGCCGGTGCTCGCCGGTGGTCGGAGGGATCGTCAGAGACGAACGTTGGTTCTTGTGGGTGCACAAACGTGAAAGAGATGAAAGGCATGTAAGTGTTATTTTGGGAGTTGAGAGGGGTAAATAGGTCATTTCAATTATGGGCAAATCTGAAAAGGGTGTAAAATTTTTTTAGGGCCGCTAAGGGCACCCCACCATTTAATGAGGGCACCCAACTTATTTGTAAAAATTCCAACAAAAATAGAAAAAACCATTTTGCCCCTGTATATATATAATGGTTCAAACCCCTCAAAACCATTTTGACAAGGAGTTAGGGCACCCCACCACCAAGCTTGAACCACAAAACCACACATTGCGTTTGGCGAAGAGCGATCGATTCTTGCGGATTGACATCATCCGACGAGAGTAACAATGTTTGACAACCATTTTCGAGTTTTTTTGAACTGTTTAGTTGTGTATAACGTGAAAATGATAATTTGTTTGTCAACGTAGGGTTTGGTAATTTCTTCAAATCCGAAGTTGTTTCCACTATATAATGGAGGATCGTAATGCTTCGGTGCCGAGGAGGTCGTCCTTGAGGTAATGTTGCAATTTTCTTGTGTTTTTTATGTGGTTATCCGAAGTTTCGTCTGGGTGCGCGATTGTTTCGGCCTCGCAGACCGAGATTTATAGTAATGTCTCGGTCGCAGAGGACCGAGATGTTTCACGTTGGTCACGCGTCCTGGACGACCGAAGTCTTGAGTAACTCTCGGTCAGTACATGACGAGACTATGAAGAAAGTTTCGGACTGTACAACCGAGAACCTATTTTTTGGGTTTTTTTGTGATTGTCTTTGTACATTTTGGTTGATTATAATGTTACACTTTGTTTGTATTGCGGGTAATGCCGTTATCTAGTAATTTTCCGGACTACAAGGACACTTTTACACCTTCTAAGCCATTCCCTCTCGAGAAGCGGCAATTTCATGGCTTCAAATGATTGGTGGTGAGAAAAAAGTTTGTGTTAGTAACGAAGCGCTCGGATGCGGGGGCATTAAGCGCAGGGGAAGGGTGAAAATTGCTGTGTGGTCCGAGGACATATAGGGGACCGGCTCGAGAGAGTAGGGAAGGGAAAACGGCAAAATTTTAAAGAAATCAAGGAATGATGAAAAGGAGAGGACTCACACTGGTACGGAAAAATGTGGATGCCCTTTCCAAATTAACGTCAAGGAAAATGCTGACTCCTTATGGTATGTCACTGTGATTTGTGGGAGGCACAATCACGACACCGCGGAAGATTGGATAAGGGGAGGAGGAAGTTGAGGATGCGGGGGAGGAGTGAAAGTGGGCGGCTCAGGGAGATTAGTCCACGTTCGTCTTTTGTGGAGTGCGAGCAAGAAGTTGAGGATGCGGGTGGGAGGACACCGGGTCTCCAATCGAGGCACCCCGGTGTCGAAGAGAAAACACGATGATGACGATTCTTCGACGAGATCTGGAGATCGGATTTGAGTCCTCCCAACTCCACAAAAGAGGCCTCCACTTCTAGGCGAGAAAAAGGCAAGGTTGTTCCACAAATGCGTCGTGCCGGTCGACGCACGCAAAATGGATCTAACATGGCTTATAGTCATTGCTTAGAACCGCATTGGTTGCCACATGTTGATGCCATTATCGATGTGGTTTTCGATGGAAATTGTGGATATAGGTGTATAGCCTCCGGGCTTGGACTTGCCGACGTAGACGGGTGGAGGATTGTGCGTAGAAGGATGTACGATGAGATTATCGGGTATGAAGACCTTTGGCGGGAAGTGCTTTGGCTCGAGTTTCGAGCTCGTCAAGAATGCGGTGCATTGCCCGAGAAAGCAAGAGGGGGCATCTTTCAAAGAATGGTTGACACTTCCGGACATGGGATTGTTAGTATCCACCGCATTCAATGTCATTCTCGTCAACCTCTCGCATGGGAGTGCCTCCACATTCCTACCTCTACGTAGTACTCCACCGTCGTCATTGCACAACAGACTTATCATTGCAATGGCAAATGAAAGGAATATCCATTTGGTTAGGGTAAGTTCTATGATTTTTTGTGAATTGGTTTGTTTCCCCCTTAATCGGGTTTGTGACAATATCTTCTATGTTCTACTGTTCACTTTGACAGGTGCAGTTGCGTGTGAATGCACCGCTGCCATCCTTATATCCATCGTGGGATCGGTACGTTGAGGACTGCGCCAAAGGTTAGCGAGATGGATTCGTTTTTCGAGACATCGCGCCCATTGCAACTGCTGATGATGAAACCACCATACCTGTTGTAGATTTAGATACACCGTAGGTTAAAGCTTGTACCTAGAAACCTTGATGGCTAAACATTTAGAAATTTTGTCAATTCCTCCGAATGTTCTATGTATATGCAAATGTTATGTTGTATTTTTATTGTTGTTTACTTATGGATGGACCATTTTGATTGTTTTGAATGTTACGGAGATTTATAATTAATTAAGTTTCGGTGCAAATTGTCATGCTTTGGATTTTCAATCTTGTATTGTTAGTTTGACATACCACATTTTTTTTTTTACAAAAAGTAATGTTCAAATTCATCCATTCCCGATGTCTCGGTCAAACAGGTTCGTGAAACAACCCATATTTTCGGTCACCCATGACCGACAAGTATTCTAATATATCGGTCATTTACAATCGAGTCCTATTTCAAGTTATCGGTTATACACCACCGAGATGGATTGACCATTTCAATTCGCCTTACTCTCGTCCTATGACGACCGAGACCTCTCGGAAGTGGACAATCGAGTGTAGGACAAAATTCTCTTGTACACCACCGACGCCACATTTCCTATCACTAATTGTATACTCTTCACGGCCGAGATAACGACGTTCTCGTGCGTAACCGATATATCGTCAACTCTTTCGGTCTACGTGGCCGAGACTTTCCCAAAAATATTAGCTTATGTCTCGGCCATGCTTGGTCGAGACAGTTGACACCGTCTCTGGCTGTGTGGCCAGAACCACGATTTCCCAATTTTTTAACATTTGAGAAAAACCACCATACACACATTACATCTACTCTACCAAATGTAACTTAATTTGACGATCTTCACCGAGCCCTAATTTGGAGCGAAATCGGCTCACACACCGGACCCTACAAAATGTAGAAAACCTAGAACAACGAAGGAGAAACACACGGCGAGGGACGGAGAACACGATTTCGAGGATTCCTCTCACTGGTCGGTTCAAAACAAATGAATTCGTCCACAAGGAGTTCGGTGAAGAGGGTGGGTGGTGGGGGTGGTGGGGGGTGCCCAGGGGTTTGCACGAGGGTGGTGGGGTGAGATGGTTTTTTGCACGAGGGGCATTTTCGGGTATTTTGAGTTTAATTTTTGGGTGCCCTGGTAAATCGATTTGTGCCCACATTAACTGGGTGCCTTCATGAAATGGTGGGGTGCCCTTAGCGGTCCTCAAAATTTTTACCATCTTGTCCATAAAGTTTTGTGGGGTGGTGGAGTGAATGTAGCCGGACCCTAAACAAAAACAAGAAGAAGAAAAGGTCGGCCCTACCAGCATAATTATGTAAAAAGTAAGGGAGATAGTAATTAAAAATTAATTACATCTAAAGTTTTGAACAGCTAGTATCCAATAAAGGAAAAGTGTAATCTACTAATACATGTAGTATTGACATGAGGTGACGTGTCTTTCTTATTGTACATTGATGCTAAAACTTTGTCTTTCATCACTATTTTTGCCTTACATGGTAAAAAAACTGAGAATTTGACCAAACCTATTTGGGAAAAAATAGTCTCAAAGTGAGATGATATTTTGGTTCTTGATTGTTTTACTTTTTATTATTTATTTGGATAGGTGGACCAAATAATCAACAGTTTTCATTTCTACAACTTAATCAGGCTTTGTTTGATGAGAATTTAAAGATAACAAAAATTATATGAATTTGAACTTACATTACAAGTTCGGATAAGAGGACAAAACTAATATAGAAATAACTATGCTTGTTTAGTTAAAAATCAACTTAGGCTAGTTCGAAAGTTGTGAAATGAACTGTTTGTTATGAATTAAAACAATTGCCCCATCAAAGTTTGAACCTATAACCTAACCTTACTCCAAAACACCAATACCCAACCATTTGGTCAACTAATTGATTTGTTTGGTATGAGTTTTTACACTACTTAAACTAGGGATACAAGTGAGGCAAGAAATGCAATCTTCATTCCCATCTTCACTTATGACGGGGCGGGGATTTTGAGGATTCCCCACTTGAAATCCCCACTGGAGAAACTTTGACCCCTGTATCCCCAATGGGTGTTGGACATTTTCAAAAGAAATGTTTAGTCTCACATTAGTTAGAAACTTCAAGTTAAAAGATTTTATATATATATTATTGCACTACAATGTGTAAAAAAAAAACACAAGTGTTATGCAAAGTAGGAGCCACACACGCGCCGCAGGCATTTAAAGGCGCACTTGGCATGAGGCACGTGCGCGTGTGTGCATGTATGTGCGAGCTAACTATGGGTAAACTTTTTACTATTATTTTTTACCATTTTCGAAATTACAATGTGGGTAGTTATTTGATTGACCCACTCAAGTATTGAATGGGCAGTTAATAAACCCATTCAATACTTGACTGAGTGGATGCAGTTGAAACCGCTCAACTACCCCCTTTTCTTCTCTAACTAGTTTTACCATTAAAACTTTTTACTATTATTTTTTACCATTTTCGAAATTACAATGTGGGTAGTTATTTGATTGACCCACTCAATCATTGAATGAGCAGTTAATAAACTCATTTAATACTTGACTGAGTGGATGCAGTTGAAACTGCTCCACTACCCCATTTTCTTCTCTAACTAGTTTTGACCAGTGCTCTATAAGAGAAGAGGTTTGGGGAGGAAGAAATCATCTCGAAATTAACTAGCATTTGCTCTTGTTTTCATCTTTCACTACTTACTGCAAAGTGAAAACTGAGTATCGTATCCTTTAGGATCTTTGCTAACTCTTGCAGTGTAGAGAGCAAAATTCCCTTTAAGAAAGTGGCAGTGTTACACGCTTTGAAGTCATTGCAAACCATTATGTTCTAACAAACGGGATCCCCACCCCTACGAAGATTCTCCGCCCCATCACTTTTTCACATAATATCTAAAAAAAAGATATCAAATACATTATAGATCCGAAATTAAAATCATTAAAAGCTTTTTCTTCACAATTGTAAATTGATTTTTAAATTTTATGTGAATTATTCACCATAAAAAAGAGAAATATAAGATTTTAATGATTTTAATGTGATTTTTGCAGGGAATATTCATGATTCCCGTAAGGAATCCCTAGTGGATGGAGTGGGCCCATAGCAGGGATGGGTAATACTACCCCGCCCCGCCTCCAATATGGGGATGAAATTTCTCCCGTCTTTGGCCCCAAGGGGGCATAGTTGGCAAAGAATCCCTCGCCTCATCAGGCCTCCCGCGAGCCCCAATAAGGATTCCCCGCCCACCACTGCGTCCCCTAACTGAGGATTCCCTATTGGAGCCTTTACGCCAATTATTTTCAAGGCACTCGATATCGATGCCTCCCCGACTAACTTACACTAACCATTGGAACTTATCATTCCATATCACACCGCAAGACACATTGGCTCTCATGAGTCGTCCACCCATGCCCCGAGAAACATGTGGAAAGTCAATTATTTGATATTATTGTTAGGGCAAAAAATACGGCACTTTCGAAAATGATTAAATTTGGTGTTCGATGCCCCCTTTTTAAAACGGACATCTAAACCCCGACTAATTCGAAAATATTTTATTTATCAATTTCCTACTCGAGTCACAACTAGTGCCCTAGTTGAAACTAACTCCTAATGAACAACTTTCAGAATCGAACCACCATCAAGTAGACTCAAAGAAGCAAAAGTTCTCCTACAAAAGTTTTAAAAATTGAGAAAAGCACACACATACAACAACGAGATTTAAAGATTCGTCGATAAACCCTAGAATGAATGAATCGAGAGAAGCGAAGGTTCATAAACGTTTGAGAAACCCAAAAAGTCGAACCATTTTGACAATGAGAGGCAAGGCGAGAGCGTGAGACTCGGGAGTGCGATTGACTCGTGAGGCAGAGAGTTGAGGCGGACGGAGGTCCACCCAGACACCCGAGAGAGACGCGGAGCCGGGAGCCGTGCGTGAGAAGAGAGTGAGAGGAGCGATCGAGGCGCGCCGTGCGTTGCCGTGTGTTGAAACGCGAGATCCGTGAGGCGATGAGAGACGATCGTGATAACGGTGATTAGTTTATTTGAGTTAAAAGATCGTATTGAGGAGAATACGGGAGATGACGAGATGAGATAAAATGATAAATCATAAATCTCATAAAAGTTAAAAACTTTAAATACATTGTGAAATTACTTATATGCCCTTCAAATTAATCACAAACGGTTTTACCGTTTTTTGAAATTTCTGCCCTGATATATTTTTATTATTATCATTTGTCTCCCCAGTATTTAAAGATATTTAAAGATGCTCTATATTAAAACTCAAAATTCCTCGTTATGAAATATGGGCCATCAAGTCAGACCCCTTGGGTGCTACTTTACCATCAACTATAAATCCCTAAAATGTTTGTAACGTAGGTCACGTCTTGTTCAAAAACAAGACAACAAACAGCAATTGGTCAGGATGGACGACTTTGTTTTTTTGTTTTTTGTTTTTTTTGTCTAGAAGACGGACGACTTTGTTGACCACAACATGTGCTGGGAAGAGCAACTAGGTCCACAAATTTGTCCTTTTCATTCATCTAGGTATGACCCAAAGTTAAAGATGAAGAATAATCATTATAAAATGTTGAAGAAAAGTGATAAATCAAATTAAATATCAAGCTTGCATTATTTGTCCCTTTAACTTCGATATTTATTGTTCCATGCATAAAATATTTTCATGGTGATACATAGGGAACAAGAAATGAATTATTGTTCCATTTGGCCTTAGTAAATAATTTTTTTTGACCAAAGTGTCTTTCTTTGTGTAAACTTTGCTTCGAATTGAAATAGTCCTACCCCAAAGTTGGATTTTCTTTTGACGATAAAATATCAAAGTATGACATGTTATAATTGAACCTTTTCAAACATGTGTTGGAAGTGCACTCTAATAGAATGAAACGTATAATCAAAAGGGAAGTGATATTCTACATCAATATTTCTGCATCCGAGCACGTGTTAATGTGCATCACTCGATCTCCAAGTAGGTGTATGACTTTAAAGTGCCATCGCAGTGGTTCCCTAAGTAAACACAGTGCTAATTAAACAAGCCCGTGCTCGACCGCAGCCTATGGCAAAGAAAGCAACAAAGGGGGGAAGCAACTTTGTGTACTAAACAACAGAAGAAATTAGTCCATCGAATAAAACCTTTTGTATTGATAGCATGGAGAAGACAATGCAAAAGACCCTGCTATTGAATCCCAGCACGGACACGCAACACGCATTTGTCGGCGTCCAGAACATAAGGAATTGATCCGAAATTAGTCCATCAAATAAAAACTTTTGTACTGAGCATGGAGAAGACAATGCAAAGGACCCTACTATTGTAACCCAGCACAAACATACACTTATCATTATTGGCATCCGCGTGATACACATTGAGGTGTGGGTGTGTGTGCACATCTCTATACACATTGAAATTACTTATATGTCCTTCAAATTAATTACAAACGGGGCCCCAACATTGCATGTATTTTTAAACGGACAAAAAACATTGTCCAAATCCGTATGTTGTTTTTAAAAATGGGGCGTTTAAAACGGGAGCGCACATTTTGCCAGCCTTAGGCCCCAACATTGCATGACGGTCCACGCTAGGTGGGGTGTGGGGCGGCAAAGTTCACCCCGCAAAGAATTTGGGAATAAATCCTTGCCTCGCGCCCCACGGAGACGGAGATGATAATTTTGATCCCCGCCCCGCCCTGCCCCACTTGCAACCCTAGATTACATTAATGTTAAAAGATGTGCAGGCGAAACCATAGAAGCCTATAGAGAGTACTGATTGAGGCCCTTAATATGTTGGTGCATCACTATATGCCAAATGGATAATAAAAAAATAATAATTGAAAGTTCACACTGATGGACGCACCTTGTACATAGCAAAGGCGAAAAGCACGGACTCTGCACAAGCATCAATCCGCCTCATATCAACACCTACAGAGAAGAACACAATGAGGCAACAAATATCAAATCTTGTAGACAAACTAATGAAAAGGACCATTATAAAAAGAGTGGTCTTCCAGAAACCAAGACCGTCCGCTCGCAATAACTAAAGAGAGCGATAAAAGGAAACAGGTTTATGTTTTGTGCAGTACAACAAAGAGATTGTGTAGTCTTGCAACAACAAAAATATCACGTCCACGACACAACCGCCCCAGCTCTGTGGAGTCTCAAAATAACTGACTCAACACATGCTCCTTTCAATTCCTTCCGAAACTTATTGCACACCTAGTGCGCCAACGTCGTTGTCCTAATGTGACTCGAGATGGCTGTATGGAAACACAACTGCAAAAAGTGTGCATTCGTCCAGTTACAAGCATAAGCATCCAAAATCCACAAACCTGCATGCCACATGACATTAAACATTGAACTCGTGTATAAAGAAGAAAATCTTATCTCAACTTGCAAAATCACTAACCATGATGCACTTACATAATTTATTGAGAAGAAAAAACAGTCTAAGAACTCAATCCCATATCTGTTACTGCGGAGTTAATCTCCAGACACGTACACATGCATCCTCGCCTGAGCTGACTATACTGTGCTCATCAGTGAAAGCCAATCCATAGACTCCCCCAAGATGAGCTCCCTTTATGGTTGTGCGGCTTGACGCTGGCTTGCCAAGTTCATATATGATGATACACGTGTCGAGGGATCCGGTGGCAATCAGGGTGTTATCGGGTGACCAAGCCAGGCAGTTTATGCGTGCAGAGTGATACAGCATGTTCTTGAGTTTTACCTGCAGGAGGTAGCACACAAAATAAATACTTTCCCTTTCAATTTGAATAAGCCACGGAAGATGTTATTTGTTCAGAACTTTCAGATCCTTTTTCAATTCAGGATTCAGTACCTTCTAAAGGACTTCTGAATTAAAAGAATGAACTAAGAACCAGAACATGTCATCGACATGGTTAAGTGGTGAGGGCTGTCAACATTTTTTCTTAGATTACCTCTATTGTGAAGTTCAGTCAAGTGCTACAATTTTCCAATGGACACTGACCGGCAGACATGCTTTTGAGACATACATTTGCTGCTACACAGCTTTTGGTATCCTTTAGACATACATGAGGAGGCATGCACACACATTTCGGTGTGAAAATTAAATGCTCCAACAACTGTGTAGCAAATGAATGTATCAAAAGTACGTCACTGAAGCATTTTCCTTTCCAACATTAGGATCATCTGAATGGACTAGCAGTCTGGCACAAACATCTAGTAAAAGATTTAAGTAGCATACGAGCAGCAATAATTTTTAAGCTATCGTGGATTCAAGAGTTGTAGAAAGTCCCACAGCTGGAGGGAAACAAAAATACCTCATGAGTATTACGATCCCACACAACAGCTTCCCTATTGACATCTCCTGAAGCAAACATAGAGGCATCTGGAGAGTAACGTATAACACTAATAGCTCCTCGATGTTTCTCGAGGACTGCCTCTTCTTTCAGTGTATCACCAGTAATAGAGTATAAATGCAATTTGCCATCCTGCCCTCCCACAATTGCCTCACTTCCATCAGGCGCAATTGCAGATGCTGTAACAGCAAAACCAAGGTTGGTGGTTGACAAAACTTTTTGTCCATGAAGTAATACAACGCCAGAATCAGTTGAAACCAAAACAAGATCAGGAGTAGCAACTGCAAGGCTCAAATCCTTAGGTTGGCTACCAATATCAATGGCTTCTGCATCTCCACATTGATCTTCACGAAGAGGAACTCTACTCACCTGGATTTTAAGCGTGAAAAAAGACAGGACGATAAGTAGAGAAAAAAGAAAAAGAGAAGCAGTAAAATTGAAATAGACAAGCAAAAGCATGTACATGGATTCAAATTCAATAGTTTAAAGAGCTCACAATTGGTGGCTTACATTAATGCAATCCAACAATCAGAAACTCTCTCTTTCTTTTGTTTTCTCTCTTTTGTTCTTCCATTCTTATTAATAGGAAAACAGAAACATTCTGATTAAAACAAGCATGAAAATGGATTCCCATGGTTTAGAGATACAGCAAAAGAAAAAAATGGAAAGGAGCTTAGAGTCTAGGGACCGGCTCAACAGTCCATACGTCCCCCTAAAACCTGGCCAACATGCCCATGTCAAAACGATCTAAAGTCATCAGTCATTAGTGATAATGCTGCACTGTTGATTAGGTGCCAATGCGAAGCTGAGGCAATTATCCCATCTAGGAATAGCTTACCTTGCCTAGGAATTAAAAAAATATCTTTCTGTTTTTGCATCTCCTTAGACAAATATTAACTAATTTATGCATACATTTTATACAAATATTATTATTGATATCCAGATTATGAAGGTCAATCTTCTACTGATGACAGACCCTTTTTGATATTCTTCAAAAATAAAAAACGAAAAGGACAAATTGCATTCTGATAGTACTTATATAGCGTCATGGTAAGAACTTAGTAAATGCTTAAAAGCACTGCTGCTTGCTTCCATCACTGCCTACGCAATGAACTAGTCATGGCCTGGGCTGACATACAACTTTTCCTCGTCTAAACTATCCTATAATGCTAATGGTTGTGTATACAAGAATTTCTAAAGGCCAGAAAAAAAAAATGTGAAAAGACTTTCGCTACAAGAATCTGTTCAGACCTAATCAATGTATTTTTGAACAATAGCACCATGCTCTTTTATAACTTCAACCCAACTTTGGAACTTTTGAATATTGTTTTGACAACTTTTAGTTAGAACTCTTTCCCTTAACTACAATCACAGCTTCACTGGTTATTTATATGATACGGGGTCTAACAATTCAGTATACTTCATTTTATAAGCAATAAGGGTGAGAACATTTAAACCAATGTTGTTAAGGCAATGCAATTGGCCTATGTTTTTCATCACAAAATAATCATCTATCAACCCCCAACAAAATATTAATTATTTTTTATAAGAAAAAAATAATTATTTAAATTTACTTTGTATGCTATAAGGTTTTAATCCCATAATTACCATTACCAACATTGTCCACAACATAACAACTAATGAAGAGGAAAATCTGAGTTCCACCCAATATGAAAGCAAAATTTCAAGAGAACTACTTTTTACATCTTATTTTTAATAAAGGAAAGAAAGTGAAAGTAACTAGAATGTTGTATATCTAAATGTAAGCACAACAACAACATAACCTCAATCCCAAATTAATTGAGGTTGGCTACATGCATCAACCTCTTCCATTGTGCCCGATTAAGTGCAATTGATGGTGAGCTTTCCAAATCATTCAAATCCTCTTAATTAATACATCCCATGTTAACTTGGTCTACCCCTACCTCGTCGAATTTCTTCTATTGAATGAGTCAAGTTTTTTAGTGGGGGCATTTGTAGGCCATCTTTGCAAGTGACCAAACCACTGCGACCACCCTTCTCTAATCTTTGTATCAATTGGTGCTACTCCTACTTGTCTTTAAATTTCTATAATTCTTATTCTATCTTTACGAGTTTTACTACACATCCATCCAAACATCCTCATTTCTGCTACGTTCATTTTATGTAATTGTTGTTGCTTTAATGCCCAACATTCTTTCCATAGAACATAGTTGGCCTAATTATGGTCCTATAAAAATTTCAAGTACAATATATTTAATAAAACATAGACCAACAGCACTAAAATTTTCAAATAGCCCATTTGTAACAGTTGCCTTGACGATTTAGCTACAAATGGCCAAGGTTGCAGACTAGCTATTGCCTAGGCTTTAGAACACTGATCGAAACCTACTTGTTCCTACTTATTTTAAAATTATACCCTTTATCAACATAAAAGAAAACCATTTTGCTAAAAAAAAAAAAGGGTGAATAGCATAATATATCCTAACGTTTAAGGAATTTCACAAATTTATTCAAACGTATCAATTTTTACAAATACATACTAACGTTTTGAAATTGTGAAAATTGTATCCTATGAATAAATTTAGATTGATTTGGAATTACTTTTAACCAAGTTGTTTCAAATGGGAAGAGTTTGTCCCAATTCATCATGTTAGGACCCTAATGAACTACAATTTGTAAGGATGGAAATGGGGAGATTTTAGGATAAATTTGTAAAAAACTAAAATACTAGGATGTATTTGTAAAAATTAAAACGTTAGGATAAATTGTAAAAAACCTAAAACGTTAGAATATATTTGTAAAAACTAAAACATTAGGATAAATTTGTAGAAAAATTTAAACGTTAGGATATATTATGCTATTTGAAACATAAAAGTAAACCATCACAAAATCCTCATTTCAACAATTACCCTTATGTGTGATTTCACTGAACAACAGAAACTTGCTTTCCAAAGGTTGCTGCGCAAAAAGTTTCCCTTCAGATGTATAGTCATCTAAAGAATCTTTAAAAGCATAATTGCATTCCAACCTAGTTTCATTCTAGGGAATCTCTGCAATCATCAAACTTTGTCTTTGACTGAATTGTTAACATAGTACATGAAAATATTACCACGTGATCTTTCTTGATTATAACCTTCTGTACACACTTCCATTTCCAATTCTACTTTTACTATAGGAATATCATGTGAATTTCAATTAGAGTTTTAAAGTGAGTACATAAAATGAGAGCTGATTCCCTAATGGTGACACAAATTGTTTGCTTTCTTAGATTTTAGAGGCCATTTATCTTCCTCATCTTGAATACTTAACTGGAAATGAGATATCTAATCCGCCAATTTAGCGAAAAGTCCCAATATTTAATGTCCTGAAATTCTCACATTGAAAACAAAAGTCCCAAGATCTGAAGTATTATCCAGTGCATCCAATAGAACAAGAAGATTTGTATGTGGAAGGGAAATTTTGGTTGTAATTCCAATCCAATCAAGAGGGTGCATTCCACAAGAAATGAAAAGGGAAACAACTTGAGAACACCAGCAATTATGAATAGGAAAAACGAGAAAAAGAACTCTCTAAACAGATTAATTACCTTGTTGTCAAAGCCAGATGAAATAATCTCTTCCTCAGTAGCAGCAAAGCATTTTATTTGGGAGTTGTCTTTCCTTGTTAGTTTACCACTATATCCAATGCCTTGAATCCATCTAACAATTATCCCGTCATAGCTGCTAGACAAGATAACTTTCTGAATTCCAGGGAGCACCGCTAGTGCGCTCACACTTTTCAAGTGCCCAGAGAATGACACTGGGGATTTATCTGGATCACTAGCTGAGAATAGACTGATGGTGCCACCAAGAGAAACAGTGACAAGACAATCATTCTGCCAAAGACATCCAACCAGCATGTCTTCCACTCCACCTGAACCAGGACATACCAATGTTTTCTTCGCTCTCCCATTGCCATCCTCAGTGATCTCCCATATTTTGGCCGACTTGTCAGCAGATACAGTCAGTACCTGAACTGATTAACTACTAGTTTAGTCCATAATGTTGGGAAAATGCAAATAACAAGATCTATATCAATGGCATTTTGAACAAACTAAATAAATAAATACCATACTAAAACCATTTCCACCATGAGTATCAAATGCCTAAGGACACCTATATATATATCCACCTTACAAAGGATAGCTAAGGGAAAAAAAGTTGAGAAGAAGCCTTTTAAACAGTTGGTTTTGATTCAACGAATTTGGATGAGATGATTGACGAATAAAAATTGATGATATGGTAATCGAATTGGCACTGCATGTTATTGAAAGCATGCTTTAAAATGTATGGCCTTTAGAGCTCAAGAACCACCCTTTTTAGAACAATACCAATAAATTTTATTACCGATGCAGAGCCTCCAATAGAACAATGCTAATACATATAATATGCAATTTCTCCGTACTTTCTTTTCATTAAGATGCAAATGCCATGAAAATTGGGCTTGTAGATTTGGAAATGGCTCAAGGATTGCAAGGTGCCAAGGCGATTTGCTAGCCTAGACGAGGTTACACCTAGATGGAAAAAATACTATTTACTTAGAGGTCCCAAAATAATTGTTTATTAATTTATAGATCCTTAAGTAACACCAATTGTTGATTAGCTCATTGCAATTCCTATTCAATCGATACTTAGAAAATACTAACAAGTTTTTAGGTCCTTGTGTAACATTAATTATGCTAACATTTTATTGTTGGGTATGCATTCTTATTATCAGACTTAATTACAAATAGCCCCTACAACAACAACAACAACAACAACAACAACAACATAGCCTCAATCCCAAATTAACTGGGGTCGGCTACATGGATCAAACTTTTCCATTGTGCTCGATTAAGTGCAACAAATAGCCCCTACAAATTTTTCAAAATTACTAAGAAGGACACCACACGCCTAGGCTACTGCCTAGGTAATACATAGGTGTAGGCAACTGCCTACGAGATGCCTTCAATAACTGGAATGGCTCTAACATGAGATAATGGAAAGTTGGAAACCCAGAACATAGATGACTGAAGTCCCGCAAATCTCTTTAACGCAGTTGGTCTGTTGATGGATTAACCGATAATCTTCAGAGCGTCAACTTCAACATGAGTATGTTGGAGGTTATGTTAAGCAGCCAACAATAGTTCTCTTAATGCTTAATCCTCAATAAAAACTGATTTGTTAAGTAAGAAAATCTTGCCAAGAAAGTCCTTCATTGAGTTATAATTGACTCAAATTTGGAAGCAACACTAATTGTAGTTTGCTGCAATCGCGATAAATTATGTACCAAAAATAATCACAATAAGTTAATTATATCAACATCGACAAAAAGATATTTCCAGAAATCCAGTGTGTAGCTGCTTCCATAAAACTATTTCAAATATACAGATGTAAAATATTATTACTACAGCTCTGCTAACTAACCTGTTTACTATCAGGACTCCAGCTAACAGCATAGATACTTCCTTTATGGCCATCTTCTGAACTCAGTTCCCCAATCTTCTCTCCAGTCTTACCATCATATATTATTCCCTTTTTATCCGAGCTTACACTGATGAACTTGCTGCCATCTGGAGAGAATCTTATGCAGTTGACAAAATTTCCGTGATCCCTGCACGACCACACAAGGAAATAAATATGACTGCAAGTTCTGCACTCTACAGGTTAAGAACCATATATTTCCCCACTCACTAGTTTAATTTTGAAAGGATATAATAAGAGCTGCAATGCTTAAACAAAGAGTACTATCCTCTGCCTCTGAATGGACATCTAGAAAACATGTGCTAGAAATATTAAGATTACAACAGGAAGGTGGCCGCTCCATTGCATCAACGATACAATAAAGACAAAAGCACTCAAGTTTCCACAATTTCCCTCTAATATGACAAAGCTGAGTACTTGAGTCAGAGAATGGCCATTAAGAGTTCATAGGGTAGGCCAATCTTGCAGGAAATACAGTAGAAATACTCAAGTCCACCATAAGCTGCACAGTGTGTAGCGTATTATTTTGCCAATACCACAAAATGGCACTTCCACACCTAGTTGGCCAGGGGGAATTTTGTAAGAAGAGCATGTTTGAACTTTAGTACCTATGAGAGAGCTTGAATTTAAATGGTGGTCCTTCATAGAAATTCACCAAAAAGTCTTCCCCACATGTGACAATGCGAAATGGTCTAGTTGGCTTAAAGTCACAACTAAGCACTCGCCTTGAATGACCATCAAACTCACCAACATTAGTTCCAGAATCCCACCTACAAAAGAAAAGCAGACCAAAAAACTAATAAAACAAAGAAACGCCAAACAGAAAATAAAAATAAGATTTCACATTAAAATGAATTTGTTGATAAGTGACTCCAACACGAGTCGAACCTTGGACCTCCCCCAACCTTGCTTTTTAGCTAGTGATGCCTCATCCATCTCACTAGAGATGCTTTGGCACATTAAAATGAATTTGAAGGAGAAAATCTCATACCAAGGACTTGCAAGCAAAACCCATCTCCTGTTGAATTCCTAAATTTCTTCTATTACCCTATAATTAGAGAATACCCAAATGAATATGAAGAATCTCAGTTAAAACCCACTTAATCTAATAAAACAACAAATGTTTCTTAATAGAGTAGAAAGTGATCTCAAGCTCAGAAAACCCACTCCTCCGCGATTCTTTTTTTTTAACAGATCTCCCCTAAACTAGTATTGACTTTTGAGATAAAACCCCACGTAGTTAAGTTAGGGACAATATTGGTGTTGGAGGAGATCCACTTAATCTAATGAATATGAAGAATCTCAGTTAAAACCCACTTAATCTAATAAAACAACAAATGTTTCTTAATAGAGGAGAAAGTGATCCCAAGCGAGAATCCTCCGATTCTTTTTTTAACAGATCTCCCCTAAACTAGTATTGACTTTTGAGATAAAACCCCATGTAGTTTAGTTAGGGACAATATTGGTGCTGGAGGAGATCCACGGGCTCGCGCACGCGTGTGCGGCTGGGATAATTTTACACATATCAATGACTATTCTTAGAAACAAACAGCAAAAACCATAATGACAACCCTAATTTCCAACAAGTAATCCCCCTAGCTTAAAAGTGATGGCGCATTAGTCAATTGTCACTGCTCGAGTCACAATGTTCATAAACTAGTAAACATTTACATTTCATGCATTAAATCAAGCGCGGTGGAAGAGTTTGATACATATAGCGAGCGGACCCAAACTAATTTGAAAATGAAGCTAGGCTGTGTAATTGTTGTTGTATGTCCCAAAATAAAAAATTTGACACAAACCACACAATTGAATCCAAAATTAACCAATCAATAAACCACTAATCAAATCCAAATCCAAATCAAAACAGTCGGGATCGGCTACGCGGATCAAACTCTTTCATTGCGACATTCTTAGCAAATCCTTTAAACAATTAAATCGAAAAAAAGAAGGCGACAACTGACATGAAAGCGCGGACGAGGGATTTGCCCTTGCCATCACCAGACGCGACGATCCTGAGGCCGTCAGGAGACCACTGGAGATCGTCGATCCGGCCGGAGAGCACCTTGAACTCCTTCTTAAGCACGTGATCGTTGTGCCTCCCCCAGATCCTGACCGTCCCGGACACGTCAGCGGAGGCGATCCACTCCCCGTTCGGAGAAAACCTAGCGACCGTTGCATTGTAGGCGTGTTCGCCGTAGATGGAGACCTCGAGTGGCCTGTCGAGGTACCGGATGATCACGGATCTGCCGTTGCAGTACAGGATTGAGTTTGATTTGGGGTCACCGGATATCAGAATCCCTCTCCCTCGTTCGGTTGAAGGGGCGCACGCGTACGTCTCTGAGAGACAAGAAGCCATTGCTGATGAATCGAATCGAATCAAAGTCTATTGATTGAAATGAAAATGAGAGAGAGAGAGAGAGTGAGAGATGGAATGGCTTCAAGTTGTAACGGCAAACGAGGTTCAACAGTTGTAACGGCCTCGTCGCTCGTGTTATGCACGATACCTGCGTCTCGAGGCATACATAATAATTTTAGTGAATCAATGTCATTCTAACACTTTATATATAATATAAAAATCTTAAGACTCATATAAATCATCTCCTTATCGTCTTCTACTTTTCACTTCCTATACTCCACCGTAAATTAACTTATGAATACAATTAAACCAAACATTATTTATATTATAGTATCCCTTATTATAAGCTCACCCACCTAGTCCTAAAAAAATTGAATATAATCTTTCTAAGTTACCCATTCTTTTCTATTTCCCTCACTAAAGCACACCTTCGTAAAAATAATTTGTTTCTATTTCATCGTTTTTAATTTTGTTGCCTACGTCTAGTTTTTCGTTAGCACCATCATTCTTGCCCCTTCCGTTGCGACATTGCTTTTGTGATATTCAGAGTTGTCATTGACGTTGTTAGCATTCCAAACATGAGCGTTGAAGTAATATGGGAATATCGATTTATTTTTTAAGATGAGTGTATTAATTTTTTTAAAGAATAGGTGGGTGACCTTATCATTTGGGGTTGTTACAACATTTATAGAATTTTTATTTAATGGGACTCTTAAAGCATAAACTCATCTCATTTTCGTCTTATTTTCTAATCTCAACCCCCATCCTCATCTCTTTGTACATATACTCGACAACTAACCACGC
Source organism: Stephania yunnanensis (assembly GCA_039657365.1). Classification (NCBI taxonomy): domain Eukaryota; kingdom Viridiplantae; phylum Streptophyta; class Magnoliopsida; order Ranunculales; family Menispermaceae; genus Stephania; species Stephania yunnanensis. The sequence goes on from CM077589.1 coordinate 5,921,064, forward strand.
AAAATGCAACACCTTGATTGTTGTATTTAGTTGAAATTTGATCCCCGCTCTTGAATGGTTAAGACATTTATTTGTGTTGATTTTTTTTGAAAGAATTTGTGTTGAATGATTTTAGCTTTTAAAATGATCAAAGAATCAATTTTGGAATGAAACATAGAGTAAATTGATGGGGCCAAACGTAAGTGGTTAGTGTTGTGAAGTATGGATGACCATGCATGCACACCAACATATTATGTGTAGTCATGTAACTTGTATTTCTCACTAATGGTACCCTCACTTGTCCATGTATTATCATGTTACTTATAACCATTTTCAATGTACATCAACTCTTTCATGTATTGTATGACATGTGGTGTATTTGTTACTTGTATACATTGTCTAAGTACATTTATCATCATCACCAAAAGACAAATATAAAGGGTGCCAACTTCATTATAGAAACACACCAATGTTGAAATGAAAATCTCTACATTTCTCAATTCTAACTCTCTTCTCTCTTGTCTCATCTTTTTTACTTGTTTTTGTAGTCTTTAGTTCATGCTTCCCATACTTTAGTTCTACAAGTTATAATTGGTTTACAACTTGATTTACAACAGTTAGAATATGAACTAAAGGGCTATAAATAACATGAACTTAAATGGAGGTTGATATATGGTATAGAGGGGGCTAATAGTTACCTCCTAATTTTATGACTACATATACATTTAACTTATTCAGTTCAATTTGCATTTAGCAAACTTGATTGAACTAACCTAAATTAATTGAAACTTCACCCTAATTGAATTGATACCATCTGTGTCCAGCAATCAGCCTTTACAAAAGCCAAGAGGACACATGAAAGGAACCATGTTTAAACAAGAATGCTAAAATAGAAAGATAATAAAACAACATTCTTTCATATAGCTTTTCAAGTTTTTGTACACTGCTGGGTCAAGTTTCTTCACTGGTAAGTCACATTTTACACATGCACCATCTGCAACCAAGTCCAGTGCGCTGCACTCCCATGGCTGCCTAAGATGGAGAAGCGATCTTTCTTGATGACCAAAACAGGACGAAAACATTCCGGTTGCGGCTTGGCAGGTCAGTTTTAGGGCATCTACACTTCCAGACTAGCAAGTCAGACCTCACCACCAATTTTATGGTCTACAAGGGGAGCACTTACAAGAGCATCGCCTGTTGAGGGAGTTTCTTTCTTGTCCGAACCAAAGAATGAGCAGTTCTGAAAAGCGTCCACACTGTTCGCTATCAACCGGTTTAAGCCACTGAGGCTGATACTATCACTACACAAAAGGTCTTGACAATGGTACCGCGAAGAAGGCATATCCAAGTCTAATGGTCCTAGGGAGTCCGGCTGCAGAGAATAAAAGGTTACAAAATGATACAAAATTAGATATAAATCCTAATGTTTGAAGAAAAGAAAACCGGTAGACTTTTAAGAGAAATTTATGTACCCAATAAAGGTCTGTCAACCCGCCAAGGTCCTTGGTAGAATCCTCGGTTTTACTAGTTAAGTCATTGGCGTCCACTGGCTCTTCTTGAATGGCGTCGTCCTCATTTCCTTTATCAGGCAGCTCCTAGAAAAAGATCATATAAACTACAACTTGAGTATAATTGTCATTTCATAATCATAATTGTGGATAACAGTGAGGGGTTGTGGTAAAACCTCATCGAAAACCCTGAAACTGATTGAACTTGAGGTGAGCAGGCAGTTCTCTAAAGCAGGTCCTGTTGAACCAAATGAAGCTGGAAACTTTTGGAATGAGAAAGCATCACATGTTTCTTCAGCATCCAAGATGGATGATGCATGTTGGACCTCAGCAGTTGGCTGATCCAGATTTTTTCGATGACGAGATATATGAGCAGCAATAGCAGCGTCAAACGAATCGCAGGTGAATGGTGTCTGCTGAAGAAAAGTAGAACTTCCAAAAATAGGTGTCTCGGCCCCATCAGTTTCCATGGATGGAGGTGTTTCAGTTAGTAGATCTCCAACACTCACATTTGTCAGGCTATCAGCCCAGGCCCCCGCTGACAAAGACACTCCACTGCTTGTTCTCATATTGTCCTAAAAGAAATTCAATGAGAAAAATATACTTCTTAATGATTTAACTTTTTGTCCCGAGATTGCTCATAGAAGGGCTCTACATCTAAAAGTATATATCAAGCACAAAACCAGCCCTATCTAAAAGCCACAAGTTATAGAGTAACAAATAAGGAATAGATGTACCATATCTTCCCAGAGCCTCTTATTAATCCTTCCTCCATTGTCATTTGCAGATTCTATATTGCAGAACCACCCATACCTAAAAAGGAAGTATTAGAAATTAGTGACACGACACTTTGGATTCCCTAATGCAGTAGTAGGTAGTGAACTTGAAAAAAAAATACCTCATACGGAAAACTTGGGGACTTCCAATGGCTGCATAAACATCAGCAGCACTGGCAGCAGTGTCATGTCTCCATTTTAGATGACCTGCAAGGTTGTCTCTCTCAACGGTGTATGGAAAAAGCATAAGCTCCCCCGATGCTATTGTTGAATTGCCCCATTTACGATTTAGATGTTCCAACACAGATGATATCTTCTTTCTGGCACTTAATGTAAGCTCCAAGTGTGGATTATGTTCATCCTACGAAATAGATATAGATGCCTCATAAGCAATTACATGGAAGCTTAGACAAGACCCAACAATACTCAAGATAAAATTATAAGAAACAAAATCAAAGGACTGACGATTGCCCACCTTTTCCAAGGCTCTTCGAGTAACTTCATCAATTGGGAACAATTGAAGTTTGAGTTTCATAGGGGGTTGTAAGCTGCTTTCTACGATCTGATTGTTTGAGGATGTGCAATGGTTATACGAATGGAAACCTTCTAAACCTGAACAATTAGATAGGCATAAATTGGGTAAGTTTTGTATATTTGATAATTTAACAGATAGTTTCACTCTTGTTACAGCAACATACCTTTGGCAATAGCAGCTTCCCGGGAACAGGGCTCATTTGAAATTACTTCAGCAGGAGAGACCTTTCCATTTGTAGTTGTTGTCCGCTCCAAATGTTCAGCTGCATCTGCAACCAAGGAAACCCCAGCAATCGCTGCTCTCTCCCATCTCTTGTATGCAGCAGATGAAGTGCCACCTAACAGTGCATGGTAACAATCAGGTACTTTGCAGGCAAGATGTTTGGTTAAACATACATGAACTGGAGCTAATTTGACTGAAAAATGAATATCATTGCGAGCAAAGGACTATTTACTATAGTTTATATTTATTTTCTTCAGGGGTTGACAAGGCACATCAAGTATAAGTCATCGAGCAATCAAATTTCTAACTTTCTGTATGATGCAAGCTTTTCCATCTTCCAGGCGATCGATACTCATGCTAACGCCTCAATGCAGAATACATGATTTAATCTTTTGAAAAATTGGTACTGTAAAGTTTATTTGGAAACCGTGTTTTCCGACAAACAAGCCCAGGCAGACCACCACGGCTATTATATTCATCCTGGGAATTACTTGGCGCCACAAGGCCCGTAACCCCATGTAAGGATATCAAAGCAAATAAAATTAAAACCAACAGTTGCTGAATCAATGAATCATCCATACAGAACATATTTCGAATTTACGACTGAGACATTAAGAACTGACTACCTCGGTATATGGCCTTTTATAAGACATAAAAAGAGTCAAATATTCCTGAAAAAGAAGTAATCAAACATTAATAATTACCATTTCTTCGCCGTTGCTTCACTGCCTTGACAGCTGACAGGTTGACTTTGTTGTTACCACGACTCGATCCAGTATTTACATTGCGCTTCACTGAAGAACCTTTCCCTGAACCTACTTTTTGATTGCTTTGACTATCATCTATGACCACTTTAACAGCGCGATTATCATGTCCTGATGGCTTACCGTGAACAGAAACACTTGTTGGTGACCCAGATGAACTATTTTCACCTTGGGAGGGTCGCTTCCTTATGTTCTTCTTGCGATCTTTTAGGAGTTGGTGCTCCTGCAAGAAGACTTGTATTATATAATGCGCATAAAAACTATGTATTAGAGGACGTTAACAAGTTGATAAATAGATCTAAAACTAACCAATGCGTCGATGAATATTTTAAACCTCCTAGGCTTCAGGTGAAGCTTTGAGGCTTTGCAGCTGTATTTTTCCAACAAGGACCACCTGGAAAAAGAGTGAGGGTGAATGTGGATTGCATTCCACATTATGTGAATTTATAATAAACCAAAAACCTACCACGGAGAAACAAATTACTTATGTAAACTAGAAAGAACACGAGAAAGATAACAAGGTCAGCACACAACGCTAAAACAATGAACATAATTCTAAAAAATACAATGAGTAAAAAATTTAATTTGTATGATTTTAGAAAGCAACTATTGGTACAAGCCGCATAATGAGAAAGAAATTAAAGTTTCGTTTCATCTTTTGATTCTTTTTGAAAGTGAGCTGCTGCAATTTAAGTAGGATTTTAGTTTCCAATTGAATTATTGCCTTTTAGGTATTTTGGTTTTCCATTTAAGGTTGTTGGAGTGTTGGACTCAAAAAGTTTTGATGATTAAGTAAAATTATTCTTCTTGGATCTACGTAGCCTATAAACAATAGTTACAATATATAGAACAGCAAGCAGCTCCCACTTTTTGAGAGATTAATACACAATCAATTTAAAGACAAAAGACATTTTAAATATGAAAAATCTTGGAAAAGCTAAGGTGTGTGGATTACCATCGAAGCATAGCAGCGTTGGTATCTTTGGAGTTTTTTGCATCCAAGCTAAATTCAGGACCCAGCAGTTTGTTCATGCGTCTTACAAGACGATAATAGTAATGCCTGACCTGCAAAATGCACAAGTGCAAAAAATATCATATGTTATTACAAGAAGAAAAAAAAAATCTTCGAACTAGATAAATCTGCATATTGCACCAATTAGCTCCTATTAATTAGGCAGCTTTTTTGAGAAAGAAACTACCATTAATTAGGCAGCTAACCTTAAAAGAAATGCATTTTGCAACAGAAACAAGTGGTTACACCATCAAACACACTCCAAAATTTTCAAACCATTTGAAGAGACACATGCGCCACACTCTGGACTCATAGAAACACTAAACATGCGCCACACTCGGGACTCATAGAAACACTAAAGAGAAGGGTGATTGATACACAAACACAAACATCATGATAGGATGCATCACGCTTGAACTTTGAAGCTTGTATATTTAATAATGGCAAAACATATTATTTTGTTCTTGAACTTTGAGACTTTTATGCTTTTTAGTCCCTAACTTCATTAGTGTACATTTAGTCCCTGAACGTTCATTGTTGTATATTTGGTCCCTCAACTTTGAGTTTTTTAATGTGTTTGGGAGAAATTAAATTTTTTTTTTCAGCTTCGTTGGTCGATGTGAGTCGTTTGGTTCAGTAATATAAACCACTTTACTCTTCTTGACTAGTCATGCGGCACTTCCGTTACCCACATCGCCGGAATTTAACACTTTAAATGGTGGAATGGCTAAATGTAGAACTTTGTGAAAGTTCAAGGACCAAATGTGTAGTAATAAAAGTTTAGGGACCACAAGCATAAAAACACAAAGTTCAGGGACCAAATGATGAGTTTCCTTTTTAATAATATTCCATGCATGTTGTGGAACTGTTTTATATGTTATCTAATAGACATAGATTGATTGGTATGTGGATGAATGTTTTATTGTTTTATCTATATGGTGAAATAATAGTAACAATGAGATCCACATGCAATGAATATTGACATTCAAACCAGAGCCCCTGTAATTCATGGCTAGATTTGTACACTACTTTCATACATCTAATATCCCTCCCCAAAATATAATTCATTGTCAATATCCAAAAACATAGCATGGCATGTGGAAACCTTGACTGGAGGGCATCCAATATCTCATATTTGAGTGGTATACTGAAAATTGTGGAGAGCACCTCACCTGATCCTTGTTTTTACTTTGTACACGACATGTAATCTTCTCAAAATTCTGCATGGCATCCCAGGGTCTCCATTAGGAAAAAAAAAGTGTATTATACTCCGTCAATCCTGAAGATAAAGAGAGTTGAAGTTACACAAACCTTCCCGAACTGTCGCAATGCATTGAAGAAACTTTCCTCTTCCTGGCGTGTCCAGGCAGCCCATTGTCGAGTTTGTTTCTTAGCTGTAAATGGCAATTAGAATCATCAGAAGACATGGGATTTTTTATACATAATATAATCTAATGATTATATCTTCAACAACTAAGAGAAAATAAGGATAAGGCATACATGAAATGAAATTGAAATTCCTATAGTCATACCAGGCTGAGAATCATCAACAATGTCGGGAGAAGATGAAGCAACGCCAGATTCTCCATCCTTTGTCAAAGGATTGTTGGATAGCGAGGGAACCTCACATTCCAAAGTCTCTAGTGACTCCATTAGTATAGGTTACGACCAATAGTATGCTTGCATAATTAATATTTCTTAGACAGCAAAGTATGTTTTGTATATGCACACAAATCGTTCATTTATGCATCCTGATTAAACAAGAAGAAAGAAGAAACATCAAAAAGGAACTCAGAGAGAGAATAATAATTAGCACAACAACTTAACCAAGTTGCAAATAGCGAAGCAAACAATTACAAACTATGCAAAAGTATTCAGCTTTTAGATTTGGGATTAAATGAGTTGGCATTAGAATCACAACTTAGCAATTTATAAACTGTTTGGTGTAATTGCGGTGAAATAACATGGCACCCCAAATAAGCAGATTTCGTAAGTAGTCTCGAACGAGCTTTTATAAATTTGCAATTGAAATTTTAAATCACTTGCAAAAGAATATTCCTTTCCGCATGTCGTATCATGTATGCCCGATAAAAGTCCATGAATTAAAGATAACCTTCTAAAATATGATAAGAGGTTAACCCGTCAAACAAGTACGTTCTTTAACACTTTATCAAACAAGATCGTGAGACAACATCACTAGTCGCTTTACCGTCAAGCTTTTCACTGCTTGTGAATTCTAAGCAATAAGCAGTCATTCTTCCAAACAAGGCCATATATTCACATAAAACACGACATTGCATGATGCATTTATTGCAAGTGCTTACAACTTAAATCTAATGAACCAGCAATGACATAATTTTGAACAATACCACAGAATAATGGTAATGTGAACTCCGATCAAACGAACTAGAAATTTATCCAAGAGTTAAAAAGGGGTGAAAGTCAATAATCTGGATTAGCATAAGCAGAATGTTCTTGAAAAGATCGTAGCGGAGAAAAACGGATCTTACTTGAACAATAACTTCTTTTTATCGGAAAAATAAAAAATAAAAAATTTCATCCTACTGTCCTCATCAATACAAAAATCTTAGAATTTCATTGAAAAAAAAGGATATATGTGTCAAAACTTTTCTTCAAAATCATCCAATAAATGAGAGTAGCCTTAAGGATTCAAAATAATTTTGTGTCCAAGAGCTTAAGAATTTATTACAAGAGTGGTCACAATGGATTTTTTCTTTCCTTTCGAGGATTTAAGAAAAGAATGGTTTTTAAAACAAGAAGAGAAAGCTAAAAAAAAATAATCCATGTCATTTCTCAATGTTGTGACCGTGTTTAACTAGTTACATCAAAACAATACTCCTTTTTTTTAAATAAGAAACCAACTAAATAATGACACCCTTGATTCCAATATAAGTCGAACCCCCAACCTTGCCTTTGGCAAGTGATGCCCCATCCACCTTGCAAGAGATGCTTTGGCATCAAAACAATACTTAATGTCTTCAACGTATTTGAAAAGCCAAACTCGAGAATTCAGGAAATGCGATTTTATTGCTTTCCAAGTTTCTCAACTTCCACCTCTATGTTTCTCCACGGATTCAAAATCTGTTAATTATTCAAAAAAAAGGAACTGTTAAAATTAAATGTTGAGACGCCACTCAGACATCTATGTTTCTGAAAAATGAAAAATTTCATCTAAATTGTATACCGAATAGGACCGAAGCTATACACAATACTGAAATAATTTGAAGAAAGGCAATTTTTTTGTAAACCCCTCCTGCCCCCAAATAGATGCTAATATTGATTAGGAATTGCATCTTGTAGATGTCAAAATACCAAGGGCACGTGGACATATTATGCTTCAAAATCTCAACGATAGAGAATTCTTAAATGAATTGAGAAGATATTCCTAAATTTTTCCCTGGCATATCTATTGCATTACTCCTTGAATTTCAATTTGCATATTGGATGCTCAAGTTAAATAAACATCAAACTGTCATTCTTCCCTCCGCATCATACAAACTGTGAAATCAATAGTTTCAAGTTAAGTACCTTCAAAGAGAACTTAGTAAGTTTCCACGTAAAACAAAGGCACATTTACAACAATAAAACCTCGAAGCCGAAATTTAAGATTAATTCTCCCAGTTGGATATAGCTCAACCAAATGAGGCATGCATAACTAAAACTACCAGAGATTGTACAAAAACAAAACCCTTAAAATACAATCTCAATTAAGATATTGATCATCGCATATAGCAAACAACTAAATCATCTAAAATAAAAAATAAAACAAGATTTCATTGCCATTAATTGAACTCAATTAAAACTGTAATACCTGGAACCTATTTTCAGCAAAATCCCCAAACAGAGAAAATCGATCATCTCATCTGTAACAAACAACTAAATCAACTACGAGATCATTTCATTCGTTTCCACTAATTGAACTCGATCAATATCTAGAACCTAATTTCCAGCAAACATCTACGTCTAAGAAATCAATCATAGCATGCAACAAACAACTAAAAAAATCCTAAATAGATCCACGACATTAATCAATTCGATCAACACCTTGAACCCATTTTTCATCAAATATCTTAGTCAAGAACATATATTCCTCCTAAGTTATATCTCTTTAAACTCAATTAACCGAAGAACAAAGCTTTTCAAGCAATTAAAGTGAAAAACAAGAATCCATGCATAAAGATTTGTGCAATTGAGCAAACCCTAGAGCTCCCCAAGTAAGCAACAATGGTGAAGTCAAAGAAGGAGACAACCTAAGAGATTTCATAGAGCTTCTTCTTCAATCAAAAGAGAAATCCAACCAGACAAACGATGAGATCGAAAGGACTGTTTTTTTCTTTTTTAGTGTGACAAAAAGGAGACAATTTTAGCTAAAAAGATGAGTTATTTGTGTCACTTGAGAATTAAGACAAAGCAAACGATGAGATTGAAAGGACTGTTTTTTCTTTTTTTTGTGTGTGTGACGAAAAAGGAGGCAATTTTAGCCTAAAAAGATGAGTTATTTGTGTCACTTGAGAATTAAGACAAAGTTCTTACCATAATTTTTAACGTCCATAATCCATATAGGATGGTGATAAGGTGTATATGTTAATATAATTATTTCGGTCTTTGACAAAAATATACATATATATTATATATATAATTATTTCGACCTTATCTAGCCGAATAGAAACTTTAATCCAATTCAATGAGGTGATTTAAGAGGATTCTAAATAAATAGATTCCCAAATAATAAAAGATTGTTGTTAATGAATGAGTAAAATAATGATTTAATGCATAAATAAATGATAAAATCCACCATGGATTATGGGTGGGTGACAATGCTACAAGTTTAATTGGTTATGAAATCATGATGATTAAAATTTATGACAATGCTTGATGGCACAAGATTTTTAATGTCCATATGGGGTGGTGATAAAGTGTAGATATTAATATAATAATTTCAAATTTTCAACCTAATAGAAACTTTAATCCAATTAAATATGTGATTTAAGAGGATTCTAAATATATGAATTGCCAAATAATAAAAGATTTTTGTTGATGAATGAGTAAAATAATTTTAATGCATAAATAAATGAGAAAATCCAATTAAATAGGTGACAATGCTACAAAATGTTTAATTGGTTATGAAATGATGATGATTATAAATTTATGACAATGCTAGATGCTACAAAATTTTTAAAGTCCATATGGAGTGGTGATAAGGTGAATATGCTAATATAACAATTTCAACCTTAACCCGTGTTACCCAGACTCATCACTTTAGGTAGAAGTACCCGTGTCGACACAAGCCGACACGGATACGAACACAAAATACGTAACTTCGATGTTGGATGCAGTTGTTTTCAAAAATAATAAGAAAAACATCATTTCCTCATCTCGTCTTCTTAGCTTGACTGTAATTACAGTTGAAGGATGAAGACAAAAGAAAGAGGAGAAAGCCAAAAGATCTTGAGAAACACAGATGCGGATGCGAGAAAGGAGATAAGATAGATCTGAACAGTTTTGGAGTAAGAGAGAAAGTACCAGGGAAGAAGTCGCCCAAAGTAGAGCAAAAGCGTAGTGGAGGAAATCTAGTGATGCAAATATTTGTCTCCTCATATCTTCATTTTTAGGTTTCTCCGTCCCTCTCAAATGAGATTTGTGAAGTTCTCTTGATAAAACACAACTCTTGTACATACAAAGATATTTTAAGGGAGTGTTTGGTTGAGTTAAAAAACTGCTTTCTAATTTAAGTTTTTCTTTTCCAAAGAACTGATTTTCTTAATATTATTGTTATTAAATGCATCATAAATCATAACAATTAAGAGAAAATATTTCAAATACATAGCTCCTACCTGTGTCCAAGCACCCCTGTCCAAATTTTTGGACACTTTTAGCCGAGTCCCCGAGTCTCTAAAATTAAAGAATAGTCGAGTCCAACCTCTAGACACATACCCGCACCCGATACCCGTATCTGAGTCTGGGTAACATGGACCTTATCTAGCCTAAAAAAAAATTTGAATCCAATTCAATGAGGTGATTTAAGAGGATTCTAAATACATAGAATCCCAAATAATGAAAGATTTTTGTTAATGAATGAGTAAAATAATAATTTAATGCATAAATAAATGATAAAATCCATCACGAATTATGGGTGGGTGATAATGCTACAAAATGTTTAATTGGTTATGAAATCAAGATGATTGTAAATTGATGACAATGTTTATGTTCTAAATTTAAAAGTAAATTTATAATCAAAATAAGAATAAGCATTGGTATAAGTGAGAATCATAAAAGCAAAATAAAAATTGATTTGATTACCTCATAAGTCATGAATAAGAGGGAGAATTTTGACAAGTTTCTATGCTTTATACTACCTGCCTTCTAAGTCATTGCATGTAGCGCCAATTGTTGCAACCCCAATAGATCTTGACAACATATTAAGAGCAATTGTGAGCGTAATTGAAAGAGATGAGATCCACAAAAGAGATATTGAAATCAATACCGTGATAACTACCGATTGTTCGCTTGGCAGAAAATTAGGGCTTGACTGAGGAGAAGAAATCGAGGTCGCGAACATGCAAATCAATCTCTATGAATGTTTGCCGCGTTGAAGTAGAATGGTGGAAATGGGGGAGTTGGAACCGGCATACGAAGAGAAGTTTTCTTGAATGCATGCACCCCGCGTTTTTACAAGCAAGCCAAGAGCATCTCCAATGGTAAATATGAATTGAGACTGAAACCATGGATTGGTGTTACCTCATCGATGTCGGGAGAATATCTATTATATGTGGCACCCATTTTCATGTCACCTAGGATGGATAGACATTAAATAACAAAAAAGCCTCTCAAATGCAAATATGGATGGCGAAAATTTCGTTGAAATGGCACAAAAAATAGAGGTTGTCTTTCCAAATGTCTAGAGTAGACAATGAGGTAGACATTCTCCCCACTATCGTGTCATCATTTTTTGCAAGGAGAGTGGCTAAATAGACCAAACGTTTTGTTGATCTTACCTCATTGCTCAAGCATACCCCGAATTTGAATTTTAATGGCTAAACAGGCCTCACTTTTGTTTTAGAAATCTCCAAAATACCATTGCTTACAATGTTCAAACCCCACCACCCTCACCCTGTTCTTCGCCTTTCAAACCCTAAATCAATCCCCTCAGTCCTCATCATTTCTCGATTTTTCGCCAATGTAGAGCACTCATACTAGGCTGGATGCGGCGTGGGAGTGTTTTTTCGTTTGAATAAGGTTGGATCTAATCTCTACAATGCCCTAAAATCGATGGACTACCACGATGTTTCAAGTCATTTCATGCTCGGTTGAGTAAAGTTTTCGTATTAAAAGTTACTATGTTTTGTTCCTCATGAGTTTGTGTGTGATTTGATTGTGTTCTGGTTGGTCAGATTGGGGTTTATGGTACCCAGATTTTGGGTGTTAAGATTAGGAATGATTTGTTTCCTTTTGCTTTTTGTTTCCTTTCTTCTTTATTTCCTTTTATTCTTTATTTCCTTTGTTTCCTTATTTCCTTCTATTATTTGTTTCCTTTTATTCTTTGATTAGAGAATAACTTTTAGTTACTGTAAATAGAAATTGATCTTTGTATAAAATGATGTACATCTTACAAAGAAAAGTATGAATGAAACTTAGAAACTTATTCTCTTATCAAAACAACATGGTATCAAAGCCTGCGGTTTGGCTAGGGACTTGGGAGAAGACATCTTCGATGGATTTCAATCCAATTGATGTGAAGAATGATTTTCTTCATGGAGAGTTGTTTGAGGAAGCATACATGGATCTTCCATTAGGATGCATTATGGCAGACAAATAGAGACATAAGGTACAAAAATTTAAAAAAGTCATTATATGGGCTACAACAATCTCCGCCAGCGTGGTTTGGAAGGTTCACCAAGTCAATGAAATCTTTTGGATATCATCAAAGCAATTCTGACCATAATTTGTGCCTAAAAAGGCATCGTGATAAGATCACAACATTCATTGTATGCGTTGATGATATAGTGGTAACAGGGAACGACCCTGACGAAAGACAAGCCCTACAAGACTATCTATCTAGAGAATTTGAAATAAAAGATCTAGGACTGTTAAAATACTTTCTTGGTATTGAAGTTTCTAGATCAAGTATAGGAACTTTCTTATCTCAAAGAAAGTATGCTCTAGATCATTTAAAAGAAACTAGAATGTCAGGTTGCAAACCAACTAATACACCACTAGAAGAAGGATTGAAGTTGTGTTCTTAGCTCGACTAAACACCTATTGATAAAGGAAGATATCAAAGAAGCGTGGGCAAACTGATGTAATTAGCTCATACAAGGCCAGATCTTGCGTATGCCTTGAATGTGGTAAGTCAATACATGCATAATCCTGGAGAACGACACATGAATGTAGTTATGCACATTCTGAGGTATTTGAAGAATGCTCTTGGAAAAGGAATCTTGTTTACAAAAAATGCAAACCACCAAAATATAGAAGTATACACGAATGCAGACTGAGAAGGCGATATAGATGATAGACGCTCGACCTTCAGTTACTTCACATTTGTTGGAGGGAATCTCGTGATGCGGAGAAGTAAAAAGCAAAATATTGTTGCTCGCTCAAGTGCTAAAGTAGAGTTTTGAGGCATGACATTAGGATTGTGTGCGATATTATGGCTAAGACTTCTCCTATAGGATTTGGGGTACCCACATAAGCAACCAATCCAATTGTTTTGTGACAACAAAGTGGCGCGTGATATTGCACATAATCTAATTCACCACGGTCATAAAAAGCATGTCGAATGGACAAGTTCTTCATCAAGGAAAAGTTAGATGAGAGACTATGGAGTTGCCTAAGATTAAATTAGAAGATCAACAAGTTGACACTCTCACTAAAGCACTTTCATATCGAATCTTCTCACCCTTTTTGGGCAAGTTGGGCATGTATGATATCCATGCACCAACTTGAGGAGGAAGTGTTAAGATTAGAAATGATTTGTTTCCTTTCTTTCCTTATTTCCTTTCTTCTTTGTTTCCTTTAGTTCAATGTTTCCTTATTTCCTTGTAAAGCATTTTATGTATTTAGGATAAGGAAAGTATTTCTAATCAAGGGATTTGATTAGAGAACAACTTTTAGTTAATGCAAATAGAGATTGATATCTCTATAGAATGATGTACATCTTACAAAGAAAAGTATGAATGAAAGTTAGAAACTTATTCTCTTATCAAAGGTCTCTTTTTTAGACCTTTGAAGAGGTCCCGGCCCTACGTGACCAAACGGCCCAAACCCCACAGTCGTAGGAGCGGCAAAACTAGTTCACGTGTCGTGTTCGTGTCGGGTTGACCTACTCAGGTGAAACGATTAAGGTCAACACGAACACGACGCATTTATTTAATGTAACGACACGAGTTGCTTGACCCATTTATTTAATGGGTCGATATGAGTCACACAACATGACAAAAAAGATAAACAGGTTAACACGACACGTGTAACACGTTAAGTTAAATGGGTCGTGTTAACTTTAAAATTCAGCACGACCCATTAAACTCATTTAGTATAGCAAACACATTCTTTTACTTCAGCATGACCCATTTATTATATTTAACCCGTTAATATGCACTTTTCATTGTATTTGACCTATAAAGGAAAAAAAATGTAAGACAATCATGGATGATTAATAAAATTTAAGAAAACTAAACTTCAAAAAAAAAAAAAAAAACGAATCCTTCACTGATGTTGTTTAAGATAAAATAAGCTAATTAACACAACAAAAAACAGCTAAAAAAATGCAGTATGGTAAATAGTAAATACAAATCAAGTATATTTGATAAATATACTATATTTGTGGTAAAAAATTGTGAGTAAATTAGAGAGGAGTTAAATTTTTAAATCTTTACTCTCATTAAACTATTACATCATAGTTATCTTACTACTATTTAAATTGATTAGGTGTTCAGTGGGTAGTGTGGTGAACACACTAAAATTATTTTTTCTTTGACAAAAAAACACACTAAAATTATTTTGACCCTCACAATAAATGGGTTCAACGGGTTGGCGTGTTAACTTGTAACACGATCCGTTTATTCTGGATTTCATGAAAGTTAAAAGTGTATACATAGCGCACTCAAACTAATAGCCTAGAGAATTGTGAGCCCTCATAATATGTGTTAGGTGAATAGGGTTAAAAATCATTCCAAAAAGCACGATGAGGAAGCAAATGGGCTCCTCGGAGACGAGCTCGGACTGAGGAACGCAAGAGAGGCCGTGAGAGGCATTCAAGCGGAGGCTGAGGCACTGATGGAGGACAACCGAGAGGAAGAGAAGAGAGGAGCAAAATCTTCAACAAGCTGACTCAACAACTAAAAAAAAAAATCCCCACTTATTGGAGGACTTAGGTATGAATCTCGACATTTTTTGGGTTCTTTTTAATAAATAGTTCCAACTTGCATTCGACTTGGTGTGCTAAAATTGAATTGCTAGAACTGAAAGAGAAAAATCTTAGATGGATTAGAGTTTATTTAGCAATTAAGTGATCAATAGTTGAAGTTACTTCATGATCTAGTTTATTTGATGTTGCTTGCTTGCGGATTCAATCTAGAACAATTCAAGTACTCTTAACTGTAAACTTAATGTTAACAAATTGCCAACGAGCCCAACTAAAACAAAATAAAAACTTCATTTGAGAGCAATATCTATGAAAATTCACACATGACAACCAACAAAAGTACAACGAGCCAATGATTATATTGAAAATGTTTGTAGAACATGGATCCTCTAGCAGCCGAAAAGGATATGAAAAGTAAGAAAAACTAAGAAAAAAACACACACATATGAAAACTTTTCAATTGGAGAATCAAGGGAGAACTCTTTTGGATTGCAATCAAACGAAATAAAAAAGAGGTACGAAAAGCAATTTCAATTATCTTAGCCTCTTAGAGCAAGGTTTGTTGCATTAATTGCTTGCAAGATCTTTTTTGGCACACAACGAATGGAATAAAAGAGATTCAGTAACTAATTAAGGTTGCTCAAAAATCACGTTGGATGCAAAAAGACCACGACGAGAACATTTATAAGCACAAAAAAAAAATGTTTTATTTGCTTTTGTAGCGATGTTTGATATTAATGCAAATTTGAGGTTTTTAATTTCTCCCCATTTCAACTGTAAAAAATAAAAAATAAAAAATAAAACACTTGAAATGTTAAATAATCCTCAAATTTTTACAACAAATTTAAACAATCACTTTAACAAATATTTGCCTACAAAAAAACT
Organism: Stephania yunnanensis; assembly: GCA_039657365.1. Classification (NCBI taxonomy): domain Eukaryota; kingdom Viridiplantae; phylum Streptophyta; class Magnoliopsida; order Ranunculales; family Menispermaceae; genus Stephania; species Stephania yunnanensis. The sequence goes on from CM077589.1 coordinate 5,937,129, forward strand.
ATGCTCTTGCAATGACCAATTAATTAATATATCCATCAAACTTACATAATTAAGTGTGGCTTCTTTGAAAAAAAAAGTGCGATTTTTTTCTAATTTATATGAAGATAAAAGTTTTGATGGTTTTTCTATTATATACATTGGGAACGGCTCAGATTTTCATTTTTCTCCCCTTCAAAACTATACTTTACAGACTTTGCATGTTTGTAAAGGACTAATGAGTACATGATGACGCCATTGCAGCTCAAGCAGCGGAATCGATATTGTATTTGATGGCTACGAAATAAAAACAAGCAAAATAGAAAGAAAGCTACATCTACCCAAAATTAAACATATAATAAACAGGCAAAATGAATATACACAGTTGATCATATTTCCAAATAAAAGAATGTCACTCACTCAACAGGACTCATGCCATAGGACTGTGTTCGTATTCACCAAAATCTGAAACGTTTTGAAACACGACCATCCCCAACCCCAATAAACTGAATTACTAATTGCTTAATCAGATAACTGAAGGTTTCTATTTAAAAATTACTCTTTTTGGTCATCTCCACATGAGTATTGATAAAGAAAACTACCATAAGAACATGTCTTAACAACTACCTTAGTCAAGTAGCATCGACTTCTTGCTCGGCAAGATTTGACTCATATCGAAAAAAAAAAATTATACATTGGTGCCTTCTCGCTACAATGTCTATCTTTCATGAAATTCAGCCACGCGATGACGTTGATTTTCAAATCGAAACCAGTCACCCCATCTTGACCACTTCAATAACCTAAAAAACAAGGGAAACTATAAGCCTGGAACCTTTTTTTTTTTTTTTTTGACTTCAGCGGGAGTCAACCCACTACCTCCCTAAACCTTGCCTCGCCCATCTCACCAGAGATGCTTGGCAACCCTAGAACTTAGTCTATAACATAATTCATATGAACCAAATAAATAGCAGTTTGTTTCCATTTCATCATCCATTGCTAGTGCCTACCATAGCAACTAATATCAGAATTATTCACAGATTTTGAACTCAATTCCAGAACTAATTCAATGCAAACAAATGCACAAGAATTGCAGGAAACGAAAATTAGGGCAAAGAAGTGATCTTACACTTCTTTAATTGAAGCTGTTCCGCAACTATTACCTGAAACATCACAATCACCAACTCATTCAAAAAATTGAAGACGACGATTGAAGAAAAACAGAATTGTAATAACAGCGTGCAAACCTTGTTGGCGTAAGCAATAACAGGGGCTTCTCTCGGTAGGCCATCTGGTCTGATTTCAGGAACCAAAGAGGGATTCGTCGCCATTGAATTTGATCTAATCCAATCATGATCTCCTCTTCGTCGTCTTCATCATCATCGTTCGTTCACAGAGAGAGAGAGAGACCGATCTGTGTTTCCACTTCGGCGATTCAACTAGGTCGACTGATTTTGTCGAAAAAAAAAAAAAAAAAAAGGAAAACCAATCTTTTGGTATCTAACATATAAGGTTTTACACTTTTGCTCCCTCGACTTTTAAAACAACACATTTGGTCCATCAACTTTTTATATAGGGTGTGTTTGATAGCAAAGAAATTGAAAAAAATCGTGGAAATTTGTTTTGTTTTTTTAGTATAACCGTTTTTTTGGGTGTTTGATATACTTGTAACCGCATAGAGAAAAAAAATCCACCCTCCTAATTTTCCTCATTTATTTTCTCTTATTTTGGGATGGAAATTCGAGATTTTTGATATCTAACGAATTTATTTTTGACCGAAACTTGGACTCCTTCGGACTCCTTCTTCTACAACAACTCTTCCACCAACATACTCCTCTCCATTCATTTTTCATAAAAAATTAGTGAAAGAAACCAGAGTCGAAGGAGAGGACAAGGAGAGGACGCAAAGAGTTGGGTAGAGAAGGAGCGGCGGCCGACGAACGGAAGCGCGGCGGAGACGCTCGACGAAAGGAGGCGGCGGTGCGGCGAGGTTTTCATCGCAGGGCGTGATCGGACGAGGTTTTCACGCAGGGCGTGATCGGTGCGCCATGAGAGGCCAATACCTGAAACGGCCGCCATTGCTCTCTCTCTCGCTCTCGCTCGCCGTGATCGAACTCAGAAAGCGCATTCTGAACAGCTTGGCGCATCCTGCAATTTCTGGAGGCAATGGACCTTGTAACTTGTTATAAGCCAAATTCAAAAACTGCAACTGGACCAAGTTTCCTACTTCTCTGGGTATTGGCCCCGTAAGCTTATTCCTAGACAAGTCAATGGAAGAAACATTCACGCAGCTTGACAAGGTAGATGGAAATGTTCCATTAATATCATTCTCACTTATGTCAATGTGATACGGGTTTGAGTTGTTCGTAAATTCGGGAAGGCTCCCGGTGAGCTTGTTGTGCTTGAGGATCAACCTTTCCAAATCGAACGCTTCCCACATCCGGAGGAATACCATCATGTAGGCGATTTTCACCTAAAGTCAAAATCCGCAACCGATTCCCAAAGCAGATGTTTGGTGGTATTTTCCCGAAAATTGATTGTTAGTGAAGTCCACTATCTCAGTAACCGCTATTAATTCCCAAGGTCTGCGGTATGACCCCCGAAAAATGGTTGTTGAACAATGTAACTTCCCGCAAATTGCGAAGTTCTGTCATCTCAATAGGCAGTTCCCCAGAGAGATTGTTATCATAAACAAGAACATTCTCAATGATGGGAATCCTCCAAATCTCTAATGGAAATTCTCCCGTTAAACGGTTGTTAAACATATTAAGTGTCGTCAAGTTTCTCAATAAACCCAATTCCTTAGGAATCTCCCCTTCATTTGCGCATTTGCGCATACAGAATGTGCACGTCTTCAGAAACCATTAATGAACTCAAAAAAACTAGCGGATGCATTTGCGCATACTGGTGTGCACGTCTTCGAAAGCGCTTCATAACATTCCTGAACTAAGTCGAGAAGACGTAATGCGTGTCATGCTTTTATTGGGAGGTGAAGTTAAGGATGCGAATATATTTTTTCACTTGGATGAAGACTTGAAGAAAGATTGAGTGATTTTATATTTGCGAGAGGAAATTTTAGATTACTTTTAGAAGTTATAGTGTAAATTAAATCATTTCGTTAGTCCAGTCATCGTTATTGATGATATGGCGAAAGTCAATCGCCACATGACGCCACGTGGCAATCCATTTCATCTTAAACGTTAGTTCAATGAACCAACCGGTTCAATAAAAAAACCAATCTCTTCTCTCACTCTCTGCGTTCTCTCTTCTTCTTTCTCTATGTGTTCTCTCTCTTCTCTCTTCTCTCTCTCTCTCTGCGTTTTCTCTCCTCCTCTCTCTGCACATCTCTCCCGCTCTCTGTCGCGCCTCGCTCACGCCCTCTGCCTCGCCGCCTCGCCCGTTACCAACTCTCGCTCATGGAACACAACCATTTATGGGTGTGCCCGTGACCGGAGATTCACAAACGCCATTGCACATTTTCTTCAAATGCACAATGTTACTGTTAAGTCGGTTAGGCCCGACAACTACACTTACGCAATTGTGATCCCTTGTTGCGGATTTGAATTAGGTCTGCTGATTCATGGGGAGATTGTCAAGGTTTGCGCCGATTTCGATGTTCTTATTGGTACTAATCTTGTTAAAATGTATGGAGAAATGGGCAAATTGAGTGATGCATTGAGGGTGTTTGATGAAATGCCTGAGAGAGATTTGGTTGCGTGGAATGCGTTGATATCGTGTTGTTGTAAGTATGGAATGGGGGTTATGGGTTTTCGGGTGTTTTGTAGGCTTTTCGCGGAAGGGGTTGGGGCCGACGAATTCACTTATGCTATTGTTTTGAATTTGGGTGGAGTGGTTGAAGGAATGCAGGTGCATTCTTTGATTGTTCGAAGCGGGTTTTCTATGGATCGTTTTCTCTCATCCTCTCTGATTACCAACCTTGTTGAACTCTTCAACTCGCTTGCGCTCAAGAGCGAGGCAGAGGGTGTGAGCGAGGCGCGACGGAGAGCGGGAGAGATGTGCAGAGAGAGGAGGAGAGAAAACACAGGGAGAGAGAGAGAGAGAGAGAGAGAGAGAGAGAGAGAGAGAGAAGAGAATGAGAGAGAGAGAGAGAGAGAGAGAGAGAGAGAGAGAGAGAGAGAGAGAGAGAGAACGCAGAGAGTGAGAAAGAGATTGGTTTTTTTATTGAACCGGTTGGTTCATTGAACCAACTGTTCAGATGAAATGGATTGCCACGTGGCGCCATGTGACGCGACTGACTTTCGCCACCTCATCAATAACGATGACTGGACTAACAAAATGACTTAATTTATACTATATGAAAAGTTGAGGGACCAAATGTGTTGTTTTCAAAGTTGAAGGACCAAAAGTGTAAAACGTTCAAAGTTCAAGGACCAAAGATTGGTTTTGCCAAAAAAAATTGACAAATGAGCAACTATTCGCACCCCACTTTTGCTTTCGTACCCCATTTTTGAATTTTTTTAACCCCTATTAAAATAACCCAACTACGTACCCTTCTCTATAAAAATATTTTTCACCCATACCACGATCACCCCACTCACTCATACCTTAGTCACCCTCTCAAATCGCATACTCAACATCAACCTAAATCTGACGAAATTCAAGTAAAACCACATTGATTCGATGTCATTGGTGCATTCATTATATCTTTTGGTGTCGATTTCAAGGTTTTTTAGGGTTTTTTTTTCATTTTTTAATCGGTATTGTTTGTGGTTTTGTTGTTGGGCTTAAGGCTTCAATTTTGGGATTGAATCTTGCATTTTGGGTGTAAAGTTTCGATGGAATCGAAAATATCAAGCAATTCTGAGCAAAACCCACTATTTTTTTGTCATTATCATGTATTTTTTTGGAGTTTTAAAATTTTTTCGTTCGTTATTGTTGTTCATGGGTGTCAGACACATGGAGCCGATAGCTTTAAAGAGGTGTTGAACACATATGGTCGACACCTTTAAAGAAGTCTCGGACACTCAAGATCGACACCTTTAAAAAAGTATCGGTTGGATCCCTCCGTCACCCATTTAGACTGAGTTCTTTGGCAATCTCGGTCGGAGTCAGCTAAGACCTCTTTAAAGGTCTCAGCTAGTCAATCGGTACCTCTTTAGAGGACCCAGTCGGAATCGACCGATACCTTTTGAAAGGTCTCGGCCTTGTGCTTCCAAACCCCGCAGGCGACACTTTTTCAATTCTAGGACACAACACGATCACATCTGATTTTGTTCACCGAAAAATACACTCCTATAACACTTGGTGACCTAGTATAAGTGCTATACAATGACTAAAATCGAAATATGGAAATGATTGAGGAGTGTTGGGTGAGGTAGGAGATAGAGTAGCTCTAATGGCTCGCCTAATTTAAAGATTACTTAGTAGTCTAATTTCATACTAGAACCCAACTCAGACCTACGTGGATGTCGCGGTTTAGTCTAGAGTACGCCGGCCGAGGTATTAAATTATTTTTTTTTTGTGATGCTTGTTTATTATGGTTGTTTTTTCTATTGATTATATCATTACGCCATGTGTACCGTTGGTTATCGTGTTTTACTTGAGCTACGAGTGCGGCGGGTAGCACCTCGAGAAGTGTAAGACGTAGGTACGTGAACATAATAGCTTATATGTATGAATTATCAATATATAATGAAACCCTAAGCTAATTAATCCCTCTAATTACGGTATGTAAATTGCTAATAAACCATAGACTAAGCTAATGAGACTCATTAATGTGCCTATGGTAGTCAAATTAGGCTAAGTCATGGAAAAAATGCCTAAGTTAAATGGAATAATAAGACCCTTATAATGCACAAAGGTGACATAATGGTTGGATGGACTTAATTAGAACCACTAGAAGAACCTAGAGATATGTGTTTTAGAACTTGATGAGGACTTAACTTTTTGTTTCCATTTTTATGCATGCTGGAGTGTTCATTCTTGAGAAAAGTAAAAAAGGTTTGAATTCTGAGAATTCAATTGAGGATTTGAGGCAATTAGAAGCAACTCAACAAGCCTTTTCAAGATTTCAAGCTTAAGGTAATCAATCCTTCTCCTTCTTCCTCATAAATCTTAGGTTTTGGATCATGCATGCTAGCTCAATTTTGAGGTTTTGATGCTCAAACGAAATTACAATGATTTTCCTCTGTTTTTGAGCTTAAACTTATGAATATGAACCACTAAATGTAACTGAATCAAAGTTTTCAAAATTGGTTTTTGAAAAAACAATTTATGTTATTAAGTTTCCCAAGAATTTCATGAAAATCTATTGATTTTGATCTAAGTTGTAGTTAATTTGTTGTTGTTGTTGTTATAGGTGATTTCATGTTGATGTTGTTGTTGTAATTGTTGAAGAAAAAAAGGAAGAAATCTAAGGGCGGAGACTAACTGCCTCCCACTAAATCGATGAAGGGAGGCTCGCACACACGCTCCGTGCGTCCGTGCGAGCCTTGGCTGGGCAGCCCAGACTCGACCTAATTGAGCCGAATTGGGCCCAAACGTACCAGACTTGGTTCAGGTAGGCCTAAACCCCATTAAATGATGAAGTTTTAATTAAATACAAATAAATGAAATAAATTATAGAAAATATAAAAAATAGATAAAAATGAGAAAAAAAACTCGAAAAAATGAGAAAAATATAATGAGGTGGAAAACGTTATAAGAGATTGGGTTTTCATGACTTTTTAGGCGTTTGGCACCCCGGTGTAACCCGAAAAAAAGTGCACAACTAAGAATTAAAATAAAATTCTAATTTTTGTTGTCATAATATAAAATCAACTACTATAACTTTAGATTTTTAAAATGATCTATTGGGACGTTTTGGAGTTATTCACGACTGTTTGATGTAAGTAAAACCCACTAGAAAAATACTTTGCATTTATTTATTCTGAATTCATGTACATTGTTTAATTATGCCAATTCGGGCGTATTTGACTACTCCACTCCCCCATGTGTCAGTGTATGGTCGACGGGACAATATGACCACTTTCCAACACTTTCGTAAATGACAATCCATTTGTTGCTACTGTGTTGGTCATACCTTAGACTACACATGAGATTCCTTCTCTGCGAGTCGATGATTCAAGAGTGATTTGTTATGAGGCTTGTCTCCGACATAAATATCCTCTCATTTTGAGGTGATTGATAGGGAATCTGACTCCCGACCAAGAAAGATCCTCATCTATTTTGAGGCAATGGTGGGGACTGCCTTGTCGTCAGAGTATCCTCAGTCCTGCTTACTTGTACCATAGTTTCATTTGTTTTAATTGTAGTATTTTCTAGCATATTCCCGTTTCAACATTTATTTGTTATTTATATGCTTTTAGATATCTTCTATTATATTGGAAATGTAGATGAATAGTCTCCAGGATTTACTTTCTTCATTATTGTACTCACCATCCTTTTTATGATGGTAGGTGCAGATCTATCGAGTAGCAGACCAGGGAAGGAGAAAATCGACGACTACCTCTAAGCCTTCGGCGTGTAGTTTTGCTACTTTTATAGGTGATCAATTTGTGTATTTATTACCTACGCCTTTTTGGTATAATTTTGGGTTGTATAATAGGTTGAGAAAATAGATTCATGATTGATACATATACTACTGTGTTTAAGATCATATAATCATATGTTTACCTGATTTCCACATTAGGTGTTTTTATAATGATTCCGCAAATTTTATTAAATCTTCCGCTGATAATATTAAAATGATATAAAGTTGTGATTAACTCTGAAATCACGAATAATGATAAAATGAATAACAATTATTTTGAATACGTATAACGAGGTGAATGAGACAAAAGGGTGACTAATACATTGTTAAATCCTACGTGGAAGGGATTAAGACTTAATAAGAAACAGACTGTCATCATACTACATATGGTCTTAGTTGTATATGGCCATCACTTTGCATAAGTTTCCGATTAAAGCAACCGAAACCATCTACGTACTATGTGGTACTATTTACGGTCATTAGGTATCGAGACTTGAAGAATAGTCTCATACATGTGTAGTCGAGACTGCATTCTGTTACTCGAACATGTGGGACCAAGATAGTCTGTTTTAACTATTTTTTCAATTTTTTTATTACTAATTCTTACGATACACATAACTTGTAGCACGAAAAGCCATCCACATCTCGATTTGAAGACTGCACCAGCGTTTTTAGTCGTAAAGAATCATTCGAGTTTAGGAATGAGATTGTTGATTGAGTTCCACAATTGGGATGGAAAAAAAAATATTGGTTACAAAGAAGTCCAATGCTGAAGGGATTGGCCATACGGATAGGGTGAAGCTTGCTTGTAAGAAGCTTGGTACATATAGAGGTATTTCCCAAAGAATAAGGATATCCAAAGCAATGAAAGTTGACAAAAACCAAAAAAGTTGAAGATATGAGAGGAATAGGAGGATAAGACAAAGACTCACAGTGGCACCAAGAAATGCAAGTGTCTTTTTCTTATTTACATTAAGGAAGAGTCAAAATCTTGATGTTATTTAAATGTGTTATGTGGCGACACAACCATGAGACTGCGAAGTACTTGGAATGACATTCATATGTCAGATGATTGAATCCGGATGAGAAGGTTGTAGTGGGGCAGATGACTAAGGGGAATATGATGCCACGACAGATCCTCAACACATTGAGGCAAAGGGATAGAAACAATGCTTCCACATTTTGAACGATTTACAATGCATGACAAAGACAATGAGAAAGAGAAGCTAATGAAAAACGTTAATGCAACAATTGTTGCACTTATTGGACAAAAATAACTACTTGTCATGGTATAAGAAGGATAATGATACAAATGTCATGACTGACTTATTCTGGGGGCATTTTGACTCCATCAATTTGGTATGGTGTTTCCCTTTGGTGCTCATTATGGACTGTATATACAAGACCAATAGGTAACACATGCCACTGTTAGAGATTATTGGGGTGACTTTGACTAATGTGACTTTCTCAGTTAGGTTTGCTTTCATGTCGTCGGAGACCAAAGACAACTACATATGGCTTTTGAGATTTTGAAGCATATATTGGAGGGTTGGTTTATCCGAGTGTTTTTGTGACTAATAGAGACTTGAGACTTATCAATGCAATCCCACAAGTATTTCCCCATTCGTTTCACCTACTTTGCATGTGGCACATAAATAGAAATTTCTTGACCAACACAAAAAGATGTTTGCAAGAAATGAAGACTTCACTTTCTTTAATGATAAGTGGACGACATTGATGTATGCAAAGTCTGAGGCATCTTTTGAGCTTAGGTTGAACGAGATACATTTGATTATGGTGATATGAAAGGGTTGGTCGAGTACTTGCAAAACACTTGGGTTAGGAGTTCAAGGAAAGATTTGTATGCGCTTGGACGAATCAGATTATGCATTTGGGAGAGACCACGACGCAAAGAAATGAGGTCGTGATTTCCACTTTCAAGAAATATGTTGGCCATTATCAAGCAAACTTTAAGGCGTTATGGGTGTCATTAATGGCATGATAAACAACCAACACAAAAAGATAAAGGCGTTGTTTGAGCGGAGTTTGAATGTAGTGTAACACAAGTTTTGAAACCTTTTGTATCACCAATTACGAGGTTGTGTCTCGCAATTAACACTTAAGTTGATTCGTGAGGAGGTTGAGCATGCAGAGGATGTCGGGTTTACTTTTCCATCGTTGATTTCCTATTCCGTGTTATTATACTCTATTCTGTGATACATTTGGGTTGGTGGTTGAGTTACTCCCACCCGATATTCGTAGTGTACTTATGACAAACTAGGCTGTAGCACGTGTGATCGGGCACTCGGTGAATTTCAACTCGAGTTGCATTAAGGGTGAACGTGTCGGACACGCATCGCGAGGAACCAGGTGAAAGGAAATGGGGGCACCCACCGAAAAGATCCTGGGGGTTCGAAGTACAGTTTAGTCTGATCGGGACAAGTACACACTTTGTTTCTCTCGTATTATTTATTCATGTGATGATCGTAGCACGCCTGTTTAGTTTCGCTGATTATTGAATATGATTATTGATATCTAGTTTCTTATAAATGCTTGGTGTACTTTGTTTGGAATCTTACTAACTGTACTCTCTATCTGGCTTTTTGTGATGGTTGAGTGTAGATCCCAGTATTAGTAGAGGCAAGGAATTTCTTGGCGACTTAATCTGATTGCCCTCGGTCAAGGACCTACTAGTATGTGTTATTTTGATATTTTGTTTTACTTTTGGGTATTAGGAGACTAGATAGACACGTACTTGTATATATTACTGCTTAGTATTGTCGCCAATATATAAAGTGTTTTCTCGGGTTTTCCACAATAGGAGTTGCTCTTATAAATGATGCTTTATATGATGATGAACTTAATTGTTTTATTTGCTTTAAATTTAAGACTTCCGTTTTTTTATGTTAAAAGTGATTCAACTGTCTAACTAAACTGATTAACGAAATGAGTTAACACGCATATCAAGTAGTCGTGACGTAGCAAAGGACGTTAGTGGCGCGCGGAACCCAGTGGGTCAATGATTTGACAGGACTGGGCCGCAACACTCTACGTGGAGACCTCAGGATTTGGGGCTGCCATAGGTGGTATCATAGTGAGAGTTCTAAGAACCTCGAGAAATTAACTGAAAGATCATAAGACCTAAAAAAATGAATTATTAGATGTGGAAACCCGATGTACTTGCCTTAGAACTCTAGTTGGGAAATGATGGTGAGGCGGGTAGACTTAGGGTTTATACACATGTTATGTTTTATTGTAAATGATATATTAATACGTATATATATCGAGGCTGATCTGACATACGTTTTTTGATACGGATCACGATGGATGGACAACCCTCGACACAGCCTGAAATAGGACAGACTAGTGATCCTACTAGGGACACCATTACTACGTATCGACTCAGAGCATAGAGGATCGACTCGCCACCCACGATGCCCAGTTGGCGGAGATCCTCCAGGGCTCAAGTTGCGATAGCCGCCACGGAAGCAGTACTAGCTCATACAGTTCTTGTCACACCTACGGTACGGACAGCCGTCGCCCCGACTACACCACATATGCCTATTGATACATCACTTTCAGAGACACGAGCTGAGAGAGTCTCACCAGCGATTATGATACCATTAAAGACTTTGACTCTTATGCCCCTACTTATAACTACCGAGCAGCAGGTCGCTACTAATGTTGTCGCTACTTCTGTATTCGTCTTAACCCCGGAGGCGAAGCTTATTAGAGAGTTTACGAAGTTTCAGCCGAGATACTTCTACGGAGGTGGAGACCCTGAGGCAGTAGGGAAGTTGATAGTTTCGCTTCAGTGTTTCCATAAGCTGATGTAGAACGACAACAACATACATGCACGTTTATTAGGAGCGTGTCTGAGAGGTCATGCAGTGGTTTGGTGGATGACTTATCTATATATCCATCCGGAGCCAGCGACATAGGCGGAGTTTCGAAAGTTGTTCTACGACGAGTTCATTCCCACGCTGGTGAGGCTGAGGTTGAGGTTGAGGGAGGATTTTCACGGTCCTACTACATGGATGTAACCACTGCATTGATGCGGTGGTTTTGGAGCGGATTGCGATACATGATACCTACATGTACTACTATTCTCGATGGATGTTGTGGGCACATAGATGCTTTAGATTTACTATTTCGTCCGTGGTTTTGATGAGCGGATTGCTGACACGATCGTCTCGACATGTGCTACTACTCTTCAGGAGGTGTACAATCGAGCATTATCTTATGAGACAACTCGAGGCGCGTCTTGTCTCGAAAGAGACTGGTAGTCTACACATGTACGACATGTAAACTACACAACAAATATAACATTTACCTCGAGTCGGTAATGACACGTTCTCGGTCACGGATCAGTGTCCTAATTAAGATAAACGATCAATTATTGGGACGTGACACTCACTAATCGGATGATCAAAGAGATAGGGACCGTAGGTTTGATCATGATCGATGAGATAGGACAACCGGTTCATAGTACAAGGATAGGCGGATAGAGCAAACGCGCCTTAGCCTTAGCACTTGCACCCACTGAGCAGCAACAACATCAAACCATAGCAGTACCGTCAGGATATGGATCAAGGAAGCCGTGACAAGGGTCAAATAGATCAGGTTTAGGGTCAAATATTCAGAGACATACAAAAGAGAAACATCGATGTCATCGTTGTTGTCTAAAAGGGCACCAATGACATTACCAGGAGCACCGCAGGGTCAAGTTAGGGAGAGAGAACATGCAATCGCGTAGTTAGATCGAGATGCGACTAGACAGTTTATCGAGGGCACGTTATCTATTATGGGTAGACCGATGCATGCCATGATAGATTCTGATTGTACATTATCATTTATTGCTGAACGCGTGGTATGAGAGTTAGGGTTAGCATCACAAATGCTAGACATACACCTTTTCCTCAGTACGGCCGCTGGGGATAATATATACCCTAACCGAATATGTCAAACCTGCACGATAGAGGTAGAGGGGTCAATTGCCGATAGACTTACAAGTCCAGAGTACCTCGAGTTTGACGCACTTTTAGGGATGGACTGGTTGGCGGCATATCATGCATAAATGGATTGCTTACATTTTGAGTTATGTGATTCCAAAGTTCACGTTTACCGAGTCGCGACCGCACTACCCATTACTAGAGGTCGACTAGCTACGGCTCAGGAGATGGAGGCATTTGCAATGATAGTTGAGCCGGAGGCTAAGACCGAAGTCATGATTGAGGATGTTCCAATAGTCCGAGACTTTGTTGATGTATTTCCAAATGATTTACCAGGATTGCCACTGCCACGAGCGATTGAGTTTATCATTGAGCTGATACTAGGGACTCAGCCGATCGCTAGCAGACTTTACCGGATGTCACCATTAAAGCACGAGGAGGTCAAAAGGCAGTTGGATAACTTATTGGAGATAGGTTTCATTCATCCTAACATGTCACCTTGGGAGCTCTAGTGTTATTTGTGAATAAGAAAGATGGTTAAAAAAGGATGTGAATAGACTACGGGAAATTGAATCAGGTGATAATTAAGAACCATTACCCACTCCCTTTTTCGATCGTTTGAATGGCGCCAAGTTCTTCTCGAAGATTGATTTGCGTTCAGGCTATCATCAGTTGAGGATTCAAGAAAAGGACATCAAGAAGACCATTTTCAGTACAAGATATGGGTTATTTAAGTTTACAGTCATGTTTTTTGGGCTGACTAATGCCCCAACGATCTTTATGGACTTGATGCATAGGGTTTTGAGACCATACTTGGATAGATATGTCATCGTCTTTATTGATGACATCTTGATTTACAGCAGGACTCGTGAGGAGCACGCGAGTCATCTCAAAGTGGTTTTGACGACACTAGAGAGCATATACTATACGTAAAATTCAGCAAGTATGATTTATGGCTGAGTGCGGTAAGATCTTTGGGACATGTCATCAGCAATTAGGGTATCTTTGTGGATTTAGAGAAGATTCTGGTGATTATTGATTGGAGTACACCTAAGTTTGTTGCCGATATTTGGAGTTTCTTAGGAATAGTAGGGTATTACGGCCAATTCGTAAAGGGTTTTTCGTCGATTGCAGGACCGATGACTAGACTGACCAAGAAGGATGTTAGATTTGGTTGGTTAGAAGAGTGTGAGCAAGTTTTCTAGGAGTTGAAGAGGAGATTGACTTCTGCACTAGTGTTGACATTGCCAGAGCCAGGCAAGAGCTTGTCAATGTATACGGATGCATCGGGCATTGGACTTGGATGTGTTTTGATACGGGAAGGTAGACCAGTAGCTTACTTATCCCGACGATTGAGACTCCACGAGGTAAACTATCCAATGCATGACTTAGAGCTTATAGTAGTTGTTTTTACACTGAAAGCTTGGAGGCATTATCTCTATGGAGAGCGGTTCATACTCTTCAATGATCATCAGAGTCTGAGATACATTTTCACTCTGAGAGAACTGAACTTGCGTAAGAGGGGATGGCTTGAGTTACTGAGGACTACGACTTCGCTATTGAGTATCACACGGGGAAAGAGAACGTTGTAGCTGACTCATTGAGCAGGAGCGGTATTAACAGTCAGAATGTAGTGCGACGTATGACACACGAGTATGGCTTATTACAAGCGACTTCAGTTATATGCATGATCGATGTTTTTACTACGATCGAGCCGCATATTTGTTATCAGATGAGAGTTCTGATTGTATCTATTGAGCGAGTTGCTGAGTGTTAGAGAATCGATGGGCTCTATGAGCGGTTCAGTAGTTTGGCTCAGGATCCGGAGTGTACGGATTGGGCAAAGTTGATTGATCAGTGTTTGAGACATCGAGGGAGGTTGTGGATACCTGCGGTTCCGGAGATACGGACGAAACTTTGGAGGACACACACAGGTCTCGCTACACAGTTCATCCTGGCCGACCAAGATATATCATGATTTTCAGGCGATTGTTCTGGTGTCCAGGGATTAAGGCTGACATTGGCAAGTACGTCAGGAGTTTCCATATCTGCCACAAGTTAAGGCTCAGTGCGAAGAGACCAGGCGGTTTACTACAACCACTAACAATTCCATAGTGGAAATGGGTGCACTTCACTATGGATTTGTCAGTGGGTTACTACAGACTACGAAGAGACATGATGCAGTTTGGGTTGTGATTGACAAACTAACAAAATCACGCATTTTATTCCTATTTCTATGAGATATTCGTTCCCCAAGCTGAGCATTATCTTCGAGAGGGAGATTATTAGATTGCACTGGGTGCCAATCTCTATTGTATCCGATCGAGAACCTAGGTTGACTTCGAAATTCTAGGAGGCGATGCAGGAGCAGTTTGGCATTAAGCTGCAGTTTAGTACGACTTACCATCCTCAGATTGACGGACAGTCAAAGAGACTGATACAGATTCTGGAGGATATGCTTAGGGCTTGTAATTTGCAGTTCGGAGGTTCGTGGGAGGATTATTTACCGCTATATGAGTTTCCTTACTATAACAACTATCAGGCAAGTATCGGGATGCCTCCGTTTGAGTCATGTATGGCAGACCCTACAGATCACTTGCGTATTGGGCAGCGCATGAGGATACATCGGCAATTGGACTAGAAATAGTTGTTGATCACATAGAGAAGATTAGGCAAATTCGACAGAGACTTCGGGCGGTACAGGACAAACATAAGAAATATGCGGATAAGTATCATGAGGGTCTGAGCTATGAAGAGGGCAACATGGTTTATTTGAAGTTTTCCCTTTGGAAGGGCCAACAAAGATTGGGGATTAAAGGGAAACTTGCGCTGAGAAACATAGGACCGTTCAAGTCGCAACACGAGTTAGCACTGTGGCTTACAGACTAGACTTGCCGAGTTGGTTAGCTGGGGTTCATCCTATGTTTCATATCTCGATGTTGAGACTGGCTAGGTCAAGACCTAAACCGATGTTTGACTTGTGACAAATTGAGGTTCGTCCCGATGGAACATATGAGGAGCGACCAATAGTAATTGTAGATCACGCGACTCAGACTCTTAGGAACAAGGAGATCCCCAAGAGGTGTTGGTTCGTTGGTAACATCATAGTACAAAGAGACTCACTTGGGGGCTCGAGTCTACTATGCGGGAGGGTTACCCTCAGCTATTTTATGGTATGACACTTCAAGTTATTTAAAATTTTGGGACGAAACTTATTTTCTAGTTGGGAAGAGTTATAACGGCCTAATTTTAATTATGTCGTTATTATTTATTATTTTCAAACTCGAACGCCAGCTCAATCCGCGTGGATACCATAAATAGGTTAGGGCGTGCTTGACTAGGTAAATAGTGATTTTTGTGTGATTGTTTGCCAAATTGCAATGTCGTATATCAAAGTATTTCACCTAGCATCGCATGTGTATATTTATATAATTGAATCGATCGAGATACGTATCAATAAAGTTACCGAGCGAGCAAAATATGGGTACGCTAGGTCGAAAAACAATTTGATTAATTAAATTAATTAAATGTGACAAAATACAAATTATAAACCCATAGTGTAGGCCAATTGATCGAAATTGGCGATTATGGTGCTCATCGTTATGCGTGCCGAGGTGCAAGACATTGAGTGACCAAAGGTAATTGAACAAGACTAAAATCTTAAATTCACCGATTTTTAATTCCTGACTCGCGGCCAAAACCATAATTAAGCTTCCTTAATCTCGGATTAACCGTAATTATTGATTTCAAAATTTCGGGATTTGACAATCTTCCCAAACTAATAAGAATCTCATCCTCGAAATTAAAATTTAACCAAATCTACCTGAACTCAAAGAGATTCGAAAAATGTTCTCTCATACACGCCTCTCATTTTCATGTTAGCTATTCATACAACACGTTACTCTACAAATCAAACTGATTCCATCCAACTATATGATGCAAATCAGATTCTTTCCACTTGAGCATAAACACATGAAATACGTCATCAATTTCGGCTTCCTGAGGCGGTACTACCAATCCATACACAAACTTCCCAACCTATTTCACAATCTCAAACGACCACATAAATAAAAAATAGACCTTTCCTTTTAGTCCAAACCTGTAATGGCCTTTTGCGGGGGAGACTTTCAGATACACCTAATTTCTTTCACTATATATCACAAACCGCTGATAGAGATCATAATAAATTTCGTATCTTTTCTAAACCGTCTTCAATCCTAGACGAATCTGCTACACAACCTCAATGATCTCCAACCATCTATGACTCCAACTCCATCCAATCCATCCACCCAACCCCACAGACAGGAGATCGAAAAGGTATCACATACTATGCCTGAAACGAGTCATTTCAATACACAATTAACAATAGTTATTATAAAAGAACTCAAACAAAGGTTTGTATCCTTCCCATGAACCTCCAAATACCAGTACACAAGCCCTGAACATGTCCTTCAACATATAAATCCACATTTCAATCTGACCATCCACATTAGGATGAAATATAGAATTGAAATAAAACTGATGTCGAAATAATTCTTGTATGCCTAGCCACAACCCCGATGTGTATTGAGCATCGAGATAAGAAAATATCATCAACAACACTCCAAACAAGGAAACCATCTCTCGCCCACACAACAAACTCAGTTGTGTGAAGACATTCGAAATCTATATAGAAAAAATAAACAGACTTCATTAGTCCATTAACAATAATCTAGACCACATCATATTTACCCCAAGAAGTAAGCAGATGAATAACAAATTCCATTACAATATGTTCCCATTTTCATTACAATATGGGAAGTAGTTACGACGTATCTCCAGGTTTTCTCCTATCGGCTTTAACCTCCTGAAAAATCTCACATCTATTCATATAATCACCCACGTCAGCTTTCATCCCTGGCTACCAATATAATCGCCCCATATCATAACACATTCTGGTTATGTTGGGATGAATGCCATATCTCGAATCGATGAGATTCTCTCAATATCTCATCCCAAATTTTAGCTATTGATGGAATCCACAGTATGCCTCTAAACCTCAAACTTTAATCCATAAACTCAACTCAATCTGGATTATAACTATTATCAACAAACCCTTAAAACTTTCATAATCCACATCACTTTGTTGACGCTTTATCATTTCTTGAATAGAAATGAGTTATACTCCAAAGTAAAAAAAAGTCGATTCACCATTATCCTCGGAATCTCTGACAAAGTCATAGTGATGATGTTTTTGAGCAACTCCTACTCGTAGTCACTCAACTAGTTGCACACAATGTTTTAACACTCCTCGTACTCAGTGCGTTAGCAACTACGTTAGATTTACCTAAATGATATTCAAGACTAAAATGAAAGTCTTTCAAATGTTCAATCATCATAACTAATAGCATGATATTTCATTGACTACATGTATCAACATTCAAAAACGACATAGCACATGATTTGGAGTCAATAAAATAATTCAATCAACAATCTATACCATGAAAGCAACCTTATGAAACGAGAAAGGACAATAAGTCATTGCATATGGAATACAATGACAAATCAGTCCGAATGACTGGAAGTGAACAAGTAAATATGAATAAAATGTAAATAAATATCTCAATCAGTTTACTTACAATCCATGCAATTTCCTAAGCAACTCCAGCCTCCCAACACCTCGTATCACGTTTTCGAACTCTCGAGACTCTTCCTTAATTCCTGATATCAAACTAATCCAAATAAATTTGGGTTTAGGTAAGGTCTATTGGGTTTAAAACCTTAATCCAAAACAAGCAAAATTCTCATTTTAGACTTAAAACTTCAAAAATTCATATATTTTTAATTTCAAAATCGAATTAAAAACTTTTTAATAACTAGATTATTAGCTTGAAATGAAAAATCCAAATACATCAACCAATTTCAAAGATTTAATCATTTAGCCTCTTGAAAATGGCTAAAAATCAGAACTGGTTTCAAACTTAAATGGAGATATGTTTACGTAGTTTGATGAACACCACCTACTCCAAACCCACTGATTTCTCCTTGATCTTCTCTAATTTACCTTCTTTTCTAGCAATCTTTCTTCTCTCCTAAGCATGCTTACTTAGCTCCAAAGTTATTGAAATGAAGTTGGTTTGATTACATGAGTTGATCTCTAGCTTTTTATATGAAATGGATATGGTTAATTAATAGTCATTGATTTTCATGTGCACACATATCTCGAGATCTATTTAATGATATACATACTGACACATTTCCCACGTACTCGATCTAAGTAACACACATGTGTAACTCACTTGGTGTCTAAATATGTCAATACATATCTCTATGATCTTGATATGGCTATTATTTTAACTTGCTAACTTAAGTAAATTAAATGTATAATCAACCATAGCCACATTTAAATCACTATTTAAGTTACATTAAACTTACCACTATCACTCGGTCCTACACTGGCACGTATCTCGAAGCGCATCCCTACTAATGTCACGACACATATATACAAGTAGGAGTGACTTAGTAATCTACACATATACAATGCACTAGGCATACACAACAATAAATATAACATATACCTCAGCCCTCTCACCTCGGTCACGACACTTATCGCGATGCGAGTCTAACATCACGGTCAATGATCCTGATTAAGATATTAAACTAAAATTTAAAATTACGATCCGTGACATGCTCGTACACCCATCCCTACAAAGGAAAAAAAAAACGAAAATCACAAGTAGTGGAAGTACTCAAGTAAAACAATCACATTAAAAAACAAGTAAAGAATAAGAATTGAGTTTGTACCTCAAGTAATGTTAAATACCATGCAATTTGTGATACCTCCACCCTAGTTTTCGACCCAAAGTGGCGGTAAATGTAAACCAAAATGGTTACACCTCATGCGTAGGTTCCCACCTCATCCAAATTCTCCATAACCTTGAGTAAGGCAAGGGAGACTCGTGACCCACTCTTATCGGAAAAAAGATTGCACAAAAGCAGGTGCAATAGATATGCATGTGTAGTGCATTCCACCTTCAGTAAGTAGATGGCTTGGATTTAGGGCATCATCTACTCTTCAACCAACACTTCCTAACCACGAGCCCTCTCATAATGTTAACCTCTTTGTCAATGCCTTTAACACTAATCTCGAGAAGCTTGGAAATTAAGTTAATCACCTCCGTGCGAGACCCCTCAGAGTACCTTACAAAATTTTCCTCCACTACCACCTTCACAGTCACCAAGATGTTCAACAGAATATTAACATCCTTCAATGTGATATACATTTCACCAAATAGTAAGTGAAATTTATTTGTCTCCGCTGCCATCTCTCAACAAAAGCAGATACGAGCTTCTTGTTGCCTTTTTGGTAGGTGCAATCTATAAGTGGCATCAACTTGAAACTCTGAATGATCCTCTATAGGTCGTCGATGTCAGGGTGGCAAGAATGCAAGTTCCACTCAATTAATTGAGCCTTGCGATTTATGCACTTAAGCAATGAGCGATTCTAAAAATAAACGTCAGATTGCAAATCTCACACAATTAATTGACCAAACTAACTTTGCAAATAATCATACCTCATTGTTCCAAATCGTTGTTGCAATATGATTTTGGAAGCTTTTCAACAAGGACCGGTCTATATGACCACAGGGCAAAGGAGCGAATAGGTTATCTTCGCGCTCCTTTACATTCCCACCAGCTTCGCCCCTACTACTCTTATTAATGTGACATTGGGATGTGGTAGTCCTATTTTGTTGTTCACTTAGGGCCTCCTCACTAGACTTAGATGATTTAGATATTGCGCCCGCACTCTCATCACGACCAATACATAATTCTCGCTCGTGAACCTGAGATGCCTTATCTAGTACACCATCTCCTCTAGGGAGCATACACATGCACCCTTTTTCTTTATAGCCTTTGTTATCCTTCCGATAAGAGGTTTTTTGTGGTTTGCTCCCACCACGAGTATCTAAACCACCCGCCACTTATTCGTTTCTCAACGCCTCACCGTAAACTTGTTGTTAGGAAATGGTAGTCTACTTTCGGGCCATTTTTATTAAGCATAAAACAAGAATATTACATTGAAATTATGTTAACAAACCTAAAAAGAATATGAGAATTTGATAAGTTTTTGGCCCATAGGTCTGATAATTTACCATGTCTCGGTGACACAACACCGAGACCTTAGGGGTTCTCTCGGTTAGTAACCTCCGAGCCCCTTTAATAGGTTTTGGACACTAACCACCGCGCCAACCCCTAATAATAACGGTGTGCTATACTCGGTTGGCTAATACCAATACGACATTTAATATCTCGGTACCTTGAAATTGAGTTTGTATTGCCTATCTCGGTTGTATACGATCGAATGAGTTTGAGGTCCCTTAGCTATAAGTTTTAGACAGGTTTGGTCGATAATTCATGCATAGTCTCGGTCTTGCATGCATTATCTCATCAATCATCGAGAAATCGACACTTACTGGTTTAGAAAACAAACCCTAAATCAAATGGCTATAAAATCCAACCAAATGAACGACAAATTCATGAAAGAAAACACACTAACCTTCGTGAGATATCCGAATCGGCAACACCAAACTCCATGACCTTCTCCAACAACCTTTGCACCATGAACCCTCTTCCTCGGCATCAAATCGCTTGAACAAATGAGTGGAACGCACCAAACAACGGATTTGATATACAAATAAAAAGAATGCGTGGATTCCTGCCTATGTAGACGAGAGAAGGGCTAAGGGCAAGAGTTTCAATTGGGTTTAGTTGTTTTGGGGGTGGGGCGCACATTTTTGAACCAAGAGGCAACTAGGGAATCTGGATGGGATGCTCTGAGAAATTGATTGGATGCCCAGATCATCGGGGTGCCCTGAGTATCAACCAGGGTGCACATAGCTGCATTTTAATTTAAGTGCTCCATCCATCATTTATATAAGTTGTTTAAGGTAAGGACACAAAAATCTAGACAACTTTAATTACGATCGTAATTTACATATATGTCCTTTGACATTAAATGAGTTTAAGAATTGAAGAATCATAAATGTTTAAATTGTTTATGGGTACGTAAAATGGGTACAAATGCTATAAATACATTTTTGAATTTCGAAAAGGACTTATAATTCTGAATAAGAAGTTTTTGCTAGAACGACTTAAATAAATGACCGGAGGGAGTACTAGATTTGGATTGAATTGTTTATATATAACAAGTATGGCTTGAGCCCAGACATCGTCCCTAAATACTATGAATCTATATTTTTATAAATAAAATTTGCTTGAAAAGCAAAAGATATAAAATATATGAAAAATGATGTAATTGTAATTCTCATAATAACTATAAACCATGATCTTCGATTAAAATATGAAAAATGAAAAACACATACACAAAATTATATATAGATATTATATTAATTTTATTTAAAAAAACCTAGAAATGATGTAATCATATAAAAAATAAAAACCAAAAATTAAAAACAATGTACTTAGGCTATTTACTAGGATGCTCATATTAATTGGGCTAATGAAAGTATTTAGGCTATTAATTAGAAAAAAGTAATTAATACACTTAAACATTTCAAATCTACGTAGAGTTGACATGTGTCAACAATGTACGTAGCTTTCTTATATATTACTACAAGAATGTATCAGAATATCAACAGACAAATCGTTCGCTATTCTAGTACGGCCCGTCGCTAAAACGCGTTGGCAATGGGAATAGTTATGGGACATGTGTCGCTATTTTTTTTGGCGACGGATGTCATAAATAGTGACGAGTACCCATCGCTGTTTTTGACACGTGTATGTGGTCAACCAGTTTTTCTTGCCATGTCACCACTATTAACGATGGGATCTCGTCGCTAATGTCATCGCCTTTAGTTGACACGTGGCCGTCGTAAAAGCCACATAAGAGCCAAATAACGACGGGAAGCCGTCGCCTTTCCCGTCGCTACTTATTTAAATCTTTTAAAAAAAAATTGTTATTGTTTATTATTTTTCTTATTATTATTAATATTAAATTTATTTTTTATTTTAATAAATTACAAAATATTTTAATTATAAATAAATGGATTTTATATTTTTATTAAAATTAATATTAAAATAATTTTTATTGTTTTATTCAATTTTTTTTAAATTATAAACCATTTTTATTAAAATAATAATTATTTAATTTAGTAAATATTAAATTGAGTTTTTATTTTAAAACATTATGAAACATTTTAATTATAAAAATCAGTTTTTTATTAAAATTAATACTAACAATAGTTTATTTATTTTAAAATATTATAAAACATTGTAATTAAAAGTAATAGTATTTTTTGTTGAAAAAAACAATTTTTTTGAAGTAACAGTTTTACAAATAAATATAAACAAGTTAAATTAAACAATTGAAATCAATAAAAAAACTAGATAAAAAATATATATAAGAAAAAGGAAGGTACACTTTTAAATGCATAGTAAGAAAAAATGTACGTGTGACTACAAAATATGAAAAAAAAATATAAAGTCTAAATAACTGCATACATCAAACTCAATCGTCAAGATCGCGGTCGGTCTCTGAGTCACCATGAACATCTTCTGGAGGTGCGAATGAAATCTCAAGTCTGTCCATTAAAGCATACTTCATGCGACATAACCGTCCCTGCATGTCTCGCAACCGATCATGACCTAGAGTTTTATCTTGGATAACCTATAAAAGATTTGTCTGCATCTCCTTAATGTCCCTCCTTAACAACTCAATAGGCTTATCATTAGTAGAAATAAACCAAGAAGATCCAGTTCCAATATGTCTACGCCTCGACCTCGATAATGTCCACCCTAATCTATTTGTCTCTCCTTTGTCTTCAAGCTCCACAATGGACAACACAAATCAATCAATCGTGTGTCAGGCTACGACTATGTAAGTTCGATGCGTCTATTGCGTATCTCCATATAAAATAAGAGTTTAAACATTCACAAATCATCTATATAAACCATTGATATCTATCATTAATTAACCAAACAATTACTACAAAACTATTTTCTTACAACAATCCTCTCTACTCTCTTATCCTTGAAAGTAACGCCGTTATAATCTTTTGTAGGAAAGTATAAGCATAGCTCCAAAGTAGTCGAGGGTCGACCTAATTTCTCCTTCTATAAAACATGCATTTAACAATGATTAAGTTTGAGATTTAATTATATAATATATTATATAAATGAACATACAATAGCATAATTTACAAACCTCTCTGCGTGTTGATACCGAGTCCCACTGTCTCCGTTCTCCGAATCTTGCTTGGTTGTCATGATTTCTTTTTGAATTCAAAGGTGCACCACATCTTCTTATAGTGCTCAAATATCTCGTTAAACACATGACACGACTTCTTATCTTTCAAATACATTATGACGACTTCTTAAATTAGGGCACCGCCCGACCTAATCTCATTATTAAGCCATAATTTCACCATATAGACCTAAAAAGGACTAGTCAGCCTTTCTAAAACCTTGTTACGTACCAATTAATTTTGTTTTTTATTTCAATGAATATAAACTTATACTTATCCTATGTCAATTCATAAATCAGAGTTAGTTAAGATTTTGCTTACTTAAAAGTTTATTCAGCAGAAGTCTTAACAAATTAACGAAAGCATTAATATGATACCTAACAATCGTGGACAAACCAGGGAATAAAGATCAAATGCATATATGTAAGAAAACGATAATATATAACAACATGTGTCTGATCAAGGTACTAATCACTCAACCCATAATATGCAACCCCAAAAGTATATGATATGCATATAAAAGTAATACATCAAAAATAAAAACCTATAAAATATAGCCTAACAACACTCTACTGTTGGGGCATGTGCCCTAGGTCAATCCATTAACTGTCTTTATGAATACTTTTAGTTAATAAAATAAGGATTTCATTTGTTGTTTATTATAATTAATTTACATGTTTACATTATAATAAGATCCATGGGTATTTACAGAAATATCCTAAATGTCCCTAGTCGATCATTATACTGGGAACTATAATGAATTAAGACTAGTGTGAGTCTTTATTGATGATCATATGATGATTATATGTATAGGGATATGAATCAAGATCACGAGTACTTGTTAGGGAATAAAGTACTGGATCGACCCGCTATGAGGACATCACATGGATTAAGTCATAGTTGTTTCTCATGATAGGTATATTTTCAGTCACCTGACTTGAGATTACCAGAGACTTCAACATTAGGAATACAGTGATTTGACACAATCAAACGTTGTTTTTAACCGGACGATTATAAAGGTTGTGATTGGTTACTGTGTGAGCAATGTGATGAAGTTGTGTAATCAAGATAGAATTTGTCCCTTTCATATAAAGAGAGATATTCAGTGGATCCCTCGATGTGTTAGACTGTTAAAAGGCCTAGTCTAAATGAATTGATATTGATCAATGTCACTTGGATGTTTTCAGTCTACCTAGAGATCGAGACTAGTACGATTGAACATGTTGGATGACAATTCCATGCCTTATGTTTGATCAAAAGGATATCGTGTGACAAAAGGATGTTATATACATTATTGATTAGGTTGTATCGATTTGATATTCGTACAACTTGGGTAGTCATAATGTCTTGCTAGAGGTCGCTTATGACTTGTATACCAAAATGTGTTTTGGTACACTACCAACGTTGTATGAGCCTATTGGGTCGCACACTAAGAATGGTTTTGCGAGACTTTAAGATGGTTCAGAAAAATGAATTTTATATGATAAAATTCATGGCAGAAACATTCTCGTGGTGTATTACACTTATACTTCTTTAAGTAGGGGTATATGTGTAATTTACTTAACCGTCTATATACAAGGGTTGTATAAATAGACGCTTTAAGTTAGAAAACACCTACGAAAGATTAAAAGGCCGAAACTTTATTTTCGTTTAAGAAACGACTTAGGGTTTTTGGTATGCTCTGGATCATTTTGGAGAGAAAAAAATTTAGTATTCTCTCGAAGCTAGCACTTCGAATCTCGGCCACCGTTCGTGTGTGGACTACTGGTAGAGGACGTTCGTCGTTGGCAGCGCCTTAGAGATCGATCAACCTTCATAAAGGTATATTGCGACTGAGGTATGATTAAGTTTTCATGGTTTAAACGTTTTTAATGGAATTAGACTCGGATCCTGTTGGGGTTTTTGTCAAAATTGTTTTGTAATCTCCGCTGCGTATAAACCCCAAAACCCAACATCTACTGGCTCAGAGGTAGTCGCCGATCTTCTACTTGCATTGTCTACCTGATGACTCGTAGAGGGCGAGGCTCACTGACAACGTTCGTATGTGTACGACAAACGTCAAAGTAATAGTGGTACCAACTCGTGTTGGTGTCAGGTATATCGTATCCACAATGATGGTTATGTGCTAATATTTAGTCTAATTAAGAAATAGAGTTAGACACTTAAGAGCTTGGTTTTGTAAAAATAAGTTATTAATTACTTTAAACTAACTAATTGCAAATAATTAAAATAAGTCTTAAGCAATGAAGAAAATATCCTAGGAAATCTAATTCACCCAAATTGTATCCTTCAAATCCAATTTAATTATAAAGTCTCCCAATTCATGCAATGATAGGCGAGTTTCCTACAATTCACTCCATTCCGAGGTCTCGATAATGGAGATTCTAACATCTCACTCGGACTCCGCTGGTCAGCGTGTGTGTAAGTGAGATACCACATTAAAAATCAAATTCAATGCCTCCCTAGTCAATGACCATCGGTCAATGTGTCATATGTTCTAAGGTTGTGTTTCCCCTAATCCGGATCTAAAAGCCCTAATGGTCATTGTGACTCTCAAACCCTTAAATCTACACCTACTTGATCAAGGTAAATATTACATAACACATAAAAACACACAAATCACACATTGAATTGAAGAAACAAATAAAATCGCATTGAAATCTCTAGGAATCCAATTTGGGATCCAAAGATCCCTAGAACAAAAGAGATTGCTCTATAAGTGGGTTCAATTCAACACAATTCATGATTAGAAAGCAAGAAAACATGAAATCAAACCTACAATTAATATAGAATCCAAGATTTTTTATCACTCTTTTCAATCTTCACACTTTTTTCTTGGTTCTCCAAAGTAAAAGATGATTTACAACCTAATTTTAAGTTATATTTTTACCACCAAGTCAATTTGGTCCCAAAATTACCCAAAAACCCTTAAAAATCACTTTTTACACATTTCTCCTTATTGGGTGTTGACTCTGATGCTACGGCGCCAGCCTCAGCGCCCACTACACATTTTTGGCTGTTTTGGGCGCTGGGTTGGCTTTGTGATGCCGGGGTCAAAATCCTGCGCATATAGTTCACTTTGCAACACAATATTTTGATTATTTAGAGGCTGAATTTGCCTTGCTCGTAGACATGAAAATACTCAGCTCTTAGTTTACTATCCAACGGAAGAAACGACAAGTCATTTGGACTTGAAATGAAGGAGTTATGGCTAAAACACTGAAGCTTGATCAAAATAGACTTTGTTGAAACTTAGCCACTTTGACGTCGTTCTTTGCCCGAACCTTGTATTCTCATCCCGAGACTTCCAAAATCTTCAAAACACATGAAACCATGTGAAATATCATCATTTCATCACTCGCCCCCAGTCTCATTTTCTTCCGCCTTGTGACTCGCATAAGCGCACTTTTTGAGGGAAATCTTATCGATCTTCGAAATAAGAATGGTCGCATTTTTCTTTCCTCACCTAAAAATCAACAAAATATATTGGATTAGTAAGAAATCACTTTTTAATAGCCTAAGTTATCAACAAAGAGTTACTTATAAAGATACTAAAATATACTACGCATCAAATACCCCCAAACCTGATACTTTGCTAGTTCCGAGCAAAGAAGAATGAACACAATTTATGCAATTTCTTAAATCAACTACACTAAGCTACTTAAATTATTTACCAACTTCAATCCAAAGTTTAAACACGCCGAGTATATACAAGCAAAACGTATTCCAATATGCATTTATCCTTATCTTTTTACCTTTGTGGGGTCTTCCAATCTCAAATTCAAACCAAATATTGACTTAACCCAAAGATTTTTCAATTGCCCACGAACCCAGCCTTTCAATTTAACCTTCACAAAATCTCACTTTCAACAAGTCAAGTGCACTTCCAAAACTCTAACCTCCACTACTCAAGAGAGTTCGCCAAAAGCTTATTTTTTTACTCAACTCTCCACTATCATCAAACTTAAAAGGACAAGAATCCTTAGGTCTTTGATAGGTTGTATGGGATCATGGCTCGGTGTATCAAAAAGTGGGCTTTTAAGCTCAAACAAAGTTAGATAGAATACACAACCCTTTCCTTGCATACATAGAGCTCTTAACAAGAATAAACTCTCAAAAAATAAATCACTAACATTCACTTAGAAGTTCACTCATAAACTCTTCTTTTTCATAACACCAGTCCATATTTTTCTTTTTCTTCAGACTTTATTTGGTGGATGGGTTCACTTTTTTTCTTTACATTCCTTTTTTTGAGTTGATTTCATCTTTCTCTAAAACTTTACAAGCTCTTTCCATCATAGATAAGTGTTGCTCATCAATCTAACTTCTAGGTAGGCTAAGGCGTTTTTAGCTCGGGACACTGAAGGGTGTCAAAAATTCATAGTAATCAAGGCTCAACGGGGTAACTAGCGATGTAATGTATAGGAATGAAGTATAAGATACTGTGTAAAGCATTCAAACATGACCTAACTCCTCTCAATCCTTTTAGTTTGGAATTTATCGCCTCAAGTGGCTCTAGAATAAGTTCTACAATTCTCGAATCCTCATTAAAACCCCATACTTTAAGTTTATCCCTTTTTGTATTGGCATAAGTCTTTCCCTACACAGGATATCTCCGGAGGAACCCCGATCTTGCCAAGCTAAACACTTAGGTATGTGCCCTTTACTTTTCCTCGGGAATATTATCTTATTGGTTTGATAAAAAATGTATCATACACTGTCAACCACATAGGAAAAGAATAAAAAAATTCTCTAACTAACATGCAAATACTTGCATAATACTCAACGCTTCCACCACCCAACCTCCCCAAAATAAAAATAGGTGTTATGCACCCCAAACTTAAGATGTTCACTATCCTTAATGAACTAAATCATGACCAAAAAGGAGGAGAAGAACATGTATCAAAACATAATCATTCACAACAATCACAACATTGGAGAAGTAAAATAAAATAAAAAGTCTTGAAAGCAAATACTCCCCTGACTGGTATTGATGCTTTTAAAGTTTCTCTCTGTTGTTCCATCCTTCCTTTTGTACTCCCCCAAACTTGGATCTCATCCACATTTCTTTAGTCTTTGTGGTCTCTCGTAGTCTCTCAATTTGATGAAAATCACCCGACAACTGATATTAGACCTGAAATAGCATTAAAACAAGTATTAACCACATGATACAACCAAATTATATATTGTTTTCAAGCAAATGCGACAAAATAAGACTTAAAATATAAACAAAAGAACCCCGAGTTGCCTCCTAATAGCACTAAGTTTTCTCGTCCTCAGCCCGACGCTTGTGAATGTCAAGTGAGAGTGACTCAAGTGTCACTCTTCTCAAGCGGACCATGAAAACGCTTCAGGTTCTGTAGAGACACCATCAACATATTCCCCTTGCTATTTTTGATCTCCACCTATCTTCGCTTGTCAATTTGGCGTATTTTCACAGCTCCCTTCCATTTTGGTCTTAAAACCACTTGTAAAGTCTTCAGTTTATGCTTGGGGAGGAGGACCAAATGTCCATTTTGAAACAAATCATGCTCCCTCTCCCATTCATAGCAACGCATAGCCTTTTCAAATACATGACGTGTTGGCAAAATTATAGGCGAGTCCTTCACGAAATTCTCTTGAACAGAGGAGCTCTCTTGCACTTCTATCTTATGAACAAAAATGGTGCTAATTTGCTCACCTATAGGGCCTAAATCCTTAGTTTTTTTACTCAACTTCTCTTGCAATTTTTTATATTCAAGTGCATTTTCTTTCGTTTGTTTGCTTGGGAAGATAGTGTTAACCTCTTTGATTTTATGGCATGGTTGTGAAATCGTCGTACGCTAGAATTTATCACAAGCACTCAACACACTACTCTCTGACCACTCTCAACGTAATTTCTCTACTTTCAACATCGATGAGAGCTTGAGTAGTTGCCAAAATGGTCTTTCAAGTATTAATGGCACATTTTCTCCCTTTTCAAAATCCGACACCACAAAATCACAAGGGAACATAAACCGATCAATCTTGACAAGTACATCTTCCACTATACCCCTTAGTTTATACATCGAACCATTAGCAAAGTGCACACTAAACTCAGCTGGCTTAACTCTGTAATTCCCAACTTCTCAAGCATAACTAGGGGCATAAGATTTATGCACACTCCCAAGTCATATAAAGCTTTCTCAGATTGTAAAGGTCCAATAGAACATGAAAGTCGATAACTTCCTGGATCCTCCACTTTCTTTGGAAACTGAGTTTGAAGTGCGGAGCCAAATGTTTCTACTGCATGCATTGTCTTAATTTCATCAAACTTATCTTTCTTCTTCTCAATTTGGAATACTACTTATGACTCCAGTTCTTCATTCTTGGCCTCCACTATTACTACATGACATTGATCATGAGCTTTAGCAATTGTGGTATCCTTTGAACGCACTGATGTATCACAAATAAAAGGCCCATCTATACGAGAGTTTAATACAACAGTCAATTGTTATATCTGCAACTCTATATTCTTAATGATCTGGTTCTTTTCTTCTTCGATGCTCTTTAGAGTTTGCTTGAAAATATTAATCTCCTTCTC
Organism: Stephania yunnanensis; assembly: GCA_039657365.1. Lineage (NCBI taxonomy): Eukaryota > Viridiplantae > Streptophyta > Magnoliopsida > Ranunculales > Menispermaceae > Stephania > Stephania yunnanensis. The sequence continues at coordinate 5,967,351 of CM077589.1, forward strand.
AATTTTCTCATGTCGCTCTATATTAGTAGAATTTATGCTCCCAGTAAGTAACTTGATTGATTTGAACGTAGCATCATCATCAATTTGCTGCCCTTGTTGAGAGTAACTGAAGTCTTGATGATCTCTCACATTCTCTTGACTTGCATAGGAGAGGTTTGGGTAGTTATGAATGATATGAATCTTGAAAAGTCACATTAGGTTGAAAATTATAGCCTTGATTCATAATTGGACTTGCTCCATTCCACCATATAAATCCCCTCTATAGCATCCCAACATTGATCTAGGTTGCCTTAATGAAGGTTGACTCCATGTATTTGCTTGAAACTTTTCAACTTGAGTTGTCAGATTTGCAAGTTGTGTCATAACAACCATAGTTCAATTTCCTTCAAACATTCCACCAATTTATGATGCTCGGTTAACATCCATAGCTTTTTTTTTGAATTACTTTATTCTTCGCCTTTTAAATCCATATTTAAGGCCTGAAACTCAAAGAACAAACAAGATCAAGTGTAGATGATTATTCAAATTAAATAAAAATAATATAAAATTATTGAAAACAAAAACCTAAACAGACTAAAATTAGCTACCGTCCCAACGGCGCCAAAAACTTGACAGTGTATGCAAGTGTACGACAAACGTCAAAGTAATAGTGGTACCAACTCCTATTGGTGTCGGGTATCTCATATCCACAAGGCCGGTATATGAACTAATATTTAGTCTAATTAAGAAATAGAGTTAGGCACTTAAGAGTTTGGGTTTTGTAAAAATAAATTATTAGTTAATTTAAACTAACTAATTGCAAGTAATTAAAATAAGTCTTAAGCAATGAAGAAAATATCTAGGAAATCTAATTCACCCAAATTGTATCCTTCAAATCCAATTTAATTATAAAGTCTCCCAATTTATGCAATGATAGGCAAATTTTCTACAATTCACACCATCCAGAGGTCTTGGTAATAGAGATTTTAACATCTTACTCGGACTCTACCGGTTAGCTTGAATAGTGTAAGTGATATACCGCATTAAAAACCAAATTTAATGCCTCCCTAGTCAATGACCATCGGTCAATGTGTCATATGTTCTAAGGTTATGTTTCCCCTAATCCGGGTCTAAAAGCTCCAATGGTCATTGTGACTCTTAAACCCCTAAATCTACACCTACTTGATCAAGGTAAATATTGCATAACACATAAGAACACACAAATCACACATTGAATTGAAGAAACAAATAAAATCATATTGAAATCTCTAGGAATCTAATTTGGGATCCAAAGATCCCTAGAACAAAAGAGATTACCCTATAAGTGGGTTCAATTCAACAATTCATGATTAGAAAGCAAGAAAACATGAAATCAAACCTACAATTAATATAGAATCCAAGATTTTTTTATCACTCTTCTTCAATCTTCAAACGTTCTTCTTGGTTCTCCAAAGTAAAAGATGATTTAAAACTTAATTTTAAGTTCTACTTATACCACTAAGTCAATTTGATCCCAAAATTATCCAAAACCCTTAAAAAATTATTTTTACGCACTTTTCTGTAGTGGGCACTGACCCTGGCACTACAGCACCAGTCTCAATGCCCATTACATATTTTTGGCTATTTTGGGCGCTGTGGTGGTGCTGGGTTGGTGCTTCTGCACTATGATAAAAATCCCGTGCATATAGTTCATTTTGCAACACAATTTTGGACTATTTAGAGGCCGAATTTGCCTTTGCTCGTGGACATGAGAATGTTCAACTCTGAGTCTACTTTCCAACAGAAGAAACAACAAGTCATTTGGGCTTGAAATGAAGGAGTTATGGCTAAAACACTGAAGCTTGGTTAAAATAGACTTTATTGAAACTTGCCACTTTGATGTCGTTCTTTTCCCGAACCTTGTATTCTCATCCCAAAACTTCAAAACATCTTCAAAACACATGAAACCATGTGAAATATCATTATTTCATCATTCGCCTCCAGTCTCATTTTCTTCTGCCTTGTAATCAGCATAAGTGCACTTTTTGAGGGAAATCTTCTAGGATATTCGAAATAACCTATGAATGGTCACAATTTACTTTTCTCACCTAAAAAGCATCAAAATAAATCAGATTAGTAGGAAATCACTTATTAATAGCCTAAATTATCAACAAAATGTTACTTATAAAGGTACTAAAATATGTTATGCATTACACGAAAATCGAATGGCTTGGCCGTGGGGCCATACGGTGGTCATTCGTCCCATCCTGCAAATGTGAGGGAGATGTTGATCCCCTCAAAAAAAGTAGGCCTAACACCTGACCTAATGGTAATGCGACCATCGACGGGTGGAGTCGGTAGCAATGAAAGAAGCGTAAAGTACATCTGCTTGGAGCTTGATCATCACCAAATACAGATGGCGAAGACGTGAAAGCTGAAGGGGAATGTCCTGGATATGCATAAGATAGGGAGGTGTCTGATGGAAAAAAGGCCTGTTGGGAGGGTTGATATGCATGCAAGTGAAAGATAGTGGCCTGTTGGAGGTGGAGATGATGACAATGATGATGTTGAGTCTGCTGCCCCTGAATAGAGTGTGGATCTGGAGCAACATCATCATGAGATTGCGGTGTGAACGATTCGAATGTCGAGATTGACTATCTCTACTGGCACCGAATCGTCCACTAGATCGTCCACCGGATCCCTCACCAGATGATGGATCGTATCCTCTGCCTGTCCACATGACTTTTAAAAAAATGAAGACTAAGTTAGAAACATCTACATATAAACGTCCTACATTTCAAATATTATTTAACAAGTCAACAAATATATTTCGTATTCCTTTACCAACTTCGATGGTTATATCATAGATCGTTGTCACTGTTCCCATCATCCAATGAAAATTAGAAATTATCGCTTTCATCGTCTTTTTCGTTGACGTCTGGCATGTGTGCACCACTAGGGTCAGCTAGTGAAATTGCAACATTGTTGCCAATATCAACCTTAATATTAGGCTCAGGTAGTTGCTCTTGAAAAATTTCTTCTTATATAGGCGCATTGTCAATGTTCTCGACTAAATTGTGTCCATCGATAAATTCCGGCTGAAGTCTGCACGTAGCTTGTCAATTGTTCTACGCACTTCTTATACTTAGGTATGAAAGAAAGTACACTAGACTAGCTTACATGGCTAGTATGAAAGGCTCGTACTTTTTTAATCACAAATTTCGATGTACATCGACAATTTTTAAGGAGTGGTGAACTCTTGTCTCAACATTGAGCGTAGGATCAAATCAATCATACTTGAACAACACCGTACGTAAGAACCCATTGTATTTGATTTGTATTTATTCTTGCAATTGCCCGTAAAAGTTGTAATCACATTGTGCATAATTTGTGCCCCTAACGCATACACCCCACTACTACGCGTATTATTGTTTGCAATGTGTGACACTGTCTGAAACTTTTAGCTATTAACAAGATATGCATCATATACAGTGCAAAGTCAACTTGGGCTATACAACATCATTAGAAGTGTTGTATCTTTAATATACGATGGCGCCTACAATAGAAACATTTTTATATAATAAACTTTGTTTTAATTAAATAACAAAACAAGGAGAATTATGTTAATATTTGGCTATTAATGACATACGAATTGTTGAAACAAAGTTGGGAATTATTTCTTAAGATGTTCATCGATCGCACTTTGCGTGATATTTGGTTGCTTGGAACGCAACTCCAATAGATACATCCTAATAGGAGATGAAAGAAATTAAGGATTACGATTGAATCGAATAAGGATATTAAACAAATTACATTAAAACTATGTATTGTATCATATTAATGTATATCTCATGAAAGAAGTGACTTCAGGATAATTTAACAATACATACGAGTGTGCAGCATTACACTCATCATCCGTGAGACAACGTTTCTTTGATCGCCCATAGGGCTACCTCGGTAGGTGAAAATTGAGGAGTTGCTATCAAGATTTTGAGTTGGTTCGACTTCACCATCGTAATTGCTGGGTGAATGGTTGTGCAAAGCTGGAGACATGTTCCTCAAAATAATAAAAATAGAGCGCAACTGCCTCTTCCACAAAATAAACATTGCATATTGAGCCTTCAACCTTTACCTTATTCCTAACATTATTTCTCAAATGTTTCAAATACATACATTTATACAGGTAAGTTAGTTAGATGTATATTTTAATTGATTTACATTGTATACGAGTATAATTGATTACCTCTCAAATGGATATATTAACCAAAATTGTAATGGGCCAGTAAGGATAGCCTCGTATGCCAAATGGATAAGGAGATGCTCCATTAATTTGAAAAAAACTTGGCGGAAAGATTTTCTCCAACTTACACAATATATATGGAATGTTTTCATGCAAAAGCCGAAGATTCTCAACATTTAGATTTCTAGCAGTTAAATCTCTAAAAAAAATGTTCAACTCGCTAATTGCAATCCATATGTCCTCCTCTAAATGATCCCGAAATGCAATTAGCAAAAATCGTTGGATGAATACATGGCAATCATGGCTTTTCATTCTAAACATCTTCAACTTCTTAAGTCTACGTAACGATCGATATTAGATCCATAACCATTAGGGAAGCGTAATTTCTTAATCCAATTACACAACACTTGTTTCCTCTTCTTGTCTTGCTCGTATCATGACTTTGGGTATTTTTGAGATAATGGATCGTAATGAAACTATAGCCGATGACACTTGTTTTCTCTTCTTGTCTAGCATGTATCATGCGTGCTCCATCCTGAAATGTTGGGATCCATCAGTGCATAAGCCAAGTCAAACGTTATGAACCTCGAGTTAAATGTAGGGTTCACTTTATTGAAGTGGTTTTATGCCATAGAATCGATGCAATGATGCATATTGTCTTCATCTATGACGTGTTCTGCGTGCAATCGCATGTGTTTCGATATAGCTTTCGACGCGAACAAACGTTGTAAACGAGGTGCCAAAGCAAAGTAAAGCATTGTCTTGTGCGGGTGTTTGTTGGAGTTAAACCTAAGTTCTCTGCAAAACTTACAAGATGTAAGCTCGAGTCGGACCTTTAATAAAGCATGCATAATTAGGGACCACAATCGATTTGCTCATACGAGAGACCCAACCAGTGCATTAAGCTTTTACATTTGTAGAAGCTATCTACCAAACAATTATCTTCAGGCAACATGTCTTTACAGACCTGCAAGATTTCATCGAATGCTTGCTCCTAAATATGGTGATTTGACTTTATTGTCAATAATCACGCCATCGTTGAGAGTTTTTCATCTTCGCGCAATACGGCTAAAGCGTTTGATTCGTTGCACCAATCATTTCGAATAATGTTTAGCTTCAGGTTCAGATCCTCCTCACTGTTCCTATCGAAACCGGGCTTCGCGTGATCATGTATCATATAATGATATGACGTAGGATATTTGTCCATTTGATCGTCATATTCATCGTCCACATCGTTTAATAATTCTTCCTCTCCATAAAATAATATTATGGATTAAATCCTCGACTCACTAAATGAAGCTCTACCGTGTTTACATCGTAATATTTCTTATTGCGACATTTTCGGCAATGACATCGAATTTTTGTTTCATTGAGGAAAAGGGTGCATTGTTGCATGACAAATTTTATGAAGTCCTTAATGTCGGCTACAAAATCCAATCGAGTGTAACCGCCACCAATTCAGTTGTACATCCAATCTCGAGACACAAACATCTTGAAAGACCTAAAAAACCCTAAGTAAACACACGTACACACCAATCACTATATGCATTTTAGTCGAATGTTAACCGTAATTAGTCGAATTGATTTTTTTAAATTTGCATGTACTTTGCTTGATATATATTTTGTTTTAGACGTTACTATAAAAATCATTATAATTTATTTCAATATATAACTAGCCAGCATAATTCTTTGTTTTCATGTCATCTATTTTGTTTCTATATATATGTGTGTTATGAATTTTTAAATGCGTATTTATAATTTTTCCGCATATATAAGTACTACTTTGTCATTAATTAAAGTTTTTAAGTACATATACTATAAATTATTCTATTTTTCCAATATATATATATATATATATATATATGCACATATATATACTATATATATAAGTACTAGCTACTTTTTTTCAAAAATTGAAGTATTCTATTTTGTTTCAATATAAAAGCGTTGTTATATATTCAAATATAATTATTGATTTTTAAGTGCTTCTTTATACAAATATACATTTTAAGTAGTACATATAATATAATTTATACATCCATATAGTGTATATATAAGTTTTAAATTGCTTTATTTTATTTTTAGATTTTTGTGTTTAACTAAGTTTTTATTTCATTACATATTGTGTAACTTCTATATATAATTTATCCATTTATAAGTATAATTTTCTTAATGAAGTGTACATCATTTAAGTTTATATAATTTTAAACTATATTTTTAATTCAACTCAACATCCTATATATACATATTGTTTTACTTTTTCTCTATCAAAATTATAACACATTACAACAAACATCACAAATAATCATGACAATAAAAACTAAACAAAAATAAGTCAAAACTATTATAAAAATTTCATATCAAACATGCATTTTTCATGAGTTTTATTTTTATTTCTCACAAATATAGAAAACCATATCAAACATACATTTTATTTTTATTTTTTATAAATTTAAAAAAATTATATCAAACATGCATTTTATTTTTATTTTTCACAAATTTAAAAAATTCATATCAAACATGCATTAATTTCATTTCTATTTTTCACAATAAAAAATCATATTAAAAAATTACAATCACACATACATATATTTTATTTTTCACAAATATAAATGGTTCAAAATCAAACAATACAATTATTATAAAATTTTCTTTCTCAAAAAAAATTATACAAACACAAATTAAAAAATATTCAACATTACAATATTCCACATTTTAAAATTAAGAGAAAATAAAAATAACAATATTTTACTTAGGGCACCGTGGAATGCGACGCCGGTGAGGAAGTTAGGTCGGACGATAAGGCGGGGAGGGCCGAGGAGGGTTTAGAAGAGTTTTCGGTTAAGGAGATGATGATGATGATGATGATGATGATGATGATGGAGGGTTTGGGGGTCGAGGGTTTAGAGGTTGAGGGTTTGGGGGTCGAAGAGGGTAATTTAGGGGGTGCTGTGTATCGAAGGAAGTGGAAGAGAAAGAGGAAAAGGAATGTGACGACCCCAAATCCCAAGACAATCTGGGCCCCACCATGCCACCAAACACATCACCAGGTCGTGCCACTTCATCTGCACGTATGTTTATGACGGCCCGCGACAATTACTTAACCTTTTCAATTAGCTTAACTATTCCAATTATTCGGCGTTTTATGAAGACATGTTCTTAATTTGGTTTAGTTAGACTATTCATTTATCTCATTTAACTTATTTGATAAGTTATTTAGTTGTTCCTTGGTCTTTTAAACTGAATGTGTGAGTTATCAATAATAGTAGAAGTCTTTCATTTTAGATAAAGCAAATGATAAATATCAAAATTTTTACTTCATTAACAAACCCTAAGTAGTGGAAAAACTCATCAAAAAGATACCATGTATGTATGTATAAGGCGACAATATGTACAATATGATCAATGTACATGTATTAGTGTATCAAGTCTCTCAAAATCTACCCAAAAGTAGTAACATAATATATACAAACACTTACGAGATGGGCTAGCGTAATCTCTTAATGATTAGATGAACTCGCTAAATACGGCCTTCCCTCGGCTCGTCTACGATCTGCACTCGATCATCCATGCGAGAAGTTGATAACGAGTCCAGTGAGTAAATCCCTAGAAGAAACGCAAGTTGCATTTAATAAGAATGTAAATAAAACAGCTACAAATCATTCTAGTCAATAAAAATGCACTAAAAGGGTTATTAACATGAAGATAAGTCGCTAAGAAAGCTATAAATGTCGGATGCGAATGGGGTATATATCTGTCGAACTTTGGGACTAATTACATTAAACTTAGGAGCTCTGGTGATGAAGTATGTGGCGGCCCTCGTCGCCCCGGGTGACGTGTCTCCGTGTACTCATTGCCGACTGGCCCAACTACACGTGTACGGCACATGCCCGTCCTTTTTATGTCTCAAAATTCATATCCACTTGTGTGTACAGAGTATAAATGACATATTCATCGTAAGTCGTACTTAAATGCAAGAAATATTAATAATCAATTTAACAAATCCTATTGTGGAAAAACCCTGAAAAGTACAATTTATAGAAGTAGGCAACTGTACCATATAAGGTATAATCATGTATAAGGTCATGATACTCCCTAGTTCCCATAAGAAATCAAAATATCAAAATATCAACACACATACAAGTAGTCCTCGACAACAGGCAGTCAGAGGTAGTCACCTAAGATCCCTTTGCATTTACTTGTACTCAGATCTGCACTCAATCATCATAGAAGAAAATGGATGATGAGTCTTGTAAGTAAAATCCTAAGGAACTCCTCTGAGCATTCCAATAAACAAGTGGAAGTCAATAAATATTGTTAAATAAATATGCGGAATATAAACAAACAACTGTAATTAGAGCATCGCATGCATAGATAACAATAAAGTGTAAATGTATGTGCTTTTTCCAGTCAGACTAAACCATACTTCGGAATACCCCTTCAGGATCCCACTAATGGACGTACCCAACTAGCTATCACTTGGTCCCTCTCGGTGGCTGACGTAGACCTACGACGCACCGATACATGTAGCAGTTCATTAGCTCGGGTCGTTATCCAACGAGAACTCCTGATACACATGTTATGATCTAAAATGCATAGACACACAACGAAAAATTCGGTGGGAGTAACTCAACCAACCGTCCAAACGATGACAAGATATAAATGTAATAAAGACTATAAGGAATATTGGAACTGAATGAAAATACAAAGTGAAATAAATACTCTGAGTTTTTCAATTGGGTTTTACAAACCTCACAACGCACTCCAATACCACGTAATCAATCCCCGAGTCCCAGTCCACTGAGTCCTTGATCGCCAATTGATCATTTGTGTCCACCTTTGTCCATTTATCAATAATTCCATTTAGTATGACAATTTACAACCAATTTCTAAAAATTTAGGCCAAATTGCTCATTTCGCGCTTTTCGCCCCTGTAAAAGTCGCGTCCGAAATTATTTTTCGAAAATGTTTTCCAAATTTTTCTTTCATTTCTTTTCTTTTTTTTTTTTTTTCTTAGTTTGGATTGGGTCGGACCCGACCCTGGCCAATTCTGGCCCGGCCCATATGGGTAGGTGCACCCCCTTCGGGCGATCGAACCAGGGACTTCCCTGGTTCGATCACCAGGAAAAAAATTATTTTTTTCCTTGTTGTTTGGGTTGAGGTTACTCCCCACCCCAACCCCAGTGGAATCGATGGCAGGGGAGATGCCCCTGCCATCTCCATCCTCGACCTCGGCCTCCATGGCCGGCTCTATCGGCCACCATGGCCGAATCACCACACACACCATAAAATCAACGATGACTCACCTCGATCTTGACGTTTCCACCCTCTCTTCTCTCATTCCCGGCTTCTTCTTCTCCTCATCTTCGTCTTTTTTCTTCTCTCTTCTCGGCCTCTCGATTTTTGTTTTGTGTGTGTGTGAGAGATGTGATAGAAAAGGTGGTGGGATAAGGCTTGTTGACTTATAGGCACATCTCCACTCACATGTGCACTCTATGCATCCTTAACCCTTCATTTACTCCAACCTAATACTTCGTCGACTCCGAATGGTGACGCATTTAGGACACTCACTTGTGTTTTAAGCACAAAATGTCATTTTCGAGCGTTTCGACGCCCGATTTCGCGTCCAAACCGCGATATACGCGTACCGTTGCATCTCTAGCCACCTAATACCCATTCCATATTAGTTACTTGACAAATGTTTATGTAATTTGTGTGTTTTAGTTTCCTCGACCTAATATTTGGTCTCATCAACTACCCGGTACCTAAGTCGGCACGCATATTGAGGCGAATACAGTTTACACAATCTTGCACATATTGTTATGCAACATACACACATGCGATGTATTTCAATACATTGCACCACAAATAAGCATCCAACACACAATAAACTATCGTACCTAGGTCCCCGTGTGTCATAGCCTACCGCGGAGTCCACGTCTATTAATTAGAGATAATTAACGATATTATTAAATGGGTCGTTACAGTTCTTCCCAATTAAAAAAAATTGTGTCACGAAATCTAACTATAACTAGAATCTCATACCGGAAAATAGCTAAGGGTAGTGTGTCCTCATCGTCGACTCGAGCTCCCAAGTGAGTTCATCCGTCCTATGATGCTGCCAACGAACTAGGACCTTCGCGAGTTCCCTGTTCCGGAGAATCTGTACTCGACGGTCAACGATCTCTATCGGTTTCTCCTCCAAGGTCATGTCAGGCTGTATCTCCACCTGTCCCAAATCGATCGTCGGTCTCGCCCTTACCTAGAGAGTCTCGACATTGAAATGTGAAATGTAGGATGAACCCCAGCTAACTTTGTAGGTAACTCCAACCGATATGCAACAGTGCCTACTCTTTGTGCAATCTGGTATGGCCCAATGTATCTCCGTGCCAGTTTCCCCTTAATGCCAAATCTCTGTTGACCTTTCCAAGGGGAAACCTTTAGATACACCATATCGCCCTCGTCATAGCTCAGACCCTCGGGATACCTATCCGCGTATTTTTTTTGTCTATCTTGTGCAGCTCGCAGCTTCTGATGAATTTGTCAAATTTTTTCTATGTGATCAACAATTATCTCAGGCCCTACTGATCACTGTATCTTTCGGCTCTACCCAGCACGCATGTGATCTACAGGGCCTCCCAAACAATGCCTTAAATGGTGGCATGTCAATGCTCACCTGATACTTGTTATTGTATGCAAACTCACATAGAGGCAGATAATCCTCCTACGAACCCCCAAACTATAACATACGAGCCCTAAGCATATCGTCGAGAATCTGGATCAATCACTCTAACTGTCTATCGAACTGATGATGATAAGTCGTACTAAACTGCAACCTGGTGCCAAACTGTTCCTACATTGCCTATCATAGTTTCGAGGTCAATTTGGATCTTTGTCTGACACAATGGAAACTGGCACCCCATGAAGTCTAATAATCTCACGCTCAAACAATATGTTCAGCTGGGGAAACGTGTATTCCATCGAGATTGGGATGAAGTGAGCCGACTTCGTCAGTCTATCAATCACTACCCAAACTGCATCGTGACACCTTGATGTCTGCGGTAGCCCACTAACGAAATCCATAATGACATGTTCCTATTTCCACTGTAGAATGGGCAACTGTTGTAATAATCCACCACGTCTCATATGCCATCCTTCACATGCTGGTAAATGTGACAATTCCTAATGTACGCACCTACGTCAGCCTTCATCCCTAGCCACCAGAATAGTCGCCTCAAATCATGGTACATCTTGATCCGACTAGGATGAACTGTGTAACGAGACCGGTGTGCATCCTCCGTAATCCCGTCTCATATCTCATGATCCACAAGTATCCACAATCTCCCTCGGTATCTCAAACATCGATCTGTGGTTTCTACCCAATTTGAAAATTTTGGATTTCGTGGTAGACCACTGACCCGCTCATAGAGCCTATCAACCCTTTGACATTCGGCAACCCGTTTAGTCGATACGGTCGGTATCCTCATATGACAATAAATGTGTTGTTCTGTCGTAATCGACAACTCGACCATGCACATAAATGATGCTACTTGTAATAAGCCATGCTCATATGTCATCTGCTGCATAACAGTTTGACTGTCGAGTCGACTCATACTCAATGCATCTGTTATTACGTTCGCTTTGCCAGGGTGATACTCAATAGCGAAGTCGTAGTCCTTCAACAACTCCAGCCATCTCCGCTGACGCATATTCAGATCCCTCAGAGTAAAGATTTAACGTAAACTCTGGTGATCTGTATACAATACGAATCGCCCTCCATATAGATAGTGCCTTCAAGCCTTTAGTGCAAAGATGACCCCAGCAAGCTCCAAGTCGTGCACTGGATAATTCCCTTCGTGGGGTCTCAACTGTTTGGAAAGATAGGCAATTGGTCTATCATCCTACATCAACACACATCCAAGACCATTGTTCGACGCATCTGTATATATTGTCAAGGTCTTGCCCGACTTCGACAATGTCAATACTGGTGCAAATGTTAGTCTCCGCTTCAATTCACAAAAGGCTTGCTCACACTCATCTGACCAGGTCAAATCTGACATCTTTCTTAGTCAGTCTTGTCATCGGTGCTGCGATCAAGGAGAAATCCTGCAAAAATCACCGGTAGTATCTGACCAATTCAAGGAAACTACGTATATCAGACACATACTCAAGCGTCTTCCAATCAATGATCGCCCGAATCTTTTCTGAATCCACTTAGATACCGTGCTCACTGATGACAAGGCCTAAGAATCTCACCACACTTAGCCAAAATTCACACTTACTAAACTTGGTGTACAATCAATGCTATCTTAGTGTTGTCAAAACTGTCCTAAAATGTCCTTCATGATCCTCACGAGTTTTGCTATAGATCAAGATATCGTCGATAAACATGATGACAAATCTGTCTAAACACGGCCTCACGACCATGTGCATCAGGTCCAAGAAAATCGCTGGAGCGCTCGTCAGCCCAAACAGCATGACTATGAACTCAAATAACCCGTATCTTGTGCTGAAAATGATTTTCTAGATATCCTCTTCTTGGATCCTCAACTGGTGATAACCTGAGCGAATGTCAATCTTCGAGAAGAATCTGGCTCCCATCAACTGATCAAATAGATCGTCAATCCTAGGAATGGGTAACGGTTCCTCACAGTTACCTGATTCAACTTCCTATAGTCGATGCACATCCTCATTGTGCCATCTTTCTTCTTTAAAATAGTATTGGAGCTCCCTAAGGTGACATACTAGGGTGAATAAAACCCATCTCTAACAACTCATCTAACTGTCGTCTCACCTCCTCCTGCTCCATTGGTGCCATCCAATAAGGTCGATTAGGCGATTGTTTGTGTCCCTGGTATTAGCTCGATTATGAACTCAGCAGCTCGTGGTGGTGGCAATCCGAGTAAATCATTTGGAAATACATCGACAAAATCCCTAACTACCGGAAAGTCCTTAATCCGAACCTCTATCCGAACCTCCGGCTCAACAATCACCACAAACGCCTCCATCTCCTTGTTGGGGCATGTGCCCTAGGTCAATCCATTAACCGTCTTTATGAAATACTTTTAGTTAATAAAATAGAGGATTTCATTTGCTGTTTATTATAATTATTTGCATGTTTGCATTATAATAAGATCCATGGGTATTTACATATATATCCTAAATGTCCATAGTCGATCATTATACCGGGAACTATAATGAATTAAGACTAGTGTGAGTCTTGATTGATGATCATATGATGATTATACGTATAGGGATACGAATCAAGATCACGAGTACTTGTTAGGGAACAAAGTACTGGACCGACCCGCTATGAGAACATCACATGGATTAAGTCATAGTTGTTTCTCATGATAGGTATATATTCCAATCCTCTGACTTGAGATTACCAGAGACTTCAACATTAGGAACACAGTGATTTGACACAATCAAACGTTGTCTTTAACCGGACGATTATAAAGGTTGTGATTGGTTACTGTGTGAGCAATGTGATGAAGTTGTGTAATCAAGATATAATTTGTCCCTCTCACATAAAGAGAGATATCTAGTGGATCCCTCGATATGTTAGACTGTTAAAAGGCCTAGTCTAAATGAATTGATATTGATCAATGTCACTTGGATGTTTTCAGTCTACCAAGAGATCTAGACTAGTACGATTGAACATGTTGGATGACAATTCCATGCCTTATGTTTGATCAAAAGGATATCGTGTGACAAAAGGATGTTATATACATTATTGATTAGGTTGTATCGATTTGATATTCGTACAACTTGGGTAGTCATAATGTCTTGCTAGAGGTCGCTTATGACTTGTATACCAAAATGTGTTTTGGTACACTGCCAACGTTGTATGAGCCTATTGGGTCGCACACTAAGAATGGTTTTGCGAGATTTTAAGATGGTTCAGAAAAATGAATTTTATATGATAAAATTCATGATGAAAACGTCCTTGTGGTGTATTACACTTATACTTCTTTAAGTAGGGGTATATTTATAATTTACTTAACCGTCTATATACAAGGGTTGTATAAATAGACGCTTTAAGTTACAATACACGAACGAAAGATAAAAAGGCCAAAACTCTTTTTTTCGTTTAAGAAACGACTTAGGGTTTTTGGTATGCTCGGATCGTTTTGGAGAGATTCAAAAGGTTTGGTATTCTCTCGAAGCTAGCACTTCGAATCACGGCCGTCGTTCGTGTGTGGACTACTGGTAGAGGGCGTTCGTCGTTGGCAGCGCCTTAGAGATCGATCAACCTTCAGAAAGGTATATTGCGAATGAGGTATGATTAAGTTTTTCATGGTTTAAACGTTTTTAATGGAATTAGATTCGGATCCTGTTGGGGTTTTTGTCAAAATTATTTTGTAATCTCCGCTGCGTATCAACCCCAAAACCCAACAGTGGTATCAGAGCCATCGAGTTCGATTCCATTAAATTCATTGCATGTTTTCTTCTGATATATACATGATATATGATTGAAAGCATGTTAATAGTTGATGTATATGTGATATACATAAGTTTTCTATGAGATTTATTATCATGTTTTGTGTATATGATACATATATTCGTGATTTAATTGAAATTTGTTTCAGTACATGCTAGTAACCATGTTAGGTTAATTTGAATAATTTTAATGAATTGAGTTTCGTGTTCTATGATCCATGATACCATTAGGTTCGATTGGGATAGTAGTTCATGATTCAATTACATGTTTGTGATTATTTGGATGAAGACCGAAATTGCAAATAATTAATTTTCGAAATTATTTATTTATAAATAATTAATTTTCGAAATTATTTATTTGAAAATAATTAATTTTCGAAATTATTTATTTATCTTGTTATATCTATTTTGTTATGAAGTTTCTATTTTATAAAGATAGACAACAAATTAGAATATGAGATAAATATCAAGAATCTTGTTATTGGTGATATAATAGGATTAGGATAAGATTAGTCCTAATTGGATTAGGATAAGATAAGTCTTAATTGGATTAGGATAAGATTAGTCCTAATTGGATTAGGATAAGATGATTAGTTAGATGTGGGCCCGGGTTAATTAAAAATGTTTTAATTGACTTAATTTGGATAAATTAAGGGGTAAATTTAGTAAAGTAAAATCAGCGAAAAATATGATTTTCTATAGCGAATTTCAATTTTCTGAATTGAGATTCGTCTTCTAAAATAATAATAAAAAAAAAAAACGGGTGCCCTTTCATTACTCGCTTATTGACGGGCCAATGGGACTCGCTGTCTAACTAATCCTAAGCGCACGGAAATTCTTTTATTAGTGAATAGTATAAAAATTTCCAAATTGTTTAGTGATTGAACAAATCAATAAAATATATGATATTTCATTGTTTACATAAAATCACTAAAACTGAATAAAATCCCTCTATTAAATTTTAAGTCTCGTGCCATCCATTTTAAACACTTGTCAAGGCCTCGATCACACTAATATAGTTTCAGCCATACCGGGTGTATTGTGTTATCTTGGTGAGACAACTTGGGTAAGAGTTACCTCGATGTTTCAAATGGTCCGACTTAATAAAGCCATCAAAATAGTTTTGAGCTTTAGGCAAATGATGAGATAAAAACATGCTAAGACATAAGATGTCCCATATCTCATAAAATGATCTAAAAATTACATAAGATGTAATTGGTAATTGTTACCTACCTAAATAATCTAGTTCTGTGTTTCATGCCATAGCTGTCACAGAATTAGGTGAAATATGGATTTTAGTCCCCTAAATAAACAATACGTTTTAGGAGGGTTGTTAATTTAGTGGGAGTCTATTCCTCTATACTAAAATAAACTTCGCATAATCTTTATTGTAGATCAATGGCCTCTTCAAGTAACAATAATCCCCTGTCACTGCGATCCATCCTTGAGAAGGATAAGCTATCTGGGACTAACTTTCTTGATCGGTTCGAAACTTGAGAATTGTTCTTAAGCATGAACGCAAGTTGTATGTCCCGGATGCTCCAATCCCGAGGACCCACCACCAATGCTACGAAAGTCGTGAAGGATGCGCATAGTAAGCATGTCAACGATTCTACGATGTTGCATGTATTATGTCTTTGGCAACTATGGTTCCCGAACTTCATAAGGACATGGAACTAATGGAAGCCTACGACATGGCTATAACGCTGAAGGAAATGTTCCAACAAGAAGCTAGGCAAGAAAGGTTCGAGACAGATCAAGAACCTACATTCTTGCAAGATTACTGAGGGTGCGTCAGTTAGTCCTCATGTTATGAAGATGAAGGGCTATGTTGGCCAACTTGATAGACTCGGATTTCCCATAAGCCAAGAGTTGGCTACGGATTTGATCCTGAATTCATTACCAGAAAGTTACTCACAATTTGTGATGAACTACAATATGAATAATATGGAGAAATCAATTTCGGAGTTGCATTTGATGCTCAAACTGCCGAAAAAAAATATCAAGAAACCCTCTATTAATTTGTTGATGGTCCAAAAAGGAAAGGGAATGAAGAAGAAAGGCAAAGGCAAGGCTAGAGTTTCCAAGGCTGTTGCTGCACTTGCGCAAAGCCTATGGAACAAGTCAAGACCCGGCCTGTTCCTACTTCAAAACACCCAAAAGAAAAGGAAGAAAATTGTCATTTCTGTAATCAAACCTATCTTTGGAATTGTCGTCTCGGACACATAAACGAGAAACGCATAACGAAGCTCCATAAAGATGGACTTCTAGATTCATTTGATTTAGAAACATATGAAACGTGCGTATCTTGTTTACTGAGCAAGATGACTAAAAGTCCCTTTACTGGACACAATGAAAGGGCAAGTGATTTATTGAGTCTAATACATACCGATGTATGCGGTCCTATAAACACAATGGCTAGATAAGGTTATCGATTTCATTACATTTACGATGATTTCAAAGCAGATATGGTTATGTATATCTTATGAAACATAAAGTTGAATCATTTGAGATGTTTTGAACGTTTCAAAATGAAGTGCGAATCTACTTGGTAAAACTATGAAAACACTTCGATCGATCGAGGTGGTGAATATTTAAGCCAAGAATTTGATGATCATCTTAGAAATTGTGGGATTGTCTCCCAATTGACTCCACCAAAGAACTCCACAATGGAATGGAGTTTCGAAAGGAGAAATCGAACCTTATTAGATATGGTTCGATCTATGATGAGTCATGCAGATCTTCCATTATCCTTTTGGGGTTATGCATTACAAACTGCAGCTTTCACTCTAAATCGAGTTCCTTCTAAAGCGGTTGATAAAATACCATATGAGATATGGTACGGGAAGAGACCTAGTTTGTCTTTCCTTAAGATTTATGGTTGTGAGGCTTACGTAAAATGACAAGTCTCAGAAAAACTAGCACCTAAATCTGACAAGTGTTTATTTGTGGGGTATCATAAGGAAACAAAAGGATATTACTTTTATAATCCCGTTGAGAACAAAGTGTTTGTTGCTCGGTATGGTGCCTTTATGGAAAAACAGTTTATTTCAAAAGACACTAGTGGGAGAGAAATAAATCTTGAAGAAGTTCAAGAATCACAGACAAACCTCGAATCATTCGAAGTTCAACAACGTTCTGAACCAGTTGAACCTCCGCAAGTGACACAAGGCCCACATAAATCTGGTAGGGTAAGACATGAGCCAGAGAGATTCGGATTTCTCATTACTGATAGTCGTGATGTGTTGCTTATGGATCAAAATGAGCCCACCACTTATTAGGAGGCTATGTCTGGACTAAACTCAAATAAATGGCTAAGTGCCATGAACTCTGAGATGCAATCCATGTATGATAACCAAGTTTGGAACTTAGTTGATTTACCTGAAGGTGGTAAGACCATTGGATGTAAATGGATTTTCAAGAAGAAAACTGACATGGATGGCAATGTGCATACTTTTAAAGCAAGACTTGTAGCAAAAGGTTTCAGGCAGACTCAAGGTGTTGATTATGATGAAACTTTTTCGCCAAGAGCCATGCTTAAATCCATAAGAATTTTAATTGTCATTCTGCATATTATGACTATGAGATATGACAAATGGATGTAAAAAAAAAACATTTCTTAATGGAAAGTCTTGAGGACGTGTATATGACACAACCTCGAAGGTTTCGTACATCCCGAGAATTCTAGGAAGGTATGCAAGCTTCAAAGATCCATTTATGGATTAAAGCAAGCTTCTCGGAGTTGGAATCTTCGTTTTGATGAAGCAATCAAGGATTTTGATTTTATTAAGAACGAAGATGAGCCTTGTGTATACAAGAAGGTCAAATGGGAGTGTAGTTGTTTTTCTGTACCGTATGTTGATGATATATTGCTCATTGGAAATGACATACCAACATTGCGAATGTCAAGTCTTGGTTAGGGAAGTGTTTCTCAATGAAAGACTTAGGAGATGCGACCTATATCCTAAGGATAAAGATCTATAGGGATAGATCTAAGAGGCTAATCTGCCTAAGTCGAGTGCTTACATAGACAATGTCTTGAATAGGTTCAGCTTTGCAAGACTCTAAAAGATGATTGTTGCCATGGGATAAGTCTTAGCAAGACTCAATGTCCTAAGACAAATGATGAGCGAGACCGTATGAATAAGATTCCATATGCATCAGCTATTGGATCTATCATGTATGCCATGTTATGCACTCGACTGATGTATCATATGCTTTGAGCACTACAAGCGATATATCGATCGAGATCCAGGTGAGAGTCACTGGATAGCGAAAGAACATTCTTAAGTACTTAAGAAGGACTAAGGAAGTGTTCTTGGTCTATGGAGGTTTTGAAAATGATCTAGTTGTAAATGGTTACACAGATGCAAGTTTTCAAACTGATATAGATGATTTTAGATCGCAATCTGGATATGTGTTTATTTTGAATGGGGTGCGATAAGCTAGAAAAGTTCGAAGCAAGAGAGATCACGATGATTCTACAACAGTGTTCGAGTATATTGCAGCGTCCGATGCAGCAAAGGAGGCAGTTTGGATCAAAAAGTTCATTTATGAACTAGGTGTGGTTCCAAGTATTGCTAACCCTGTTTGTTTGTATTGTGACAATAACGGGGCAATAGCACAGGCCAAGGAACCTAGATCACATCACAGATCCAAACATATACTCAAGCGTTTTCATCTCATTAGAGAAATTATTGAGAGGGGGGACGTAAAAATTTGCAGAGTACCTACTAAAGACAACGTTGTGGATCCATTGACAAAAGCTCTTCCACAAGCAAAACATGATGGTCATGTTAGATCATTAGGCATTAGATGCATGTAAGATTGGCCCTAGTGCAAGTGGGAGATGTTGGGGCATGTGCCCTAGGTCAATCCATTAACCGTCTTTATGAAATACTTTTAGTTAATAAAATAGAGGATTTCATTTGCTGTTTATTATAATTATTTGCATGTTTGCATTATAATAAGATCCATGGGTATTTACGTATATATCCTAAATGTCCCTAGTCGATCATTATACTGGGAACTATAATGAATTAAGACTAGTGTGAGTCTTGATTGATGATCATATGATGATTATACGTATAGGGATACGAATCAAGATCACGAGTACTTGTTAGGGAACAAAGTCTTCGACCAGACCACGCTATGAGAACATCACATGGATTAAGTCATAGTTGTTTCTCATGATAGGTATATATTCCAATCCTCTCGACTTGAGATTACCGAGACTTCAACATTAGGAACACAAGTTGATTTGACATAATCAAACGTTGTCTTTAACCGGACGATTATAAAGGTTGTGATTAGTTACTGTGTGAGCAATGTGATGAAGTTGTGTAATCAAGATAGAATTTGTCCCTCTCACATAAAGAGAGATATCTAGTGGATCCCTCGATGTGTTAGACTGTTAAAAGGCCTAGTATAAATGAATTGATATTGATCAATGTCACTTGGATGTTTTCAGTCTACCTAGAGATCTAGACTAGTACGATTGAACATGTTGGATGACAATTCCATGCCTTATGTTTGATCAAAAGGATATCGTGTGACAAAAGGATGTTATATACATTATTGATTAGGTTGTATCGATTTGATATTCGTACAACTTGGGTAGTCATAATGTCTTGCTAGAGGTCGCTTATGACTTGTATACCAAAATGTGTTTTGGTACACTTTGCCAACGTTGTATGAGCCTATTGGGTCGCACACTAAGAATGGTTTTGCGAGATTTTAAGATGGTTCAGAAAAATGAATTTTATATGATAAAATTCATGATGAAAACGTCCTTGTGGTGTATTACACTTATACTTCTTTAAGTAGGGGTATATTTGTAATTTACTTAACCGTCTATATACAAGGGTTGTATAAATAGACGCTTTAAGTTACAATACACGAACGAAAGATAAAAAGGCCAAAACTCTTTTTTTTCGTTTAAGAAACGACTTAGGGTTTTTGGTATGCTCTGGATCGTTTTGGAGAGATTCAAAAGGTTTGGTATTCTCTCGAAGCTAGCACTTCGAATCACGGCCGCCGTTCGTGTGTGGACTACTGGTAGAGGGCGTTCGTCGTTGGCAGCGCCTTAGAGATCGATCAACCTTCAGAAAGGTATATTGCGATTGAGGTATGATTAAGTTTTTCATGGTTTAAACGTTTTTAATGGAATTAGATTCGGATCCTGTTGGGGTTTTTGTCAAAATTGTTTTGTAATCTCCGCTGCGTATCAACCCCCAAAACCCAACACTCATGCGCTTTAGCTAGTCGGCCTCTCATAATGGGTAAGTCAGTTACCGATCCAAGTAATACGAACTCCGATAATCCAGGAATACGAAACTCTATCAGAGTATCTTTGAAAGACATCGGGTAGATTGTGTTAAAGTTTAAAGGTCCAACCTCAATTTGTTTATTTTTGACTTTCTTGGTAGATCTTTCCTCCTCCTCCGGTAGAGTTATCGGAGAGGGTTTCCCTGTAGAGGCGGAGACAGCAGGAACCGCTGCCATGAGAAAACTAACAAGACAATGCTTTGAGTGAGACGGGTGGAATCAGTCTTTGGTCTACCAAATTAGTCTTCTCGAACTCCTAAATTTAATTATTTAGTTGCGACTCAATTGTTTAAATGAATAACATAATTGATCCGGATTGATTTTAATATCATGTATTGGTTTCAACGAAAAATAAAATTTTCCAACAATGTTGAAAGATATATAAATATATTAAATTCTACATTCATACACAGTTGGCACAACAAATATTCACAACGCAAGCCCGTATTTGTTATCAAATATGCATCGAATCATGTAAAGAATATGATTTGATGCGCATCCAACAACAAAATAAAGAGGTTGATCTGTTAGTTACCTGAAATTAGTACTAACATGGCATTTCTCCATCATTTTTTTTTTTGATGAATTCTCTATAAAATTATTAACGGCCTTACAAATACTAAATTATGTCAATGAAGCAACTTGATCAAAGAAGTGGCTGCCATTAAAAATAAGTAGTAATGGCCTAAAATGTTGGTGGCACCAAATTCTAGTTGAAACTAAAATGACGATCATATAAGAAACTATATGCAGAATAACTTTCTCTCTCTTATTGTTAAGGTAATGTTTGGTACATAATTTGAATAGTGCATTAATTTCCTTGAGACTTCACAAGTTCAAAAAAAAAATAAAATGAAGCAATCAAAAAGTACTTTTCTAATGATTTTTTTCTTATTATATTATATACTAGTCGATGAGCGCGTGCGTTGCACGTGAGGGATATATTAAATGTTTTTCTTAAAGTATTGTGTTGGAATAGTAGATAATCTTAGTTGGTGAAAAATTAAAAAACATTAATGAAGAGGAAAGAACCATGGAAGAACCGTGAGGAGAGAGAAGGGAAGAGAGAACCGAGTGGAAGAGAGAAACGTGGAGGAGAGAGAAAAAAAAATCTTCTAAATCCACTTTATTAGGAAAACACGCATATTAATTTGGACTTATCAATTAAATTACCAATTTATCCTTAATTTTAATTATTTCTATCAATTCATAAGGTCATTGTTGGGACTTTTAGCCAAAAAGGCTTCACGGTTAACCGTTTTGAGATTGCTATTATAATAGTATAGATTTTGTGTTTCTAAAATTATGTTTAATAATGAAAATATGTAAAATATTACTATTTTTAGTATGCCAAATAAAATAGAAAATTAGCTAGTTATTTAAATCTTGAACCTAACGCATCATATTGTTTCTTACATTTATTCTAATATTAAGTTCAGTAATAAGAAATTGAACGTTCTCTAACTACATAAAGGGTTATAATGTTAGGGGATTTTTACTTGATTAACACAACAACAACAACAACATAGCCTCAGTCCCAAATTAACTGGGGTCGGCTACATGGATCAAACTTTTCCATTGTGCTCGATTAAGTGCAATTGATGTTTTACTTGATTAACACATTTGGGTAAAATATTTATCAAGCTAACACACCCACAAAAATATTTCTCAATCTAACACATTTGCTGCCACATCACGGCCACGTCACCGCTTGCACAAAAAAGCAATGAAGTCGTGACCGTGGGTCACGACTTTGTTTTAAAGGAAGTCGTGACCCACGGTCACGACTTCTTTAATTTTGATTTTTTAGTTTTTTTTCCTTTTAGATCTTTAAAAAAAATTGAGCGAAAATTTTTTAAAAAAATGCAAAGTCACGACTTCTATTTTTTCTATTTTTTTTATTCGGTGTTGTTTTTTTGTTTTGTTTTGTTTTGTTTTTGCTTTTGGTAATAAACACAAACAAATACAAACAACTTCTAAGTTATTTATATCAGTGTTTGGCTCAAGGTTTAGAGGCAATCTATCTGTGACGGCCCCAATTTCCCACAAATTGGGCACCGCCCGGTCTAAGCTCACGTGGACCCCCGAGTCAGTCTCGTAAGGTCAACGAGAGCCTAGTCAGCCTTCCAATCCATCAAAAGTGTCCTCGAGATTCAAACATGAATCTCGATGAAACTCTACAACCGAGCAACGCGCATCTCGAGGCACCACCCCGCCTCATTTCAAAAATCTCGATACTCGCGCTACACGCATCACGAGGCGTATTCCATGTTCGTGTTTCGGCTCCCCGAATTCTCCGCGTATACGTTTTTCACTGATATAAATAACTTAGAAGTTGTTTGTATTTGTGTGTGTATATTACCAAAAGCAAAAATACAAAATACAAAATAAAAAAACAACACCGCATAAAAAAAATTAGAAAAAATGCAAGTCGTGACTTTAAGTCACGACTTGCATTTTTTTAAAAAAATTTCGTTAATTTTTTTTTAAAAAAAAAAAATAAAAAATCAAAATTAAAGAAGTCGTGACCATGGGTCACGACTTCCTTTAAAACAAAGTTTCGTTGCTTTTTTGTGCAAGCGGTGATGTGGCGGTGATGTGGTAGCAAATATGTTAGATTGAGAAATATTTTTATGGGTGTATTAGCTTGATAAATATTCTCCCCAAATGTGTTAATCAAGCAAAAAATTCATAATGTTAGTGTGTCTGAAACAATTATTATTAAAAAGGTTATTGCTTGCCACCATTTAGATCTAAAATAATCATATTATTTTGAATTCTAGAGTTGTGAAATCCAAAAAAAAAGCAGTCATAATTTAAATTTTTTTGCTAATGATGATTATATATAGTTTATGATCAATCTAAAAACATAAAAATAAAACCTTGATTGATTCAACTTTACAAAGTCCAACAATTATCAATTTCCCCATTTCATATTCTAACATTCGTCCTGGAGTTATCAGGCTTGGATGAACTCGGCCACACCAAATCACTCCCCCTTTAACAAACAGCCGTACGAAGAAATTACCAATCGAACAAACCAGAAACGGCAGTTCGCTCCCCTCTTCCCAAACTACCCCTCATTTCCCACACAATTACCTTCCATACCCGTCTATAACTTTCTCAACCAACACTATTCATCTCCACCCGACACGCATCTCGAGATACACGCAGTTAATGGACCTCCCTAAACGAAGATGGTCCATATTATCAAGTATTGTTTGACTCTTGCGTAGTGAAGTCACGTATTTGAGTCTCGCTTTGTATTGTCTACCTTATCAGATTAGGCTGTCACCAATCATGTCGTGATCTATAAACAATCGCATTATTGAGAGATTCCCAACACAATCTCCCACACACTAAGTAAACACAAAAGCGAATCTCAATGCATAACGAACGGCCTTCACTTCCATTGTGGCAAAACTAGTCAACATAAACGATAAATTGGTGTTTTTGATTAAGATAATTAAAAGGTCCAACTGTAGTTGTTGTTTTTGGGCAAATTTACGTATGTGGATGCCGAGAATCTCGCCTTCTTCTCTCTGTCGCTTCTCGCCTCTCCAAATTTCCTTCATTTCGATTGTTTCATCAATTGTTGTGAAATGACAACAATAACAACATTCATCTTGCCTTCTTAACGTTGTTGTGGTTGTTGTTGTCGTTGTTGTTGGTCTTCGTTGACGTTTCTCTCCAGATCCAAACCTCACCACCAACACCACCATTTCCGAATCAACAAAAAGGGTAGAGAGAAAAAGGGGAGAGAGAAAAAGGGTAGAGAGAGAAAGTGATTTGGGTGGCAATGTCGGCGGGGGCGATGGAGGTGGGGAGGAGGGGGCAGGTGTTGTTGGATTTGGTGGTGGATATCGGACGGTTAGGGGGTTTGGGGAGGGGATTAAGAAGGACTGCATTGATCTCAGCCGTCGGATTTCGCGACTCTCGCATCTGTTCGAGGAGGTTCGTGACTACAAAGGGGCGGTGCCGATGGTGGTGGGGGGCGGCGGCGGCAGTGCGTCTTCTTCGGAGCCGTATTGCTGCGCCTTGGATGATCTGCTGGTTGCCCTCAAATCGGCTAAGAGATTGCTGTTGGTGGCATTGAATTCCACGGACTCCAATGTTGTGAGTGTTTCCTGTTTTCGTTTTCTCTCTTGTTTTTCTTGAATTATCTTTTTTTTTTTTTGTTAATTTTTTGTGGGGTTGTTTGATTTGGTTGATTTTCTGTGTTTTGGTGTGGTTTGGGATTCTGGGTTGTGAGAATTGACGAGTTTTTGCACAGTTTGAGGTGAATTGGTTGCAATTTTGAGGGGGATTTGGAGATGGGTTGGGATTGAGAAGAAATGCTGAATTGGGTTTTTGTAATCTCAAAGACTGATTGGAAATCGTCTCTTTGGTTTGAGATTTTCGCCTGTAATGTGTTTCGGAGATGTCAAAATTCTTAACAATTTTGTTAGTTTTTATGGGATTTTTCTTCATTTGAATGAATTTGATGTCCAGATTGTCGGATTTGAGAAGCTTTTGTTTGTTTGTTTTTTGATATTGGGTTAATTAGGGACAGATTGATATGTTATGAATTTAAGATTTTGGATTTGGATTTTTTTTTCTGCAGCATTGGCTTTGTGGTGATTAGGTTGAATTTGCTTGATCAGATTTTGCCGATTTTTTCCTGTTCTCTTATATATAGAAATTGAGAACACCCTTTTCATTATGTTCATTTTAGGATCCTCAATTTCGGCTAAGGGCTTGCTTAATTCTATAGTGGAGATGGGCTGGGCAGACAGAATTTATTATGATTAGCTAAATATGCCTGATTTCTGTGTGAATGCAGAAAGATATGTTTTCAATTTCCAAAGTGCCTCAAAATTGGGTGCTCTTAATATCTTTCCAATGTTGGACTGTGTTTTGTAGTATTTGTTTTGTTTACTCCCCATTTTGTTTGGGGCTGCAAAGAAGTTTTTTCTTCTCTCAAAAAAATCATATTTTTTATATTCCATTACTTTAGAATTTGAAGTTTATTTCTTAAAAACTTGTGTGGTCTGTCTTGTATTGTACTATAAATTGATAAGCTTGTCTATACTGCATGAGTCGATGGGACGTGGCCTTCTCAGCCATATGTTTGGATTTATTAGGGACAGATTGATGCTCAATGAATTTAAAATACCGGATTTCAATTTTGTTATGCAACATGACTTTATAATGATTAAGTTTGTATTTGTTTGATCAGACTTTGCTAATTTCCCCTGATCTTGTTAGATATAGAAATTGAGATTGGGCAGACAGAATTTGTGATGATTAGCTAAATATGCCTAATTTCTCGGTGAATGCAGAAAGTCATGCTGTCGATTTCCAAAGTGTCTAAGATTGGATACTGTTACAATCTTGGATTGTGTTTTATATTTGTTTTGTTGATTGCCCAATTAGTTTGGGACTGCAAGGAAATTTTGTTTGGAAGCCGAGTGCTAGAAAATTTCACTTCTCTCAGAAAATCAAGTTTTTAAATGGGCATTACTTTTTGAATTTTTTTTTTTTTTTAAAGAACGTGTGTGGTCTGCTTTGTATTATGAATCAATAAGTTTGTCTATACTGCATGTCGAGGAGCATGTGTTCTTCTCAACCGTTTTTTCTGTTTCAATTTTACGTGTGGCAACATAAACCTTAGGATAACTCAACTGGGTTAGTTGGCTGCATATGAGTTGAAATCTTTGCGCTGAGTATTTCTGTGCATTCTTCAGTTGCTTGAAACCATTGTTTCATCCACGAACTTGATGAAGAACTTGAATTTTAAATAACTTATGTGACGATTTTCTTCTTGAGTAAGGACTGGGAATTACTATATCTGGATGCTCATGGGTCGGACCATGAGTTCTGATTCTCCTTTCATTTTTTGTACTTGAAGCATGACTGAAATGTAGAACTTTCCTGTCGTTAACATAATTACATGTAGAGATCTTTTTCCCTCTCTTAAATTTCTTTCCTGTTTTCAGGATGATGCCAACAAGAAGACAACCTATGGCTTCCAGTGTGTAACTTTGCATTTGGAACGAGCATTGGAGAAGTTTCCCTATGAATATTTTGATATATCAGATGAAGTTCAAGAGCAGGTAAGGAATGAATGTGAATATTTTTACTTTTTATTTGATATCCGTGGGTATCCAGGCGAGCTTGGCTATTTCTACAAGGCCCTGGTGCAATCGGCCTGAGCATACCCGAGTAGCCTGGACAATCTTGACACCAACGTACTTCAGTGGCCTTGATATATGAATACTTTTACTTTGAATGTCAAGATTCATTTTCTCACTTAAAACTGCTGTAAATGGTTTTGTTAGGTTGGATTAGTAAAGTCCCAGTTGAGGAGAGCATCAGAAAGATATGCATTTGTGTCTCCCCGTGTTTTACCTCGTGCTCAATCTCAACCACTTGACAGAGAATTTGATCACCTTTCCAGTAGCGGAGTTATTCAGACATGGATTGATAATGTAGATAACCTCCGTCACGATTCTCAAATGGAATTGGATATTAAAGCCAGTGGCATGATAGGGTCTTGCATTGATCAAGCAGTATATGGATTGGAAGGACTGAGAACCTTTTCTTGTTCACCTGTATCACCAAAGCCGGTCAAGGTGGACGTGCCAAAGGCTAAAAAATCTGCCTCCTCTATGAGTTCAGAGGAAAATGTGAAGGCGGAATCTGTTCCAATCCCGGACGATTTTCGTTGTCCTATATCCCTTGAACTTATGAGGGATCCTGTTATTGTTTCCACGGGACAGGTAATGCTCCTTCCACTCGCACTTATTGTTGTATCTTACAGAAATCTTTTAGTGAGACTATTATCTTGTTCTGATTAATGCGCATTTTGTTCTGATTTTCTCCCTTCTAAATCCACAGACATATGAAAGGTCATTTATCCAGAGATGGGTTGATTGTGGTAACAAGACATGCCCCAAAACTCAACAAGTGCTTTCTAATTTGACATTGACCCCAAACTATGTATTGAGGAGTCTAATATCGCAATGGTGTCAAACGCACAAAATTGAGCAACCATTGGGTTTAGGTAGTGGAAGGATAAGAAAGAGTGATGGATCTTATCATGAAGTTACTGGTGATGTTGGAGCTATTGAAACACTGGTCCGAAAACTTTCAAGCCGATCTGCTGAAGAGCGGCGAACTGCAGTCACTGAAATCAGATCTTTGTCCAAAAGAAGCACGGACAACAGGATTCTGATTGCTCAAGCAGGAGCTATCCCAGTTCTCATCAATCTGTTAACTTCAGAAGATGTGAGAACTCAAGAAAATGCCGTCACCGCCATTCTCAACCTTTCTATATTTGAGAATAACAAGGGACTTATCATTCTTGCTGGGGCAGTCCCTTCTATAGTCCAAGTTCTGAGGATGGGAAGCATGGAGGCACGAGAAAATGCAGCAGCGACCCTCTTTAGTCTTTCACTCTCAGATGAGAATAAGATAACTATCGGAGCATCCGGTGCAATTCCAGCCTTGGTGGAGTTGTTGAAAAATGGGAGCTTGAGGGGAAAGAAAGACGCCGCAACGGCATTGTTCAACTTGTGCATTTACCAAGGGAACAAGGGTCGTGCAGTGAGGGCAGGCATTCTTCTGCCACTAATGAAAATGCTAACAGATTCGAGCAGCTCAATGGTTGACGAAGCTCTAACTATACTCTCAGTTCTTGCTAGCCATCATGAGGGTAAGGCAGCCATTGCGAAGGCTACAATACCAGTTTTAATTGATCTGCTAAGGACAGGCTTGCCGCGAAACAAGGAGAATTCAGCTGCCATTCTACTCGCCTTATGCAAGAAGGATGCTGAAAATCTCGCCTGTATAGGAAGGCTGGGTGCCGTAGTTCCCCTAACTGAACTTGCCAGGAGTGGCACCGAGAGGGCTAAGCGCAAAGCTGCATCATTGTTGGAGCATCTTCGCAAAATGCACCAGCTCTAATGGTGATAAAGCATTCAATCAATTGATTTCCTTCTTTTCAGGTCATCGACAAACCGATTATACTTCATTCTTTCTCTGCACGGAAACCGAAGATTCCGACATAAGAAACGATTTATTTGACATTATTTCATCTGTGTAACCTCTTTGTTGTTGTGACTGTGATCTTTTTTTTTTTTTTTTTTTTTTTTTGGTATCTGATTGACTTAGCCGACCCCAGTTAATTTGGGACTGAGGCTATGTTGTTGTTGTTGTTGTTGTTGTATGGTATCTGATTGACTGTATGAACTGATTTGTCCAACTGATTGCTTGTGCAGTAAAATTTCTTCTGTGGATTTGTTATTACTATGCAACAGTTCAATTATTGATTTCTATAATCCTAGGCATATCAAGGAAATCATGGAAAATACATGTCTGATTTGATCATCTCTGACACTTCACATCTAGCAATTAAAGATTTCATAATCTTTTCACGTTCGTTGTTCATCATTGCTCTGCACTCTCTTGTGTTTCTTAAGATTATGATCTCCATTACTATCTGATCAGAAAACAGGCAGTCTTGTATATGACTTAATCTGAACATTAAATCGAAAATCAATGAAATTGAACCTGATTAGTCTGTAATGAATTATTTTTCGCCTCTAATTACGGCTAATCCCCATTTCTGCAACGAAGATATGTTTTAACTTTCTAATGTATGTATACACTTCTTCCTAATATTATGGCTCTCCATCCTCACCTACTCCAAATTGCATGTTTTGTCAAACTTTCTCAAATCCTCAAATTTTCTTCCCTTTGACAATGCTACCAACAACCAGAGACTTTGTTGTCACTAAAACCCACTACTGACTTCTTAACTAACAAACCTATCTCTGCTATGCTCAGTTTCAAGTTACAGCTAAAACAAGAACACAAAGTTACAATGGGAAATAGTTTATTAGGAGGAAGGACAGCCAAGGTGATGAAGGTTGATGGTAAGACATTCAAGTTAAGGACTCCAGTGCAAGTTGTAGAGGTTCTCAAGGACTACCCGGATCATGATTTGATCGAATGGGAAGCCGTTCGACGTCTAGGCATCAGAGCAAGGCCATTAGAGCACCACCAAGAGCTGAAGCCGAAGAAGTTCTACTTCCTAATAGAATTGCCAAAGATCCTCAAAGACAATGCTCCTAGAAGGGTGCGATCTGGGATACATATGAGCGCGAAGGACAGGCTCGAGAGCTTGATGCTTTCGCAAAGATCGGCATCGGATATATCTGGCGTGAGGCCAAAGAGTACACTTAGAATTGATGAAGAGAGCAGCCGTAGCGCACTGCGGGTGAAGATGATGCTGCCGAAGGAGCAGGTGGAGAAGCTAGTAGGAAAAAGCAAGGATGCAAGTGAGGCTGCTGAGAAGCTAATGGAGTTCTGTTTGGAGAACAAAAGCTCCAAGGTAATTAATGGAGGTCTGTTGTTGCCTCAAAATCTCAACAGATAAAAATAAGTTGGCATTAGCTTTAGTACTGGTAGCTCTGAAAAAAAACTACTCCTCCATTACATAATATGCGTCACCTTTTTTTTTTTTTTTTGCACAAGAACCAAAGTTACAGTTTATTCACCATTAAAATTTCATAAGAAGACTGATTTTATTTATTATGGTTACTGTATGAGAAAATGTGACTAATGATGCAATGATGTTAGAATTAGAAATAAAGCATTTAATGCTTCTTTGATTCCTTAATGTGAAGCGTATTGTAGAACATAAAAAAGTTCAAAAAATGTGATGCATATTATAGAACGGAGGGTACTTGTTTTGTATACTTAAGATCATAACTTTAGCTGTTGAAGTGTTTTAGAATTCAGTATTTATTTTGACCTGTGCATACTAAGTAATCCAATCAATTGCGAGAAAGTCTTATAAATGGAACACATCAATCCCAATAATAAGTGTCAAATCAAAAAAAAAAAAAAAAAAAAAAAAACTTAGTACACGCTGGTCACTTCTCCAATGACAAAATTACAAGCACTGCAACTCCATGTTATGAGTAATACTCTCATTCGATCAAAGTGAAGTGGTTAAGAGAGGAAAACCGGCTTCAACCGTGCCAAGGTTGGTATATTTTGATTTTCTTTGCTCATCTCAGTAGCTGTTCTTGTTAATATGCATTTGTTGAGCTTGCGCGGGCGGACCTACACTTTGGGCCCCTATGTGAAGCAAACGAGATTGCAATATTAAACATATTTAAATTTTTTTTGAAGTAAAATAAAATTTTTATTAATAATCAATGGCTTGATACATGATAAGATATATAATTAATTGCCCTAACAGAAATGCATTGATTCACTAATCTTATTTGTTCAAAAGAACATTTATATATATATATATATATATTTGACTGTGAATGCGATTGTAATATTGAAACAGTGTGATTATTAAGGAGTGTTCTCTATAAACATCTAGAACGCATGACAATACACAATCATCGTTTTTCTAAAAGTGGGGTGAAGATACATTTTATTTCCCAAAATAGGGAAGTTTACTTTTAAATTACAAAAGTAGGTGATAACTCCTTTTGAAAATGAGTTATTGGTTATGAGTTGGCATATATGGTGGTGAGGTGGCGGTGAGGTGGAAGACAATTGTATAGATAGCTCATTTTGAAAAGGAGCTATCTATACAAAACTATACACTCTATGAATGACTCATTTTGAAAAGAAACTATCAATACAAATTTTCTTCCCCATGACCGCCACGTGCATATGGAGATGGACGACCCGCGCCACTCGCGTATCTCGAGGTAGACAACCAATGTAAACAACGCGCACGCATATCGACGTGGACAACCCATGCAAACGTCACCCATGTATGCCGAGGTGGAGATTTCATGCAAATGTTAGGCACGTCTGTCGAGGTGGGCGACCCATGCAACTTTATGCAACTCATGCAAACATCACGCACGTGTCTCGAGGTGGTAAAGCCAATGCCAACGTCACACACGTATCTCCTAGTTGACAACACATGTAAACGCCACGCACGTATGTTGAGGTGGGCGAGCCATGCATCTTCGTGCAAACCATGCGAATGTGAAGCACATATTTCGAGGTAGACAACTCACGCAACCTGTTGCGCTCCATGCAAACCATGCGAATGTGAAGCACATATTTCGAGGTAGACAACTCACGCAACCTGTTGCGCTCCATGCAAACCATCCAAACGTCATGCACGTAACTCGAGGTAGATAAGTAATGCAAATGTCAGACAAGTATCCCGAGGTGGACAATCCATGCAAATGTCATCATGCACGTATCTCGAGGGGCAACCCATGCATATCCACTACAGACCATAGACCCCATGTAAACGTCATGCACGTATTGCGAGGCGTACAATCCGTACAACCCGTGCAACCCATATGCGTTATTCGGTCGACCCATGTCCACGTGGTCATCCTACGTGACCGTCCACGCGTCAACAAAGAATTTCAGCCACTCTAATAACGCCTTTTGCATAGGCGTTATTGCCTATTCGGAAAAAAAAAACAACCTTATTTTCTGAATTTAAACTAAAAACATTAGTACTTTTGTAATTTTTTCCATCACTAAACCACATAATGACAAAAAAAACTTCTAACAATGAAAGAAAACCTAAGACTTTTAAAGGAAGACAAAATCAAAACTTTCAATAATATACTAGAATAGCTTTGGTCTTTAATAGTGGTTTCAAAACTCATATTAAATATGAGTGTTATAAAATGTCATGTGTGAAATGTGTTCGATGAGTCGTGTTTCGATTCACTACAAAAGCTTTGAAAAAAAATTTTTTTGTAAACACCTAATTAATAGGAGTTTTAAGCAACCTCTACGTAATACTTATATTAGCAATTAAAATAGACTCATCGAACACGATTCACACATGACATTTAATAACACTCATCTTCAATATGGTTTTGAAACCTCTATTAAAGACCAAAATTGTTTTGGTAATGGAAGACAAACTATCTACTAAATACAAAAACCTAAAAAAATCACCAATTCAAAAGCCACACAGATCTACGAACAATCCTTGAGAGATGTGCTGCAACAAAAATAAAAACAATCTTCACATATTCGAATAGACTTGTAATTTATTTAAATATTATGTATCGTGCCTTCACTAGTCAATTAGATACCTAAGAGCCAACCATAAGCTAAGCCCATCGTGTTTCTTATCCTTTGATAAGCTGCTTATATTTTTGATGACCAACATTACCTTGTTGGAGCCTTTGGAACTCGTAGTTTTTCACTTGCGACTTTAAATTATGGTTGGAATCTTCTGATTTTCCAAGGCATATTTCTTATAGGTAAAGTGTAAAGGTGAAGTATGTTTGTCATGGCGTGTTTGCTGCGCGGATTAATTAGAACCCAAGTATGGGGTATAGCGTGTATTAATTAAGGAATAGAGAGTAATATTTTGAATAACGAACATAGATCAAAATATACATATTTTCTATTGTAAATTGAGTTGGAACTTGCTAAGAACTAGAGAAGGAAAATAGAAGATTAATAACTTCTACTACTACAAACTACTACTACAAAGGAGAGAAGAAATGAGATAGTTGAAATGAGAAGTTTTCATTCAACTTGGTGTGTTTTTACAATGAGATTGACACCATTTATATAGGTCATTTGGTGATGATGATAAATGTATTTAGACAATGTTTACAAGTAACACATATATCACATATCATATAAATCTTCACGAGCAACATTGCAATACATGGAATAGTAAGTACATTGGATAAGAATATAAGTAAGAGCAATGCTTGATATTACAACTCAATGAAAAAGTCATGCTTGACAATATGGTTATCCAAAATCTTGGTCAATTGTTCATCCATATCATAATAGTTCCCCTTGGATGACAATTGCTGAAAGAATGCGCCTCGTCAAAACTTCTACTAGGAAAAACTTTATAGGAAAAATATAGTAAAAGAAAAGAGTACACAGTTCTCATAAATCTTAAGATAAGTAAATATTGTTAGGATTGCCTTATTAAAAACCTTGCTAGGAAAACTCAATGAGATAAAACTATAGTTAAGGGAAAAATAGTGCAATACACTAATCAATAACTCCCCTCCCCCTCACGTGAACATTGGTGAAACTTGTTCTGTTTTTTTACTTGCAATGTCCTTAAGTTTACGCAAGCCAATACCATATGTAAGCCTTTTAAATGTCGTAGTTGATAAGACTTTTATGAATAAATCAACAAGATTATCACTCGATCGGATTTGTTTGACATCAATTTTACCATTCTTCTGAAGTGCATAAAAGAATTTTGGTGAAATATGTTTTGTTCTGTCCTCTTTTATGAATCCTTCACTTAATTGTGCAATACATGCACATTATCTTCATATAATATGATTAAAGAGTCTTTTATTGAAGGTAATCCACATGATTCTTGAATATGTTCAATCATGTTTCTCAACCACACATATTCACGACTTGCTTCATGAATTGCAAGTACTTTAGAATGATTGGAAGAAGTAGCAACCATAGTTTGTTTTATTACCTTCCACGATACATCAGTATTACCACATGTAAATATATCCTCAATTAGAAGAAGTTCATCGAGTCTGTTACGTTCGGCTAGTATATCCTCTGGGTCCTCCATGTCATTTAATAGCATCAGATTATCCAACTTCTTCTTACATTTCTTTATATTTTTTCTAAACGACCAAGTAATAAGTTGGCCCAATTTTTTTTATGTCTTCAGTACATTTATGAAGTCTAGTCACCAAAGGAAGGTTGAAGTGTAAACTCCACAATTCTGTACAATGCTTTCTAGTTAAGGTTCATGTAACCAAACATTTTCAAACATGAATTTATGTGAGCCTTTTGGGTTGTCTTGTAGGTTGCAGCGCAACAGGATCGGAGAATGATCAGGTGATGAGTTACAAATATTGATGAGTCGTGCTTGTGGAAACAAATCTACCCAACTTGCTGAGACAAACACACAGTTCAGACGTTCCTCAACCAGTATTCGAGATCCTCTTCCTCTCTCCCAAGTAAAAGGGTGCCTTATAGTTGTAGCTCCTGCAAATGACTCTTTGTAATCGCTTCTCGAAAACCTTGGTAACACTGGGAATGTACATTAAAATCATTAAAATCCCTTTTATCTTCCATAGATGAAAAATCATTAAAATCCCTCATAATGCACCAGGGGAATGTACATTGTCTAGCCAAGGCCTTTAGGAAGCTCGATGACTGTCTTCAACGCCCTCTCTCAGAAAAACCATAGAACCCAGTTAGTCTCCACCACGTATGGGAGGGTAAGTTGAAAACTAGATTGATATGGTTATTCGAATACTCCAGCAATGAATACAAGTTAGATTCATGCCATAGAACAGTTAGGCCACTGCTGTGACCAGTACAATTAATAACAAAATAACCATCATAACACAACTGTCGTTTTATTTCTAAAACTCTTCCTTCCACCAAAAGAGTCTCAATCAAAAAAATAACATAAGGCTTATTAGACCTAACAGGATCCCATAGTACCCTAACTGTCCGAGAGTTGCCAAGCCTTCGATAGTTCCAGCTTAGGCAACTCATGTTTGACGGTTGGGCTGCACCTTAGCAGCTCCTGCCTTATTTTGGGAACGAACCGTGGACTTCTCAATATGCTCAGCATAGGCTTCACAAGTCTAGTCCATGAACATTTGTGTAGAGTTTGATGGGTCTGGGCCCATTGGATGAGGTGGCATATTTTTAACTTCATTTTTTCCTGTTTTCGACAACTGTCAAATCCTCATCTTCTACTCGTATACCTTCAGTTACGGAATTAATGAAGCGAATCGTTGCTGATTGGGGAATCTTCATGATCATCGCATGAGAATTTTGGATAGTTTCCGTCAATTTCGGGCCCTCCTCTTCGAGCCATCGCTCATTGTCAGCGCCGTACCGAAGCCACATGTCTCCGTTTTGATCTTGCCCTTTGGTCGGTGTTCTCAACCATGTCCCCCAATTACATAGGAAAGTTTCACCTTCCTCCACTTCGAAGAATATATGACAATAATGTTCATTATGCCCTAAGAGACCGTAGAGGAAATAGAACGTAGGAAAGCGCTCATACTTGAATGTTACAACAACACTTTTCGTCTATGAAATCTTGATTTTATTTGCTCTTTTTAGTGGTGTCAGCACGGACATGAATATACGAACAGACATAAATTTTCCTTTGTTGTTCTCGCAATCATATTTCACAAATCTTTCGATAAAGTACCCCAACTATTTGCCTAGAGTTTCAAACATATACCTAATTGGGATATCATAAACATGGACCCATATAAGAACCTCATTGAGATTGACGTGACGAGGTATTTCTCCCTCATTAAGTTGCTTTAAAATTAATAGGAACCCATTGAAAGTCCAAGGACTACCATTGATCACCCCTCACAAGTCAGTGCTATGGTAGAACTGAAAATGTACCTATTGGGAGGGCATTCTGCAATAGAGGGAAATTTTGTTGGATGTCATACAGCAATAAGCTTTTGCTTTATGGTCATGAAATGAATGCTCTTATTCGTTAAAAAAGGTCCTACCAGAGAGGAAAACTCACAACGTCCCAACGAGCGGAAAGGATAAAGCAAATAAATTAATGCTTTAAGAATTGAAGTGTTTTAATGAACATTAAATGTAAGTTCCAAAGAGGGCTAAAATTGGTATACAAGGTGTTTTTTATAGGAAAGAAACAACTTTTGCTCCCACCAAAATTTTAACCATGACCTTTTACTTTCAAATCTCATACCAAACCATCGAGCCACCCAATTGATTGATAGAGAGTAACTTTTAACAATGTAGAGTACAATAATATTTTTAGATGTCGTAAAAACATTTTTATTGAATAATATTTTGAGAGGTGGACTAGTCTATGCATTTTTAGGTTTTTTTTTTTACTAATCCACTATACATATAAGAAGGGTCACAACAAGGTGCATGCGTTGAGCTACAATAGCACCTAGAGCAACCTTTTATATATATATATAAAGGTTGATCTTTTTGATATGGAAATTTCCTTATGCTAGAACACCTAGAGCAACCCTATATATAAGGAAATTTCCTTATGCTAAGGTGATCTTTTTGATACCCATGGTAGAATCACCTATATATATATATGGGTGCTTCTACCATGTGTATCAAAACGATACCCATGGCATGGAGCTTTTGTTTCATTTAATTCTTGTGATTTAATTATGCTTGGTAATTGTCCAATGCATTAAATGCAACATACTTTTTTTTAAATTGTTGCTCTTTGAAAATTAAGTTGAGTAATGTCATGTGGCAATTGGCAATGATTAGAGACAATTACAATTAATGTAGTTTCAAATAATTAATACTTATAATATACATCAACATTTTTTTTTGACAATATATCAACAATATTGACTTAGGTTGAAAATAATACTAATATAAATAAACTTGTTTGAGTAAAAAACATAAATTTTTTTATATAGAATTAATTATTTATATTACTTAATCAAAATATGTTAATAACGTATATATGACACTTATTCATTTTATTAAAAAATTTAATAAAAAAGTATTTTTATTTTCTATTTTTAGATTATAAAATTATTAATTTTTAAAATCAATTTTTTAGTTATGGTCTTATGTAATTTATTAAAATTTACAAATTTTTATTTATTTCAAAGCTACAATAATTAATAAGTAATAAATATAATACTAATAAGTTTTTTTATAGAAGAAAATAGATGCATTTTAATTTTCTTTAAATCATTATATAACACTATTAATTATCATAAAATTATATAACCAATTAATATTTGATCGGTTTTAATAAATAAGGCCCGACTATATGAATCTAATGATCAATTGAGTTCGATTTAATGTAGTACATATTACACTTCGGATAACTTTCAAATTCTTTAAATTATATTTTTATAATTTGAACACTTTATTGTGATTTAATTTAATTCTTAACTTTTTTAAAATTATTTTGTTCTTTCTATTCTTTCTTAATCATATAATGCATCATGTATGATGTGATATTAATGCACCAAAATAAAAAAAAATAATAACTCAAATTATTTCCTTAATTTCCTCTTATATATTTTTAAGAAAAATTCTTCACGACATCCGGCTTCAACCACATCGAGTAATCCACGCTTGGATATTATCATGCTCATACATGTGGTGGTGATCTCAACTGGATTTTTTCGTTTATAAAAAAATTCAAACTCAAGTGGAAAACTAAATCACTTGTCATTCTAATCAATACTATATTTTACTAATGTATCTTTGTCTTTTATGTGATTCGTTTATAATTTTGAAAGCTGAATTAATTTTTATATAGTAGCATGTTAAAATATAATTATTTTTCTACTCAAAAGTTTTAATCATTTTAATTTGATTCAAATAATTTATTTATCTATTCTACTTTTTGTGTTGTAAATTTATGTTTAATTTTTTTTTTTGGAAATGGTTGATTTGTTAAATTATTAAGTAATTAAGTGTCAATTATTTTTTCAAAAAAGAGACAAATTATAAATAGCAATGTTATAAGGAGTTGTACTAAAATTTGTTTTTAAAATATATTTTATTATTGATATTGAGTAATGCACATTTGCTAATAAACTTTTTAGCTTGAAGGTTACAAATAAATTTTAAAAATATCTTTATCTTCCACAAATTAAAAAAAAAAAAACATTTTCTAATTTTTAATTTTTTTCATTAGTAAAAATAAATAGCAAATGGTCAAACTTGTGATTTTTTTAATTGAAAATACATTTAAAGGTCATTAATTATATGTGGATCACATTGATGTGCATTAATTAGAGTTTTACAAAACCATTCTCTCTCTTGATGTTAATCCAATGGTTGAGAATTGGTACCCATGCCATGAGTATTTATTTGATACCCATGGTATAAGCACCCTTAATTTTTGTGGTTACATAAACGTCCGTTTTCTTTTTTCTTTTTTATCAACAAAAAGTTCTAGCTAATTGTATAGACATATATATATTTTGAGGGATTCCCATTATACGAGTATATATTTAAACTCCATTATAAAATTCTCTTTTATATATATATATATATATATATATATATATATATATATATATATATATGGGTTTTGCTTGGGTATTAATAATCTCATATTAAAAGAGTATAAGACAACGAATTGTGACACCTCTAGCTAAGAGCTAGCCTTAAAGGTCGAAATTTCATACATTTATTTATTTTTTATTTATTTTTTATAATATAAGTATCTGCACCTTTCAAGTACCATTAATTTCATAAAATCAAGTCAGTCTTACCAAATTCATTGACTGAGAAAAACCGTCAAAAAAATAATTTCATTGTCAATGCAAAAAACCCGAACACGTGACCTCTCTCTTATGAAGAAATCCTCGTGTAATATGTGCTACTCGCCAATCCTGTCCTGTCCGATGGTATTCTACACATTTGTTAAAGAAATACGTTACACGTATGTAGAATTTAATGCACTAATCCGTTTAGACCAAGGATGAATATTTATTTTGAGTGTATATATTTCCTTAATTAGTGTCCATCGATCAAATGCACCTCGACATACTTCTTAATTGTATGTATAATATATAGTGGGAAATGCTAGAATGACAACACTATGCTATAATAGAATGCTAATGCGGCCTTGGGCAGGGGCGAATCCAGGATTTTTGATAGCCCTGGGCTAGAAATATTTTTTGGTTCTTAACGTAGGATTTAAGAGATTTTTGGGGTGGGCTAAAATGTATTTTTTTTAAATTTGGGCTTAAAAAAAAATTTTTTTTTGGGCTTTGCCCTGGGCTTGGGTCCGCCACTGGCCTTGGGTCTCACATCAAAATCTCATAAAATGACACACCCAACACTCTCATTTTGATGTGGGCCCATACGCCACATGCTCATTCTATTGTGTTCTTATTCTAGCGTTTCCCATATAGTATAATTGAAAACAAGCACGCCAGAAATTGCACGTCTACGGTGACACAAAAGAATGTATATACTAGCAGAAATTCAAACACGTTACACTCGTCGTTATGTCCAAATTGGCTGCATCAATAGTCTAATTGAATCATCAAAACACGAGACTAACATTTATAATCTTTGGTCTTCCACTGACTCTTCACCAATATATAAATTATACCCTCTTTTGAAAACAAAGCCATCTGGTATGCCAGAATATTAATTTTCATCTCTTTTTGAATTCTCAATTCAGTATAACTAGCTATCACTAGCTATATACCAATCAATCTCTCCCTCTATTTATCTATATATATTCATACAACAGATCCATTCATTAATTACGTCTTCTTCGATTGATCAATGGCGCTAAGATTTCAGTTTCTTATGTGCTTCGTGGCGATTTTAATGGTGGCATCAATGCAATTGAGCGAAAGCGCTAGGATTGCGAAAGGAGATGTAATATTGATGAACGAGCTCCCAAGAGGGCCGGTGCCACCTTCGGGGCCTTCTCCTTGTCACAACAAGTACGTCTTCTATGACGGGCAACTTCGGAGGCCTAATGGTGATCTCATCTGTGATCCTTAATTAATTAGAAATGTAAAGGTGATGAAGGAATTATTTTGTTTATTTGTGGATATTTTGATCAAAAAAAAAGTTGATGATCAAAAACTCCTCCCATTTAATTAAAGACTAGCTAGTACTCTAGCTAATTATATATGTATTAATAATTAATAAGTTGTTATACATATGTACTGCCCATCAATCTGTATATGATGAGACTTAATTGATTAATTCCATATTGTTAGATTAGTTTCAAGTTAATTATCAAAATTAAGCTTCTCAGCCTATATAATTAATGAAGTTATTAATCGTGAGCTTTTGTAAGATCTGATGCATGCGAAAGCATATATATATATATATCTTAATTAAAAATACCTTGATCACAACAAATTAATTGACTGACCCATCCAATTTATTATCGATCGTACCAGCATATGTTTTTGGTCTTATATATTTACAGATTTACTACTTACAATATTATCGTAATCGCTATTTAGCTACAATAATTCATTATTTTTTCCTTTATTCTAATCTTTACACAATTCAAGTAACAACCCTAAACTCATAGTTGATTCGGTGAGAGTATAATACCACTTTGAAACGAGTTTACATTATTCACTCGATCCAAATGTAGGGGAATATAGTTCTGTTTTAATTATCATTATAGAGACGACGCGTTTTTCTCCTGCTATATACATTAGAAGGAGTTTTTTTCGACTTTATTTTGAGGCAAACAAATCGTTTCTCGTAATGTACATATATATTTTGGCTATTTTGAAATAAACGTACTCTTGTTCCTATAAAAAAAGTGACAACCCTAATTAAACTCGTAGCTAGTTGAGAGACAAGTCTCAGCTTAATGAAGTAATGGTGATTAGCACGGCTACTATATATGCATGATTAATTGGTGTCAAGAAAGGGTCCGGACGACATTAGAATAGTAATAGTACTATTAATATAAAGAACAAATCTATTATATATTTAAAAACATATGGGACTATTTTTTATTTTTTGGTGTGTGTTCTTATTCTGTCTATTTTTATTTTTACATATTTATTATTTTAATAGGTCAAGTTTTATATATAATTCCATGTATGCAAATACTCATGAAACTTAATTTGTCGAAAAAGAGTTTGTTTTTACAGTATATGTCGAAAAAGAAATAAGAAAAAGAAAATTTTGTATATACATACAAAGTGATCTATAAACAAATTAATTAGAAGATTTGTATACATAATTTATTTAAAATAAATGAAAGAATATGTAATATCCCTTTCTTATAAAAAATTGTTATATTATAATTATATTCAACTTCTTGACATCACTAGATTTCTTTGAAGTAAACATATATGACTTGATTTTGGCTTTATTTGGCAAACTAGTTGAAATCTAATAATCTAGCCGTAGGCTGATAATCTAGTTGATAGCTGATTAGCTAGTAATTAATAGTTGATAATTGATAACTTAATTAGTTGATCAATCATTATCGTTTGGAAAAAAATAGTTGATTAAGTAGCTGAAAAATGTAAAATAAAATTAAATGACGCATTATATAATTAATATATTGTTTATGATGAATTTTATGTTGTCGTTTATTTTATTTTGAAAAACCTCAACTTGACCTTTAGTTTATGTTAAAAAAATAATGAATTTGTTAACTGATGTACTCTTCCCGTTTGGTAGTTATATTTAATTTTATTCTTAGTTTTTTGGACAATAATAAAAAAAAAAAACTATTTATGCATCTTTCATGTTGATGAATGCAGACTTGTAGTTATATATATATGCGAGTCTAGTACAAGAAAAGAATTGTGTGCAAACCTCCTATACATTCGCCACCAGTCAAAATAATACGACAAAATGAAAATCATTTCATTTAGAAATAATGCACACCGGAATTGTTTTATATTTATTTAATATATAACTCGACAAAGTTGGTGTTTCATCACAAGGGTTTGGTGTGTCATTTACAGAAATAAGTAGGGGCAAATTTAGGATAAAAACTTAATCTGACATTTGAAAAATCAAAACGCTACCTCTACTAGTGTTTTCCCATTCAGCTTATCATCTAAATTATTTAAAAAATTATCTACTAATCAAACATAACTTATTTTTAAAAGTAAGTTAGATAATAAGTTAGTTTGGTCTTACCAAATAAAAAAAAGAATCTCGATCTAAATATTTCTTCGTTTCACCAAAATTAATTGTTTTAATTAAGGACTATGGCTAGCAAAAATCCCTTAATTTTTTTTATTACAAAAAATAATCCCTTAATTTTATTACTATTTTTTTTTTCACCAGAAAACAAACAAATTAACCAACATGTCACATATAGCCTATATACTTATATAGGTACCCTACTCATTTAAATCATGAAAATAAGCTTCACTTACAAAATCTTTGCTTTCAAGAAAAGCTACATAATAAAAAAAAGTCTTTATTCCACTATTTAATTTGCCTTCTTATATAGAATAGTAATAGTAATTTATTGAGAAGGTAATATACAGTTATAAACGAACATGATCATGTTGGTATCATCAACACATAAAAAACTAGCATGATCATTACAATCAATAATTATTTCTTTGAAGAAAGACCTGTTTTCATCAGCCAAACGCGTTTTGCAATTAATCATCGCTAACGTTTCCATCGCACTCTTAAAGCTCGCACCCATTTGCCGCAATTTTCACTTCTACTCCAACTAACTGTGCTTTGAGTTCACACCAATTATATCATAAGCGCATCTCCAATAGTAAATGAATATTGTAGGCGTGAATTCTTATCACGTCATCAACCCGAAAAGAATATCATTTTATGTGGCTTAAATAGACATTGAACTCTAAAATTGATCTTTAATGATAGATGTTGATTGAACATCAATTGATGAGATGACGTTTTATTTTATAATTTTATTAATTAAATGTAAAAATAAAAATATGAAAAAAATAACC
Source organism: Stephania yunnanensis (assembly GCA_039657365.1). Lineage (NCBI taxonomy): Eukaryota > Viridiplantae > Streptophyta > Magnoliopsida > Ranunculales > Menispermaceae > Stephania > Stephania yunnanensis. The sequence goes on from CM077589.1 coordinate 6,010,734, forward strand.
GAATCCTATGTGGAAAATAAAAATCTAAACAAAATAACCTAATCTCATATTAACGTCAATTTAAATCTTTTTATCTAAGAGTAAAATTATCCTTTTATAAACTATTAGGGTTACCCAATAATTTGTTACAGAATTTGAAAGTAAGAGGGCATTCATTTGACCTGGATGAGAAAGAGTTGTTTCTTTCCTATTAAAAAGAATTATCTCTTTCTATATGAATCGAAAAGTATATATGCTTTAATATTTTAATTATGATGTTAGAGCACGTGTTGGAAACCAAAGCAGCAAATTCACTTGTAACACAAGACTTTATACATGCGTTTGATTACTTATTTGACCACTCCACTTGTTAATTAACGCAGCACCGCGCACAACAAAAAGTTATACGTCCTCTTCAAATGTTGCAACTCATGATGACGATTGAGGAGAAAAAAAATTAAGTGATGATAATTAAGTTTCTTGATTAATTTTTCTTACATAAAAGATTGTAAGATTTCCTGCCCTTTGATAAGTAACACTGTGTTAAACTAACTTATTGTCAAATTTTGAAAATTTTAAATTAGTAATTACAACTAATTAAGGATTAGCAGAGACTAATTAAAATTTTGGCCACGAGTCGAGAGTTAAACACCAGTGAAAATTGAGATTTAAAGTTAATTTTATTATTGTGTGATGTTTGCCTAGTGCAGTGTACTATAGACTATGCTATTTTTCGAAACTCAAGTTGATTGAGTGAATTCAATGTTTCGCGAGGTTTTATCTCGAGAGACGTGTCGAGACAGGTGCCAAGACAATTAAAACATTGACATGAACATTTGTGTCGAATTTCCTGAAAAATAATTGAATTTAAATTTAAAAATCTGAGTTTTCAAGTTAAATGGATTTAACGAAATAAGTTTTTCTGGAGTTTTGGAGCGCTGTAATGGGTTATTTTTCAGAGTTTAATTTGGATAAAAATTGAAGTGATAAATACGAAATTAAAAGAAAAAGGGAAATTACCCAACAGGGTATTTAAAGAATATAGGAAAGGATAAAAAGGAAGGGGCAAATTTGTCATTTGGCAAACCCCTCTTTTAAGGGGTTTTTCGAAAAATAAGGTTGTTTTACAATTTATTTCACAAAATATGGTTATGTACTTTGAAATGACAAAAGTAACCAATAACGCCTTTTGAAAAGGCGTTATTGGGTTTGAAGGTGGTAAGGTGGCGGTGACATGGCGGCGCAATTGTATAGATAACGCATTTTGAAAATGCGATATCTATACAAATGGCCAGCCACGTCACCGCCACGTCACCAACTGGAGTCAAATGTTTTGTCCGCCATAGCCGCTGCCGCTGGTCCGCGACCCCCCTGCGCGAGTTCTTCTTTGCCGCGCTGCTGGCCGCAAATCACCGCGAGACGCTGGACCGCGTCCGCCTCGGCCGCTCCGTCCCTCGCCACTGGTCGTCGTCGTCGTCGTCGTCGTAGTTGAGCGATCTCGACAATGACAAGCAATTTTGAATATGCATAGGAGGAGTATATTTTTGTATAAAAAAGAAACAAACTTTTAATTTTTTTTATTAACCATGTGTATCTAGATTTAAATAGTTTATTTACCCTGAGATTGTCGAAATAGACGATCAGGCCCAACAATTCGTTCCAACCTTGAACTCTCTTTTCTAAATTCATTGATACTTAATCACTCGAACGCACTTCGAACACTTGTTATATTTTTTGAAGGCCTTGCGTTATATCCCAGTTCTAGATTTTTCATAGATAAATGTAACTAATGTATCTCCTTCCTAAAGGATTTCCCCATAATGGCCATGTACAGTAGGTCATTGAGTAGCCAAGGACGGCTTAGCGAATCTTATTACTAAAAAGCTAACAAGAACAACGAGAACCTGACCTGATTTTTGGTATGGTCCAATTTAATATTATTATGACAAATTCCTCGAATTGTCTTGCATTTCCCTCAAGGATATAATAGACAACTCGAAGTTGCATATATATATATATATATATATATATATATATATATATATATATATATATATATATATATATATAAGCTTAGAATCAAAACCAAATAAAAATAGATTAGAAGTTTAGGAAAAGTCTTAGGTTCGACTCTAGTTGAAAAGAATCAAAAGTAGCTGCATTGACCGAGTCCTTAACTTTGTGCATGCCATTGTTATCTTTGTTGTGGCGAACTTCACTGAAGGCCGTGACGAATCTCACACAAACAACAAAAAATACACTAACTTAATTGCAAACTAAACATACTAAGTAAATGGAACTAACCAAACTAAACTAACTAACCTAACCACCTAAACAATACAAACTAACTAAACTAAAATAACTAACTTAAGTAAGTAAAGAAACAACCAAAAAACGATTACCTAAACTACCTAACGAAACTAAACTAACAACCAAGTAGCTTGAGAGTTACTTGTTAACAACCTAACCTAACGTAACTATGTGAACTAAACTCGACTAACCTAACCTAACCTAACCTAACTATGTAAACTAAATTTACTAAACTAAACTCTACTAAACTACACCAACGAACATACCCTAACTCAAATTCGTGAAGTCAAAACTAACCTCAACACCTAAACTAAACTAACTTAACTAACTAAGCTAATTAACCTAACCAAACTAAACTAATGTGAACAAACCTCGTACACCTAACTAACTAAGCTAACCACTTAAGTTAAATTAAACATATAACATAAAGTCACTTAACAAACTAAACAAATTACTTGGTTAAGCTCTGCCCTAGCCATACTCACATTGAAGTCCCTCAATTTATATTATTTCATATGATTCGGCTTAAGAGTTTTCTTCAATCAAATGATTATAATATAAAAAAGATTGATTAAATTTATTGATTAAGCACCGAAATTGAAGTCAATCACTTCAAGAACTTGGATACCGTACCCTAGACTCTTCGTGATGTGCATGATACGTATCGTGAAGTACATCGCACGCATATCAAACACGAATTATGCCAGTTCCTGATATACGTGTAGGACTCCTCCTTGAATGTGAGCATAACAAAACAACATAAAAATACACAAATCCTACCTATACGAAAGCACATGAGCGAAGCTAGACACACCCCACCTTTTACTTAAGACGCGCTCTAACGAAAAAAGTCAATCTTTAAAAAAATTCAATTGTATTGGAAAATAACTCTTATACCTTTACTGTGATTAGTGCACCTCACAATCCGCATTTCTCTCATTTAATGCACCTCACCATCCTTTTTCTACTGCAAAATTACTCTTATAAGTTCGAATCTTCTAATGTTTCGAGATATATATATCTTTTACAGTGATGAGTTTTTGTTATGGAATATTGAAGAGTACTTACATATACGACATTATAATAATATGGAAAACATGAGAAATAAGTTTATTCAATAAGAAGGTTGTATACACGTACTTCGTGAACCCAAAATATAAGCTATCTACAAATCAACATGACATCAAGAAAACTCATCATGCAGGTCTATTCCGACCGTTACGTTGACGTTGTTGCTTGGTGATGCAAACCGGACATACTCTTTGTCTGGTTAGACGATGTGTTTGTACATCTGGTTGAGGTTGTTGAGGTAGCTGGTCTTGCATTGAATCATTTTGAGTAGATTGATGTGTTTCCTCTGGTGGTTCACTCGATTCACCTCAGCTACTGATGTGCCAAAAAATAGGAGGTGGAACCATCCCAAAATATTGGTTTCCTGTATGGGATTGGGGGAAAGGAACATGAGGCTGCGACATGGTCAACAAGTTCATGAATGAGGCATATCCAGTATATGGCATATTGAAATTATAAGGAGTAGGAGTATATGGACTAGGCACGTATTGAGGCAGTGACGAATACATCTGACGATGAGGCATTCCATGGTCCACAAATGGAGACGACGGCCCAAGTGCGTAAGGATCAAAACGGTACGGAGGAAGATTCACGATCGGCGGCCTGGCTACAAGAATGTACCCTTGAGAAGAATGGGTTGGTGGGGATAATCGTTGGGACGTCACACCAACAGTCTCTGATGTAGACGCTCTCGAATGAGATGAACGTGCTAGTGGTGAACGTCTGCTACTCTCTGCAGCAATCTCAAACCGAGTAGATGGACGTGGTGGATGAGGACGTCTGGTGCGTTCCCGCACAGGCACCGCGAGGCAGCGACAGCAACGCAGTAGCGGCGGTGAACGGCGCGGTGGCGTGTTATCGACCGGTCGGTTGCTCGATTTCGTCGAAATCGGGACGACGCGATGAATGTGAGGTTTATTCACCTAATTTGAGTTATGATCTGAATGATTTTTAGTAAAATAGGCTTAAAAAGTCTAAATGGACACCAGGGACTAGGAGTCGGGTGTCGGGTGCGTAAATCGAGACGCGAGAGAGACATTTTGAGATTCGCAATTTCTCGAGGTAAGTAAACCAGTTAGGAACTTATACAATATTTCATGTCTCTCCATTGGCTGTTGTTTATTGTGTTATGATAGCTTTATTGTTGTTCACTGCTTTGGAATGATAGCTATCGTTGAATTTGTTGTCGATTGAGGGGGTCCATTGGCAAGTGAGTCATGGTTACTGTGTATCTGTAATATGAGAGGGTTAGGACTGGAGGCAGGGGTCTCGTCCTAACTATGGTCGTCCGTTGATTTATCCGGGTCCATGTGTATTTCATAGTCGTACGGGCTAGGGCTGGGAGGCAGGGGTCTCGTCCTAGAGCCGGGTCTATGGATGTCTCGTAGTCGCAAGGGTTAGGGGTGGGAGGCTGGGGTTTCGTCCTAAACCCGAGTCTGCTGGGCTTTTGCCGCGACTCAACGACCTTTTGGTCGGGACTCCTTGTTATTTGGCATCACTCATCGATGGATTGGTTACAGTCTTTTATATTCATGCGTTCTTGATTCATTTCGTTCTATTTGCATGAATTTGACTGCTTTGGATATCGTGAACTGTTGTTTTGGATATTGTGAAATGTTGTGTATATGTCCTACTGGATTTACTTACCTGGGCTCGTCATTTTTATTTTGACTGAGTGCAGAGCCGCGGACAAGTAGCAGAGGAAATGCTTCATGGCTAGGTGAAAATTTTGTATAATTGTATTTACTCTCCTCTGATGATATTTACTGAGTTCCACAATTAGGTTGCCTAACTTCTTGAAATTATGGTTGAGTTATTTTATCTATAGTAATTGCTTCCGCTAAATTTTAAATCTTGAAACATATTAATAACTCAACTGTAAATTGTTGAATGTACTGATAATGATGGATTGGAAGGCTGACTAGGCTCTTGTTGACCTTGCGAGACTGGCTCGGGGGTCCACATGAGCTTAGGCCGGGCGGGGCCCAATTCGTGAAAAATTGGGGCCGTCACAGGGAAACCCGAGAAAAGATACCATGCATATATCAAGGCGAGATAAGTATAGCAAAAGTTTTATATACACGTAATCAGTGTTCTATGGTCCCCAAAACCTAATTAAAGTAAAATAAATACATACTGATATCACACACGAGCTAGCTCCACAATCTTAGAGGTAGTCGCATGTACCTCCTTGCCCTTGCCCTAGCTCGTTGAAGGGTCTGCACTCGATCACCCAACAAATAAAGTGACGAGTCCAGTGAGTGAAATCCCAAGAGAAATCCACACAATATTCATGAAATAAAACTGATATACTACGAGACATGTGAATATAACACCCGACAACATCATGTCATATTCTCATGAATGTAAGCAGCACACGACAAGCAAAAGTAGTAGCGTGAACTAAATAAACAAGATATACCAACTCAACAAGTTCAGAAATAAAACATAAATCAGTAAACATTCGTATAATCACGAGAAAACCTTAACCTACACCAGCCAGTAATCGTTAAATTGAATAGGAACCACGTATATACTTACGTGCTTACAATGACTAAACCCCAACTTCAGTTACCGAATGAACCCCTTTAGATGCTATTTCAAGTTAAGGGAACACCCTAAATCCCTCTTGACAGTCGTAGATATATTCTACTGCTATTAACACGAGTACTATACACAAGTAATCTGTGCAAACGATTTAGCCACAACCAATATATACGCAAATCGAAATAGGAGAGAAACCACATATGTGCCTACCAGCAGTCACACACGAAATGCGATATCGATAAATTAAAACCATGAATTCTATGAAGCATTCTCAAGGGTTTTACGCACCTCAATCCGCGCTCCAGCTTCTTCAGACTTCTGTATCTGACCCGACTAGCTCCACGATGCCCGAGCTACGGTCCTCTAAGTCCCTGAATTCCAATTTTACATATTTAGTATGTTTATAGGTGCTTGAGATATGTATTAAGTCAACAGATCAGTGTCTCAGATTTCGAGGCAGATTATGGATACCGGCAGTGGCAGAGCTGAAAGACGAGATTCTTCAGGATTCACATCGTTCACGGTTCACTGTTCATCCAGGAAGAACCAAAATGTATCATGATATGAAAAGATATTTTTGGTGGCCTAGGATGAAAACGGACATATCAGAGTATATCGAGAACTGTGGGATCTGCCAGCAGGTGAAGGCAGAGCATCGTAGACCTGGAGGATTATGACAGCCACTTCCTATTCCACGATGGAAGTGGGAAGACATATCTATGGATTTCGTTCGAGGACGGCCGAGGACTATTCATCGATATGATTCCATCTGGGTGATTATGGACAGATTGACGAAATCTGCCTATTTCATACCAGTTGCAACTCATTACACATTTGACCAGCTGAGTGTATTGTTCGAGAGAGAGATTACCAGGCTGCATGGAGTACCTTTGACTATTACGTCAGATAGATATGCTATGTATACGTCCAGGATGTGGCGGAGTATGCATGAGCAATATGGTACACGCTTGCAGTTTAGCATAGCCTTTCACCCTCAGACTGATGGGGAGACTGAGAGGTTAATCCAAACTCTCGAAGATATGCTCAGGGCGTGTGTACTTGAGTTTGGCGGATTGTAGGAAGAGTATTTACCTTTGTGTGAATTTGCATACAACAACAGTTATCAGGCGAGTATTGAAATGACGCCATTTGAGGCGTTATATGGCATATCGTGTCGCTCACCATCTTGTTGGGCTAAGCCAGAAGATCGAAACTTGTTAGGGCCTGAAATTGTTGTCGATCACACAGAAAAGGTAAGACAGATTCGCCAGAAACTTAAGGGAGCCTAGGAAAGGCAAAAAGAAGTATGCAGACATGTATCGCAGCGATCTCACGTACGATGAGGGAGCTTTAGTTTATCTAAAGGTTTCTCCTCGTAGGGGTCATCATCGATTTGGTTTGAAAGGCAAATTAGCACTTGAAATTCATCGGCCTTTCAAGATCAATAAATGCGTTGGAAAGGTTGCTTATGAGTTAGAGTTGCCTCCACAGATGTCGGGTATTCATCCGATGTTTCATATTTCGATGCTTCGACTAGCTAAGTCAAAAGCAGACGAAAGACCGACTGTGGATTTGCGTCTGTCTCATATGAAGAGCAACCCGTTCAAATTTTTGAACGAAATGTATAGCAGTTGAGAAACAAGCCTATCCCGAAGATGTTAGTGAAGTGGCAGTTTCATGGAGATTCAGAACTTACTTGGGAACGGGAAAACTATATGCGCGACAGATTTTCGTACCTTTTCGAGTCCGGTACATTTTTAATTCGTTTCGTTTAAGTTCTAGGACGAACTTCCTATTAGTTGGGAAGTATTGTCACGGCCCAATAATTAATGCACGTTTAATTCGTTAATTAGGACACAATGACCCGTGACGTGGGACCCGCAGTGCGATACGTGTCACTACCGAGGCACGGTGGCCGAGGTAAATATTATATTTGTTGTGTTGTTTGCCTAGTGTATTGTATTTGTGTAGACTACTAAGTCATTTACGGGTATGCGAGATACTCGAGACGAATGCGGGATGTGCCTCGAGTCACGTGTCGACGTAGGCCCGAGGTAGCGAAGCTCGTGGGGTAAGTCTAATTAGTTAAATCAACTATAAAAAAAAAAAATGAAATGAGTGGCTCACATTCAAACACCTAATATATATATATATATATATTTCTATGGGTCAATTGATCTTATCTCCTCAACACATAAAAAAAAAAAAAAAAAAACAACACAACGCACAGAGAGACAAAAACGAAAACAGAGAGGAAAGAAAAGAAACAGTAAAGACGATCGGGAGGAGAAGGAAAGGAGAGTGACGGGAGAGAGAGCGAGCGAGCTCGAAGAAGGCAAGGTGAGGTGAGTGTTTTTGTTGTTTTTCGTTGTTTTTCGGTCGTTGTTGTTTCGGTAGTGGTGACCATGGAGGATTGACCTCCATGGCCGACCGAAAGGCGTGAGGAAGAAGATGGCAGGGGGTCTCCCCTACCATCAACTTCTGATGGTTTGGGGATGGACGCCAAAGTCCGAACGCCTCGTAAAGAAAAAAAAAAAAAAAAAAAAAAAAAATAATAATTCTGCAGAAGCAGAAGCTCCGCGAAGAAGAAGAAGGGGACAAAGGGTCGGGTCGACCCGAACCCATGTGGGTCGGGTCGGACCGACCCTGACCCGTTGAGGATCGGGTCAAACCGACCCGAGTCCAGCTGGACCGGGTCGGGTCGACCCGGATCGGGTTGGACCGGGTCGGGTTGACCCGGATCCACCCTAATATATATAATATATATATATATATTTAATTATATATATTTAATTGTTTAATTAATTTAACAGTTTTTAATACATAATAAATTCCTGAAAATAGATAAAAATTATAGAAAATTCAGGAAAATTTTAGAAAAATGGGAAAAAATATATTTTTGACCCAAATCAATAAAACTTCCATATTTCTATAAAAAGTGAAAATTTCGGGAGTCGGTCGAGGCGTTATACCGGAGTTTTACCTCGAAAAACGTGAAATCGGCAAATTGGTCTCAAACTCAATTTTGACCGATGTCGACTAATTTAGGGATGTTAAATCATTAAATTGGAATTTAAATTGATGCATTTTCAACTGTTAGGATCCTAGATGAGCTATTACGGGGTTTGGGTGCGTAGATCGACACGACGGAAGCCGGATAGCTTAGGAATTGCTCTGTGTATGTAAGTAAACTGATTTGAGACATTTATTTACATTTCATTCCATTTATTTATTTATTTTCAGTTATTCGAACTGAATTACCTTTGAAATCCATATGCTATGACTTGTTCAGTTGCTCATTTTATGATGTTCATAGCATACTGCTTTGTATATCATTGATTCTAATTCCTATACTTTGTCATATTGATTGTCGTGTGTGAGTCGTGATATAGCATGCTATTAGGATAGTTTGTATACTTTGACTCGAATCCTTTGTGCGTGATATGCTATTACATATCTTGGATTCCAATATCTTTATTCGTTTTTGAATATGAAAGTGGTTCTTGTGGTTAGGGTCATTTGATGATAGAAATTCCGCTTGCATACGAGGGTCATTAGACTTGTCGGGATGTTAGGAAATTTCTCCACTACCTTGCATGACACACGAGGTAACGTGCCTCGAACGGGGTAACCGGACCTCGGGGTTTGTTGGCGCAAGAATAACTTGGTTGAACATGACGAGTTTTAAAACTCGGGTATGTTAGCGAGTATACATTCCGGTGACGACTAATTCACTTGGAATATAAAAGGCGTAATCGTAAGTACGACCTTTTGAATTATGATATAGAGCTCAATATGAAAGGAGATGCTATAGAGCAGAGCTCAAACTGTAGTGGACAGCCGATGTGATGAAGATCGCGTACCGACCGACCCTAATCCATTACTACTTAGCCCCGAGTCGGTTTCATATGTGATTAACTCAAGTATCTCTTTGCATGATATTTCTTTCAAAGATAAGTTTTTATTTAAATTATGCAATTTGATACTTGTTGCTTATTCGGGAATGTGGATCGATGTCTCTCGCATTACTTAAATATATTCATGCACTCACCGTCTAGTTTGTGACGGTGGTGCAGATCAACCGAGTAGCGTACTGCAAAAAGAGAAGATTGGTGACTACCTCTCGAGCGGTGGAGGACTCGCTACGACATACTTTTGTACGTGTTGTATGCTTTTGTATAACATTTTTATGTACATGTTAGTTTGCCTTTTGGGTTGAGTGATAGGACTATAGAACTGGACACATGTTATATATATCACCATTTTTGTTTATATATGCATGTGATCACTATTTCCTGGTTTTTCCACAATAGGTTAGGCCTTAGGATTTCATTTCCACTAGTAATTTATAAGACTTCCGCTGAATAATTGGTTAGATAAAAAAAAAATTTAACTCTGATTTATAGACAACCATAGGTTAGTCACTAGAACAATTAAGTTAACTGTAGGTGGTATCATAAATGGTAGACATTTAGGTATTTAAATAAGGCTGACTAATTCCTGGTTAGGTCCTATAGGGGAGATTAGGGCTTAATTAGGGATTAGGCCGGGCGGTGCCCTTATTTGTAGTTTGGGGCCGTCACGGTTGGTATCAGAGAAAGGTTTAGAGATAACAATGGTTTCAGGTCATAGGATACCAACACAGTTGGTATCAGAGCCTAGTTGTGATAATCTCATGGCTTAAGACTTTGTGATACCAACATCACAGTTGGTATCAGAGCCAAGGTTTATAAAGCTTGGCTTACTTATATGGTGTCAGACTATATGATACTAACACTAACACAGTTAGTATCTGCGCCATGGTTTGAGAAAACATTGCTCTAAGATTGTAGAATATGTAGTTTCTACAATACGATTCCACAACTACAATATGTAGTGAACGGCCTACCTTGTTCAGCTAGAAATAACTAAAAAATGTAAAAAAACTGTAGAAGTTAGAAAACCTTAGTTAGATGTGGAAAACCAGATGAACCTCGCCTAGAAACTATTAGTTGGGAAGTGAGTGAAAGTGAGTTGGGGATGTAATATATTTATATACATGTTAGTTTTGGTATGTGTATATATGCGTTATTCACGTAGTACCTGATTCGTGTTCGTTATCCATTTGAAGTCGAAGATGACGGATTCACGCGATAGCGATGATGCCGGAGCGAGCGATAGCAAGCTTCATACCATCAGCATAGGATTTGCAGAGGCTTTCAGATCGAGTAGCTGCTCAGGGTCAACAACTGGCGGATTTCATTGCACTGATGACTTCCTGCTTTGCCCCACCAACACCTCCAGCTAAGACAACAAGTCCTACAACGAGTATTGTACCGATCGTAGTGTCGGTTGTACCCGCAACACCGATACCAGCAGCTCCAGAAGCTGAAACTATGCCGACACCATCATCCACACCCCCATCAGCTAGTTCGATATCGGTAGTTCACCTGGTGAAAGATTTCATCAGATTGAAATCGATATATTTCAACGGGTAGAGAGATTTTGATAAGGTTGAGAAATGAGTCTTGTCGCATGAGAAGTTACATAGAGTCTTGCAGATTGATGATAGACTCAGAGCCGAGAGCCGAGATCTCGTCATACACCTTGCAGCGAGATGCCGATATGCGGTGGCATGCGACGATAGCTGCTGAGGGAGAGTTCGAGTCTTGGGATGCATTCAAGACTAAGTTTTATCAGCAATACTTCACACCTGCGGTTAGGGGTGGGCAAACCGCGGTTTGGTGGTGAAAACCACCAAACCGCGACCAAACCGAGGGTCTACGGTTTGGTGATTTTCCAAACTGCCACCAAACCGCGAAAGTTGAAAACCGAACCAAACCGAACCGCGGTTTGAGCGGTTTGGTCGGTTTGGTTTCGCGGTTTTCAACTTTTCATGCACTATATTTTCAGGAAAAAAAAGGAAAAAAAAAAAGCAAGCCAAAAAAAAAAAAAAGCAAAACAAAGAACAAAATAAAAAACAAAGCAAATGCCATTATCAAAAAAAAAAATCTACAACAATAAACATAATCAACCATTATCATCCAATTAACACTTCAAATCAATTCCAAGCTTTGATGAGTTAACAAACATTGTCAATAATCCTCATTTAATCAATAACCATTAATCAATCATTCATCAAAATGAACGCAATCAAAGTAAAAAATTAAAGATCATATCAAAAGTTACAACAAAAACAAATAAATTACAAGTTTAGAACAAATAAATTCAACAAGTAGGAAAATGGTTCAACTCCATTCCAAGTTCCAATTTCATTCTTTGTTCCTACAATAAAACAATAATTGAAAATAAAAAGTTAGCAACATAATAACTTAATAAGCTCGTAAAAAAAAATAAATACACAGGAACTTTAAAATTTTGGGGTATCTCGTAAAAAAAAAAAAAAAGAGATACAAAGCTCTATGAAGTATGAACCCATTAAATAAATAAATACACAAGAACTTCAAAATTTTGGGGTTTCTCGTAAAAAAAAAAGCAACAAAAAATAAATCATCCATCATCATCATCAACGAAAAATTTTGGAGAAACTAGTAAGATTCATGTTGCGACCCTGCGTATTCTGGCGGCGGCGGTGCGAAAGCCGAGCCATGCAGTGAGAGGGACTGGAGTGAGGAGCAGGTGGGTGGAGACGGGGAGGAGCGAGGTGAGGGCGAGAGTGAGCAATGGGGGGAGGAGAGGCGGAGAGAGTGAGCAATGGGAGGGAGGAGAGAGGCGGAGAGAGTGAGCGGCGGGAGGGGGAGAGGGAGGAGGCGGAGAGAGTGAGCAAAATGAGAGAGGAGGAGAGGGCGGAGAGAGTGAGCACTGGGAGGGAGGAGAGGGCGAGACTCGGAGAGAGTGACTGCGAGAGGGAGGAGAGAGGGAGGAGGGAGGGGGGGGAGGATAGGGAGGAGGGAGTGAGCGGCGAGAAAGTGAGTTTTTGTTTTTTTTTTGGTTTTGTTTGAATGTTTTAGGGTTTTGGTGGTTATTTACTAAAACACCCTCGGTTTGGTTAAACCGTGGTTTTCATTTTGAGAAAACCGCGACCAAACCGCGATTCTGCGGTTTGGTCATTTTCCAAACCGCGACCAAACCGCGAGCTTTAAAAACCAAACCAAACCGCGCGGTTTGGTCGGTTTGGGCGGTTTTTTGAAAACCGCTGCCCACCCCTACCTGCGGTGATGAAGCAGTTGAGGAAGGAGTTCATGAACTTGAGACAGGAAGCCGACGAGACAGTGATGAGATACTGAGACAGATATGGCTATCTGAGGCAGTTTGCTGAAGATCTTATGAAGGAGGATGCTGATGATGTATATCATTTTGGCGATGGACTGATGCCAGATATTGGGTTTTATATGGTCAGTTAGGGTGCCATGACATTGGGAGAGATTTTCGATCGTGCACTTGCTCACGAGACTTATTATATGAGCCGAGTGGCTGACGAGACACCCTTAATACCTACGATGACACCTGATCAGACAACAGAGTATGAGCGAAGGAGACGGAAAGGCAAAGGACCGAGGAGATGGGATAGAGGTGTTCAAGAGGCAATTGTGCCTTATGTAGCATCTCCTACACCTTTGCAGACTATTGCGAGTAGACCACCCGTACCACACCAGTCAGACCTGCATTGCTAGCTCCTACGACGCCTACTTTGTCAACTTTACCAGCACCACCAGCTCTACGTCAGCAGCATGGTGGTAGAGGCAGGTAGAAGTAGAGGACGAGGACAAGATAGTTCCAGACCAGGGTAGAGACATGCATTTACACAGGCCCAGAATCAGACGCATGGTCAATCTAGAACAGTCACGTGTTTTCGATGTGGTCAGGAGGGACATATCGTCGAGACTGTCCACAGCCAGCGACAGTAATACCTCCACAGAGTCGAAAGGTCGTCCATACGATTGCACAACCTGACGTAGACGCTTCACAGAAACTTATTGAGACGAGGTCGAGTTACCTGCAGATTTCAGAGTTCTTGAATTTCTAGAATTCGATGCGTTGCTAAGGATGGATTGACTAGCATCATGTCATCCTCATACCGACTGTTTTGCAAAAACAGTGATATGGGAGATTCCAGGGCGTCTAATGTTCATACATAGTGGTACTACACCGAGAACCGAGAGCACTTGAGGTCGACTTGCGAATAACGGGGAGATGGAGACTTTGGTACCGTTATATATCGTTGCAGAAAGTCATGAACCAAAACTTGAAGAGATTCAGAGTTTTCTGGGGTTAGCAGGCTATTACCGAAAGTTCGTGAAGGATTTTTCGAAGATTGCTTCACCAATGACCAAGTAGACCCAGAAAGACGTGAAGTTTCAGTGATCAGAGGAATTCGAGGAGTCATTTGCTCAACTGAAGAACTAGTTGACTATTGCACTAATGCTGATATTGTCAGAGGCTGAAAAAGGTTTCGTGGTATACACAGATGCTTCTCATATGGGTTTAGGTTGTGTATTGATGCAAGAGAAGGGTACGGTGGCATATGCTTCAAGACAATTGAAGATACATGAGAAGAACTACCCAACTCATGACTTAGAGTTGGCGGTGGTAGTGTTTGCTCTGAAGATATGAAGACATCATCTGTATGGAGAAAAATTCACTCTTTACAGACCATAAGAGTTTGAAATATCTTTTCACACAGAAAGAGCTGAATATGAGACAACGCAGATGGTTAGAGTTTTTGAAAGACAATGACTTTTCTCTGGAATATCATCCAGGAAAAGCAAATGTCGTTGTAGATGCGCTGAGTAGGATTCGAACGGAAATGCTGAGGCTGCTCGATGTCATATGACGCACGAGTATGGTTTACTCGATGCGGCGGCGAGGCTTAGTCAGTCAGATATTGCTAATGACATAGAGGTACTGATTTGTGCTCAGGTGAGACTTCAGACAGTGTCGACTTAGAGAGTGTCAGAGGATCAGAAAGTTGACATATTGTATCCAAGATTCAGCGAGTTAGCGCAGAGTTCCGAATGTATTGACCGGGCAGAGACAACAGATCAGTGTCTCAGATTTCGAGGCAGATTATGGATACCGGCAGTGGCATAGCTGAAAGACGAGATTCTTCAGGATTCACATCGTTCACGGTTCACTGTTCATCCAGGAAGAACCAAAATGTATCATGATATGAAAAGATATTTTTGGTGGCCTAGGATGAAAACGGACATATCAGAGTATATCAAGAACTGTGGGATCTGCCAGCAGGTGAAGGCAGAGCATCGTAGACCTGGAGGATTATGACAGCCACTTCCTATTCCACGATGGAAGTGGGAAGACATATCTATGGATTTCGTTCGAGGATGGCCGATGACTATTCATCGATATGATTCCATCTGGGTGATTATGGACAGATTGACGAAATCTGCCTATTTCATACCAGTTGCAACTCATTACACATTTGACCAGCTGAGTGTATTGTTCGAGAGAGAGATTACCAGGCTGCATGGAGTACCTTTGACTATTACGTCAGATAGATATGCTATGTATACGTCCAGGATGTGGCGGAGTATGCATGAGCAATATGGTACACGCTGCAGTTTAGCACAGCCTTTCACCCTCAGACTGATGGGGAGACTGAGAGGTTAATCCAAACTCTCGAAGATATGCTCAGGGCGTGTGTACTTGAGTTTGGCGGATCGTAGGAAGAGTATTTACCTTTGTGTGAATTTGCATACAACAACAGTTATCAGGCGAGTATCGAAATGGCGCCATTTGAGGCGTTATATGGCATATCGTGTCGCTCACCATCTTGTTGGGCTAAGCCAGAAGATCGAAACTTGTTAGGGCCTGAAATTGTTGTCGATCACACAGAAAAGGTAAGACAGATTCGTCAGAAACTTAAGGGAGCCTAGGAAAGGCAAAAAGAAGTATGCAGACATGTATCGCAGCGATCTCACGTACGATGAGGGAGCTTTAGTTTATCTAAGGGTTTCTCCTCGTAAGGGTCATCATCGATTTGGTTTGAAAGGCAAATTAGCACTGAAATTCATCGGGCCTTTCAAGATCAATAAATGCGTTGGAAAGGTTGCTTATGAGTTAGAGTTGCCTCCACAGATGTCGGGTATTCATCCGATGTTTCATATTTCGATGCTTCGACTAGCTAAGTCAAAAGCAGACGAAAGACCGACTGTGGATTTGCGTCTATCTCATATGAAGAGCAACCCGTTCAAATTTTTGAACGAAAGGTATAGCAGTTGAGAAACAAGCCTATCCCAAAGATGTTAGTGAAGTGGAAGTTTCATGGAGATTCAGAACTTACTTGGGAACGGGAAAACTATATGCGCGATAGATTTTCGTACCTTCTCGAGTCCGGTACATTTTTAATTCGTTTCGTTTAAGTTCGAGGACAAACTTCCTATTAGTTGGGAAGTATTGTCACGGCCCAATAATTAATGCACGTTTAATTCGTTAATTAGGACACAATGACCCGTGACGTGGGACCCGCAGTGCGATACGTGTCACTACCGAGGCACGGTGGCCGAGGTAAATATTATATTTGTTGTGTTGTTTGCCTAGTGTATTGTATTTGTGTAGACTACTAAGTCATTTACGGGTATGCAGATACCGAGACGAGCGGGGATGTGCCTCGAGTCACGTGCCGACGTGGGCCCGAGATAGCAGCTCGTGGGGTAAGTCTAATTAGTTAAATCAACTATAAAAAAAAAAAAATGAAATGAGTGGCTCACATTCAAACACCTAATATATATATATATATATATATATATATATATATATATATATTTCTATGGGTCAATTGATCTTATCTCCTCAACACATAAAACAAAAAAAAAAAAAAAAAACACAACGCACGAGAGAGACAAAAACGAAAACGAGAGGAAAGAAAAGAAACAAGAAAGACGATCGGGAGGAGAAGGAAAGGAGAGTGACGGGAGAGAGAGAGCGAGCGAGCTCGAAGAAGGCAAGGTGAGGTGAGTGTTTTTGTTGTTTTTCGTTGTTTTTCGGTCGTTGTTGTTTCGGTAGTGGTGACCATGGAGGATCGACCTCCATGGCCGACCGAAAGGCGTGAGGAAGAAGATGGCAGGGGGTCTCCCCTACCATCAACTTCGATGGTTTGGGGATGGACGCCAAAGTCCGAACGCCTCGTAAAGAAAAAAAAAAAAAAAAAAAAAAAAAAAAAAAAATCACAGAAGCGAAGCTCCGCGAAGAAGAAGAAGGGGACAAAGGGTCGGGTCGACCCGAACCCATGTGGGTCGGCCGACCGACCCCGACCCGTTGAGGATCGGGTCAAACCGATCCGAGTCCAGCTGACCGGTCCAGTCGACCGGATCGGGTTGGACCGGGTCGGGTTGACCCGGATCCACCCTAATATATATAATATATATATATATATATATATATATATATTTAATTATATATATTTAATTGTTTAATTAATTTAACAGTTTTTAATACATAATAAATTCCTGAAAATAGATAAAAATTATAGAAAATTCAGGAAAATTTTAGAAAAATGGGAAAAAATACATTTTTGACCCAAATCAATAAAACTTCCATATTTCTATAAAAAGTGAAACTTTCGGGAGTCGGTCGAGGCGTTATACCGGGGTTTTACCTCGAAAAACGTGAAATCGGCAAATTGGTCTCAAACTCAATTTTGACCGATGTCGATTAATTTAGGGATGTTAAATCATTAAATTGGAATTTAAATTGATGCATTTTCAACTGTTAGGATCCTAGATGAGCTATTACGGGGTTTGGGTGCGTAGATCGACACGACTAGCTGATAGCTTAGGAATTGCTCTGTGTATGTAAGTAAACTGATTTGAGACATTTATTTACATTTCATTCCATTTATTTATTTATTTTCAGTTATTCGAACTGAATTACCTTTGAAATCCATATGCTATGACTTGTTCAGTTGCTCATTTTATGATGTTCATAGCATACTCTGTTTTGTATATCATTGATTCTAATTCCTATACTTTGTCATATTGATTGTCGTGTGTGAGTCGGTGATATAGCATGCTATTAGGATAGTTTGTATACTTTGACTCGAATCCTTTGTGCAAAGTGATATGCTATTACATCTCTTGGATTCCGATATCAAGCGTCGTTTTTGAATATGAAAGTGGTTCTTGTGGTTAGGGTCATTTGATGATAGAAATTCCGCTTTCATACGAGGGTCATTAGACTTGTCGGGATGTTAGGAAATTTCTCCACTACCTTGCATGACACACGAGGTAACGTGCCTCGAACTGGGTAACCGGACCTCGGGGTTTGTTGGCGCAAGAATAACTTGTTGAACATGACGAGTTTTAAAACTCGGTATCTTAGCAAGTATACATTCCTGACGACTAATTCACTTGGAATATAAAAGGCGTAATCGTAAGTACGACCTTTTGAATTATGATATAGAGCTCAATATGAAAGGAAATGCTATAGAGCAGAGCTCAAACTGTAGTGGACAGGCTGATGTGATGAAGATCGCGGCCGACCGACCCTAATCCATTACTACTTAGCCCTGAGTCAGTTTCATATGTGATTAACTCAAGTATCTCTTTGCATGATATTTCTTTCAGCATAAGTTTTTATTTAAATTATGCAATTTGATACTTGTTGCTTATTCGGGAATGTGGATCGATGTCTCTCAGTATTACTTAAATATATTCATGCACTCACCGTCTAGTTTGTGACGGTGGTGCAGATCAACCGAGTAGCAGACCAGACAAAGAGAAGATTGGTGACTACCTCTGAGCCGGTGGAGGACTGCTACGACATACTTTTGTACGTGTTGTATGCTTTTGTATAACATTTTTATGTACATGTTAGTTTGCCTTTTGGGTTGAGTGATAGGACTATAGAACTGGACACATGTTATATATATCACCATTTTTGTTTATATATGCATGTGATCACTATTTCCTGGTTTTTCCACAATAGGTTAGGCCTTAGGATTTCATTTCCACTAGTAATTTATAAGACTTCCGCTGAATAATTGGTTAGATAAAAAAAAATTTAACTCTGATTTATAGACAACCATAGGTTAGTCACTAGAACAATTAAGTTAACTGTAGGTGGTATCATAAATGGTAGACATTTAGGTATTTAAATAAGGCTGACTAATTCCTGGTTAGGTCCTATAGGGGAGATTAGGGTTTAATTAGGGATTAGGCCGGGCGGTGCCCTTATTTGTAGTTTGGGGCCGTCACATATGGTCACATTATCCATTTAATTGATTTACTGTTCATCTTGACATGGATTAGTCGGGTTTCCTAGCATACCCATATTTCACCTATCCGACACCCGTGTTGACACACCTTTCGAGGCAAACACCCGTCACTCAAACTTGCTTGATGGCAACATACATACATGTGGTGTAATATAATAATAATAATTCTAAACACCACATATACATAACCATTATCCATAAATAACATATTTCCTTGGTTCTCATGTCAGAGCCAACCGAGTTGTCCACTTAACGCTCGAATTACGACCGTTAATCCCCAAGACTAACGCTAATCCTAGTTTAATTAATTTGGGTCGTTACAATCAATGGGCTCATCATGAGCAAAAATAGGTCGAGAAGATCCTGCTACCCCGATGGTGTCCACCCTAATCCATATGTCCGTCCTTTGTCGACACGCTCAACGACATATAAATATAACTCGGTCTTATCATAGCATGTCAGGCTGTCACTGTGACCTAAACTAAGAATTCAAACATTTAGAAGTCATATATGCAAGTAATTGATACCTATCATTAAATAACTAAACAAAATTTAAAAATGAAACTATTTTCTTTCGAAAATCCTCTTTACTCTTTGATAAAAGAAAGTTACGCTGTCATGATCTTTGGTAAGGAAATATAGGCATAACTCCAAAGCAGTCGGGGGCCGACTTGACTTCTCCTGCAAAACAGATATTTAAAAAGGATTAAGTTTGAGACTTAATTATATATGTATATGAACTTATTATAGCATAACTTACCAGCATATTTGTGTGTTAATAGAAGGATACGGAACCACATGTATACACCGCTACACCCGTACTGAGTCCCCTTATCTCTGTTCTCCGATTCTTGCTTGCTCACTCTGACTTCTTTTTAAATTCAGAGGTGGACTGCATTTTCTTATAGTGCTCGAAGATCTTTGTAGATACATATGTCAACTTTTTATCTTTGGAACATATCTTGCTAATGAAATCAGTGTATCGAGTGGCAATCTGCCTATCGTACGCCTCTCTAATAGCTCCATCATTCAATAGCTCCCTGTCAAAAGAAAGTTATGTACAAAAGTATTAAAATTTAAATATAACTAAAAAAAAAACTTTTCAATTTTTGTCTCTAAATCCTGAGTAAAAGAAACAAACTTAACTTAAACATTTTCTTACATTCCATTGATTCCAATAAACATCTCGCATGTAGTGCGGAATAAACTCCCAAGAAAAGTCGTCCTTGTGTAAGAAGTGTTTATATGCTTTAGTCATCTCCCAAGCAGATCGGCCTGACGGGTGCAATTTTCGTCCACAAAATTGAAAACGAGGCGTTAGACCAAGTTTATGATAAATTATTTAAACGTAAATATTCATACTTACTTACTATCTGTCATCCTTCATGACTAAAAATATTCGCCCCGAAGCTTGATTAGTAGTATTGCTTCGTTTTCATCCACATGGGGTCGTAACTATGGACGAGTCACTCGAATGGTGTGCCGAGGAACTCAACGTTTGTGACACGCGTTGTACTTGATGACTTGTAGAGGGTGAGGCATGCAAATCAGAACGGCCTGGTGCTGGGGTCGTATGATGGTCGTGCATCTGATCATGTATATTTGAGTGAGATGTTGATCCCCCTGATGAAAAAATAGGCCTAACACTTTACCTAAACATACCACGACTATTGACAGGTGGAGTGGGTAGCGATGAAAGTAGGATAGAGTACATCCGAATAGAGGTGGGATCATCACCAAATACTGATGATAAAGACACATAAAATGTAAGGAGATGTGCAGGACGTGCATACGATGAGGGAGGTGTCTAATGGAAAAAATGGGTCTGCTGGGATGGGTGTTATGGGTACGGACGAATGTTGTGGGGTGATGCGAAGAATGTTGATGTTGAGTCTATTGGACCCGACTAGACTGTGTAGGTGGAGTAGCATAATCACGAGAGTGTGGGTGTGAATGACTCGATCGTCAATTTCTGCAAGCGCCTGATCGTCCACTGGATCGTTCACCGGATCTCTTACCGAATGATGGATCATATCATTTGCCTAACGACATGACTATATAAAAAAATTAAGACTAAGATAGAAACAATTACATATAAGCCTCCTACATTTGAAATATTATGTAACGAGTCAACAAATATGATACTAAGTTTTGCATTCATTAACCAACTTAAATGGTTATATCGTTGTTCGTCGTCACCGTTCTTATCATCTGATAAAAACTCAGAATTATCGCTTTCATCGTCTTCTTTGTCGACGTCTGACATGTGTGTGCCACTAGGATCAGCTAGCCAAGTTGCAACATTGTTACAAATTGTTGGGGCATGTGCCTTAGATTAATATACAAACATTGTTTATCTTATAATTTTAGTTAATAAAATTAAGATTTTCATTTATGGCTTTATTATAACTGATTGCGTGTTTACCTTATAATAAGATTCATGTGTATTTGTTGAAATATCATAAATGTCCCTAGTTGATCATTATACTGGGAACTATAATGAATTAAGACTAGTGTGAATCTTGATTGATGGACAAGTGATGATCATGCGTATAGGGATACGAATCGAGATCATGAGTACTTGTTAGGGAACAAGGTACTGGACCAACCCGCTATGAGAACACCATTTAAATTAAGTCATAGGTGTTACTCATGATAGGTATATTATTTAGTCATTCGAATTGAGATTACCATAAACTTTTATATTATGAGCATGGTAATTTGACACAATTAAACATTATCTTTAATATGACGATTATAAAGATTGTGATTGGTTACCATATGAATAATATGTGAAGTGTGTTATCAAGATAGAATTTGTCACTTTTATATAAAGAGAAATATCAGTGGATCCCTCGATATGATAGACTGATAATGGCTAAGTTCATGTGAATTGATATGATCAATGTCACTTGGATGTTTTCAATTTACCTAAAGATTCAGACTAGTACGACTGAACATTAAGGATGACTCTCCATGTCTTATGTTTAATAAAAGGATATCGCACGACAAAATGATATAATATGTGTTATTTATTAGGATGTATCGATTTTGATATTCATGATACTTGAGTAGTCATAATGGCTTACTAGATACCACTTATGACTTGTGTATCAAATGGTTCACTGCCAACATTGCATGAACTTATTGGGTCGCACACAAAGAATGACTTACGCAATTTCAATTGGTGCATAATAACGAATTTTATATGATAAAATTCATGACATAAAGGCCCTTAAAATTTGGTATATGATAACTTATTAATAGGGGCATATGTGTAATTTGATTAAACTGCCTAAATACAATAATTGTATTACAAATAAGATTTTAAGTGAGGGCTTACCTACACATATAAATAAAAGGTGAAACCCTTATCAATTTCAAGTTCTCTGGATTTTAAGACAGAAAGAAAAATATTTTCAATCTCTTTTAGGGCTAGCGCTCCAAATTATGGTCACAATTCGTATTTGGGTTTTCGATAGAGGACGCGCGCTTGAACGTTTTGGAGATCGAACAATCATAGAAGCAAATCACAAATTAAGGTATGATTTACCTTTTAGATCTAGTTTAATGGAACCTATTTTCGATCTTGTTGGAGTTTTTCAAAATTGTTTTGAATTTTCTATTGCGTATGAACTCCAAAAACTCCACACCAATATCAATCTCAATATCATGCTCAGGTAGCTGCTCTTGAAAAACGTCTTCTTGTGTAGGCGCAATGTCAACGTTCTCGACTAAGCTATGTTCATCGATTAATTTTGGCTGAAGTCAACACGTAGTTTGTCAATTGTTCTACGGACGTTTTAAACTTGGGTATGAAAAAAAGTACACTTGACTAGCTTGCATGGCTAGTATGAAAGGCTCATACTTATTTAATCCCGAATTTCGATGTACATCGACTATTTTTAAGGAGCGGTGAACTCTTGTCCCGACATTGTGTCTGGGATCGAACCATTGACACTTGAACAACGCAATATATAAGAATCCACCATATTTGATTTGTATCACTTATTGCAATTGCCCATAAAAGTCATTATCACATTTTGCGTAATGTGTGCTTCGTATGAACACCCCGCTACTACGGGTATCATTGTTTGCGCCATGCGACACTATCTGGAATTTGTAGTCATTAAATAGATACGCATGATATATGGTGCAAAGTTGACTAGGGTTATACGACAACCTTATAAGTGTTATATTTTGAATATACTATGGCGCTTATAGCCAAAATATTTGTTTATGAGAAACTTCATTTTTAAATAAATTACAAAAAAAGAATTATGTTAATATGCATGTAGTAATGACATACGAGTTATTGGAACCAACTTGAGAAATTTTTCTCAAGATGTTCATCGATTGCACTTCGTGTTATATTTGGTTTCTTGGAACGCAATTACGATACATACATTCTAACAAAAGAATGAAAGAAATTAAGGATTACGATTGAATAGATTAAAGATATTAAACAATTGACATTAAAATTGTGAATTGAAATGTATTAATGTATACCTAATGAATGGAGCAAACTTAAGAAAATTTAACAACACATATGAGTGTGTAGTGTTACATTCATCATCCATGAGATAAGGCTCTTTAATCTCCTATAGGCCCGACCTGAGTGGGTGAAGATTGAGAAGTTGCCATCAATATTTTGAGTTGGTCCGACTCCATCATCGTAATTGCGGGGGATGGTTGTGCGAAATGAAGATGTGTTTCTTAAAATAATAAGAATAAAATGCAGCTGCCTCTTAAATAAGCATTTCATATTAAGCCCTCAACCCTTGCCTTATTCCTAATATTCTTTTTCAATTGTTTCAAATATCTACATTTGTAGAGCTAAGTTAGTTAAATGTATATTTTAATTATGTATGAGTATAATTGATTACGTCTCAAAATGATACATCCATCGAAATTGTACTGGGCCAGCAAGGATAGCCTCATATGCCAGATTGATAGGGAGATGCTCCATTAAGTTGAGAAAACTTGGCGAAAATATCTTTTTAGACTTACACAATATCTTAAAAATGTTTCCATGCAAAAGCCGAAGATTCTCAACATTTAAATTTCTAGAAATTAAATCTCTACAGAAAATGTCGAACTTGCTAATTGCAATCCATATTTTAGCCTCTAAGAGGTTCTGAAAAACAATCGTTAGCAATAGTTGCATGAAAACATGACAATCGTGGTTTTTCATCCCCCACATCTTCAACTTCTTAGAATCTACGCTGAGACCGATGTTAGATGCGTAACCATTAGGGAATTGCAATTCCTTAATCCACTTACACAATTCTTGTTTCTCCGCTTATCATGCGCGTATCGTGCATTCAAATATTTGTTAAAAATTGGATCATAATGAAGCTCTAGACGATTACAAATCTCTTTTAAGTCCTCTCTAGACTTTGCGTTATCTTTCGTCTTCCTTGACACAATCATGATTGTGTTAAAAATATTGTCAATTTTTTTTCTTGATGTGCATTAGTCTAGGTTGTGTATGACAAAGTTCATCTTCCAATAAGGAAATTCCCCCAGCATGCTTCGTTTTCTCCACTTGCTAGCCCTCGAGACTTCATCGTTTATAGCATCTGATCCCAATTTAGTAACCTTCATTAGCCCTAAAGCTTCAATTTCACGCAAGATATCTTTACCTGATTTATTAGTATGTATCTTATCAGATACGATTCTGTCTTTGCAGAAAATAGACTTGTTTTTCCTCTTATTCGAGTATCGCGACAAGAAATTTTGATGACAATCGAACCAAGTTGTTTTCTCCCAAACCTCAACTGAAAAGCATCGATATCTTCTATAAAATAAGAACAAGTTGTCCCCCATGCGTGCTCCATCCAGAAAACATACTGTAAGCTGGAAAGTCGCTGACAGTCCATATAAGTGCGGCGCATATTTGAAAGTTTTTCTTAGTCGATATGTAGTAGGTAGGTATTTCGTCATACCACGAATCCTGAAATTCTTTGGTTGGAGAAACACATCAATTTTTTTCGACGGATTGGTCGGTCCAGGTACGATTACTGTTAAGAACATCACTTCTTTCTTCATACACAAAGACGGAGGCAAGTTGCATGGTGTTAAAATCACCAGCCATGAAGAGTGCAATTTGTTGGGGCATGTGTCCTAGGTCAATCCATAAATGTCTTTATGAATACTTTTAGTTAATAAAATAGAGGATTTCATTTGCTGTTTATTATAATTAATTTGCATGTTTTACATTATAATAAGATCCATGGGTATTTACATAAATATCCTAAATGTCCCTAGTCCATCATTATACCGGGAACTATAATGAGTTAAGACTAGTGTGAGTCTTGATTGATGATCATATGATGATTATACGTATAGGGATACGAATCAAGATCACGAGTACTTGTTAGGGAACAAAGTACTGGACCGACCCGCCATGAGAACATCACATGGATTAAGTCATAGTTGTTTCTCATGATAGGTATATTTCTCGGTCCTCTGACTTGAGATTACCAGAGACTTCAACATTAGGAACACAATGATTTGACACTATCAAACGTTGTCTTTAACCGAACGATTATAAAGGTTGTGATTGGTTACTATGTGAGCAATGTGATGAAGTTGTGTAATCAAAATAGAATTTGTCCCTCTCATATAAAGAGAGATATCCAATGGATCCCTCGATGTGTTAGACTGTTAAAAGGCCTAGTCTAAGTGAATTGATATTGATCAATGTCACTTGGATGTTTTCACTCTACCTAGAGATCGAGACTAGTACGATTGAACATGTTGGATGACAATTCCATGCCTTATGTTTGATCAAAAGGATATCGTGTGACAAAATGATGTTATATACATTATTGATTAGGTTGTATCGATTTGATATTCGTACGACTTGGGTAGTCATAATATCTTGCTAGAGGCCGCTTATGACTTGTATACCAAAATGTGTTTTGGTACACTACCAACGCTGTATGAGCCTATTGGGTCGCACGCTAAGAATGGTTTTGCAAGATTTTAAGATGGTTCAGAAAAATGAATTTTATATGATAAAATTCATGACAGAAACGTCCTTGTGGTGTATTACACTTATACTTCTTTAATTAGGGGTATATGTGTAATTTACTTAACCGTCTATATACGAGGGTTGTATAAATAGACGCTTTAAGTTAGAACACACGTATGAAAGAAAAAAGGTTGAAACTCTATTTTCGTTTTAGAAACGACTTAGAGTTTTTGGTATGCTCTGGATCGTTTTGGAGAGAAACAAAAGGTTTGGTATTCTCTCGAAGCTAGCACTTCAAATCTCGGCCGTCGTTCGTGTGTGGGATCGCTTGATAGAGGGCGTTCGTCGTTGGCAGCGCCTTAGAGATCGATTAACCTTCAGAAAGGTACATTGCGACTGAGGTATGATTAAGTTTTCATGGTTTAAACGTTTTTAATGGAATTAGATTCGGATCCTGTTGGGGTTTTTATCAAACTTGTTTTGTAATCTCCGCTGCGTATGAACCCTAAAACCCAACACAATTTGCCAGTCATTTTGAAAGGTTGGAACACATCAATGCATAAGCCAAGTCGAACATTACAAACCTCAAAGCTGAAGATAGGGTTCACTTGATTAAAGTCATTCCATGCCATGGAATCGGAACAATGCTGCATATTTCCCTCATCTCTGACTTTTTCTGGGTGTCATTGCATGTGTTTCGCAGCAGCTTTCGACGCGAACAAACATTGTAGACGAGATGCCAAAGGAAAGTAATGCATTGTCTTGTACAGGCGTTTGTTGGAGTTAAACTTAAGTTCTCCGCAAAAATTGAAGATGTAAGCTCAGAGTCAAACCCCCAATAAAACATGCATAATTGGGGACAACAACCGATTCCCTCATATAGGAGACTTAACCAGTGCATTAAACTCTTACATTTGTAAAAGCTATCTACCAAACAATTGTCTTTAGACAACATGTCTTTGCATACTTGCATAATCTTGTTGAATGTTTGCTCCGAAATAAGATGATTCAAATTTATCATCAACAAATGTGACATTGCTGAAAGTTTAGTCATCTTCTTGCAACCCGATCAAAGTAGTTGATTCGCAGCGTCGATCATTTCGAATAAATGATTGGCTTTAGGGTTCGGCTCCTTTTCGCGATTCCAATCGAAACTGAGGCCCACGTGGTTGTGTATCATATGATGATATGATGTCGGATATTCATCCATTGGATCATCACCTTCATCGTCTGCATCACTTAGTAATTCTTCCTCCCCATGTTCAGTCCAACAATAGTATTCGGGAATGAATCTACCCTTCACTAGATGAAGTTCTACTGTGTTTACATCTTATTATTTCTCGTTATGACATTTTTGACAAGGACATCGAGTTTTTCATTCGTTTAGGAACGTGGTGCAGTGTTGCATGACAAATTTCATGAACTCCTTCATGCCGGACATAAACTCTAATCTAGTGTAACCGCCTTCAATAAGGTTGTACAT
The DNA here is from genome assembly GCA_039657365.1 of Stephania yunnanensis. Classification (NCBI taxonomy): domain Eukaryota; kingdom Viridiplantae; phylum Streptophyta; class Magnoliopsida; order Ranunculales; family Menispermaceae; genus Stephania; species Stephania yunnanensis. The sequence continues at coordinate 6,038,274 of CM077589.1, forward strand.
CCAATCTCGAGGCACATACATCACGAAAGACCTAAATAACCTTAATTAAACACACGTAAACACCAATCACTATATACATTTTAGTCGAATGTTAATCGTCATTAGTCGAATTGCTTGCATTTGCACATACTTTGCGTCATATATATTATACTTTTTAGTCGAATGTTAACCACAATTAGTCGAATTGGTAGCAATATTTGCATGTACTTTGCGTAAATTCTTTCCTCTTAATTATGTTTTTTTCATTATATATACGATAAATGCTATTTTTATATCCATTAAGGTTTTAAAGTACATTAATATAATTGTACACAAAGTATACATTATTTAAATTCTCTTTCAATATATATAATGTAATTATTAATTTTTAAATGATTTTCTTTTAAAAATATATAGTATAAGTTCTACATATAATATAATACATAAGTCCATATAGTGTGTGTCTATATATATATCTAACATAATTACTAAATTTTACGTGTTTTACTTTGTTTTTATTTATTTTGCTTCAAATTTATTTTGCTAATTATATTTATTTTGAATATATATATATATATATATATATATATATATATATATATATATATACAAAGTAAGCAATTTTGTTTTTCATTAATTAAAGTTTTAAACTACATTCATATAATTCTCTAGGTCGGAGGGGAAACAAGTCGAGATCATTGATTCATGGCATAACTTGTGAAATATATGATTTATATTATTTAATTTGATTTAATTTCTTCTATTTCAATGTTGTTGATTTTAAAGAATATGGTTTAGATATAGGGTATGTATGTTGTCAGTGCATGCTCTTAGGTGGACAACATATAGTTGTTTGAACCAATAAAGTGATGAACACTCACCCGTTTATCGTAAAACCTTTCGGTTCTTAAGTGTGCAATAATTAAGTCTAGGTTAAATCGGAAGCGGACGCGATTCGTTTATCTAGGATTAGTATTCCCACGGATCCTTATTATTGCAGTTTGTGTGTTAAGCCTAATTAGCGGATGTCTAAGGTTATAAATTAATTAGGGAAGTAGTTAGTGACTGACGTCTTAGCTATCAAGATTAGGGGGATGAGGAATTTCTAGCGGATGTCGATTTTCTATAGCTAATCTAGGAGAATTTAAATTAATAACTTTTTAGGAAAGATTGAAGACCATGACGTGTCATTGAATCTTGATTCTGATTTATGGAACCGTATACCTAGGTGTTAGTTAGGTATCCATTAATTGTTTTGAAAGTTATTTTCATTATTTTATTTATTTAGTTTATTTTAGTTTAGTTAGTTAAATTAATTTATTTTAAAATCTCTGATTTCCTTTTGTTGTTTTTAACCATAGAAAGACTATCAATCTCTGTGGGATCGACTTTTTGCCACTGTTCTACAAAATAACTGGTTTATGAATTTTATTTTATTGACGCGTTCGGCGCGCGTCGGCCCTGGTGGCGAGGCAATCCCCGCCTCATCTTCACAGTCGAAAAGAGGAACTCTATTGGCTGGAATGTATACTTATGCCTAATGTCTCAAAGGGAAGAACTCTGTAATAGAGGCAAGCCTCACGTCAACCCACTCTCGAGATCATTGACTCGTGGAGAGAGATCTCACGCATAGTCTAAGGTATGACCAATACTATAGCAAAAATCGAATCATCATCTACAAGAGTGCCGAAAAAAGGTCGAACCGTCTCTTTGACCATACATGGACACACGTGAGAATAGAGTAAATATGCAAGCCAAATTGACAAAAAGTAAAAGTGAAATAAATAAATTAGGATAGAAATAAGTAAATCCTAAGCTGCCTTTCTCGTGTGATTACTTACCTGACGCTCGTGAAATCGCTCTTAAATGACTCGCTAGCGCCTCAAACTGAATACTCGACACCCGACTAGTTTCTTAATTCCCTAGTGTCCAATTTTATCATTTTAAAATATTTTCGTCTCACATTTAATGGCTTTATAATGTAAAACTAAAAATTAAGATTTTATTTTAAATTTTAGCTGTGACACGTTTTTCGAGTTAAATCGGGTATCAAATGCCCAAAAAGTCTTAAAAACTACTTTCTATTTTTTACCAATTTTCATGTTTTCTCTGATTTTTTTGAATTTTTCATAATTTTCAATCTATTTTCTTTTTTTATAATTTATTTTATTTAAAATTATATTTGATTTTTGAATTATTTAATTTTTCTTTTGGGGGTTGGGCCTGAATCGGGCCTAAACCAGGCTTGGTTCGGCCAAGCATGCCTCTGGGTCTGGGCCGGCTCGGTTCAACCCACCTTGTTCTAGGTTGACTCAGTTCCGATCCACCCTGGCTTGGGCATCCAGGCTCGACCTGTTGGTCTTCCCCACAATTAGTCTATCTCAAACGTAATTTTTTTTAATTAAAATTTCCTTTTTTTGTTTCTTAAACAAAAACACCAATAACTACTCCAACAACACAATTACAATAACACCATTAGAGCCTCAAATTTCTCCAAAAATTAACAACAAATACCAACACTTAACTCGGTCTTGAGAGGTCTTCACCACGAGAGGCAGTGAAGCCAGAGAGAGAGGGGGGCCGAGAGTGTCGTAGGAGAGAGGAATACTTATGAGAGTAAAATGAGAGCTTGGTGAGTTTGAAGAAGAATGAGAAGAAAAATGAAAGGGAGAATAGAGGAATTTGGAGTTTTGATTTGTTGATGAGGGATGAGAGAAAAAAGTGAGGTATGGGTGATGTTATGGTGATGCGATAGGTGTGTGATGGGTAACGTGATGGGTGATGTGACATCTAAACTCCGACTACCCATACTCCCACATTATACGCACTTTGCAGCGTCCTACGTTCTCGTAACTAATGCGACCAATAAAAATCCTAACACTAGTGCGACGCGAATATTTAAAAAAAAAAAAAAAAAACATAACACGCGCCACAAAGAATAATTAAAATTGCATCGTCAAATGTGTCCTAGAGTTTTTCACGGCGTCCACGTGGATGTGAGCTTAGGGTCATAATCTATAATTAATCAATTAATCAAGATTAATTAAAGTGAGGCATTACAATAATACAATCATCACATAATAAAAGTAATATACCTCGATGTCGACTCCAGATGGTTGATCGAGCTCACCACATCACTCCAAGTCTAGGTCACAATCCTAAAATGACACATGGCACGAGCTAGAATATTCGAGTTGTCATAATGAGTGCTTTATACATGACCATTAATCCCGTCTAGCATGCTCGAAGTAACACATAGAGTTGGATTACCACTTTGTGCAAGAACAGGTTGCCCTAGGATTACTTGTTACCAAACATGTGCATATTGCTACTCAAATTGCATATATATTTACTAAACATGTGCACAAGGCTGCTCTTGTTGGGTTTTGGGGTTTATACGCAGCGAAAAATTCAAAACAATTTTGAAAAACCCAAACAAGATCGAAAATAAGTTCTATTAAATTATATTTACAAAAGTAAACCTTACCTTAATCTTTGATTTCCTTATCTGATTGTTCGATTTTCAAGACATTCAAGTGCACGTCCTCTATAAAAAATTCATACACCAACGGTGACCACAATTTGGGGTGCTAGCCCAAAAAGAAATAGAAAACGTTTTTCTTCTTTCCCAAAATCTAGAGAACTCAAAATTTGCAAAAACAAAAATTTCATTTCATTTTAAGGTTTCACATGGTAACCAATCACAATCTTTATAATCTTCTGATTAAAGACAATATTTGATTGTATTGAATTGTCATGCTCCTAATATTGAAGTCTATGGTAACCTCAAGTCGAAGGATTAAATTATATACATATCATGAGTAACACCTATGACTCAATCCATGTAGTGTTCTCATAGCGGGTCGGTTCAGTACCCTGTTCCCTAACAAGTACTCATGATCTCAATTTGTATCCCTATACGCATGATCATCATATGACCATCAATCAAGATTTACACTAGTCTTAATTCATTATAGTTCCCAGTATAATGATCGACTATGGACATTTAGAATATTTCAACAAATACCAATGGATCTTACTATAAAGTAAACATGCAATCACTTATAATAAAACAACAAATGAAAACCTCAATTTTATTATCTAAAGTTATAAGACAAACAATTTTTGTAGATTGACGTAGGGCACATGCCCCAATAGCTCTTTCATATTTTCTTACTAAACCGTGCCTCCAATCTCGGCTCAGTTTGCGGGAGGATATTAGCAATCTACAATATAGTGCATACTATGTGTCTAAATGAAATAATAGGGAGCTTCATCAATTAAGGAGTGAAAAGGATCACAAAGATCTTTGCTTAAATGGAAACTCAACAAATAAGGAAACTTGGCAAATTGATAATCAATTAGGTGTTGAATCAAAGAATATAGTTTTTTGAATCTTTTCCTTATTTAATCCTTGTTTCCTTAAAACTATGTAACGACTATATAATCAGTAACCTATATAGTATGTAATTCAAATCTCGAAAAGTCTTAAAAAAAATGAAAAAAATCAATACAACTTATTCTTCTTCTCTATTTTTCTTTCTCTGGGTTGATTCACAATAATGACTTGAAGGGATTATGAAATATTGTAAACCATCATTGTTCGATCAGTTCAGCAGATTGAAGGTAAAAATAATTGGAGTTTTTTGTTTATGTCAATTAATTGCTTGGTCGAACGTCGTTGGAAATTGTTTTAATAAAACATGGAATTTTAAAGATAAACAACAAGTTTTTAGGTTTTGGTTTCAAAACCAAATTAAGTGAGTCAAACCCTCAATCTGATAGTTTTGATCAAGGAAACTTATGGGTTTTGATTTGCAATTGAAAAATAACCTTCAAATGAATATAAGAGATGTAAAGATCAAAGAAAAAATAGAACTAACAACAACAACAACAACAACAACAACAACATAGCCTCAGTCTCAAATTAATTAGAGTCGGCTAAAGAAAAAATAGAAGTAAACAAAAAATTTTGCCATGGTTCGCCATTCCCACAATGAAAAAGATGGAGGGGCAGGTAAGTCATTTTTATCAACATCTAACGCATGTTATCCCAATGTTAAGACGTCCAACCGAATAAGTCACCAACTTGGGACTAATCAGTTAATCTAATAGGGGTATATTCAATTTGACAAATCCATAAATCTTTTTAAATGATGGATTTCCATTGATTTTATGGAATTTGATGAATTTGGAAGGACTTGATCTAAATCCATCTATGGTTATGGGCATGATTTGGTTATGTATATTTTTTTGAATAGAAATCCACAAAAATCATTAAAATCTACTCAAATCCTAATGCCATTAAAAATTGAATACACTTACATTTTTTAGAAATCTATTAAAATCCATCATAATCTTAATTGAATATCCTTTGATTTTTTAAAAGTGCCTTAAAATCTTTTGAAATCTAAATTAAATAAACCTTAATTTTAAAATCCTCCAAACTCTTTTAAAGTCAAAATCATGCGTATGAGTAGTCCTGTGAATAAGGTTGCCCCGATATATATATACTAGTTTCAAGACTTGCTACACACGATTCCCCGCTCGAAATTGTAATTAAAATTTAAAAATTATAAATACAAGTACATTTTTTAACTTATCAATATTCTCTAATGTGATTGAGATAAGATGTGAATGAAAAAAATAAGCTAGTCATGCTAAGACATTACTTCCTCAAAAAAAAGTGTATTGGATTGATGTGAATGAGTTCGTGATTGATTTGGAGATAAATAAAGGAAAAACGTGTAGTGGATTGATAAGGAGTTAGAGTTTGATTTGGATACAAAAGAAAAGGTTGATTTGGATATGGAAAAAAAAATATGGGCAAATAAGTAAATTTCATTACCACTCAAAAATTTGTAATTCGTGCTTTTATATATATATAAGGAAGAACAATGAGGGTTTGGGTGAGAATGATGAAGACGATGACCAGTTGTATGCACCCCCTCAAAATGTATCAAATGGTAGCATGCAATTCAAGCTTTCAACAGATACAATGTTCATATAAACCAATTTTCCCCATAAACAAGTGCACGCTCCAATTTAGAAGTCTCCATCAATTTATCAACATCTTCGTCTCCGTGTATTGGATTGATGAGAAGGAGTTTGTGTATTGGACTGATGAAAAGGAGTTCTTCCAGAGCACGAACGAGTGATCGATTGAAGACTGAGAGGAAGAGAAAATCGTGTATTGAATTGATGAGAAGGAGTTCATGATTGATTTGGAAATAAAGAAAAATAAAAACGTGTGGTGTATTGATAAGGAGTTGGAGTTTGTCGCACGCACGAGTTCATGATTGATTTGATTTGGATATGAAAAATAAAAATAGGTAAAATTACCACTCAAAATTTGTGATTACTTTTATATATACTAGTTTCAAGTGTATTTCTAAGAATTTATTAACAAAATTTAAAATTATAATTAAAATCTAAAAATTAAAAATACAAGTATATTTTTTAACTTATCAATATTCTCTAATGTGATTAAGATAAGAGTTGGATAGTTTGTCTTCAAAGCATTGATGAGAATGGGTTCATGATTGATTTGGAGATAAAAAAAAAAACGTCGATGGAGACTCAAATAGTGATCGATTGAAGACAACGAAGATGTCAATGAGAAAGTAAACCGTGTATTAAATTGATGAGAAAGAGTTCATGATTGATTTGGAAATAAAGAAAAAGAAAAAAATCATATAGATGTCCAAATTGGAACAGTATTGATAATAGAGTTAAAAGTTCAAAGGTGATTTAGAGACAAGAAAATGTTGATTTGGATATGAAAAAAACAAACAAACAAACAATATGGGCAAATAGGTAAATTTCATTACCACCCATGGGATCAAAAATTTGTGATTCGTAAGCTTTTATATATATATTATATATATATATATATATATATATATATATATATATGATATATATATATATATTTAAGTAGAGGACATAAGAGTTATTTTGAAAGAGAGTTCAAAAAATTTAAATATGCGCCGTTACGCACAACTAAGGTGTTTTTAGCACAACTCTAAATTATTTGTGTCACGAGTGGCTAAAAATAATTGATGTTTACATACACTAAGTAGTACAGTAAACATCAATAATGAACGAAGTTGGTGGGGATTTTGTTATTGGAAATAAATAAAGAAGCACGTGATTGCAAATAAATATACAAGCACGTGCTTGCATACACACTCTCGTACAGAAAAAAGCACGACTTCTTGACTCCCCCCTCCCCTGCTCGGCGCCTTCATTGAGTATTCTTCTTCAGCTGCTCGAGATCGATCAAAGAGATCTGTCTGTTTTAAGATCAGACATAGAGGAGCGGATCGATCGATCAATCAGACGGTGTAAATCGATCGATGGCTCTGGCGTGTCTCCACCCGTTGTGGGTCCCACTCGCTCCTCCGCTTCCAACAGTACACGGCGGATCGCGCATCCGACGGCCAGCAGAGCGGGGAGCGTCTCTCAAGGTACGCCCTCCCCCACCCACCACCACCACTTTCATATGGGAAACATAGATTTGAAAATGATGTTGTTGAATTATGAAAATGCCCCTGCATAGGGGTTTCTGCTTGCTTGTTCTTCAAATCTTTGATTCATTAATTCTTCTCCAAACTAATTCTGTTTGAGAGAATTATGAAATTGATAATTCAGATTCATAGTTGAGTGATTACCTTAATAATAATTAGAAAACCTACACTTTCTAATTGGAAGGATTTTAATTCCATGTAGTTAAGATATTTTGGGAGAGTTTGGCACTCTTTGTTAATTTGAGAAGAGAATAAGTTTATTATATGTCTTTCTTGTGTACATGGTACTCTATATATACACATAGGTCTAGATTATAAAAGGAAAGTGCAAACCACAAAAGGAACCTACTAATTACACGAGATTTTAATTTCCTTAACTGCTAAATACAATAACTAGTTTCCTTAACTTCTAATTTCCTTAAGTGCTAAATACAATAATTAGTTTCCTTAACACCCTCTTTCAAACTCAAGATGAGTTCGTAGAAATAAACTTGAGTTTGTCGACAAAAGTATGAAAGCGACCCGAAAGATGAGCTTTACTGAAGATATCAATTGTTTGATTAGAAGAGGAAACAGAAGAAAGTTGAAGAGTGCCTCGAACTAAGTGTTGACGGACGAAGTGACAATCATGCTCAATGTGTTTGATTCTCTCATGAAAAACATCACTGTACGCAATTTAGATTGCGCTTTGATTGTCACAATATAGGATGGTAGCAAAACCATGTGTAATCCCCATATCTTCAAGTAACCAACGAAGCCACAGTAATTCAGAGTAGCATCAGCAAGAGCCCGATACTCAGATTCTATGCTGGAACGAGATGTGACTGTTTGTTTCTTGCTTCGCGAATATTATTGAGTTGCCTAAGAAGAAACAATAACTAATAGTAGATCATCGGTCGGTTGGATCATCGGCCCAGTTTGCATCCGAGTAACCCGATAATACTAGTTGTGAGTCGACAGAGAAGTGGAGACCATGAAACAGAGTGTCTTTCACATAACGAAAGATGTGGAGAACAACAGTAAAATGAGCTGTACGAGGAGCTGACATGAACTAACTAACGATATGAACAACGTAAGCAATGTCCGGACGACTGACAGTGAGATAAACCAAACTGCCTACAAGCTGGCGATATAGGGTAGAATCTGAAAGAAGTGTATCATCTGATGGTGTCAGCTTGACATTTGTGTCCAATGGAGTGGATGCAACGGTAGTATCAGAAATCACAGATCTAGAGATCAAATCAGAGGCATATTTTGCTTGTAAAAGATAGTATTCATCAGAAGTAGAAGCAACTTCAAGACCAAGAAAGTAGCTAAAGTTACCCAAGTCCTTCATCTCGAAATGACTTTTGAGATATTGTTGTAGGTCAGATATCCCAGTAGAGTCGTCCCCAGTGATGATCATATCATCAACATAAAGCAGAAGAAGAATCATGCCATTGTCAATACGTCGAGTAAACAAGGCAGAATCGTGAGGACTCGATTGAAAGCCAAACTGTATAATAGTGGAACTGAATTTGGTAAACCAAGCACGAGGAGCTTGTTTCAGCCCATACGATGCACGTCGGAGAAGACAAACTTGCTTTGAAGAATGAGAATATCTAAGGGGCGGGTTCATATAAAATTCTTCTGCAAAATCTCCATTGAGAAAAACATTTTTGACAACCATTTGGAATAAAGGCCAATGTCTAATAGCTGTCGCAGGCTAACAAACTCCGAACATAGATCAGGCGGGCTACAGGAGCAAATGTCTCTTTATAGTCAATGTCATACTCCTGTGTAGCCTTTGGCAACCAGACGAGCCTTATACTGCTCGATAGAGCCATCAGAGCGAGTTTTTATCTTGTAAATCCATTTGCAGCCAATCAGAGTCTTGTCGGAGAGGAGGTCTACCAAGTCCCAAGTATGAGTCTTCTCTAATGCACACAATTCTTTTGACATTGCTTGCTGACAAAGAGGGTCAGAACTAGTATCTCGATACGAGGAAGACTCACGTAAAGAGGAAATAGCAGAGAAATAATGATAATCTTTGAGGTAAGGTGGAGGTTCAGTTACTCGTTTAGAACGACGAGGAGCAGGAAGAGGAACATCAGAGGTGACAGATTCTTCGATGACGGGTGTTAAAGTGGGGTCACGATCATTGAGCTCATCTGGAGTACCTGCAGGAGATAGAAAAAGCTCGATGGACGAGTTAGTTAAAAATGGTTGAGTACAGGATAGGGAACTGTCGAACTTGGATGGAGTAGAAAACATGGTATGTTCCCAAAAGGTGACATGTTTGGAAATGCGTAGTCTCCGAGAAAGAGGGTCCCAACATCGATAGCCTTTGTGTTCAATTCCATACCCGAGAAAACAACGCAAACGAGCACGCGGTTCAAGTTTGGTGTGCTCATGGGGGTTAAGGAGGACAAAACATGCACAACCAAAAAATTCGAAGATTAGAATAATCAGGTGGCGTACCATATAATCGTTCAAAAGGAGAGATGTTCTGCAGTACTGGTGTGGGAAGTCGATTAATGGTATAGACACAGTTTAAGGTGGCTTCACCCCAAAACTTTTCAGGATAAGCTGCTGAGAGAAGTTGGGCATGTACAAAATCTAGAATATGTCGGTGTTTTCTTTCAGCTCGACCATTTTGTTGAGAGGTGTACGGGCAGGAACATTGAACAATAGTATCTTGCATTTTAAGAAACTGAAGAAGAATAGAATCACGGTATTCTAAGGCATTGTCAGTACGAAGAATTTTGATTGTACATACAAACTGAGTTTTGATCATGTTAGCAAAATCAATATAAGTTTGGGATATTTCAAATCGATGCTTTAGAAAATATATCCAAGTGAACCTTGAATAATCATCAATGGACAGTACAAAGTATCGATAACCATTCACACTTGAAGTAGGTGCAAGTCCCTAAACTCCTAATCTAAATTAATCTTTACTTCGACGCTTGTAATGTTTTGGATAAGACTTCACACGTCCTACATCAGTAACCTTTTGAAAGTTGAAGGGGTTGATTGCAATTAAGTTTGTCGGTATGAATACTATTAAAATAAGCGCAGCTATGGGCACCCCACCTATTATTAAAGGCACCCAAAATTTATTGTTATTCTCTCCGCTAAATTTTACCTTGATTGAAATGACAAAATTGCCCCTTTGTATTATCAAATTGGTGAATTGATGGTGGGGTGCACTTGAGGGCAATTTCAAATTTCAGTCAAATTTTTTGGGTGTCCTTGGTTAACCACTTGGTGCCCTCAACAATGGTGTGCATTCACTAATAGGTGGGGTGCTTATAGTGGGGCTAATTAAAATTAGTGCTTTAGGTTTGCCCAATTAATTGTTTCTAATTTTTATTTTTTATTTTATTAGTATGTTGGTTGGTTATTTAAGTCCAAGATGTTAGGAACTTTATGAGGGCAACCACAATTGTGTTTCTTATGTGCGTAGGATTTAGTTAGACCTATTTCTTAGAAAGTTTTGTTAGGTGTTCTGTTTTTGGTTCAGTTTTGTGTATAAGTATTATATACCACTGTTTAAGAAATAAGAGAAATCGAAATTATTGTTTAGTTATGTTGTGTAGCTGAATAATTGAGATCCCAAAACAACAACAACATAGCTTCAGTCCCAAATTAATTAGGGTCGGCTACATGGATCAAACTCTTCCATTGTGCTCGATTTCATGCAACTTGAGAGCCAAAAACAAAAAATCTTAATATTACTCGTGCTACATAAGGACCTAAAATCTCATTAGTCTTCTTGAGAGATATTGATTATTGAGTATGAGGTGCAATGACTAACATTATGCGGAGGTTATGCTCCAGCTAGGTACGTAGTTAGGGGCGGAATGGGTGTCAAATTGTAAATTTAGGGGTGGATATTCTCCAGCTGATTGGCTATGTATGGAGTCGGGTTGATATTCAGGGCTTTTCATTTAAATTTGTATTGGTGGGGCTAGAACGGTTGCACGGAGAGAATGGTGAAAATGGAGAGAAGGGTGCAATTATGCAATCTATTTAATAGATCTATTATCTTCATCTATATGTGATGAACACGAGGCTGATTGATGCTTTTGAAGAAGTCGGATAAACTATTGGAATTAACTTATTTAGATCTATAGAGTGACAAGGAAAAAAATGTTCACAATTTTGAATGAGTCTTGGTGTAAGAGATAAATCTCCAACTGAACCAGATTATCTTGTTATGGATATTGTCCTCATGTAGGAAACTGGAGCTATACAAGCTAACTGTCAGCCCCTCAATAGCGTGACCCGAGTAGGCTGGGCTGGGCAGCAAGAAACCTAGCCATTGACCGAGTTCTGGAGGGCTCGGATGGTTCCATAAGGTTCGGTTGCGGAAGAACATGCGAAATGGCTCATAGGTGTGAAGGGGGTTGCGCCTGGGCGCGCACCTTGGCACGGCGTCTTGGCACACCTTGGCACACCTTGGCACGGCGCCTTGGCACACCTTGGCAAGGCACAGGCGCTCCTTGGCACGCGCCTTGGCGCAAGGCACGGGCGCTCCTTGACACGGTACCTTGACGCAAGGCACGGGCGCTCCTTGGCACGCGCCTTAGCACAAGCACGGGCGCACCTTGGCACGGCGCCTTGGCGCGGGCACGGGCAAGACTTGGCGGATTCTTCGGCACGAGCAAGGTCGCGCCTTGGCACGAGGCGAGGGTTGACAAATCTTGACTTGGGCGTTGACCAAGTCAAAGTACGCTTGGTCTCATTTTGGGATTTTTCCTATTGGAGCTGAGGAAACGACTTAACATCTACTATAGGGAGAGGTGTGCTCTCTCCTTGGGGCGGCATGGGCGAAGTAGCAAGGACCCTTGAGCATGCCTTGGGCGCAATGCCAAGGCACGACCCATGGACGGATCATGGCGTCGGCCACCCCGAGCCGGTGGGACTCGACCGAGCCCCGGCTAGCACCCGAGGTGCCTGGGCATGGCCAGGCACCATCGAGCAGTCCCTGTCCCGTAGAGAAACATGGGCCACGTCCCCTGAGGCGTGGATGGACCAAGTCAAGGCGGTTCCAAGCGGTTGAGTAACTACATTGATCATGGGCAGAGGCCATGATCAAGGCACGACCAAAGAAGTCCCGAATACACGGAGCATGTTGCAATTGACCCTGTAATGGTGACGTTTATGGAACGATGTGGCAGCGAGGGAGCAAGACAGTTGGGTAACTGTCTTGACCACAAAGGGAGTAGTGTTTTACTTAGTCTATGGATCGATGTACACAGGACATGTGTCCTAGTTGGTTATGTAACTACCTGTTGGCTGGTCTATAAAGCCAAGGGCTCTAAGCTTGGGGAAGCATAAAGTTCCAGTGTTGTATTCCCAATTGAGAGCTAGTAAAAACGTTTCTTTGTTGCCATTGCTTGTTGTTCCTTTAATTCGAGTATTGGTGTGCTGAACTAAGGTGGCCCTTAGGCACCACGGGTTTGATTGAGTGAGAAAATTTTTCCTAGTGAAAAACCCCTCTTTAATTGGCCCCGTGACAATTGGTATCAGAGCCCCGTTTGGACACAATGGCGACCCGAGCAGCGAGCGATTTAAGTGAGAGGTTAGCTCACTTAGAACACCTAATGGCAACGATGTCTGCCCCTGCAGAATCAGCGGTGTCTTCAACGACGGCACAACGCATTGAAGGCTTGGAGATGTTGGTGGCTTCATTGATGACTAAGGGAGAGTCACAGGAAGCCGTAATAGCTATGTGGGAATCAAGATTTGACGAGCTTGTAGCGGATGTACGTTCGGTAGGAAAACTTACCACCGAAACAGCCTCGACGATGGCTATGGAGGTGAATCTGCTCAAGCGAGCCGTGGGCAAATCCTCGGAGGTTGCAGTTGCTGTGAAGTCTAAAACCAAAGTACCCGAGCCAAAGAAATTCTCAGGCAAGCGGAGCGCAAAGGAGCTTGAGAATTTCCTTTGGGACATGGAGCAATACTTTGCTATTGCTGGGACGGAGGAGAACCAAAAGGTCATCTAAACCTCCATGTATCTTGAGGGCGATGCTAAGCTCTGGTGGAAAACCAGAGTAGACGATGATGCGGCTGCGGGCAGACCCAAGATCGTGGACCGGGAGGTGCTAAAGAGGGAATTGAAGGATCAATTCCTTCCTACCAATGCGGTTTGGCAAGCGCGGGAGGCCTTGCGCAAGCTCAAGCAGACGGGATCGGTCAGAGACTATGTTAAGGAGTTTTCCTCTCTCTTGCTGGACATCAAAAACATGTCAGAGGAGGATAAACTCTTTAACTTCACTACTGGATTGCAGTCATGGGCTCAATCCGAGGAGGCAAGGGGTGAAGGACTTGCCTGGTGCAATTGCTGCGGCTGACAGTCTTGTGGACTTCAAGACTAGTTCTTCCACGAGCGAGGGGAAGAACAAGGAGAAGAAGCCATTCAAGGACCATCACAAGAAGGGTGAGACAAAACCCTTCCCTCCTAAGCAGGTGAACCCGAGACCAGTAACGAAAGCAGACGCTAAGCCCTCATCAAGTTCCTCGGGTAAGGGTTGTTTCATTTGCAGTGGCCCTCATAGGGCACGGGACTGCCTAAAAAAGGAGAAGATTTCAACCTTGATCGCGGAAGATGATGGCCAGCCTCGAATGAACCCACTGTAGTTGTTGAATGCCATTCAACAAGCCAAGACTAGCCCTTCGAAGGGCTGATGTACGTGGATGCGGAGGTGAATCAGAAACAAGTCTTGGCAATGGTGGATTCGGGAGCCACACACTCATTCGTGGCAGATCACATGGTGGGAAAGCTAGGACTGGATCTTGTTGAGAATTCCAGTCGAATGAAAGCTGTAAATTCGGAAGCAAAGCGAATTCAAGATATGGCCACCGGTGTGAATCTTAAGGTTGGATCTTGGGAGGGGAAGATCAACCTCATGGCAGTTCCCTTAAATGACTTTGATGTCATCCTAGGGAATAACTTTCTACATTTGGGGAGTATTGCATTAATGCCGTTTTTGAGGGGATTGTTTGTGATGAACAAATCCCATCCTTGCTTTGTTCATGCGGCTAACACAATTGCAGGAAAAGAGAGTGCAAAGTTGTCCCATCTTTCAGCCATTCAAGTGAAGGATGGATTGAGGAAGGGTGAACCCACGTTCCTACCGGCCTTGGTGGAGACTAAGGCAGGAACGACGACAAAGGTCCCTGATGCAGTTGTTGAGGTGCTGGAGGACTTCAGTGATGTGATGCCGGCAGAGTTGCCAAAACAGTTACCCCCACAAAGGGTAATTGACCACGAGATTAAGCTAATCCCTAGCTCAAAACCCCAGCACAAGCCCCGTACATAATGGCTCCAAAAGAGTTGGAGGAGCTGAGGAAGCAGCTGCAGGAGTTGTCGGATGCTGGATTCATTCAGCCATCCAAGGCACCCTATAGAGCACCAGTCCTGTTCCAGAGGAAGCATGATGGATCTCTCTGGATGTGCGTGGATTACAGGGCGCTGAACAAGTTGACAGTGAAGAACAAGTACCCTATTCCATTGGTGGCAGACTTGTTCGATCGGCTATCTAGCGCAACCTACTTCACAAAGTTGGACTTACGGTCGAGATACTACCAAGTCCGAATTGCAGCTGGAGATGTCCCTAAGACAGCAATGGTGACTAGGTATGGATCATTCGAGTACTTAGTCATGCCATTTGGCTTGACAAATGCCCCTGCTACATTTTGTAATTTGATGAACGATGTACTAAGGGAGTTCATCGATCATTTTGTGGTTGTTTACCTTGATGACATTGTTATTTATAGTCAAAACCTCCAAGATCATGTGGATCACTTACGAAAGGTTTTCACTACGGCTAATCATTTATTTGTAAAATGTGAGTTTGCTGCGCAAACGATCAGTTTCCTTGGTCATGTTGTAGGCTAGGGAAAATTACGGATGGACCCGGAGAAAGTGCGGGTGATCATGGAGTGGCCGAACCCCACGAAGGTCCAGGAGTTGCGGTCTTTCCTGGGTTTGGCGAACTACTATCAACGGTTCGTGGAGGGCTACTCAAGGAGAGTGGCACCGCTGACAAATCTGTTGAAAAGGGATCGAGCTTGGGCATGGACGGATAGTTGCAACCAAGCTATGGCGGAGCTGAGGCAGGTCATTGCCTCTGAACCAGTA
Source organism: Stephania yunnanensis (assembly GCA_039657365.1). Taxonomy (NCBI): domain Eukaryota; kingdom Viridiplantae; phylum Streptophyta; class Magnoliopsida; order Ranunculales; family Menispermaceae; genus Stephania; species Stephania yunnanensis. The sequence continues at coordinate 6,053,916 of CM077589.1, forward strand.
TTGGGGTTACCCAATTTTGATCTACCTTTCGAAGTACACACGGATGCATCAAATAGAGCACTGGGGGCGGTACTTGTCCAGGAGGGACACCCCATTGCCTGCGAAAGCAGAAAATTGAAGGAAGCGGAGCGGAGGTACCCAGCTCACGAGAAATAGATGATGGCTGTGATCCATGCTCTCCATCTTTTGAGGCATTATCTGCTGGGAACCAGTTTCGTGGTACGGACGGACAATGCGGCGATCACCTACTTCATGAGCTAGAAGAAGCTCAATCAGAAGCAGGCGAGGTGGCTAGATTTCCTAGCAGAGTTTGATGTGCAATTCGAGCATAAACCTGGGAGGCTCAATTCAGTCCCGGATGCTTTTAGCCGCAAGGTGGTGGCTGAGATGGTATCAGCAGTGGTGAGGCTGGAAAATGAGTTCCTGCCTCGCATCAAGGAGGAGACAAGCAAAAACCCTATTTGTGTAACATGATGAAGCTAGTGGCTGGGGGAGTCACTCGGAGGTTTTGGTGCGAAGATGAAGTCCTCTGTGCTAAAGGAGGACGTCCATATGTCCCTAGTACTGGTGGATTAAGGCAACAACTTCTTAAGGAGACACATGATGCTCGGTAGGCAGGACACCCCGGGCATGGAGCGCACCTATGCCATTTTATCACGTTCGTTCTTCTGGTCGAAGATGGAGGAGGACGTGGATCAGTACGTGCGGACTTGTCTCGTGTGCTGGCAAGACAAGACAGAAAGGAGGAAGGCCCCATGGTTGCTGGAGCCTTTGCCTGTACCAGACAGACCCCTTTCAAAGCATATCGATGGATTTCATTACTAGTCTTTCTAAGGTGCAGGGGATGACCAGCGTGCTAGTGGTGGAGGATCGATTCTCGAAGTATGCTACATTCATAGCTGCTCCGAAGAATTGCGATGCGGACCTAACAACAGAGTTGTTCTTGAAACATGTGGTGAAGTATTGGGGAATACCGGAAGACATCATTAGTGATCGAGATGCTCGCTTCACTGGAAGGTTTTGGGTGGCCCTTTTCAACTTGTTAGGGAGCTGAAGTTTTCCACAACAAACCATCCTCAAACAGATGGGCAGATGGAAAGGATCAATGCATTGCTGGAGGACTACCTCAGACACTACGTGAATGTCACTCAATCTAATTGGGTAGATTTACTTGATACCGCCCAATTTTGCTACAATCTTCACAAAAGCTCAGCTACGGAGCTGAGTCCATTCGAGGTGGTGACAGGACAACAACCGGCTACTCCACATGAGGTAGCCAAGTCAAAGTCGATGGGATCGAGTCCAGCGGCCTATCGCTTTGCGAGGAACAAGCAGGAGCTGAGGGAGGCAGCTCAAGACAGTTTGGCCAAAGCTATCAGAAGGATGAAGAAGTATGCGGACCAGCACATGAGACCCTTGGAGTTCCAGGAAGGAGACCTGGTCTTGTTGAAGCTCACTCCCCAGATTCTAAAGAAGTTCAACAAGAAGGAGACACACAAGGGCCTGGTCCAGCGATACGAGGGACCATTTAAGGTGGTCAAACGAGTTGGAAAGGTGGCTTATCGCCTTAAGCTACCAGAAAGGTTGAAGATACATCCTACATTCCATGTAAGCTATCTTAAACTTTTCCACTTTGATGAGGCAGATCCAGAGAGGACCACATTGAGAAGGGCTCCACCTTTGGTGCGAAAAGAGTTTGCAGGGGAGATCGAGCAAATTCTAAGCCACGAGACGCATGGCCATAGCAAGAAGAATAGGCGAACTTTTTACTTGATCAAGTGGGTTGATGTTGAAGAACCTACTTGGGAGCGAGATACTACTCTATGGCAGTTTGAGAAGGAGATAGCAGACTACCAGAAGCGGCAGCAACCGAGCAGTTCGATGAGGGCATCGAACATTTCAGCGGGGGGATGTTTGTCAGCCCCTCAATAGCGTGACCTGAGTAGACTGGGCTGGGCAGCAAGAAACCTAGCCATTGACCGAGTTCTGGAGGGTTCAGATGGTTCCATAAGGTTCGGTCGCGGAAGAACATGCGAAATGGCTCATAGGTGTGAAGAGGGTTGCGCCTGGGCGCGCACCTTGGCACGACGCCTTGGCACACCTTGACACGGCGCTTTGGCACACTTTGGCACGACACCTTAGCGCAAGGCACGGGCGCTCCTTGGCACGCGCCTTGGCACAAGCACGGGCGCACCTTGGCACGGCGCCTTGGCGCGGGCACGGGCAAAGACTTGGCAGATTCTTTGGCACGAGCAAGGTCGCGCCTTGGCACGAGGCGAGGGTTGACAAATCTTGACTTGGGCGTAGACCAAGTCAAAGTACCCTTGGTCTCATTTTGGGATGTTTCATATTGGAGCCGAGGAAACAACTTAACATCTACTATAGGGAGAGGTGTGCTCTCTCCCTGGGGCGGCATGGGCGAAGTAGCAAGGACCCTCGAGCATGCCTTGGGCGCAATGCCAAGGCACGACCCATGGACGGATCATGGCGTCGGCCACCCCGAGCCGGTGGGACTCGACCGAGCCCCGGCTAGCACCCGAGGTGCCTGGGCACGGCCAGGCACCACCGAGTAGTCCCTGTCCCGTAGAGAAACATGGGCCACGTCCCTTGAGGCGTGGATGGACCAAGTCAAGGCGGTTCCAAGCGGTTGAGTAACTACCCTGGTCATGGGCAGGGGCCATGATCAAGGCACGACCAAGGAAGTCCCGAATACATGGAGCATGTTGCAATTGACCTTGTAATGGTGGCGTTTATGGAACGATGTGGCAGCAAGGGAGCAAGGCAGTTGGGTAACTGCCTTGACCACAAAGGGAGTAGTGTTTTACTTAGTCTATGGATCGATGTACATAGGGCGTGTGTCCTAGTTGGTTATGTAACTACCTGTTGGCTGCTCTATAAAGCCAAGGGCTCTAAGCTTGGGGAAGCATAGAGTTCCAGTGTTGTATTCCCAATTAAGAGCTAGTAAAAACGTTTCCTTGTTGCCATTGCTTGTTGTCCCTTTAATTCGAGTATTGATGTGCTGAACTAAGGTGGCCCTTAGGCACCGCAGGTTTGATTGAGTGAGAAAATTTTTTCTAGTGAAAAACCTCTCTTTAATTGGCCCCGTGACACTAACTCCCTCAGGTTCTTTAAATGGTGTTCACTAGTTGAGGATGTGTTCTCTAATTAGGGTAATGATTGTAATGACTGATGATATTACATTGAATACTGAACCTTGTCTATTTTGCCAAACTTAATATATTGAAATTAGAAGAGTAGTGAATACATGTGACCGCAGAAACATACCAAAGACAGAAAAATACTTCACTTTGATTAACAAGTGTTAACTCTTATGTTGCCTCTTTTAGTTGAGATCCATGAGTATTCAAGAACAACTGAAGCCGCTCTCAAAAGAAGTTACTACCTCACGTAGAGATGCCGTAGTTTTCATGACTGGTATATCGCTAGCTGCAAACACTCTCCTCTCTGCTGACCCTGCTGCAGCTCGAGCTCAGACTGCCAGTATCGGGCAACAGATATTGGATAAACTCGAGATGTTCAAAGAGGTTTTTGGACTATCAAAACCAAAGGGCAAAGACGCCGACGAGAAAGGAAAAACCCCGGCTGCTTCACCATCAGCAAAGGAGAATGCATCACCAGCCAAGGAGGAAAAGGCAGAAACCAAAGAGGGAGAGAAACCACCGCCGGGACCAACTACGACAAAGGAAGAAATGCCTAAACTTCCAACTCCTCTGAATGACTCTCCAAAACCATTGGTGGACGCAACTATCGCAGTTTGATGAATGAGAGTAAGACCTCATACTTGTCGATGTTGAGCTGAATTTACTATTATGAGATTTATCTTGTCTGCAAAATGCCTTGCATCCATCTGACTCTATTAATTGTTGTATGGATTATAGCATCTAGAGACTTTGAAGAACAAAAATTAGATTACAGCCTTTTGGTGAGATTTAACAAATAATGTTTCATGATGCACATTGCTATGGATTTTAGCCTTCGCATGCATGTGTTCTTACTCATCACTTGGTTCTTGATATCTTGGATGACTGGATGAGTAGTGTCATGTTCAAGTGAGAAGACCCTCCATCCTCCATTGCTCTTCTTCCCATCTCTCCAATCTCTGCTCCTCCTCTTCTCTTCACTTTCTTCACACTTGCTCATCAATTCTCTTATAGCCCTCTCTATCTCTTCCTTCACCAATCCTTCAATCTCACTCTCTAACATTCTTTCAGCTCCAACACAGTCAAAATACACTTCCTGTTGAGATATGTGGATTGAAATAATAGTCCCACATCGATTAAATGAAACTTTATAATGAAGTATATAAGTGATGATCTCCCATCAATTAGTACCAAGGCCTTTTGAAATAAAACCACACGCCATGAGTTGAACGTGGTTAAGTAACGAACGTTATTGAGATCAACGGGCTCACGGTCATTACTTGTCATTACTTTTTCGAATTCCACTTGAAATGGGTGAAAAACCCGCTAACTGCTGCTCCATGTTGTGACAGAATCATCAGTTGTGGTGCTCAACCCTTGATAACTAGTCCCCTCTCTTTGGTCCTCTCCTCAAAACCTTCTCTGTTCAACCAATTCTCTACTTCTCTAAATGGAAAATTAGATTATCATTACAACCATTTTGGTAGCAGTGTCCAACTGAAGTTTTCTACAATCTCTGAGCAGTCTTTCGGAGTAAAATATCAACATATAAATATCACCCAGTGTAATATGCAAATTTGACTCAAGAAATAAGAGGTGTTGGGCATCCAACCTAGGAAAAGACATACATGCAGCTCATCTCTACATGGAAAATTGGATTATCATATAGCCATTTTGTTTTTTGTTTTTTGTTTTTTGTTTTTTTGCTCATACCATGTTAAATTGACCTGCCCATGGCACTTTATCTGCGCCGCCCGCGGCATTTCTCCGTGATCCCATGATCTCTGCCAATACCGATATTTTTCCCAACTTAATCACCTTTCATGTCCAAGTCATTAGAGAGTGTAAGAGTGACTAGTTTAATGTGTGGGCTTTAGTTTCGAAGTGAGAGAATTCTTCAAGATGTCAAGGCAAGTTGGAGTTCACACTCTCAAATTTATAACCTTTATATTTCTTTTCAACTAGTCCATGTGAGATTATTCTTTTAATTGTCTCCAAAAGTTACCCTTGTTGGAGACTTGAAAAATTGTAGAGAAAGGAATCTCTTGCTTATGGTCATAGCCCTAAACTCAACTCGTGAAATTTTAAATAGGTTAGTTCATTTTTTGTTATCTATGATAAAATGTAAAAATTGACATTATGCCAGCACAACGAGCAAGGTTCAAACATGTTGCGTAGAGTCGAAAATGAGCTCTTTTAGATCGAATCTGATGGGCAATTAATTTCAAACTTTCCATAGGTGATTTGACTCTTGATTGCAATCTCAATCGAAACAAGTCCACGAAATTAAACCCCAAAATCATTAGGCAACAACATTACAAGCCCTACCGAGTGAAGGGAAGACTGAGAGACAATAGGCAAAAGATAGAAGGGAGAACATCAACGAATAAGGAAGACAAATGAGTAGAGATTACACGTGAGATGCACGAGCTTTCGAGACATCACGCACGTGTTGAAACAATTAATATTTTTTATTAAAAAAAAAACTCTATTTTGAGACGTTGAAGTGTTAAGAATTTTAAGATTCTCTTATAAAGGTTATTATACATATAGATATATGGAAAATGCTAGGCGTACATCACCAAACGTATATTAGAACGCACATCGCGTTTTGACGTGATGTGATGCTCCTTGGGGTGCATGCGATGTGCATTATGATGTGCATTGTTGTAACGTACGCCTAGCAGTGCCCCTAAACATATAGTAGCATTGAACAACAACAGCTGAACAACAACACTAATTAATATCTGGTGAGGCATTAAAATATATAACCTTGATCTTCACTCAGATTTAATGACAACTAGGAGTAATAGTGGACATATATATGAGTCCGAAAGGTTTGATAATTTACTTAAACAGAATGGATATCTAACAGTTTCAATAGAGAAAAAAGAAATTCTAGCTAGTACTGGGACACCATGCATGCATGATCAGCTCTGCTTTACAATCCCAAGAACACCAACGGTAATCCTACCAGCCAACTTCCCACCAAAACATTCAACGTCCCTTTAGTAGAAATCTGGCTGGCCCCAGAATAATAAGGATCCAGATTATATACATTCCTACTCCCATCTAAGCCTCCTATGGAAACAAGTGGAGTAGAAGGTGGTGGAAGGTTTGTTACATAAGCAAGCGGCGATGATGGCGTTGAAGGTGACGGGAGGCTTGTTACATAAACAAGCGGCGACGGAGGTGTAGTTGAAGGCGGTGGAGGACAGTACTGTACTGTTGGACTCTTCGGAGGTGGGGGCGGGGGCGGGGCCGGTGGCAAACCACATAGGTTCTGACAAGGAGTACATGATCCACACTTAATTCCCACACCTGCAGCAGGTATGCCTGAAACAGTACTGCTTTCTTCATCCATAATCTCTCTGCTTATTGTGGCTGCTGCAGCAGCATTGTCTGACATATTCATAATAACAATCATCAGCACACTCATTACTACTACTGCCATGGTGGGCGCGGAATCGCCAGTCTGCGACAACTGCATTGTTCAGAGAGAAGCTTTTTTGGAGCTAGCTAGCTGCAGATGAACAAACTTCTTGGGTAATTATTCTTCTTCTTGCTTGTATTACTAATGTGAGAACATTGATGAGTAGCATTGATGAGGTTGTCCGAGTTAGGTGCACAGACAATGTGAAAGGTAGGAGTACTAGTTCATTCATTTTGGATGTGGTAAGCTAGCATAGAAAGCGAGTTGCATGTGGCCTTTGTAAATATATGGAACCCACACCACACCCAAGTACCAATTAAGCCTTAACAACTAAATAGCGAATTGGATTTAGTGTCTTGAGGAGTTGAATCTGTTGTTTCTTATAGCTTATTTTCATAACTCCTCCTATCTATAATACAGAAGCGACCTTGCACAACATAGCAAATCCCAAGTTCGAATAAAGGAGGAGGATTGCAACCTGCAGCGGAAAACATATTGGTCAATCTTTATGACATGGATGGTTTGAACTATAGCTGATCTCAATCAAGTCCTAACTAATATGTGATTGAGGCTTTCGAGTTTTTGTTTGCTTCTTTTGATGGACTAATTCAAACTCCATTTTAGGTGAGACTGATAAATTTTCTTAATTGAAGTGCTCATTGTGACCTGCAGTTATTGTGTGCAGTTGGAATGTTGAATGAAGGGGGAAATTTGTGGCAGTGAGTGCTACATGTGGATTAATTGCATAGGAGAGCTGATATCTCTGGTTCCAACTCTGTGGAGTACTGTATCATACTAAACCTCTTAGATGTCTCGGGTTTTGGTTAGAACAGAGTCTTTGGCTTTGATACCACTTGTGAACCGCCTTATATAGAATAGCCTAGTAATTAAGAAATACCCTTATTTACTGCCGGTGGTAGTTTTTTAAGATATATGTATAGCACATCCACACAGGTTCCATCAATTAATTAGCCGCCTATGTGGTAGAATATTTGAGTAGAATTTTAAATAGGGTAGTGCCATTTGGACTCGTGAGTCTGGACTCAAAACTTTTTTTAATTTCAAATACACCCTCGAGCAATTAATGAAACAACTATAATCACTTGTAAAATTCCTATTATACCTCTTAAATATTTACAAAAAATTTAAAAACCTCCATATGAGTCCGGACTCATGAGTCCAAGTAAATTTATTGTTTTAAATATAAATAAGGTTAAGATATGCCCTATTGGTAGGGTTGTAAGTGGGGCAGGGAATCCGCGTTCTCCGTGGTGTCCCGCCCCGTTAGGACAAGAAATCCCCGCTTTTTGCTCCCCGCGTGGTGGGGTATGGGGCAAAATCTTGCCCAGCCACGAGAGGCAAGGCGAGGACGGTAATTGTTCTCGCCCCACGGGGATTCCCGCCCCGCATCCCTTGCATAGAATTTTTCATTATTTATGTTTTTACAAAAAAATTATATGACTTTTTTACTTAAAACATATGTAATATATGGAATGAAACTCAAGATCTCCAACAATAAAATTTATTTCTACAATTAAATTAATTCTATAATATATATACATATGTTTCATAAAGATATATAAAATTATAATTAGAACATCATTGAAATATATTTGCCATATTAGATTTGAAAATCTTATATATATTTAATTAAGTATGATAATTTGCAACTCAATCAACAAAACAAATCCACATTAATCCTACAATTTGAAAAAAATATTTTCTTAAAAAATTGAGAAAGTAATACTCAAGTGCCAAAATGACCAAGGAATGAAGATCAAAATAGATATTTTTTTTACAAAATTGATGGGCACCGCGGGGATTCCCCGCCCCGCTAGGATCCCCGCGGGGTGGGGTACGAGTGGGGCGGCAAAGTTTACCCCACGGAGAATTTGCAAAAATAAATCCCCGTCCTGCACCCCGAGATGACAGGGGCGCAATTACGATCCCCACTCCGCCCTGCCCCACTTGCAACCCTTTCTATTGGTGAGAGATTAGTTTAATTTAATACCCTGTATATTCTCTCATACTTGTATTTTGTTTTATTTTTATTTTTTTACTTTTTGTAAACAACACATACTTTAACTTAATTTGCTAAGATTAATGAACTAAAAATGTTTCAAAAACTAATCAATTTTGTCGCAATATATAATGGTTAATTTCTATTAGAAATAGAAACTTCGACGTATGTGAGGATAAGGACTTCTTTTTGATAAAAAAGAAACAACCTCAGTGAGAATAAATTCTCTTACACCCATAACCTCATACCTAAACATTACCCATCCACATTGTTATGAAATAATATTGAGGCGTCTGATTAACTGTCATGAGAATAATGCCTTATTAAGTAGGGAAGAACCACAAAAACATGTAGTTTAAATACTCACATAATAATTAAAAGTAAATAGATATCAAAACACATATTATAAGGAGTGACTATTAGCACCACTATATCTTATATCGGCTCCTCTGTGGCGCCCCTGTCGCCCCAAAGTGACGTGTCCCCGTATACTCCTTGCCATCTGACCAAACTACACGTGTTCGGCACCTCCCCGTCCTTTTCATGTCGTGCAAATCGTGTCCACGTGTGTATTATCAAATTAATTAGTAGATTATCCTTATTTTCTTAACTTATTCTTTGTGGGTATTTAACTATTTCAACTGTTACTTAATTTGTAGTTTATTCTAATGTTTAACTATACGAGTGGGTTGTTTTTTACAAGTTAACATAAATCAACGAAAGCTTTAATTGATACGATTAATATAAGTAATTTAGCATGGTAAACATTATTCAAAAGAGCAAATTCTATTGTGGAAAACCCTGTAAAGTACTCTGTATATAAGTGACAATACCATAAACACGTATGAGTAGGTCCTCGATAGAAGGCAATCAGATGTAGTCGCCTAGGATCCATTTGCCCCTTTTGGTACTAGAATCTGCACTCGATCATCACAAAAAGACAGATGACGAGTTCAGTAAGTAAAATCCCAAAGAACTCCTATGAGCATTCGTATAATAAAATAAAGGAAATGCAAGGAATATTGTCAAGTAAACATGCGCAATATAAAAACAGACAATTGTAAATGACTCATCGCATGAATAGATAACAGACAAGCTAACAAATGTGTGTGCTCGCTCCAGATGGACTAAACTGTACTTCGGGTCACCAAGTTTCCACCTGTTGTCGCGCTCAACTGGTCCGATGCTTGGTCCCTCGTCGCGCTGTCAAAATCCTTTGAGTCACTAACACGTGCACCAAGGGAAAGTCCAGGTCGCCTTTCATTGAGGGTCGGATCACATGTGCTACAGTCCAGTGCATCATGAACACACAATCGACCCGAAAATTCAACTCATGTCACGTGTCATTTTGGGGTCGTATATGGGACCCACTTGCCGGAATACGTATGTCCAAATCTCGAGTGGAGATGCTAATTGTTGAGAAACGTATACGCGGATAATTCGGGGAGCCGAAATACGAACGGGGACGCACCTCGAGTTGCATGCCAACGTGGGATCGAGATAGTCTCTTTATGTGGTTTTAATGTGTACATTGGATACGCCTCGTGATGCATGTAACGCGAATACTAAAATTTTGGAAATAAGGCTGGTTGGTGCCTCGAGATGCGCAAATTGCGAGACTCGAGACAATTGTGGTCAAGCATAGAGGCGGTGGACAAAGAGGTGAAATTATTGAGTTTGTCTCGAGATTCGTGTAGCACGGATCTCGATGACACTTTTGATTTGCAATCAAAAAGGAAAACAATGTATATATATATATAAAAGATCAAGAGAGAGAGAAAAGAAAATGAAAGAGAAAAAAAAAAGAGATCGGAAGAAAGAAATGGAGAGAGTGAGAGATCAGAGAAGAAAGGGAGGGACGACGGAGAGAGGTGGCGGACCGGCGAGCAGCGGCGGCGCAACAGCAAGAGCGGCGCGGCCGGCAGCGGCGTGGCAGCGCAGGGGCAGCGGCAGTGGCGAGGAGGCGCGGACAGCTGGGCTGGTCAGCAGCGGCGCGGCTCCAGCGACGCGGTGGCGGAGGTGGCCGGCAGCGGCGCGACCGGATCCGCGACGACGACGGCCAGCGGCGGCCGATCGGCAGCGGCGAGGAGGCGTGACGAGGAGGCGCAGCGCAGCAGCAGGGACGGCGGCGCTGGTCGCGGCAGCGGCTGCCACAACGGCGACGGCGGCAGATCGACGGCGGCCGGCGGCGGAGCAGCTGCGGCATCGGCGGCAGCGACAGCGACTCCGGCAGTGGCGTGGTGACGGCGGTGGCGCGACTTCGACGTCGGCGCGGTGAACAACGCGATGGCGTTGTCGGACTGATCGGAGGAGCGAATCGACGAATGTCGACGAAGTGATGGAGGTGAGGTGTACTTCACCTAATTTTAATTGTGATTTGCATGATTTAGTAACTTAAATGGTACAAATGGACACCAGGGACTTAGGATGCTATAGTCAGGTGTCGGGTATGCGTATCGAGACGCGAGCGAGTGCGTTTTTTAGGTACGTAAGATTCTATCTAAAATTCACTGAGGGTTTACTTTTTTTATCATTGATATCATATTCGTGGTTATTGGATTCTATTCCCCCTATTCCTTGTTATTGTATGCTATTTCGTGACACATTTGGGTTGGGGGTCGAGATACTTGATGTTCGTGGTGTACTTATGGCACACTAGGCTGTACGCGGGAAACCAGGTGAAAGGAAGTGGGGGCGCCCACCGAAAGGATCCTGGGGGTATGGAAACCAGGTGAAAGGAAGTGGGGGCACCCACCGAAAGGATTCTGGGGGTTCGACGTACAGTTTAGTGTGACCGGGACGAGTACACGCTTTGTTTCTCTCGTGTTATTTATTCATGTGATGATCTTAGCACAGTTGTCTGTTTAGTTTCCGCAGGATTAATTGACATGGTTATTGGTATATGTTTATTCTCTTATAAATGTTCGGTGTACTTTGTTGGAATCTTACTAACTGTACTCTTCATCTTACTTTTTGTGATGGTCGAGTGCAGACCCTGCTAGTACGGGCAAGGAGATTTTGGGTGACGTTATCTGACTGCCTGCGGTCAAGGACCTACTAGTACGTGCGATTTTGATATTTTGCTTTACTCTTGGGATATGGGAGACTGAATAGACACTATACTTGTATATATTATATTGTTTAATATTGTCGCATATATACAGAGTACTTTCCCCGGGTTAACCAAGGGAGTTAACACGCATATCGGATAGTCGTGATGTAGCAAAGGGCGTCAGTGGCGCGTGGGACCTAGTGGGTCACGGATTCGACAGGACCGCTGGGGCAACGCCTCCCCACGTGGCGACCTCGGGATTTTAGGGCCGCCACAAGTGGTATCAGAGCACGGTCGACTCCGTTGAAGGAAGCGTAGGAGTCCTTAAACTAATACCACGTCAAAAGTGGTATCAGAGCGAGAGTTCAAGGAACCTCGGGAAATTTACTAAAATAGCATAAGACTTAAAAATTTAAAATTTTAGATGTGGAAACCCGATGTACTTGCCTTAGAACTTTTAGTTGGGAAGCAAAGTGAGCGGGTAGTACTAGGACTTATATGTATATATACTGATTGTAATACGTATATACACGTAGTACGACGCTGACATGCCGCACGTTCGCGATTTTCTCATTCAACATGGATGGACGACCAGTTCTTCATGCGGATAATGGGACTAGAAAAGCAGTGCAGTATGGTGGACCACCCATACAGCTGCCCACGGAGAGCCGAGTACTTGGGCATAATTCAAGGAAGTATACCCCGATTGAGATTCAGCTGAGACTGAGAGATAAGCTCTTGACGCTGAGGCAGGGTGGCCGGACGGTGTCGCAATACATGGAGAGATTCACATGTCAACTTACTTTTGCGATGGATGTAGCTGAGACCGAACGACTTCAGGCCCATTACTTTATTCGAGGATTCCGACCAGAGATTTAGGGAGCGCAGATTGTATGTTAAGTCCAGTAAGTGCGAGTTTTGGCGTTCGGAGGTGAAGCCCTTAGGACACGTGATCAGCGACAGAGGTATTCAGTGGACTCGAGTAAGATTCACGTTATCATCGACTGGCCTACACCAGAGTACGCGACAGACATCTGGAGCTTTTGACTTTTTATACATGACTTCTCCAAAATTTCAGCGCCGATGATCAAATCGACCAAGAAGGATATGATTTTTTCATTTGGTCCAGTGAATGCGAGGTGACATTCACAGAGTTGAAGAATAAGTTGACTTTTGCACCGTTATTAATGTTGTTAGAGCCGGACCAAGAGTTGATTGTTCATACGGATGTTTTTGGCACCGGATTGGGATGCGTCCTGATGCAGGGAGACAGAGTGATAGCTTATTTATCGCGTTAGTTGCGGACTCATGAGAGAGACCAGACAGTGAGATAATAGTTTACCAGACGATCTATGAGTTTGGTTTACTCGAGGCGCCAACATCTATGAGTTTGTTAGAGGTTCAAGATGCTGCAGAGGCACATATTTACAGACAAATAAGAATACCGACATATCCATTCCGCGCGTGTTGGAGTGTCGGAGAGCTGATGTGATGTATCAGAGACAATACATGACACAAAGTTTAGATTTTTCAAATTGGCGCTGAGATACATTGGACCGTTCAGAATCACAGCACGAGTTGGCAGTGTGGCTTACAGATTTGGACTTGCCAGAAGAGTTAGCTGAGGTTCATCCGACATTTCATATTTCAATGTTGAGACTCGCTAGGTTAGGGCCGAGATCGACGATTGAGTTGGGACAGGTGAAGATACAGCCTGACGTGAACTATGAGAAGAGACCGATATAGATTGTTGACCGTTGGGTACAAATTTCTCCGGAACAGTGAACTCGCGAAGGTCTTACTTTGTTGGCAGCATTGTACTATGGAGGGACTCACCTGGGAGCTCGAGTCGACGATAAGGACATGTTACCCTCAGCTATTCTCTGGTATGAGATTTGGGTTATAGTTAAATTTCAGGACGAAATCTTCTTTTAGTTGGGAAGACTGTAACGGCCCGAAAATTTGACTCGTGCCACGTACGTGTCATTTTGGGGTCGTATGTGGGACCCACTTGCCGCAATACGTATGTCCAAATCTCGAGTGGAGATGCTAATTGTTGAGAAACGTATACGCGGAGAATTCGGGGAGCCGAAACATGAACAGGGACGCACCTCGAGTTGCATGCCAACGTAGGATCGAGATAGTCGCTTTATGTGGTTTTAATGTGTACATTGGATACGTCTCGTGATGCATGTAACGCGAGTCCTAAAATTTTGGAAATGAGGCGGGTTGGTGTCTCGAGATGCGCGAATTGCGAGACTCGAGACAATTTTGGTCAAGCATAGAGGCGGTGGACAAAGAGGTGAAATTATTGAGTTTGCCTCGAGATTCGTATTGCACGAATCTCGATGACACTTTTGATTTGCAATCAAAAAGGAAAAAAAATGTATATATATATATAAGATCATGAGAGAGAGAAAAGAAAATGAAAGAGAGAAAAAAAAATCTAAAGAAAGAAATGGAGAGAGTGAGAGATCGGAGAAGAAAGGGAGGGACGACAGGTGAGAGGTGGCGGACCGGCGAGCAGCATAGCGCAAGAATAGCAGGCAGCGGCGCATGGCCAGCAGCAACGGCAATGGCAGATAAGTGAGCGTGGCGCAGCAGCAGCAATGAGGAGGCGCGCACAAAGCACTGCGAATGGTGGTGCGACGGCGGGCTGGTTTAGCAGCCAATGGGCACGACGCTTAATGGCTGCACGGAAGGCCGAGCGGAGCGCGGCAGCGGCCGACGCGAGAGAGGCCAAGCCGGCAGCAGCGGCAGCGACGCCGACAGCAGCGTGGTGATGGCAGTGGTGTGACTTCAACGTCGGCGCGGTGAACAACACTATGGCGTTGTCGAACTAATCGGAGGTGCGAATCGACGAATGTCGACGAAGCGATGGAGGTGAGGTGTACTTCACCTAATTTTAATTGTGATTTGCATGATTTAGTAACTTAAATGGTACAAATGGACACCAGGGACTTAGAATGCTATATTCAGGTGTCGGGTGCGCGTATCGAAACGCGAGCGAGTGCGTTTTTGAGGTACGTAAGATTCCATCTAAAAGTCACTGAGGGTTTACTTTTTTTTATCATTGATATCCTATTCGTGGTTATTGGATTCTATTCCCCCTATTCCTTGTTATTGTATGCTATTTCGTGACACATTTGGGTTGGGGGTCGAGATACTTGATGTTCGTGGTGTACTTATGGCACACTAGGCTGTACGTGGGAAACCAGGTGAAAGGAAGTGGGGGCACCCGCCGAAAGGATCCTGGGGTATGGAAACCAGGTGAAAGGAAGTGGGGGCACCCACCGAAAGGATTTTGGAGGTTCGGCGTACAGTTTAGTGTGACTGGGACGAGTACACGCTTTGTTTCTCTCGTGTTATTTATTCATATGATGATCTTAGCACAGTTGTCTGTTTAGTTTCCGCATGATTAATTGACATGGTTATTGGTATCTGTTTATTCTCTTATAAATGCTCGGTGTACTTTGTTGGAATCTTACTAACTATACTCTCCATCTTACTTTTTCTGATGGTCGAGTGCAAACCCTGCTGGTAGGGGCAAGGAGATTTTGGGTGACTTTATCTGACTGCCTGCGGTCAAGGACCTACTAGTACGTGCGACTTTGATATTTTGCTATACTCTTGGGATATGGGAGACTGAATAGACACTGTACTTGTATATATTATTGTTTAATATTGTCGCATATATACAGAGTATTTTCCCCGAGTTTTCCACAATAGGAGTTGCTCTTATAAATGATGTTTTATGTGGCAATGAATTTAATTGTTTTACTTGCCTTAAATTTAAGACTTCCACTGTTGTTTTAATGCTTAAACTGTCGAACTAAATTGCTTAATCAAGGGAGTTAACACGCATATCGGGGAGTCGTGATGTAGCAAAGGGCGTCAGTGGCGCGTGGGACCCTGTGGGTCACGGATCCGACAGGACCGCTGGGGCGGCGCCTCCCCGCTTGGCGACCTCGGGATTTTTGGGGCCACCACACAATCAGGAAATCAGAGGGAGTAACCTCAACCTACGTCCAAGTAAAGGAATAAAGTAATGAACAACAAAGAATTATAGAAATGAAATGTAAAACAAAAAACAAAAAAACAAAATCAAATACTCAGATTCTTTCAGTTGGGTTTTACAGACCTCACACTACTCTTCGACCTCCCTGGACTCCCGTATTCGACCCAACAAGCTCCCGGTACCGAGCTACGATTTTCTCAACCCCCTGAAGTCAAATTTGTATAGTTTAAAGTTATGTTCTAGTGTTTAGTTATGTATTAGGTGAGAAATCTCCAAAACAACCCTTAAAAATCCCATTTTGATATGCAGTTAGCGCGTTAAGGGACATGTATAGCGTGCTAAAGGAATTATGTAGAACACTACTTTTCTTCGGGACGAAGAACAATTAGCAACCCATAATGATTAGCGAGCTAACCGCTCCACATAACGCGCTTATCTCTGTGCTTTGCGAGACATAATTCTCAAGTTGAGAATTCTGTCCTAACCCTCTCAATTAGCTACCTTATTGGTTCTAACACGTTTCCTATATATAATTAACTTCAATCAACCCTTAAAACACCCCATAACCTCAATCTAACCCAAATTCCTTAAAATTCATATGCATTCATGTCAACTCTCCAATTTCATTAAAATAATCAAATTTACCTAAACCAGTAATCAATTATATATATGGTCTAACAACATGTAATTTATTAATTTTTTACTACGAATTAGAGACCTAATCACCAAAACTCGAATTTCATCAAACATATCAAAAACTAGGTTCATTGGAAAGTGGAGAAGACGAAGAAGGTGATTACCTAGGTTTAGATCTCTTGAATTGGTCTTCAACGGTGTTGAATCTCAGCTGGAAATCCTTTCTTCCTCCTCAGATTGTCACAGATTTGTATGAATTTCATGTGGTTTTGATAACACACTCCACTATCTCATATATATATATTTGGTCTTGATCAAGTGTGCATACATATCTCGAGGATTATTTTGTGGTTCACAAGCATGCTGTCATACACCTCTTGATGACTCCAATAGCACACTCCCTACCTAGAGTAGCTCATGGTGATGATCTAGATGTTCATCTCAAGGTCCCTTTTTTATTTCATGCAACTCTAGGCTTATTTATTCTATTAATGTCACATTACCTTAAGCCTTTTAAATCCATATAGTTAGTATTTTATTTATTAATAACCAATTGATGGTCCCAATAACCTTCAGCTACTCGATATCCGATGCCCCGAGTCTCGACACGCATTTTGAGGCACGTCATAGCCTATTGTTTGAATTTAATTTAATTAGCCTATGGTTACATTACCCATTTCAATTTGATTTCATAATCATATTTCATGAATTTGTTGAGTTCACTAGTGTGCCCGTACTTAGCCTCTCGATACTCGCATTGACACGCACTTCGAGGCAACTACACGTCACACAACATCACATGATATCGTTATTCAACATACACACATGCGATATATTTAATTAACAAATAATTTAATAAATTGCATCACAACTAAGCAATCCAACACACAATCAACTAATGTACCTAGGATGACTTGTGTCCTAATCTACTTGTGGTGTTCACTTGGAGTTGAGCTAGCGACCATGTCTGCAATTACGATACAAATAACGGCGTTAATAAAACGGGCCGTTACACCCCTCATTTAATTTAATGTTATCTATATCCCTCAATAAGTTAATTCATGTTCTAAGCACCCTTAATTGTTAGTGAACTCCTTAATGTACCTCCAGCTTTATATTTGCCCCCTCCTCCCTAAAAAAAAATCATCTTTTTTATCTTTGTGATTCTCAACCACTAAACCCCTTGTTGCATGCACATCATCTTCTTCTCTCCAATTTGCTCCATGTTAGTAAACTTAATTTGCTCCATGTTGCATTCAAAGATTGACTATTTAATCCTTAAAAAGCTAATATTCAACACAAAAGCTAAGATTCAATGCAAAAAATGTTCTAATCATTCAAGAATGTGAATCAAATCTCAACCAAATACTATAATCACAATGATAGCATAAGAAAAATGCACAAACACAATTAATTAATTAGCCTCAATTTATTAAGAACTCGCACAAAAAAGCGAGGTCTCTTTTTTTTAAACATGCACCTGCTAGCTAGTGGACCACATGCATCATATATATCCATATCTTATATATACCAGGAGTCACGTACAACAAGTACTTATACCTACAAACTCGCACCGTTACTAACCACATCAACGTGCATTAATATACTCATGAGCACAAGTTCTAACAAGATTTTAATTACATACGTACACATGCATGCATGCTCTCCTCTTACAGCATATATTTAGCGTTTCTTGCTGGCTGGCTCCTTCTGGGCATTGAAGTAAACGGTTGCCACCGGAAGGCCGAGCCCGAGTTGTGCGGCGAAGCTTCGAGAGCTGAAGTTGGCTCGGGAGGCTGGTTGCTCGAACACCATGTCGTCGGCCATTGCGGTGTTTTGCCTGAACAGCACCAGTATGTACCTGTGGATTCCTACCGCCGGCTTCGGTTCCATGTACTCCAGTACCTCTTTTCCTAAATCATCGATCAGTTTAATTAAGGCGCTACCACAGTTAATTTGTAGGACAAAGATGCTCCAATATTTATATTTTATATTTTTTCAAAACTAGCTGGGGATCCCCTCATCCCACGAGGCTAGTCGGGCGACCCAGATCCATATCCTAGAAGATATCAAGAACATAGATGCTAAATTGGCCTACGTAATTTCTTAATCTCAGTCAACAAGGCCACAAGAGCCAGAGCCTTTGTCAAAAGGCTTATGTATATTAAGCCTCTATGGGGGCTCTATGCCACATTCATTTAATTTTCAACATTATTTTAACCACAATTTGGTCTTCTAATAATGTGAGACTGCCACGTGACAGTGGGACAGCATACTAGAGGTTTTTCAAAAAGTGGGGTGGTGATAATTTTTATTTCACAAAATATGAAACTTTACTTTTTAAATTTCAAAACTAGGGTATAACTCCTTTTGAAAAGAAGGTATTGATGATGAGGTGGCATGCATGGTGATGAGGTGAAAGGTATTTGTATTGATAAATCTTTTTGAAAATGAGATATCTATACAAAATTATACTCTATAAATGACTTCTTTTGAAAAAGAGCTATCTATACAAAATTTTTGGCCTTATGAACGACACGTGCATATGGAGATGAACAACCCGCGGCACTCGCGAATCTCGAGGTAGACAACCAATGTAAGCTAACACGCACGCATATCGACACGGACAACTTATGCAAACGTCACGCACGTGTGTCGAGATGGGCGATCCATACAACCTCGTGCAACTCATGCAAACATCACGCATGTGTCTCGAGGTGGTAAAGTCAATGCAAACGTCACACACGTATTTCCTAGTTAACAACACATGGAAACACCACGCACGTATGCACGTAGGTCGAGATGGGCAAGACATGCATCTTCGTGCAAATCATTCAAACGTCACACGCATATCTCAAAGTGTCGACAACTCATGCAACCTCAACCTCGTGCAATCCATGCAAACCATGCGAATGTAAAGCATATATTTTGAGGTAGACGTTGCATGCAACCTTCTGCAGTCCATGCAAATCATCCAAACGCCATGCACGTAACTCGAGGTGGATAAGTAATACAAATGTCTGACACGTATCTCGATATGGACAATCCATGCAAACGTCATGCACGTATCTCGAGGGGACAACTCATGCATATCCACTACAAACCATGGACCTCATGCAAACGTCACGCACGTATCGCGAGGCGAACAATATTTTTGTTACGTCCCTCAAAACGACAAATACCACACCGATGGCAAATACCCCGAGCCTACGTGGCAAGTACACACAAATAACTCATGTGTTTGGCCCATGTCCACGTGGTCATCCCACGTGGACATATACACAAATAGCGCATTCCCAAAAGACGTTATTCGTGTAAACACTGTCCACGTAGGACAGCCATACACTGATAGCGCTTTTCAAAAAGCGCTATAACGTGTAAGGTCGTCCTACGTGGATCGGACACATGAAAGGGTAAGGTCGTCCTACGTGGACCGGACACATAGATAGCGCATTTTCAAAAGGCGCTATACATGTGTCCACGTCAGCAGAAAAAACTCACCCAACTGATAGCGTCTTTTAGATAGGCAACATAGCCTAATTTTGAAAAAAAAAAAACCACACTTATTTTCCTCATTTAAACTAAAATGTATTGTACGTTTTGTAATTTTTTCCAGCATACTACGTGATTAAGTCGTGCATGCCACTTGGTAGCCGTAAGTGTACGCGTCAGTCCAACTCAACTCATTATTAATTCCGTCAGCCTACCACTTTCTTAATCCCAAACTAGTTAACGTCTTAATCATGCATCAATCTTTTTCATTATACTTGATTTATTACAATCGATAGTCTACTTTTAAATTTTTTTTTTAAATCTCTTCTAACTGCTGATGCATCGGCTTTCAGCTTCAGCTTGCTCATACCTTATCAAATTGCTTCTATTCAATATAAATTGCTTCTATTTATATTGAGTGGAGTGAGGGAGTGTCCAAAACCACTGCACACTTCCCCAATCAGTCTCAATAATTAGATTTACAATGTTGCTTATACAATTAAAACTTCATTAATTTGTAGGTTTGAGCCTTTAATTAATCAATAACTTCACCTGGAGTAACAATAATTTAAGCCAAATTAATTCTTGTTGGAAATTTATAGTACTGACTTACCTCGAGATGCAGTTGCTCCACCTGGTATATCAACTACAATCCTGAAACCACCCATGCAAACCAATATATGTACATTAATTAAAGGCATATATAGTCATATGATCGAGAAGTACTACAATGACATCAGGCTGATAGGCTGAGTCGTCCACATGCGCCTTGAAAATGCGTATAGTCGCATCTCTGCATCTCTGCTGAGTGCATAACACAATCGTTGGGGGCCAATGTGCTTTCTGGCGTGTATTCTTCTAGTCATAAGTAGTGTCTCGAAAGTCTTAGTCATAGATCAAATTCACATTTGCTTGTACAAGGATATATATACATTGAGATGTGCATTAGCTGACCCCAATGCTGGGATTTAACGATGCTCCTAATGTTATTAGAATAATTTCGATATTTAATAGAAGTTTTGAAACTCTTATTAAAAGGGTAGTTATTAAATAACATCTAATTTATAAGAGTTTTAAAAAATCACTATGTAATAAATATATTAAAAATTAAAAAAATAATTATATTTTCACATAACATTTAATAACATTCTATTTCATAAAAATTTTAAAACTTTTATTAAAGACTAAAAATAAGTCAAAAATATTCTAGTGCGTGAATGTACATATATGGAATGGAAAGATGATAATCTAGCATCCAAATGTACATAACATACATTTGCTATGATAGTGTAGATTTAATTGGGACGTCTGCTGCCTAAATTCCAAGAAAATTTATATGGTTACGTAATGTATGTACCAAAAGCTACTCAAAATGTTGAAAAATCATTAGAAAGTAATTAGTACGTACCAATGGACCCACTCCCGCATGGTGGGCTCGCTTGGACTTGGCGCATCCGGGTCAGTCATCACCTATATATCCATGTAAATAACTCATGATATATTTCAATTTAATTAGTAGCAATAAAATTTATGCATATATATTATGTCATATATATTAACTACAACATTTTTAACAACTTGCAAGTAATCTTAAATTTTCTCAAAAAAAAAATTAAAAATGTATAAATTAACAGTCCTTGAAAAAAGTTACACTAACCAAATAAATATTTTTTTTTTCAAGGATCCGAGTATTCGATCTAATCTTAGAGGGGTACATGAGAGCATGTCTTTTTCACTGCAATACATGCATAATTAATTAACTAATTTTCATATCATCACTTATGGAATGTTAAAAACATTAACTTGTCACATGCATAAACTTTTTAGTAATCAGATTACTAGCTTGGGTCGTAGCAATGCCAACATTAACTAATTATTCTTCAGTGTTGCAAAAAAGCTTAATTATTAGAGTTAAAAACATTTTTGTTGCATAATATGGAATTTTGTTGCACTGAATTTGATACTAACAAGACAGTAGAGCGAATCAGGGTGGCCAGAGAGAAGAACTTTGGGAGGAGCAGCAGAGGCAAGAGAGGGCTTGATGTCACAGCCATTAGTAACGTGCTTGGACCCAAAACACACGGACATGCTCACTGTTGGCACAAACATGTCCACCACGTCCCCGATCACTCGGCCCAGGACTAGAGGATGAACTGAACCACCCATTATTTACCTCGATCTATATCTATAGGTAGATATCGTAAACACTCAACTAAAAGTGTACACACAAATACTATAGCTATAAAATGTTATGATGATCGAACAATATATATGTATGTATATATACAAGTGAGCGAGTGTGTGAGAGAGAAAGAGAGAGAGAGAGAGAGAGACCGTGCATGTGTGGGAGTGAGTGATATGGGAAGGTAGGGAAGTTAAATTGGCTGCATATATAAGGTGGTGGTGCATGCATAGGCTGAACAAGTATGAAGGTGGCAGCTGCTACCACGTGTTGCTTTGATCGAGAGAGCGGCCACCACAGCGATGCCACACTTTTGACAAGTGTCTGCGTCTCCTGAGTTGGTTAGATAAAATCAAATAAATTAAAATCACGATATTGTATTTAAATTAATAATTCGTTATCGTCACTTTAATTGTTTTTAATGTGAAAAAAGTAGTTAATCTTGTTCTCAAAAAACTAATAGTCCATCTTATTCCAATGATATCATTTTCTCTTTTGTTCATCAAATAAAATATATTTAATTAAATTTGAGATTGATGAATTGTTCTTTCCATGTTGTAATCATCAGATTCAACATTGATACAGGTTGATTCTTCAACTTCACATTTTCAATATTTACACTTGTGTGTGAATTTGCGTCTGCAGCTACTGAATCAGTACTTTTTATTAGTGTTTTTATTAAATAAGTAGTTTCCTTCCCTTGAGCAAACTTAATACACCAACAAGCAAAGTCAAGGAGAGGGATGTCCAACAGGTTCTAGCTGAACCTAAAGCACAGATGGTGGTGGTTAATGCACTAAAGAGCAAAGTCGAACTTATTTTGGTTCTTTAGTTAGTAATTGTAATGAGCTTTTAAAGGACATAAGGCCATGTAAAGTTGGTTATGTTGATAGATCAGCGAATTTATGAGCCCCTACCACTGCTAGAGAGGCTAGTTATTTGTCGGTCAAATCGAGTGGTCTGTTGTGCCTTCGTTTCTTGTTGATGTACTATTAGATGATTTGAAATAAAGATGTAGTATTAGATGATTTGAAATAAAGTGCATCACGTTATTTCTCAAAAAAAAATCTAGTAATATATAGTTTCTTTCCCACGTTGGAAGGTTTACATTTTCTTCCTTAGTTAAAAGTTTGATTTTCTTTTTTGTTGGAAGCTTTATTTTGAGGTTTAAGGTTCATAGGCAAGCGAATGAGACTGATCATATAATGATGTAGCTTTCTCATACATATGCTAACCAAATGACCAAATGTATTAAATCAACCTCTTGATGAGGTAGGTATGGTTGTACTTAATCTCAGTGTTGAATGAAATATAAATAAAAAGTTTTTATTAAAAAAAAGAAAAAATAGTTAATATTAACTTTATAATGAATAAAAAGTTATTGAAGCATTAACTAATTAATTGTTAAACCTTACGTTGAAAAGAATTGATTATAAGTATTTAGAGACGTGACATCGTTTTGCCTAAGCTCTTATATTGTATGAATGTATATTTCTTTAGAGCATCTCCAATGGTAACGTGGATTTAGAGTATGGATTGGTGCCAAATTATAGACGTGAAAGGATGTCTATCATATGTGGCACTAGATAGACATTCAAATTCTAAAATGATCTCCAATAGTAATGAGGATTTAGGCCATGGATTGTGACTTTTTTTTGTCTTCATATGGATGATGCCCTTTATTTTGTCTTTTTGTTTTTTCTTTGAGAACAATTTCTAGAAATAGACATTAGGGAGGGTATACACCCTCTATTTAGATTCCCCACCACATCACCTAGACATTATCAATCCTGACAATCAATGATCTCATTGGAGAGCATTTTAATTTTAGGTTGAATATGGATTGTGTTGGTGATGGATCCATTTTCACCCCAATCTATGGTCCATTGGAGATGCTCTTATAAAATATATCCACGAATGATGGAATTTACCATAACGGGTACGAGTATGGGGATTTTAAATGGGGATGAGGGTGGGGATGGGTACAAAATCTCATTTCCATACGGGTATATATGGGTACGAGTGTGAGTAATATGAAATATATCCACTAGGATCCCCAAGGGGATACCCACGGGTAATCTCCACGGGGATACTCATCTACTCATGAGGATGTCCATATATCAATTTATATATATATGATATTTATTATTTATATATATACCATATGATATTTATATATAAATATTAAATAATATTACATAGTTTCCACTTCGAAACACTTATACATATAACAAGACATCGCTTAATGAGATTTATAATTTGAATTTATTCTATATGTTTTGTTTTGAATTGTTTGCAACTATATTTATATTTTAAAATTTTAGGATCAAAAGTATTAAAAAGTTGATGACTTGGTAATTTAAAGAGATAGTGACTTTAAGGAATATTTTGAATTCAAACATTTCATTTTGCATATGCCAATGATTTTGTAAAAACTTAATTACAAGTGTAAGCACAGTTAGAATTTTTATTGCATGATAAGTTGATTTTTTTTTTTTGGAATCTCAACAAATGTGTTGTTATGTATGTATATTTGACACCTTATTCATTACAATTCTTTTTTGAAAATCCCTCAATGAAGAATGGAATGGGGAAAAAAAATTCCCACGGGAATTTCTCATCCCCCAAAAATCCCCGTGAGAATCTCCACGGGGATCCCCAATGGGAAATGAAATAGGTAAAATATTTTACCCATGGAGATTCTCTATACCCACTGAGATTTGATGGGTATAGGAATGGGTATGAGAATTCATCCCCAGTATGGGTATGGGTATGGGTATAGGTGATAAGTTTTTTAGTAGGTATGAGTATGGGAATGAGGTCTGTGACGGCTTAGATTTATGTGGACCCCGAGTCAATCCTCGCTACGTCAACGCAAGCCTAGTAAGCCTTCCCAATCATATTTCATTAGTTATAGTGAGTTATTCAAATTTGTAACTTATCAAAGTTTATGCGGAAGCGATTTCAACTTAAACAAATCTAAACAACTCTACACAAATCAGTCCGGACAACGTAGAGTGTGGAAAACCCCACATATACTCCATGTCTTAAAATATCTCACAAAACCCATATATCCCATGTGACAAAAATCAATATACGTAAGTAATACAAAACCTACGAAAATGCCAGGGGAAAGGCCTCTCCAAAGTCCTCAAAGTAGATCTCCCAGTGCTGGCCCCTTTCCCTTACTCGATTGCGGATCTGTACTCAATCAAACACAATAATGACGACCCCAGGTAAGTAACGTAAGTAGGATACTAAACAACATTTCAAAATAAATAAAACAACCTATATTCATGCAGATAGAAAGAAAGTTATAAAAAACGAATAAATAAATAAATAAAGACTGTAAATCAAACAAAAGCAATATATCGATATATGAGCGTCAAGGAATGCAAACAAATAGACGCGAGTAGTCCCGACCAATAGGTCGTTGAGTCTTGGCAACACATCAAGACTTGGGTTCTAGGACTCGGTACACTCACAAGCCCTAAACCCACGAAATAGTGAGACTTCCTGGAACAACCACGCTAAGACCTCACACCCGTCAAAATCAATAACCAGTGCAGTGCATCCCGAGGTCATGACGCTAGTATGTTACCTCGGCCTGCCACTCCTTCCAAGGACCACCATTGACTCACTTGCCCTCGGACAACTCAATTAGAATGGAATTCCAAGGATAGATATCAAAGCAATGAACAACAATATTCAATAACTTAAAATGAAATTACTGTACAATTTCCTAGGTGGTTTACTTACCTCGATCCACACGCTTATTCTTAGCCTATCCGGCCTCTCAACACTCCAAAACACGTTCTCAAACTGTCACGACCCAAATAATTAATACGAGTTTAATTCGTTGATCGGGATCAAATGACCCGTGACGTGGGACCCACAGCGAGATACGTGTCACTACTGAGGCACAATGGACGAGGTAAATGTTATATTAGTGTATTGTTTGCCTAGTGTATTGTATATGTGTAGACTACTAAGTCAATTCTACGTGTATGCAGATACCGAGACGAGCGAAGATTTACCTCGTGTTGTGTGTCGACGTGGGCCCAAGGTAGCAGCTCGTGAGGTAAGCTTAAGTAATGTGAGCTCAATGTGAATTTATGTTGGTTTATAAGTGGCTAATGTGGTCACATTAAATGTAACTATTAATGTGCCTATAGTTAGAGAACTTAAAACAAGGTCACTTGATGTGTCTCGAGACACGCATCACCATGGTTCAACACAAGTGGAGTTAAGTTTGGTGTCAACCAAGCATGGACTAGTGGGACAAGTGTGGTGAGGAGAACCACAAGATGTGCATCGAGATACGTGCACACTTAGAGATGAGTGGCCACCATTTAAACATATCAACATAGTCCACTTTCCATTTAATTCACTAAACATAGTTTCTTATCTAAAAAAATGAAACAGAGAAGAAGGAGAAGAAGAAGAAGAAGAAGAAGAAGAAGAAGAAGAAGAAGAAGAGAAATGAGAGAGAGATAGAGGGAGAGAGAGTGTGAGAGAGAGTGAGTGAGTGAGTGTGTGTGTGTGTGTGTGTGTGTGTGTGTGTGTGTGTGTGTGTGTGTGTGTGTGTGTGTGTGTGTGTGTGTGTGTGTGTGTGTGTGTGTGTGTGATCGAGAGCTCGATGAAGCTTAACGCAAGGTGAGTTGATTTGTCGTTGTTGTTGTGTCGAGTTGAGAAACTCGAAGAACTGCCATGGCAATCCGTCCAAGATCAAGGAAGGCAGGGGAGCAGTCTCCCCTGCATTTAAAACCCAACCTGAGGTTGGGGATGGAAACCGAACCCCAGTGAAGTCGAAAAAAAAAATTGAAACAGAGCAACTGCCCTGGCTTGCGAGAGGTTGAGGAATATGACCCTGAACCGGGTCGGCTCGGCTCGGGTGAGCCGAACACAGGCCCAAAGAAAAAAAAAGAAGATGGGTTTGGTGAACCGGACCGGTTCGAAACCGGTTCGGCCGGGTTCAACCCAAACCCTCTTTATATATATATAAAAGAGAAAAAAGGAGGAGAATTGGGAAAAATTCTGAAAAGTTCGAAAAGTTATATTTCGACAAAATAAATAAAAATTGAAAAATTTTATGAAAAATAAAATATTTAAAATCTCGGACAAGACTTTTACGTGGTTTTTACCTCAAAAAGCGCGAAATTGACAAATTGGTCTCGAATTCGATTTCGACCAATTTAGAAATTTTACATAATTAATATTGAATCTAAATTGATAAATTGTAAAATGTTAGGACCCTAAATGAGATATTACTGGGTGTTGGGTGCGTACAGTGACGCGACAAGAAGCGAGATAACTTAGAAATTGTTGTGGTATGTAAGTAAACTGAGTGAGACATTTATTTACATTTCATTCCATTTATTTATTCATTCTCAATTTTTCGAACTAAGTTTACCTTTGCAATCCATATGTTGTGCCTTGTTTATTGCTCATTTTATGTTGTTCATATCATACGCTATTACTATCATTAATTTCAAATTCCTATACTTTGTCATGTTGTTTGTTGTGTTTGGAAGTCAGTGATATAGCATGGTATTAGGTTAGTTTGTTTATTTTGACTATAATCCTTTGTGCATTAGTATGCAGTTACATCTTTTGGATTCTATTACCGAGTCATTATTGAAAGTGAAAGTGGTTCTTGTGGTTAGGGTCATTTGATGATAGAAATTCAGCTTTCATATGGGGTCACTAGAATTTTCTGGATGTTAGGGAATTTCTCCACTTCCTTGCATGACACACGGGGTAATGTGCCTCAAATGGGGTAACCGGACCTCGAGGTTTGTTGGCGCAAGAATAACTTGGGTGAGCATGACGAGTTTTAAAACTCGAGTATGTTAGCAAGTATACATTCCGATGATGACTAATTCATTTGAAATAGAAAAGACGTAATCGTAAGTACGACCTTTTGAAATTATGATCTAGAGCTCAATTTGTAATGAAATGATATAGAGCAGAGCTCAAATTGTAGTGGAAAGGCTGATATGACGTAGCTCACGGCCGACCGAACCTAATCCATTACTACTTAGCCTTGAGTCAGTTTCATATTTGGTTAACTCAAGTATCTCTTTGCATGATGTTTCTTTCAGCATAGTTGCTAATTAAATTATGTCATTTGAAACTTGTTGCCTGTTTGGGAATACGGATCAATGTTTCTCAGTATTACTTAAATAATTTCATGTACTCACCATCTAGTTTGTGACGGTGAGTGCAGATCAACCGAGTAGCAGACCAAGCAAAGAGAAGATTGGTGACTACCTCTGAGTCGGTGGAGGACTGCTAGACATATTTTTGCACGTTTTGTATTCTTTTGTAATACATTTTATATGTACATGATATTTTTACTTTCGGGTTGAGTGATAGGAACATCTAACTAAACACATGTTATATATCATCACTTTTGTTTATATACGGATGTAATCTCTATTTCCTGATTTTTCCACAATAGGTTAGGCCTTATGTTAGAATTTCCACCAGTAACTTAAGAAGACTTCCGCTGAATAACTTGTTAGTTTGAAAATTCTAAATTAGCTCTGATTTGTTAGGTATTCGAACTATCTACACTACAAAAAAACAGCAAATCAGAAACGAAATTAGAAACGGAAATAAGTTCCGTTTCTAAATCAGAATCGGAATTAGAAGCGGAAATAAGTTTCGTTTCTCAATAAAAAAAATTAGCGACCGAATTGAGACGGAAACATTCGGAGACGGATTTGAGACGGATCAGAGACGGAATTAGAGACGGAATTAAATTCCGTCTCTAAAAAATGGCGCCAACGTTCCCACCAAAACTTTATTTTGTTATACCCGTTCATCAAATCTCAAGATTTGTGACAACAAATCTCGAGATTTCTCTTTACCCCTCCAAAACCCCCTCGTCGTCCTCCCCACCACCGAAAGCCCTGAAGCCCTAACCAAGCAAACCCACCGCGCGCGATTCGATCTCATCGTCTTCGTCGTCTCTCCTCTATACTCTCGTCTCTCCTCTCTCGGTCGCGCCGTCTCTCCTGGTCCACCGGCCCCCAAATCTCCAACCCCCAACAAATCGGCGTCTCTGTTCCGTTGCTCTCAACTCTCTCTCTCTCTAGTCTCTCCGTCTCTCTCCGATCCACCGCCCCCAAATCCCCAACCCCCAACATGTCGTCCTCGCATTACATTGCTCCCCGGTAGCGTGCCTTGCCCCTCGTCCCAGTCTGTTCAGTTGTCTTGCACCATTTCAGTCCGCGCCTCCGCTCCTCTCGGCTCTCACTTCATGCTCTCATTCAGTCCCCTCTTCGATCTCTGTTCGGTGGTATTGTGCTCTCATACATTCCGCGCCTCGCTGTGCTTGATTGGTGAGTTCTCCCTCTCTCCGTCTCTGATTCCGCTGGTCTCTCTGGTATCTCTGGTGTCGCCGTCACTCTCGGGTCTCTCCGTCTCGTCGCGGTGGTCTCCGTCATCGGCTCTCAACTCTCTCTCTCTCTGTCTCTCCGTCTCTTGCTTGGTGACGGATCTCCGTCTCTCATTAGTAAGATCAGCACTGCCCGTATGTATTTTTCTTTTCTGTTTTTTAGTTTAGTTTTGTATTTTCTTTCATGAACAAACAATACAATATCATTTTCTTTAACTTTGTGAAATATTTTTTCCTTCATGCTCAAGCATTACAATTTCTTGAATTTCTCAACTTTTTTGTGTTGATCGATATTTGGTGCATGGATTATCAGATAATGATTGTGGCTGATTACTTTTCTTAGGAAATAGTTGTTGATTGATTTGTATAGTTCCAAATGCACTCTATTAGATATGGGTTATATTCTACTTAGGGAAATTTGCATACGTAATTGTATGGAATCCTCAATAACGAGTGGTAAGTAATTACTTTAATTGGTTGGCCTTTTAGGGGAAATCACACAACTAACATGTCTAGGTTAAAGTAATTGTGCTTGGCGTGTTAATTGTCTAGCGTTATTGACTCCATCGACTTTATTGCGACAATTGTGTTGAATTATAGTGTGCTTCACCTAGGGGTTATACATTTGCTAGGAAGTGAAACAATTGTCATACTTTGTTTGGCATAACTAAGGAATGCAGGGGTTTATACACAATATTGAACCTTATAACTAACCTAAGAATTGATTTGGAATGCTTTTTTTATGTGGAAGTTGATGATTCTTAGGTCTAAGTGTTGAGTTGATCTTGTGCATCACCGTGGCATTTGTTAGTTTCTTATAATTGATTGCATTGCTCTATTAACATTCATTTATTAGTGTTCATATCTGCTTGTTTTTTTGCTTGTGTGTGTGTTTAAGTTGTATACAATAGTTTAGTCTCACACATCCTCCATTAAAATCGGATTTTTCATATATTTGTCTCCTAAACTAACAAAATTCCATGTGGTTAGGTCCCTTGAATTTTCATTATTAGTATGGAAAATGGTATCCTAATAAGGGTTTTATTATTTTTGACGCTTTTGGTAAGCATCAAGATGTTTGGTTCCATGATGTTTTGAACTCACGTGTTTATAGAACACTGATTCGCCTTGATAAATATTGGGATTTCCACATTTTCACATCACCAAAGTGCCTTAAATCACTTACCACTTGCCAAACATTTTTTTTTTCATTTTCATTCATATCTTCGTTGCCCAAAAAAAATCTTTTATTAGCTCATAACTTAAACATTTGTGAAAATATATCACATTATATCATTCTTATTGCTTAATATTCTAAGTTTATCGTGACTCGTTACTATGGAACTTCTATTTCAATAAACATGGGATAATTTCTAGTCAAATCATTTGTCTATACTTAAACATTTAATTGAATTCAATAATACTTTACAGACTCAATTATATTGTTCTTCACCAATTCATTCAAATATTTCAAGATAATAAGACGGGTCGCACCTATTTTTCATATTGTGATTGAATCATGATTATGATATTGAGTTGCTTAGACTTTTAGTCTTGCTCAACTACTCTAGTCCCTTCCTTACATTGATTAAAGGAGCTTTTTCCTTCCATTTACATCAATCACAATTAATCTCTACATCTCCTTTCTTTATGCAAACTTTACTCAATTTTGATTCTTGTATCTAAGCTATTCTAATGTTTATATCACCTTTAGTCCCTTTTACAAATTTCTCAAGGCTTTGCTGTCCACTTAGACCACTTAACATGTTTTTATCTCAATTGACACATGCAATGTTCAAGAATGGTTTTTTGAATTGGCTATGAACAATATAAATTCGTAGAATCTTGTAATCAATTGAAGTCTTTCGTAGCTAATTCTTATTCAAAATAGAGAAACTTTAATATTCAAAAAGTCTAACTGTTTGATCTTGCAATAAATCTTTTTCGTTTGTGTAAGATTTTCTTAATTTACCTTTTATTTTTCAAAAAGGGATTTTGGTTTTTTAAGAGACTTTGAATGATAACTAAATATCTTATTAATCATCACTATTTGTACCTCGAAATGTTTAACCTTTCTTTTAATATTCAACCAAAAAGATGTAATAATTATAATTTTCAAACTCTTGATCAACTAAAAAAGGAAGTCAGACTCTTAAAGCGTATTATTTCAATACTTCCAATTGTATGAAATGGAATTGTAAGAATAGAAGAGTTTATACTGACTCTATATACTAATCACTTACTAATATTCAAGTCAGCACATCTTTATTTTTATTTTTCTAGCTTGTTTCGTAACAATATTCTCACTAACGGATGATAGCGAATAATGTATGTCTATGTTATGTCAACGTCCAATCATTTAGTTACTTTTATCAGCATGGATCTTGTGTTATTAATTCCAATCATTTAGACTTACTTACTAATTTTTGTATGCCCTCCTTCTCTGAAATTTTATTGGTATTTTGTTAGGTTTCATGGCAGGAGGTGATCATCCCCCACGTCGAGGTATCCCATTAGGAGGACATCGTCCAGTCGGAAGAGGTGCAGCAACGACCTCTGGATGCGAAATACCGACTGGGCGTCATGGTCAGGCCACACGAGGGGTCCATAGAGGTCGTGGCGGTCGAGGTCGTGGGTCGATTCCTGCATTGTCGATTCCGACTTCTCGTTCTCTCGAGCACGATCCAGCCGCAGCGACACCTTCGCCTTCCATACCATCGGCGTCGTGTGTACCATCATCTTCGTCATCAAGGACTATACCAAATACGCAGTTCCAGTCACCATCGCCGACATCGAGGACTCCTTTACCCACGAGGCCTGCACCCCCAGCCACAGCATCACCGGCAGCATCCCCACAATATGATGGCAGAGCAGGGTTGGAGGTGACAGGCCTCTCATGCGGCACCTCGGAGGACAGGGATTGAGCCCCCTCGCGTGCAGGGGATCCCTTTCAGACTGATTGCCAATTATACGTAAGTTTGTATTTGATTCATATATGTCGTTTTAAATATGGATGTAAATTATTAAAGAAGTAGTTAAGATGTTATGCATGTTCATGAAACACAGGGAGTTGCATCCTTCTCATTTTTGTGCACGGAGGATGACAGAAGTGTTCAAAAGATGGATGATTCCTGAAGGGTATTATTGGAAGTCGGTACCGACTCATCATAAAGACCAATACTGGCACCAATGGAAGGTAAACATGACTACTAAATGTCTTATTAATTATAATATTTTTTCAATGTCTCGTAACAATTGCAATCGCCATTTTGTAGGTATTTTTTAGATGGGATGACGTGATTCCCGATGATCTCATTCGAGCGGCGTACGACTGGCTTGCAGGAACAAGGTACACCGCATTGATGCACAAGTTAAAGAAGAATCGTGTGCAGACAGTGTATGTTACAGATGAGGCATGGAGGAGATACTTGGAGTACTGGGCGAGCGAGGACTTCCTTGTCAGGTCTACGCAAGCGACAGCGAATAGGAACACTGAGGTTGAAGGCCCTAGGACTGGACCCTCGAAGCACGGTGGTGGTTCCGTGTCTTTTGTGACTACCCATGAAAGATTGGTAAGTTTTTTTTAACCTCTTGGTTATTTTTTTGCATTTATACACTTGTTCACTATGCTTGGTCTGTCGCGGGCCGATTCATCCGAGACGCCACCGATTATGAATGAATTGTATTTGCATTTCCACACCGTAAATCACGACGGGATGACATTCATCGATACTAGATCGGAGCGGTTCTATGTAAGTATAGAAATGAAATGTTAAATAGTATTAAGTTTACTTTAAACCATATCACGTATGTTGTTTGTTGTTGATATCTCAGGGATAGGCTCCGGAGGGAGACGTCGGGAGGCGACCCGTGCTACACCGGACCAATCGGTGGATGATGAGGCGGTGTACCTCAATGTGGCGGGTGAGTGTCCCAAAGGATGTGTCTACGGTCTCGGGACTTTAGGGAGAAAGAATAGGAGATTTGCAAATTCTGGTGCTAGCACGTCCGAGATGCCGGATATGGTGTCGCGTGCAGAGTTCAATGTCGTTGCAGAGCAATTACAAAAGGTTATGGAATTCATGCATCAGCATCTCGGGATGAACATGGACGGAGCAGGCCTATCTCAACAACAACAACCACCACTGCCACCACCACCACCTCATGACCAACAACACGTGCCGCAAATAGCTTCGGTCGATCCACCACAACAAGGGGACAATGTTGAGCGAGAGACGCAAGCGTGGCTTTCGAGAGATGAGCAGCTTGGGGATACATAGGTATTTTACTTGTTGTTTGTGTAAATTATGAGATTATACGTTTGCTTTTGTAGATAACTTTAGCAATTCTTCGCATTACTTTATGATTGACACTTATTTTTGTGCATATTTAGATTGATACTCCTTTACATTTCATTGGATAGTTGTTCAGAATTTTTTCCCAGTCCAGTTACTTCTTCTTTCTTACCATACTACAGATGTTACATTTGCTTGGCGTAGAGATGTTTGTGAAGGTGTAGCCGAAAGAATCGTGTTCATCTCATGAAAAAGCCCTAACGAATACTTGTACATATATGCGTCTGTGAGGCCTGAGAGGCAATGCACTTATGGAGTTCATTTGTTGCATGTTGTGTGTACTATTTTGAGGCTACCGTTTATATTATCAATTAGTTATGAAACTCTTGTTCGAGCGATATTGACATAATTTGAATTTCTCACTGTTAATTTTTTACTTGGTCCTAGGTTGTTCATGAAAGATTGCTATATGATTGTTTCACTAATTGTTGTCATTGATGTTTCTGCCCATGCGGTTGCAGCTAGTTTCTGTGTACATAATGGCATTGTTAGGGGTTTTAGATGGCTTAGTAATTCACGTCTGGTTTCCTTCTCATACACTCAGGTATGTGAATTTATTCCATTCTTTTCAATTACTTGGTTAATTCCGCGTTGGACGCAGAGATGGATTCATGGTGTGTATGGGGTGGCACTGGTGAGCCCTTTAGTCATAGAGGAAAATAGAGCATTTCCTTTCAAAACACACTTAACCATGGAAACTGAGGTAATACATATAAAAGAGTATCCTTTATGTTTGTTTCGTGCCTATTGATTTTTTGACACATTAGTTTTTGCGGATTCGAAGTTTTTTATTGTTATTTGTTATTATTCATGTTGTAGATAGATATGCAAAAGTTCACGGCGAAGATTGTTGATATGATGAAGCAGGAGAAGCTATATGCCTCTCAAGGCGGGCCCATAATCCTTTCCCAGTTTGGTTTGATATGATGAAACAACATAGTTACTTGGTTTGGTTTAGGCTTCTAGATATGCTAGGCTACAATTTCGGTGTATCCAAATTGATGGAAATTATTCTTAAGCATTGTTGCTCATTGTTAATTGCATCAAATGACATATTTTCACTTATTTTTGTTCATTTGTTAGTGTATCCCTATAATCACACTCTTACATTTCACTTATTTTGAGTATTATCCTGACTTCCTTACTCGAGCATTAGGATTTAAGGATCAAATGCTTTTCACACCTCCTCTGCATGAAAGCATTAATATACGAAACTATTATATCCATTTTTCTGCTTCCCCCTAATCTATGTCCTTGTTATGAATGTGGTACGGAAATTGGAATTACTATGATGATCTTCGACATGAGAAAAGAGGTCCAAAATTTGACGCAACCCATCTTGAAAAAAGCAAGTTCTATGTCTGTCATAGGACATAAAAGTGAGGGGATAGGACCAGGCTTTTTTAGATTTAAAGCCGAAATTGGTAATGTTCACCTTTTTCTTTAAAATTCTTTTTTTTAATTGGGAAATTTAATCGATGAATGGCTATCGCAAAAACATTGAAAACTCTTTTATCTTGTAACCTTTTAATGACCTCGTAGTCTTGTACATTCATTCAATGCCGGTCTGGAGGTTTTTCATTTCGTGTATGCATATGTTTGTGAAAGTATTATGATTTCATTGTATATAGTTCTATCTGTAAGTCCCTTTAAAAATTTTGATTGGAATAAGACCCTTTTTAAATTACTGAACAGACAATGCTATTTATGTTGACATTTGTGAAGAAAACTTCAAAGTAACGGTCTTATTATGTTTGTTTGTTCCTGATATCAAATGCCTGCCAATGGCTACCTATGGCACCTGCATAGACTGGGATACGGTATTGAATTGAATAGCACAATAAGGAATTGGGGCAAACTGACCTATTGGTTGAATGTTGCAGATTTCAATGGTGTCGCAGTGGTGCAAAATTATTTGGACAGAATGGGACGTGAAGAGTGGGCCAAACAGGTCATTACTTTCCTTGCAATCGGTATTTAACTTATATCTCATGCACCAGATGAGGTAATGTCCCAAGTCAGGTTAGCGACGATGCTTTCGGTGCCACATTTCTACATATATGATCTGCAATTTGGTTGTTACTATGTAAATGCCATCAGACCAACTAGTTTGTAAATTGTTACACATCATGTTTGGAAGGTATGTTTTTGTAATTTGATGTGTCAATTCCTCACATTTACTGGAATGAAAATTCTAAAGATGTGCAAGTTTTATGTCTGTCACTCTTGGCTTCCATGTGGGACTTGCTAAATTTTTACCTCTAGAATTAGCTTTGTGTTGCAGATCATGTAGGCTCTTGTTCTTCTATTATCTCATGTCGCTAGAAAACCATGCACATAAAATTGAAATGAAACTGGTGGTTTAGAATGCTTCGCATGAATTTGAATTCTTTTTGTTCATCAAACTCTCAAATGATCCAAATTTGATTAACAATGTCATTATCATGGATGAAGGTGTTGAGACTTTGATGTTTCCATGTTTTGTTTATTGAAACCTTCATTTTTATACCCTTTTTTTTCGAAGGAGGAACTGAAGTGGAATGCAAAGTTGTTCAAGCTTTACATTGGGAGAGAGGTAAGGTAGCCGTATAAGTTTTACATTCATAGTATTCTCACTAATGATTATCACTTTCATTGCATTTGTACAAGTTTCTTTGATTATAAGCTTTCCCCCATTTAACTAGGGAGAAAAATGGCACAACTGATGATTGGCCAGCTACAAAGAAACAGAACAACTGGTTTGACTCCCTACGTTGATTTCCATGAAATCTGCCACTGCAAAGAATTTACAAGGGTTACTTGGAAAGCACTGGACAGGTCAGTGGAGCTTATTTTGGAATTCTAATACAGAGATACCCGTTTCTTGTGTCAATGAATGTTTTTGTATAGCTATTTACTTTTTGGGATGTATATTTAGTCCTCCTAATAATATCTTATTAGGATAAAATCCTTTTTTTTGTTGAAGTCTTGTTAGCTTTCGGCGTCCTGAAAAATTACTAAATCAATAGGCGGTAGCTGTCAAACGACTTAACAGGAATGGTCTCCAAGGAACCAAGGAATTTGTTGTGGAAGTTCTCATGCTTAGCAACTTACACGATGAGAATCTCGTCAATTGGATTGGCTATTGTTATCTTATGTGTGGAAGTTCACTCTTTTTTTTTACTGAACTGAATTATGTTCTAAACAGGTGTATGAAGCAGAGTTTGTGATCTTATGTGTTGGTAGGTTCAGTGGTCTGCCCAAGCTACCCGATTTCCCTATAAACCAAGGTCCAGAGGTCTTCAATGGAGTGGTGGTACATTGAATGGATTACTCGACCATAGAGGATGCCAGCGCAGCATCACCATTAAGGAAAGCGAGTTGTCATTGTGGGGAACCAAAAATCAGGACTTGACATTACAGTTGAATGGAACTTTGGGTGTGTGTGAATTTGTGATCATTTCGTGCTATTAAAATTGTGTTCTTGTTGAAGAATTGAGAATTAATTGTTTGACCCCAATGCAGAGGCTTCCCTATTTGGTTGCATTTCATACCCGATATCGAGCTTAGAACTGATAACGAGCCCTTAAAGGTTTTCTATTTATGTTTGTTTCGTGCCTTTTGATTTTTGACACATTAGTTTATGCGGATTCGAAGTTATTTTATTGTTATTTGTTCTTATTCATGTTGTAGAAAGAGATGCAAAAGTTCACGGCGAAGATTGTTGATATGATGAAGCAGGAGAAGCTCTATGCCTCTCAAGGCGGGCCCATAATCATTTCCCAGGTTGGTTTGGTATCTAATTATATATTAGTAGTGAGAAATTCATTACCTTTTTTGGAGCTGCATTGAAATATTGTGCTTGTTTTGATCTTGCTGTTCCAATTTCTTTGAACTTAATTAACGTTTGTGATGATACTTGTTTTTGAGCGATTCAAAATGAATATGGTAACGTCAATTTTGCCTATGGTGCAAATTTGTTAAGCCCTACATCAAATGGCCAGCCTCCATGGCTACATCTTTAGATACAGGGGTTCCATGGGTTATGTGCCAGCAATCAGATGCCCCTGATCCAGTAGTGAGTTCATATTTTTCAGTTCTATGTTTGTTTTTTATGAAAGAATGCTTAGGTTGTCCATGTAGTATGAATTCATCATGTATCCGATACCGAGTTAAGACAACCATGGAAAGCTTTTACAGTTCCAGTCAATAGCAGTTCCTCCTACTTCTTTAATGCTTACTTTCCTCAACATTGACACATTACGAGGAACCTTGCAGATCACCTTTTTTTTGACAGCGAGTTTATGTTCTAAACAGGAGTATGCGTCAGAACTCATAACGGGAAGGGAGTTGTCGTTGTGGGGAACCAAAAATCAGGACTTGACATTGCAGTTGAATGTGCATCATTGGTAATGTACAAATTAATATTTCACTGTCTGTTTTTGGCTTGTTCATGAGTTTATTATTGATTCATTGTTGCTCGAACCTGATAGCTTTTGAATGCCGAAGTTTGTCTTTGTTCTTTAGATTCATACGACTTGATTCTCCAGTTGGGAAGAGTACGTATAGCCTCATTCGAGAACCGGGGAGCTCGTTAAGATCAAATATCTTGATGTGCCTCTTTTATACTACACCGAAATTCTTAGTAAGTAAAATGCTTTAATTAGCTTCATTGACTAATCACCAGATTGTCCATTGTTTATGGTTGCTTGATAGGTATGCCTGGTTTGACTCCTACGTTGATTTCCATGAAATCTTGCCACTATACAAAGAATTTACCTCAACTAACTTTGATCATAGAGAGATTATTAGATTGATTATGGCAAGCTGTTGGACGTGGTGGGCACGGTGATCTAAGCGCGAGAATTCGCGATGAAATACTTCTTATTCGGGTTTCTCCTTCACTTTTTTACTTCATCTTATACATCATGGTTTTTTTTTTTTTTTTTTTTTTTTAGGATTGCTATCGGTTGTTGGTTTTTTCTTTTATTGGGACAACTCCTCTTGCTTTACCTTTACTAGTGTTTCTAATAACATTCAAGTAAGCAAAGAAAACAAAATTTTTCAACTCATTGAAGAAAAATCACGATTTCTAGCAAAGAAAGCTCTTTATTTTGTTAGTGAAACACAAAAACAAAACAACAAAAGCCTCAAACCATTGAAATAGGTAATAGCCTATTTGTCACATGTAATTCGATTACAACGCCAGTGACCTCGTTTTACTTTGAATGGAATACTAGTGACTATGCTTGAAAGAATTCTAATGCAGTTCACATAAATCCACGATTTTGCGATCTTATAGCACCAATTTGTTTTGCTTCCTTTATATACTTTTTTATTTTGTGCCATATAAATGCAAATAACTAGGACTTCGACTATTTGGGCATTGCAAGAACTAGATGCTGTAAGAATTTTTGCATGTATTGCCACAACTCTTTATCTGTTGTAAATTTGGTAAACTTTTTTCAATCTTACCCAATTGACTGCATGGTTGATGTATATAATATCAAGTTTCCTAAACATTTGTATGCTTATAAAATGTAGAGTAGCGCGATAAAATTTTAGATTTTATATTGATCTCGTCGCTCTTTGTTTTTACGGGACCTCTCCTGCTCTTTCTGTTTGTGCAGGGCCATGATAGCAGAACGTGGCCCTATTAGTAGGTGGCTGGTTCTTCGATCGAGTGGGAGTTAGTGCCATTGATTGCCCATATCCCTGTGACAATACCCTGCCATAATCTAGTTTCCAAGTGAGAGATGAGGAATTTAAAGCATATCATGTAACTTTTATAGTTGCTTACATTACTTTTAGATTGATAATTCTTTTCGTGCATATTTATAGGATTGTAAGTTTTTTTTGTGGTTGTTGAACAATAGAATTGGTGGTTTTTGTGAATACTTAGAAATTTGGAGCTTTCGTAATACAAGACAATTTTTCGTGGATATATAAATCTTTTTCAAATTTTGATTTTTACATTTTTTTTTCTCTTTTGAATATTTGTTGATATATATTGTCGATGTATGAATGTCAAATTTGGCTTTTTGGTGGGATGTTAGCACCCCCAAGGAGTTGTTGGAAGGGGTGCAAGCGATGGAGGAGGTCCTATGGTTGTAACTTCAAGTTATAGGTTGGAGAACAAATTGGATTATGCTTATGTTTGAAAATAAAACGAAAAGGAAAATTACAGACGGATTAGCAACGGAATTCAAAAATTCCGTTGCTATTCCGTCTCTAATTTTCCAGGAATATATGCATGAATCACAAACGGAATCAGAGACGGAAATAAGAATTCCGTCTCTGATTCCGTTGCTAATCAACAGAATCAGAAACGGAATCAGAAACGGAATTCTTATTTCTGTCTCTGATTCCGTCTCTGATTCCGTTTCTGATTAGCAACGGAATCAGAGACGAATTCATAAATTTATTAATTCCGTCTCTGATTCCGTTACTAATCGGCAACGGAATCAGAGACGGAATGCAATTACAAATGTACCATTTCGAAAAAAATTCCATTTATGTTACGTCTTTGTTCCGTTTCTAATTTTCGTCTCTAAATCCGTCTATAATCAAAACGGAATTTTTCCGTCTCTATTCCGTCTCTAATCAGAAACAGAATCAATTTTCCGTTTCTGAACGAATCAGCGACGACGTTTTCGGAGACGGAATTGATTTCATCTCTGTTCCGTTTCTGATTGCAATTAGAGACGGAATTTTTGCAAATCAGAGACGGAAAATTCCGTTTCTGATTTGCTGTTTTTTTGTAGTGCTAGTTGACTATAGGTGGTATCGTGTTTTTAATATGACATAATTGGTAGGTGTTTAGGTGTTTAAATAAGGCTAACTAGTTCCTTGTTAAGTCCTATAGGGGAGATTAGGGCGTAATTAAGGATTAGGCCGGGCGGTGCCCTTATTTGGAGAAGGGGTCGTCACAGTTGGTATCAGAGACAGAGTTAGAGAACTGTAACGGCCCGAAAATTTGACTTATGCCACGTGTCAAGTCAAGGTCGTAAGTGGGACCCACTCGTCGAAATACGTATATTCGAATTCAATTAAAGACGATATGCTAACTATGCGAGGAATTCGGTGAGCCGAAACACGAACGGGGACGCGCCTCGAGTCGCGTGCCGACGATGGATATGCCTCGTGATGCGTATAGCGCGCTTCCGCTATAAAATTGTAAAACTTAAAAAATATTAATAACTCAACTGAAAAATGTGAATTTACATATAATGATGGATTGGAAGGCTGACTAGGCTCTCGTTGACCTTGCGAGACTAGCTCGGGGGTCC
Organism: Stephania yunnanensis; assembly: GCA_039657365.1. Taxonomy (NCBI): domain Eukaryota; kingdom Viridiplantae; phylum Streptophyta; class Magnoliopsida; order Ranunculales; family Menispermaceae; genus Stephania; species Stephania yunnanensis. The sequence continues at coordinate 6,094,938 of CM077589.1, forward strand.
ACGTGGGCTTAGGCCGGGCGGGGCCCAATGTGTGGAATATTGGGGCCGTCACAAGAACTATATGGCTTAAGGCACTATGATACCAACACAGTTGGTATCAGAGTTATGGTTTTGAGAATTCATGGTTTACCTAAGCCCGATACACTTCTAATTGTAGAATCACCAATGTCTACAATATGATACCACAACAACAACAAGAACTAAAAGATTTAAGAAATGGATAAGCTAGATAATCTTAGTTAGTGGTGGAAAACCAGATGATCATTGCCTAGAAACTATTAGTTGGGAAGTGAGTGAACATGAGTTGGGGATTTGATATATCTATATACATGTTACTTTTGTTATATGTATATACGAGTTATCAACATAGTAGCTGATTCGCGTTCGTTATCCATTTGCAGTTAGAGATGACAGATTCACGCGATAGCGGTGATGCCAGTACGAGCGGCAGTCAGCCTTCTATACCGTCAGCGGAGGACTTTCAGAGGCTTTTTGATTGTGTAGCTGGTTAGGGTCAGTAGTTGGCGGAGTTCATTGCATTGATGACTTCCCGATTTGCTCCACCAGCACAACCAACTCAGACGCCAGGTCCTACTACGACTACTACTTCCACAATACCGACCGTAGTGCCGATCTTACTTGTGACACCAGTGATAGCAGCTCCAGCAGTAGAGACAGTGTCTACACCATCTTCCACACCTCCATCATCTAGTTCGATGGCAGTGGTTCAGTTGGTGAAGGACTTCATCAGACTGAAACCCGTATACTTCGACGGTCAGCAAGATTTTGAGAAGATTGAGAAGTGGGTCCTGTCCCAGGAGAAATTGCACAGAGTCTTGCAGATTGAGGATAGACTCAATGAAGAGATCTCGTCATACAACTTACAGAGAGACGTCGATGTGTGGTGGTGTGCAATGATAGCTGCTTAGGGAGAGTTTGAGTTGGGATGCCTTCGAGACTAAATTCTATCAGTAGTACTTTCCATCTGCGGTGATGAAGAGGTTAAGGAAGGAATTCATGAATCTGAGACAGGGAGCCGATGAGTCGGTGATGAGCTACAACGATCGATACGGCTATTTGAGACAGTTTGCTGGCGATTTGGTGCGAAATGCTATAGATGATGTGTATCATTTTGGTGATGGGCTAAGGCCTGATATTGGCTTTTACATTGTCAGTTCAGGTGCCATGACGTTGGGTGAGATATTCAAGCGTGCACTTGCTCATGAGACGTATTACTTGGGCAGAGTGGCTGACGGGACACCCTTAGTACCCGCATTGACACCTGATCTGATTGCGGAGAATGAGCGGATGAAACATTGGGGCAAAAGACCGAGGAGATGGGATAGAGGTGTTAAGGGGCAATTGTGTCTTATGTAGCATCTCCTACACCTTTGTAGACGATTGTGGGTAGACCTCCCGTACCACCACTAGTCAGACCTGCATTGTCAGCTCATGCTACGTCTACTTTACCAATTTTACCAGCACCACCAGCTCCACGTCAACAGCATGGTGGTAGAGGCAGAGGTAGAGGTAGAGGACGAGAAAGAGGACGAGATAGTTCCAGACTGGGTCAGAGATAGGCACAGGCATCTGCACAGGCCCAGGATCGGACGTAGGGTGAGCCTAGAGTTGTCATTTATTTTCGATGTGGCCAGGTTAGACATGTGATTCAAGACTGTCCATAGCCAGCGACAATGATTCCACCACACCGTCGAGGTCGTTCATGTGGTTGCATAGCCTGACGCAGACGCTACATGGAAACTCATTAAGGGTATGGTTTCCATTTGTGGTCGACGGTCTTATGTTTTATTTGATTCGGGTTCTACAGTCTCTTTCATTTCTGGTCGTATGGTAGGCATATTAGGGTTGAAACCGCTTAGTGTCGAAATACATTTGATCTTGAGTACTGCAGTCGGAGATAGAGTGTACCCTAATTCTCTGGTGGAGAAATGTCCAGTAGAAATCGACGGGGTAGAGTTACCTTCGGACTTTAGAGTGCTTGAATTTTTTAGATTCGACGAGTTGCTAGGGATGGATTAGTTAGCATCATATCATGCTCATATCGATTGTTTTGTGAAAATAGTGATATTTGAGATTCCAGGGCGTCCAGTATTCATGTATAGCGGTAGTACACCGAGCGCCGAGGGCACTCGAGGTCGGCTTCCGACTAGTGGGGAAATGGAGACTCTGGTATCGTTATATATATCGTTGCAGAGAGTCATGGACCTAAATTTGAAGAGATTCTGGTTGTGTGTGAGTTTCCGAACGTGTTTCCGGAAGACTTACCTCGAATTACCACCATCGAGGGAGATCGATTTCATTATTGAGTTGGTGCCCATACAAAACCGATATCAATATCACCATACCGCATGGCTCCACGAGAATTGGAAGAATTGAGGAAACAGTTGCAAGAATTAAGTGATAACGGATTCATCACACCTTCGATATCACCATGGGGAGCACTGGTCCTGTTTGTGAACATGAGATAACCAAAACAACTACCAAAAATCGTTGCAGGAACATGAACCTTTCCAAAAATGATGAAAAAGTTGGTGTCCCTCGCAATGATTTCCCTGTTAGTAATCCTCTATGCAAGCTTAATGAATGAATGACAGTCCCCTAAAAAATCGGGGGTTCTGTAATCGAGTTTCTTCATCTCATGCTCTGATTTTTCAACCTTAGATGAATCTCTGTAAGCATTGGATGGTTCCTCTGCCCAACAACAAATGCGTGAACCCTTTCTTTAGCTTCGATCCAACTCTTCCCAATCTCCTTCTTTACACCACGTACTATCCTTAAGAAGCTTCCTTGACCAAGCAACTTCCTCCATCTTTTATTCGTCACGTATATGTTTGAAAGCAAAATGTGTTACCTGCATTGTTTTGGTTCGATCTCAAACGACAAACTCAAGATTATGATAAATCCTACAAAAACCCGGCGAAGAGCCCCACATGAAAACAGTAGCATCAAATGGCATTTCCAAAATGAAATCGTTGCCTCATGAATCAAACCTGTTCAGCCAAGAAGATAAACCATGCAAGAATAATGGTTAACGTTGTGCTACACACTATAATCACCAATCATCACGCAAACTGAGAAATCCACTAACCAAGGAAGTAAGTTGTTCAAAATGGAAGTTTGTTTTCCCAAGTAGTTTAACTGAGAAATCCACTAAAGGAATGATATCAACTTGATTTTTTCGGGGCCATCTTCTGGTCGACGTGGTTGTTAAGAATTTGATTCTTCTTTCCGAGAAATGACTTCTAGTATGCCTTCTTGATATATCCTTCTATGAAGCCCTTGAGAGCATCCCTGTAAGCAGGGGCTCTAGTCATGCATAACCGCTGTAAAGCAGGCCTTAGAGTCTCCATTCCGCCTCTGGCAGCAACCGCTGTCAAAACACCAACAACAACATTTAATAGAAGTTTTTAAACCCCTATGGATCAAATTTTTTCATTGTGCTTCGATTAAGGCAATGTTATTAAATAACACCTAATTAATGTATCCCAGTTAACTTAAAAATTTCTACCTTCTATTTAATACATGTATTAAAAACTAAAACATAACATATTTTCATATGACATTTAATATATATTTCTTATTCTATCTTTAGGGGTTTTAAAACCTCTAAGCATCCTAAAGGCCAAATGTAATGTTGTTCTTTATCGCCCAACATTCACTTCCCGCTGTCAAAACACCACAGTAGGAAAAAGAAAAACAATTTAAATCAGGGCAATCTCTCCATCACTGACATAAAAACAATAAAAACAAATGAAGAACGAATCGATTTTTCGATCAAGCCTGCTGGTCCTAAACACCATGGTGTTGCGAAAACATGTTACTTGTAGATAGCCTGGTATGAGAATTGAATACAACTGAACAACATAGTGCAAGTTCAATCAATATAAACTCTTCTGAATGAATTACAAGTTAATTTTATTCGCCTTCCCCCTTTTCTTTATGTACATCATCAATTGTTTTTTATAGAATGTAATATGATAAAATTACTTGATTTCCAAGCACCCTTAAAAGCAAAAATAGAGTAACATAAGTTATCTATTTAAAGAAAAGTTTGAAAGAAATTTGCGAACAGCAGTTAAAACTACCTTTGCTACAGCCCTAAGTCACAATGCCACAAGCACCGCCGCCTTACGACATAATCTTAATGCCACCACAAGATCATCGTCAAGCACCATCATTTTTTAACATCAGTTCAACACAGTGATACATCTCATCCGCGACTGCCATGACATCACCTTCATATCACTAGAACAAATTCTATTTTTCATAGAGGTTTTGAACCTCTATGAAAGACTTTTCATAGAGGTCTTTGACCTCTATGAAAAATGTTATCTTTTAAGATGTTATCGTATCTTCAAAGCTTACATAGGGGTTTCAAACCTCTATCAAATCTTGACTATTTCATAGGGGTTTCAAACCTCTATCAAATCTTGGCTATTTCATAGGAGAAACCTCTATAATACTTTCAAAGGCTTACATAGGGGTTTCAAACCCCTATCAATTGTAGTGATTTCATAGGGGTTTGAAACCTCTATATTATCGTCAAAGGCTTACATAAGGGGTTTCAAACCCTATCAAATGTAATTTTTAAAAAATAATAGTTGAAAATGCCCAAAATTAATTTCCATTTCCATTTCCATTTTCAATTGAAAATATACAAATCTACATTCCATTCCTAATATTATTATTCCATTCAATCAATAATGTAAAGTTTGAACAAATATTCTTGCCATTCCAAAATCAGAAATCTTTTGATTCATCTCCGCGTCTTAGCAGAACATTACTTGCTTTAAGGTCTCTATGAACAATTCTTAATCCGGAGTCTTGATGAAGATATAAAACTCCTCTAGCAATCCCAAGAATTATGTCACGACGCATCGCCCAATCCAATGATGTGCTTCTCTTTGATCTGCGTATACATTTTGCTTAAGTTACTAAGTACATAATATATAGTTTGTAGCAAACATTAAAAAGTAAATAATATTCATGGAAGCATACACCGAAGAGAAGAAAGTCCAAGCATACCCGCAATGCTCCCGCAAATGAAGCGACAACACTATAAGATAAAAAATAATGCTTCCTTAATTTCTTTTAACTTGTTTGAAGATCTGTTCCCTAATTCCCGCATCATTGCAAGCCAGGCCAAAAAAAAATTACCAATTAATTGACAACTCGACACGGTTATCTCAAATTCTAAACTTGAAAACCAAGCAAAACAAGTTAAATTAATTACTTGATTCATTCATACCTCATAACAAGAAGCTTGCATTGCAAAGTCACTCAAACAAATGATCATCACACATTGTTGAATATCTAGGCCTAGTGATTCAATTGTGGCCATTGTTGATAGCATCGGACCCGATTTTCATTGCGAAGAAACGTCGATCCGGTTTTGTAATTCTTCTTTCCACATCGAACTGCAGATGTGATTGCAATTAATGCATAATTTAATTCAGTGAATGATTCAAGTAAATTCACCCAGTGAACTGTGGAAATGCACAATACCTTTGGTGTATTTCTGATCATAATTTCATTTGTTTTAAGCTCCTTGAAGATCCCTATTAGGTTCAACTCATATGAATTCACATCTATTTCTTCTTGCAAATTCTTGATCCTCTCTAAAAGCTCCTTCATGTAATCTATATTGTCTCCAAGTAGTGATGTTCTGTCCATCTGTTCACATTCATAACCTTAACCGAACTACATCGAACATCGAAGATCCTAATGCAAACTCAAATACAAATTAAGGCTAATATCATCAAGGGAGTTTCTTGAATTATTCATTAATCAACTAAATAATGCTAGAAATCAATGAGTTTTTTAAATAAATATGGTAGCCTAAAAGAACTTCAAAGAAGACAAAAAAAACACCAAGAATCTCAACATTTGCATGCTTACGACATGTGCATTACCGTGCTTCCAGTTGCTGCGGAAACATTCATTTATACAAAATTTAGACGGCAACCTTAGAGAAGGGTCTATATGAAAGGTTAGTCTAAACTAGTCGAGGCAATCAACATCAAGTATGGAGCTCAAAAGGTTATAAAGAGAAAAAAAAACCCAAGCACCACAAGATAAGTCTGATTTGTAGAGGAACATTCTGATTCATAAACCTCTATTGATTTTAAGCTTGCTGGCCTAATCACTCCTATAATAGCAAATTGCAGCAGTATGTCCTGTTTTACTACAAATCTGAAATAAAGGCTTATTAGAATTATTTCCTTTGCTTCTACCTTTTCTTCTATTACCTTTATTACCCTGAAAATCACCTCAACCATTAAAGTTTCCTCTGCCATAGTGAGCATTGAAATGCCTTTAAACGTCATATCCTTTCCCATTTGTAGGCTTAACAAAAGCAGTATTTGCATTAGGAGAAACAATCATATTTGCTAAACTAGAGTTCAGAACTTGCAATTGTTTCAATTGGGCTTCAAATGTAGTAGTATGGAATGCAATTCAACATAAACAATGAAGCATGCGAACTCAATTGAAGCAATAACTTCCAACATCTTCCCTTACTCACAGGAAGGAACAATTTACTAAGACAAGCACGGAAGGAACTGAAAAAAATGCAAAACACAACACCAAAAGCAAACCTGAGACATCTTCCCTTCCACGTATTCCCTGCTTGTTTGAAACTTCACCATTGCCAATTCTCTCATCCAAAATTGCTTTGACATTGGAAACAATTCTTGTTCTAGCCTGTAAAGCAAAATCAATCAAAAATGTTGGCCCACAATTTTTGATTCCTAATCTTTTTCTCCTTTTGAAAAAAGAGAAGATAAACATGATGCACTAGAATATTATTAAACAATGTCATTGAACCATATCAAAAGAAAGTTGAAAAAAAAAGAACAAATAACAAAGTAACATAACAACAATAAAAGCTTTCTTATCCATCATAAAAGAATAGGGTAATTCTTCATATATATTAAAGAATAGGGTATTTCTTTTCCAAAGGCATATTGACTAACATAAGCGGAGGTCCTCTGAATTTGTCCATTATATGTGATTTTCCCTGACATCTTCAAAACAATATAAAGTTATCAATGAAGAGCGAAACTAACTAACAATCAAATGGAAAAAGAAATCCATGCACTTGTGACGCTTAAATTATTCGAACATTTTCTCATGAGCGTCAGCTATATATCTAAATGGAAAAAGAAATCGACTCATTATAAAGTCATCCAATTTTCTATCTCAATCCAATAAAGATTAATAATTCTTATTATCATCACTATCTTCGCATACTTATTAATTAATGCATATCATCAATCCATCCAGATCAAAGTATTTTGTCAAAAATTTCACGCAAACCGATCGCTCTCTATACACAATCAAAATTTTCATATCCATGCTTCAAAAATGAGCACCACATCATTTTTTCTTTTTTCTTTCAACATTGGGTTTACTCATTCACACATGTACATTCTCGAGTTTTCAGTTAAAGTCTTTCTTTCAAGCGCATTGATAATATGTATACACCGTAATTAAGAGTCACATATAGCAACCATATAATTGTATCAAAAACAATGTTACACATTGAACCCAAAAGAAACATGCCAACAAGTAAACTTTCCTAGGGAACCAATTGATTTCTATATAAGCCTTTAGTTTCATAATTAATTAAGAGGTTTCTGGTTTTAATTAGTGCATTTAGCAACAAAAAAATTTCAAAAACCATCTCGTTTTACTCGATTTCACAAGCCTTTAGTTTCATAGATTAATTAGTAAAACATTCACCGAGAAGTCATTTAGACAGCTTTCAAGAAAATTAAACTTTTGAGACCAAATGCTTTGCATGTTTACACCGATTTCACAAGCTTCTATTAGGGGTTGGCATCCGCACTTCCCGATATTGAGACTTTCTCAATCACATATATTTCACTGTATAAACACTCGCATAAAGGGAATAAGAGGAATATAGATTGACTAAAAACATCTACTATTATTTTTTTCAAGATAGATTCCAAATAGGCTCTCACAGTACCAAGTTTAAATCATTGAAAAATTTTCACTAGTCTAGCCGAAAAGCCTAGACACTGAAAAGCCTTCCAAAATTACTCACCTGGCTTCACCTAGAATGGTAGAGGCGATCCTTCAGTTGAGTTGCAAGTACATCATCATATTTTACCCTGTAAAAACCAGTTTGCTCAACATTCACTTTAATCCATATTTGCTCACCAACCTTTTCGCAGTTCGACCATATGTTAGAGACACACGCATGTATGTATGGAGAAGTGAGAGCAAAGCAAAATGTATTTAAAGAAACACAAAAGTAACAAAGATTAGTCTCATACAAAGCACTTGAAACTAGACAAAATAAGCTCCTTTTCTATATACGAGCAAAAGTAATAGAAAAGAAGATATTGAAACAAATATGAAACATTGAAACTCATCAAATTTCTAGCACCATCTATACGCTCTTCCCATCATCTGCAAGCACAAAAAAAATTAAATTCAGAGACACGAGATGAGTAAAAAAAAAAACTAAATGGTTGAAACGTACTTTCCTCAAGTGTTAGGTATGAAGACATGTTGTTTGGGCCATGGAATCGATTCCCCTACAGCTTGCTCTATTGTCCTCATGTTAGCTTTCCATATCAAATCATTGTGGTCAATGGTTGTTTGCACCTACACCATGTAAGATCCAACCCCAATAGGAGCACCCTCCACAACATGTAGCAGGTCATCTATTGCAATCTCTCCTTCTGCCACTATATGGGTACCAACAACCCAATCGATCAACTTGCACTTCATTCCACACTTATTCGAAGAGTTCCCATTTTGTGTCTTCAATAAAAAATTATGAAGTTTAATTATCAGTAACACTTACGTTTAATAGATTAATATTTTTTTTTACCTGACATGTACAAGTGTGCCCGTCTCCCCCTTGTTGACCCTATCATAAAAAATAACCAACACAATTTAAGAATGAATATTGTTTACGATATAAATAAATATACATATATGTATAGTGAAAATATCAATTTGTACCTGTTTATGTAGATTGTAAACATAGGAAGATAAATTTTCATACTTCTCTCTCAAACCTATAAGTTCTTTGATGATAGCATTATTTTGAGTTGTTGCACCTACACCGGTAGGAGTTACTCCAAAACCAAGACCTCTCACTCGACCTTGGTGTTCAGTACCAAAAACTTGTGAGATAGGGTCATTGTTAATTGATTGAATAGTAGATTCCGTGCATTGACTTTGATTACATGCATTGATTTTATCCTTCAAAACAAACAACTACTATTTGCATCAAATGGAAAAAAAACTTAATAATAGAAAATACCAAAGATCTATTAGTTAATTCACCACAATTTCGGCATCGTGTGGTTTCCCGTTTTTATCTGAATGCCCTCTAATCCACACTTTAGCTCTAGAAACACTAGCACCATCTTTTTCTTCAATCTATAAGCATAAAAACAATAAATAATACAAGATTAAAATATAGGTATAAGTAATAGAATAAATGAATAAAACTTTCCATCTCATATTCAAGGCGAGCATATCCTTTTCAACTTGTTGTATGCTAAATCGTTTGCTTTGCTCTAATTTCCTTAGCTTTATTGCTTTGTTCACGAAAGTTGCTAGATCTCCTTTGTTTTTTGAACTTTCCATAACTTTTCATCAATTGTGGTAGGTTTCTCGTCGTTGCCATTTTCTAACTCCTTAGTAAGCCTTGAATTCCATGCTTCAAACAATCGCCCAATTCTTTGTAATATATGTTTTTCATGAGATGTTTTATCCGAAATTATAAATCTTCGCTGCAATAAGAATGAAACACAATCAAATAGAGTACTTTTTATAATTTTATATAATAAAAATAGAAGTCTAACCTCAATAAACTTCCATATTCTTTTCTTATTATCTCCCTTGAGTCGGCGCCAATCTTACAAAGTAATTGGCACCATTTCGCATAACACGATTCCCAAGAAAGAAGAAAAGAAATCTGCATTTTCACCAATGGGCTGATTTCTGTCATTGAAAGTGACATGATTTCCATAACACGATTCCCAAGAAAGAAAAGACATATGCATTTTCACCAATGGGCTGATTTCTGTCATCGAAAGTAACGAGTACTTTTTTCTTTTTGGCAAGTGAAGGAAGCTTGGTTGGACCTTTTTTCTTCCTTTGTTGTTGTTCATCTTGTTGATCTTCTTGTTCTTCTTGTTCTTGTTCTTCTTGTTCTTGTTCTTGTTCTTATTCTTGTTCCTCTTCTTTTTGTTGTTCTCGTTGTTGTTGATTGAAGCTCATAGTTATTGATTGAGAATGAGAGTCAATGATGAAGGAGGTGCTTCATATGTAGAACTTTGCGGACACCTTATCCTCACACCAACATTTGAGTTTCAACTCATTAATGCTTCTATAGCTTCCTTTTCTTTTCTTGCTCTCTTTTTTGCAGCTTTTGAACTCTATTCATTTAGGGAAAGAAAATATCATAATTAGTAAATGAACACAAATAAATTCATCAACCTATAAATTGATTAACTAAATCAATTTTTTACGTCTCCCTTATACATTTATTTTCCTCAAATCTACACACGTTATGTCAACAACAAAATAAATGATTGTAAAAAATGCCGCAAATGCTCCAGTTAGTACATGTGAAAAGACAAAGAAAAGCAAAAGAGAAATTATTAACACAAGAATAAAAGAAGATAATAATAATGCTACAACTTAATCGCCATAAAGTATTAATATAAGCATTTGATCAATCATTCATGAATAAGGCTAAAACTTAACTCCATTACACAAATTGACCCTGACAATTCATTCTAACATAACTTTCATCTTCATCGCAAGTGTCCAAATCTACACGCGATATGTCAACAGCAGAAAATGATGGTTGCGCATTCTCGCCGTACATTGCAATATCATACAATCCTCGAGGAGGTGCCCTTAACACAACGCACCAGTTTGATGAATCATTTTCACTAGAATAAAACACTTGTTTGGCCTGAGTTGCCAAAATAAATGGATCATTATGATTGTGACATTGGTTAAAGTTTACTAGGGTAAACCCATCTTCAACTTTCATACCGTTTCCCTCATTAACCCAGTCACACAAGAATAATGGAAATCGATATACAAAATAATCCAATATAATTATCTCTCTTATAACCCCATAATAATCAACTTCACTTCTTCTTTGTGCATTGTCCCGTGAACTTGATCTACAAAGGCTATCGACACCTTCAACAAACACGCCAAAATTCTGAGTAACTCTTTCAACATCTCTTGTGTAAAACTTTAATCCATTAATTGCGTAACCTTGAACAAGAAAGTGCATTTTTTCTTGGTTTTCGAGAAATCCAATGCAACATGTTTGACACATCAACATTCCGAGACTTAACCTGTAAAGATATACACTGTAAGTTGTAAGCAAAAAATGCACGAGTTTTAAAATAATTGTTGGAATTAAACCTAAAAATATAGTTGAAGACCTTACAACCTTTTCTTCAAACCATTCACTAAATGTCCTTGTATGTTTCATCCATAATTGGCTTGCACTCCTTCCAAGGCGTTTGTCTCTACGCTTCAACTCATTGATATGCATTCTAAACATATAAATTAAGAAATTGGATCAGGAATTCAAATCAATAAAATGATCTAATTAACTATCATACTTACTCCAAATAAGGTTCAACAATCTTCAAATTGAACAATATACATCGATGTGCTTTTTCCAACATATCGTTTGACAACATTTTTGTATATACTGCTGAGATTGGTTCTCCTTCCAGCATTGTCTCATTATGAATATTGTTGTCCTAACGTTCTTGATCTCCCATATCAGTTGATTGTTCTAACTTTTTATTGCAAAATCGCACGCATTCATCGACAATTTAACATTCTGACATGCATCCCTCTGGCCTTGCTCGATTTTTACAATAACTTTTGAGCTTTTTCATATATCTTTCAAATGGATACATCCACCGGTATTGGACCGGTCCACCTAAGCGAGCTTCCTTTGCCAAGTGGATTGGTAAATGAACCATAATATCGAAAAATGAAGGAGAGAAATATCTCTCTAACATGCATAAAGTTTCCCCAATTCCATTCTCAAGATCCAAAAGTTTATTTTTATCTACAACTCTTTGGCATAGTTCATTAAAAAAATTACAATATCGAAATATTGCAATCCGAGGTCCTTTGGGTAGAAGTCCCCTCAAAGCAACAGATAGCAATTGTTGCATTAGAACATGACAGTCATGAGATTTGAGACCTACAATTGTGCAATCCTTTAGTGATACATGATTTGCAAAATTGGATCCATAACCATCTGGAAGTTTCATATTTGACAATCTTTGGCAAAATATATGCTTCTCAGCTTTAGAAAGTCTAAATGATGATGCTGGTAGATATATTCGACTCCCACGAACTTGAGGATGCAATCTTCGCCGAATTCCCATATTTTCCAAATCCTTTCGTGAAATAAGTCCATCTTTTGATTTACCTTTTATATCAAGAATTGTGCCAATAATGCTTTCGCAAACATTCTTCTCGATGTGCATAACGTCCAAATTGTGGCGTAAAACCAAGTGTTGAAAAGAACGATGAATAGGTTAATGCAATTTCAAATAATTAAAGAAATTTTTACACATCAACTTAGTATCATACCTCCCAATATGGCAAACTAAAAAATATGGACATCTTCTTCCAGATTCCAGTGGTTTCAATGGCCTCCGATGTATTCTTCTTCCTTGATTTTTTCTCTTTCTTTTCGTACCTCTTTCCCCTGATTCACATCTCTTTTTTTTTTGTCTTTTTCCCCCAATCATTTTTGATATTCTTTACTGCATTTGCAACATCATATCCAGTCATTACTTCAGGTTTTCCGCGCTTTTCACAAGTTCCATCAAACCAAGTACTTTTATTTTGAAAAATGTGATCACGCTCAAGGAATCGTCTGTGGCCCATGTATACAATTTTCTTGCTTGAAGTCAACCATGTTGAACATGTGTTAACCCCACAAATTGGGCAAGCAAAATTTCTTTTGTAAAACATCCAGCTAAATTCCAATAAGCTAGACAATCGTTGATCGTCCACAACAAAATTGCTCTTAAATTAAAAATGTTTTGAGTTGTTGTGTCAAATACAACTACTCCATCCTTCCACAACTTCATCAAATATTCAATCAAAGGTTGTAGATAGATATCTATGTCATTTCATGATTGCTTTGGGCCTGGAATTAATAATGTTAACATCATACTATCTTCCTTAAAGCAAAGCCAAGGAGGAAAATTGTAAGTGACTAACATTACTTGGCCAACAACTATATGGAGAGCTAAAATCACGAAAAGGATTGAATCCATCAGAGAAGGCCAAGGCCAAGCCTAAGATTTCGAGGCTCTAATGCAAACTTAGGCCACTTGTGATTAACTAAATCCCATGCTATTGAATCTACTGGGTGTCGCATCTTACCATCTTGGCTCAAATGGGAAGAGTGCCACAGTAAATTTTTAGCTATTTCCAATGACCCATACATTCTTTTGAATCTCGGTATGATAGGAAAATATCTCAAGATCTTAGCAGAGAATTCTTTTTTGGTCTCTTTATTGGATTTACTTACTTTCCATTTAGATGACTTGCATTTAGGACATGCATCTAAAGCTTCATTTTCCTTCCTAAATAAGCAACAATCATTCGCACAAGCATGAATCTTTTCATAATGAAACTCATACTCCTTTAGCAACTTCTTCACCTCTTACAACGACTTAGGGAGAATATTTTCTTGTGGCAACATGTCTACCACAATCTTCAATAGTTCATTAAAACCATTATTAGATAGACTATAAATAGCTTTATGCTTGTATAAAATCACGGCGGCAGAAAATCAAATGTACTTTGTGCAACCTGAATAGAGAGGTGGAGTTCTGTCATCTTCAAATAACCTTTCGTCGTCAACTTGGATATTGACATCTTCTAGATCTTCATCCCCACCATCTTTTCATCCCTAACAACTCCATCCCCTTCATCCCTAACAACTCCATCCCCATCATCCCTAGCAACTCCATCTCTTTGATCCCTATCAACTCCATCCCCATCATCCATTTCATCCTCTTCATCCGTATCAACTCCATCCCCATCATCCATCATCTCTTCATCCGTAGCAACTCCATCACCATCATCCCTAACAACTCCATCTCCTTCATCCCTAGCAACTCCATCTCTTTGATCCCTATCAACTCCATCCCCATCATCCATTTCATCCTCTTCATCCATAGCAACTCCATCCCCATCATCCCTAACAACTCCATCTCCTTCATCCCCTTCATCCCTAGCAACTCCATCCCCATCATCCCCTTCATCCGTAGTAATTATTCTATCCCCTTCATCATTTGCGACTTCATTCCTTACAATGGGACTACTCTCTCCATGATGGAACCAAATTGTATACATGGGATCCAATCCATATATGATTAGATGATTGTATGCAATATCACATTTCACACGAGACATGTTTCGACAGTTTTGACAAGGACACCTAATTCCTTCTGGATGTCCTTCTCTAGTTGGAGCTTGAAGAACGAATGCATTTGCTCCTTTACAATATTCTTTTGAAACTCTAATACAAACAAAAAAAACTTTAAATAGTAAGTTTCAACCTTACAAAAAATATGAATGCTTCTATTACTATAAAAAGATAATATTAACCTCGAATGTCTGACCCAACCTTTATCCATCCCGAGATTGTAATCTTTGCTCTGTTAAATTTGAAGAACGTTAATATCTATTACCTCCTTTTTGTTTAAAATTCTTTGTACATATTTTAAATTTCTTGCATTTAAAATTAATAAGAAGTAATTCAATTATTGCAACTGATGGAAAATTAATGTTAATCATATATGTACATCTAGCAAAACTCATATTTCATCTTAGTTACTTCAACTGATCGAGCTAGGGAGTACATATTAATACTCATATAAGTGTAAAATGAAATTATATGTACATTTGAATGGAGAAGAGCTCAAATTAATTAATAAGTACATTTTCTTATATAAATAGATAAGATTATACAACCTAATAATTTGGTGAAAGGTCTTGTTACCATCAATAACTTTTTTAGAGCAATAATTAATGATTTCATTTCATAAAACATAAGATATATCATTTATATACATTAGGCTCAAAGTATCTTATGGAGACTTAATTACATCACACTTTGCTATCACACATATGTTTAGTCTTGTCACCCTGACTTTGACATTCACAAGTTGGAAGGATCCTGAATTTACTTAGATAAAAAGGTGGTACACTCATTAGAATAGGGTTCTTACATATGTTTAGTCCTTGTTTAGAAAGGAACTAACCAAGTATTATTTTACATCTTTCATTGAATAGGATACAGAACCTCACATTAGTTCATAAACCAAGCAAAGAAGACATTAATAAAAAGAGTAAAATTTAAAGAAGTATTGACCTTGATTTCTAAAAATAAAAAAGAATGAATTGAAAAACAAAATATAATGTAAACATAAATTTTTTGGTAAAGAAAGAGCAGCTTGAAACAAGTATACCTCTTGAATCAATTTACTAGCCGAGCTGCCTTAGACCTCAAGAGTTCATCCATTTTTGGTAAAGAAAGAGCAATAATTTTTTGGAGAGTCATTTAATACTATAGTATGTATGTACATATCTCCTCCACTTGCTTATGTTATGCCACATCAGGGCATATCATATCATCACTAGAGCTCCTTAAATTAAAACCCCTATACATATGTTTTTCCTCACAAAATTAAACCTCTAGGTTTTGAAGATTGACTTTTGAAGTTTAAACTTCTATTTTAGGATGGGAATCTTGTGCCTCACATGGGTTTTCAGAGATTCAAGAGAATAATGATAGAAATGAAAATTTAGTATTGATCGAGAAGGCACTGCACGTCGATGGAGTTGCGAGACTCGCTTCTCTTCATTCTCAGCAAGGCCACAAAGGCACAAACCCAGATGCAACAATACTCTACCAGGTATATATATATAGAAGAACTATATACTATACATGTATGGCCTAGATGATTCATGTCCTAGATGAACTATACTATACATGTATATATATAGAGAAGATTGATTAATTTTTGTTTCATTCATATGAATGAAGGGCTTTCAATGAAAAGGAGCATTTTGTGGTGTTTTTGATGGACATGGAATGTATGGCCATCTAGTGAGCAACATTGTTATGAAGAGCTTATCGAGCTAATAACAGATCAGAAGAATGTATTTGCTTTCGAAGACTTAGGGGAGGAATCCGATGGGGGATCAGTCTCAATCAATGAATGGAGAAGGGCTTGTGTTTATAATTCTAAGCCTAAAAGTGGAACTCTCATAGTGTTTGACCAGATAATCACATAAACACAAAAATCTCTTTTTTTTTTCAATGAACCAAAATTTCATCTTGATCGAACAATCATTCCATCAATTATACCAAAACGTAACGCACAACGCGCATCCACGCATCTTAGACAATGAAAACCTAGCTAGTTGAGATAACCAAATGAGCACAAAAACTCTCCTTTTTTATCTGCACATACAATGAACCAAAACCTCATCTAGATTGAGCAATCGCTCCATCAATTCTACACAACCACGCATCTTAGACCATGAAAACCTAGCTAGTTCAGATCGCCATCAACTCTACCTACCAAACACAACATACACAAAACGAAATTCTTCGGTTCTTCGAAACAATCATGAAGAAGATCGGACGCACGATCTGAATCACAAACAACAATTCAACAAAAATCTGGACCAATCGATCGTATTCGATCGCTAATTCAATTCAATATAGAGACTTAGAGAGCTTGTAAATCAATAACCATTTACCACAACCAATTCAACACGAACCATAGAACCATAGAAACAATCTCAAATTAACCTAATCAACACAAAGATCGTAAATCAATCTAGATGATCAAAATTAAACAATAGAACCAAAGATTCACAACTTCATCAAATCGAATCGTTAGGGTTTGAGATCGATCGAGACTAACCTTGCGATTGACAAGCGGTCTTGAGATCGATCGTCCTCGCGAAGGTCGAGCGAGCGATGAGAAGAGCAAGTGGAGCGAGACGAGACAAATGAGATGAAAAGGTCGCGATTGCGAGTGCGAAATTGAGATTAGCGAGGCGACGAGACGCGAGTGCGCGAGCGTTGGGAGAGACGAGCGAGCACGCGAGGAGGCGAGCGAGCGAGACTAGCGAGCGAGTGCGCGAGAGAGTGATCGAGGCGAGTGAGCAAGAGCGGGTGATGGGCGAGAGACGAGTGAGTGAGAGTGTTGAGGCATTTGTTCTTCTTGGGCCAAGAGTTTCCATATAGGTTTTTTTAAACCTCATGAATTAGTTCTATTAAAAGCCTAATTGTCTAATTCATAGGGGTTAATTAAAACCTCTATCTATTAAGTGTTATTAAGCTCAATCTAATTCATGGGGTTAATTAAAACCTCTATCTATTAAGTGCTATTAAAAGCTCAAATTGTTCTAGTGTATTGAAAGGCAACCAAGATATACCAGATTCATTTAAACTTTGTATCACTTTAATGAATTGGTAATGCAGTTCAAAAACATTAAAACATGCTTAGTGTTTTCCACATGAGTAAATGAGTGCAATTATTATAGCTTAATTTCAGTATACAACTCATCCTAAAAGACAAAATGAGGCTCATAATATTTTTTTCATCAAAGCCAACAATTTCCCGGAAGTGGCTTTCTAAGATAAGCGCTTTTGTAAACCACAACCCTTCACAAGATAATTGCCTTTTTCATACATAAAACTATTTCTTCCATTTCCCTTCAACCTAGAGAAACAAATATTTAACTAGGTAATGTACTCCATTGCATACAATTAGGCAGCCTTGATATGGTTCTAAGAATGAAGTAATAACTAAGCCGTACAAGTGGTTTTCTTTGCTTAATACATAGCCTCGGTCCCAAATTAATTGGGGTCGGCTTGTGTTTGATCCATTTCATGAAGAGTGACAAAAGTTTTTATGATGGTTATCAACCTATCGCAACTCTCCTTCATTTTCCATTCTTGGGAAATGGGCTTTGGGTCTCCCTCCCCTGTTTTTCGGGTATGAAAAATGGGTCTGAGACCTCGATCCTTCTCCATTTCGGGTATGGAAAATGTGTGTCGAGTCATTTATCCGGACTTGGTCTATGTAGTGCACATAGTGTTATACATATATAGGTGGAGTTTTTTCTTCGCTTGATTAAAAAAAAAAAAAAAAAAAAAAAAAAAAAAAACCAAAAAGGCCAAGGATACTGCTCAAAAAGAAAATTTAAATAAATGGAAAAACTCAGGAAAAAAATTTAGAGTTGCCCACCAAGGCCCTCCAATGAGGATGGTCCTTTTTCTTTGGCTGCTGAATTCACTTCATGAGTTTTAACTTCCTCGTCTTTGTACTTCTTATAGTCATTTGGCTGAAGATCAGGACCAATGTCCAGCACCCAACTTGCAGCATAAAGCCTAGATGCCTCCTTTAACAGCTGCAAATGAAGAAATTCAATGATAACTACATGACAATAAGCCCCCAAAGTTTCAAATCATAGCAACTAAAAAGCAAAAATAAACGATCATGATCACTAGGTTTTAAATAAGTGAACACCATCAATGAGAAATGAAGTTCATTTGTTGACATTGTAAAAAATAAATAAAGCTCAAAATCATGAGAAAATCATTTCAATTTTAATCGAAATACAAAACTCTTTTTATTGGACTTGTTATAAATACCGAAAAGTAAATTTAAGCTAATACATTCATGTACAGTGTACTTTTTCCAAATTTTTTAGGCAGCTAAATATAAATATATTAATGAATGAAAAGGAAGGGGAATGAAAATAAATAAGAAAGAAATATTTTTAAAAAATTAAGTAAATATCATAATTTCAGTCACTTTTCATCGTCAAAAATCTAAGTGATCCACAAAGCAATCTTCACACATCAAAGTACATATATAGTATGTAAAAAATTGCCCGTAACAAGATTTCAAAGTCAAGAAAAATAGTATACTTACATAGAACCACTCCTTCCAAGTCAAATCTTCTGCGCTTCTTTATGTGAGGGGTTGTAAAGAAGAAGGAAATGCAATTTCCTTGAGGTCATATCGAACATAATTGTACACCTTTGATGAAGTCCAAGAATTAGCTTGCAAATTCTTGATAGGATAATGAAGTCCAAGAATTAGTTTGCAAATTCTTGATAGGATAATGATGAAGTCCAAGAATTAGTTGCAAATTCTTGGAAAAATAGGAAAAGATATGACTCACAGCGTTACGGGGGCATTGGTTTATTGGAAACGGCGTGGAGATCACGACTCACAGCTATGCTGTGACTACGACGTTTTTCGGCGAAATTCCATCGTTTCACCCTCCGAAACGGCAATTTTGCTATTTTAGGAAACTTTTGTTTCGGTTATAACTTTCATTAGGAATTTCCGTTTTTATTTCCGTTTGCGGCGTTTGTTTCTATTTTTCGTCTAGTTTTCAGTTTAGGGCTTTTTGAACTTTTTACTATTTTTGGCAAATTTTAGGGTTTCGCTATTTAAGCGATCTATTGGGTATAATTCGTAATTTTGGCTGAAATAAAAGAATTTTTGAACTTTGGCTTAAGTTCTGACCTAGATCGAGTTGTTCATGGATTCGTTCAACTGGTTTAGAAGATCTCCATTGCGTCGGTTGGTATCGAGCACTGCGAGTGATTGGAGAAATCATGCCGCCGAAGAGGAACCAACAGCGTATCGAGGAGGTGTATGACCGTGACAATCTGAATCGACAAATTGGCCAAATAATTGACCAACGTATGGGCGCGGTGGTAGAACAATTAACTGCGAGAATCGATCAGTTGTCGGGTTGGAATATGGATCGTATCCGTAACCATCGAAGAGAATCTGTTGGTGATGAACCAGTAAGAGATTATTCTACCGAAGGGGAGGATGAGTATGTTGAGGCACCGAGGAGGCGCTACAGGCCGCGTGCAGTTGAGGATGATCGCAGGCGGTGGGAGTTTGGGATGAAGACGGAGGTCCCAGAATTCCATGGCACCCTTCAACCGGAAGAATTCTTAGACTGACTGGCGTCAGTTGAAGAAATCCTATAATTCAAAGGTGTGCCCGAAGACAAGCGTGTGCAACTGGTTGTGACCAGATTCCGCAACAGGGCCATGGCTTGGTGGCAACAACAGAAGTTGATGCGGAATAGGAATGGAAAGGCGAATATCACCTCGTGGGAGAAGATGAAAAAGAACTTACGAGCTGAGTTCTTGCCTTACAATTTCCAACGCCTTATGTATCAGAGGTTGCAGAATCTGAGACAATGGGCAAAGTCAGCAGATGATTACACCACTGAGTTTTATCAGTTAGTCGCTAGAAACGAACTGTAAGAGACTAACGACCAATTAGCGGCGCGGTATATCGGTGGACTGAGGGTGCAGATCCAAGATGTCGTCAATATGTTTGATCCGACTTCCTTATCTGCAGCGCACCAACGAGCATTGTTGGTGGAGAAACAACAACGTCGGGGTGTGAGTAATGCTTCCAGTAATGTTAGTGTTGGGACAGCCAATACTGGAGGTAATATCGCTGCAATTAACTCTGCTAGTCGCACAAACAAACCTAGCACTAGCGGGATTAAATGCTTCGGTTGTGGCGAAGTTGGTCACATGAAGTCAGAATGTAAAGGGAAGAAGACTCTATTTATTGAGAACGAAGAGGAATACGCAGGGGAAGAGGCCAATATCACTGCAGAACCAACCTTTGATACTTCGACAACACGAGAAGGAGATCGTGGATCGGAGATGTGGGTAATGCCTTGATTGTGAGGTGTTCTTATATGACTCCTAGAGCTATCGCTGATGATGAGTGGCTGCGGAATAACATCTTTCAGTCCAAATGTACCATCTTAGGAAAGGTGTGCAGGTTCATGATTGATGCAGGCAGTTGCGGGAATATCGTCTCAGTTGAAGCGGTTCAGAAGTTGGGCCTTGCAACTGAACAACACCCCAGGCCCTACAAGCTAGCTTGGATGAGGTGAAGGTGTCGAACCACGCCTTGGTGACTTTTTCTATTGGTGCTAACTACAAGGATTCAGTCTGGTGTGATGTTGTGGCTATGGATGTTTGCCACTTGTTACTGGGACGTCCTTGGCAGTTTGATAGGGGAGTTGTGCATGATGGCAGAACCAATAAATACACCCTTATGTTCAAGGGAGTGAAGATTGTGCTAGTACCCGCCAAGGACCCGGAAGAAGTTAAGCCTACTAAAGAATCTAGCAGTTTGCTGTCTTTGGCAAGATTTGAAGATGAATTACAGAATTCTGAGGTCGTTTACATCTTGATGGGAAAGAAGGTAGATAGAGATGTTGATGTTCCTGAAGCTGCAATTCCTATTGTGAATGAGTTTTGTGATGTTTTCCCGATGAGATGCCGGAAGGATCGCCACCATTGCGTGATATTCAACATCGGATTGACCTTGAACCCAGTGCGTCACTACATAATAGACCACACTACCGAATGAGTCTCGGTGAGCATGAGGAGTTGCGCGAGACAAAGTTGAAGACAAATACAAACAATATGCGAGATCGAAAGAAGAGTCACGTGGAGTTTGAAGTGGGTGACTTTATGTGGGCGCTTCTCTAAAGACCGGTTCTCTGTGGGTGATTACAACAAATTGTCAGTTCAGAAGATTGGTCATGTGGAGGTTCTTGAGAAAACTAATCCTAATGCTTACAGATTGAAGTTGCCAAGTCACATTCGCATGGCTGATGTATTTAATGTCAAACATCTTGTTCCCTATTATGGGGATACGTCTGATGATGACAATTCGAGGGCGAATTCTGTCCACCCAGGGAGAATGATGAAGTCCAAGAATTAGCTTGCAAATTCTTGATAGGATAATGAAGTCCAAGAATTAGTTTGCAAATTCTTGATAGGATAATGATGAAGTCCAAGAATTAGTTGCAAATTCTTAGAAAAATAGGAAAAGATATGACTCACAGCGTTCCGGGGGCATTGGTTTATTGGAAACGGCGTGGAGATCACGACACACAGCTATGCTGTGATTACAACGTTTTTCGGCGAAATTCCATCGTTTCACCCTCCGAAACGACAATTTTGCTATTTTAGGAAACTTTTGTTTCGGTTATAACTTTCATTAGGAATTTCCGTTTTTATTGCCGTTTGCGGCGTTTGTTTCTATTTTCGTCTAGTTTTCAGTTTAGGGCTTTTTGGACTTTTTACTATTTTTGGCAAATTTTAGGGTTTCGCTATTTAAGCGATCTATTGGGTGTAATTCGTAATTTTGGCTGAAATAAAAGAATTTTTGAACGTTGGCTTAAGTTCTGACCTAGATCGAGTTGTTCGTGGATTCGTTCAACTGGTTTAGAAGATCTCCGCTGCGTCAACCTTCCTGCACACAACTTTCAACTTCATTTCGTTTTGTGAGTCTCACACATCAAACCTATGAAACAAAAAACAAGGTTGCATAAGCACATCTTACCCAACGGCCCCGGCTCAAATAACACATATATCAATAGGGGTGGCAAACCAGGTTGAGCAACCTAATTCTACCAAGTAATAATTTTATAAATTATTACACTAAACAATTTTCTTAGTGGGAACTACACTACATTGTAATTTCATAGTGAACACCATAGCAATAGATCGAAGTAAAGCGTTGCCCTTTTATTTTCTAAAATTTGTCTTTACTATTTTTGAAACCATCAACACTATAATGAAGCTTAAAAGGCTAGGGGTTATTTATAGTCGACGTTGATTCATCTTTTTAAACTTGAACGCCTCTAATTTAAAATCGAACATGGAACTTTGGTCAATCAACCATTTCTTGACAATTTTTTTGCATGCTCATCTCGATTTCAGCTTGAATGATTACAATTTACAAACATTGTGATAACACAAATCTGCATCAACTGTAATGTGGATTTAGACCATATTCAACAAATGAGAGTGAAACAATCAATCACGAAGTCTTTTGATTTCCCCAAAACACACTACAACGCAGTTCAAACAATGATTTGAGGATTGACAGACAATTATTCAATCCATAAGCAGCAATTTCAGGTAGTTACTAGATGTTAAGAGCTATCTCCAATGGCCAACTGTAATGTGAATTTAGGCTCTGTTTGGCAAGGCTAGCTGATAATCTAGCTGATAGCTGATAAACTAGCTGATAGCTGATAGCTGATAATCTACTAGCTGATAGCGGAAAGCTGATAATCTAGCTGATCAAGTAAAAACTGTTTGGAATGATAGTTGATTGATTAGCTGATAAATGCAAAATGACAATAAAGGACATATGACACAATTAAGTATATTAATTATATAATCATATAATTAATGTATTTTATTTACAAAATATAAATTAATACCATAAAATAATTTATATTATTTAGAAAACTAAACTATGTGCATAAATGTTTACATGAAAATAGCTCTATATTAATTTATAAGAATTCGTAAAAAATAAAAACATGTAAATAAAATACAATAAACGACTTGGATAACTATACATATACCTAACGCATCATCCATAACTGAGAAGCAATATTATCGCGAATATTTTTCATTTCTATAGAAGCATTTCTCTAACTTAAAAAAATAGTAGATTAGTAAAAAAAAATATTTAAAATATGTAAGATAGCCCACCACTCGAACACTACATTAAAAAACATTTTTATAACATCTAAAAATATTTTTATACTCGACGTTGTTAAAACTTATTTAATATGTAATAAATATTTAACAAGATTATATATAATTAAGAAATTAATGTGTAACGATTTTTAATTTTAGTGAAATTCTTTGTTCTATAATATTTAGTTAATTATTAATCACTATTTTTTATTAACAATATTAAGCTATATGTTAATTCATTCATTCAATCAATCGTCTCTCCCTCGTAAACCCTAATTCGCCGCATCGATCCTCGATTCAATTCGGTTCGTATTTCTCATCTGCATATTAATCGTCAGCCGAGACTTCGATTTCGGAGTCTGAAACCCTAGTTTCCGCGCGATTGGTCCGACGAGGACTCGTCACGGTGTGTTTGTTGTTCTTGTTGTTGTTTTTGTTCATTTCCTTGATTCCATGCGCAGTTTTCTTTGTTTTGTTATCGGTTAAGTGGATTGTGTGGATTGATCGATCGAGAGGTCAACGATGAATCGGCGGGTGGATTGTCGTGTGAGGGTTTGATTAGAGGAAATGATGTTGAATTCGTTGATTTTGGTAGTTGGAGGGAAAATTTGATCTATAGTCTCGATAATCGGCGAGACGATCATTATCCAAAGACTAATAAGTTCGGTGATCAGTCCAACTGTAATGCATTGATACCAAATACGGCTCGAAGTTCATTTACTGATTACGATTCATTCAAGACGCATAGTTGACAAATTGCCACCGAGAGTGTAGGTTAGCCTTCATTTGTATTTTTATACTAGTACTAGGAATTATGCTTTGGTTGGATGACAGTTGTTGGGGGATTTGTGAGGCTAAGATGCTTAAGCAAAGCCAGGTTTACATTTCGTGGATTATGCATTTGATGTTTTATTTTTCGTTATTATTAATCGGGACAAGATCTTGTCCTTTTTGTGTTTATGTGATTATCTGGTCAAAAACTATGAGAGTTCCACTTTTAGGCTTAGAATTATGGATGAACTCTTGAGGTCTGAGGCAGCTCGGCTGGTAAATTGATTCAAGAGGTATACTTGTTTTCAGCTGCTCTTTCTTTACCAAAAAATTTATGTTTACATTATATTTTGTTTTTCAATTCATTCTTTTTATTTTTAGAAATCAAGGTCAATACTTCTTTAAATTTTACGTTTTGGTATAATTGATGGAATGATTGTTCGATCAAGATGAAATTTTGGTTCATTGAAAAAAAGAAGAAGAGATTTTTGTGTTTATGTGATTATCTGGTCAAACACTATGAGAGTTCCACTTTTAGGCTTAGAATTATGGATGAACTCTTGAGGTCCGAGGCAGCTCGGCTGGTAAATTGATTCAAGAGGTATACTTGTTTTTGATGAGTTTCAATGTTTCATATTTGTTTCAATATCTTCTTTTCTATTACTTTTGCTCGTATATAGAAAATGGAGCTTATTTTGTTTAGTTTTAAGTGCTTTGTATGAGACTAATCTTTGTTACTTTTGTGTTTCTTTAAATACATTCTGCTTTGCTCTCACTTCTCCATACATACATGCGTGTCTCTAACATATGGCCGAACCGCGAAAAGGTTGGTGAGCAAATATGGATTAAAGTGAATGTTGAGCAAATTGGTTTCTACAGGGTAAAATATGATGATGTACTTGCAACTCAACTGAAGGATCGCCTCTACCATTCCAAGTGAAGCCAGGTGAGTAATATTATGTTTGAAGTACTTTAGTGAAAGCACAAATTCTGTTTATGAACATCTTTTTTTTTTGTTGGCGAACGCCCTTCATCTTTTTTTTTTAGTGAATGCACAAATTCCAGGATCGCCTCAACTAATATTTCATTCAGGTTGGAGGAGTTTGGGGACTGGTTTTTTATTTAAGTATGGCCATTTGGGTGGGTGGCCTTTACTCAAGTTATTAATGTCTTATTGCATCTCTATAGGCGCTGATTCCCTGGAGCCTAATGACCAACTAAAGGGTGCAATCCGTATGGCATATGGGACGGCTTTTTGTCTAGTTACTTCAGTGAGTTTTTGCTAGCCATATTTGTTGGATGGCTGGGATTTTGATATTTTGTGAAATGTGTTTTGTAATTAACTTTGTTCTTAAGGTTGGACATACTCTTGAGACTACTGGAAATCACTTGAACCTAATCAAACCCAATTCAAGAGCCTCTAATAGTTATCTTAGTAATTTGTATCAGTTCTTTCTTGTTAATTATAGAAGCAATTTGATGTGTGAATGCATGTGTTTATAGGAGAATGTTTAATAGCCATTAGTCACCCCTGCTCATGAATTCTGGTTTTAAAATTTCGTTAGATGCGCCAAGCACTTGAAGCTCGACTTGTGGCTGCTGAAGAAATAAGGAAAGTAGTTGAGCAAGAGAAGCTAGATAAGGAAGAGTCTGCTCGAAGATATTTTGCTGAACAACAAGATCTGATGGAGAAGGTGGTTCAAGAGTCAAAGCAACTTCAGCTAGAAGCGGAAGAAAACTCGAAGGTAAGAACTGGTGCAGCATATATATCTGTCTATATGATTAGTAGATTGATTAGTGAAAATGGTTTGAATTGAATTCATCTACTTTAATCCTCTGTCATTTTGCCATGTTTGTAGTTGCGTGAATTCTTGATGGACCGTGGCCTCATTGTTGACATGCTCCAGTAAGTATTACTCGTTTCCTTTTTGAGTTTTTTCATACGAAAATGAATCTTGGGGGTCTAGATTCAGTCATCACTTTTTACTTATCCAAATGATAATGAGTTTTTTCATACGAAAATGAATCCTGGGGGTCTAGATTCAGTCATCACTTTTTACTTATCCAAATGATAAATCACAATCATAAACCAATTCTCTGGTAAAAATAAATTGAAGAAGGCCATCAGATGCTTCGCTGTTCTGTGTTTTGGCCCATGGATGTTATGGTATTATTTTCAGCTTCAATCATTTTCTCCTAATCAGTTCACATGATTCATCACAGCTTAATTTTTTGAAAGCAATTTTTTTTTCACATTTACATTTAAAATTCAATGAAACCCACCCTTTTTCCTCGTTTGAAAGTAATGTTAGTCACTTACATTTCCTTTCTTTTCTTTTTTCTTAGAATTCAGATTTCCTTTATTGGTCTTATTAGAAAAATTGTACTGATCAATGACTAAATATTCTTGTAGATCACCATTACAATGGATCCCCCAATGGTGGATATAGAACTCAACCAGGAGAAAATTGAAGAGGCTAAAGAGGAAGAGCCATTGCTTTGCTGTCATCTTTTTGATTTGGAAGTAGTTCATGAAATGGCACAAGTCCAGCTTTAGTGGCTGTTGATGTGAGAAACGAAATGATAGACTACCTTACAAGTAGGAGTGAGACATATGTAGCTGAATCAGTTGTGCCACAGAAATAATTGAAGATTTCATTGATGATTTTGTTAGTTGGAAATGAAACATGTTCAGTCGGGTTTCGAGCTGGCTACTGAGTGACAGAAGGGAAGACAGGATAGATGACTTGGTGCAAGAGATGGAAGCAAGCGGGTTTTGGTTGCTCAATACAAGGCAAATTGTTGCAAATATTTTGCTGAAAAACATTGATTTCAAGAATAACTTTCACTGCGACATGAAGTTTCACAAAGCTGAAGAGCTTACTGATCATTTCAGTCAGTCCTCTTATAGGTCTGTAAATTGCATGAATGAGGGCTGCAGTGCTAGCTTTAGCGCACTACAGAGAGAAAAGCACGACGCTGTTTGCCTCTTCAAGGTCCTTCCATGTGAACAGAATTGCCCAGGCAACAATCCCTAAATGCACGATTGAGCAGCACTGTACAGACCTTCTCCATTCCCATGTGATGTATATTTTACAAGGAATTCAGAAAGAGGCAGCAAAAGATGATTTGAAGCACGATCAGAACAGCTACAAAAGGTTGGTCTTCCCTGTCCATTTTCTTTTTTCTGTTTTCTGTGTTTCTGGATTTTTTCTCTCAAATTACCCTACCAATTTGCCGTTTGAGCTTATATCTTGCAAATGCATTTTGGGCGCCGCTATCGGCACCCCTATTTTTTTTTAGGGCAAGCCAGTATTACATCTATTTTATGCAAGGCACCCTAGCATTTTGGGTGCCTTTAGCAGCGCCCTTTATTTATTCACCCTGAATTATCTGCAGTTTACCCCTAGAGAGTTCTAACATTATGTCATTCTTCATAGTTTAGCATTTTCATGTTTACATGTAAATTTAGTTTCCTAATTCTTATGTTAATTTAGTCCTCATCCATCCTACTTTGCATTCACAAAAGAAAGATTTATTTCTCCTTCACGCATTAGTTGAAAACTCTCCTCTTTAAAAATTTACTAAAAACTCCTTTTCTCTTCCCTTTTATCAGGAGAGTTAGTTTGAGATTAAAAAAATTACTAAAAATGCATTAATTGTGAAAGTTGATTACATTATTCCACTATTCTGAAAGCATATGATTAGTCCGTGTGACCTTTATTGAAGTTGTTATTTGAGGTGTGGGTGTAGGAGAGTATCCTTAGCTATCATTTGTTAATCTAAAAGCTAACGTAATGTTGATCAAATCATTTGGAGTTTTGGACATTCTGAAATTCTTAATTGTCTGGTGGAAGACCATGCAATCTTCAAACTGAAGGAAGAACAAAGGAAAATAAAAAGAAAAAAAAATTAATATAAGTTACTTTTAGCATGACATTTATGGCCTTCATATTAGAAGCTGAAAGTAAATTGCCATGCTCTCCTGATCTTCTTCTTTAATTCTCTTCAATCTCTCTTCTTGCTTTCTTTGTTACCCAATTTTCTAATCAGCAAATCAGTTGCATCAGTTTTGTGTTTCATTAGAAAAATACCAAGTCTTGGACTTACTGGATCAATGGGTTACCAGCTTGATGGACTGAAATCACTAACTAATTAATCTGTAAGTTTTCTCATTCGGAGGCAGCATTCCTTATCAACTTCCCCCAAACTTGCAGTGACTGTGAGTTTCCTTTATTGATTTTTTGTCTATGTTCAGCAGTGATAAATATATATCTTCTTTCTCTTTGTTATTGCTACTGTTGTCATTGCCGTTGTCTTCACGTGCAACTATTACAGTTGGTTTTGTTTTCATGTACAAACTATATATTATGTACTTAGTAACTTGAGCAAAATTTATACGCAGATCAAAGAGAAGCATATCATTGGATTGGGCGATGCGTCGTGACATAATTCTTGGGATTGCTAGAGGAGTTTTATATCTTCATCAAGACTCCAGATTAAGAATTGTTCATAGAGACCTTAAAGCAAGTAATGTTCTACTAAGACGCGAGATAAATCAAAAGATTTTTTATTTTGGAATGACAAGAATATTTGTTCAAACTTTACATTATTGATTGAATGGAATAATAATATTGTGAGTGGAATGTAGATTTGTATATTTTCAATTGAAAATGGAAATGGAAATTAATTTTGGTCATTTTTAGCTATTATTTTTTTAAAATTACATTTGATAGGGGTTTGAAACCCCTATGTAAGCCTATAATATAGAGGTTTCAAACCCCTATGAAATCACTACAATTGATAGGGGTTTGAAACCCCTATGTAAGCCTTTGAAGATATTATAGAGGTTTGAAACCCCTATGAAATAGTCAAGATTTGATAGAGGTTTGAAACCCCTATGAAATAGTCAAGATTTGATAGAGATTTGAAACCCCTATGTAAGCTTGGAAGATAAGATAACACCTTAAAAGATAACACTTTTCATAGAGGTCAAAAACCTCTATGAAAAGTAGAATTTGTTCTAGTGTTAGACCATAAGTTGATGTCACCTCATGAATATGGAGAGAATGTTTATCCTACGTGGCACTAGATATACATTTTAACTAAAAAATGGTCTCCGGTAAACAATATAGATTGGTAGATTTACTAAGCTTTTTTTGTCTTCATGTGAATTAAGACCTTTATTTTGTCTTTTTTTTTTTTTGGTAACAAACAACAATCAGGTAGCATTGGAGATAATGTCTCCTTTGTTATAGAAATTAAATAAAAAACAAAACAAATATCTCATTCCATATAAAAAATAAAAAGCCAAAAAAAGTTCTAATCTATTGTCTAAATCCATTGTCCGCCATTTGGGGGTTTCAATGTCTATCTAGATTCAAGGGTCATGTTGAATAGATATTCTCTCTCTCTATCTCAACAACACATACTGTTCAAGCATTTTTTTTTAATTTGTTAAGCTAAGCAAGCTTCACGGTTTGTCTTCAAGGCCCATGGGCCTACTAGTGGCTATATTTTTCTTATTTACTTAAAGGGGGCACAGAAGCGAACCAAAAAAAAAAGTACAAAAACAAAGTTGCGTCTGACCAAAAAAAAAAAAAAAAGAACAGAAG
The DNA here is from genome assembly GCA_039657365.1 of Stephania yunnanensis. Lineage (NCBI taxonomy): Eukaryota > Viridiplantae > Streptophyta > Magnoliopsida > Ranunculales > Menispermaceae > Stephania > Stephania yunnanensis. Next base: position 6,124,998 of record CM077589.1, read on the forward strand.
TTGCTCCTAACCCATACGGCTAACTGTACTCAGTACGGTCCATGGGCCTATTACTGCTTATTACTACTCTGTAGTGGACTAGCCCAAGTAGGGAAAGTGAGGTAGAGATCACAGGAATTTCTCGCAACGAGGACCGGGTACGGGGATTACATGGGGATGGAGGCAGTGATGAAGAGTAAATCTCATGCTCACTCGGGTACGAGTAAGGAGATAGGGTAAAAAATATATTCGAGGAGATCCTCGTATATTTTAATTATATGAATACTTTTACAATAAAACTTAATTATATAACATTTATTACATATTAAATGTACTATATCAACTATCATTGGACTACTCCAATGGTAAGATGGGTGCTTCAATCATTGAACTTAAAAAAAAAAATAATCATGTTATTGAGCTTTGAACTGTGATGGTTGGATCTTAATAGTGATTTTCGATCTTTGATTCAATGATTAAGATCAAATGGTAACTTCTTGTTCCTGGACACTTATAATTAATGCACATCAAATTTGCTACGTAAACAATTAATGACATATGATGATGTGTCAGTCAAACAATGAATGAGAAATTTGACAATGCACTATAATTAATTAAGGAAATAAATTGAAAAAGTTAAATTACTACATTAATGCCTTTATTTTATTTTTTTTGGTAGAAATGACTTTTATTTTTTAGTATCGAGTAAGGAATTTATAAGCGAAAGTTAATTAAGATAATGAGAAATTAATTGTACGAAATTTAAACTTTAGCCCAATTCATTCCCTATGAAAGTATAGGTTGCAATTTTATTTTTCTTTACTTAATTATTTAACTTTTTAACACATTTCTTAAAAAATAACTTTTTTAGACATTGATACAGTCATCAATAAATAGATGAACAATGCGGCCATGTGCACCTCACAATTTATTAATGGCAAATCATTAGGTGAGGGCACCCCAAGCATGGATGAGGACACCCAAAAAAATAATCATTTCTTAAAATGCTCCATGTGCAACCCCAACTTGAAATTTTTAAAAACACAAATTCGACGCGACAACAATGAAGAAATCGACTCTTACTATGGTAGTGGGCTCTTAAATCGTAAGTTTGCGTTACCCGTGGTCGAAGGGAAACGTCGGAGTCGAAGGTCGGCGGTTTGTATGGGGTGCACAATGTGAGAATGAAAGAGGGGCATGTGAGTGATTGTGGAAGTTGTGAGGGGTAACTGTGTCATTTTATTTGAAGACATTTTTGGAAGTGATCAAGCACAAAAGAAAGTGGTTTGCCCTTAGTAAATTGTGGGGGTGCACATAGCCGTGTCGATAGATGAATACATTAATTTGAAATTCTAAATTAAATTGAAATGATTAAGATTTTGACACTATTAATTGCTTCCTCCAATTACAAATATAAGTCGTTTAAGGTAAAAGCACAAAAATTAAGATAGCCTTAATTAATTACAAGTTTAATTTACATATACGGTGCCTTTTGACATTAAATGAACTGAAAATTTGAAGAATCATATATATTTGAATTGTAAAATAATATAGTTGGTAAAAAAAAAATACACTCTCGAATTCTAAAAACAAATCACAATTTTGACTAATAAGTTTTTACTAGAAAAACTTATATTTTTGACCGGAGATAGTATATGATAATCAATTAACTACCTAAGGGAGACATCCATTAAATAGTTAAGCTAGGCCATGTGGCATTGCATATTGATTCTCATTAAGAAATAATTAACTATTAATGTAGTTAATTAATGGATGTCGCCCTTAGGTAGTTAATTGATTATCATATACTTATTCATTTTAACAAAAAGTCTTTTTATATTTCTATTGTTAGATTATAAAATTATTAATTTTTAAAAACAATGTTTTATTTATGGTCATGTATAATTTATTAAAATTATGAAATTCGTATTTATTTTAAAGCTACAATAATTAAATAAGTAATAAATATAATACTAATAAGTCTTTTTATATAAAAATGATACATTTAGATTTTCTTTAAATCATTGTATGACACTATTAATTATCATAAAATTATACAACCAATTAATTTATAATTTGGGATTTTTTACAAGTGTCGACTAAAATTACCACAAATTTAAATTTGGTTTCATTTTTTCTTTCTTTTTAAATGATAATAGAAAATGCATCAATTGTAATTGATATTGAAGAATAATCTAATATCACGTTTATGAACTAGATTATTTTGAGGTAACAAAGAGATATTCAAGACGGTGTTTTTTCCTACTTGTTGGTCACTTTGGTTAGAGAGAAATATAAGACTTTTTGAAAACAAAGAGTTAGATTGGTTCACCATTAGGAAACAAGCAAGAAACCTCGCATCATTTTGGATTGCATATTCCAAATGGGGAAAAGACATCTCTTTTTCCAATATAACCCGTGATTGTAGTATTTTATGGGTTTAAAACTTGTGTATATGAATTGTAATTCTTCAATGTAAATGAGTCGATATGAGGAATCCTTGTTTTTTTTATCACTCTTAGCATTTAAGTTTGTAACTACTTATAATATTACGTTGATACAAATAGTCACTTTCTCAAAAAAAAAAAAAAAAAAAAAAAAAACCAATACATGTGTACAAATATGTGTCTTATTTGACACCTTACTTTATATAACTATATTTTAAGAAAAATCTCTCACGACGATTTTTCGCGAGGTCATTTTCGCGGGAATCCCTAACGCAAAATTAAATCGAAAAAATCTTCTCGCACGAAGATTCCCTATTCCCACGGAGATTGGACGAGGATGAAAATGAAAATTCATCCCCACATAAGGATGGGTATGAGGATGGAGGGATGAATTCTTAAGCGGAGATGGGGATAAATATGTGTCTTCATCCCTTATCCTCCTCATTTGCATCCCTAATCCTAAGCCACGAGGCAGAGCGAATGAGCCCTGATACTCTAAAAAACCTCGGTAAATGATTGGAAGACTCAATTTTAGCACCGACCTACTTGGGTAATTTAAAAAATGATTGGTTAATTTGAGCATCGATCTAATCAATTATCTTACAACTCGAGATGCGTTTGCGTGCTGCTTGAAGTATATCATACGACGATCGAGTGGATCGATGCCCAAACTCGATTTGATTTAGCATAGTCCAAAATATTTGTGATGGAGTTTAGTTTGTGTATTATTAATTTTTTCTAAAATCTTAATGTCTAATTAAATGATGCTAATATAATGTTTGTAATGCATATAAACATATTTAGTGGTTTAATTTAAAGAACTTGCTCCCCCTTAATGTATGGAATCTACCCAATGTGTAGATGATTTTGTTGGCACATGGTGCTACTCCGAGCACATGAACGAACTTTGACAACATGGCTGAGGCCCTGTTTGATACAATGGAAAAAGAAAATATTTTAAGAAAAATGGTAAATTTCGTGGAAAAATTACATTTTCTTGCGTTTGATTGTCAAAACTTTCTCGCGGAATATTTTCTCATTATTTCCAAGTTTCCATATTAAGACCTATATATTTTCTCACCTATTGAGGTAGGCAAATTTAATTTTCTTTGAGAAAATGATCGAGTTTTCATATTAAGATTCATAAATTTATATTTTAAATATAAAAATTAATACATTTAATATATTGTACGTTTTCATCTTTATTTCAAAATCTGTTGTTGGTGAGTTTGAGGGAAAAAAATTCCAATACGTGCAATTAAACACATGTAAGAAAATTTTCTTATGAACATTTACTCAGGAAAACTTTCTTAGAAAAATTTTCTTTCCCTTCCCTATGGAACGTTTTCTTTGCAATCAAATAGAGCCTTATTGTGAAATTAATGGTAAGCCAATGTGCTTTTATTAGGGTCACGGTTGACATTAACCTCTCACCATTACAAAAGGTTGGTAAGAAATAGAACCAGCCATTCAATAACTACCAACCAATTAATAAGTGGAGCTCACATTCTTTTTTCAATTTAGAAACTCAAAAGCAAAAGTGTTTATTGTACAATTGTGGGCGCATTTAGAGTTTAATTGAGGGATAATCATGTTTTTTTGCACATTTATCCTTTGTTGGCATAGAATTTACACTTTTGACCTCACCTCAAATAATTTGCACTCATAATTTGCACATCTATCCTTTATTGGCAAAGAATTTACGTTTTTGATATCACCTCAAATAATTTGTACTTATAACCCATTTGATTGGTCAACATTAGACAATGAATTGAAGGTATGTTTTCAAAATGTGTCTTCTTAATACATATTTTCAAAACATGTCTTTTTCAAATAAGTCATTATGTAAAGGCAAACATTCCTTCTAAAGACACGCTTTCGAAACGTGCCTTTAGTTATTTTTTATCCTGATTTACTTAGGTGGCAAAACATATTAGTTGACCAGTCAAAGAGGTTATCATTACAAATCTTTTGAGGTAGGAGTCAAAAGTGTAGATCTTTTGCCGCATACAGATTGATGTACAAAAAATCGGAGCTAATTACTGCACAAATTAGTTTAGGCCTTGTTTAGTCAGAAGTGGAGTTAACTCAGGAGATAACTTTGTGGGGAGTTGAAACTAAGTTTGTTTGGTTGCCCAACTTGCATGCGAGTTATCTCTCAACCCACACTCAAGAGTGTAAAATACTCCCCCCCCCCCCCCCCTGAGGAGTTATATTCTTGAAAAATAATGACGAAATTGTCCTTCATAAATTTCCACTTTTTTTGTTGCTCACATCATCTCTCCTCTTAATTTGTTTTGTTCTTTTTTTAATCCTAAAAATATTTTATTCTTTTTAGCAGAACTCACATGCCTCTTATTAACCCATAAATATAAAGATTAAATAAATAACTCACAAGAAAGTATTTTTTTTTGTAAAAAAGAAAATGTTTTTCAAGTAAGAGAAATATTTTTAAAATTATCATTAGTTTGTATTTTATTATGTTTATTAATAATTATTATTAAAATATTATTTCTAGAAAATTATAAAAATATTTATAATTTTTTATAACTTTTTAATATTTTTGTAAATAATTTATATGTTTGTTATTTAGTTCAAGTTTTTTATTTATTTATGAGTAATTAAATAAATAGTAGTGCAAGTGCTGAAAATAATAAAACATTCCTTTTCATCTTAAAAAATATGTTTGAATGGTATTTATGTAAATTTTCATATTTTACTGTTTTTAAAATTATCAACTTTCAGGTAAGTTCAAAGTTGAACCAAATGTGAAATATGAATATGTGAGTTAACTTTTGGGAGTTATCTTCGGTCACACTATAAGTTGATAAAAATGAATCAAACAAAGCCTTAATAGAGGGTGTTAGTTGGGGTGTGAGTTCTAGGGGTATGATTCTAGCATTTTCGCACCTAAAATGTCAAAAGTTTACCACTTGTTTGAGAAAAAAAAAATAAAAAGTTGACTACTTTGTCATTATACCCAAAAAGAAATAATGCATTATTGTCTCTTTTACTTGGGGAAGTTATATACTGACGTCACCAAACGTACATGGGCCACACAAAATCGTTATTGCACGCCTCGAGATGGCTCGTGAGGCCGATGTGCCATCTGATGTGCATTGGGTGATACCAAAAAAGAAAATGCTTTCTAACCCACTCTCACACTAACTTGGGGCAATGGGCATCTAATGAGCTAAGTGAGTATCTTTCCATGTGATATATCTTAAAAAGTGTGTATGCATATCTCGAGATATATCGCGCGAATAAACATCATTTGATCCACTTAATGCTCAAAATTAGGGGTGGCAATTCGTATCAGCGAGTCGTAAACTTGTCGAGTTGTAAACGTGTCGTGTCTCATATAATGCAAACCCATTACATGATATGTTTATTAATCGAGTTAATCGTTTTCGTGTCTAAGTGGGTCGTGTGTTAAACATGTCGTGTAATCGTGTCACCCACTTATTAAATGTTATATTTAAAAATTTTATTTTATTTAAACTTTTATAATTAAGTTACTATTTTTTAAAAATATATCTAAATGATTAAATTCGAACAAACATACTAAATAACCAATAAAATATAATGTGGTTGTATATAGTCGTTAGTTTTACTTTACTTTTTTCATTCAAATCTTTATTACTCTTAAAAATAAAGCAAAAATGACTCGTAATAATAACATAAACAAAATTATAAGAATCATCTAAAAAAATATCTAAATTTTAATTTGGCGAAAAGTTTTATTTTTTCTTAATAAATAATTATTAATAAAATCTAAAACATAAATAATATATTAAAAGTAAAATAAATATTTCCTCTCAAATATAAAATAAAATATGATAAAAGATGTCTATAAATAAAATAAATAAATCATGCTATTAACATGCATTCAAATAAGTGAATTTTGTATCAATCTATTTATTATACAATATTTATTATTTATACATTATTCTTTAGTCGTGTTAAGCGAGTCGTAAACGAGTTGAGCAGGTTGACATGTTAATGACTCGTTTATTAACCGTGTATAAACGTGTTAACATGTTTATGACCCAGATCCACTTAAGTCAAACCCACGACATGTTTATTACGTGTCGTGTCGTGTTAATCGTTTCATAACCCAAATTGTCGGCCCTACTCAAAATAAATGTTCAAAGTGGGCTAATTTAGCATCTTCCATAAAAAAAAAAAAAAAAAAACATTTTCCTTTTCTCTTTTGACAAAAGAAAACATCGTTTTCAACGTTTATTTATAAATCATTTTCCTTACCATTTTAGGCCTCCACGAAGCAAGACAAATCAGGACCGTTGGATTCAACAACTAAAAAGGTATGGGAGAGGTGATTATGATGGTGTATATAATTGGGGGAGCTGATGAATCAGCATTTCTAGGTTTTAGGGCAACAACTCACAGAGAGAGAGAGAAAGAGAGAGAGAGAGAGATATCGAAGTTGTGTTGATCTCGCTTGGTGCAGGTCGGGCGCTTGGGGATTTGCCCACAAATGCCCACCTGCATCAACCGAGTTCAACCCTTCTTCGAACACGATATGTGGTATGGAGGATCGGAGCTGTTGTTGTTGTTGTTGTTGTTATTGTTTCCAGGTCAGATGATCACTTCATTTGATGTTTTTGGGCTCCAAGTTTCAATTTTGATTGTTGATTTGGGAGTTTTAGGTGGAATCAATGGTGGGTTTTTTTCGATTTGATGTTTTTATGTGGGTTTTGTTAATTTTGGATTTGTGGGTGTTGGATTGGTTTGGTTTGTTTGATTGGCATTTGTTGAGTTTGTAGTTGCTCTGAATCATTGTTTATGCGGTGGGATTTCTGTTGTGATTTGTGTGTTAGAGCAGAAAGAAATAGGACTGGATCTTGATTGGAATACACCATTTTGGGATGTTAGTTTATGAGATTCACTTAAGAGTTTGGTTCCTTTGCGTGAAGATTCACGCGGCGCGATTTTGTCTGGAGTTCTTCGATTGCTTTTCTCTGATTCAAAATCAATGTATAATGATTTTATTGTGAAAGTTGCAAACATTCTCTGAGACTAAGCAATGCCTTCATCATTTCTTGATGATTTTTACTATTCTCAAAGTCTTATATATAAACATAAAATTGTAACTTAAAGTTTTATATCCACAAAATTGTAGGAACAGTTATAAAATTTTGATAAAAAAAGCTTCATTCTAGACTCAGGTCTAGTATGCAAATGTTTGACTCCCTCATTAATGAATTTGAACTTTATGATCCTCCATTATATAACACACGCTTCACTTGGCCAAACTTCCGTGTTGATATGATCTGCTGCAGGCTTGATAGGTCCTTGTTTTCTGAAGGGTGGAGAGATATCCACCCATATAGCTGACAGGAAGCACTTCCTAAGCAACAGAAGAATATTTATTTAGAGGCCCCTGAAGTTAATTTAATTTTTTATGCTTCTCCGTCTGCCTATAATATTACTACTCATTGTATGTCTACTACATCATAAGCATTAATATTAAAGCTTCATTCTTAAAACTTTGATAAAAAAAGCTTCATTCTTAAAAAAACAAAATAATTCTTCAAGAAACACAAAATAAATGACATTAAAACTCATACAACAATGTAATTTCAAGTTTTAAGTTTCAAGTGTCAAATTTCAACAACAAACCAAGCAACCTATTTTCTAGCACAAAGTTTCTTAGAGTCTTAGCACAAAGAAGAAATAAACTCATTAACAAACAAAAGTAATAAAATAAAATAAAAAATTAGAAGTAATAGACATAAGTTAGAAAACAGAAATTTTGTTTTCTTTTTTAAAAACAAAAGTAAATAATTAAAAAAAATATTTAATAAATTATTTTAAAAAAAAAAAACAAAAGTAAATAAATTATAAAAAAAATGAATTTTTTTTCGGAGTTGCCGAAGAGTCGTCAGAAGTTCACCAGATCCTCATTGGAGATCGGAAAATGGATGGTGGTGGGGCACAACAAATGGTGAGGAGGGGAAAGGTTGTGAAATCGGTGGGGACTAGGGTTAAATCTTGTCGTTTATATATAAGTAAACATTTAATTATAAAGAGGTTCCTTATCCTTATAAAAAGTTTAGTTAGACCTCCCTCAAGACTTTAAAAATGTGCTAGGAAACCCTTCCATCGCCTAACACATTTCCTAGGCATCACCTAGGCGACTAGGCAACGCCTCGCAATCACTGGTTAAGGGGTATGTGTTTCATAGTTGTTTAATGAGATTTCCGTCAAAATATAGTTGTTTAATGAAATGAAATAAATGATACTAAAATATTTTGTTATAACCGTTCCCGCCTTTTTCCAAGCTTGAGATCGACAATTAATGATACTTTATGTTAATAGAGTTAAAAGGGGTTGGTATCCCAAATGAAACCAATTGTAGAAAAACTTTATCAAAATATTGAAGGAAGCACATTGATTGTTGGTTGTGAGGCTGAAATCATAAAACCCGCTTTCTTCATACTTTCAATTTTTTTGTTATTGATTAGAGATTAAGAGGCTAAACAAATAAAGATTAATTAAGAGCTAAATCTTAAAAAGTATGAGCACTCAAGTAAATTTCGCATCTAACATACAAAAATAATTATGTATGTTAAAATTTAGTTTTTTTTTTTTTTTTTTTTTTTTTTTTTTTTTGAGATAGAAATGTCTCGCTTTGATCTATGTTTTAAGGTAAGTTTGCAACAAAGACAAGCTTTTTAGTTTTTGGCAATACAAATAAGATTGCATAAGTTAACATTTTAACTTTTTTTTTTTCTTTTAATAATGAAATGTTAAATGTTACACAAATGAAGAAAATTTAAAAAAAAAGTGGGGCCACAAAAAAGAGTAGTCCGAAGCGGTTACCTTGTTCGCCACCCCTTAGGGTTAACTCTATGAGGGAGATAGCCTAGACTTCAGATTTTATGGAAGTAATTCTATGAGCTATCTTTTCTTTTTTCCTTGAGAAATAATGAAAAGCTTAGACTAATTAGATATTCTTTTTAAAGCAGTTCAATTCTTGTCTGAGCTTGAGGGGTTATTATCTGTGAGATTAGTTAACTTATTCAGTTTTTCTCTGTCAGTTTTCTTCTGGGTTCAATCTTTGTTCACTTTGTTTTATATCGGCACTTCGACTTGAAAAATGCAATGCGAGATAGGCATGGATTTGTAAACCTTGATTTGCGAATTATGTTGCAATGATTGTTTGTATAGATTGATTAGGAAATACTTACATGCACCAGAGAAAGTCTAAGTTCTTTGCAAGATTAGACATTTATGTATGTTATTCAATATGAATATATTACTTAGAACTTGATGTTGTATAAACTGAAATGGACAGTATCTTTTTTTTTTCTCTGAAGCAAACGTCATTAATTTATTGCGCTAGAAAAATTGATTGAAAAATTGATTGTGTTCAATTATTGGTAGACATATTCTCTCCGAAGAAAAACTCGTGATCCATTTTAAGAAGTTGATATTTGCTGTGGTTCATCCCATAGCCATCATTTTTTTTAAAAGAAACTATACATATTATATTAATAATAATTTAGTTACAAAAACAAATTGTCAAGGACAAGGTATCCTCGACCCTTTGGCTACACAAAAACAGCCCTGAACAAACAAAAACAGTATTGTACAGCACTATAAATTCTCTGTCTCCCCAACCACAAAATATTCCAACCCCTCACAAGATTAGACAATGTAATATTGTTTTCCATTTTGTATGGACAATTCAAAAGAAAGCTAGATTTCTAGATTGCTCCCAAGTACTAAACCAGTCTCGAACAACCTCTTTTCTTTTCGTACTAGTGGAGAAGTGAGAACACAATTTTCCATAGCCATCATATGATCAGTTCCATTTATTAGGGCATTTCCTGCCGTCTTGGTGAAACTGCAGGTTTTGGTGGAGAATTATTTGTTTTCAGGATTTTTACAGCTTCATTACCTTCTAATTATTTCATGCATGATACTGTACTTTTGTTCCTTCTCTGGAAAAATGGGCAAAAGATGTAGAAGAGATGTTTATTTGGAGAATCTATTTATTTTTCGTAAAGAGAGGAATTCATATAGGATATTAGGACCTCTTATTGAATGAAAGGCAAAACAATTAGTAGAAAAAATATTAAAAAAAAATGGAACTGCGGCTAGCTTTTGCAATACCTTCTGAAGTTGGACTAGGGGAACCACATAAACTTCTGTAATTTCCCTTCCATTGTTTTTGCTTCTAATCTTCTCTGGTATCTTGGACAGCTCTGCATTGAGTGCAGACAGAACCGCAGGGGCGAACAAGTCAAATGATGATGGTGTTGCTCAAGCTTCTCATTCCCATGATATCCACTGAACGTCACTCTCCTAAAACCAGCCCATTTAATGGATGTCCAACTGTGAAATGATTCTTGCCTATTTGGTGAGTCTCTAGTCTTTTGTAAAATCAAGTGATATGCTCTTCATTAAAGGATGTTATTAACGATTAGTATACCTATTATCGTAGCAATAAATTCTGCCATTTCTTGTTTTCAACTGTGTATTATATTTGAAATTGGGTTATAAATTGGAGGGTTTTTGGCAGATGTATTAGTCATAGGGGGTTGTGAGTCTTCTTTGTAGGCTCTTGGGTAAACCTCTAGTCCTCCTTTTGGACAAGTTGTGTATTTCGCTTTTTAAATGAAATTATCTTTGTCGAAAGCAACACATTTCATCTAATATTTATTGTCCCGCATGATCAATACCAAAATGAATTCCCATTTTATATTATGTTTTTTCTCTATTCCTACATCTTCTGCTTCACTTAAAACAAAAAACAACATGTTCTTTTATCATCTGTGGTTGGCTTATGTCAAATGAATGGTATAGGAGTTATTTGAGTTTCACTATATAATTAATGCTTAGCATCCCATGATTTTTATGCATGTTGGTATTTTTATTATTAGATTTGCTGGATATCGATCACTGTTCAAAAAACTGCTAATATGAGTCAGTATATGGGCAAACTACATTATAATAAGGATGGATACTTTGTGTCTATTTTTTATGCATAACTACATACCGTAATATTACATTTATTGATAACATCAATGCCAAGCTAAATGGGAATGTTAGACCCATGTAGCTGACCTTGACTAATTAGGACTAAGGCTTTGTTATCGTTACTTTATAGGTGACATTGATAATATTTATATTGATAGCGTTCTGAGCAGGAGTTGTTGCTTGGACAAAACTGTTGTTGAACAATCCTTGCTACAAAGAAACTTATGTTTTGCCATTAGAATGTATAATGGTGCAACAATTATCAGAATTCTCCAATCTATTTTTGTCAAAATTTTCAAATGATGAAATGTAGTGCATAAAAGATACTAGGAATAGCCTTTAGAAGCATTTAACTATCCTTTTTGTTTTTCTAGTCAAAAGCATAATATAGGTTTGGATGGTTAGGGTGACTCAAGCAAGCAATAATCGATATGCTTACCAACTCTTAGCTCGCTGGATTCTTGAGAAATAATTAAAATAAATAGAAAGTAAAGTACATCAGATTATGTTCTTTAAAGGATTCAACACTAGCAAATAATTCAGCAATTAGTAGCGCCTTTATCGACGAGGGGATTCTTTAAATTGATTCCAAGATAAAATATTATGAATCATTGACGAAAATCATCATCTTAAAGGTATAAAGTTTGTCTTTCTGATTCCTTTGAGACAGGAAGTAAGCAGAATAACTACTTAGGTATGAAACCATGGAAGATTGTGTCCTAGAGGCTATCTCACAAGTATGTTTTTATTCTTTAACCTTGTTTTTGGCAGTTACCTTAGAAAACTTACCTCTGCTGCAAACATTTTAATGACATATGTAAGTGTATGTATTCATTTATTTCAGACTGAATTGAGTGACAATTTCGCTATCACTGCCCCGTGATCTACCGCCTAACCTCATCGATGCAGCAACAACAAAGGTGGTGATAGAACGCCGAACCATGAGATCTATTGCCGTAACCTATCCCCCCCTATTTATAACTCTCACTTTCCTAACACCCTAATCTAGGATTTCTGTGCTAAATGCATCCAAATGAAGTTTTGTCAAAGTAATATTCTCATTTTGATTTTGAAGGAGTGGTTTCGAAGTCTCCACTAGAAGTTCTTGGATTTTATCCAAGTGAAAGTACTGGGATTCTTCTTTTATCAAGCCATGGAAAAATGTATTGGAACCTTTGTTTTTAGTAAGAGATGTGCCTTTGAGGCCAAAAGGTTCGTAAACTGATTTTGCAGGTTCATGCTTAGGTGGTATATTTTTCCCCTGTTGTGAACATTCTACTGTACCTAAAAATCAGTTGAAAAAGCTTTAGCTCTGAGTCCAAAGGCCCTTCTCTCTTTAAAGAACAAGCAAAGTTTCCAAAACAAATTTTTCATTTTCTTTCACATGGATATGTCTGGATTGTATTTGGGATTGATCTTTTAGTGGCATGTAAGGTAAGTATTCCTGCCTATGATTATTGCCCTAACCTCACCGACGCTTCCGAACGGCTACAACCCTCCAATTATCCAACAATGAAACATTCCCAAATACAAAGAAGAAGAATACCTCTTCGCGAGGGCCTTCGAAGTATCCATGCAAAGTTCTTTAACTTCATCAAATCGAAAGTATTTGAAAAATACAATTGTCAAGCCTTTGAAGAAATTAAGTACTGGAACCTATAGAGGTCACCTCGAAAAGTTTTTAAATTGCCATTGTCCAAAATAAAGCACCATGAACTTCCTCCTCCTTGTGCATTAATTAAGAGAGATTTAAATGATTTGCAAAGCTCACCATCAATTGCACTTAATCGAAACAATGAAAAAGTTTGATCACCGTAATTTGGACTTGTCGTCTTCCTCCTCCTTGTGAAGAAACTGCTTTACCTAATATCAGATGAATAACCTTCAAGATAGTTGGACCCCAAAGACTCTTCTCTGCCTAAAAAATAAAGGTAAATGGATTTTTCCTTTTTCTCACATTGGTACAAGAACTCCTTAATTTTGTTCCTCATTGCCTCATTACAAGTAGCTTCACTCCATATGCTCATTTGGTTTGTTTTTGACAACTTACAATGCGAGCAAAATTAACTTATAATAGTGAAAAATCATTTTTTTATATTTGATTCAACTTTTGTATTAACATAAATACCCTGAGATGGATGTGGATGATAAAAAATAATTAATGAATGATAGTTATGCTCACAAACTTTTGGAAGATAACTCCCAAAGGGGTGAGAGAGATATCTCTTACCATTAATGGCATGTTCGCTTCACCGTCTTAGGTTGGATTAGCCACACTGGACTGGATAATCCGATGTTCGCTTGGAGGATTAACTAGGTCACGGAATTAGTTAAGGGGCATGGGAGGAGATTAAACAATACCACCATTTTTGATGGGATTAGCTAATCCATAGTGGGTGGTTAGTAGAGATTACCACTTTACCCCTAACATTACAACCCATCTTCACCGAATCACCCCTGTTTCTTTGTTTCCACCCACGCCCACCACTTTCAACGATGCCTGAAGAAATTCAGCAACCTCGATCGATTCGTCGCTGGAGAAGGAGAGGATGAAGTGAGGAGGAGGAAGCACTTATCGTCGCCAGCGTCGTCGCGAAGAAGAAGGCGCAGGTGCGTGCAAGAAGGAGAGGAGGAACTGAAGAGGAGGAACCCTAATTCGTCACCACTACGGTTGCGAAGAAGAAGACGATCGACCATCGACCGAAATCGAACAGCGAGACACGCAGATGCGTGTAGCAGATCACAACCATAGCGGACTCCTAGCTCGCGATGGAAGGAAGGAAGAAGGGGATGAACTCGTGAATGAACAAGGTGAGGATGCTTAAACGAACCAGGTGAAGAGAGGTGAGAAGGAGGCGTACCATCGATCAGGCGAGGAGGCGTCTTCTTCACCAGTGGAGGCGATTCATTGACGCAGGTGAGGTGCGAGCTTGGAGGCGTGGAATCATTCAACCAGTGGAGGCGATGAGAAATGTGTGAAAATGAGATGAGGATGTGTTATTTATGCAAGGGTATTTTGGTAAATAGACAATTACAACCTCATTTAATCTCAACCTTAAAACTCCCAACCAAACAAAATACACAAACGAGACTAAACTATCTAAACCCATGTGTTAGTCCCATCACAAATTAATCCCATGTGTTAGGATTCACTAAAATGTGAAGCGAACATGCCATAAATGTGAGTTGAGAAGTAACATGCAGGGAAGTTGACGCAGCGAAGATCTTCTAAACCAGTTGAACGAATCCACGAACAACTCGATCTAGGTCAGAACTTAAGCCAAGTTCGAAAATTCTTTTATTCAACCAAAAAAACTGCGAATTACATCCAATAGGTCGTTTAAATAGCGAAACCCTAAAATTTGTCAAAAATAGTAAAAAGTCCAAAAAGCCCTAAAAGCCTTAAACTGGAAACTAGACGAAAAATAGAAACAAACGCAGCAAACGACGATAAAAACGGAAATTCCTAATGAAAGTTATAAGCTAAACAAAACTTTCTTAAAATAGCAAAATTCCCGTTTCGGAGGGCGAAACGATGGAATTTCGCCGAAAAACGTCGTACTAACAGCATAGCTGTGATCCATGATCTCCACGCCGTTTCCAATAAACCCTTGTCCCCGAAACGCCAAAACTTAAACGCCCGAACTTCATCGAAATTACCAAAATGCCATCCTATCATATCTTTCCATCATATTTTTCCAAGAATTTGCAAGCTAATTTTTGGACTTCATCATTCTCCCCAGGGTGGACAGAATTCGCCCTCGAATTGTCATCATCAGACATATCCCCATAATAGGGAACAAGATGCTCGACATTAAATACATCAGCCGTGCGAATGTGACTTGGCAACTTCAATCTGTAAGCATTAGGATTAATTTTCTCAAGAACCTCCGCAGGACCAATCTTCCGAACTGACAATTTGTTGTAATCACCCACAGAGAACCGATCTTTAGTGAAAACTGCTCACACAAAGTCACCCACTTCAAACTCCACGTGACACTTCTTCCGATCTGCATATTGTTTGTACTTGTCAGCAGCCTTCTGCAAGTTATCTTTGACAGATTGATGAATCTCTTTCAGCCCACTAACAAAGTCTTCTGCATTTCCATACCATCTAGTCTTACTTGGCACTGGTAAAAGATTAAGAGGACCCCGAGGTAGTACTAAATACACAACCTGAAAATGATTAAACCCGGTACTTCGCTTAACAACATGGTTGTGCGCAAATTCTATCTGACTCAACTTGACGTCCCAACTCCTGACATTCTCACCTGCCAAGCTCCTCAAAAGATTGCCTAACGAACGGTTGACAACTTCGGTCTGCCTATCTGTTTGCGGATGATAAGCACTGCTAAATTTCAGCTGCGTGTTCACCATAGCCCACAAATTGCGCCAAAAATGTCTAAGGAATCTGGTGTCCCGATCTGAAACAATCGAGGTAGGAAGACCATGCAATCTATACACCTCCCCAAAGAACAGTTGAGCCACCTTTACAGCATCTGTGTTCTTCTTGCATGGGATGAAGTGAACCATCTTGAAAAAACGGTCAACCACCACAAAAATAGAACCATTTCCCATCTGTGTTCTAGGCAACCCCAGCATGAAATCCATGCTAATATCAACCCATAGTTGTTCTGAAATGGGCAAAGGCATATATAGACTGACATTAGTTGCGGTACCATTCGAAAGCTGGCAAGTCCGGCACCGCTACACATATCTGTCCACTTCCTTGCGAATGGTAGGCCAAAAGTAATAGGTCTTCAACAGCTGCAAAGTGCGATCACGCCCAACGTGTCTTTCTCCATGCAACTCTCTAATAATCAGCAATCTCAGGCTGTAATTGGGAATGCAAAGCTGGTTGCCCCGAAATAAGAAACCCTCTTGGAGTGTGTAATCAGTACACCCCCCACTCCACACCTTCTCCACAATAGTAGCAAAGAAAAGATCAGTAGTAAACAAATCAGAGAATGAGGAAAACCCATGTACCTCAATGGTCATGCGGCTCAACAAACTTTTTCGTCTGCTCAGGGCATCAGCAACTCTGTTGGTCAGACCAGACTTGTGTTTCACCACAAAAGTAAAGCGCTTCAAATAGGCCACCCAAGAATCATGTCTGGCCGAGACCTTGTTTTGCCCATGTAAGTGTCGCAATGCCTCATGATCTGTAAACAACACGAACTCTCTGTGGAAAAGATAATGCTGCCAATGTTTCACGGCTTATACCACCGCATAGAACTCCACATCGTATGTGTTATACCTCAACTTCGCCCCATACAGCTTCTCACTGAAATACGCAACATGCCTATTATTCTGACTCAAGACAGCTCCAATGCCTACCTTGGATGCATCACTATGCAACTCAAAAGGTAGGTAAAAATCTGCTAACACTGGAATGGGTGCAGTGGTTAACCGCACCTTGATAAGTTGGAATGCTTCATCTGCCTCGTCGCTCCACCCAAACTTCACGCCCTTCATACAATTTGTAATTGGGGCCATGATACTGCTGAAATGTGGAATGAATCGCATATAGAAGGAAGCCAAAACCCATGAAAGCCGCGAACCTCCGTGACGGTGGTGGGTCTAAGCTAAGTGCGGATGACCTCTACTTTAGACTCATCAACCTGCAACCCTTCTCCAGAAATGACATAGCCTAATAAAAGGACCTTCGGTGTCAAAAATGAGCACTTCTTCATCGCGACATAGAACTTCTCCCTGCGCAAGATAGTCAGAACATCTCGCACGTGTTGGAGGTGTTCCTCTTCGTTAGTACTGTATATCAATATATCATCAAAATATACCACAACACACTTGCCTATCAAAGGTCTCAAGCTCTGGTTCATGACTCTCATGAAGGTGCTAGGTGCGTTTGACAGCCCAAACGACATGACTAACCACTCATACAGCCCTTCCCTAGTTTTAAAAGCAGTCTTCCACTCATCCCCAACTTTAATGCGAATCTGGTGGTACCCACTCTTCAAATCGAGTTTTGTAAAAATATTTGTTCCACTCAATTGGTCAAGTAAATCATCCAAGCCAGGGATAGGAAGCGATACCTGACAGTAATCTTGTTGATTGCTCTACTGTCCACACACATCCACCAGAAGCCATCTTTCTTTGGTGTAAAGAGGGCTGATCCTGCACACGGACTCGGACTTTCACAGATGAATCCTTTCGCTAATAACTCTTCAACCTGTCTGCACAACTCCTCATGCTCACTAGGACTCATTCGGTAGTGTGGTCTATTAGGTAGTGACGCACCAGGTTCAAGGTCAATTTGATGCTGAATATCACGCAATGGTGGCAGTCATTCTCGTATCTCATCAGGGAAAACATCACAAAACTCTTTCACAATAGGAATTGCAGCTTCAGGAACATCAACATCTCTATCTACCTCCTTTCCCATCAAGATGTAAACTATCTCAGAATCCTGTAATTCATCTTCAAATCTTGCCAAAGACAGCAAGCTGCTAGATTCTTTAGTAGACTTAACTTCCTCCGGATCCTTAGCGGATACTAGCACAATCTTCACTCCTTGAACATAAGGGTGTATTTATTGGTTCTGCCATCATACACAACTCCTCTATCAAACTGCCAAGGACGTCCCAGTAACAAGTGGCAAGCATCCATAGCCACAACATCACACCAGACTGAATCCTTGTAGTTAGCACCAATAGAAAAAGTCACCAAGGCGCACTTCGACACCTTCACCTCACCACCCTTTTTCAGCCAAGCTAACTTGTAGGGCCTAGGGTGTTGTTCAGTTGCAAGACCCAACTTCTGAACCGCGTCAACTGGGACAATATTCTCGCAACTGCCTACATCAATCATGGACCTGCACACACACATTGCCTAAGATGATACACTTGGACTGAAAGATGTTATTTCGCAGCCACTCATCATCAGCGACAGCTCTAGGAGTCATACAAGAACGTCTCACAACCAAGGCAGTACCCACATCTCCAGTCACAACCTCATCTTCTGTGTTGTCAGAAGTATCAAAGACTGGTTTTGCGGTGATGTTGGCCTCTTCCCCTTCGTCTTCCTCTTCGTTCTCAATAAAAAGAGTTTTTTTCCCTTTACATTCTGACTTCTTGTGACCAACTTCGCCACAACCGAAGCATTTAATCCCACTAGTGCTAGGTCTGTTCATGCGACTAGCAGAGTTAATTACAACGGTATTACCTCCAGTATTGGTTGTCCCAACACTAACATTACTTGAAGCATTACTCACACCCCGACGTTGTTGTTTCTCCACTAACAATGCTCGCTAGTGCGCTGCAGATAAGGAAGTCGGATCAAACATGTTGACGACATCTTGGATCTGGACCCTCAGCCCACCAATATACAGCGCCACTAATTGGTCGTTAGTCTCCTGCAGTTCGTTTCTACCGACTAACTGATAAAACTATAATAAACTCGATAGTGTAATCATATACTGACTTTGCTCATTGTCTCGGATTCTGCAACCTCTGATACATAAGACGTTGGAAGTTGTAAGACAAGAACTCAGCCCGTAAGTGTTTTTTCATCTTCTCCCACGAGGTGATCTTCGCATTTCCATTCCTATTCCGCATCAACTTTTGTTGTTGCCACCAAGCAGTGGCCCTGTTGCGAAATCTGGTCGCAACTAGTTGCATACGCTTGTCTTCGGGAACACCTTTGAATTCTATGACTTCTTCAACTGACGCCAGCCAATCCAAGAATTCTTCCGGTTGAAAGGTGTCATGAAATTCTAGGACCTCCGTCTTCATCCCAGACTCTCACCGTCCGCGATCATCCTAAATTGCACGAGGCCTATAGCGCCTCCTCGGTGCCTCAACATCCTCCTCGGTGCCTCAACATACTCATCCTCCCCTTCGATAAAAGAATCTCCTTTTGGTTCATCACCAACATGTTCCTTTCGATGGTTATGGACACGAACCATATTTTGACTCAACAACTGATCGATTCTGGCAGTTAATTGTTCTACCACCGCGCCCACGCGTTGGTCAATTATTTGACCAATTTGTCAATTCGATTGTCACGGTCATACACCTCCTCGATACGCTGCTAGTTCCTATTCGGCGGCATGATTTCTCCAATCACACTGAAGCATGCTCCGATACCAACTGACGTAGCGAGATCTTCTAAACCAGTTGAATAAATTCACGAACTCGATCTAGGTCAGAACTTAAACCAAGTTCAAAAATTCTTTTATTCAAGCAAAAAAACTGCGAATTACATCTAATAAGTCGCTTAAATAACGAAACCCTAAAATTTGCCAAAAATAATAAAAAGTTCAAAAGCCCTAAATTGAAAATTAAACGAAAAATAAAAACAAACGCCGCAAATGACGATAAAAACGAAAATTTATAATGAAAGTTATAAGCTAAACAAAACTTTTCTAAAATAACAAAATTACCGTTCCAAAAGGCAAAACGATGAAATTTCACCGAAAAACGTCGTAGTCACGATGTAGCTATGACCCGTGATCTCCACGCCGTTTCCAATAAACCCATGTTCCCGAACGCCAAAACTCAAACGCCCGAACTTCATCAAATTACAAAAATGTCATCTTATCATATCTTTCCATCATATTTTTTCAAGAATTTGCAAGCTAATTTTTGAACTTCATCATAAGTTTAGCAACCAATCAAAATTAGCAACCAAACAAAATTAATTTTAACTTACTTCCAATTTATTTCCCAAAGAGTTAACTCCACCAACTAACCAAACAAAACCTAATTTTGGAAGCTCTCTCTACACCAAATGATTTGGGTTTTGGTATGTTCCTTGTTGGTACAAGTAGCTTGCACTCTTTTGTTGTTTGAATTTAGGTGTAGGGTGCCTTTTGGATAGAGGATCCAACATCAACACCCGAACTTGAAACGAGGGAAAATTAATCTAAAAAGCCAATCAACCAAGTACTTATCAGTATCACATGTACCAAGTCTTCTGTAGATGCACGATGTGTAAAAACCAATGTTCGAAATATGAATAAATGATCTGTCATTGCAGAGGCTGATTAAAAGCAGGCGATATTTAGAATATGAGTGATGATAACTGATGCACCTCCCATGACTTTCCACCGTCTCAACAAATTGAGGTTCAAGCGCGTAGAGCCTCAACTTTACGCGACATCCCGTCCACCATATTTTCAATACGGCCTGCAATTGATTCTTCCTGAGAAAATATAACAAAAACAAGCTTCACATTCCACATCGATACTAAACAAAGCATTCAACATATTATCTATTGAAGGCAAGGAAACAGGTATTGCTATGACGAGAAGTTACCAATGAATTGCGTCTTCTATCTGCAACTGCACATTGGGAGGCACTAATGCTAGCACTTCTGACCAGGTTACGGCCGTTGCGGCTTGCGCCATCTATGCACTTCCGTGCGTTTGCATTTTTGGATGCTATAGCTTGGTGTGCCTTTGAAGAGCTTCGCACCTTGCCGCGGGAAGTCGATGACGCAGGTTGCTTCTTGACATGATTGCTTTTCTCTGGCTCCTCGTCATTGGATACACAGACCCGCTCCCTGGAAGAGCAAGCAATATCAAGCAAAATGCACAATTATTTACGGGCGTCTTTCTTACTTACCTGGGTACAGAGGCATATTGCCGTATGAGGGGAGTTGTTCGCTTTCCCTCCCCACGGTGCTCCTCCAGATGAGCAAACTGTTGCTTAAATCGATCAATTCCACTGCAATGATACAAGTACAGTACAATTTCAATCTTTTACAAATAGAATTCCTCAACTGAAAAGCAAGTCCATCTTGAAATATCGGGGCATCGCCCATGAACCCAAAAACAGACGTCACAAAAAAAATAAAAAATAAAAAATTAACCTAGATCTCAAGCACGTACGCGAACATCTTATTTGCAAGTTTTCTATACAGAATACAAGGTATGGCCAATGTACCGTCTCCTCTAGTACTTTAGTGCAGTCAATATGCCTTGTTGAGAAGAATCCCATGGATTTTGCTTATCATCAAATAATGCCAGTTTCTCCTGCTTGTAATGTTCTACTTTTTGAATCAATTATTTAAATAGCGACTAGGCTTCAGAAAGAAAATAAGACTTTAAAACAAGTTCATCCTACTTATCATCAAGTCCCAACTAGGCTTCAGAAAATAAAATAAGAGTTTAAACGAGTTTCTATGGTAATATTAAATCTATTCAGAGATCTTCTATTCAGGTATACCAATTGAACAAAATGCAAATAACGATATTATTATAAAAACAAATACTAGTTGGTAACATAGAATCACTAGAGAAGCTTAGTAAAAAGCAATCAAGCATTACTAATAACTTCATATGTTGGCGACTCGACAATAGAAAGTATAAAACCATTCTTACCGATCAGTACCAATAAAATAAGATACACGGAAGTTATGATTCCACGTAAGAAAACTTCGAGAACGAGAAGAAATTGAGTTGAAAAGAATCCAGAAAATGACTGACCTCGGGTACATAAAGCTAGTGTGGTCCACACCATGAAGATGTTCCTGAAGCATTTGCGGATGATACTCCAATATCTGTTTACTTTTAAACAGTCATTGACAAATGAAAATGCCTCAGATAAAACAGTATTAATTGCAAGTCATTTTCAGCAATACCTCTCTATAAATCAGTTCCCGCACATCGTCTTTTGTCAATTCCCTCCTTTCAAACTCAAACTCAAGTTTAGAAATGGGTTGTGTTGATGGTTCTTGATCTATATTTGCGAGCCCATGGAAATACGGATCAGCAAGTGCCTGCATATAAGATGGAAAGAATGGTGAAAAATGTCCAATTATAGTTTTAAGAACAATCTCTATAAATTCTTACATCTTTCTTCTGGATTCATTAAATATCCTATTATAGTTTCAAATTTCAATAATGGTAATGCCGATTAACTACAATAAAGTTTTTGATTAAACCATTCAATGTATTGCCAATTTGTTGTTGGAAACTCTAATGTGACTTTTTATCTCTAATCAGCTTGGGTTTTATTAAAAAAAATAATATAAAAAATCTTGGAATTTAATATTAAGAACAATTAGGAGGATTTATAAAGTTATATATTTCAATTCCTTTATCCGTAAAACCAAATTTGTAATCGAAATGTTCCTACTAAGTTAAAAGGAAAATTTTATAGGACCGCAATTAGGCCAGCTATGCTCTATGGAAGTTAATGTTGGGCGGTAAAGCAACAACAATAACATAAAATGAATGTAGCAGAAATGAAGATGCTTAGGTGGATGTGTGGTAAAACTCGTAAAGATAGAATAAGAAATATAAAATTCAAAGACAAGTAGGAGTAGCGCCAATTGATACAAAGATTAGGGAAGGGCGGTTGCGATGGTTTGATCACCTGCAACGACGGCCTACAAATGCTCCAACTAGAAAACTTGACTCAAAAGAAACTGTAGAAATTCGACGAGGTAGGGGCAGACTAAAGTTAACATAGGATGCATTAATTAGGAGGGATTTGAATGGTTTGAAAAGCTCACCATCAATTGCACTTAATCGAGCACAATGAAAAGTTTGATCCATGTAGTCGGCCCCAGTTAATTAGGGGCTGAGGTTATGTCGTTGTTGTTGTTGTTTGCTAAATTGAGAATAACTTTTTATGTAAATTACCTCCTCAGCAGTTGGCCGATCCTTTGGATCAAATGCAATCATCCTCTCCAGTAAACGAAGAGCTAATGGATCTGCTGAAGGGAATCTTTGAGAGAAAGGGACTGGTAACTTCTTTCGCATGCTACTTAAATACCTTCTTGCCTTTTCATTTCGAATCTGCAGGTTTTACAAAGGACTAAATATGAGAAACATGGAGCACAAATGTAATATAATCCTTACAGCATCAACGGATAATCCACAGTAGACATTAATAACTTTTCAACCATCAAACAACCTGTGCCTTGTTAGTACCTGAACTAAAAATCTAAAACAACAACAACAAAACAACAACATAGCCTCATCCCCATTCAAAATTTGAATCCCCCCATCCCCATGCAAGGATGGAATTTCATCCCCATACCTATCCTTGTCTAATCCCCGCGGGGATGAAGAATCCCCGTGGGAATTTATTATTCCCCATTTAGTTTCCCGCAGGGAATCCCCGTTCAAATCCCTATGAAAATTCTTATGGAAAAAAAAAATCGTCATATCACCTAAAAAATATTGTAGTTAAAAAATAAACTAACAAAAAAGGAAGGTATGAAATATTGTACGTGCCTATCTTTTTTTAGGAAACATATATACTATATATTTTGGATTAATTATCATATGTTTATATTTTATATAATATACCACAACATGTTTCTTAGTGTGCATTTAATTATATATTTATATTTTATGGTAATATATAAACCTTATATAATGTATATACACCTACATGTTACATGATATTTTTTATGTGCGTATATACAAAACACGATATATTTATTCATGACAAATCGGGATTTCTCGCGGTGATATCCAATGGGGATCCCCATGGGGATTTTCGTGGGGATATTATCCTCCCCATACCTATTTCTTCCCCATCCCCATCCCCGTCCCCGTAGCGGGGAATCTCCGCCCCATTGACACCCCTAGTCCCGAATTAATTAGGGTTGGCTACAGGCGGGGAGCTATTCTCAGGGCCTGCCTTGGGCTAAATTTTAGTAATAGTTGCGCCTTACACACTTTTTAGCCCACCTCTATTTTAAAACAAAGCCCACCTATTATAATGTTGTAAAGCCCAAAAGAAAAACACTAATTGGTATTATTGGTTGTTCAAGTTGAACGCACAACCGAAAACGTATAATAATAAAAAAAAAAAAAAAAAAAAAAAAAAAAAAACACATGCGGCAATAAAAACGCACACGTTTGCACCCAACCAATAAATTACGAAAAAGAAAAAAAAAGAAGCAAAATGAATCAAAATGACTAGTCAGTCGTCTTCAACCCTTTTCCCACTGCCTTAAAAATTCTTCACCCTCTCTTAGCCTACAATTTGCCACATCTACACTAATAGAAGAAGACAATATACAAATTGTGGTTTATGCAAAAAAGAACAAGGAGTTATTGGTGGTCCTAAATTACATTCATTCCTCTATTTTGAAAGCTTATATAAAAAACTTTTTAACTTTTTCATTTCATATTTTTTCAATAATTTATATTTCCTCTCTCTCCTTTGATTTGTCTATCTTTGTCTTGTTTTTTTGCTTCCTCCCCTCTTTCTTTCTTTGAAATCATCAAAACCCTAAGTCTATAGGCACCATTAATTTTTCATGTGAAAAAAAATCAAATTGTTTTCTTGTTGAATAATTGTTTCTAGATGAGAAATAATATGTGAAATAGATTTATGTTTTGGTATTTAAATATATTTCTTTGAGTTAAGAAGGTTATCTTTTTAAGTTATTGTTTAGATTTTTTTTTGAAAAATATTGTTTAGATTGTTAATCTTAATTAATTTTGCTCTATTAATTAGGATAAGTCTTTAATAGATCATTGTGGAGAGAAGAGACCGAAGAATCTTGATTCATTCTTTAAGCCAAGAAGAGAAACACATCAAAAGGTGACACACCTTTATCTAATGTTGAAAAACCAACTCCAAATTAAGTAGAATCCTCTAAGTTCCCAACTCAAAGAATGGCATCGATTACAATTCTCTTGAAAGAGGTCCAAATTTGCGTATTTCCATTCGAGAATACCTTGTTAATTTGCGGGATGATGTACGAAAGGCATACATAAAAATGGGTCCTAAGGTCCTATCAACCTAGCTTGCCAAAATATCCTCAAACTCCATTTGGGAAACAATATTGTAGATCCAAATATGGTTGGTTTGAGAACTTTCCATGGTTAGAGTATTCTCCTTCAAAAGATGCTGCATTTTGTTTTTCGTGTTATCTTTTTTAAAATGATATTGCACCTCGTTGCACATTGACTAATGGAGGTTTTACAAATTGGAAGAGGATTAATAATGGACAAGATTGTGCATTTTTTTACGCATGTTGGGAGTATCAATTCTTCGCATAGGCATTGCATACAAGTTGTTGAGGGTTTGTCAAATGTTACTAACCATATTGATAGGTTGTTGAATGCACAAACATCTGAAGTAGTTCACCAAAATCGATTATGACTAAAGATAAGCATTGAGAGTGCTCGATGGCTTTCCTTACAAACATGTGCATTTAGAGGTCATGATGAGTCTGTGAGTTCTAAGAATCGAGGAAATTACGTGGAAATGATAGACCGTTGAGAAGATTAAATGTCAACATTGGTGGGGTTGTATTAGATAATGCTCCAAAAAATGTGAAATACACCTCACTTATGATTCAAAAAGAGATTTTACAAATAATGGCTCGTATGGTAAGAAATAGAATTCGTGAAGAAGTTGGAGATAGAAAGTTGTCTTTTAGTTGATGAAGCTAAGGATGCATTGGAGAAGGAGCAAATGACTATTATCTTGAAGTTCGTTGATTGTCAAGGTTCCAAGGAGCCTTCTTTTAATATTGTGCATATTGAGGATATCACTACGCTAACACTTAAAAAAAAATATTGGATTCACTTGCTCGCTATAACTTTACACGTTCATGATTTACGTGGTCAAGGATATAATGATGCTAGTAATATATGTGGGGCATTGAATAGATTACAAGCTTGATTTCTTAGAGATTGACTGTATGCCTATTATGTGCATTGTTTTGCCCACTGGTTGCAGCTAGCATTGGTTGCATCTTCTTCAAAGGCAACTTCGATTTGGCTATTCTTTTCAAAGTTGACATCTATTATAAATCTTAAAATTGCTTCTCCTAAGCACATTGTTGAGCTACATCCATCCATGGTGATTACATTGCTCAAGAGATAGCTAATGGAGAACGTGAAACTAACAAGGGAGCTAATCAGATGGGGAATTTGCAACGGTAAGAACTACTCGATGGAGTTCTCAATTCGATTCTATTTGTAGCTTGGTCGACGTGCATTATGTCACTGGTGCTTAATATCATAAAAAGAACCAAATTCTGATGTTTGAAGAAAAACACTTGGTTGTTTAATTGATATGGGGACTTTCGATTTCATGTTCATATTGCATTTAATGCATAGAATCATGAGAATTACGCACTCCATTTGTTAAGCCTTGCAACACAAGTCCCAAGATATTTTGAATGCTTTAGATTTAGTTGCTACAACAAAAGTTCTACTCCAAAGGTTGAGAAATGAGCGCTTCGATCATCTTTTAGCGTATGTGGAATCAGATTGTAGAAAGTACGGTGTTGATGTTCCCGATATGAATGCTTCCTACAACGAGGGTACAAGTCGTTCTTGTCAGTAAAGAGATCTCACTACAGTTCATCGTCACTATCACTATGATGTGTTCAACTCTGCAATTGATTACAAGTTGGAAGAGTTGAACTTCAGAGTTAATGACGATGCACTAGAAATTTTGAAACTTACATCTGCCTTACAACCAAATGACAACTTCAAATCATTTGATGTTGCATCGCATATGTCTGCTTGCCCAAAAATTCTATTATGCCGATTTTTGTGAACAAGATATAAATCATTTGAGATGTCAATTGGAGCATTATGAAGTTGATGTACTGCACCATGAAAGCTTTCAGGGGATACAAACACTCTCTGATTTGTTGAAGATTTTGATTCGAACAAACAAGTCACAACTCTATTATTTAATTGATAGATTGATTCGCCTTGTTTTGACTCCTCCCGTGTCCACTGCAACTGCTGAGCGAGCATTTTCTACTATGAGTCTTATTAAAACAGATCTTAGAAATAAAATGGAAGAAATGTTTTTAGCGGATACTATGGTGATGTATATTGAACGAGAATTCGCTCAGGATATTGATCCCAAATCAGTAATAGAGGAATTCGATTCTTTAAAAGAAAGAAAGGCGCATCTACGATAGGTTCTCTTCTATTTATCGACATTTTTTTTACAATTCGACACTTACATTTGATTGCAATTGAATAAATGAATTTTTGTATTTGATCTTTATAAATTATTCTTGCATAATTGTTAATGTTTGCAGTTGACCACTTTTCAAGGATAGGACTTTTACATATTTTGACATGAAGGTTTTGCTTTAAAATGATAATTTTATAAACTTATCTTGTTTTATTGTCATGACTTGATAGAAGTTATATTCTATTTAAAATTTAGTTTGATCTATTCTAATTGTTGTTCCTTGTGATCTTAAAGTGATTAGTATTTGCTTAAATGATTTGTAGTTTTATATCGCGTAGTGGTTTTTAACTATAAAAACTATGCATTAATATTAATCAAGTTGATAGACGGGCACTCATCGTCAGCCTTTCAAAACACCTCGGGATACGTGAGCGCCTGATAATCAAGGGATGTGCGCGCGCTTGAGAATCAAGGGCGGTAAAATCATAGTTGGTGCACCAAAGCATTTTTCGTAGTTAAATGCAAAAAATATATACATTAGTTTTAGCCTAAAGCTTCAAAAAAACCTAGCTCCGCCCTTGGTCGGCTACATGAATCAAACTTTTCCATTGCGCTTGATTAAATGCAATTGATGGCGAGCTTTCTAAACTAGAATTAAAAATCTAATCCCCTTAAAAAAATAAACTCAATAAGAAGTAACAGTTCACAGGCAGACTGAACATTATCCATACACTTCTCCAACACCATCATATATTAGGTGGTTAAATCATTGGGAAAGTAAACGTACAACCAACATGATACTTAAATAGTTTAAATTAAAAGAAAGGGAGAGAACAAACCCTTGAAATGCATTCAGAAGAAGGGGTCCCAAGCAAATCGGTCATGAGATCCAATTGATGTGCCACATTCTTCCCAGGTAATAGCGGTTTTCCTAAAAGCACTTCTGCAAATATGCATCCTATACTCCAAATATCAACTGCGGGAGTGTACTGCAAAAACAAATAAAGAAGGGGTTTAGATGCATAGCATAGTAAATAATCCACCACTCACTTTCTCGCCTCATTTAGGTCCTACATGAATTTAAAAGTCATTCTTTATATCACAATTCTTTATATCACAAGGTACAAGCATATATTACACTTTATACATCTCCTTAACTTTACCGGGTAGTTTAAAACCGAAGAAAAATATGCAAGTTTTTATTACTGGATACCTATCTAGAAAGATCAGTTGAGAAGTTCACCACAAAATTACGTAGCAAGAAATGGATATTGAGGAGATCTTTCCCCAAGTTGCAAAGATGACCATGGTACTGCCTTGATAAGGCCTCAATTAGATACACAATCACTGTAGGTGTGAGTCAGGAAAGTGCAAGTTAGTTACAATGAAGTGTGTGTGGGTCTTGAACTTGTAATATAAATAGAAGTTGCAAGGCAGAGAGGGTATTTTGTTGTCTTGATTGTGTAATTGGGAACTCTTGAGTTTGGGTTGAGAGAGTTATAAGATTTCATTGGGGTTTACTTTTATGTTCACGTCCTTATAATCGTTGTTGAATTCTCGAATCAATCGATCAATATCGGTACTCTATCAGGTCTCTAACTGTAGACTCCAGTTGAAATAATTTGTTAATAGTTTCACTCAACACATACACAAAAATTGTTGAAAAAAAAACCTTGGACAAACAATCCTGGTTTTGAGATAATATCAAACTGCAACACACCTCTACCAGTCAGATGCAATTCTATACAAGAATAATGCAATGTGCTAATGACATGTGAATATCATATATGATGAAAGGAAATAGCAGTCCGGCAATAGGCCACAAACATTTTTCACCACTTGGGCACTGTCACTGGCACTGTGGAAAACATTTGTGGTCAAATCACATGTCTTGTCTCCTCCATATCTAATATTAACATGCCATCCACCATCCTCCCTCTTAAAATTTGCCACTCATCAGTTTAGCTATACCATTGAGATTCATAAATAAGCTTATCTAACACACATGACACAACTCATTGGCATCATCTTCAGCTTAATGCATGCCTTGAAATGCAATTCCGCTTCCAAATTATGTATTGGGTCAAATTGTACTTGACATACTCAGTCCATCTTAAAAAGGGAAGCCTAATCCTAAGGAATTGTGCTTTTTAGGAATTAGGGCAACATTGATTGTGTCCAGCGATGGTCTTCTCTGAATCTCTTCTATAAAACTTAAGGACCAAGGGGAAGTATAAATAACTTTGTCCAAGTTCCAGCAAGACTAATTTTATCATGTCACGTCAAAGAAGCATGCTTTTTACAATCTTTCTTGCTATTTCTATTCTCATACCTACTATAGAATTTTTCAAATTCAATTTTAATAGCTTTTTATCCTATAATAATATTATTTATTTCTTTTTAGGCAATAAATTAGAATTCATCAACCAAACATGACATTATTTTTTAAATTTTCCTTATTTAATGTGCTTCTCTTTAAGTAGGAGTAATTTTCTTTAGAATAATGACATCAGTTGTAACATATTTTCTAGAAAGTTAGAATTTAAACTTGTAAATTATGTCTTATTTTTTCCTTAATTAGTTATGAAAAAACCTTGTTTTGAATGTATTTTTTAATTTAGTGTTTGAGAAAAACTAATAATTCGGGGAAGTTTGGAAACTTGTAAATGAAGTTTGGTTGTGTTATTCATAGGCCCCTTGTTCTATCTTTTCAAAGCCAATTCTATAATGTGTCTTAAGTACAAATTAGTTGTATAACTGACAAAGAACCACCTTGTTTGTTTCTCACTACATAATTGACATCAAATTCTTCATTGTAGCATCGCAAAGTCAACCAATATCATAATCAGAAAGTCGCTAGGAAAGAGAAAAGTAGATTTGATATACACACAAATGCAATGGTGGAAATTCCAAAGATCAATGGTGTTTATACATATCTTAATGATTTGACACAAATTTCTAGAGGAGACTAAACTTTTTAGTAATGGACATCCTAATAGTGTGTAAGCACATTATGCTTCTTGCTTGGTGGAAAAAACTTAAAGATATATCAAGTTGAAGGCCTTATTCTATCAACACAAAACAACAACAAATCTTTAGAATCTTGCTTACCAGGAAGAAACATCATGCACTAATTTTCTACAATATCCGGATGCAACAACGACAACAACAAGAATGCCTCAATCCCAAATTAGATGGGGCCTGCCACACAAATGATGGATCAAATTCTTGCACTCCGCTTGATTATATATTTAGTCCATTTCATTTAAAGTGACAAGATTTGTATGTAGGCTCCCTCTCAAAACAGAAACGTTCAATAGAAAAGACATTCAAGAATTTAGAAATTGTTTATTTTGATTCTTGAATTCATTAAATATAGTTGTTATGTTGTAATTTGTTGAATTTTTTTGCAAGTCAATTAAGTGCTTATAGATGATCATTTTGGTCTTCATGTTCATTCACTTGTTATGTTATATAAATTGGACGATAGTTTGATGTTCATCATATTCAAGAAATTGTTGTTTTAAAGTTGGATTGGACAAAGATAAGGCATAATTACCACGCGAAACATAGTTAATGATGTGTCCATCTGTAACATGCCTTGCTTAGTACCTTCTCTAAATGGATTGAGTTGGCCTGCATATTTGAAGCTTGGATAGTGGTGTTATTCTTGTTTCTTAGGCATCCTTATCCCACTTGAAATTTCATATGCCACCAATTTAGTTCCAACATATGAACATGATTTTTTCTCATTGTTTAGGACTTTACTCAATTCATATGAACATTGCATTACAAATTTTTTAGTTTGCTATTTAGAAAATGCTTAAATCCAAGTTTGCCACCGAGTGTGGAAGAGAACGTCAATATCGAAATCAAGAGTTCGGTGGAAAGCAAGCTATGGGTTGTTGGGTCACCAGTGGACATTCACACTGGAGAGAAAATGGCATCTTAGAACATGTTTATGATGCTTCTCATATTCTTAGAGAGATTGTTAAGAGTGATAAGATATGGTTGTAACTGATTACAACCTGATTGACATGATTGGTGGTCTTATCTTATTTTTATATATATATATATATATATATGCGGTTGCAACTGTCTTTATCTATTATATTTTCTAGTTGTATATATACATGTGTATTGTATTCGACTATTATCTACTAAAATTTGACTCTTTAGAAATTATCATGGTATCAAAGCCAGAGCCTTAATTCTAGATAAATCGACTTTAAGTCAATGACCGTTGCATGATGCTTCGTGGTGCTCGTGATTATTTCCTTGCGTTCCAGTTCTCACTCCCATTCTTGCATTGTTGTGGTGTTGTTCTCGCTCCTATTCGTGTCTCGATGTTGAGATCCGTCGCGATTTGATCTGTTGCACTCGGCCATCATCTACTCTGTTGTTCTTGCATGAGCCCACCTTGTATCAGCATTGATCAAGCATCACGTAAAGAGCATCCCGAGTGCACCATCCCATGCATCCTAAGCGTGTATTGAATATGCCCTTACCTTGCGTTCAATTTGACGTTTGTTCGCAGCTCAGTCTCGCTCGGTCCATTCGTCGTCCATGCATGTCCCTGTTCCAATTTGCTTGTCTGCCCAAACATATCGATTCCCCCTGCCTGTCAGCCCATGTCGTGCACCCGTGCGTGATCGTGTGTCTATATGTCGGTGCATCTTGTTTGAGTGATGTTAGATTCTTATATGTTTTTTCGCACAAACCGTCTCGTAGGCATACCTTAATCACACATCAGCCTACTCCATTATATCCATCTACATCATCCTTTCACTCATCATCACTTGCTCTTTGTTGGTGTCCATCAGATCAACTTGCCTTGCACTGTCGCCGTACCATCTGCCTTACCCAAACACTCTTGCCTCTACCTATCTACCAGAAAGTTAGAATATAACATTATTTGATCATAAATGATTCTTGTATAATTATTTAATTAAGTTATATTCAATCTTCGCTTGTTGTCCCTTGCCTATTTACACGTCTTTGTGGTCATCTCGAGACCATTTGATCATCTGCCCGATTTGCTCGTCGATCTAACTAAGTGTCGCGAGTAGCATGTCTTTTGCAACGACGAGTTATATATATGCTCCATTATCTTGGGTGATCGTTGATTTCCTCCACAACGAACCCTATATCGATATTTGCTCTCTATTTGTGGGTCGTCGTTGATTATCTTCGAAGCAAACCCTAAATCTGATTCTTCTTTTTAGGTTGTCGTTCAACACACAAGATTCATCGTACATGTGTTTCACTATGTATGCGTGTATATATAGACACACACAAAAATGTGTAATCTTACCTTCACCAACTGATCAAGGCATATGGCAACCTTACTAGCTTTTCTTGTATCAGCTTCAAGCTCTAAAACTCACACATACAGGTTAGAATTTCTCATTCGATCTTACCTAAAAAATTTAATTATTATAAGTGGTACTCGTCTAGTTATTCTTAATTACCTGTAGCAAATGTGTTCCATAGAGATTTGAAGCCTAAATACATCCCTGCCAATTATGATTTCACATTGAAGATTTGTGACTTTGGTGAGTCACTCGCTAGTGTTATTGCTTTCTCTATGGTGTTCTTTCTCTGGTTATTCTTAATTACCTATAGCAAATGTGTTCCATAGAGATTTGAAGCCCAAAGGCTCCAAACACATCCCTGACAACTCTGATTGCAAATTGAAGATTTGTGACTTTGGTGAGTCACTCGCTAGTGTTATTGCTTTCTCTATGGTCTTTCTCTACGATCTTGCCTTCTTGTTGCTTGCTGACTTATTGTACTTTATGATTAGGTTACCTAAAGTTTATAACATGTTTCAATTTCAACAAACCATCTTGGTTTTAGCTCTAGTTTTTAAGACAATGAACTAAAGCTGAGAGCAAGTATCATTACAAGGAGTTTTCAATAGTTAATTGTTACAATTAAGTTTTTTATTTAAAAAAAAAAATGTTATGACATTGTATTATTTTTTACATGCTAAAAATGGAATATATTGAGTCAATCTCTCCGCACACTAAAGACTAAGACATGGTTTGGCGGCAACAACCCAATAAAAATAATTTTACTTTTATCTTGGAGGACCTAACTATGTGTGGGTGTAATAGGTGAGATGTACCTTACTACTACTAAATCGGAAAAAGGAATTAACTTGCTTGAAATGCGCAACAAGAGTGTACATAAATACACAATGCATGGACGAGTATCTTTTGTTGTTTGATATTTGCAACCATTTTTTCGGATTCGACAAAAAAAATAACGACCTTGTAGCGATGTTCCCCTTATTTGCAACCATGTTTTTGGATTCAACAAAAAAATATCAGCATTGAAGCGATATCCCCTTATTTGACAATGTAATCTATTACCCGTCCATATAACTAAATCATCGATTGTTCAAACGATTGAAAAACGAGTTAAAGTAGGTCTAAGTTTTTGGCTAAAACTCAAGAAAACAAACAACAAAAGAGCTATAAAAAGGACTTAATGTTCCACATGTTATTTAGTACAAAAATGCTTTGGCCTTTGCTTACAGCCAAAATAATTGCAATTATTGCACCCATCTAAAATGCACATTGCTCCGCCACGACTTAGTCAATAAACATGCTTTAAACACATAGAAATCAATTCAATATGCATGTTTAATGCAAATGCATAAATACATCACCCAAATTAGTACTAATGCTTAAACTTCTCTTCGCAAATAATCATTTGTATGACCCCAGCAACATCTTCACACTTACGCTTTCATTCATAATTATAGCATACTATTAACTCCACAAAGAAGCACCTCCCCAATCACAGATGCAAGAACAAAATAAACAACTGAGAAATAAGAAGATTTTTTTTTAATCTAGTTATGGTGTCGTAAGTCATGTAAATTCATAATGAATAGTAGAAGATTATATTACGTACTTTGGAGAAAAAAGAACCGCAGAGCTCAGGAGCACGGTACCACCTTGTTGCCACATAATCCTTAAGAAATAACCAATGAGATAATCAATTCACAAAGACACAATAAAGCACATTTTAAAACTACTTTACAAATGAGCTAAATACCGTCCAAATACAGCTGATGGGCTATCGTTAAAGGATGCACGAGCAAGACCGAAATCACAAATCTTCAACTTGCAATCAGAGTTGGCAAGAATATTTTTGGGCTTCAAATCTCTATGGAACACATTAGCTGCAGGTAATTAAGAAAAGCGTCAAGTACCACAAATAAATAATTAAAAAAAAAAAAATAGGTAAGATCAAAAAAGGAAAATCTAACCTGTATGTATGAATTTTAGAGCTCGAAGTAGCTGATACAAGAAAAACTGATAATGTTGAGGAGTAAGGTCATCATTTGCCTTAATCACTTCATCAAGGTCAGATTCCATCAACTCAAATACAACATAGATATCTTTGAATTCTCTCCTACAAGGAGGAAGCATTATGTGCTTAATTTCTACAATATCAGGATGGCGCAAAAGCCGAAGAAGCTTGATCTCCCTAAGAATACGAGTAGCATCAGAAACATGTTCGAAGACACCACTGATCTTCTTGATTGCCACCTTCTCTCCAGTGTGAATGTCCACTGCTGACCCAACAACCCCATAGCTACCTTTCCCAATGACCTCCTGTATTTGATACTGGCTTGCTTCTCCATACTCAGTGAAAAAGTCAGAGTCAAGCATTTTCTGAATAATAAACCAAAAAACTCATCATATAGTGATCGCATAAATTGTGTAAATTACCAAAGAATGAGTAAAAAGATCATGATCAGAAATTGGAAGTATATTGATGGCATATAAAATTTCAGAAGTAGGATGAGGAAGCCTCAACTTAACGACCAAAAATATCACTTATAAAAACACGAATAACTTGCAACAAATTCAGTATGTTTTTATAACAAATTCAGTATATTTAGAAAGCCTCAACCTCTATAGGTGATAGTGTATCCGATCATAGGAGCTAATGAGCTATCACTTGGTAGGTCGAATTCAATAAATTAAAGCAGAACAGCTATACTTTTGAATGATATCAAGAATCAAGATAAATCAAGAACAGCTTAATGGGCAAAGAACCAATCTTTATTTACAAACTCAAAGACATAAGTCCAGCACAAGGGTGTCGTATCTACATTAGTTGGGGTCTGCTACACAGATCAAACTCTTTTATTGCGTTAGATTTAGTGCAGTGGACGCTGTAACAATTCCAACCTTTATGATTAAATGCAACACATTGCACCCAGAAAGAAAGCCCTCTCTCTTCACCCCCAATCAATGAAAGCCAAAAAAAAAAAAAGAAGCCAAGATTGGACGAATTGATGATAGAAAGCCCATCAAAATCGGAACTTTATCACAAAACATCAGTAATTAATGATAACTCCAACAAACAAGTAATCAATCCCTAACCCTAACCGTAACCCTAATTAGGCAATAAAGACGCAATTCAAACTCCAAGAAACCCTAATCGACATCTCGAATTCCAACGTTATCCATACATAACTAACAAACAAGCAAACAAATTAAAACCCTAAAAAGACAAAAAAAAATCACGGACACCGACCTTCTTATGGGGATCAACAACAACAACAACAACAACAACAACAACAACAACAGCAATCGCAGATCTAACAATCAGTCGTTTGGAGACTTGGATCGATCGCAGAGGACGATCGACAACAATCGCTACTGCTCTTGATTGATTATTTGGGATTGGTTTCCGATCATCACGAGGAGCTGAAGAGGGAGATCGACGACGATGAATCCACCGCAGAAACCCTTCAACGAGGCCAGATCCAACCACGCCACGCTTCCACTAATCAAAGATGTTTCGCCGGTTTGTCCCATTGAACAATCTCTCAATCCTTGTAGATCTTTCAATCTCTCTCGAACGCTCGCTCGCTCGCTAGGGTTCTTCGTCGTGAAGAATCCTCGTCGTAGTCGTCTTCGTCGTCGTTGTTGTTGTTGTTGAGAATGGCGAGCGAAGCGATTGCTTTAGCTTATATTATGAGAAGAGTCTCGTATCGGTGTCAGGCGTGTCTTAGAGTTTTGTCTGGTTGGAAATGAAGCGAGAGGGATGATGTGGTATGTTGAGTTGGTTGGGTGTTGTGATTGATCTGGTCCGTTGATTGTGTTTGATGACGTTTTGATTTAATTGCCTTGTGAAGAGTGGTGGAGATGTCGCCATGAGTTTCATGTGGCCGAGGGTATCGGATAAGGATTGTGAGGGTCCAGTGCGGCGGCCCATACAAATCTATTATTACGAGTCAATCAATAAGCCCATCTTTCTAGCATAAGGAAAAACAAAGGAGCCGACCCCAATTTTGATTAGGGCCGCTAAGGGCACCCCACCATTTCATGAAAGCACCCAACTTATTTGTAAAAATTTCAGCAAAACTGAAAAAGACCATTTTGCCCCTGTATATATATAATGGTTCAAACCCCACAAACCATTTCGACAAAGAGTTAGGGCACCCCACCAGTAAGCTCGAACCACAAAGCCACAGCCACATTGCGTTTGGCGAAGAGCTGATCGATTCTTGCTCGTCCGACAGCGAGGTAACAATATTTGACAACCATATTCTGGTTTTTTAGACTGTTTAGTTGTGTATAACAATGAAAATGATGATTTGTTTGTCAACGTAGGGTTTGGTAATTTCTTCAAATCCGAAGTTGTTTCCGTGGTATAATGGAAGATTGTAATGAT
This sequence comes from Stephania yunnanensis, assembly GCA_039657365.1. NCBI lineage: Eukaryota > Viridiplantae > Streptophyta > Magnoliopsida > Ranunculales > Menispermaceae > Stephania > Stephania yunnanensis. The sequence continues at coordinate 6,162,016 of CM077589.1, forward strand.
TCGGTGCCACGGAGGTCGTCCTTGAGGTAATTTTGCAATTTTTTTGAGTTTTTTTTTTTACGGTTATCCGAAGTATCTGTCTGGTGCGCGATTGTTTCGGCCTCGCGGGACCGAGATGATGTATGATAACGTCTCGGTCGCAGAGGACCGAGAGGTTTCACGTAGGTCACGGCCTGGAACGACCGAGGGTACTGGTAACTCTCGGTCTCACGTAAACGAGACTATGAAGAAAGTTTCAGAACTGTACAACCAAGAACCTATTTTTTTGGGTTTTTATGTGATTGTGCTGTACATTTTGGTTGATTATAATGTTACACTATTTGTATTGCAGGTAATGCCGTTATCTTGTAATTTTCCGGACTACAAGGACACTTTTACACCTTCTAAGTCATTCCCCTCTTGAGAAGCGGCAATTTCATGGCTTCAACTGATTGGTGGCGAGAACAAGTTTGTGTTAGTAACGAAGCGCTCGGATGCGGGGGCATTAAGCGAAGGGGGAAGGGTGAAAATTGCTGTGACAGTGCAGGGACATATAGGGGACCGGCTCGAGAGAGTTGGGAAGGGGAAAGCGGCAAAATTTTTAAAGAAATCAAGGAATGATGAAAAGGCGAGGACTCACACTAGTACGAAGAAATGTGGATGCCCTTTCCAAATTAACGTCGAGGAGAATGCCGACTCCTTATGGTATGTCATTGTGATTTGTGGGAGGCACAATCACGACACCGCGGGAAGATTGGATAAGAGGGAGGAGGACGTTGAGGATGCGGGGGGGGGAGGAGTGAAAGTGAGCGGCTCGGGAGATTAGTCCACCTTCGTCTTTTGTGGAGTGCGAGCGGGAAGTTGAGGATGCGGGTGTGAGGACACCGGGGTCTCCAACCGGAGGCACCCCGGTGTCGGAGGCACCCCAATCTCCAATCGGATTTGAGTCCTCCAACTCCACAAAAGCTTCTAGGCAGAAAAAATGCAAGGTTCCACAAATGCGTCGTGTCAGTCGACGCACGCAAAGTGGATCTAACATGGCTTATAGTCATTGCTTAAAACCGGATTGGTTGCCACATGTTGATGCCATTATCGATGTGGTTTCCGATGGGAACTGTGGATATAGGTGTATAGCCTCTGGGCTTGGACTTGCCGACATAGACGGGTGGAGGGTTGTGCGTAGACGGATGTATGATGAGATTATCGGGTATGAATACCTATGGCGGGAAGTGCTTGGCTCGAGTTTCGAGCCTGTCAAGAATGCGGTGCATTGCCCAGAGAATCAAGAGGGGGCATCTTTCAAAGAATGGTTGACACTTCCAGACATGGGATTGTTAGTATCCACCGCATTCAATGTCATTCTCGTCAACCTCTCGCATGGGAGTGCCTCCACATTCCTACCTCTACGTAGTACTCCAACGTCGTCATTGCACAACTGACTTATCATTGCAATGGCGAATGAAAGGAATATCCATTGGGTTAGGGTAAGTTCTATGATTTTTTTGTGAATTGGTTTGTTTCCCCCTTAATCGAGAACCACGATTTCCCAATTTTTTAACATTTGAGAAAACAGCCACGCACACATTACATCTACTCTACCAAATGTAACTTAATTCGACGATCTTCAGCTGAGCCCTAATTTGGAGCCGAAATCGGCTCACACACCGACCCTACAAAATGCGAAACCTAGAACAAATGCGAAGGAGAAACACACGGCGAGGGACGGAGAACACGATTTCGGGGATTCCTCTCACTGGTCGATTCAAAACAAATGAATTCGTCCACTAGGAGTTCGGTGAACGAGGGTGGTGGTGGTGGTGGGGGTGGTGGTGGGGGTGGCGGGGTGCCCAGGGGTTTGCACGAGGGTGGTGGGGTGAGATGGTTTTTTGCACGAGGGGCATTTTCGGTATTTTGGATTTAATTTTTGGGTGCCCTAGGTAAATCGATTTGTGCCCACATTAACTGGGTGCCTTCATGAAATGGTGGGGTGCCCTTAGCGGCCCTCTTTTTACTTCGATGACCGCATTTTAGTGAAATGATCCAACTACCATTATCCGTATAAAAAAGTTTTTAATCATTTATACTCCACTCACCTCACTCCCACGAACCTCCACCACCCTCTCTTGAATTGCACACTCACCTCCAGCCCAAATTCGAAATGAGCAAAACCACATCAATCGGCGCTATCGATGCATTCTTCATTTCTTTTAGTGTCGATTTCAAAGTTTTTCTATTTTTAAGTTGATATTGTTTGTGAGATTGTTGTTGGGTTTATGGTTTCGACTTAGGAGTTGAGTCTTGCATTTTAGGTGCAAAGTTTCGATAGAATAAAAATATTAAGCAATTTCGTGTAAAACCCATGTATTTTTTAGGAGTTTTGAATTTTTTTTGTTCATTCTTGTTGCTCCGCGGGTGTCGGGCACATAGAGGTGACATTTTTAAAGAAGTGTCGAACACACTGGGCAGACACCTATAAAGAGGTCTCGATTGGATCCATTCGTCATTCATTGAGATCTAGTATTTTTTGCGGTCGCGATTAGAATCAACAGAGACGTTTAAAGAGGTATCAATCTTATCTGTCCGACATCCGCATGCAATGGTGAGGGTGAGCGTAATAAGTAGGCAAGGCTATTTTTGAATTTAAAAAAAAAATAAGTGGGGTACACTAAGTAAAAAGTGGGGTATGAAAAATTAGAAACTCAAAAATGGGGTCATCTAATTGAATTGGGGTCCATTTAGTCGCTACTAAAAAAATATACAACCCTATATTTTTTGTCGCGACTATTCAGACCCATTTTTTTCCCTTTTAACCCTAGTTTTGAATTTTTTTTTAACTTTCATTGTGAAATTACTTTGATGCCCCTAAATATAAATAGCATTTTACTCCCCATACCCCACGATTTTTTCGCAAAATTGTTTGAATCAACAGTAATGAGTGGGAAGAATACCAATAAGTAGCCTCTAACAGTGACCTTCGACTAACCTAGCTCCGACAAACCTTGTGAAAACTAACTCGGTAAGTTCGTTATTAATTCGTTTGCCATTGTTTTGGCGATTTTTTTCATCGTTTGGTGGTTTTTTTTATTAAGTTTTGGGTGTTTATTTTTGGTTTTTTAAGGCTTCTTTTTGGTGGTGAGTTTTGAATCGTAGCTACCACAATGTTTCAAGAGTCTGTTGAAAGAATCGAAATCAAGCAAGAAGATGTAAGTTTTGTTATGTTTTGTGCATTTTTCGTCTTTTTTATAAGTTGGTGTTCATGGTCATGAATCATGTGGTGTGCAGTCACATAGGATCGATAAAGGAAAAGGTGACGATTTGTTTGGATCACTCCACTTTAATACATATCAACCTATTTTTACCACTATAATTTGTTACTTATTAGTCTATTTTGACCAATAATGTTATTTTAACTATCGCCAATTTCCATCGCCAACTATCATTTTGAAAAGAAAATTGAATTTTCAACATTGATTTTGCATTAATTTGTTCTTTTTGCTTCTTGTAGGGGAGGCATTCTCGGACTTTACGGAGACATTCAAACCGATATTGCCACCAAAGTCTAGAGAGGAGGCTCTAACTTGGGCTCAGGATACATCTGTCAAATATGGCTTTTTGTAATTATTCTAAAATCTGATGTGGTTGGGAACGAGAGTCAATGTAACATCCCCTATCCCGATTAAGGCGATACTCGATCTGAAACCCTAATTAAGCCCCACTAACCTAGCCAAACTTAATTAGAGCCAGTAGCCTCTCTGTTAGTACCTGATAAACTCAACCTGTATATTTATATCAAAATAACAAATCATAATAATACGCATCGAAAATTAAATTTTTTTCGATATATACCAATATAGGTAAATACAAAGTTTATCAAAACCCGAAACCTTATATAAATCATCCCAACTTTGTTCATATACAACAAAATATATTAAACAATGTTTATATATAAGAAAGCTCATTACATCGTAGAGAAGATACGATACTCATAAATCTTCTCATTTCCCTTAGTTGAAGCGCCTGGTTGCGAACCTAAAATATTGAATTTGAGTGAGCGCTCCAACTTGCTCAGTAAGTAAAGATTCACACTAATCATCAACATTCCATATAGTAATCAAGAATATCATGCAATGACAATATGTCTCCTTAAAGTAAATAACAAGAATATGGAAAAACATATAAATTCAATACATAAACGGATGCAAAACAAGTTATCATGGACTATTACACTGTGATCCTCATTTATTTATAAAACTAGGGTCGATTATCCATCGGCACCATTAATGCGATTGTTAGACCAACATATTGGCCAATATGTTGTCTAGCACGTCCATTAATGTCCAATAGTTCCCTCTAGTTTGTATGTAATTCAAGCAACCTATCGAATTGAGCAGGAGTTATATATAGGCAAAAAAGGGAACTCATCTCCTATAAACCTATTCTCAAAACCAGGAGTTATAGTTTTGGTCACATTACATATCATGCAACCTAAACTCAAATTGAAGACCGTTACATGAATCAAGCCCAAATAATAGTCTGACACGCCTATTTCAACCTGTGGAATAACACACTAACCATATGGGATAATAAATGCGGAAATAAAAATCAAAACTAGGATTTCATATATTATAAAATCAGCATGATAACAGTTCAACTGTCTAAGTAGGTTCAATCATCTCAAATAACTTCTAATACTATCATAAAGCTTCCAAATAGTCTAAAATGAATAAGGAGGTTTCAAACTACCCAAATAACTTACTTTAAGTTACAACCCAATTTTATTGTTTTCAAAATCAAATAAATAAATAATAGGAACGCGCAACGTCTCACAAAGTAAAGAAAGATTTCAAGCAGGGTGCCTTTCCCTTGTCATGAACTAAAACGGATGTGGACGCACTTGGAGAGTAAGTGGATGAGCTAAAATGGACAACAGAGCTCGATAAGAGGAAAATTTTGCTCAAGCATTGAATACATAAGTACTACATACTAATCATGCAAAATCTAACATGAAGTTGAAAACTAAATCCCAGACATTAAGTAGAAAGCACGTATGTATTGATCAAATTCAAATTCAAGCATGTAGATAAGATATAAAAACATGTAGGAACATGGGAGCATTGTTCATCTTCATAAACAAGGAAAGAGTCATGCATTCATAACTTCTAAAACGAGTTTCAAAAATCATTTAAAGCATAATGGAATTCAAATCATTCATGCAAGGGGTCCATAAGAGATATACCATAAAAGATAATAATAACAATAATAATAATAATAATAATAATAATAATAATAATAATAATAATAATAATCATAATAATAATAATAATAATAATAATAATTATTATTATTATTATTATAAGTCATTGGTTCATTCAATGCATGCTAGGTATTGGTAGGAATCCGGTGACCGAATCCCTCACGCTTCATTTGATGCAAACCATTGTTGGATGCAATGGTCGTTATGTCCTCTAACTAGTAGCATCACAACCAAAGCCGCCACTGACACATGTCCCTCTATTACCAAGTTACACGAGTAAAAACTCCAACTCTTACACTTATTTGACACATTTATGCATTCAATTGGGCAAGTAAAAACCTTCGATGGTGAATTTCACAAACGCCATGGGGAATTAACTATTAAGCCCTCGGTGGCACCACAAATATCATAGGGCATTTAAATATGATAACTTGCTAGTTAGGCCCTCGGTAGGAACTACACAAACATCGTGGGGCAATATATGACATAAATGGAGAAACAAATACATTCACATTCCATAGATTTGGTGATTCAAACCAATACCTCGATGCAACCCTTAACCCAAGTCTTTCATTCAAAGCATGATATTTAAATACTAATAGCAAGCCATACTTAATGGGTGAGCAAAGCTACCCTCTTACATCGACTCGCAGCGACGCCTCTAACAACTCTTGGTATGCGCGTGGCCCAATGTGAACCTTCGCGCGACACTATATAACCATAATACATCCCATCAATAAATGTTTTAATTTAAATTAATTAAATCTTTCATTTATTGGTCTTTGGGTCCCCCGTCACCCGATGCGAGGATCGAGGGGTGGAACCCGATCGGTCTCCCTCGGAGACGTGATAATGCCCCGTTTGAAAGTAAATATTTTGCTTTTAATTTGTTATATTTTGTTATATTTTATTTTTATATATTTTTTTTAGCTAACCGGTCAACTGATGTTGACCGGTCCAGGGGTGTTGATCTTTGGTTTCCAAATCAGGGGCCAACAGGCCCTGCTTTATTGGCGAGGTAGCGGGGGGGGGGGGCAGCGCTGATGGACGACCCCTGGCCAGCCCTTGGCTGGGACTTTGATTTGGGTTCTTCTCGAGTTAGACCTTCAACACCTCAATCTCCCTTTTTCCTCCCGTAGTTAAAATTTTAAACAAAAAGGAGGCCAGGGTTTCTAATTTGATTTAAATAGTGGGATTATTTTATGTAGGGCTACGAAATTCCTTAATTGCCCATAGGGTATGTCTTTGAAGTTTTTTAGTCGTCACATATCGTTTTCCTTTGATTGAGAACCATCACAGTGTACATAATCCCCCATTCCATTCCAATAACTATATGAGATACATATACTAAATAGCCAGACAATATTGATAAATAAGCGAATCCGTACTCATCTTGGTCTAGTTTTCTAGTCCAAATTCTTAGCTTTTCAAGTCCCTAACTTGTTTTTTGCGATCCGACACCTATCATAGACCATTTATAGTTAATATAGGTCCATTATACTCTATTTAAAACATTTAATACAGTCTCTAAGTCCACTAGAAACCCCCATGAAATCACAATAGTAGTGATGTTTTCTTGGGTGGGAACGCGCTCCCTCAGTGGATGGGGCGCGCTCCATCAACTGTGTCTTCACAATTGATGAAGGGAGCACGCTCCACCCTATATTGTCAAAACAAACGCACAGGGCAGCAACCACTGTCCTCTATCGAATTCATCTAAATCACCCAAACTATCACAAAAACTCCCAAAATTGATCAAGGAGGACCTCAAGTAAGGTGAGAAACCATAATTAACCAATAAACAACATGAATAACTAAGATTCTAGCATCACCATCGAATTGAATGTCAACAAACAAAAGAAGAAATCATACGAAAACGTTGCTCTCGTATTGTTTATTCAATTAAGCCCCTCAATCACGATCAATTCGACACTCTTGACAATTTCCCTCAATCGAAATCAAACCCCTAAACCCTCACCCTCTCTGTTAATCGAAATGAGTTGATAAGCATGAGGTTTAGTTATATTTATATATGGATTTTTCTCGAGATACGCATCGCGTCATCTCGAAAGTGATCGAGTGATTGATGTGTTAAAGTGACACTCCTTATTATGACACAAATATTAACACATCAAGCATTAACGCTTTGTTCGAGACAATCAAATGATCCATATAATTCAATTATTCTTTTAATTCTAATATATATTTATTTATATCCTTATATATAAATATTTATAATTCGGATATTTCTTTGCCAATAAACTCACCGGACGTGCCTGCGGGTAGCCATGAGCTTGCACATTCATGTCACGACCCTATCTTCGCATTTGGTGTACCGGTAATTTATTGTTTATGTTGTATTATATCCATTATAGGTTTGCATATTATCTTTTACTATCCTACAACCTATTTATAACTCCATTTAAAAATTCAAACAAATACCATACGTCATGCAAACGTACACACACGCTAATCGAGATATACCAATCTTAACCCTGAGCCTAATCTGGGTTAATTAGAATTTAGATTAGTACTAATCACCAGCTTAATGTAATAGGTAGTTATAGTCTCCCCAATTTAAAGCAATTTTTCCCTTTAAATTAAAGTAAACTAAAAGTTACTTGCAGTATCAAAGAGAAATGAAAACTGCTCCTTCATATAGGATTCCCACTGCCAAGTTAGTTCCTTATCTCCGTGAAATTGTCATTTCACCTTAACCAAAGGAATCGCTTTGGCTCTCAGCCTCTGAATCTTACGATCAAGCATTTGAATCGACTGCTCATCGTAAGATAAGTCCTCCCGAAGATCAAATTAATTCCAATCAATCCTTGGAGTGAATCGAGTCTCCGTCTTGTGAAGTATAGACCCATGGGAAACGTCATGAACTCCTAAAAGCTAAAGAGGTAACTCTAACCTGTAAGCTACAGGACCAATCATTTTCAGTACTTTAAATGACCCAATATACCTTGGAGCTAGCTTACCTTGCAACCCAAACCTATATAAGTCTTTCATAGGTGAGACTTTCAACAAGATAAAATCATCATTTGAAAACTCTAGAAACCTATAATGTTTGTTGGCGTATCTCTTATGTCTAAACTATGTTGTAGTCAAACTCTGGTGAATCTGATTTATTATCTCTGTATAGTCCTAAATCAACTCCGACCCTAACAAAACTGTATCTCCAACCTTTGCCCAGTACTCCGATGAACGATAAAGCCAACCATATAGTGCCTCAAAAGGAGCTATCCCAATGCTAGCCTGATAGCTATTATTATAAGAGAATCCACACAAAAGAATATACTTTTCCCAATTACCACTAAATTCCAAGACACCAGCTCGAAACATATCCTCTAACACCAATATTAACAACTCAGTTTATCCATCAATGTGAGGAGGTTATGCCGCACTGAGGTTAAGAACAACTTTCAACTATCTCTACAATTCACTTAATAGCCTGGACATGAATCTCAGATCTTTATTCGAAATAATATACACTTAAACCCATGGAATCTCAATATTTCATGTACGTATACCTCGCATAAACGATCAAGAGGATATCGCATGGAAACTGGTAAGAAATGCATAGACTTCGTCAACCTGTCAACTACAACCCAAACTGCATCATGTTTGCGCTAACTCAGAGGCAAACCAGAAACAAAATTCATCGATATATGTTTCCATTTCCACTCAAGAATAGGCAACGAATGCAATAACCCTCCAGTTTTTCTATGCTTGGCCTTAACGCGCTAACATATCTCACATCTCATTACAAACTCAGCAATGTCAGTCTTCATCCCAGGCCATCAATAAACACGTCTCATGTCGCGATACATCTTAGTGTTACCTGGATGAATATAATAAAGAGATCGATGAAATTCTTATAGCAATTCATGCCTCAACTGATTCTGAGCTAGAACCCACAATCTACTCCTGAATCGTAACGCCACATCATCAGAAATTGACTAATTAGGATTATCTATGCTAACTGCTAACCTCTAAGAGATCTCGAAAAGCAATCAACAACAATCATTGCATGAAAACATGACAATTGTGGCTTTCCATCCTAAACATCTTCAACTTCTTAGAATTTATGTAGCGACCGATGTTAGACGCATAACCATCAGGGAAGTTCAATTCCTTAATCTACTTACACAACGCTTGTTTTCTTCGTTTGTCTAGTGCATATCCTGCCTTGGGACATTTCTTAGAAATTGAATCATAATGAAGCTCTGGACGATTACGAATCTCTTGTAAGTCTTCCCTAGACTTTACGTTATCTTTCGTCTTCCCCGACACACTCATGATTGTGTTGAAAATATTTTCAAAGACATTTTTTTTATGTGCATCACGTCTAGGTTATGACTGATAAGGTTCGTCTTCTAATAAGGGAAGTCAGTATGCTTCGTTTTCTCCACACGCTAGTCCTCGAGACTTCGTTGTTGATTGCATCTAATCCTAATTCAGTGACTTTCAACAGCCCTAAAGCTTCAATTTGTCGCAAGATATCTTCACTTGATTTATTAGCTGGTGGCTTAAAATGTAAAAGTTTGATAAATATATGCATGTTGAATAAAAAAATGTAAAAGTTTGATAAAAAAGTTGTAATTTTGTATTTTATGTTGGAATAAAACTTTTGGAAATTAAATTTGTATTTCATGTATTTTTAGGTGAATAAAATTTGTTAAATGGATTAAAATGTAGGTTCGAATAAATTTTGTATGTTGATATTTATTATTTCTTACAAATAAAATGCAGGCTTGTGATTTGAATATAATAGTTTTTTTTATTATTTGTGATGTTTATTGCATGATTTTTTTGTAATGTGTTGGTATTAAATTAGTTGAATTTCAAATATGAATTAGGATTTCGAGGTGGAGGCGTGGCGGCCGGTCGAGGTGGAGGCGTGGCGGGCGAGTCGGGCGAGGTGCCGATGGGTTCGAGGTTTAAGGCTCGAGTGAGAGGGGAGAAGTACGGAGAGGAGAGGGTCGAGCACGAGATAGGGAGAGGGAGAGGGAGAGGGAGAGGGAGATGAACCAACAATGAGGGAGGGTCGGGTCGAGTAAGGGAGACGATCGAAGTGAAGAGTGAGGGATATGAATGACCAGAGAGAGAGAAATCGATTTTAGATATGGAAATCGACGAATAGCGGCAGGGAATAGCGACAGGGCATCATGGTATCAGATGTTGTAACAAAAAAGCTTCGGATAGAAAAAACAAGTTGAGAATGAGAAAACTAAATAAAGACTTGAGACGCGTAATCGCTCTCTTTTAGACAAGATTACAGCGTATACACTATAGGAAAATCGAAACTTGCCTTCAAGTACAATCAAATCTCTAATGGTTGTTGGATGATGTGTGTGTAACACAACTCCAACCAAGAACACTCTTCGAAGAATTATGAGAGAATAATGCTATGACTCAAGAACACACTTTGTTTCAAAATACTTTTGTGTTTCAATGTGTTTAGTACATACTAGATCCCTTTAATTTATAGAAACTAAGAGATTTCGTGTCTATCCACCAAAAGGTGAGTTTTGTGTGAATATGTAGCAAAAAAAAAATAAAAAGGACAAAAAAAAACACTCGAAAATCCGCACCTCTTCGTTCTTTATGGCTGGTGCTGAAATGGCGCCACAGAAACAACAAGCTTTTTTTTAAAAAAAATCCAACATTAGAGTCAACAAAAGTGGTTGATTGATGTTCTGTGGTCAAGTCTGACTCAGACTTGACGGGGGAGTGTTGAAGATGTTGGGAAATAAGACTTATAAGTGTGGAGTTGACACTCCATCTTGAAAAAAATGCTACGAAGTCGATAGTCTATTTCAAGAATGAACTGAATCAGGGCCTCAATTTACGCACAATTCCTTCAAGAGTGTGAAAACCAATAATAAATTGCATCAAGTAAAATCAGTTAGATTGGCAAGAACAAAGAATAATCAAGATCAAAGGAAGCTAGTTGTAAGGTTGAGATCGATCAAGAATTGATGGCAATTCTGATTTAGAAACTCAGATTTTCAACCTTAAAATTAAATGATCTGAGTGAATTTTTAACATTAGAATCTTAGAATTTGAAGGACAAAACTGAGATCCAAATCATAGTGCTCTCCTACCATTTCAAGTTTAAGATTTATTCTCAATAAAATGAAATAGAGAGTACACTTGACTTCTTATATACATGTGACCGATGCATAAAAAAGTATATGAAACTAATTTTCTAATTAATCTTTCAATAAAGTATTAACAAATACAACTCTCCAACACTTCAGGAGTGGACAAACTCATCAATCTTCTCTTCTCTTTCTTCTTCTTCCTCTTCCACTCTTTTTTTCCTTAGCTTCTAAAACTGTTGGCACACCATAGCAAATTACACATTTGGTTTCCATTACGTCCTCTAAGCTAAAGCAAATTTGAGCTTTTCTCACAAAAGCAGTGATGGTCCGCCTGCCTTCTTTGCCTTCCTCAAACACGGCTCCATACAGTTCCTTGCAAAATTGAAACGACGAATGTTCATACACAGCCCATAAATTCCCAATAACAAAAGGAGCCCCTGCTACTATATATGACAATAGTATTTTTTCAGGATTTTAGCATCCATAAATATCGAGGACCCCGCTAGAACAACCCCAGAGGTGAGAAGCAGCACAACATTCCAAATTCTCAATGTCAATGCCTAGAACAAATTGTTCTCCTGAACCACAATAAACACACAAAACTGTAGTTAATAATAAAAAGTATTTAGTGTCACAGATCCAACATGCCCATATAAAGGAGATACATGACATACCATCACCATGTCCCAAGTAAAAAAATAATAATTATGCTTTTCTAGAGCTGAGATCCATTGCGCAGCAGTTGGTTCAGTTTCAGCTATCCACTGCATCATGAATGAATTCAAGTACTCAGAACAAATCAAAACAATAAAATTGTCTCTTTTTTACTCTAACTATTTCTAATGATTCTAAAATAACGTGCAAAATAATGCATAAACAAATATTGTTGCGATATGAAACAAGCTCTCTTGAAAAAAGGAAATTGCAGTGATGTAACACAGCCCATATAATATGATTGATAAATTGTTGGATAAAGCTAAAAAGTAAGCTTTAGAGAATTACCTCCCACCCGTAACTTCTTACATAGTGCTCAAGCAAAGTCCGCACGTCCAAGTCCTTATCCACAACAGCGAAGCCATCCTTTGGGTTTATTGATAGCAAACCACTCTCTTTACAACGATGCTGATTCATTTGTATCAGCATTAGGATAGAGCTTATAGATGGCATGTGGTAAACTTCTTGATTTTCTAATCCTTGTACATTCTCCCATGGAAGCATCTGCTTTCAGTAACCAGTCAAAGCAATTGATAAATAGGATTTAAAAAAAGAGGAAGAGTACATTGTGAGACCTACATGTGAAGCTAAATAAGGCAGCCAATATCTGTTAGCGTAAATACAAAAATAACAAATGATTAAGCTAAATAAGGCTACAGAAAGACTTGAAAGAATTTTTTTTTTTTTAAAGCTATCCTTCTTCTGCATGTATTTTAGATCCGATTATTAAGAAAATGGGATGGACATGCATGTACTTGACTTGAATCCCAAGGGCCTAATGTTAGATTATTTTTTCCTAATTAATCTCTATTATATGTGACTCATATTATATTGTTACGTACTCCATGTTTTGGGCACACAACTTGATGATAGTTTGGGTATAAATGTTTTGAGTACGGGGGTTTTAATTCCCCCCTCTCTTCAAAATAAACGGACCAATAACTGTAAAACAGTTATTGGCATATGATTTGTTTAAAAACCAAATAGATTTCGCCATCAAGAACTACGGTATTACAGAAGAAGGCAGAGAGGGGAAAAACATTCTTAAACTTATTGGCAATGGAATGAGGTATGTTTATATTTTATGATTTATGATTGAATTAAAAGTGTTATATAGATCAGAATAGATAACACCTAATGGTTTGGCTGGGGGATGGACTCACAAAGACACATGATGGGTGTCCTTTGCTTAACTTAATAGGGGTACGTGTTTAGCGTATCTTAATTAGTTAAGAAAAGTTTTAGACTAAGAAAATATATGACATAACTATGGAAAGAGAAGAGTCGTGATGAATACTTGGCCAAAATTCTCAGAAACTTGAGGCATAGAGAGTATAAGATCAGAAACACACAACAATAAACTTCAAGAACATCATCTTCATTTCTTTCTTTCAACAACATCACTCTCTATTAATTAATAAAGAGGATCTTTACATTACAACCTTCAGATCTCTCACACACATTACATCTTGACCCTCTATCTTTCACAAACTTCTGACACACTAAAAGCATGACAGATTACCAAACTAATGTGTCACAGTATACATTGTTTAACCAGCTCCCTATTCACACTTACACAACCACCTACACATTAGTGATTGTGTCTTACAGAGATGGAAACCTCGGGAGATCAATTTGGTTGTTGTTTTGCTGTGACTTTAGAGTTTAAGAGTGAAATCAGTGGGATCCATAGATGAATTCAAGATCAAGGAGAAATTATCAAATTAATTCAAGGGATTAAGGCCCTAGCTAGGTGAGAATCTACCTTCCTTGTGATCAACTTTTTTGTTAATTAATTGGGTGTGGATCTCCTCAGTAATGCTTCAAGTTACTAGGCTGGAATCTCTTCAACCACAGTGCTCTACTACTCCTGGGCTATGGTGTAACAACCTTAGTGCCACATTTTTGGCTTTATAATAACTCTATATATGTTTCATGATTTCATCCTATAACCAACACTGAATACATAGAGAAGGATATAATTGTAATTTAAAAAGTATAAGTTAGAGGGTGTTTCATATGTAACATATTGTTGAACTATTGTTGAGTTTGTATTGTATCTAATATTAGTCCTACATGGGAAAGAAACTTTTTGTTTCTTTCCTTATAAGAAATCTTTCACTTGAAAGTCTTAGTTAAGTGAATGTGGGGTTGGAGGCAAAGACCATGGGTATTCCCTATTGATTAATATATATTAAATACTTGATATTTAATATGTCTTTGATTAGGCCATGGGCCTTGAGGCTAATGTTAAAATAACTTAGCCAATTCACAACACAAAATTTTATTTTTTACATTAAAGTTAGTTATTTTCGAAATTGTTATTAGTGGTGAACAGTCACCATTTTTTGTTTTTTAAAAAGGTGTGTAATTAGTGGTGAAGAGTCACCACTAATGACCTCGTTTTTGAACAGTTGTAATTGTTCAAAAGAGGTGTCTTTTGCTCTACAAATATGGTTTGTCACTTCATTAGAAAGATATAGAAAAATCTCGAAATCAAGGGAGTTTTTTGGTTTTAAGAGAGAGATTTTTGCTGTTGCAGAAGATAGGATCTTTTGGTTGGTGTGTAATCAAAGATCAATCCAATTGTATCCTGGAGACGAACCTCTTGAAGCATTCATACACCGAATTGAAGGAAATTTCGTTTAAGGACATTGTCATTTAGTGCAAGCCTCTGGTATTGTTTTAATTTAGTTCTTAAGTTCGATTATATGCATGGTTTTGTACTTACATATATGCATGTTTTAGTAGATTGTTCCAACACATATCACATCACACAAATTTGTCTATGAATACATGATCTATCCCTAACAACTCATAGAATCTATTCATCATTTCTTGATTTCTCTATGCCAGGTTTCCTTTCTATCACTCTGTTCTTGACAAGTTATTGAAAATATATCTAGGTTATAAAATTGTTACATCATTACATTGTTTAATTAGTATTATATCATTTAAATTGTTTTTAGGGGATTTATCATGTAAATTTTAAATTTATTGTATTAGGCTTTATTATGAATCAATAGCTAATTGACTTGGTTATAACAATTATAAATAGGTTTAGGACTCATACTGACGAGGTAAATATAAATAAAACTATAATTATTTACTTATCAACAAATATTTTATAAATATAATCTTGGTTAATAATATTAATCACAACATCAATTATGACATGATGGTCAGTACATTATGGAAGAATTAATACTTGTAAACTTAGAGGCGGTTTAATGCTGGATTCTCTTTTAGTCATGTATATAATCCCAACTAATTAAATAAGGTCCCGCTATGTGCACCCCACAAAACATTAAGGGCAGACCACCCTAAGTGTTTTGTTACAATTAATTTGAGGTATATTGGTTTGTTCTTAGTGTTTTGTGGAGTGCACATAGTCGCGCCCTTAAATAATGAGGATAAACAATTAATTTCAATATAAACAGATAAATTCATAAGTAAAACATAAAGAGAGATCAATTATCATATAAATTAAGCTCACCTGTACACATGCCACAAGGAAAATGAAATTTAGAAACTTGATCTCACTACAAGGAATGAGAAAAAACGAATTAAGTTCCGTTGCTTGCTAAAAAAAATAAGTTAGAGACGGAATTGAGACGGACTAATTTAGAGATGGAATTGAGACGAATCGAGATCGGAAATAGAGACGGGTTTAATTCCGTCTCTAAAAAATGGCGCCAACATTCCCACCAAAAATTTAGTTTCTTATGACCGTTCATCAAATCTCGGATTTGTGTATGCTTGGTTCAAGGCCCCCCCCCCGAACCAAAAAAGAAAAAACCCAAATCATTCTCGTCCAAAATCCCCCAAAAACCCCTAAATCCGATCGATCGTCCCCTCCCCAAAATTCGTCTCTTTCGATCGTCTCGTCCCCTCCCCAAAAATCCCCAATCTCGTTCGATCGTCCCGTCCAAAATCCCCAAATCGATCTCGTTCTTTTTGCTCTCAACTCTCGTCTCTCCGTCTCGTCGTGCTGGTCTCTTTGGTCTCTTTGGTCTCGCCGTCTCTCTGGTTTCTCCGTCTCGTCGCGCTGGTCTCCGTCATCGGCTCTTAACTCTCTCTCTCTCTGGTCTCTCCGTCTCTTGCTCGGTCACGACTCTCCGTTCTCTCATTGGTAAGAGTTTGCTTCGTTTTTACATGACTTTTGGCAATGCTTACTCTCTCATGAATCTTGTATGACCTCTTCTCACACCCCTTTTTAAATTAGTTTGGTTATTTTTGTTGCTTTATTAGTTTGTTTTCCTCCACAAGTTGGTATTCAGATCAGCACTGCCCATTAACATCTATTGTTTCTCTGTTTTGGATTTTAGATTATTTTGTGGGGATTGATCACTTGAATGTGTGTATGTATTGTATTGATCGCTACTCCACGCCACCTGTTTTGGTGTGTGTTTTTTTTTTTTTTTTTTTTTGGTGCTTTGAATTCTGGTTTGTTTGTATATTTTTATGTGTTTGAGATAAGGGATTATTCTTGTAATTGATATTTTGTATTGTAAGTGGGGTGCATTGATGTGGCAACAAAGACTTTTTAAATTGAAGGTGAAGAAAAATTATTCAAAGGAGATTTGTAGTCTTGCATTGTTTAAAATGCTTTTATAAAAGTTGTGTTTATGTCTAATTATTGTTTAATGCATAAAAGCTAATTAATTTGGGGATGTTCGAAGAATTTTAAAGTATTTTCTTACCATGATTGTAAAGTAATTTTTGTAATTGGGGCGATCTTTGTTATTCTTTGTTCCTTGACTGTATTAAGTATTTGTTTCACATTTATATGTATGTCTCAAATCTTTTTAGCTACACAAAGCTCTATGTCTTAAAAAAGAAAATCTGCGAATTACTTGAAGACGTTATGGATTTGCATATCCCAAAGAGATTTATGGAAATTTGGACTTTCTTCAAAAGAGAAAACCATATTTTAGTCAGTTATATATACTTCAACTAAAAAAAAGACACAAAATCATTATGTATTAGAAAATAAATTATTAAGCATAAGTAAGCTACAACAACATGAAGAGCAATGACAAAGCTTCAGTCCTAATTAGTATGGGTCTCAGCTTGATTTAGACATAAAGTAAGCTAAGAAGAAGTCCTTGACCCTTCTATAGTATTAGAAATTTGGTCATCTTATGGTTCCACAACCTCATCAATGTTATCTATATACTTGATTTTTATGCATTGAATGATTGGCCGGTACCCTACCTTGGATAAGTGCAGTGAATTTGCATCCGTGCGGTATTCTGGGGCTATTCATGGAGTTATTATAGCGTGTAACTATGCTTATGTGTCACCTCTCAACAGCTATATGAATGTAAACAGTGGATCTCATTTTCATTTTTTAAGAATCTTTTATATTTCTATAAAACAAAGCTCAAATATGAGTCATACATTTTTGCCGAAGTTCCCGATACCTAACTCGCCTCTTTTTTGGTTTCTATATTTTTCACATTTGAATTTGTTATATTTGGTTCATACATGCGTAATTAGCTTGCATTTATACGTACACCCTTATTGATCATATCATCTTCAATAAGATTTCTTTTTCTAAAAATAGATCTAATTGATTTTCACAGTGCATGAAACTTGAGATTTGGTGTTAAGTCCTCGTTTATTGTTGCGCATCATTCACCTCTTCTCGGTTTTATCCTATGATCATGATTATTTTTTCTAAAAAAACTAATTGATTAGGTGCCTTTTATTGTTGCGATATAACCATCAAATTAGGATGGCTACTTAACCATCAATGGCTATTTTTATTATACCCCTAATTAGAAGTCAACTTCCACTAGCTTGCACTTGCAAAGCAGCTTTTTACTTCCCTGCAATTATATATAGAATTCTCGAATTCATAATACTTAATTCACATTGGTTGGTCATGATATGATGTCTCGCTTTCTTGAATTTGTTCCTTGTTTAGTTACTTGATCTTTTTATTATTTCTAATCTCATTGCCCTTTTGACTCCCTCTACGACCCTTACTAGAAAAAACTCAATGAGTTGACATTTAGAACTCGTATTTGAGTTGCATATTCTCTATTTTGATTTAGTGTTTTCGACTCATCTAGTCGACTTCGAAACTTCACTTCAAGGTGTGTCAATATGCTCGAGTGGGAAGCTATACTTGGAAGGCCTTATGGGATTCCTTAAGAGTCCCATTGTCTTTCTTTCTTGTTTGAATACATCACTCCATTATACTACTATCTTAACTTGAAAAATCGAAATTCACCGAGTTCAAGTGGAAGCAAATAACTTTGATTTCAATTTTGGGATCAAATTGAGTCAAAAGTGGTGGCTTCTCTTGGGTGTCTAAGCTATCAAACTTGAAGTGAATATTATAATATCATCATTGATAATGACCCTTTTTTCAGCTCTACAAGTTATTAATTGTTTTATTTTTTCTTCGCAAATCGATTTAGACAAAACTTTTTATTCTATATTAAGAGTGCACATATTCTCTAGTTTGTCAGACTTGGAAGTAATTCTTTTATTTGGTTGATTGTATTGCTTTGGTGCTTATATCCAAACAAGGAATCAATTGTTGCTGAAAGTAAAACTTGTTTGATTACACAAAGGAAATGATATAGTATAGGAATAAACTAATTGTGCATGATTAGCTATAGAGATTTGTATGACCTTTTTCATGATAAATGAGTAACTAAATAAAGAGGTAAACATGTTAGTGCCATGGTTTGGTAATTTTATGTGTAGTAATAAATTAATAATGTTTTTTCATAGTGCACTATGTAAGATTTGCTTTTTGTTTATTCTTGAGGTATTTTAAATTTTTGTTGTTATGTTGATGCGGTTGGCGGTAGTTGTTATGATGCAAGATGTTGGAAAGGTAGAACTACCTTATTGTCTATGACTGTGAAGGAACAAACTCTTGATCGTGTGACAAATTTAAAGAGTTCGGTTCTTTTAATTGTTGATTGTTTCTGCAGTTTTATTTTAACTGTTTTGAGTGATTTGATTTGTTACGTGGTTGATTGTGCGGTGAATGAGTGCACAACGTTCTGAATCTTTTTGAATTTCGATCTTGAATCTCCATCTCTTTCATTGCTCTCTGCTCTCTCGGTCGCTATGTGCTTACCGCTCCGCTCTCTCGCGTCAAGGTAACAATCAAAAAAATATTTTTAACACCCGAATTCTCTTGAAATTGTATCTGCTCACATTTTCCTCCGGATTGGCTTTCATGTGCATTTGTTGGTGTTCTTCACTTGATCTATTAAGTTAATGTTGTGTATTTTGTTTGGTTTAGAAGTTTTTGTTCTGCTTTCTCTAGCATGCTTAGTGTTTCGTGGTTATGCTTGTTCTATTTTTAGGTTTATTAATATTTAATATATCATTTCAACATTTTACTTGAGCAATTCAAGATTTCTATTGATTTTGTATTTGGTTGGTATTTCATGTTTATTTTATCGGTAAAGCATGTCATGATCAACATTATAATACATTAGAATCATGTATTGAGGTAATTACTTGGTCGTTTGATGTTATAGTTGTTAGTAATTTCATATTCATGCACTTGCTAGGGATGATTGATTAGTTAGGTGTTGTTGGTTACGATTGAATAGTACCTATAATTATATAATTTCTACTACTAGTTAGGATTCGAAACACTAGGATTACTCTTTTAGTTAATGTTGCTATTTCACATAAAATTTCTAGAGAATTGAATAAACCTATAACCTTAAGGAGGTACGAGTGAACAAGTAGTAGGCGCTTTGATAGTTGGTGGTATTTGTATGCCTCTTATAACTTATGATTTATTTATTTTTTTGAACTCCTTGTTGCTTATATTTTTACGACCAATTATCATACTCTGTTTGGTATCAGTCATGTACTCGAGTTAGGTATTAAGAAAGTTGTTTCCAACCCCCTCTATTCAATGGCTAGAAGCAAAGCTATTTGTTCATGTAGTTAGGTAGGTCCTCAGATTCCCCCTTCTAATAAATTGTGTTAGTTGGACACACAAGTTGCCATGTACCGTCGGAAATTATGAAACTTGTTGACTAATTTAATTGCACAATTACTATAGGAATGTCGTCTACAAGTCGAGACTGGATGTACAACCGGCTCGACAACGGCTACGTTCGAATTGAATTCGCGGCAAAGGTTAAAGAATTCATATCATTTGTTAAGAAACATTGTCCTACATACCAAAGTGAAAGGAAGATTAGATGTCCGTGCAATTATAAGAAATGTCGACTTGTACCGTACTTGGACGTCGAAACGGTTGAGTACCACATATGTAGGTATGAATTTGTTCCGGGATATCACTGTTGATACTAACATGGTGAGAACGGAGATGAAGGCCCGCAAAACTTTTACCAAATGGATAACCATATTGATGATGCTTGATGTGGGAGGAGACGATCCGACAACTTACCGCGAGATGCTACACAAACGTGGCAGTCCAAGTTTCAATTGGAATCACGTGGAAGAATCACCAAACCCCCAAGCACGCCAACTATATGACATGATTGATGCAAGTAGCGAACAATTGTGGCCGGGTTGAGAAACCATGACAACGTTGTCCGCAATGGCAAGATTACTTGCGATCAAGTCTGAACATCATATATCTGAACGAGGGTATAATGAAATCATTAAATTCATGAAGGATTGTTTGCCAAATGACAATTCATTGGTTGAAAATTTTTATGCCACTAAAAGACTAATGCGAGGTCTAGGTCTACCTGTTGAGAAAATAGATTGTTGTGAGGACCAATGTATGATTTATTGGGGAGTGGACTCTGAGTTGACGTCATGTAAATTTTGTGGGAAATCACGCTACATTGCACATCGACGAGGTCGTGGTCGGAACACCAAAAAATACCCTTGCAAAAAAAATGTACTACTTCCCTTTAGGCCCCTATTGCAACGATTGTATGCGTCTGAGTCAACGGCAAAACATATGCGATGGCATGGAGATCATTCCTCGCCGAAGATGTTATGCAACATTGTTCGATTCGATAGCTTGGAGACATTTTAATGACGTCAATAGAGACTTCGCCATGCGTAGCCGAGTTCGGAATGTTTGTTTAGGATTGTGCACTGATGGTTTTCAAGTATTTGGGCTTTCAGGGAAATCGTACTCTTCATGGCCCGTGATATTGACTCCTTACAACCTTCCACCATCGATGTGCATGAAATCTGAGTTTATGTTCTTAACGGTTATCGTTCCTGGACCGACCAGCCCAAAGCGGAAAATCGACGTGTTCCTTCAGCCGCTTGTGAAAGAGTTGCAAGATTTATGGAACAATGGGGTGATTACATACGACGTGTCCACAAAGACAAATTTTCTCATGCGAGTTGCCCTTTTATGGACTGTTAGTGATTTCCCTGCGTATAACATGTTGTCCGGTTGGAGCACACACGGTAAGTACGCTTGTCCATATTGTATGGAGGATACAAATGCATTTCAATTGCGAAATGGTGGTAAGACATCGTGGTTCAACTGTCACCGTCGTTTGTTGGCGAAGGCATCACCATTAAGGAAAGACAAAAAATTTCGTTAGAGGCAAAATGGTCATAAATGACGATCCGCCCGCTTTGCGTTCTGGTGAAGAAATTTTGGCAGAAATTGAATCGTTAGGCTTGATGAAGGTGACAGAAATCGGAGCTGATTCTGTGAATGGGCGGATAGCTAAGAATTCGGGATGGAGAAAAAAAAAACATTTTCTGGGACTTGCCGTATTGGAAGACAAACTTGATCCGCCACAACTTAGATGTCATGCACATCGAGAAAAATGTTTTTGACAACATATTCAACATTATTATGTGTGTACCGGGCAAGAGTAAGGACAATGCGAAAGCGAGACAAGATATTCGTGAATATTGTCACCGACCTTCTCTACACATTGA
Source organism: Stephania yunnanensis (assembly GCA_039657365.1). Classification (NCBI taxonomy): domain Eukaryota; kingdom Viridiplantae; phylum Streptophyta; class Magnoliopsida; order Ranunculales; family Menispermaceae; genus Stephania; species Stephania yunnanensis. The sequence continues at coordinate 6,183,952 of CM077589.1, forward strand.
TTCGGCGACAAATACTTACATCCTTGGATGCTATGCTCTTGATACATCAAAAAAACAAAAATTGTGCGAGTGGGTTGAAAAGTTACGTTTTCCTGATGGTTACGCTTCGAATCTTGGTCGATGTGTGGATCCAAAGAAACTGCGAATGTTCGGCATGAAGAGTCATGATTGTCATATTTTCATGCAACGGTTGATACCAATTGCATTCAGAGAACTCCTCCCAAACCCGGTTTGGGTTGCAATTAGCGAACTAAGCCTTTTTTTTCGATCCCTAACTGCGAAATGTGTCAGTCTCAAAGATATGGAGGTCTTAGAGTCTGAAATACCAAAAATCATTTGCAAGTTGGAGAAAATATTCCCTCAAAGCTTCTTCGACTCTATGGAACACCTACCAATCCACTTGGCCTACGAGGCCCGTCTGGCCGGTCCCGTTCAATTTCGATGGATGTATCCATTTGAGAGGTAATATCTTGAGCCCTTGAAATTATTTTCCCATTCAATAAGTTTTAAATCAACATTTCATATAACATGCCTACACGTACCTTAAACATTTGAAAAACAATGTGCGGAACAAAGCGAAGGTAGAGGGCTCCATGTGTAATGCTTATTTGGTCGAAGAAGTCACATCCTTTTGTTCTTACTACTTCGAAGATCACGTCTTTACGTTGCATGACAAAGTGCAACGAAACGACGATGGTGGTCTCGGGCCCACACCGCATTTTGTGGGCAATTTCTCAATTTTCACTTATCCTGGTCGACCCATGGGCAAGTCGAAGGAGCGGTACTTAACAAAGCAGGAGTATAATGCCGCTCATTCGTACATACTGCTCAATTGTCCAGAGATCGCTCCTTACATCCAGTATGTTCGTCACTTTCATTCAATAATGCAATACATTCATTATTCATCTTTTACTAAGATATCCTATGTACATGTTCGTTTCTTCTAGGATCTTCGTCGATGAAATCACTCAAGCAATGGGGGAGTCGGAAGTTGATAGTAGTCTAAAGCACAACTTTCCCATATGGTTTCAAACATATGTAAGGTTATTATTATTGTAGGTTATAGCTTCATAAATTTCTTTCATAAATAATGTGTCTTATTACATTTCTAATTTTTTGTGAATAGGCTCGAATTCTATCATAGACGAGACGCTCATTGATCTTTCTGTTGGTCCTAGTCGATCATGTACTGTCTACCCTGGTTACCTAGTGAATGGGTATAAGTTCCACTCCGCAACATATGACGTTAATAGATCGACGGAGAGCAGCGGTGTTTTGGTGAAGGGTTCAAACTACGCCGATGTTTCCCATAACTATTATGGAGTACTGCAAGAGGTTGTGGAGATTGAGTATACCGGCCTCAAGCGTGTGGTCTTGTTTAAGTGTGAATGGTATGACCCTACACCGAATCATGGTGTGAGGACTCACCCAACACTTCAATTGGTAGAGGTTCATCGAAGTCGACGATATAACAACTACGAGCCATTTGTACTAGCAATGCAAGCCACTTAAGTGTACTACCTTTCATACCCTTCTATGAGGAATGACCGACAAGAATGGCTAGCGCTTGTTGTCATCAACCAAAATTCGCTGACGAGGAAACTAGCAAAGACGATAATGACCAGGGCTCGGCAGATATTGCATTCCAAGATGGGATGCCCACCACGTGCGTAGTCGACGATGCAATTCAGGATATCAACAATCTGGATGATCCGAATGGGACTCGAGTCATTGTTGAAGCGGGTCCAAGTGAAGAAGTCAATGACTTCATTGTTGATAGTGGAGATGATTCAGAAGAAGAATCATCGACTTCTACTCATGAGAGTGAATTTGAAACGGATGATAGCGAGTAATGTATGTCTATATTATGTCAACGTCCAAAAGCTATCACAATGTAGTCCCATTGGAGAAGGCCCAAATTGGCTATTAATATTTAATATGTTGCTTGATCTTTTATAGTCTAATCTTTTTTCCATCAATTAGAGATTAAACATTATGATATATAGACATGCATACTGTTGACGATATATTTCTTAAGTTCCTTTTATCAGCATGGATCCTGTGTTATTAATTCCCATCATTTAGAGTTAATTACTTATTTTTATATGCCTTTCTTCTCTAAAATTTTATTGGTATTTTGTTAGGTTTCATGGCGGGAGGTGATCATCCCCACGTCGAGGGATACCATTAGAGGACATCGTCCAATCGGAAGAGGTGCAACACCGACCTCTGGATGCGAAATACCGACTGGGCGTCATGGTCAGGCCACACGAGGGGGCCATAGAGGTCGTGGCGGTCGAGGTCGTGGGTCAATTCCTGCATTATCGATTCCGACTTCTCGTTCTCTCGAGCACGATCCAGCCTCAGCGTCACCTTCGCCTTCCATACCGTCGGCGTTGCCTGTACCATCATCCTCGTCATCAAGGACTATACCAAATTCACAGTTCCAGTCACCATCGCCAACATCGAGACATATCACTCATTTACCCACGAGGCCTGCACCCCCAGCCACCGCATCACATACGCCGCGAGAGCCGGTTGCAGTGGCAGGCCCTCCGCGGGCACCTCAGAGGACAGGGATGGAGCCCCCTCGCGTGCAGCGGATCCCGATCACACTGATTTCCAATGATACGTAAGTTTGTATTTGATTCATATATGTACTTTTAAATATGGATGTAAATTATTAAAGAAGTAGTTAAGATGTTATGCATTTTCATGAAACACAGGAAGTTGCATCCTTCTCATTTTTGTGCACGGAGGATGACAAAATTTTTCAAAAGATGGATGATTCCCGAAGGGTATTGTTGGAAGTCGGTACCGAATCATCATAAAGACCAATACTGGCGCCAATGGAAGGTAAACAGGACTACTAAATGTCTTATGATTTATACTATTTTTTCAATGTCTCGTAACAATTGCAATCGCCATTTTGTAGGTATTTTTTAGATGGGATGACGCGATTCCCAAGGATTTCATTCGAGCGGCGTACGACAGGGCTTGCAGTGCACAAGTACATACACGCATTGATGCACAAGTTAAAGAAGAATCGTGTGCGACGGTTTATGTTACGAGATGAGGCATGGAGGAGATACTTGGAGTACTTGGGAGAGCGATGACTTCCTTGCCGAGTCTAGGCAAGCGACAAATAGGAACACCGAGGTCGAAGGACTGAGATCGGACCCTCGAAGCACGGTGGTGGTTCCGTGTCTTTTGTGACTACCCATGAAAGATTGGTAATTTTTTTTAACCTCTTGTTTATTTTTTACATGTATACACTTGTTCACTATGCTGAATTTATGACTGGTCCTGTACGCAGACTGATTCATCCGAGACGCCACCTACCGTGAATGAATTGTATTTGCATCTCCACACCGTAAATCACGACGGGATGACATTCATCGATACTAGATCAGAGCGGTTCTATGTAACGCCACCTACCGTGAATGAATTGTATTTGCATCTCCACACCGTAAATCACGACGGGATGACATTCATCGATACTAGATCAAAGCGGTTCTATGTAAGTATAGAAATGAAATGTTAAATAGTATTAAGTTTACTTTAAACCATATCATGTATGTTGTTTGTTGTTGATACCTGCAGGATAGGCTCCAGAGGAGACGTCAGGAGCTGACCCAGGTTACACCGGACAAATCGATGGATGATGAGGCGGTGTACCTCAATGTGGCGGGTGAGTGTCACAAAGGACATGTGTACGGTCTCGGGTCTTTAGGGAGAAAGAAGAGGAGATATGCAGATCCTGGTGCTAGCACGTCCCAGATGCCGGATATGGTGCCGCGTGCGGAGTTCAATGTCGTTGCCGAACAATTACGAAAGGTTACAACCATTTCAAACTCGGGCTCGCCACACCAAATGCAAAATACATGGACTACGTGCAACCTCGTGTCTGTAGATGGATTCAAAAGAACGTGACCGTGATGAATATTGACAAGATTGGGTCTATTAGGAGAACGTTGGACAAGTTGCGGCCAAGCGAGGTGAGTTACTTAGCCAATCTTGTTGGTAAATGTTAAAGTTAGTTTATGGTTACTAATTATGTTTGTTTATGTTTGATTAGGTCACTTGGGACCCATATGTAAATTACAGGGATAATGGAGTTGTGCATGCGATGGCCTTCTATAGTGGCACATTGAAGTACATGGATGTGGTGGAGCCCTACGATCCGGAGAGGATTCTGAGACAATTTGGCCACGTGCAATCTATACCAGATCCTCCATACCACCCATTGGAATCGCATCGAGGCCCATCTGCACTCAAATACTCTATCAATTATGGGTTCCAACAAGACAATTGGGAGCGTTGGCGTAACCATTTGTTGGCTCCCGAAGTTCTCGCTACAAGGCACGGTTCGAGTTTTTGGCTACACCGGACTATCTACCTTGGTTCCATAAAGTGTCTTACCCAGTGATCGCCAACCCGAACCATGAAAATGAAGACATGGTTGCCACAACCATCGCCGACAATGAGCTATTAGAGGTATTGAATGTGTTTTAAGTGTTATGTAGAAGTGTATGTCATTTCTTGAAAACCCGTAATTTTTTACATTAACATATTTCTTTTTGTTTTCATCAGCGTAATAGGTGTGCGTTGGACGCGACACTACGATGGATGGACTCCACATCGGAGTTGTGTACGTTCGAGTCTGCGAGAAAAATGGCGAGTGATGTCATCAATTTCCTTTCGGGGAGGAGTCTCGGTCCTACCACCACCACTACCACTACCACCACCGCAGTCGACACCACCGCCACCGCCACCGACACATCACCCCTACCCAAGTAGGCCCTAGGCAGTCCCAACATGATAGCATTTTTACACATTCCACCCCAGCTAATGCTCCACCGCCAACGATCGATGCTTGCCCCCAAAGAGAATGCATGGCAAGGAATACAATAGAAAGAATTTGAAAAAGCCAAAGCAATGAGGGACTTATTGAATGTTCGATTATAAAACTTGTACTACTTTATTTTTTGTTGGACTAAGGAACTTGTTTAATGTTGTTTGAATGTTGATTGTTGGATTATGGAACTTGTATTGTCTTACATTAAATATTTGACTCTTGTCTATGTTTTGGTGCTATTGTTTTTATTAAGACTTGTATTGTAATAATTCTGGTTTACAAACATGTTCATTTTTTGATTAAAAAGAGTCTCGGTTCTTCAGGGACGAGACCGGTATGAAATTATCGGTGCCTTAGAACCAAAATTGATGTTGCACTTACGCACATATGTCACTGAGTTGTATGTGAAATGTAAAGTTTTGGCGAGGATTTGATTGGACGTGTCCGAAATATTCACATAATTGTCGGGTACGTATCTCCGGGAGCTTTACATGAGTCTCGTTGATGACTAACCGAGAGGAAGGGATATTCTCGATATGTAGTAACCGAGACCATGGTGAAATTCTCGACTATATCATGCCGTAATTTAGTAGTCTCAGTAAGGTATCGACCATGGTGAAATTTTCGGTTATGCATGAACGAAACTAAACGTTTAGTTTCGCATAGGAGGAACCGAGAGTTCTCCGGTTGGGTCATGCACGGGTCAACGAGTCGTCTTTGTAAACCATAAAATATCATAGCGAAAAACTTCTCTCGGGAGTGTCATATTGAGAAGTTTGGTCAATTGTCGGTTATTGCATGCCGAAACATATGCGTGAGTCAAGGACCTGCTTGGCCTAGAATTAATTTTTTCAAAGACTTGTGTCATTTTTGACTAGATGAAGTTCACAATTACATGAATTTCACAATTACAAATCTTAGACATGTCAAATATTCTAGGCACATTGAAGTATACACATCGAAACACATCGAAACTTAAAACGTTAAACACGACTATCGATAACTAAGGCGAATCTAAATCTAATACGGAAGGCGTACCTTCTTGAGAAGTTACAACTGGCATGATTTCTTGAATTAGGAATCCATCACGCCAACATTTAGCGCACTCCTCAACATACATTTCCTACGATGGATATAATGATGGCAACGGTGCATTCACAATCAACTTCACCCATCAAATACAAAGTAGAACAATAATCTATTATCATATGATCAGAAGATGAAAAAACACAATTCACAAATATTGTAGAAACTTACCCTAACCTAATGGATATTCCTATAATAATCATGGCAATGATTATTCGATTATCTAATGATGACGGTGGGACATAACGTAGAGGAAGAAATGTCGAGCAACTACCATGCGAGATGTGACGCCCCAATTTCCCACAAATTGGGCACCACCCGGCCTAAGCCCACGTGGACCTCCGAGTAAGTCTCGCAACGTCAACGCAGACCTAGTCAGCCTTCCAATCCATCATTATCAGTAAATTCAAAAGTTTTTAGTTGAGTTATTAATATTTTACAATATTTTACAATTAAGCGGAAGCAATACTACATTAAATAACTCAACAATAAGGCAAAAGAGTTAGACAACCTAATTATGAAACCCATAATAAATGTATCACATCGGAGGAGAGTAAATAAAAGATATACAAAAATATTCACCTAGCTATGGAGCTTTCCCTTTGCTACTCATTTGCAACTCTGCACTCACTCAAACATAAGATTGACAAGCCTAGGTAAGTAAAATCCAGTAGAATCTAAACAGTAATTCAAGATAAAATGAAACCGTCTAAAAGTCTTGCAGATAAAAAGAAGACTGTACAGAATGCATGATAATGAGACTGTAAAACAATGAAAGTACAACGAGAATGAGTGTCCAAGGAAACAATATAGAGAAGTGCACAAGTAGTTTAAGACTACCGAATGCGGGTGCCACAGGGTCGGGGTCGCAGAGTCACGGCAACGCCAAGCATACTCGGTCAAGGGATGCGGCATCGCCGTACCTAGAATGTCGCGAATGAGGGATATTAACGGCGCCCCGGATAAAACACATCTCATCCCGACCAAATACTGTGACTCGAGGTCATGGCCCCGGTCGCGAGCCGACGATCACTCCAATCAGAGACACGAGTACGACTCACTTGGCCCTCGGACACTCATATGTGAGTGGGAATTCCAAGAAAAGGACATGACTGTGACGACCCCAATTTCTGAAGCAAACTGGGTACCGCCACGTCGGCAGACACGTCACCAAGCATGCCACGTCACCGCACACTTAATTTTGACTGTCTGCGACCTACACCTTTATACATACCTTATTTGCATTAACTTAGTATTTATGTGAATTTTTATGGATATTCTCATCAAATTGACTAATTTAAGTTATTCACAATTTGTTAAGTTATTAAATATCAAGCGGAAGCCTTTTAAAAACATGCAAACGCCGTATGAAAGAAAAGTTTGCATTTGTATAATTAACCCTATAGTGTGGAATCCCGGTAACAGATACCATGTATATCAAGAGCAACAAATGTACTAAAGATGAACATATACATGTATCGGGTATACAAGTCTTTCCCAAAAATTCATAAAACAGTAAATAAATACGTACAACACATACGCAAATGACGGGCCCTCCTAACTCAGTCGTAGACGCCTGAGACGCTCTTGCCTCGGCTCGTCGCAAGATCTGCGATTTGTCACCAAAAACAATGACAAATCCCAGGTGAGTAAATCCCAGAGAACTTTAGCTAATATTCACGAATTCCAATGAAACGGCTACAATTCATGCAATTTAAATAAAGGACAACGATAACGAAATTCGCATGAAAATAAGTCGTTGAGAAGTCAAATTTGGACACGAATGTAGCGTGACAGAGAACCCTGGTCGACATCTGGGAATCTTCGTAGCTAAACCGAGAGGAACCATTGACGACAACCTCGCCAAACATCTCACGGTCGAATGAGAGGAACCATTGAACGGTAGACCCCGTCAAAAACATCTCTCGAGAGGAACCATTGACGTAGACTTATGACTTCGTCAAAACATCTCTCAACCTATGGGTTTCGCGAGAATAGTCACTGCGTAGCCCTATCATGGCCAATTACTCGACAGCGCGGGGTAGTTAGCCCCGGGGTGTGAGTCCGTGCCATGCCGACCCCGTCGACAAACACACATACACACGTGGGAGTGGATGAACAGTAAATGAACAGCAATGAAAAGCACAATGGAATAATTTAGAATGCAAAATAAAACAAGTGCATAAATTGAATTTTAACTAATTTTCTCGTGGGATTACTTACCTCAACGCATTCGAAACGTTCCGCACTTGCCTCGAGATACGTACCCAACACCGACTATGGTAGCCTAAGTCCCTGATGTCCATTTATATCATTTAAGCCCAATTTACTTAAATTATTCAAATCACAACAAAATTTGGTGAAATAAACCTCACCATAGCCTTCAAAACCATTTGGGTCCATCACATTGTCGAACATTCGTCGAAGTCACGCCTCCGATCGGTCCGATACGCCATCGCGTCGCTCACCGCTGCCGACGTCGAAACCGCGCCACCGCGCCATCCGCGCCCGCGATCCGACACCGTCGTCCACGCCACCGCTGCATTGCTCGCTTACGCGCGCTGCCGCGCCGTGCGCGGCTTGCGCCGCGCGCGCACCGCCTCTCGCGCGCGCCACCTTCGCCACACTGGGACCTCACGCTTCTTGGACCACGCCTCGTCGGCGTCACCGCCATCGCGGCGCCGTTCTCCTCCTCTCGCTTGGTCGTTCGCGTCGCCACGAGCCTGTCGTCCGCGTTCGGCCGGCTGCTGCCGTAGCTCGCTTGCCTCGTCGGCGTCGCCGCTCTTGCCACATTGCTGCTAGCCGCGCCGCCGCCGCCGTCGCGTCTCTCCCATTCGCTCCGCCGCCGCGGAGTCCCCATGCCGGCCGTCTGCTCCACTTGCTGGCGCCTCTCTCGCCGCCACTACTTGGATCTCTCCACCGGCGCTATTGCTCCACCGCGCGCTCGTTCTCGTCGTCCCCGATGGTGGCTCTGCCGCTCGCACTTCCGATCTCCGCCACCTTCTCCCCCTCTCTCCTGGCGATCTCTCACTCTCTCCTCTTCTTTCTCTCTCTCTTTCTCTCTCTCTTTCTTTTCTTTCTTTCTCTCTTTTCTTTCTCTCTCTAACCGATTTAAACAAAAACGCATTTTTTTTTATTTTGAGAAAAAGACAAAATAGCATGATGAGGGATGGGTTGATTTGATGTTTGATGTGATGTGTGATGTGATGTGACGACTCAAACCCATACCATCCCGTACACCTGCGTTACGCGCACTCCGCGACGTTGCACACTCTCGTCACTACACGCGCACAACGCGACTAAGCGAAATTCTTAATTAACGCGACGCGAACTATTAAAAATAGTAAAATAAATAAATATTTGCCACACAAAAATAACATATTTCCCGATTAGGCGTGTTACAGATTTTTCCCATGACGTCCACGTGGGTCTGAGATTATGATATTAATTTGTAATTAATCGGTTAATCGGGATTAATTAAAGCGGGCCGTTACAATGATTCAACATCAAACAAACATGCAAGCTCAATGAACTACTGTACATTTTCTTACTGGTTTACTTACCTCGAAATCCATAATTCATCCTCAAGACGTCCGCTCACGCCTCGATTTGCGCACCCGACACCCGACTCTTACATCCCTGGTGTCCATTTATACCATTTATGTTACTTACGTCATTTACATCAATATATTTCATAATAAAGGCGATGAATTTCACAAAATGGTGTAGGACCTCACCATGGTATTCAACTCTATTTGAAGCTATTGCATCGTCGCACGTCGTCAAATCACACCCCTCGTCGAGGATCGATCAGTCCAACGACGCCATCGCGACATTTATCGCGCCAACGTCGATGTCACGCCACCGCCATCACCGCGCCGTGCTGCCGCGTAGCCTGAGCGCGCCATCGCCTCAGCCGCGCCACCGCCTCTGCCGCGTCGACGCCACTAACGGTCGACGAAGCTGCGCCGCCGCCGCTAATCCCGCCGGAGCTGCCGATCCACCGCTCCGTGTTGTCCGCCGCCAACATCGCGCTGCTGGTCCGTCGTTCGCCACTGCAACGTTGTCCGCGTGCTCCTCGCTGCTGTTGCTGGTGGTCCGCCAACCGCCGTTGCTGCTGGTGGTGGTCCGCCTTCCGCCGCTGCTGGAGTTGCGCGCTCGCCGTCCGCCACCTCACCCGGCCTCACGCAGTGCTGTTGTTCGCCGTCTCCACAACTGCGCCACCACACGGGGCCTCCGCGTCGCCCGCTTGCTAGGACACCGTCCGCCGCCTCCCGGCTCGCCCTCGCCGAGCCGCTCCTTCCCTCACCTCTCTCTCTCTCTTCTCTCTCTCTCTCTCTCTCTCTGCTATTCTCTCTCTCTCTCTCTCTCTCTCTCTCTCTCTCTTTTCTTTCTTCTCCCTCTCTCCTCTCATCTCTCTATTTTATCCGAATCTCTCTCTCTTTTTGTTTTTAAATCAAATGTGTCATCGAGATTCACACGGAACGGAACTCGATGCACATCAAATACATATTTATTCAATCTTTTCCTAAAAAGTTGCGCAGTGCGCATCTCGATGTATCATACCTGCCTCATTCCACAATTTCGATACTCGCGCTACGTGCATCACGAGGCGTATCCAACATACACATTAATACCACATAAAGCCATTATGGCCACATTAAGCCACTATCTTGGTCCCACGTCGGCACGCGACTCGAGGCGCATCCCTATTCGTGTTTCGGCTCATCGAATTTCACGCATATACTTTTCTCAATAGTTAGCATTAAAATCTTAAATTGAACATTCTCGGTGTCTCCACCCGAGATTCGGACATACGTATTTTGACGAGTGGGTCCCACATACGACCTTGACCTGACACGTGGCATAAGTCAAATTTTCGGACCTTTACAATCTTCCCAACGAATAATTTCGTCTTCGAAATTTACGCACTTCGATAGTGTGTTATGACTGAAGACCCAAGGCCATACCCGCCCAAGGCCATACCCCCATCTTACTCTGTAGGGCTGGGCTCCTCCACGACAAGCTGGGCTCCTCCGCGACAAGCTGGGCTCCTCCGTGACGATCTGGGCTCCTCCGTGACCTCTAAGCAATGAACACATCATCCGCCTCCTCCCATCAATATATGTCAGGGCAACATCCTCGCAACATATATTTGAATACGAATGAACATATTAATTTTATGACCCACCGTCATTAACATACTCATATCCGCATTATGTCCGCGAGAATGTAAATCAAGCTCTCTGACTGTCCGTCTGTTCCTCTGATTGAGTGGTTCTCAACCCAACTTACACCCTCTATCAAGGTACGATAGCTAGTAATTGGACCTGGCGTGGCAATAGCATGAATCTGTTCTTGGCTGTCCACACACCCATACAGATACGTTGAAATCCCGATCCAAATGAAGCATGTTGTCCCTGTCCTTGTCCCTGTGCATGACTAGACCTCTGTCCTCGTTTGTGCACTTGACTGGAACTTTGACTCTGTCTCTGGCCACTGCCTCTGCCATCAACCCTTTGATGGTATTGATGTTGAGGATCTGATAGTGCTGGCTAGAGTATAGGCTGCGTATAGTGGAAACGCAACATACCCTACACTCTGAGGTCGATCTCTTAGCCACGACCGTCTCACTCTCTTTTTCCTTCGATCATTTCCAGACCATCGTACTGACTATAATAATGTCGATAATGCGTCTGGTACTCCGGTGCGTGCGCTCCCACACTCTCGCCGGCCATAGCCCTAGCTTAAGCCTCATGTACTGTGCTCGGAGCCGTCGTCACCCAACATAACCAACACATTCTAGGAAACCATGTATAACGTAGTAAGCTTGGTCAGTGTCCGTGTCGGCCGCACCCCTAGCATACTTCATCACGCGTATATACTGATTCATGTACCGCAACCGACTCTCTGGTCCTTTGTCAAATGGTCTGAAACTCAGTACTATTCAGGTACGGACTGTTCCCCATCAACACCTCCGTAGTACGTCACCAGACATCTACCTCGCTGACTAGTGGAGATCGCATTTTCCATAGCCACGGATCCTCGAATTAGGGTACAATTACCAATATCGTATATATTATATTACAACACAATAAATATACCATATAGGATTAAGTATTACTCTTTTCTTAGCAACTTTAAACGCACCCTTTTTTTTATTTCCTAGTAAATCAATACAATTCAACTCTTAATATTTGAACTCCAATTCAATATCCAAAATCAATTTCGCATACTTTACAAATCCACTTTGGCATTTACATTCCAACTAAGGCCTTCAAATTTCTCGAGTTCTTAAAAAAATATTAAACTACACAACCAAATCCTAAAAACCTTTTAAATACAATAACAAATTTATTTCAAAATTTACTTTTTCATTTCCAATCCCATTCTCACAAATCCAATCGGTGTTCTAGCATTTTAAAACTCCAAAAGCTCTCTAAGTTTCTAAACATTCATTTCAAGTCCCGAGTAGACTCAAAGTTATTCATTTGTCTCCATATTACCAATTTAAAATCATTTAGAGACTTAAACTTTCATTTCAAGTCTCAATACTATAGGAAATCCTCAATTTCAGTGATAACTAAACAACTTGAAATGAATTTAATGAACTCTTTTGAGTCCTAAATAGGATCAAAATTCCTCTAAATGGCTTGAAAACCAATTCACAAGTTTGTTTGAGTCGTAAATGGCATTTTAAGTTTCAATTGGAAACCATACCCTTTTTAATACCAAAGTTTCGAATTGAAAACCTTAAAAGCCTTAATTATCTCGTTTTACTCAAAATGAATTATTTCATTTTTCATTGGTTTCACCAAACCAACAATGCTATTTATCTCAATTTATCAATTGAACTAACTAAATTCTAGTTTTACATTTTGTTGCCACTTTTTTTTTCTCGCACTTTGGTATCTACTCGCTCTGATTCTATCCAAGAATTAATAATTGCTATTAATATTCTTTATTATCAATTTCCCTGAATCCGATAAATTTATCGTCAATCTTTTTCAATTTTACTCATCGCGTCTCACGTGATACATAAGAGTAAATATCGTATATCTATCGATAGTAATATAATACAACACATCAAATAGCTCATATATCCTAAACTCTATTCACTTCCCAACGAAGACTTAAGTCGGGATCACAGAGTTCCACTCTAAGTTCAAGGTTCCTAACTTCCGCTGGTTTATGTCTTATGTTGATTGTGGGTTAATTAAGAGCTAAATGTAAAACCTTAGCTCTGATACCAACTGTGACGACCCCAATTTCTCACAAACTGGGCACTGCCCGGCCTAAACCCACGTGGACCCCCGAGCCTGTCTCGCAAGGTCAACGCAGACCTAGTCAGCCTTCAAATCCATCATTATCAGTAAATTCAAAAGTTTTAAGTTGAGTTATTAATATTTTTCAATATTTTACAATTAAGCGAAAGCAATGCTACATTAAATAACTCAACAATAAGGTAAAAGAGTTAGGCAATCTAATTGTGGAACCCAGCATAAATGTATCACATCGGAGGAGAGTAAATAAAAGATATACAAAAATATTCACCTAGCTATGGAGCTTTCCCTTTGTTACTCATCTGCAACTCTGCGCTCAGTCAAACACGAGATTGACAAGCCCAGGTAACTAAAATCCAGTAGAATCTAAACAGTAATTCAAGATAAAATGAAACAGTCTAAAAGTCATGCAGATAAAAAGAAGACTATACGGAATGCATGATAATGAGACTGTAAAATAATGAAAGTACAACGAGAATGTGTGTCAAAGGAAACAATATAGAGAGGTGCCCAAGTAGTCTAAGACCACCGAATGCGGGTGCCACATGATCGGGGTCGCAGAGTCGCGACAACGCCAAGCAGACTCGGTCATGGGATGCGGCATCGTCGTACCTAGAATGTCGCGAATGAGGGATATCAACGGCGCCCCGGATAAAACACATCTCATTCCAACCAAATACTGTGACTCGAGGTCATGGCCCCGGTTGCGAGCCGGCGACCACTCCAATCAGAGACACGAGTACGACTCACTTGGCCCTCGGACACTCATAAGTGAGTGAGAATTCCAAGAAAATGACATGATTCAACATCAAACAAACGTGCAAGCTCAATGAACTATTGAACATTTTCTAACTTGTTTACTTACCTCGAAATCCGTAACTCATCCTCAAGACGTCCGCTCACGCCTCAATTTGCTCACCCGACACCCGACTCTTACGTCCCTGGTGTCCATTTATACCATTTACGTTACTTACATCATTCACATCAATATATTTCATAATAAAGGCAACGAATTTCACAAAATGGTGTAGGACCTCACCATGGTATTCAACTCTATTTGAAGTTGTTGCGTCGTTGCACGTCGTCGAATCACACCCCTCGTCGAGGATCGATCGGTCCAACGACGCCATCGCGCGTTTATCGCGCCAACGTCGAAGCCACGCTACCGTCGTCACCGCGCCTCTGCTATAGCCGTGCCATCGTCGCCCCGCCGCTTGCCGCGTCGCCGCCCGCCGGAGCCGCGCCGCCGTTGCTTGATCCCGCCGGAGCTGCCGATCCGCCGCTCCTCGCCGGCGTCCGAGTCGTCTGTCGCCAAAATCGCGCTGCTGGTCCGCCGTTCGCCAGTGCAATGTTGTCCGCGTGCTCCTCGCTGCTGCTGGTGGTGGTCCGCCATCCGCCGCTGCTGCTGGCGGTGGTCGCCTTCCACCGCTGCTGGAGTTCCGCGCCCGCCGTCCGCCACCTCACACGGCCTCACGCGGTGCTGTTGCTCGCCATCTCCACAGCCGCACCAGCTCTCGCGGCCTCCGCGTCGCTATTCTGCCGGGGACACCGTCCGAGCCTCTCCTTCTCGCCACTTCTTGGAGCCTCCTTCCCCTCACCTCTTTCTCGGTTCTACCTCTCTCTCTTTTTTTCTCTCTCTATGCTATTCTCTCTCTCTCTCTTCTTTTCTTCCCCCTCTCTCCTCTCATCTCTCTCTCTCTTATCCGAATCTTTCTCTTTTTGTTTTTTTAAATCAAATGTGTCCTCGATATTCGCACAGAGCGGAACTCGAGGCACATCAAATACATATTTATTCAATCTTTTCCTAAAACGTTGTGTAGTGCGCATCTCGATGCACCATACCCGCCTCATTCCACAATCTCGATACTCGTGCTACACGCATCACGAGGCGTATCCAATGTACACATTAATACCACATAAAGCCATTATGGCCACATTAAGCCACTATCTCGGTCCCACGTCGGCACGTGACTCGAGGCGTGTCCCCGTTCATGTTTCGGCTTATCGAATTTCGCGCATATACTTTTCTCAACAGTTAGCATTAAAATCTTAAATTGAACATTCTCGGTGTCTCCACCCGAGATTCGGACATACGTATTTTGACGAGTGGGTCCCACATACGACCTTGACCTGGCACGTGGCACAAGTTCAAATTCTCGGGTTACACGAGAGGTTTACTAGAATGACATTAAAGGTCGTTGATATTAACGGCCCATGTGTGGAAGTGTCAACCATTTGTCAAAAGAGGCACCAACACGATTATCCGGACAATGCACAACAGTCTTCACCTTGTCGTAACTCGTTCGAAGCACTTTTCATCAAACATCATTCTACGTACAACTTCCAACCATCGGGAAGTCCAAGCCCGGAGGCAACACACCGATATCCAACATTACCATCGCCCATCACATCAATAATGCTCTCAACATGTGGCAACCAATCCGATTCTATGCAATGAGAATAACCAATCTTAAATACATTTTGGGTCGCCGACATGTATAATGTATTTTAGGCCCCACTTTATTTTTCTTCTTTATCGAACTAGAAGCCTCTTCTGTCGATAATGTACGTACTCAAACCCGCTATGTAATCTTGTCGTCGAAGTATCGTCTTCATCGTGTTTCCTCTTTGATCCTATCTTTTTTCCTCTATTCAACAAACTTCCAATTGAAGTCCCTAGTGTCATTCCCTTTGTCTTTATTTTTGTAAGTGAGACACTCCCGATATAGATGAAGGACAACTAATCTATCTAAATTGTTGAATAATCCTAATGCGATCGTCTTTGTCAGTGCAAACATGAAACTTTTTCAACACTCTTTCAATTTCATCGTTTACATTGTGCCCGGACATATCCACAAGATTCTTTGGTATCATACTCAACTTTCGCTAGTACACATGAATGTCCTCGAGAGGGATGGGCGAACCAACAAATTTATGAAAGTTTAGCTCGTGTGCACAAGGAAGACCATGCGTAGTACGTATCTCACAACCACTACGAGTAGACTCATGTCCAACATCTTCTCCACGTTCCAATTAATCTCTAATTAACTTAAGCGCCCTTTGAGAGACATAACCAAACAATCAGCGATAAAACTCATCAAAATATTCATGTTGCACCACATTCAAACTGAGGTCAAAAGATGCCTTGATGTTGTTATGTTGGATCCTAAGAAGACCATCAACCACATTTCATAAAGTCTCAAAATTTGCTTGACAATTGCCAAGATGTAGCTTCAAAGTGGATCGCGCAGACTCAACCCTCTGTGTCGTTTCCCCAAAGTGCATAATTCGATCTTTCCATGCCGGTACAAATTTCTCATTGTACATCTTCACCATGTGTTATCCAAGTAATCAGTAACACCCTTCACATAACCAAGCTCACAACACAAATCATTCATCCTAAGTTCAAATAAGGCCTCCAACTTAGCATACAACATGCTCATCCACTATCTATGAAAAGAGCGAAGCCTTCGTTATCCCCAAAATCTTCTTCGTCTCTAGCCAATACTACTTTATTGATGTGCCAAGAGCAAAGAAAGTGAGACGATGATGAAAATACTTCTTCGATGGCACTAATAAGGCATAACTCTTTATCCGTAACAAACACGTAAGGTTTAGGTCACCCATCCAATATGGATCTCAAGTTCTCAAGTGCCCAAACATAATTTGCATGAGTCTTCGATGATATGAAAGCAAACCCAACTGAGAACATCAAATGCGTTGATGTGATACAAATAATCTCCGATAACGACATTCGATACTTATTTATTTTGTAAGTGCAATCCATCAAAAGAACTGACGGGAAACATCGTACCAACTTAATTGAATCAGGATGTGACCAAAATAAATCAGTGACGATATTCGTATCGGGATGCTTCCTATGCCACAATATCCACTTATTCTTCTCCAATAAGTGCAATAGTTGTTGCATTTGAGTCCTCCACCCGCATCCTCAATTCAAAGTTTTTGTAATGCATTATATATTGTTCGCATTGTCGATACGTTTTTAACATCTATTTGCTTCAACGTGTTGAGGATATCTCTTGGCTTCACATTACCCTTAGTCATCTGCACCACAACTACCTGCTCACCCTTATCCAATTTTCCTGCAAATGAGTGGTCATCCAAGTTTTTGGCGGGTTCATGATTATGCCTGCGATACATGACAGTGAACATACCACAAAGAATCAACATTTTCTTGATGTTAATAAGGAAAGACATCCACATTTTTTTGTACCAATTTAAGTCCTCTTCGTTTCCTCTTCCTCTTCAGTTCTTGGTGTCAAAGCATGTTTTGCCGTTTTGGTTTTCTTTACTCTTTTTGACATTCCCCTAAATGTATCGGACCTCTCACACGCAAGTTTGACCCTTCCCCTACGCTTAATCCCTTCGGCATCTAAGTGCTTCGTTATTAACACAAACTTGTTCTCATGATCAATCATTTAAAGCCATGAAATAGTCAATTCTCTATATGGGAATGGCCTACAAGGAGTAAACACATCTTTGTAGTTTGGAAATAAAGTTGAAACCGGCATTACCTGCAATACATATATTGTAACATTAGGACTCAACAACAATGTATAGCAAATTCACCAAAAACCATAAAATCCACATTCTCAATAGTACTGGTCCGCGACTCGAAATCAACTTTCGTTCACTGAAAACTGAGAGTTATGGAATAGTCTCGGTATAAAAAGATCGAGACTCTTCCATGTGTTTCGGTCACATCATGACTGTGACTTATGGATAAGTATCGGTGTCTTTTATCGACACTTATCTATAAGTCTCGGTACTGTAAGGCCGAAACAATCGCACGCCCGTGCAACTTCGACTGAAAACATGAAAAACCAAAAAACAACACGATAAATATCAAGAAATACATATTCTTGTACCTCCTCTTCCACCATTGCAGTACATTAGTCCATTTTAAGGTGGAAACAAGTTCGGAGTGGTTGAATTTACCAAACCCAACAATGACAAATCAAATCATCAATTTCACTATTTTGAACAAAAAAACAGTTCATTTGAATCTTCATATGGTTTGTAAAATAGTGTTACCTCGCTATCGGATGATGTGAAAACGCAAAAATCGATACATGCCCGACAAACAAATACATGGCTTTAAATGTAGTGGGGTGCCCCAAAATTTGTTTGAAAATGAGTTGTGCGATTGGAGAGAGTTTATATGAAGAGGCAATAGTGTCATTTACATCAAAGTGTAATTTAGATGGGAGAATGACAAAAAAAAAAAAAGGGTGTCTTCATTAATTGGTGGGGTGCCCATAGCGGTGCTCCTCCAAAAACACGTTTATGCTAGCCAATCACATCCATTCGTTTAAAAACAAATTTATCGTCCGATAAGAAATCAAATACAATCACGTTTTCTCCTAAGCACCTTCGATACGCCTCTTGATGCGCAAACAGACAAAACTCATGTACGTCAACGGACTCGAATACATGTTTCTGCTAGTCAATCACAGCCATTTGTTTAGAAAAATATATACGGTCCGATAAGATCTGTAGTCACGTGGGTCAACTACGTACGGAAAAAAAGCAACTCATTTTAAGCAAAGTGAGAGAGCGAAGAAGAGGAGATGATTAGAAATGAAAGCTGAGCGGTTCTCTCCCTTCCTACTATTCTTCTTAGCCCTCTTAATAGCAGTCTCCGGTCTCTTCACTGCTACATCAAAGGGAGAAGCCGCAGCAGCCGTTGGATACGGCTACTCCGTGCAATCAATCACCGTTGATCCCTCTGGAAAATGGTTGATCGCTCTCCTCCAACTCCTAAAAAATTCCTCTGTTTTCGGTCCTGATGTTACTCACTTAAAGCTTGTCGCCAGGTAATATATGATATAGACAAGATATATGTCCAGTCCTTTTACATCAATTGCCGTTTCGTAAGTCTTTCGATGCTGATCTTACGGAAGCTAGGCAACGAATCTATAATCCATGTGTAATTTAGAATTAGGAATGTGTTGGTCATTTAAACACACGGCTTGTAATTTGGTACTTCATTTTTTATATAGTGAACATGAATTGGGACATATCAACCGCATATAGACTACATAAGTGTTGTCAGATTTACAACAAATCTTAGATTTTGCGTGTCTCGAGGTGGATTCGATGGGACACGAGTCTGTAGTTGATGCTCCAATTCATGTGCATAGAGCATAACTCTTAATCAAATGATGCTTCACTTATTTAAGGATTTTTTTTTAGTTCAATTTGTTTGTGAAATTTGGCCAAACGAAGACGTATCTACCTCTGCCACGCCGATTAAGGCATATGTGTTAAGTTCGAAACCTACCACTCATTTCTTCCTCCAATTTTTTCCATGGGTTTCTTGTTGGGGGGCAAGAGGACCCCGAGGGATTAGTCGGGTCCATCAGTGACGGCTCAGATATCCTCGGCCCTCAGCTATAAAAAAAAATCATTTCTATTGTGAATCTTGCGATATTAAAAAAACGTATATGCTGTCGTCGTGTTTACGTTATTTTCTTGACATGGTAGGGGATTGTGTTAGTTGAAATTATTCAAGAAATTCTTTGAATATTAGTTCTATAAAGCTACTTAATTAAAACCATGTGCTTTTTCACATTTGGTTCTTAATTTGTAGCTTTGACACGAATGAGCAGTTAAGGATACATATAACGGATGCCAAGCAACAAAGATGGGAAGTTCCGCAGGAAATTATCCCACGAAAATCCAGCCCCTCTCACTTATCATTGGCAGAAATCAAACTTCTTCACCCAACAAAACCAAATCCAATGCTTGACAAACACACCTTCTCTATTCCCAACTCCGATTTTATTCTCGCTATCTTTACCACTTCATTTGGATTCTCCATCACACGCCGATCAAATGGCGATATACTCTTCGACACTTCACATTCAATGCTTGTGTTCAAGGATCAGTACATTGAAATCTCATCGGTGCTTCCCGAAGATCGATCATCTATTTATGGTCTAGGAGAGCACACAAAGAGTTCATTTAGATTGGCTCACAACCAGGCATTGACATTGTGGAATGCCGACATTGGGAGTGCTAATCCTGATCTTAATCTTTACGGGTCTCATCCATTTTACATGGACGTCCGATCACCATCGCACGACGGGAAAGTTTCAGCGGGAACAACACATGGAGTTTTGTTACTGAACAGCAATGGCATGGACATAGTGTATGAAGGTTCGAAGATAACATACAAGGTTATCGGCGGTGTTCTAGACTTCTACTTCTTTTCAGGACCAAGGCCTAGTAATGTTATGAAGCAATATGCAGATCTCATTGGTTTCCCTACGCCAATGCCTTATTGGTCATTTGGTAAGCATGTAATTTATATTAGATAACATTGCTTGTCTTTAATAACTGAATTCATGTTTAGTGTTCCTTTTCGTATTCTATGCATACGAGGAAAGTTGATGGTTATGTGTGTAGGATTTCACCAATGTAGATATGGCTACAAGAATGTCTCTGATCTTGAGAGTGTGGTTGCTGGGTATGCGAAAGCTGGAATTCCTTTGGAAGTCATGTGGACAGACATTGATTACATGGATGGGCATAAGGATTTCACTCTAGATCCCAACAACTTCCCTGCAGATCGTATGAAGAAATTCGTTGATAACCTTCACATTAATGGACAAAAATATGTTATCATCATAGATCCAGGTACAAGAAAGTTATAAAAGGGTTCTATTTTCATTGTTTTTTATTTTGATTACAAAACAAAACAAAAATGCTGGCATGGTAGGAAACCATATTAGATTCATTTGCTTGTGAACATGAGATGTCATTATTCCAGTTGTACCTAAGTTCGATTAAGGCTAAGTACCCACACTCTTTTTTGTAGATTATATATGCTATATACCCCTTTTGGCTATGACATGGAGGCATGAAAAGCGAGATCAATTGACTGATTCAATAATATATTAGAAGCAAATTAAGCAATGCATTAATTATATAGCTACTTAAGTAATTTAATTAGTGATGATAACAAGAAAAGTTTAATTAATTGATCACGTACATGTTTGGTCTTGTTGATTAATTAATAGATTCCATCATTTTGTTTAGAGTAACAGGTTTTAATTAATTGACGACATACATATTTGTCCTGTGTCAATTGCACTTAATCGTCAATTGCACTCAATGGCACAATGAAAAGTTTGATCCATGTAGTTGACCCCAATTAAGTTGGGACTGAGGCTATGTTGTTGTTGTTGTTGTATAAATGTTTGTCCTGTTGATCAATTAGTAACTTTTATCATTCTGAATCTCTAATGATAATTTTAATGACATCTTTGATCCAACAACAACAACAACAACAACAACAACAACAACAACAACATAGCCTCACTTCCAAATTAGCTGGGGTCGGCTACATGGATCAAACCTTTTCATTGTGCTCGATTAAGTGCAATTGATGGTAAGCTTTTCAAACCATTCAACTCCTTCCTAATTAATGCATCCCATGTTAACTTTGGTCTGCCCCTACGTCATCAAGTTTCTACAGTTTCTATTGAGTCAAGTTTTTTAGTTAGGGCATTTGTAGGCCGTCTTTGTAGGTGACCAAACCACAACAACCTTCATTCCCTAATCTTTGTATCAATTGGTGCTACTCATACTTATCTTTGAATTTCTATATTTCTTATTCTATCTTTACGAGTTTTACCACACATCCACCTAAGCATCTTCATTTCTACTACGTTCATTTTATGTAATTATTGTTGCTTTACCGCCCATCAATGACATCTTTGATCCAACAGGCATTAATGTGAATGATACCTATGGATCATACACGCGAGGCATGAAAGCCGATGTATACATAAAACACAATGGTGCACCTTACTTAGGCCAGGTCTGGCCAGGGCCAGTGTACTTCCCTGACTTTTTAAACCCAGCTGCTGGAGCATACTGGGGATATGAGATAGCAAAATTCCGAGAAATCATCCCTTTCGATGGTCTTTGGATCGACATGAATGAAATCTCGAACTTCATATCTACCCCTGGGCTTCCTAATTCTACACTCGATAACCCTCCATACAAGATTAACAACTCTGGAATTCAACGGCCCATCAATGAGAAAACTGTTCCTGCTACAGCTCTTCACTTCGGCAACATCACCGAGTACAATGCCCATAACTTTTACGGCCTATTGGAATCAAAAGCCACAAATGCAGCGCTTGTGAAAGTAACAAGAAAGAGACCTTTGTACTTAGTAGATCAACTTTTGTTGGATCAGGAAGGTATACTGCACATTGGACAGGAGACAATGCTGCTACATGGAATGACTTGCAATACTCGATTCCTTCTATTTTGAACTCTGGACTCTTTGGAATTCCCATGGTTGGAGCCGATATCTGTGGCTTCGCTAGAGACACGACGGAAGAACTTTGCCAACGGTGGATTGAGGTATAAATAGCATTTTATAACCATGTAGCAGTACTATTAAATGAACTCAGCCTCATGCACATTATTTGTGATTTTCACTTTGAACATGTCTTTTGATTTGCGAAACTGTTTCAAATGCAGCTAGGAGCCTTTTATCCATTCGCTAGAGACCACTCGGATATATATTCAATCCGTCAAGAACTGTATTTATGGGATTCTGTTGCAAAAGCAGCGAAGAAAGCATTGGGGCTTCGGTATCGACTACTCCCTCACTTTTACACATTGATGCATGAGGCACATTATACAGGAATGCCCGTAGCACGACCATTTTTCTTTACATTCCCTGAAGATGTTAACGCTCTCGATATCAACAACCAATTTATGATTGGGGACTCTATAATAATCTCTCCAGTATTGAAGGAAGGAGAAGTATCCGTGAAAGCATATTTCCCACCAGGGAATTGGATTGACCTCTTCAATTATTCGAACTCCGTGAGTGCACAGAATGGAAAGTATGTAACGCTAGATGCCCCTCGAGACCACATAAATGTGCATCTTCGACAAGGACACATTCTAGCAATGCAAGGGGAAGCCTTAACAACACAAGCTGCAAGAGAAACGGGGTTTGAGCTCTTAGTAGCGGTCGATGGCTTAAATGGTAACGCCACTGGACGGGTTTTCTTGGATGATGGAGAAGAGGTAGATATGGGAGGGGAAGGAGGGAGGTGGACATTAGTGAGCTTCTCTAGTGGAGTTGTGGGGAGCGGGGTAGAGATTGTATCTAAAGTTTTAAATGGTGAGTTTGCCGTGGCTCGTAAATGGATCGTCGAAAAGGTTACTGTTATGGGACTAAAGAAAATGGAAACTCAGGTTGGAGGGTTATCAGTGAACGTGAAGGGGAGGAACATGAACAATGATATGGAAGTTAGAGCAAATTTGTCGATGAAGGGGAAATATGGCATTGCTGAGATTACCGGGTTGTCATTACTTATTGGAGAAGAGTTCAAAATAAAGCTTCAAAACTGTTGTTGATCAATGAGGCTACGAATTCTACTTTGTATTTAAGGATAGTGAATAAATAATGTCACAAGTTGTTATGTAACTTGTTGAATATCAATGAGAATTGTTAGTTAATAATATATTTTAAGAAATTAAGCTCGTACTATATTCATTTAAGATATAAGCGTCACTAATGATGACAAATATGGGTATGATGACAAATATGAAAGGAAGTAATATGGGTTTTCAAAAGAAATTAAGCTCGTACTATATTCTTTTTCTTTTTCTTTTTTTTTTCTTTTTTGTCTTCTGGGTTTTTGCCAATCTATTAGATGTATATATAATAGATATCTGATAACAATTTTTTAAGAAAGTGCTAGTGTGCCTTTTGCTAAGGCATGCAAGTTATGCAACAACAACACGTAGTTGATTCAACTATCATGGGCTCTATCAAAATGGCTTTTTTTGTTTGTTTGTTGATTTTTTCTGACCTTTTTTTTTGTTTTTTTCCATTTTGCGTGATTGTACCTAACAGTCAACTAACTTTCTACGCTAACAGTCAGTCGACTATCAGTGCTAAGTCAACTACATGAGGTTGTTGCGTGCCTTTGTTGGTGCATACTAACATTTTCATTTTTTAATAGGAACAAGACTTTATTTATTAGAGTCAATATGTACAAAAAATGTATTTACAAGATGCTAGAAACAATGTGTTTCCCACCAATGAAGTAGGGGTTATCTAATCACATTGAATATCACAGAACAATAGAATCTACACCACCAATCCCTGCCTTGACATCTTTGCACTCCATTACACATGTCCTCCCACTGAGGTTTTTGGCAACACCTTCCTCAAAACCTTGCACTAACAAGAAAAGCACATGCAATAGTATCTGCAACAAAACAAGTGGGCTTAAAAAGTCACCTCGAGCTCCCTACAAAATCTCCCCTTAATATGTAGGAGATCAAGTTGGGACTCCCCACATCCTAGTTATATTTTGTGGTGATTAAGATTACTTAACCTGAGATACACCTTACATCCTAGAAAGAGATATGCTTTGTCAAGTTAGAAATTTTGAGCGTCAATCTCGAGGTACAAAATGAACAAAAACAACTAGTAGGTATTAGCTACTGCGCTAAATCAATAGTTGGTTCCCACAACTTTCCTCATCATTTTGGCCCTTGTTTAGTTGGGGAAGTACGAGGAAAGGAGGAAGTTTAGTTTTGCCACTTCCCCTATTTAGTTGGACATTTTGACCTAACTTTTTAGGAAAGTAAGATGCCAACTTTCACGAAAATTTATACCTAGAAGTTAGAAACAAAAGAGGCCTTAGTCCCTATGACGAACCTCACTTGATCTAGGTCGGGTCACCCAACCTAGATCGCCTCCGAGGCCCAATAGTCCAATCGGGCCCAAGCAAGCGATCTGGCTCGCCTAAAACAACCTGCAACATATCAAACTAGTGCATATAGATAAATAATTGCGGAATTAAATATAAGGAAGTCCTATGACGTACTATAAAACTATTGTTGGATTTTCAAATCCTTACAACAAGTTAAGTCATTCAAATACTATTAAATCGTTTAAACTAAATCAGAATAAGGTTCATTCTACCCAGAAGACCTATTTATATTCAACCCAAGTTCGATAATTTCAAAATCAAATAAATAGATAAGATCATTACAAGACTCACATCAAAAGATAAGGCTTCAAGCTATCGCCTCTTCCTATCGCCACTGTCTCTCGATCTAGCGTCAATATGTTTCGTCCTGAGATGTAAGTGGAGTGAGCTAAAAGAACTAGCGAAGCTCAATAATGCGGAAAACCCGCTCAATTATCAAATACGCAAGTAATACTTAATAAGCATGCAAGGCTAGCATGAATTGAAATTGAATAGAGAAACATTTAAAACAAGTCGTCGTATGGGTTTATAAAGCATTACTAAACCATGTCAACAAGATCGATAAAGCATATTCAAGTCAAAACTCATCATCATGCACATGGTTTACAAAAGAGATACATAGGAAATATTAATAATATAAAGTCGTGGTCTCATTCAATGCACACTAGTTATTAACAAAAACCCGGTGAACGAATCTCTTACCCTCGAGGAGATGGTGACCATTAGACAACAGAAAGGCCTTATGTGCCCTCCAATTAATCACATCAAGTCAATAGTAAGTTTCTCCAAAGCCATCACTAATATGTGACCACTTGTGATCTTGATAATAAATGTGTGAATCAAGTGGCACAAACCACAATATTATACCACCATAGATATGTAAGATCACATAATACCACCATAGATAAGTAAGATCAAGTCAATTACAAGTTGTAACCCATTACTTAAGTCTATAATTTTCAAAAAGAAATGTCCTAAAATAACCAATAACATGCCATATTTCATAATTGAGCAAACTCCCCACTTACCTCGATTTGCCGCGAATCTTATTTTCGATCCTCGCGCGCTCGGGGTCCAATGCGAACTGCCTTGCGAATCTAAACAACTTAGGACACATTCGCATCAACGACAAGTTGTGTATTAATTCTAATTTATCTTTAGATTTATTTTGGGTCCACTTGCCTCCACTAGCTTCCCTTGTAGGTGGTTGTATTTATATATACTTTTTTGAATCATTTTAGGAGACTTTTCACCTAATACATCTATATTGATAGTTATTATACCTCTTTTGTCTCCTTTGTTGATATACATAGTATCTTTTTGTTAGGTTTTGTCACAACCCAAATAGCTAATCCTAGTTTAACTTCTTAATAAGGATCAAATGATTCGTAACGTGGGACCCACAGCGAAATACATGTCATGACCGAGGCTAGGTGGCCGAGTTATATTTTATATTTGGGGTGATGTGTGCATAGTGTATTGTATATGTGTAGACTACTAAGTCACACCTACGTGTAAATAGGTGTCGAGACGTGAGTAGGGATGCACCTCAATATGCGTGTTGGTTTGAGACCAAGGTAGAGAGTGATAAGGTAAGTTGGTACAAGCTTTATATTGTTTTATAAGTGAGTTAAATGGATTGTGGTTGATTATGTATTAATATACCTAAATTAGTAAGTTAAAACAATAGCCACTTGATATTTCTCGAGACACGTATTGACATGTTCCAACACTAATTGAGTCACTATTTGGTGTCATTTGGCATGAACTAGTGGGACATGTGTTAGTAGGAGGTCCACTAGTTAGGTCTCGAGATACATGTGCACAAAAAGATCAAGGGCTATCATTCAACCATATACAATTCATATATATAAAACATTTGATCAACTCAAACACCTCACGCTCTCTCATTTCAATTTCTTCATCGAGAAGAAAGGTTGTTGGAGAAGAAGGAGCTGCTGGAGAAGGAGAAGATCAGCAAAAATAGTGGAGTTGTTGAAGGATAGACCAAGTTTAGCAAGTGTTCATCAAGTTAGGTAACTTCTCTACTCCATTAACGTAGCTCAATTCCCATGAATTCATGTATTTGATGTTATGGGTTGCTATTTTATGTTGTGAATGGGGTCTTGGAACTCTAGAGGTATGTATGAGGATTTCCATGGTATCAGCATACCCTATGTGTTGAGAAAACTCGAAACTCTGATTACGAATTTTGGGTTATACAACACATAGCGCGATATGCAGGACAGGTAGCGCGCTATGTTGGTCATTAGTGCACTACACAAGGTCATTAGCGCGCTACATGCTATGACAGCATAAAAATCTGCAAGTCTCAATAAATCATTAAACGCTACAAAATAGTCTAATATGTTAAGTAAACGTCCAAACAAACTAAAAAAACATAGGATATGATGTCAGGAACCTAGGGATGGATTTCGGGGATTCAAATACGAGTTTATATGTGTTAGGAGGTCGGAGTAACATAGGAAATTGCGTAGATTGTAAGTAAACTGAATGAGATATTTCTTTACATTTCATTCCTATTCATATGTTCATTTCCAGTCATTGGGACTGAATTGCTTTTGTACTCTATGTGTCATAACTTATTGTTCATTCTCATTACATGATGTTATTTCATGGATAGTTTGTTGATATAATGATTTCATTGACTCCAATTCATGTGCTATGTCATTTTGATTGTTATTACTGGTGGTCAATGAAATAGCATGCTATTAGGTAGTATTATATAGTGTTGTGAATCTATATCATTTGTGCATTAGTTTATTCAATTGTATTTGTTGGATTCCAATACTGTGCTGTTCTTTAAATATGAAAATAGTTCTTGCATTTAGGACCATTTTATGATAGAAATCCGTCAGACATACGCACTAGACTTTTCAGGGTGATCGGTATTTCTCCACTATGTTGGGCAGCACACGGGATATGGGACTCGGGGTTGTTGCCAAGTATAACTTGGGTGACTTCACGAGTTATAAGACTCGGGGTTGTTGGTAAGTATACATCCCAGTTGACTGACATTTGGGATAATTATAAAAGCGTATTGTACCGTGTAAGTACTACCTTCATGGAGATGTAGAGCACGGCTCCATCCTTATATAGTGGAAAGGCTGATGTGATGAAGATCACGACCAACCGACCCTAGATCATTACTATTTAGCCTAGTGTCTATTTCATTTTGTTTAACTAAAGTATCTCATGGCATGCTTTCAACATAGTTGTTATTATTATTATACTTTTTGATACTTGTTGCATAATTGGAAATGTGAACAAATGTCTCTCAATATTACTTTCTATTTTCAAGTACTCACTGTCTAGTTTGTAACAGTGGGTGCAGATCCATCGAGTAGCTGACCAGGTAAATAGAAGATCGACGACTAACTCTAAGCCAGTGGAGTGCTGCAACACCAAACATTGTAGGTTTTGGTTTTGATGTATTACTTTTATATATTTATCATATATTTTAGGGTTGTATATTATGTGGTGAGTAATTAGTACCTTAACCAGACACATGATGTTATATATCATCGTTTCATTATATATATACATGTGATTTTTATTTCTTGATTTTTTCACAATGGTTACACTACATGTTATAAGCTTCCACTAATTAATTAGTTAAGACTTCCGCATAATAACTTTTACGTTAATAAATTTTAATTTAACTCTGATTTATGAATTGACATAGGTTAGCTATGTATTTTTATCTATTTGAAGACTAAATAATTGGTAAGTAATAAAATTGTTGAAAAGTCTGACTAATTTCTTGTTAGGTTTTATATGGTGAGATTAGGGCTTAATAACGAGATTAGGCTGGGCGGTGCCCTAATTTGAGAAGGGGTCGTCACAAGTTTCCACCCCTTAGGTTGTTAATTAATGAAAAACTCATTTACATTATTTATTTGCATATTATTAAAACTTCCGCTATTAAAAATAACATAAAAAGAATCAAAATAAACAAATAAAGTTGCAAAACTTCTTAACTTAGTATATTTCGATAAAATAATCTTTTAAATTGCGAAATTGACTAAGTTGTATTACTAGATGATTAGTTCGCGAATCGTCATAGGCAAGTGTACAAGTGACGTGGCATAACCTGGTGATGTACTGGGGACATGGCAGTGCCTGATTTGCCTCAAAATTTGGGGTTGTCACAGCTTCATTCAACAAACTAACGATCTGTCCAAATTTATGAAAATTGACTACATTCTTGTTGTAGTACATCTCTCGTAGCAATTGTTTGTGTGGGTTTGTGCTGCTGCAGGATTGGAGATTTTCTTTCAATTTTGCATTTAGTAAGTAGTTTGTCTTCCGTTGTAGAAAGCTTTGATTTTTGTCTTCTTTTGTTGGAAGTCTTAGGTTTCCTTCTCTTGTTGGAAATTTTTTTTTTTTGTCATTATGTGGTTCTTGTAATGATTTTGTATTGTCGTGTATTTGAAATGTTTGTAAATAGCAGTTCTTGATTATCACCTGTTTCAATGTTACAACCTGTTCACAGCCAAATGGATGGCAATTTTTTTGAGCAAATAGAATTACCAAATCAATATTTTAATTAGGCCAATTGATTTCATGTCTAGTCAAGTATTGAGCCATTGGTGATTAATGAAATTCCTATTTCACTTCAAAAAAAAGTTAGATTCTGTTTCTACATTTCTACTACCATAATCATATTCAATTATTATCCTATATAAACTCGACATGATGAAGTTTTGAACAACTTAACTTTCGTGATAAAAAAAAAAATCACAAATGCAATGCAGTAGCTAGCCTCAAAGAACCCAGCCGGACAAATGTCATTGTAGACACTTTTTATGACAAAAAAGGAAATATATAATCAAAAGTCATTGTTGCATTTGCTAGACTTTTAGCACAAATCATTAAGTTAAGAGCACAATTTCCTAACAACCCAATCAAGACCATCCGTCTTGATAATGCGAGAATTTCAATCTCAAGCATTTAGAAATTATTGCATGTCTATAGGAATTACCATTGAACATTACATTTCCACATGTGCATACCCAAAATGGTTTGGCAGAATCTCTTATCAAAATCATTCAATTAATTGCCAGACCTTTAATCATGAGAACTAAGTTATCAACTTCAGTTTAGGGACATGCAGTCCTTCATGCAGCATCTATCATTCGTTATAGGCCTACTGCATACCATGAACATTCCCCCATGCAACTCATTTTAGGTCAACAATCAAATATTTCACACTTGAGAATTTTTGGTTGTGCGAGTGTATGTTCTATACCACCTCCCAATAGAACTAAGATGGGTCCACAACGAAAACTTGGGATTTATGTTGGATTTAACTCATCGTCCATTATAAGATACCTTGAGCGATTTAAAACGTACAAAAGCATTTATAATACTATATGCGTACCTTATCTTTTTTTAACTGGCTAAACGGACAACACTTTTTGCTGAGAGGACCCTGTTTTCAAATTTTATTTTTGTCCCTTAGTGAAATGACATTATTGTCCTTTCATATAAAAGGGTTTTTGCTCAACTATACCTAGGGGTGTCAATTTTTTGTTCTAGCAAGGTTTTTAATGAGGCCCCTTTAATATTTATGAGAATAGTGTACTCTTTTTCTTTTACTATATTTTTTCCCACAGGTTTTTCTTAGTAAAAGTTTTAACTTGGGTTAGTCCGGTCCAACAAAAAAAAAGTTTGGACAATAGTTTTTTTAAAATCCAGATCAGGTCTAGGCAAATCTTTGATGTCCAAATTAAAATCTAAGCCGAGTCCCTGGACAAGACCCTCTAAGCCCAGACACGACCCAAATTTTCGAAAGATGTCTATTTTATTTTGAAAATATACTTCCATACATTATACAATTCACAATAACAACAATAGAAAATAAGAAAATTACATAGCTTATATAGAAATGTACTATTTTAGTTTCGAGACTTGCTAAATTGCTTGAGAAAACATTAAAATATTATAAATGACTTGTAATTTAAAATAATAAATACAACTTGAACATTACTTTATGAAATTATGTTAGAGAAGATTACATTACAAAGAATTTACAATGATTTTAATGATTCAAAACGCTTTTAAACATGAATTAATTTCTTAAAAAATTTGACAAATTCGGATATTTGGACAATCCAGATTAAATGTAAATCGAGTCTGGGCAAAACATACTTATCCAAGTTTATAACTGCTGAGTTTGGATAATGTAAATGCTTGTTTATATCAAGGGTGGCCCAAACCCGGGCCCGTTCATACCCAAAAAATTGACACCCCTACCTATAGCCCACTTATCCTCGTTCACCTTTACCACAATCACCCAATTGAATCCCACTTCTCGAAATGCACTCTCACATTCGACCCAAATCCAATAAAATTCGGGCAAAACCACATCGATTTGGTGCCATGAATACATTCCTCACCTCTTTTCGCGTTGATTTATGGGTTTTCTTAGATTTTTTGGTGTTTTTAAGTCGATTTTTTTTGTTGTCATTTGGTTTAGGGCTTCGATTTGGGGCTTGAATCTTGCATTTGGGTACAAAAATGTCTATGGAATTGAGAATATCAAGCGATTCTGAGCAAACCCCACTATTTTTTAGTCATTTTTATGTATTTTTTAGAAGTTGTGAAATTTTTTC
Organism: Stephania yunnanensis; assembly: GCA_039657365.1. Lineage (NCBI taxonomy): Eukaryota > Viridiplantae > Streptophyta > Magnoliopsida > Ranunculales > Menispermaceae > Stephania > Stephania yunnanensis. The sequence goes on from CM077589.1 coordinate 6,215,603, forward strand.
ATTCATTCTTGTTGCCAATTGGTCTTGGACACACAAGGTTGATACCTCGGTTGGATCCCTCCTTCACTCATTGAGACAGAGACATCCTCATAATTTCGGTGGGAGGCGGTCGAGTTTTTAAAGAGGTTTCAGTTAGAGTTGCTCGAGACATCTAAAGTTGTCTGAAATGGCATGAAGTCCCGCAAGCGTGATAACCGACACACAAGTTGTATTTTTTTCTTCCATTTTGATTTAGAGATCTAAGTTTTTTTGTCTCTTTCGGGAGTTTGTTGTCTCATGTGTGGGGGTTGTTGCCCTCTTCATAGAAGTTACCGTTCCCCTTCAAGAGATTGTTGACCTCATAATGAGAATATTGTTTCATTCCTAAGATGTAATGGTAAAAAGGTACAAGAAACATCATCGCAACAAAGTTTGACAAAAAGAAGATAACTACATGAACTAATTAGGAGAAACCTTTAACAACCATTCTAAAAATAAAATAGAAAGAAAAAAAAAAAACCTTTATTAACAGCAACAGTAATTGGGAATAAGTTGAGTTAGGCTATATCAATATGTTACAAACTAGATCTCATTACCCAAAAAAAAAAAAAATGTAACAAACTCTTCGACCAGCGCATTCGATTGCGTGCTCTCAAAATTTTTTAAAATTTTCCCTAATTGATCTCATTAATTTGCCTCAGATCTATTTTTATATTGTCCAATTTTTTTGTGACATATTTTCTTACCGAGCAACCTCTAGAAAGGCCCATAAAAGAGAAAATTTGTGGATTACATACAACCCTCTATCCTTAATATAGAAAAATGTCATATATGCTCAACAAATTGGAGCTCATACAAATAAAAAAAAAAATCCAATCTTAAGTTAATAAAAGAATATAGTTCGCTATTTAAAAAAAGAAAGGAAAATATGCTTAGTCGCCAAAAAATCATAATGTTACATAATTTTGCCCATATTCTGTACTACTATATATTCAGTAAAAAAATTATATAGCATAATTCCCAAAAAAGAAAATTTTTATAAGGCAACAACCTTCATTAAAACCTTATTTCACAAATTTTATTATATGCAAATCTTTATATTTCCTTCAAACATAACATTACTATTTCCAATTACTACCGCTCCTAAGTACTTAAACACCAAGCCATGCTCTCGCTCTTACTGCCACCTTCACAAGTCCAAACATTTCTGTCTCTCTGATAGCAATGTTTGTTCTGTTCATTGTAGTGATTGTCATCTTTATTGTCTTGTCCGCCATTGGTGGCGGCGGCGAAACGACTGATAACAATGAACATTGGCGTGGCGAACACTATACTGATCACAACACACATTTTTCAGGCAGCGGGTATACGCCCACTGAGACGAGCTATATGGAGGAATTAGAGGAACGTCGAAGAAACGAGGAATTAGAGCAAGAAGAATGGCAAAGACAAGAGGAATTAGAGCAAAAAGAACGGCAAAGACGCGAGGAATCAGAGCAAGAACGACAAAGACAAGATGAAGAAGTGCATGAGGAAGAGGCCAGTGGTTCTTCCAGTAGAACAGTTGGTGAAAGACAATGTTCAACTTCAGAACATTGCGATATCCATGAAAGCCCAAAGAAGAAAAAAAGAGGATTTAAGAAATTTATTAATTTCAAAAAGCCAAAGAATCTCTTCTGATATATGAAAGATATCATTAGCCAATCGCCAAAAGGCAAGGTTGGAGGAAGTTCCAAGTTCGACTCATGTTGGAGTTCCTAATAAGAAAAATTGCTACTTTCAAATGAGATAGCCATCTACATTGGGAACTTTATGTATGAGAATTAGATGGAGTGAGTGATTGCATGGAGAGTTTTGTGTCTTAATTTGGTCTCTACTACTTCTATTATAAAAGTTGCAGAGGTTATTCTTTAGCTATGTCCAAAGTTATGCACTGCTAGCAATACTGATAAACACAGTGAATGCAATTAAAGTTTAGATGAAAGTAAGCCGCAGTAGAAAATGCACGACGACTTGTATGCTTTCAAGAGCAATACTTGCAAAGTTGCAAGTTCAAACAATCAACATACATGGATCAACCCCAAGAAAATCACAAATTGTGATAGGATAATTGAAAATGAGGAACCCCTTACCCCTTAATACCACAATGTACATGACTTAGAATCCATTTGAGATGGTAGAATTGAAAATGAAAGCCAAAGCTAAGACAAAACTGAACTTAAGATATGATAGAATACTAAACAACAATTTAGTTTGAAACTTGCAATGTCTAGCACCATTTACAAATTACAAAGAAAAAGAAGAAATAGCATGTCCCATGTTTTACCTGTCAAACTAAGTTAGGATCAACCAGACGACAGCGAACAGCACCAATACCACACATTATCTACACTTTCTTTGCCGCTTCTTTTCCGCTTAAGTATGGGACGAAGGTTCTCATGACTTCCTCGTATATTTCTCTCTTGTAGTCCACCACCTACATAAATATTTGTTAGGCTGGTGGCCTTTCAAACAGTGGCTAATGTTATGCATTTCATTTGGGTTTATATTGATGGCAAACCTGCTCAACAACGTCATCGGGGCTCGCCCACTTCCATTCAGAGAATTCTGGGTCTACTTCTCCTCTTGCTAGATTGATCTCGCCGTCATCCGATGTTAATCTCATAAGAAACCTGCCACTCCCAAAAATTGGCGCTGTTAAGGCAGAATTGAAAGATAATGGTCTTCGTCATTGTAATCGACCCTACTACTATACATACTTGGACGATTCAACAACAACATGATAGCCTCAATCCCAAAATTAGTTAGGGTCGGCTACATGGATCAAACTCTTCCATTGTGCTCGATTTAGTGCAATTGATGGTGTGCTTTCCTAATCATTTAGATCCTTCCTAATTAATGTGTCTCAAGTTTAGCAGATTCATCTCAAACATAAAAGCATGGCACGCGCACACTATAACATCAGTTTGAAGATGTTCATACTATAAAGAGGTTTCTCTGTCCATTGTAGTGAATTTGCTCCAAAATAGTTTTCAATTCAACAAGTGTATTTGAATATAGATAGAGAATATGGTACTGACTAGTGACTACTGAACATATAAAGGTAAGTTCAATAAGCTTAGACAAGAAGTGATTCCTAAATAACAGGCTAAACCTTTTTGGAAAGGCTTCAATTCAGGTCTCAAAGTGTAATGTAAACTTGACAAGATGTGCTAAAGAGGACATCTCACCACTTTTGTGCCTGCCCATGCCATTCGCCGCCACCCCACAGACGATTCACTTTGGCCTTCACAGAAGGAGGGAAATCATACGTCAACCATCTTGACACCTGTCAACAGAACAGTTTTGTTAGCTCTATGCAAAAAAACGACTACTGTCCAATCTCATCAGCAAAAAATTGGCTCAAGTCTTAGTGCGCGTCGCATCCACCACGTAATGCAAGCCATTTCAGTGACAATCCACAATTCTACACTCTTGTTCAAGCAGGCCTTGTAATCCACTTTGTGTGCCTTCCAAATCTCATCCAGGACTCAAAAACAATGGTTGAGTTGCTTTCATTTTTCTTTTATACAACTTCTCAAATTAAGGCTTCATAGATTTTGTATTCTAATAAATGAATATATTCTTGTGATTTCAGTTCATTGCATTTCAACTTATAATGAGAATATCAAATAGAACACAGAATTTTATTTATTTTACAACCTCCGTAAGAACTTCAGCTGACGCTACTCCAGTTTCCTCTCGCAGCTCTCTAAGTGCTGCTGCCATTGGTTCTTCACCATCTTCAATGCCTCCCTACATTTTTAATGCCAAACAAACATAATTCAGTGAGCCTTGACTACAAGATCCCAAAAAAAAAAAAAAAAAAAAAAAAAACATAACAGCAGGATAGTTTGCAGTTGTGAGAGAAAGTTCATGACCAGTGAAGAGGCTAACATATAAAAACATTGTTAAGTCTTAAAAAAAAAAAGGAAGACATTGTTAAGTTTTTCAAAATCTGGTGTAACAATGTAAGACTTATCCTAAATATTTCTCTGATATGTATAGAAAACACTTGACCCCAATTAATTTGCGACTGCTATGTTGTTGTACATAGAAAACACTAGTCTTTCCTCGGAAAAAAACATGAGCCATTCACTGATGGTCATGATCCAGTAATATGTAAAATATAATCAGCTTGGTGGATCATCATAGAACAATGCTTTCTTTTTCCATTTAATCAAAGTCATCATATCATTGTATCTTAGATATAACTATGCAATGTTAGGAACCTTTTGCAAAGCAGGATATACTTTTGGCCCCTCGTCGACACTCCACTGCAAAGATCGAGTTACAGTTTGTAGGAGAACCGCAGACTTTATCTTATGTAATTGACACTAGTGAATTATTGCCGAATTAAGCGTTGAAACAATTTACCAAAAACATTCATACAATTGTCTATTTGATTGAAGCAATTAGTTGTATTCATCACCTGGGGCATCTGCCATGCTCCGGGATTATTCAATCTTGAAGCAACAAAAATCTGCACAACAACCACAAGGGTTAATAGTTCTCTACACAATTATTTGCATGGGAATTTGGCACATAAGTAATTGAAACCAATATTGTACTACTAGCTAGACTACTAGTCAAACAAGTTTCATACAAAACCCCAAATGTTCACAAAGCCAATGTCTTTTTCAAAGCCAAGTGAATTATGTAATCCTCTAAACTCAAAGTCAAATTAGGGATTTACTTTCAAATATTTCCAAATAGAAAGTTATGTAGTTTTTTTTTTTTTTTTTTTTTGTGAGTGTCCAAACCGCCTTAGCCCTGTCTGACTAATCCTGTCTAACTAATCCAACAAGGGCGAAAAGGCTATGCTTGCCACTAACTCAAATGTAGAACCGGAATGACGCAGCTGTCGCAAATCGTACTCATCACGCCTTACTCAGAATACTAAAGTCATCTTCGCAACCACTCCAATCAAATAAAAATTATATCAACAGAAATAATTTGTTGCTACAATCAACAGATCCAAAATCAAGAACCAACCGAGCAGTAATCGACTAAAGTGAATTGAATTCGACTTCATCAGTGAGAGCACTCACAAAATCAACGACAATAACTAGATCTAGGAAACGAAATTAAGATCCAATGAATTAAATTAAGATTGTGCATAGCATGTAGACCTGATTGTGAGAATTGACGAGACACACGCCAACATTGGGACGGTAACCGCTCGGCAGACCTTCCATTCCTCAGATCGATCAAACAACCTTTTACATGAAAACGAAGACACGGAAGAATAATAATAAGAGAGCGAGCGAGAACAGAACAGAACAGAACAGAGCAAAGCAGAGCACAGCTTCTTTTTCTTTTCTTTTTTCAATTGAGCAGAGCTTCTTAAAAAGCCGCAATGCAGAGCAAGTGAGTAATAACTTACAAAACAAGAATAATCTTTTTAATAATTTTTTTTCTCAAATACAAATTTTTTTTTATCAAGTCACTTACCTAATCATATTTGTCATACATTGAGATGCGTAAGATCACATCCCGAATACACACCACGAAGGTGATTATGATTAGTTGAGTGTGTTCATGAGTATGTCAACATTAAAAAAAAAACATAAAATAAAAGGGTAGTGTTATTTGGGCTCATGAGTCCGGACTCAATTTTTTTTTTTAATTTCAAATACATCCTCGAGTAATAAATTTAAATTCAACCATATTCATGTTTGTAAAATTAATTTTAATACTTTAAATATTTACAAAAATTTTAAAAATATCCCTATGAGTCCGGACTCATGAGTCCAAATAGATTTATTGAAAATAAAAATACAAAGTACTAAATAATGTAAAAAATCAAGAAAAACGATTGTGGTGGTTTGAATGCGTAAGTATCAAGTTAGAAAATTCATTGACATAGAAGTATGCATCATGACAAAGAAATGCGCATCAAAATTTTACTAAAAAGTGTCGATTTTTAGTTCAATTCTTGAATTATATTTTTTTATCATATTTTTAGCTATAAAGCTCGAGTATCTAATTAGCTTACATGATTAAGTCAAATCAAAAAAATTTTAATGTTTAGAAGAAATTTTTTCGTATTAACAAAAGCGAGTGTAAAAGAGTTTGATCAATGCAACAAAGCTTCCCAATATCAGATCTAGACTTTTTTTGTGTTGTCATTATTACAAATAAATGGTAATTAATTATTAATTTAATGTTAATTAATGAATAGTGAATGATGATGGCGGTGGAGTCAAAACAGTGCACACGCGGAGAGGGTGCAGAGAGGAGAAGTGGTGGTGGGCCCCACTGTAAGGACGAGCGTTGACTTCTCGTCTCTTCTCTTTTTTTTTATTGTTATTATTGTTCTAACATCAGAACCTGAAAAGCAGCTTTTCATTAAATAATGTTTTTTATGGTATGTGGTGGGACCCACCTTCGGGGTAAAGTACGTTTCACTTTTGCTTATGCTTTTCTCATCTTCTCTTGTCATTAGGTGAGTATTTGAAATTTGATTAGCAGCATAGTTATCTTTTTAAAAATAATTTATATCTTTTTAAAAATAATTTATAAAGAGTTATGAACTAATTTTGTTTAATTATTTAATTTACTTATATATCTTTTAACTTACATCTTAAAGTGTGAAAATATCTCTACATCATCCCCTAGAGAGTTATCTTTGAAGAGTTATAAATGCAATTACCCCTTATTAATGACTCATTTATTAATCATCTTTTTCTCAAGTTATTTATGTTAATTCGTATTTTTTATTGTTTAAAAATTTTAAAACTTCCATACAAATTTAAAGATGAACAAAACACATGAAAATATTAACTGCTAGAAGTTAACTCTTAACTAACACTATAAGTTTGCAAAAACGAACCAAACGAGACCCAAGTATTTTTTTCTTAATTTTTTTAAGATTTCAAGAAATTCACTTTTTTTTTTCTTTTCAATTGCACTAATTCAAGCACGAAGCGTTTGATTCATGTAGTCCGTTCCAATTGATTTGAAACTAAGTCTAAGGCTATGTTGTTGTTGCATTATTAGGTATGAGTGTTAAAATGACATAATCGAGTCTGGACAACCCTTATTATAAAGAAATATGTACATTAATCCGACTTTATTTTAAATTTAGACAAAGCTACCTTATCCAAATACGTTTTGCTTTAAAATTGAGTTGTCTAATTGTTAGAAATTTATTGCAATATTGAAAATTATTCACATGATATGATTTTTTTATTATTTTTTTTTTATTTTTGTGAAGGGGTTGAACAAGCTAATTAACTTAAAACACATTGATTAAAAAAATTAGTGTCACACAACAAATCACGAGTAACAATATATTTGTCTATTAAACTTTTTGTAATCAAGTATGCGCCAATATTTTCTTTTTGATTTTTTATGTGTTATTTGACGCCAACCATAGCAATTAATCCACGATCGGGCATGCTATCAAGCTTTTTTCAATCTAATTATTTTTCTATGAGACTGGAATTTGAGATGTTATTTAAATAGTTTAAATCTTTTACTACTTACTCTCACCAATTGTTGATGTTACGCACTAATCTTTGGCGAACTATATCATTTGTGTGTTTGATAAATATCTCGAATAGTTTTGATAGTGAATTTGACCAAAAAAAAAAAAAATAGTTTTGATAGAGAGAGACTGTTTGCTTACGTTTGTTGCAGGAGAGAGTTGACGTTCAGTTGGTTCCATTTTTAGTGAAAGACGAACGAAGACTTGTCGTATATGTGTACTTGAGCTCTGAATAATGTCCACGTGCCAATGAATCTAAATGAGCTGGATTTTTGTACAGCGCACGTGCCAATTATTCCCCAGTCCCCACTGATATGATCGGTCTTCGCGTAATAATTTGAGAGGGGGATCGCAACCGTTGGATGGTCGTCTTTAGATCGACACATCGATCGAGGAGCTTGCAACTGTTGATGAAACCGTCCACTGGATTTTGTAACTTGATTGTTTTTGCAACACTACAAAACTTTTGCTAATTTGCAACTATCTTTTAATCACAAAAAGATTCACATATAGGCACAAAAAGTTTTTACCAACCGAAAAAATTAATTAGTCAAGGTAAGGTAGCAACTAGCAAATACCTATATCACCGATGATTTTTAGTAACTAAATAAATTATTACGTGGTCATAAATATGTTGATTAAGGAAAATAATTTTTTGACATATTAATTTGGGTACATAAATTGGATACTTGGATACGTGTGATACATATCTCAATGAAATTCACACCATTGAGTATTCAATATCCATTAATTAAGAGTAGGGAAAATGAGAGATAGATTAATTAATTAAGAACATGTATCCAAATTGAGAGCAATAACAATTAATTCATGTTTGTAAACATGTTAAGGAAAAAATTGATTAAGTAGTAGCGATGAGAGGGGGATGCTCAATTATGAATTATCAAGCTTAATCATGGCTTATATGATGTTTTGACAAAATAAAAGGCAATAGGAAAATGCGGGTAGCATGAGAAAGTTGTTGATGATGGCAAACAGACGACCGATACTATGAAAAAACCAAAGGTTGTGTAAGATCATATATACAATGTATAATCATCACCAACGCTTTATCCCCTAAATTCAACACTAATGATAAGGTTACGATAAAGTGCAAACAATGGAGATTACTAAGTCTAATCTTACCTTTGAAGATTATTGGCTCCACCAAGTTGACTTTTAGAGATTATATGTCCACGACGAATATGCCAAGCTTATCTAGGAGATGTTATTTATTTTTTATTTTTTATTTTTTATATTTGGGTCGAGCTGCACATGCGGGAGTGAACTTGTAGATCTCTGTCATATTGTCCTCAACTTATCGACATTTCAACCCATATGTGTATGATTTTAATTTAGGAAGCTTCTAAATTAATTCGCTTGGGGCACCTATAGATTGCACACCTAGTCAGTTGGAGTGTCATTAGATACCCATAATTAATGTTGCTTCTTTCACTCAACCAATTTGTTAGCCATTCTGTCGATTAGTTAGTTAGTCAAAAAAGAAAATGTTTTGGAATGGCACCTCAATTCACACATCAGGATGCATGTTTACGTATCTCGTCATTTGTTGCACATAAAAGTTAATCACAATGTACAGTCAATGGCATGAACAACAAAGTGGCTCTCCTGTCATGCCATAGATAGGCGCTCAAAGTAGGTGCCTAAAGTTAGGGTTGGTTTACAATTTTATTCACAAAATAGGGAGGTTTTTTTTTTTTCACGGAACTAGGCAATAACGCATTCTCAAAAGGTGTTATTGAGTGGGATGTTTTTTGGTTTGCTGTGACGTGGCGTCCACGTGGCATGGGTTTGTACAGATAGCGCCTTTTGAAAAGGCGCTATCTGTACATGTGGCGCCACGTTTTCGCCACGTAAGAGACACATCACCTGATTCAATAACGCCTTCTCAAAAGGCGTTATTGGGCGAAATTGGCGTTTGTGAGGTGGCGCTGACATGGCGCTGACATGGAGGCCACATGTACAGATAACGCCTTTTCAAAAGGCGCTATCTGTACGAACTCATGCCATGTCAGCATCAACCTCACAAACGCAACTCGCCGATCTGTCTCCGCCACTCCGTCCCTCGCCGCTCACCGTCGTCGTCGACGAGCGATCTCAACAATTACCACCAAATTTGAATATGCATATGAGGAGTTTATATTTGTTTTAAAAAAAAAAAAACCAATTTTGTATATAACCTAACCAACTAACATTAACTAACCTAAACCAACTAAACTAACTAACCTTAACTAACTAAACTAACAAACTAACTAACTAACTAACTAACTAACTAACTAAAGTAAACTAAACTAACAACCCAAATAAAACCTAACCAAACCAAACTAAACTAACTAACTAACCTTAACCAAACTTAAGTAACTAACTTTAACTAACCTAACCAAACCAAACTAAAATAAGTAACTAACTAACTTCAACTAAACTAACTAACTAACTAAGTAACTAACATAACCAAACTAAACTAACTAACGTTAACTAACCAAACCACAGAGGTTTAAACTAAGTAAACTAAAATAACTAACTTCACTAGCTTAATTGCAAACTAAACATACTAACTAAATGGAAATAACCAAAGTAAACTAACTAACATTAACTAACCTAACTAGCCTTAAGTAACTAACCTAACCACCTAAACTAAGTAACTACACTAAACAAACATAACCTCAACACCTAAACTAAACTAACTTAACTAACTAAGCTAATTAACCTAACCAAACTAAACTAATATAACCTAACCACCGACACCTAACTAACTAAGCTAACCACTTAAGTTAAATTAAACATATAACCTAAACCCATTTAACAAACTAAACTAACGATTGAAGAGTAATCAAATCTACGACATTATAATAATATGGAAAACATGAGAAATAAGTTTATTCAATGAGAAGGTTGAATACACGTACTTCATCAACCCAAAATATAAGTTATTTACAAATCACTATGACATCAAGTAAACTCATCATGCAGGTCTATTTCGGCGGTTCCGTTGACGTTGTTCCTCGGTGAAGCAAACCGGACGTACTCTTTGTCTAGTTGGACGATGTGGTTGTACATCCGGTTGAGGTAGCTGGTCTTGCGATGAATCAAGTCGAGTAGATTGATGCGTTTCCTCTGGTTCTTGACTCGACTCACCTCTGCTACTGATGCTACCGAAAATAGGTGGTGGAACCATCCCGAAATACTGGCTTCCTGCATGGGGTTGGGGGAATGGAACATGAGGCTGCGGCATGGTCAACAAGTTCATGAATGAAGGGTCTCCACTATACGCCATATTGTAATTATACGGAGTAGGAGTGTATGGACTAGGCATGTATGGAGGTAGTGATGGATACGTTTGATGATGAGGCATTCCATGGTCCACATATGAAGACGAAGGCCCAGGTGCGTACGGATCAAAATGGTAAGGAGGAAGATTCACGCTCGGCGGCTTTGGGTACAAACATATGAGGTTCTCGTCAAAAGGGGTGTGGAAGATCTTGGTATATACCCATGAGAAGAATGACTACTCTCGCCAACATTCTCTCTTCTACTCACTCTCGAACGAGATGAACGTCTTTGGAGGAGAAGGTCTACTACTCTCTCGCAAAGAACCTCGGTCTGAGTAGATGGACGTGGGGACGAGGACGTGCAGTGCGTTCCCGCACGCTCTCTGCGGTCGTGTTCGTCTTCTTCTCACCTCTATGTTTGGTTCACCTTGATCGTCTTCTTGGTCTTCTTGTTCAATATCCTCATCTGTGTCTTGTTGGACGTCAATTCCGTCATGCGAAAGATTAGCCCTTTGTCTTTCATCTTCGTCCAAAATTTTAATCCCTTCATCAAGGGCAGCAAGACCTTGCTCGTACCCATCCTCAATAAAGACACGCCTAAGTCGATGCACCAAGTTACGCTGATATACAAAAAATAAAAGCTCAAATCAGCGCAATATAAAATATTATATGTTCGAGGAAAAGTAAGAGTTAGAAGATTACCGAGTAGTCACGTAACGCCCCGTCGTGTCCTATGAATCTCCTAGTGACCGATCGATACCACGTCATGTAGTGTTGATGGTCATGCCCTTCATTCAGTGCCGCCGTCAAAACGGTGTCCCCACGATTTTCCCACATGCTTATGTAGCTTGCGTGAAAAGTAACCCAATTTTCATGATGATGTCCACGCAATTCGATGCGGTGCAGTTGGGCGTCGTAGGCACAATTAGGTGGCACTACTTGTACCATGCCGAATTGTCTCATGACCCTTTCTGGTCGATGCCACTCCACAATGTGGAAACAAATGAGGGGACACGTCGAGAGCCAACTGCCTTGACCATTTGTACAGTACTCGGGAAGAGACCCCATGAGTTCATTATATGGTTGCCACACCACATCATCCTCATGCCTCTGAGAGTCGAGTGCATCACAGTATGCCGATACGACGTGCGTCGCATTTTGTGAAACCGAAAATGCATCGAGCCATCTGTGTAGGAAACAATAAGTTATGATACATGAACATGAACAAGAATTATTTGCAAAGTAATGAAAATCGACTTTAATACCTGTGTCCGAGTGGAACATCCATAAACATATTTTGGCCATCCACCGTTCGCTGTTGAGCTCTAGATACACGTAGACGTCGCGGTGCTATGAATGGAAATCTGTCCCATGCCCACAGTTGTACAAGAATGGAGGCGCCAAAGAACCTCGTGTGCCCCTGCGCGAGATCCGCGACACAACTCCCTGTACAAATAAGCCAAACATGCACTCCCCCAACTATATTGGCCTGCTACTTGGAAATCCTCCAGCAAAGGTAGGAACATCAGATGTACGAACCGATTGGATTTGTCGGCGAAAATACAACCACCAATGAGTTGTAGTATGTACGATCTAACGTAACGTTGGACCGACTCCTCATCGCTTTCATCATCTATTGCTGGAACGTTACGCTCAAGCCAATCAACCTTAAGTTTACAACCTACGATGTCATCTCCACCAGGAGTTCGTCCAAGTAGCCTCTCGCAGACATCAGCGTAGTCTGCGTCTGTCGTTCCCGTCACATACATACCTTCAATAGGTAATCCAATCTGCACCTGCACGTCTTGGAGTGTAATTGTGCACTCCCCACAATGCATGTGAAAAGTATGCGTCTCAGGGCGCCATCTCTCTACAAACGCAGTAATTAAAGCCCAATCAAGGCTGAAAAATGCTACCCGGGAAATCCCATAGAACCCACTGGAACGAAGATATGGGATCATCCTTGAATGATACTGCATTGTTCGATCAACGACACCACGTCTTCGACGTACGCGCATTTTCGTAAACCTTGGAATTGATAATGTATTAATGTATGTTTTTGATACAATATTGCTGTAAATATGACGCATTCATGTAAAATGGCCTTACCTCGCCCCTCCAGGTTCGCGTCGATCTGTGAGTAGATTGGAGTTGCAACAGTGATGGATCTGAAGGACCTGGATCCATTGCAGTACAACTATATAGAAGGTTAGAAAAAGAAAATGAGTATTGTACGAACCCATAGCGATAAGTATTTACTAATTTTTCACACAAAAAAACACAACAAAAATTAGTCAAACTCAACATATCTACGACCATAAGTTGTTTCACACATTATACAAAATCGACTAGAGGTCCTCATTTGATGGTTGAGGTCTCCTTGGACAATTTTTTCTGTTGTGTCCCTCTAAACGACGAATGCCACACCGATTCTTCCTAGTAGGGCCTCGTTCACGGTCTCTATTTGGACATGTTCTTCTTCTATGTCCTTCTTGATGACATATTCCACATCGCAAAGGTCTTTGGACATTAGGCAGATCCATCTCGGTATGTATTCACGATCCCTTAGGTCTCCCTCGGCCACGTCTGGATCTTGGGTCGGGTATGATCTTCGTCCCAAAAGTCGGCCAATACTTCTCATCTGGGATGGCCTTGAAAGCAAACGAGTAGCATTGTGCGTACACATCCATCCTGTAGAATGGCTCGATGAACTGCACGTAGTTCATTCGAACTACCGCACATGCTGCTATCACGTGCGAGCAGGGGAATCCATACGACTGCCATTTATTACAAGTGCAGACCCGGTCCTTCAAGATGACGACTTGTGTGTTGTTGCCCTTATGCATGCGGTCTCCGTGTCTTCTCGTTATGACTTCGAACTCACCAATATCTCGATTTATCAACGTGACATGATTCCGCCTTGCGGATTTCTCATATTTCGCCAATGTCGTCATTGCATATTCTGTGTATGGTAGTCCCCTTGAGATTGCATCATTGATTTCCTGGTTGCGTTTATCGTGGTACGCCACCAATCTGTAGTATATCAGCTGAGTTAACGCTGTAATTGGCAAGAATCGAGCTCCCTTCAAGACACTGTTGAAACACTCTGCAATTGCCGATGCCACTCTAATAAGTAATAGTGGTTCGTCGAATATTTATTGTATTTTAAGTGCGAAGAATAATTTATACTTTGTACTTACCAACACCATTAGAATTCATCCATCCGTACCGCATGCCTCTGTCGTGCGCTTGCGTTCAAAGTTCTTTAGGGATGGCATTGATATATTGCAGGCATCGAGGCGTTCGCGAAGATAAGTATGTGAAACGCTCCATGCACGCAATAAATTTTCGGTCTTGATGTTGAACAGCTGCTCGACTAAGCAGCACTTTCAAGGGTTCATTTTTGAAGTGTGTGCCGAAATTACTAAGCAAGTGTCGCAAGCAATAACGGTGGTACCCTTGAGGGGGACAAAAGTCGTTGCTTGGGGTGTTGACCGCCTCCAAAATGCCAGGGTGACGATCAGATATAACGCAAATCCCTTCTCTATCTGTCACGTGTTTGCGCAACATCCGCAAAAACCACCCCCACGAATCAGTTGATTCGATTTCTGCAATGGCAAATGCAAGCTCGGTAAGATGTGTCCATTTGTATCAACACATAGCGCAATCATGAGCTTCCCACTATATTTGCCATACAGGAATGTCGCGTCAATCTGAAGCAGAGGCCTGCAAAACTTGAAAGTATTTATTGAAGCTTCAAATGCAAAAAACACACGACGAAATTGAGGCGATGCGGTTCTAATTTCATCAGCGCGCCATTGTCGATGTGACCACTCGATTCTTTTCCCCGGACTCTTACTCCTCACGGCCGCCAACCATCTCGGTAATTGAGCGTACGACGCATCCCAATCTCCAAACGCCCATGCAATCGCTTTCCTCTTGGCATCCCAAATTCGCTTGTAGCTTACTTTGTGGCCGTATTTTTTCTTGATTATATCTACTAGTGCCTTCATCGTGATACCATGATCGGCCTTAACGACGCTTTGGATCTCTCGCGCAATCATGTTGGCGTCAAGTTGGGCATGACCGCGTTGTATGTTGGGATTAATACACGTGTGCGGTACGTCTAACTGTGTTATCTCCCATAATTGTGTTTTCTTTCGGAAACATGCCCGAAGACGCCACATGCACCCGTATTGTGGAAACTTGCACTTAATCGCCCACGTAGTTGTAGTCGACACTACAAAAAACAAGAAATCGTAAACGGAATTAGAAACGGAAATAAGTTCCGTTTCTAAATCAACCGATGGAAACGGAATTAGAAACGGAATAATTTCCGTTTCTAAATTAAAAAGTTAGCGACGAAACGAATTGAGACGGAAATATTCGAGACGAATAAGTTCCGTTTGAGACGGATCGAGAGACGGAATTAGAGACGGAATTAGAGACGGAATTAAATTAAATCTCTAAAAAATTGCGCCAACATTCCCACCAAAACTTTCTTTTTTTTTCAACCGTTCATTATGTCTCGAGATTCGTGCATGCTTGATCTACACACCTCCGTCTCTCCCTAAAATCACTCGGCTCTCTCTCTCTCTCTCTCTCAAATCTCTCTGTCTCTCAAAACCTCTCTCTGTCTCGTCTCGGACCTCTCTCTCGTCTCGTCTCTCAAAACCTCTCTCTCTCAAAACCACTCTCTGTCTCGTCTCTCAAAACCTCTCTCTCTCAAAACCTCTCTCTGTCTCGTCTCTCAAAACCTCTCTCTCTCTCTCTCAAAACCTCTCTCTCTCTCTCGTCGCTCAAAACCTCTCAAAACCTCTGTCTCAACAAACCTCTCCCTCACCGCTCTCTCTCTCTCTCAACAAACCTCTCTCCCTCACCGCTCTCACCGCTCTCTCTCACCGTCACCGCTCTCTCTCTCTCTCTCTCTCCGTCGTCGCGCTCTCTGCTCTCTTTTCTCTCCGTCACCGCACTCTCTCTCTCTCTCTCTCTCTCTCTCTCTCTCTCTCTCGCACCTCTCTACTCTCACTCTCACCAATAGCCATGTTGTTCGTCGAATCGATTTCGCGTACCAAACCCTAGATTTAGTCCCCTCCGATTCCGTCTTGGTTTCTAGGGTTCGTTCTAGGGTTTTTTTGATGAGGCGTGGAGTCTAAAATCGAGTTCGTGATCGATAGGGTTTTGAAGGGTCTCGGAGATTCGGAGAAATGACGGACCAGAACCTGGAGCTCGAGCTCAACGAAGCGGACGCGCCTCGGCGACCCCCGGCTCGGTCGACGACTTGCTTTGGGGATTCTCGATGTGAGTTCTGTTTTTGGTTTCTAGGGTTTCGATTTTAGATTTTTTTTTATTGTTTGGTTTCTCGAAGATTGCATGTGAGTTTCTTGGGGTTTTGTGGTGTCTAGGGTTTGTTTTTGTGTTTTCGGTAATGGGGTTTTGGTAGAGTTTTGTTTGGTCTTGAAAGCTTCGATCTTTCGTGTTTGGTTTTGGGTTTTGGTAGATGTATTCAAATAAGAATTAGTTGAACTGGCATTCCATTCTTTAAATCTTACTCGCTACTTAAACTTATATTCAATGTATTAACTGTATGTATGTCTTATGCACTTACTTAATTGGTTTAAGTTTCCAACATGGTAGTAGTTTCATTTTCACTATATGAAAATATTCCTTAATTCCTCATGTTTACCAATCAAATCCATTTCTTGTCTTGCAATTGTTCTAACTAATTCCATCTTATAGGAATGTGTAATTAGAGCAAGTTTCCTAGCTGATTTTACATCAATAGTATATTCCTTGCGAGGTAAACCCAATAGAACATGCCAAGGAAAGATTTCTATTTAAAGGGGCACTTTAAGTCTAATTCTTTATGATTTCCACTTCAATCAGTCCATTAAAGTCCTTGATAACTCATATGTGCACTTTGTGCATATTTATCTCTTTTGATGGCCATCTTGACTCGCCTTGTTTTATGGTCGTAGTTATTTCTCATTTCTAATTGAAATGGTCATTAAGGTGCATTCCTTGCTTGTTCTTTGCCTTGCCTTTATCATCTTTGTTCAATTGCATGTTCCTTAGTTTTGTTAAATGTATATTCGAAGGTATTGTTGAATAATTGACTTGCTAATGGCCATGTATGGCTTTAAATTCACTAAACTATGATAGAATCTTGGTTTATTTGTCTTTGCAAAACTTGGGTAATATCTCGTTAATCTGTTTATTGTGATCACCGATTTTTTTAATGAGTTGTGTAGTTGGACTTTGATAGTGCTTCCACATGTGTGTATGGCTTTAAATTCACTAAACTATGATAGAATCTTGGTTTATTTGTCTTGTTTTTGTTTTTCTTCTTTAATTCACTTCAATACGAAGTCCGTTAGTATCATTTTTTTACACCTATAGTTTCTAAAAAGCACTCTGCTGAATTAAGTGCCAAAGCGAATCAAATACTTTTTTTCCTTTGAAATTTTTAGTTGTAACATCTTTCTCTTACATTTTTCATTTTATTGTATTTTCATTTTCCTAAGTTTGAAAACTTGAATCAGTTAGAAACGTGTTTTATAGTGTTGCTGTCCATTTTTATGTTGAACTAAGTATGTTTGTGTTCCTTTGCTAATTTTCTTGATAATATAATGTTTCTGCTTTGCTACATGTTTTGTTAGGGAAAAAAATGACTATGTTTAGAATTTCGTATTGCAATCTTGATTCGTACGTTAATTGTAATTTGTTATGAACATGCGATGAGTTGTTAATATTTCACATGCGATGGTTTTACCTAATCTTGGTTCTAATCTTGTTGCCTAAAATGAGTTGTCACCGTTGTGAAGCGATCCGTATCAAAACTCATTTTTATTTTTAAAACCATAAAATGTGGATGCCTTAGCTTGAAATGAAGTTGCGGTTTCCTATTTTCTCGTTATGCTCTTAAATATTGATTTCACTTGGGATTAGACTCATTCTCCATGTTAAAGTTTATCTAGGTTGATTATTCGACTACTTAGCATCTTTTTTGGAATGAATGGTGTCGTGTTTATATGTGCACCCATTCTTTTGTATGCTATGTATAAATAATTTGTAGATGACAAATTCGATAGCTTTGTTTTCTACATCATAATTTTGAATTTTTCCTCAACTTTGATTTGTCTAATTTTACTTTTCTTGATCCGTCTTGATTCCCCCTCCCATAAAATTTCATTAATTGATTACGATGTAATGTAACATGTGAAGAACATACGTGTATTTTTCGATTGATAATTCTTTTCCTTGGTCATGTGCGGTGGTGTTGAAGAACATTTCAAGACTTTTCGATTGATAATTCTTTTTGTGCATATTTATAGGATTGTAAGTTTTTTTTTTTTTTTTTTTTTTTTTTTTTTTTTTGTGGTTGTTGAACAATAGGATTGGTGGTTTTGTGAATACTTAGAAATTTGGAGCATTTGTAATACTATACAATTTTTTTTGGATATATATCTTTTTCAATTTTTGATTTTTACATTTTTGTTCTTTCAATTGAATATTTGTTGATATATATTGTCGATGTATGAATGTCAAATTTTATTTTTTGGGGGGATGTTAGCACCACCAAGGAGTTGTTGGAGGGTGCGGCGATGATTTTTATTATATATTGGCAGGTTAAATGTGCTTGGATTGAGACCTATATATGTAAGACTTTAAAAACTAAACAAAAATGAAAATTAGAGACGGAAATAGCAACGGAATCTTTGGATTCCGTTGCTATTTCCGTCTCTAATTTTTTTTTATTAAGATACATAAATCAGAAACGGATCAAATTCCGTCTCTGATCCGTCTCTGATTAGCAACGGATCAGAGACGGAAATAATCAGAAACGGAATTTATTCCGTCTCTAATCAGAAACGGAATTAGAGACGGAATAAATTCCTTTCTAATCAAACGAATTTATTCGAAAATCGGAATTTCCATTTTCCGTTTCGATCCAATCAGCGACGACGTTTCTATCGAAACGGAAAATTCGTTTCGATTTGCTTTTTTTGTAGTGGTAGTGTCGTTATTTTCGTCGTCGTTAGCGTCATCGTCATCGTCATCGTCATCGTCATCGTCGTCAAGATATGCATTATGCTCTTCATGTACTTGGTTGCTCGAACCCTGTTGCACGACCTCGGCTCACTGGGGATTGCATACGCAGCCTTTCCATCATTAAGGTCGTCGTCGGCGTGCCGCTACGTTCGTCAAAAACTGACGAATGAACCGTGCGATGTTGATTTGAGTCGACTGACTTAAATGTTAAATATATATCAACCGTAGCAGTTTTTGGCAAAGTGTCCACCGTCTCCCACATGAAGTCCATCTGTGTCGCATCATTCAACAAGACAGGAACGAAATAATGTAAGCCTCCGGGGAGGACTATCATGTGGCGATACGTCATATGAACTATATTATCCGTTGATGAGATATGGAACGTGTCACAAATGGCGTCAATCATTTCACGCCCACTCGACCCAAACTTAACCCACAACACTACTGATGGCGATGAGCTGTACGTGATGCCATTGGCCCCATTAACAATGGAGCCGTGCACATAGAATAGAAAAGGGATGTTTCTTTGTGACATGACCTACGGACGTTTGGAAACTTGGATGAAAAATTGTAACAGACAAATGGCGCGTCAATTTTGTAAGAAAATAGTTGACAATCATGTCGTTATATAGCCCAATCGAAATTTCTGATGTAGAAGATCGCAATAATAGCGCAACTACAGAGCATACTCATTCTTTGACACCGACGGTTTCTGTGTACTAATTTTCATTAAACAATCATGTTGTTATATAGCGCAATCGAACTTTCTGATGTAGAAGATCGCAATAATAGCGCGACTACAGAGCATACTCATTCTTTGACACCGACATTTCCTGTGTACTAATTTTCATTAAACAATCATGTTGTTATATAGCGCAATCGAAATTTCTGATGTAGAAGATCGCAATAATAGCGCAACTACAGAGCATACTCATTCGTTCACAATGCAGAATTCGGTGTAATAATGTTCAATAAATAAACATATGAACCGTTATGCATAAACATAATACGAAAGTCCCTATATATCATGCAAACCCAAACCATAACCCAAATACATTAATATGAAAATACTAAATTAAGGAACTTACTTGTTTCCTCTTGTTTTCCGCCGCAACGTAATATTCCTGCAATACCTTGTATTTTCATTATTGTGGACCACAAAGAGTGTAATAAATCGGCTAACGAAAATAAAGTTATGTTCATGAAACTTACGTGGATCGGAACGAATTCAAGGTCTAAATGAGCTTAGTATACTAAATATATGGTTTAATAAATTTTTGGGCTTTACCTAACCTTAACTAAAATATAACATATATAGTTGGTCGTTGTTGAAACTTGGGTCTCTCTATTACTTTTCACATCATATAGTAAGTATAGTTTCTTATTAGCATGCATGTGTTTGGTGTAATTGCAATTCAATATTCAGTTGCGAATTAGGAGTGTAATGTCACTATCTATTAACAACCTAAACCTAATGTGTGAACCATCTAATGACCTAAGATTACCAAATTTAGCGTACACATTTCCAACATAATTAAATCGCATAATTATAGATATGTTCAAGTGCTCTAAAGTGCATCACGGTATGTTTGTGCAGTTTTGTGTATTGGCGGAAGGGCCATCATGGGGGGAACCATGCGTTGAAACATATATGCATATGGTTGCCCGTGTTCAAACTGGCGCCTATTTATTACTTTCATATCATATACTAATTCTAGCTTCTTATTAGCTTCCATGCAGGTAGGTTGTAATTCGTATTTCAACATTGGTATGGTTTACTAAATTTATGAAATAAATGTAAGGAACTTAATTAACTAAAATATGCCAAACGAACTTAATTAACTAAACGTAATTAACTAAACCAACTTATTAACATAAATTTAGTAAACTAACTTAAACAAACATAATAACGTAAACTAACTTAAACAAACTTCATAAATGACTAACCTAACCTAAACATAGGAAATTAAGTTAAACATACGTAATTAACTTATTAACAAACTTAAATGAACTTATAACAAGTAATTTCCTTTACTCACTTAACCAAACTTAAAACAAACTTAACAAACTAACTAGACAAAAACAAGCTACGTAAACTAACTTAAACAAACTTCATAAATGACTAACGTAACCTAAACATAGGAAATTAAGTTAAACGTACGTAATTAACTTATTAACAAACTTAAATGAACTTATAACAAGTAAATTAAATTTACTCACTTAACCAAACTTATAACAAACTTAACAAACTAACTAGACAAAAACAAGCTACCTAAACTAACTTATACAAACTTCATAAATGACTAACCTAACTTAAACATAGGAAATTAAGTTAGACATACGTAATTAACTTATTAACAAACTTAAATGAACTTATAACAAGTAAATTACCTTTACTCACTTAACCAAATTAAAACAAACTTAACAAACTAACTAGACAAAAACAAGCTACGTAAACTAACTTAAACAAACTTCATAAATGACTAACATAACCTAAACATAGGAAATTAAGTTAAACGTACGTAATTAACTTATTAACAAACTTAAATGAACTTATAACAAGTAAATTACGTTTACTCACTTAACCAAACTTAAAACAAACTTAACAAACTAACTAGGCAAAAACAAGCTACGTAAACTAACTTAAACAAACTTCATAAATGACTAACCTAACTTAAACATAGGAAATTAAGTTAAACATACGTAATTAACTTATTAACAAACTTAAATGAACTTATAACAAATAAATTACCTTTACTTAACCAAACTTATAACAAACTTAACAAACAAACTACTTAAACTTACTTAAACAAACATAATTTAATTAAACCAAACATAATTCCCTAAACTCACTTCCACAAACTTATACTAACTTAATCAAAGTAACTTAATCAAACTAAATTAACTAACAAACTAAACATAACTAACTAAACTTATTAAACAAACTTAAACCAAACTACACAAACCTAAACTAAACAAACTAAAAACACATACTTTAACAACAAAAACTTATGGTTTCCTCCCGTATATACCTCCTCCTCCTTCGCTGTACCTCCTCCTTCTCCTCCGATGACACGACTGGTGCACCGCCGCCGCCGCTCCGCGCTCCCCGCGCTCCCCTGCCTGCTGACCGCGCAACAGTGATGGAGCAGCTGCCTCTTCTTCTCGCCTCACCTCTGCCGCGGACCTCCCTGCTCCCCTGCGTCTGTCCGCTCTCTGGCCTGCTCAGCTCGCGTCGACCTTCCTCTGCCGCTGCTACGTCTTCCGCCGCTGCTACGTCTTCCGCCGCTGCTACCTCGTCCTCCGCTCTGTCCGCGCTTTCTCTCCACCGAGCTCCTCGTCCCCTCCTTATATAGCTTCAAGGATCATGTATGGTCACAGGATTACTAGTAATCCCGTGACCCCTACGTCCCCTACCCCTGTCCCCTCCCCCTGCATCCCTAGCGAAACCGACGCAGAGATTCTCTGGCGTCGGTTTCGTCTCGGAAGACGAAGCCTGGGTGCGCTGATAGCGCCTTTTGAGAAGGCGCTATCGGCGCACCCAATAAAAGAGTACAACTGTGTCCACGTGGATCCACGTGGACACAGTTGGACAGATTCATAAAAATAGCTCCTTCTCCGAAGGCGCTATTGGATACGGCTGTCCACGTGGCGCCACGTGGACATACCAATACCCGATATCTCCTTCGGAGAAGGCGCTATCAATGTGTCGGACGCCACGTGGATCCACGTGGGGTTTTTTCGAATAAAAAAAAAAAAAACCACCCAATGCCACATCAGCAATAACGCCTTTTGAGAAAGCGTTATTGCTTAGTGTGGCGAAATAAAAAGAAAACCCCCCTATTTCCCTCTTTCAAAGTTAAATTTATTGTACTTTTGGAAAAAAATCGCCTAAAGTGAGTCAATTAAACATTTTCCTTTAACTTAAAATTAAGGGCCTCGGTACTGCTAATTGATAGGGTAGATCCGCACTTACATATTTCATTATGATGTCTTATTTAATTAATGTGAAACTATTATTTCAGTTCACGCACACGTCAACAAGAATAAATTTGAATATTATTAGGTCTACCAATATTTGGGTCAATTACATGGACTAGTTGCCCATAATTTGCAAATCATTCTACTGACCAATATATAATATATCCGATGTCAAAGTTCCCAAAAATGTGTGCACTCTTGCACTGTGTTATTTTTTGCTAACCTTTTGTATTTGGTGTAGCATTAATTGGGTATTTAATCCCCCATTTAATACATCAAGAAAAAAAAAATACAAGGACTAGTTCGGACTACTTGTGTAAGTAAGAATTTTTTTAAGTCTCATAATTTATGGTTTGTTTTGTGCTAGAGAGCTCAAAATTAACGAACCATATCTAAGTTCCCTCCAATAAATCTTGATTTTAATGTATATATATAGTGGCATAACATGCATATATATAAAAGCACGAATCACAAATTTTTGAGTGGTAATGAAATTTATCTATTTGCCCATACTTTTTTTTTTAATCTCCAAATCAACATTTTTTTTTGTATCCAAATCAAATTCTAACTCCTTATCAATCCACTATATGTTTTTTTTCTTTATCACCAAATCATTCATGAACTCATTCTCATCAATCCAATACACTTTTTTTGAAGAAGTATTGTACTAGCATGATTAGCTTATTTTTTCATTCACATCTTATCTCAATCACATTAGAGAATATTGATAAGCTAAAAAATGTACATAATTGTATTTCTAATTTTTAAATTTTAATTAAAATTTTAAATTTTGTTAATAAATTCTTAGAAATAATGAACTCCTTATCAATCCACTATACGTTTTTTTTTTATCTTTATCTTCAAATAAATCACGAACTCATTCTCATCAATCCAATACATTTTTTTTGAGGAAGTAATGTACTAGCATGATTAGCTTGTTTTTTCATTCACATCTTGTCTCAATCACATTAGAGAATATTGATAAGCTAAAAAATGTACTTAATTATATTTCTAATTTTTAAATTTTAATTACAATTTTAAATTTTGTTAATAAATTCTTAGAAATAATGAACTCCTTATCAATCCACTATACGTTTTTTTTTATCTTTATCTTCAAATAAATCACGAACTCATTCTCATCAATCCAATACACTTTTTTTGAGGAAGTAATGTACTAGCATGATTAGCTTATTTTTTCATTCACATCTTATCTCAATCATATTAGAGAATATTGATAAGCTAAAAAAGGTACTTGTATTTCTAATTTTTAAATTTTAATTACAATTTTAAAATTTGTTAATAAATTCTTAAATATTAATTCCCGCTCGCTCCGCTCGCGGGGGAATCGTGCGTAGCACGTCTTGAAACTAGTATATATATATATATATAAAAGCACGAATCACAAATTTTTGAGTCGTAATCAAATTTACTTTTTTGTCCCTATGTCTTTAATTAAATTTACTTTTTTGTCCATGTCCTTCAGTGATTTCTACTTCGTTCCTATTCTCTCACGTCTCTCACTCACTTTCTATTTTTTCTCTTCTCCTTGTTCCTCTTCTCTCAACAAACAAACAAACAAATACTCCATTCCTATTCTCTCACGTCTCTCTCTCACTTTCTATTTTTTCTCTTCTCCTTCGTTCCCTTCTCTCAACAAACAAACAAACAAACAAATAAACAAACAACTCGGCTATCAATTTCCATGCGCGTCGCTCTTCCATTCCCATTGTCAATCTCGTCGAGTTTCCTCTCTTTTCCTTCTCTTCGATCGCTTCAAAACCAAATCACCAAATCCTATCGCCCAGATCGCATTCGCTCCCAAAATCGATCTCTTCAATCGAAACTGCGAGAGATTCGCTCTTCACGCAAAAACTGAAAACTCGCCCATCTGAGGTGTTGCAATGGCTTTGATTTCAGTTTGTCCCGACTTTAAATCCTTAGATCTGATTGAAAATGGAGTCTCAAGGGTATAAATTTATAAAGTAACTTACAAGATCACATTAATTATATAATTTAATTTTACATATTGTCTTATTTATGAAAATAATAGGGGAAGTTGTCAAATGATATTTCAACACATAAATACGAAGTCGACAACAACAAAGAAGTCAACATGAAGAGAAAAAATATTGATAATGAATTTGGAATAAATAAACGTCCAAGAAAATATTGTTATGTTGAGTAAGTTATTTGAAGTTACATATTATTAATTAGTTACTTATGTATTTATAAATAAACTAATATAATGTATTTCTTATGCAGTGATGACGAAGATGAAGTATAGTCAACATCATCATGAACATGCTACAAAATACAAAAGAGTTTTTATATTTAATTTTTAGCAGTATGCATTTTATATTTTCATTATCATATTTTCAATTTATTTAGCATTGTATATTAAATTTAATATTTTATATTTATATTACGTAGTTTGTTCAAACTCATAAATATTATTTTAATTTTTATTATACATTCAGTTGCTTATTAAATTTACAATGTTTTAACTATAATGCATGGAAGGAAAACTTGATTTGCCTTCAATTATTAGGTTCAATGTTCTTCTAGATCATGATTAGGATTTTGTTTGGCATGATTCTCATCTTTTTAGATCGCAACCAAGAATTCTAGCATTGGTTATTTCTATGAAAAATGACAATTTATTGATGCTTGTTCCATATATATTCACAAGATTGACAACTCAGTTAAGCATGAAAACTCCACTTGTATTTTTTTTATTTATTGATTTATTCATTCACATTTTATCTCGATTACATTAAAGAATATTGATGAGTTAAAAAAGTGCTTGCATTTCTGATTTTAAGATTTTAATTACAATTTTAAATTTTATTAATAAATTTTTAGAAATTAATATCCCGCGAGCGAAGCGAGCGGGTCAATCGTGCGTAGCACGTCATGAAACTAGTATATATAAAAGCACGAATCACAAATTTTTGAGTGGTAATGAAATTTACCTATTTGCACATACTTTTTTTTTTTATCTCCAAATCAACATTTTCTTTTGTATCCAAATCAACTCTAACTCCTTATCAATCCACTACACGTTTTTTTTTTCTTTATCTCTAAATCATGAACTCATTCTCATCAATCTAATACACTTTTTTTTGAGGAAGTAATGTCCTAGCATGATTAGCTTGTTTTTCCATTTACATCTTATCTTAATCACAGTAGAGAATATTGATAAGCTAAAAAATGTACTTGTATTTCTAATTTTTAAATTTTAATTGCAATTTTAAATTTTGTTAATAAATTCTTAGAAATTAATTCCCGCGAGCGAAGCGAGCGAAGGAATCGTGCGTAGCACGTCTTCAAACTAGTATATATATATATATATATCATATATAAAAGCACGAATCACAAATTTTTTAGTGCTAATAAAATTTACCTCTTTGCTCATATTTCTCGTGCCTTCCCTTAAAATTAATAAATTAATTCAACCTAATCCAAATTGCACAAATTTTTTAATGGTAATGAAATTTACCTTTTTGCCAATACTTTATTTTGAGTGTTAACAAAATTTACCTCTTTGCCCATACGTCTCGTGTTTTCCCTTAAAATTAATAAATTAATTCAACCTAATCCAAATTGGATGATGATAGAGGAGTCCGACTTAAATTAAAGATCAACAACTCAACGACTTGAGAGAACGCTACCTCTTCAATATCTTGAACACTACCTCTTTAAATCGATCAACAACTCACTGATCAACCACTCTCCTTCCTCATCAAATTAATAAATTCTTAGAAATTAATTCCCTCGAGCGGGTCAATCGTGCGTAGCACGTCTTGAAATTAGTATATATATATATATATATCATCTCTTTTCAAGCCTTTTAAAAATAAAGTTCTACTACCAAGCTTATCTATCGGGATTCGGGACATCACAGAAGAGAATGTGTTGAATCAAGAAGTCTCATAATTTATGGTTTGTTTTGTGCTTGAGAGCTCCAAATAAACGAACCATATCCAAGTTCCCTCCAATAAATCTTGATTTTAATGTATATATATAGTGGCATATCCAAGCATATATATGTCATCTCTTTTCTAGCCTTTTAAAAATAAAGTTATGCTACCAAGCTTATCTATCGGGATTCGGAACATCACAGAAGAGAATGTGTTGAATCACGCCGAATTAAACACATAATTCAAGGTGCACTTGATCACACAAAAATAGCCAGTATATAGTTGATGTCCAAATCGACATTCTTGTAGCATGGGAGATTAAATCATTAGTAGGTGTACTGTAGTACATAACAGTGTACTCATGAGACTTTGTTAGTGTATACTCAATAGTTCTCTTGTACTATAACTCCAGAAGTTAGTTAGCATACAGGGAATCTGTTGACACGTGTATTATAATCTATGGTTGTAAATCATCTTACACCTACTCACTCTGTATTCAGTTGAAGAAACAGAGATGAGAAGTTACAGTTTCATTCTTGTATTCTAGCTTTACATGGTATTAGAGCAAATACGCTAATGCGATGACGAGTCCTAAAGATCTGGCGCCTCCGTCAAGATCATCTTCAGCAAAATCATCAATGGCGCTTTTTGTTCCATCTTTGACTCTATTTGATAACTCTTTAAGCCAAATTGTTTCGATTAAGCTAGATGAGTCAAATTTCTGGCTTTGGAAATCCATTGTGGTTCATGTCATAGAAGTATTAGATTTGATAGTTTTATCTTTGGGAATAAGCAAGTTCCTAAGAAATTCTTGGATGGATCTGATGAATGGACACCTGAATATGAAGATTGGTTTTCGAAAGAAAGAATTCTTGTGGCCTGGTTATTGAACTCGTTGAATGGTTCAATTGGCTCACAAGTAAGTGGATACAGTTCTTCAACAAGATCTCTGTGGAAAGCCATTGAAGATCTATGTGGTGCACAAAATTATGTATAGATTCAAGTGAATAGAACAAATTTACAGACTATGAGGAAAGTGGAAATAATGACGACATAATATCTGAAGAAAATGAAAAAATTGTATGAAAAATTAACCACTGCTGGTGAGAAGATACCTATAAGAGACCTAGTTTCTTACTTATTAGTTGGTCTTGATGGTGAATATCTACCATTGACTGTAGTATTGCAAGAACGAAGGGATTTAACTTGGCCTGAACTTCAGGCATCATTGTTGAGTTTTGAAGCAAAATTGATACAACTTCAATCCGTGTAATGTCCCAAATTAAATAAACTAGAATTAATGTTAATCTCGAGGATTAACAGTCATAATTCGGGCGTTACGTGGATAATTAGGTAGACTCGGACACGAGAACCAAGGTAATATATTATTTATGGATGGTGGTTGTGTATACGTGGTGTTTAAAATCATTAGTAGTGTATTGCACCGCATGTGTGTATGTTGCTATCAACAAGTTGGTGTAATAGGTGTTTACCTCGAAAGACGTGTCAACGCGCGTATCGGGTAGGCGAACTACGTGTACACTATGAAAGTCGACTAATTCACATTAAGATTACTAGTTAATCAATTGAAATAGGTAATGTAACCATAGGCTAAGTTTATTAAATCAAAACAATAGGCTATGACATACCTTGAAATGAGTGCCGAGACACGGGTCATCGAGTGTCGGTAGTCGAAGGTTACTGGGATCACAAAATTTGTTAATTTTGTGAGTAAAAACTTTACCATAGATATCCTAATGGGCTTAAAGTGTAATGACCCAATTTTAATTTCGCCATTATTATTGACTAATTTCAAACTCGGGACGCGAGATATCGATCCGTATGGATGCTGCAGATAGATCAGGGCACGCCTGAATAGGTAAATAATGATTTTACGTGATGTTTGCCTATTTGTGATGGCGTATATTAAATTATCTTACCCAACATCACATATGTGTATTTATATCGTTGAATCGAGCGAGATAGTGTAATGAGCGTTAGCCTCGAAAAATATGTTAATACGGGTACTGAGCGAGCGAAATGTGAGTACACTAGGTCAAAAAAATAAATTGGATAATCAATAAATTAAATGTGACGAATATTAATGATAAAAATAGTCGAGGCCAATTGATCAAAATTGGTGACTATGGAATGCCTCGTTATACGTGCTAAGGTGCGGGATCACTGGGTACGAAAGTAATTGAACAAGACTAAAAATCTATGTCTAGTGAGAAGCAAATGGGAACATGCCACCTATACACCTAACACCCCAAAATGAGGTTTACCACTCATTGTCATTCACTCTCCTTCCACGTTTTCTCTATTCCCTATCTTCAACACAAAAACAAGAAAAAGAGAATGTAATTTTTGAAAAATTGATAACAACCATTGAGAGTGTGAGATTGTATGAGATCCTTGGAGTCTTGGGAGTGATTTGATCAAGCAAGTAAGTGATCAAGGTGGGTATCTCTACTTTCTTTCAATTTTTCCATTTAAAATGAAACTTAAATGGCTTTTAATGGCGATAGTTGATTGTGGTTGAATGTTGGAGAAAAAAAGGTGTTAGTGGTTGTTGGATGATATTGATGATGTAGTTGTATTGTTATTGGTTGATTTGTATACAAAAGAGAAATAGAGAGTTCTCTATGAAGAAGACGAACTGGGGAGGGGAGGGACACACGCACGTGTGTGCGTGCGTGAGATCCCTGAATGAGCCAGCCGGTCCGGCCCGACCCGGTTGGGCCAGGCCGAGTCTGGCTGACTCGGTTGGACCGGGTCAAACCCGATTCAGGGACCCACCCCTTTAATTAAATAAAATAATTTTTAAAAATTAATTTAAAGATAATTTTAAATAAAATAAATTACAAAAAATAAGAAAATAGGTAGAAAATTATGGACAAATCCAGAAAAATCTAAAAAATGAGAAAAGATAGAAAAAAGTATTCGAGATTTTTTCGGGCGTTTGACACTCGGTATAACTAGAAAAATGTGCAAAAACCAAACTTCTTAGAATAAAATTTCAATATTTTTGGCCACGCATTATAAATTCACTTAATTTGACTATAAACTAGTTAAAATGGTTTAATTGGACACCATGAACTTATGAGACTATAGTCAGGAGTCGGATGCGTGTATCTTGAGATGTGAGCGGGATTTCGAGTGCGTTTTGAGATACGTAAGAATCCATTTGAAA
Organism: Stephania yunnanensis; assembly: GCA_039657365.1. NCBI lineage: Eukaryota > Viridiplantae > Streptophyta > Magnoliopsida > Ranunculales > Menispermaceae > Stephania > Stephania yunnanensis. The sequence goes on from CM077589.1 coordinate 6,245,546, forward strand.
GTTACTGAGGGTTTACTTTTCCATTGTCGATTTCCTATTCCTTGTTATTGTACTCTATTCCGTTATACATTTGGGTTGGTGGTTGAGTTATGCCCACCTAATATTCATAGCGTACTTATGGTACACTAAGCTGTACCACGTGTGATCAGGCGCTTGGTGAATTGCAACCCGAGTTACATTAAGGGTGCACATGTCGGAAACGCACCATAAGGAACTAGGTGAAAGGAAGTGGGGAACCCATCGAAAGGATCCTGGGGTTTGAAGTACATTTTAGTCTCGGACCCGGACAAGTACACACTTTGTTTCTCTTCATGTTATCTATTCATGTGATGATCGTAGCACATTTGCTTGTTTAGTTTCCGCATGATTATTGATATCTATTTACTTTCTTAAAAATGATTCGTGTACTTCATTTGGAATCTTACTGAATGTACTTTCCATCTGACTTTTTGTGATGGTTGAATGCAGATCACAGTACTAGTAGGGGCAAGGAGATTCTTGGCATCTGATTGCCCGCAGTTGAGGACCCACTAGTATGTGTTATTTTGATAATTTGCTTTACTTTTGGGGTATTAGGAGAATGGATAGACACTGTACTTGTGTATATTACTGCTTATTAGTATTGTCACCTATATACAAAGTACTTTCTTGAGTTTTCCACAGTAGGACTTGCTCTTATAAATGATGGTTTATATGATGATAAATTTAATTGTTTTGCTTACTTTAAATTTAAGACTTTCGCCATTTTAATGATAGAAGTGATTCAATTATTTAACAAAATTGATTAACCAAATTAGTTAACATGTATATCGAGGAGTCGTGACGTAGCAAAGGACGTTAGTGATGCGTATGACCCAGTGGGTCAATGATCTGATAAGATTACGGGGCCACGATACTCCACGTGGCGACCTCGGGATTTTGGGCCGCCACAAGTTGTATCGAGCGAGAGTTTAAGGAACTTCGGGAAATTAAATGAAAGAACATAAAACTTAAAAAAAAAAGATGTGGAAACCTCATGTACTTGCCTTAGTACTCTAGTTGGGAAGTGATGGTGAGGCGGGTAGAGTTAGAGTTTACATATATGTTTTGTTTTACTGTAAATGATATATTATATGTGTATATGTATCGAGGCTAATCCGACATACGCTTTTCGATATAGATCATGATGGACGAACATGTTGGGGCATGTGCCCTAGGTCAATCTATTAACTGTCTTTATGAATACTTTTAGTTAGTAAAATAAAGGATTTCATTTGCTATTTATTAAAATTAATTTACATGTTTACATTATAATAATATCCATGGGTATTTGCAGAAATACCCTAAATGTCCCTAGTCGATCATTATATTGAGAACTATAATGAATTAAGACTAGTGTGAGTCTTGATTGATGATCATATGATGATTATACGTATAGGGATACGAATTAAGATCACGAGTAGCTTGTTAGGGAACAGAGTACTGGAATGACCCGCTATGAGAACATCACATGGATTAAGTCATAGTTGTTTCTTATGATAGGTATATTTTTCAGTCTTCTGACTTGAGATTACCAAAGACTTCAACATTATGAACACAGTGATTTGACACAATCAAACGTTGTCTTTAACCGGACGATTATAAAAGTTGTGATTGATTATTGTGCGAGCAATGTGATGAAGTTGTGTAATCGAGATAGAATTTGTCCCTCTCATATAAAGAGAGATATCCAGTGGATTCCTCGATGTGTTAGACTGTTAAAAGGCATAGTCTAAGTGAATTGATATTGATCAATGTCACTTGGATGTTTTCAGTCTACCTAGAGATATAGACTAGTACGATTGAACTTGTTGGATGACAATTCCATGCCTTATGTTTGATCAAAAGGATATCGTGTGACAAAAGGATGTTGTATACACTATTGATTAGGTTATATCAATTTGATATTCATACAACTTGGGTAGTCATAATGTCTTGCTAGAGGCCGCTTATGACTTGTATACCAAAGTATGTTTTGGTACACTGCCAACGTTGTATGAGCCTATTGGGTCGCACACTAAGAATGGTTTTGCGAGATTTTAAGATGGTTCGGAAAACGAATTTTATATGATAAAATTCATGACATAAACATCCTTGTCGTGTATTACACTTATACTTCTTTAAGTAGGGGTATATGTGTAATTTACTTAACCGTCTATATACAAGGGTTGTATAAATAGACGCTTTAAGTTAGAACATGGATGAAATTTTAAAGCTGAAACTCTATTTTCTTTTAGAAATGAATTAGGGTTTTCTAGTACGCTCTGGATCATTTTGGAGAGAAACAAAAAGGTATGGTATTCTCTTGAAGCTAGCACTTCGAATCTCGGCCGCCATTTGTGTGTGGACTACTGGTAGAGGGTGTTCTTCGTTGGCAGCGCCTTAAAGATTGATCAACCTTCAGAAAAGTATTTTGCGACCGAGGTATGATTAAGTTTTCTTGGTTTAAACGTTTTAATGGAATTAGATTCGATCATGTTGGGGTTTTTGTCAAAATTATTTTGTAATCTCCGCTGCGTATGAACCCCAAAACCCAACAGTGGTATTAAAGCCTTCGAGTTCGATTCCATTAAAAACATTGCATGTTTTCTTTTGATATATACATGATATATGATTGAAAACATGTTAATAGTTGATGTATATGTGATATACATAAGTTTTCTGTGAGATTTATTATCATGTTTTGTGTATATGATACAATATATTCGTGATTTAACTGAAATCAGTTTCGTACATCCTAGTAACCATGTTAAGTTAATTCGAATAATTTTAATGAATTGAATTTCGTGTTTTGTGATCCATGACACCATTAGGTATAATCTTTATTTTTCGTGTATTGATGCATGGATGAAATCCCTGTAATTCAGTTTGCATATTTAGGTTACATTGTTTTACGTTTCTTAAATTGTATAAGTCTGAATATTAATTCGAAACTAATATAATTAGGTTCAATCGAGATAGTAGTTCATGATTCAATGACATGTTTGTGGTTGTTTAGATGAGGACCGAAATTGCAAATAATTAATCTTCGAAATTATTTATTTATCTCTTTATATATCTATTTTGTTATGAAACTTCTATTTGATAAGAGATAGATAACAAATTAGATTAATAGATATTAGCAAAATCGGTTTCGTTATCCCCATTGGATAGGAGATAAATATGAAGAATTTTGTTATTGGTGATATGCTAGGATTCAAATATCTTAAGTCCTAATTGGATTATGATAAGATGATTAGTTAGATGTGGGTCCAGGTTAATTAAAAATGTTTTAGTTGACTTAATTTTTGATAAATTAAGGGGTAAATTAAGGATAATAAAATCAGCGAAAATTATGATTTTCTATAGCGAATTTTAATTTTCGAAATTGAAATTCGTCTAAAAAAAAAGGGGGCACTGCCCCCAGTACCCCCGTCCGCTGACCGACCAGTGGGACCGCCGTCTAACTAATCCTAGCGCACAGAAATTCTTTTATTAGGGAACAGTATAAAAATCTTCAAATTGTTTAATGATTTAACAAATCAATAAAAAATATGATATTTCATTGTTTTCATAAAATCACTAAAACTGAATAAAATCTATGTATTAAATTTTAAGTCTCATGCCATCCATTTCAAACACTTGTCAAGGCCTCGATCACACTAATACAATTTCAGCCATAGCCGGGTGTATTATGTTATCTTGGTGAGACAAGTTGGATAAGAGTTACCTAAATGTTTAAAATGGTCCGACTTAATAAAGCTATCAAAATAGTTTTGAGCTTTAGACACATGATGAGATAAAAACATGATAAGACATAAGATGTCCCGTATCTCATAAAATATCTAAAATTACATAAGATGTAATTGGTAACTATTACCTACCTAAATAATCTAGTTTTGTGTTTCATGCCATAATTGTCATAGAATTAGGTGAAATATGAATTTTAGTCCCCTAAATAAACATTGTGGTTTACGAGGGTTATTAATTTAGTGAGAGTCTATTCCTCTATACTAAAATAAACTTTGCATAATCTTTATTGTAGATCAGTGGCCTCTTCAAGTAACAATAATCCCTTGTCACTGAAATCCATCCTTGAGAAGGACAAGCTAATTGGGACTAACTTTCTTGACTTGTTCAGAAACTTGAGAATTGTTCTTAAACATGAACACAAGTTGTATGTCCAGGATGCTCCAATCCCTGAGGACCCACCAACCAATGCTACGAAAGCTATGAAGGATGCGCATTATAAGCATGTCAACAATTCTACTGATGTTGCATGTATTATGCTGGCAACTATGGTTTCTGAACTTCAGAAGGACATGGAACTAATGGAAGCCTACGACATGGCTATAATGCTGAAGGAAATGTTCCAATAGCAAGCTAGGCAAGAAAGGTTTGAGACAGTAAAAAACCTACATTCTCGCAAGATGACTGAGGGTGCGTTAGTTAGTCCTC